>OY728136.1:2108008677-2110408677 GCA_963277665.1 Viscum album | reverse complement strand
GGTTATTACTATTCATATCGGTTAGTTTTAATATTATTTTAATAGCATATCATTGTTTAGTGAAACTCGGTATTGCGCACTACACATGCTATCGAGGAAGGTCGTGATTGCGTGTAATGCAAGGAAAGTCAAGGATGCGTGTTGTGCAAGCTCCTTTTGGTGTAGCGTACAACACAAGACATTAATGAAATTAAAAAGAATATTTTTCATAAAATCTCGGGGTGTTACATTGACGCTGCTACAAGAAGATCCCAGCCGAAGCTCTTGCCTCCTATAGTAAGCTCACACTACTGGAACCAGTGCGTAATCGTCGAGTCTCCCCCCGTAGGTGTCTCCAGCCGTAAGGATCGAGCCAACGGCTTCGTCAGAATCTCCGAGCTCCGAACAAGGGCAGTGACAATAAAAGAATGACTCGCTCCTGTGTCTATAAGAACTAAAGCAAGGGTGGAGTAGACACATATATTACCTTGAATAATCTCAGGTGCTCCATGGTCATAGTCCTCCACTGCCTGAAGCTGAGCCTGCATATGCCCACGAACTCCCTGTGGTTGGGTGGGACATCCTGGTGGTGGTGGTGGAGCCTTGAAGCGTCATCCACCACCTGCTGTTCGGCCAGCTCCTCTGCCTCATCTGCCTGCTCCCTGCGAACTGCCACGTTTGAACCTCTGCCTCTGCCTAGGTGGTCCCTCAACCGTATGCTACTTCTCTACATGGAGGGTCAGATAGTCCTGAACCATGTGGACCTATCCTCCGCATGCATAGCACTTTCTGCCTCTCGTATGATTGGCTCTACTGTGTGTGCCCCGCACATCTGAACCAGTGTCCTGAGGTCGTCCACCTGATGGTCTGGTCCACTTGGACCTCTATGACGTATGTCTACTGCCAGCTGTAGAAGACTCCGCTACGTGTCGCCCAGAAGTAGGCCTCGCTGCTGGCATAGGCTCAGCTAGAAATATCTCCACAAGAAGGGCTCCCTCCAGTACTCCTGCCTGCGTCAGAATGCTGAGGGAGATCATCGATGCACTGATCTCATGCCTCAGTCCCTACTCGAAGGTCCGTGCCCGAAAGAATAGGTCCTATACCATGTTCATGGAGTTGCGCGAGAGATCCGTAAATCTCACCGAGTACTGGGCTACTGTCATGCTGCCCTGACGCAGCTGTAGTAACTCCTGGATGCGCACCGCACGGAGGGTGGTTGGGATGAACTCCGAGCGGAAAAGTCTCTCGAAGTCCGACCAAAGGAGAGATGCCTCGTCATGCACCTGGAGAATCAGGCTCCGCCATCTACCAGCTGCCGCGTGCAGGAGACTCGCCGCAAGGATCACCATGAGGTCTGCTGGTGTCCCTACCAATCTGAAGACTCGAACTACAGCCTCTAGCCAACCCTCAGCTGCCTGAGGGTCCATCTCCCTACAGAACCTGGGCTGTCTCTAACACTAAAACTCATGCAGTGCACTCAGGAGACATGCACTCTCAGCTGCTAGAGCTGGTGGCATCGGTGGCTCGGCGGGTAGAGGTACCGCCGGTGCCTCCGCTGTAATAGATCCCTACACCGAGGCCTCGTCACTCGGTGGGCTTCCATCTCGCACAAAGCTCGTAACCCTAGCTGGATGCCATCATGGGTCCATCCTGAAAAGAAACATGTGCGCCATGGTTAATATAGTATACCTGGTGAGCTGACACAAAGTAATCACAAAGAAATCTTTTGAAACACACATGCAATCAATGTTTTCGTGCACTGAGTCGGAAATCAGAAGTTAGGGTCCTGGTGTATGGATACGTCGGCCACCGCACCAACACTGGACTCCCTAGACTGATAACCACACTTAACATTATTGCTTCACATAGAAGAAATTATCAGGGTCCTGAGTTCTGCGGTAGAACCGACTCCTCTGATACCAATTTTTCATGACCTATCCTTGGGGCCTGTGCCGTGACTACCCCAACCCTGCCTTCCATAGGCCAGGGGCTGGCGACTAACACCAAGGGCGTAAATCCCGATAAAAGGGAAGGCAATTCCTTTTATAAAGTAAACAAACACCATAGAGTACACAAGTTGAAGTAAACACTAAGTAAATTGAGTACAAAAGTAAGTGCTGGAAAGTAAATGGGCCAGAATACAAACCCAACTGAAAGTAAAGTACAACTGAAAAGAAAGTACAGCTGTAGAAAAGTAAAGCAGCAACACCAAGACGTCCACTAGAAATCCCACCTGAAGGGTGGGTACAAATAGTCTCCTCAGTTCCTCGGGTCCAGCCGTCCACTCAGTGTACATCTTGTCCAGTGATCCACCTCCAGGTACCGTCCAGATCCACGATCCACCACCTCGATCAGCGTTGTCCGTCATCTGCATCCAACACAACGTAGTGTGGGTATAGCCTGAGCAGGGGTGAGTATACGATACTCAGTAGGGACCCCGAGACCCCCATAGGTCTCTCTGATTCCAAGAAGGATGAACCACAAAGAAGAGATACAAACATGAGATAAAAATAAACCCTACTTAGGTATATGACCATACATATACCTAAGCCATCAAACTCAGTTCGACTCCAACTTCCGATCCCAAGTTCAACCCAATCCACACAGGAAAGTACAACCCAATCCACACAGAAAAGCACAACCCAATCCACACAGAAAAGAAAGTCAATCATATCGAAGATAATGATTGAAAGTCAAGACTCAGATCACACAAGTATACTATTCACAAAGAGGGATGGAGATGATTGATGTAGCCTCTGAATCATCTCCTCTGCCGAACTCACATAATATCCAAGTACAGATGTCATCGCTTCCGAACCCACGTAGGATCCAAGTACAGTAACCATCGCAGACAAACCCACGTAGGATCCAAGTATAGTCGTCATCACTTTCGAACCCATGGAGGATCTAAGTACAGTCGTCCTCACTGCCGAACCCACGTAGGATCCAAGTACAATCATCATCGTCTTCGCAGTTGCAGCCATCTCTAGGGTTCCCGCACACAGCATGCTTGATTCTGGGAGGGTTCGCTCCAAAAGCCAAGGGGGTTCGATACATCAACTGAAACGAAGTCCGGATTTGATGTTTCCCAAAGTTCTGTCTCATCGAAAAGAACTCAATGCGACAGACAACACGTCAATCAGACGCCCGATCTGAGAGTTATTGGATTTTTCATTCCAGGGGCCTGGTTGGTTTTTATGCTAAAACCAACTCGACCGTACTCCTGCTACAACCAAACCACAAGTGTAGTAATCCAAAAGAACTGTCTCACTAAGTGGAATACAATGAAGTCTACGACACATCAATCTGACGTCCAGAGCACAAGTTATAAGCGTTTCCGCTCCACGGGCCCTGTTGGTTTCGTGTTTGAACCAACCCGCCCGTACGTGAAGTTCTTCGAAAGCTTTAGTGAAATATACCAAAACTACTTTCTTGATCCAAGGATTCCAACACAACTGACGGTGCGTCAATCAAAGGTCTGTAGCCCTAGTTATGGGTGTTTGAATGGATCTGTCTGAAAACAGGGGGTTTGGGCCCGGTCCGACCCGACCCAATACCCCCTGGGTTGGCCCAAACCGGGTTGACCCGACCTGGGTCTGGGTCCGGCCCAATTGGGTGCAGAACGGCCCAACCGGTGTGGCCCAGCCCAACGCTGGCGGTCCGGCCCAGCGCGGGCGGTCCGTCCCGGCGCGGGCGGTCCGGCCCGTGGTTGGGCACTCGGCTCGTGGCCGAGCGGGGCGCGAAGGGGGGGCGCTGCCCCTTGCACTGGTCGGGGGTTTCAACCCCCAAAATATCTGGAACGTACAGTCGTTAAGGCCGACCTTGTGTAACCGCGGGACCCGAGGGGGTCCCGCCTCCAGGTGGCACCGACGACCGGCCGAGCCCGGCCGCCTCCTGCCGAACCGCCGCGGCCAAAGGCCGCGACTCCTGTTTGACCGGCGCAGCACGACGGCGCCGCGACCCTCTGCCGTGGCCCGCCCTGGCCGCGACCCGCTCATGGCCACGGCCTCCTTCGGTCTAACCAGCATGGCGTGACGGCGCTGCGCACCACCACCGCGGCCCACTCTGACCGAGGTCCTCCTCGTTCCCCCGCGGTGCAACGACACCGTGCCGCCTTCTCCACATTCATCAACGATCATCAACAAGGAAAAAGGGGAGGAGAAATCATCCGTTATTGTGTGGTCCGATTTCCTCCTGTTACTTCGATAACAAGCGGCCAAAATATGACATGCTCAACGATAGTACAAGAACAATTTTAATTGATTAAAATTGAACTTAACCCCTACCTTAACACAAGTTGTCAAACGATGAGGGTCGTGAGAAACGACGTCGCGAGGTGAGGCTCCATATACGTCGACAGAGAACGTCCAAGGAGGAAGCGATGTCTCCCTTACTTTGACACAGAGAGAATATTGAATGGCGTGACGTCGTTGGCGTGTTTCCACGTCGGTGCCTTCTCCTTTTTCGTGGAGGAAGAAGAGAACGGAAGAAATCAGGTCGCTGAGTCATTGCTCTTCCTCAGAGAAATAGTGTTCTTCGTTGAAGTGGGGACATTATTCGTCAGAGAAGATGAATTTCTTCCAAGGTAAAAGAGCTCTACCTCTCTCAATTCTCTACACAACAAAACTAACCCCCAAAATAAAATAAGCTCCACCTTATTTTATTTTACATTTCCAAGCCTTTCAAAATTCAAAATTGAATTCACATAATTAATTAATCTTGAGTTGTGAAAATAAATGGGGTGTTATGTTGGTAATTTTAATGTGGGAGAGTTACAGAACTTATGAGGGGTTTAGAGGAGTTAGGGAATGCGAGGGGTTGGGCTCGTGTGGGCCCCACCTCACATTTAACCACTCAAGGGTGGTTAGTATCTAGCGGGTCCCACCCCAACTTCCACACCTAGGATTTAACCACTTAGAAAAGAAATAAAATTGTAACACAATTTTATTTTACTCTTCATTTAATCCACATTTTTATACAACTCCCCCAAGAAAACACAACTCCAGTAAAGGTATTCTTAAGAAATTACCGGCGCTGCAGTTTCATCTGTGCCCTCAGATTTTGATTCCGAGCAATGATTCAAAAGTTATAAAAACCCGCTTGTTCGTTCACTGAACGTACCCGAGCTAAACTTCGGAAATTGATTCCGGGAACACCGGGCCTCAGAATCAGGTGCCGTCAAAAAATGCGTACTCGTAAAATCCCAAAGAATTTAAGAAAAAATTTTCCTTGAAAATTACGGGTCTTTACAATGATAGCGACATACCTCTTTGAATATACACAAAATATTATATGATTATCCTCTCAGGACATCCTTTTTTTAAAATGGGAAAAATAGAAAAGTCAACAAGTCGATTCCACCTTTCTCTAATGAAATCATTTCCAAATACCTAGTTTGTGTTACAAAACATGGAACTGAGAAATAGTGGTATAATCTAAGGAAAAGTAAATTAAGAGTGTTAAATTTACCTCATTCTTTCATTTGTATCAAACAACACTAAATTATGAAAATAATTGAGGGAGATACTCCCCTTGAGATGAATAAAGGGGAGAAAGTCCCACTTAGAATGAGTCCCATGTTATACAGGTCATGGAAATCCCTATCACCCTTTCAAAAAAGTTGTTATTTCTTTATTTATTATTTAAAAAAAAACATGAAACCGTGTTCACCCACACCCATATAAGGATTAGTAGCGTAGCATTCATCTACATATGAGTGACCATGTAAGGGTCACCCATGTAGGGGTGTCTTTCATAGGGGTCACCATATAATGGTGACCCATATACAAGTCACCCATGGACTGATGAACACATAACGGTCACCCGTGTTGATTCGAAATATTTATTTCTACCATTTTCATCCATTGTTTTAAAAATCACCATATACTCTTAAAAAATATGTTTTACTAACTTCATAATTTCCATGTTTTTAGAATGTTTATATAGAAATAAATACATTCCATTGAAAGTAGAAATCTTTCTAAACTACTAATATAAACATTACATATTAGTCTAATCTATCGGACTAACTAATGTATGATCCATCAGACTAAACTATGTATAATCCATCAGATTGATTAAAGTCTAATACATCAGATTAAACTAAGTTCAGTCTATCAGTATGAAAAATTATAGTCTATCTGAGTGACTAAATTTAGTTATTGGTATAACTGAATCTAGTCTATCAATATCACTAAATCTAGCCTATAGATATGACTGAATCTAGTTCATCGATATGACTAAATCTAGTCAATCAATGTGAAAAAATCTAGTCTGTTGGTATGAATGAATATATTATATCATTGTGACAGAGTTTAGACCATTTTACTAACATTATCTATTCATTTAGAATATAAAATATTATAATTAGTATTAGAATTATTTTTAATATTGGAATAAATTTTAAAAGAATTTTAATGTTGATACTGAAATGAAATCAGATAATGATATAATTGCTAAGATGTTAATCTGAAGATCATCCAAGGTTGTTGCAACCAACTCCATGAACCATGAAAATATGATAATTAGAGGTTTTCCTATAAATAGAGGTGAATTAGAGGTTCTAGAAGAAGATTCATTTTTGTGAACTCAATCCATCTAAATAATACTCTACCATAACAACTCATTACTTTCTATTTGTACTATTTTAGAGGATTATTTTTTAAGGAATCTATGTAAGGATTATAAAATATATAAAATGTTTTTACATTTGTAATTTTTTCTGATTGAGGATATGATTGAGGAGTTTTAGAAATAAGAATAGGATTTGATCTGATTAGGCTGATCTAGGGATTCTGATAATAGGAAGACAAATCTGATTCCAATATTAGTGATTGAGGGATTTATTCTAAATAAATAAATACCTAAAATCGTGGCTGAAACTTTGGAAACCTTAATTAAAGATTATTTACATCCATCACATTGATGTTCATGGTGTATTCATTACTTTTATAATTTTTATATTAGTTTACTAATGAATTTTGTAATGTTTTATTTTACTTATTTATTCATGTTATAGTTTTCTGATATGAAATTTGTTAATAAAGTTTGTCTTAATAAACATTTCTATAATTTTATTTTTCAAACATAATCTGAGTCCATTACAAGGTAATATGATCATCTGGCACATTCTCAGTCTGATAAATATAATAATTTGGTTTGGGTTTTAATTAGTTTAATTTTTTCTAAACTAAAATTCAACCCCTCTCTTTTAGACATTATAACCCTTATGATCTAACAATTAATATCATAAAAGGTTCTACTGATTCACTTGTTGGTTTTTACTTTTATATTTTTATGTAAAATTCTAAAGGTTGAGTTATTTTATTATAAAATTTTTGTTCTTAAAATATTATTACTGTTAGTTCTCTTTGTATGAAAATAGTGACTTTGGGGGGGGGGATGATAGTCCTTTTTGATTTATTATTACAAATAATAATTTATTAGAGTTATAATAGTGTTAAAATTTGTAGTGGAAATAAAGAAAATAACATAAGATTTTTTTATAGAAGTTCGGATCACCAAGATCATAGCCCTCTCATCAAAATCCTATACTCCTAAAGAAGACTAATATGAACTAAATCATCACTTTTGAATGGGAGTGATAACCTGATTACATATGAATAAAAACATACCATTTTCACACATAGTGGTATAACCCCGAACTTTTGAAGGATTCAAAACCTACCTTCCTTTTATCATGGAGGAACAACCTGACCTTTATTTTCAATGGAAGGAAAAACACAATGACATTTTTTGGATGGAAAAATATTATACCAAAACTCTCAAGGATAAATAGGTAGTAGAATGTATTAAAATGAAGAAATAATAGAAAAAAAATTAAATAGTTGTTGATAAGTTGATGTAAAAATTCATTGCAACTCTTTTTCTTTGATCACATCTGCGGTAGAAGATGAAATAGATGAAGAAATTTAGTGATCACATAATAAGAAAATAAGTTGAAGAGGTTTCTTGATCTATTTTTGAGAGAATCGAGAAATTTATTATCTTATTCCTATCAAATTAATTCAAATGAACCAATATATCTATTTTTATTCTTCAAGGAATATTCGGAAACATTAAAACAAATATCTATAGGAGTGTGTCCATTTCCAATGCCTTCACGAAATTTTTTATTGTATAATAATAAAATAATATGTTTATTACCTTATTTTATTGAAGCCACACTGAATAAAAACACAATCGAGCTAATATTGTTTCATGAAATATTGAAGATAACAACTAATATATTAATAAAAAAATTCTTAAATAAATAATAATTAAAAAATAATTCAAATAACAATATAAGTTTGTAGTTTTGAACATAAAATAGAATTATTGAAAAAAGAGAATTGTATGAAAAAAAGTGCAAGAACAAGTGTCACTAAAAAATACTAAATATATTTTTAAAGAAATTTACAATTATATTTTAACATAAAATATTAAAAAAATTACAATGTAATTTATTTTTACAGCATTAACAAAAACTAATAAAATAAATATTTCGAATCAAATTTTAACTAATGATGGGTCATGAACTACCATTGAAAATAGAGAGTGGTGAGTCATTACCTACCATTGGAAATTCTTAATGGTGGAAAAATAGACTATTACCTACCATTTCAATTTTAATCAAAAATAAAATGAATTTAAAAAAATAAAATTAATTCCATGCATCATATAAAAAAATGGGTTCTTGAGAAAAATAAAAAATTACCCACCATTGGATTTCCAATGGTGGGTAAATTACCTACAATTGGGTTCCAATGGTGGGTCAAAGTAAACATACGAAAATAATAAGAACCTACATAAAAATGAAGAACTTTCCTTCTATTTTCCAAAGAAGCAGGAGATAATGAAAATCAAATAGAATTAATTGAAAAAATATACTTCCATACTTCTATGATCCTTGAAGAATAAAAAAACATGAATAAGATTCAGTTTATTAGTATATAAAATATATATATGTTTTTTTATATAGATAATAACAGAAATTAAAATTCTTCAAACACTTAAAAAGAGAATATTGCAATTTTTCAGAAGAGGAAAGAGCTTATTTATGTGATTGTGGATGATACTATCACAACATAGTGCATAAAAGAAAATAAAATGGTGGGAGAAAATATAAATCAACATTGATGTTCAATGGTGGGTAAATTTAACTCCCATTGAGGTGAAATGGTGAGTAAATTTACTAACCGTTGATCTCCTAGAGGTGGGTTAGTGACCCGCCATTGGGTTCTAATGGTGAGTAAAATTACTCACTATTGGAAATTTTTTAATGGAGACAAGAAAGACCAATCATAGATAAATACCAATGGTGACACAACAAAGATAGGAATCCAAATAGAGGAGACAAAACAAAAACTGTTGAAGTAAGTCAAGATAAAGGGAGCCAGAAAGAATATTGAAGAAGATGAAGTAGAGACCAAAGATAAATAACCTTCAAACAAAAATAATGCAATACAACATGAAACAAAAAATTCAAAAGATTGATAAGGAATTTAAAAACAATTAACTAATATCAAACATGATAAACCCATATATTAAAGACACGAGAAAAATAACGGTGATTGTAAGAAGGATGCCAAATAAAATATATCTCTTGATAGTCTAATATGGAAGAAGATGGGAAGAGGAGGAGAAAAAAATACATGAGAGATTAAACTTCATGTGGGAGTTAAAAAACACAGATGTGAGATACAAGGAAAGATAAAAAGAATCATGGAGAAACAATCAGATGGTTGAAATAAAGGTGGATGAGAACTAATGACTGAGATTAAATATTAGGTTAAAAATTTCATCTCACATAAAATTCAAACCAAGGGGACAAAGTGATATATAATCCAAAAAGCATAGAATAATTGATAGAAGAAAACATATAGTACACAAAACCTTTGGGATTATGGGTGACCTATGCCCAAACTATGTGGGTGCTCTCCTAAAGCCTTATAAATGGGACCACATATGTATAGCATGCACCATGCTCAAACCAGGATTTGTACGAACCTCAAATGATGGAATTCCCAAGAGGGTAGACCTATGAGTCCCTTTAAAAGTGGTTTAGGTTAATATTGTGTTCTTGGATAGATAGCCATACTTTTTTGTAAAAAATAAAAAAATAAAAAAATGTATAAATAGAAGAATAACTAGTGATTATAATAAAAAAAATAAAGAGAGTTATTAAGAAATAATATTTTTTAGACAAAAATTGATTTAATTAAATGTTATGAAAGTGTAATTTATCAAAACAAAGAGTTATATAAAATAGTTAATTCCCAATTACAATCAATATCCCCCGTTTTTTTAAATTAAAAAACATAATATTTATTAAATTTTTAAATAACATAAAAGAAAATTATTAATTCTTCAAAAACATTCTCCCCATTTTTAAAATTTAACAAAAAGTACATTAAGATTTTTTAAAAAAATTGTTATTGTTTAACTATGAAATTTTTAAACATTATGAACAAACTAACATTTAATTATAATAGAAAATAGCTATGTGATACAAAACTATTAAAATATTAACAGATAGTTGTTGTGTTTATATAGGCAGTGATATTTAATAAAATGTAATTAGAGTGTAATAAAGAAATTTCAATTATAGAAGACATACACAATAAATTGATCAGATTTATCAAAATATAAATTGTACTAAGAAAAAGTTAAGATTTAATCATACCCAATTCAAAATTAAATTTCTTAGATTTAACAGAATCCAAGGGTTTAGTAAAAATATTAGCTAATTATTTTTCAATTGGAATAAATTCTAAACATCTGTCACCTTAATTTACAAGATCCCTAAGAAAATGAAGTCTAACATCAATGTGTTTATTTCTTGAGTGTCGAATAGGATTTTTATAAATTGAAATAGAACTAGTTTTATCACATTAATTATGAATTTTATCAAAAATAATATTAAAATAATAAAAAAATTCTTTATCTAAATACTATATGAACAGAAACTAGAAGCAGTAACATACTTCACCTCTATTTTTAACGATGCTATTGATAGTTGTTTCTTAGAGCTCTATGGAATTAAATTTTTTCCTAAAAAGTGAGACATATCTGAAGTACTTTTCCAGTCAAGTTTGCAACCTCCAATGTTAGAATCAGAGTAAGATAGTAAATAAAAGAAATAATAATTAGAATAAATCAGTCGAGTACTAACAGTACCTTTGATATACCTAATTACCCTTTTAATAGCCATAAGTTAACTTTCTTTGGGGTTGAACTGATATCTAGCACACATACAAACATAAAACAAGAAATATATCCTAGAATTAGTAAGGTATAGAAAACTTCTTATTATTACTCTCTAAAAATTATCACAAATAGACTTTATATATTCATCTGCATCTAGTTTAGATTTTGTTCTCATATTGGTTCTCATAGTTTTATAAGAATAAAGTCCAAACTTTTTAACTAGTTCTTTGGAATAATTAGGTTGATTTAAGAAAATACCATATTTTCGTTTGATTAATTTTTAAACAAAGAAAAAAAATTTCAACTCCCTATTAGATTCCTATCAAATTCATTTGTCATTAATTTTGAGAACTCATTACATAGTTTGTCATTTGTATAACCAAAGATAATATCATACATAAATCACTATAATCAGTATATCATTTGAATTTATTTTTATAAATATTTTTTGATCAATAATACCTTTAACAAAATAATTTTGAATTAAAAATTGATTTAGTCTTTCATACCAAGATCTAGAAGCATTCTTAATACCATATAAAGATTTACATAGTTTGAAAACATGATTTAAAAATTCATTATTTTCAAAACTAGGTTGTTGTTTAACATGAACATCTTTTGATATTACACCACTTAAAAAATCACTTCCTTACATCTATTTGAATTTTTTTTTTAAAATTTTAAAACATAAAAAATATAATAAAATATGAATGGAATCTAATATAGAAACTGGTGAAAATAAATACTTAGAATCAATATCTTCTTATTTATGACAACCTTGGGCAACTAATCTATCCTCATTTCTATCTATATTACCAGATTCCTCAAATTTATTTTGAAAAATCCACGTAGTTCCTATAGACATTGTATATTTATATAACTCAATTAGATTCTAAACATTGTTTCTATCAAATTAGAGAAGTTCATCATACATGGAATTAACACAATTACAATCTTTCTAAAGATCTTTAATATAAATAGGAACAAAATTATCTACAAAGGTAGAATTTTTATAGAAATGGAAAACAAAATTTCTAGTTCTAATTCATAATTCAAAATTTCCTATAACATTTTCGAAAGGGAGGGCTTTGTGATTTTTTCAAATTAAAGGATTAGGTTGAGATGAAATATGTTCCCCCTCAATTGATGCATCATTACTTTTAGGTTCGTGTTTATCAAAATTTAATTGTTTACAATCTTTAGTATTATCAAAATAATCATTACTATGTTTATAATTATTTTCAATGAATATAAAATGAACATATTCTTCAATTTTTACAGTTGTTTTTATTGTATAACCTATAAGTATTAATATTGTTAGACTATCCCAGAAAGATACCTTCATCACTTTTTGAATCAAACTTCTAAATATTATCTTTAGTATTTAAAATATAAATAGTATATCAAAAAATTTAAAAGAACTAATTTTGGGTTTCTAATTCTTAAAGAGTTCATAGAGAGTTATATTTAACAAAGTTCTAATTAGAAATATATTTGTGATATAAAATGAAGTGTTAACAGATTCAGCCTAAAAATATTTTTGGGAGGTTGACTTCATTAAGCATTGTTATTTCCATTTATTGAATTGATAAGTTTTTACAATCTATAACACCATTCTCTTGTGGCATTATAGGGGTGGAGAAATTATCAAAAATATCCATTAGTTTTATAGAATTTTTTAAATTCATAGTTTATAAACTCTCTTCTTTTATCACTTATAATATATGAAATTAAGTGACCTTTCATATTTTGAATTTTCTTACAAAAGGTAGATTCTTTTAAGGTTTCACTATTATAAGAAAAGAAAATTGTCTATATAAATCAACTAAAGTCATCAAAAATTACAAAAAACATATCTTTTATAACCTAAACCATCAGTTCTCATGGGTCCAAAAAGATCAAGATGTAGAAGTTCTAAACATCTAGAAGTATTAACCATATTGATAGATCTAAAATATTTTTTATTCTTATTACCTTTTAGACAAGAATATCATTCATAATAATTACATGTATTGAATTTTGGATGTTCAAGAACCTATTCATGTTTATCCAACTTGTAAAACTATCAATGACGAACATGCCCCAATCACCTATTCCATAGAATCTAATCCACATCTACAAAATTTAATCATTTTACATTCTATGTGGTTAGTTATAAGAAATAAATATAATATATATTTTCTTTTCTATTATCATAAAATAAAAACTTATTATGTTTATAAATAGTACATTTTAATCTTCAAATTAAACACTCATACCATTATCAAAATGTTTTGATATACTAATTAAGTTATTACAGAAGTTAATATGCCTACTTATCCAAAACCCTTAACTATATATTTAGATTTGTCAATAAAATTGATAGTACCTCTATCATAAGATTCAAAATATAATAAGTTATAAATTTCACCATTCATGTGCGTTGAGCCCTCAATGTCTATATACTAGGTCACTTTGAAACTCTTCAGAAAGGATTCCTCCAAAACCAATCAAGCAGATAGTTATTTTGGTACTCAGACATGTTCAAGTCCAACTGGATTAGTAGAAAAAAGATTTAGGTACCCATAAAAATTTGAGACATTTAATTTAGGGTAATCTAGATGATAAATTATAGAAATGAAAATCTTAGTGGAGCCTAAAGAATAAGTAAACATTAATGAACATTCATTTACATAATTCCTTTTCAAGTTACAATTAAATAGGGTTACATTTGAAATATTTCCATTTATTCCTTTAAAAAAATAGGTATATACATATTAAGAACCTGATTATTATAGACACAAACTTTTTATCATATTTTAGTTTGTTCGTAGCCATTATTTTATCAAATTTCTCTTGGCCTTGAACAAAGATAAATAAAGTTTCCTTTTAGCCAGTAATTTATTTTTTAAGGTTTTTATTCTCTTTCTAAATAACTTCTAGGTCATCATATATCATCACATTTGAACATGATAAAAAAAATCATTTTCTTATTTTCATGTTTATGATGTTTGAATTCCTTTTCAATTTTATCTAAATCATCCCAAACCAATTTAAATCTTTTATATTTATCTTCATTAGTTTTTGATAGGAAAAATTTTATTCTTATATTTTAATATTTAACTTTTAACAGTTCTTAATTTTCAATACTTTTCCCTTTTATATTTCATAAAATAGAATCATTTGTTTTTTTATTTTTTAATCTTCTAATTTTCTCTCTACAGTTCCATTTATAGTTCATCCATTCTTAATATGTCACATTGAAAATTTTCATTTTCAATAGTTATTTATTTAACATCATTTTATATACCAGATTCCTAACCAAAATGGTAATTATAGTTAGAGTGTACCTCATTTATAGTATTAACCTTCAAACATAGGTTTCTAGATTCGTTTCCACTTTTAGAACCAACATCACTGGATGCCAGCTCTTCTATAAAACTCCACCCTACATGATAACCCATTATTTTCTCTTTCTTGTATTTTTTTTCCTTTATTTCTTGTTTTAATTTGGGATAGTCTAATTTTATATGCCCCCTTTTCCTTCACTCATAACACATTAATTCAAAAACATCATATTTACTAGTTTTATCTCTTTTACTACCCTTTTTTTAAAGGTTGAGTTCGAATCCTAAATTTATTATTTAAAGAAAAGACCTATTAAGTGAGGGTATAGGGAGACCCATTACATAACCTAAAGGCCCAAGGCCAAGTGGCCTGAATACAAGGCTTGAAAGCCCATTTTTTAGCCCAAAGGACCCCTCGATGAACAATACTGCTACAGTACCATCGCTGCTACAATCCCTATTACAGTACCACCTCCACTACAGTGCCTCTGCCATAACAGTGCCACTGCTACTATAGTCCCACTGCTGTAATAGTACTTCTACAGTGCCCTACTACAATACTGCTACAGTACCCCTGGAATTTTGTCCCTACCCAGATTTGATTCTGGGTCTTTTGGATGCCAAGAAGAAGCATGTACCACTTGGGTACATGCTTTTTGGCTCTCTTTTACTACCCTTTATTTCGTCCTTTTGATAATATATGCTTGGAGTCTTCTTAAATCCTCTCTTACCCTTCATGTACTTGTAAAAAAATTTGGTGAAATCTTCCATTCCATCCTTCTCACTTTGTCGTTACTCAGAATTATAATAATTAGCAATAACATTTATATTTGATTTAAATGCTATACATTTCCTTATATAATGGTCATCAATATTGTTATTATTTATTTAAAAGTTATATGAAATAAGTGATTCTATCAACTTATCTATAGAATATTTATTAAAATCCTTATGTTCTTCAATAGAAACTTTCTTTGAATTCCATATCTTGGGTAGATATCAAAGTAATCTTTTCACGAGATATTCATTTTTCATGGTCTCTCTCAGAGAAACCATGATGTTGAAAATTTTAGTGAAAAAATTGTACATCTCATTTATGATTTCTTGATCAGTTTTTCTGAATTCATGAAACTTAGCTCAGTGTATACCTAGCTTGGTTCTCTACTACTTATAAGTACCTTGATGAGCGACTTTTAAAGTCTTCCAAATGTCAGAAGTAATTTTAATGGATGAAATATGACAATACCTATTTCTACTTTGAGAACAGTATAATTAATTCATAACATTATAATTTAAAACACATTTTGAAGTATCATTACCATTAATAGTTTCTGAATCAACTTCTAGAAATTTATTTGGTTTTGAAATTATATCCCAATAAAAAAGTCCTATATTTTTAATAAATACCTCCATTTTTAATTTCCAGTAGCCATAGTCACTTTCATTTAAGTGAGGTGGTCTAATGGGATTCAACATCTCAAAATCCTTATTATCCATAAAAAATAATAGGATATTTTCCTTAGACTTTTGATTATAGGTTAATGGTTTGTTCATAAATATACAAAGAAATAATTTAAACCAAATAATTAAAAAGAAACCACACTATGATATAAATATTTAGGTCCCTTAGTATGATAGTAGTGACTGGAGGAGGGAGGCGAATAGTCCTTTTTTATTTATTACTATAAATAATAATCTATCAGAGTTATAACGGTGTTAAAAGTTTCAGTGGAAATAAAATAGATAACATGTGATGTTTTTATAAAGGTTCGGATCACCAAGATCCTAGTCCTATCATCAATCTCATATACTCCTTGAGAAGACTGGTATGCACTAAATCCTTAATTTTTAATAGAATTGATTAATCAATTAAAAACAAATAATAACATACCTTTTTCACACGTGTTGATATAACAACTTACTCTTAAAGGAGTCACAACCTACCTTCCTTTTTTCTAGGAGGAACAACCCAACATTTATCTTATATGGGATTAATATCCAAATAACATATTTTTTTTTGTGAAAATATTATACCAAAACTATAGAAGACAAACACGTAGTATGAAGTGTTACAATGGAGAAATAAAATAAAACAAATGAAAAAATAGTTGATAAGTTGATGTAGAAATTTGGTGAAGCTCTTGTTCTTTGATCACATCAGGGGTGGATGATGAAATTAATAAAGATGTTTAGTGATCATAGTATAACAACACAATTCAATGAATTTTCTTGATCAAATTATCAGAGTAGCCGGAAATATATTATCATATTCTTGTTGAATCAATTCAATTGTACTAGTACATGTGTTTTTATTATTGAATAAATCTCCAGAAACATTAAAATAAATATCTAAAGGATCATGTCTGTGTCCAATGTTTGAACGACACTTGTTAGTATATAATTATAAAATAATATGACTGTTACCTTATTTTATTGAAACTGCAATTAAAAAACACAAACGAGTTAATATTTATTCAAGAAATATTAATTAGAACAATTAATATATTAAGAATAATAATTCTTCAAAAAATAACAATTAAAAAATAATTTAAATAAAAATATAATTATGCAGATTTGAACATTCAATTTTCTTAAAATAAGGAATCATATGAAAAATGAAACGTATGGGAAAGTGTCACAAAAAATTTATACAATTATTTTTTAAAGAATGTTTCAATTATATTTTAACATAAAATATCACAACATTTGACAATGTAATTTATTTTAACAAAATTAATTGAAAATTAGGAAATAAAAATTTGAAAACAAATTTTAACTAATGGTGGGTTATGACTGACCATTGAAAATAGAGAGTGGTGAGTCATTAACTACAATCGGAAATGTACAATGGTAAAAAATAGAGTATTACATATCGTTTCAATTTTATGTAAAAATAAAATGAATAAAACAAATCTAAAATCAATTCCATGCATCTTATAGAAAATGGGTTCTTGAGATCAATAAAAAATTATCTACCGTTGGATGTCCAATGGTGGGTAAATTACCTACCATTGGATTCCAATGGTGGGTTAGAGTAAAGATATCAAATTAATCAGAACAAACTTAAAAATGATGAAATTTACTACTATTTATCAAAGAAGCATGAGATAATGAAAATCAAATATAATGAATTAGAATAAAAGATTCTGCTATACTTCTATGCTCCTATAGGAATAAAAAAACACGAAGAAGCTTCTGGTTTCTAGGATAGAAAGCATAAATATGTTTAATGATATAGATATAAAACTAATTAAAATACTCCAAACACTTAAGAGAAGAATATTTCAATTTTATAAAAGAGTCAAGATCTTCATTGAGAGCCCGTGGATAAAACTATCACAACATAGTGCAACAAATAAAATCAAATGGTGGGAGAAAATATAACTCACCACTAATGTTCAACAGTGGATAAATTTACCTACCATTGAAGTGAATGGGTGATTAAATTTACTCACTATTGATCTCCCATTGAAGGGTCAATTATCCACTATTGGGTTTCAATGATGAGTAAAATTACTCACCATAGGAAATTTTACAATAGTGACAAGAAACACCTACCATTTGAAAATACCATTGGTAACTAAATAAAGATGAGAAATTAAATACAAGAGATAATGAAACAGTTTAAGTAAGATGAGATAAAGAGATCGAAAAGGAATCTTGAAGAATATGAAGCAGAGAGTAAATATAAAGAACTTATAACCCAAAAAAATGAATCCCAAAATAAAATAGACAATATAAAATCTAAAAAAATAATGTAAATATAATGAACCAAGATCAAAAGTGAACTTTATGCTGAAGACCTGAGAAGAAGTAAAGGTGATTCTAAGAAGGACAACCAAGAAAAGATGTCACTGGATGATTTTCTATGGAATAATATGAGAATATAAGGAGAAAAAACATACGGGATAGGAAATGTAATGTGGGAGCTGAAAAATAGAGATGCAAGATATGAGGAAATATTAAAATCCTTCTGAAGAAATAATATGATGTCTGAAATAAAAGTAGAGGAGAACCAATGACTGAGATTAAATCAGAGGTTCAAAATTACATCCCAAATTATTGAAACCAAGGGGACTAAGTCGTATATAGTCCAAAAAGCACTGAATTATGGATATAACAAAACACATAGCATACCCGACTTGCAGACTTGTGGGAAACCTATTCCCAAACTAAGTGATTGCACTCCTCAGTCCTTATACATGAGCCCGAACACATATTGAATACACCAGGATTAGACTAAGATTTATGAGATCCATTAAGGTTTGACCTCCCAGGAGGGTAGACCTCTGGGTCCCCTTAAAAGTGGTTGAGGTTTAACTTGAGTGATTCCATAAACAACCAATTTTTTTTAAAAAAATTACAAATGAAAAAAATATATAAATAGAAGAACAACCATAGTTTATAACAAGAAAATAAACCATTTTATTAAGAAATTATATTTTTGAAACAAAATTATATTTAACAAAATATTATGAAAGTTTAATTTATGAAAATAAATATAGATATAAAATATTTCATACCCAATTACAAACAATTACACTAATGTTTAAATTGTAAAAAGAGTTTTGTTTCTAAAAGATGGTATGTTTAAAAAAATTTACTCTCAGAACAATAAATCCTATAAGACCACCAATAATTGATGGTGCTTTCTATGAGTACTGGAGAGATAGAATAAAGACATTTGTTATTATTATGTGGTTTGAAAATTTCATAATGTTGACTGGAAACTACCATATTCTTGCAAAGTAGGTTTCTTCTTTTAAAAATTAGGAGAAACAAGAATACGAGTTGAATTAACATGAAATAAATAAAATTATTTCTATAATTACTTGAAACATATATAGTAATATTTTATCTTGTGAATAAAATAATATTATTTTCTTGAATTTGGAGATAAATAATTTTGGAAGTTAAAAAGTTATTGAAACTAGTAGGGAAATTTTTTGAGATGACTATCAAGAATTTGATTTCCTACCCAATGAAATTATTGTAAAGATTCATCAATGATTCTTGGAAATATTTAATAGTATATAATCACTTGGGAATATAAATCTTATTGATGAGATAATAGTTAAAAATATTATAGAAATCATGCATGGAAAATGGGAGTAAAATAGGAATTCTTTAGCTAATACGAAAAAGTTAACAAATCTAACTCTAGATGATTTAATTGGTAACCTCATGAAATATGAAGGAAGATTAAAAATAGATGTTTAGGAGTTTATGAAGAAAAATAATTAAGTTTATTTTAATATTTTTTTTAAAGTTTCTAATAAATCTAATTAATCTTATAAAGTATCAATGTATTCTAAGAAGAAGAATGTTACTATTGAATCAGAAAACATATATTTAGAATAGTCTAAAAATTAATTAGGTAATATTATAAAAAGGATGAACAAGATAGTTGGGAATGTTAATTTCAATATAAGTATATAAAGAATCACAAGGAAATAAGTGATATAACAGATTATTTAGAAATTATTTGTTATGAATCAAAAAATTTAGGACACATAAGACAAGACTATCTGATATTGAAAAGAAAATAAAAGGACATGAATTTAGAAATGAATTCGAATAAATACTAAATAAAAAAGACAAAAAAATTGTATGAAACCTTCTGACATATGGAGTTCCAATGGTGGAGATATTTCATCATAAATTTCTTCTAATAATAGAAGTGAAGATAAAAAGAATATTGGTTTCTATGATGAGATTATGAAGATCAATAACTGATTTTTAGAAAAGGTATCAACTGAATCTAAAACATATCCTACATTAAATGAAAATTATCCTAATTATTAAAATGATAATATTTATACATCTTTCGATGAATAATATTCTTCATCAGAAGAGAATAATTTTTTACCTAGTTATGATGTTTTTTTAGATTTTCAGAACTATTTGAAAATCAGAATTGAAAAATAACTAAATAAACTATATTACAAGAGAAAAACTTGTGAAATAAAATTAAACAATTTTCATTTACCTACTAAAATATAAAATATTTAAAAATATTTTTAACATAATAATTTTGAGAAAACTAATATTTTAAAAAAATTATAAAACTATAATATAAACAAACTTTTTTATTAAATGATATTGAAAAGTGTAGTTTAAATAAAACTTCTACTAAGGAAAGAAATTTTTTGTAAAACTAAATTCTAATACATCCAGTATAATTTTTTTATCAATTTTTACTATTGGTAAGTAAAAAATTGATTCCAAACATGTTATGATTCAGTTTTCATCTGAGGACAATGTGATCCTTTCCTGGTTGAGTGCACCACACACCTGGGATGGATCATGCTTTCTTCTCTTCAATTAGTCATCATATTTCCATATGCAACGATATTAAAAAAATGGAAGTCTGGGTATAATTTCTAGAACTTCCACTCCCCTTTAAAAACCCTTAGATCCTTCATATGCTAGGAAATTTGGTAGGGTACTACTTCTGTTCGGAAATTTGGACTAGGGTTGATGTCACCCGATTTCACCAAGGTTTTCTTTACAATTTCATGTTTCTGAGCTTCCTGTTGATTTTTATTATTATTTTGGGTGAGGAGTTCTAGTGAAATAAATTATTTCTGTTTGAGAAATTATTTTAGTTCTTTTTGTCATGTAATAAATTGGGGCATAATATGGAGTTTTGAAGGCACATGGGTTGAAGTAATTGGGTGCTGGCATGGATGATCAGGTGATTTAGACTTCATATGGTCCCTCTGTTATAAATCTCATGGATTTGGGTTTAAATGAATAAATAGAGGTTTGTGAAGGTTGAATTTGAAATGATAGTAATGTTGCAGGTATTAGTAATTCAGATATTGCAGTAATACAGAATAAGGTAGTGGTGAAAAATTCTAATCTAAAGGTCAATAAAATTTCTAACTATTTGAGGCAGGATCTGAAAGCTCCTTCAGTTGACAATGAGATTATATAGGATGTTTATGTTAGTGCAATAGTGGATGTTAATTTGGATGTTCAGAGTGCTAATGTTAACCATGGATTTTCAAGTCAAAATTCACAATCCAGGAATGATGGTGCTAGGGTGTGTGCTAGCCTCATCCAGGATAGTGCTACTAGAAGGGAGACCCAATTGGATCTTAGTAATGATGCTATGGAAAAGGATTCACATTGTGATCATCAAGCTACCAGGTATAATCCTTCATGATCTTTTGGTCATGAAAAAAGGGAGGCTCAATTGGACTCAACCAATGAAGCTGTGATGAATCATTCAATTTGTGATTACCAATTCAATGATGGGGACCCTCAAGGTATGGTCTTAGAAGATAATAACATACAACCCCAATTCTTGGGATGTATATTTTTACATCCAAAGGGTTCATATTTTCTTGTGCAAGGAGATGGGGATCAGGGCACCAACATGCAAGACATTAATTTCCACGAGGAGATTCAGAAGCTCCATTTCCCCTTGAAAGTTTCTGGTAGGTGGATAAATGTTACAAATGATGAAAAAGTACCTGATAGAAACCATATGAAGGTCCCAATCTATAATAAAGTTTCATTTAAATACATCATCACATATGGGAAGAGAAAGGTGATTGAAAATGAAGGATTCATCTCTGATCCCCTGAAGAGAATGCCGAGGAAGGACTAATCCAACTTGACAAGGACTGTGTTTGCAATGTCCTCTTCCAAAAAGTCAAGAAAGATTGATGATGATCTATTTAATCACCTCAAACATGGTAAATCCCCATCAAAATGTGTGACAGGTGATGAATATGATTATTGAAATGACTTATCTTTTAATGATTTGTAATATTTCTTTTTGTGGAAATGGGTAAGTTGTCAGCCCTATCTACTCCTCCTATGTAATTTTTCTTTCTTATTAATCAATGGATAGAGTCTTTCACTTATTAATGGACTTGTCTAGTAAATTTAGAAAAATTTGGATTCCTAAAATCTTAATTTCAAATAATAATGGACGCAAGAAGATTTGTGTTAAAAAATTCTAATCATTTTGTTTTCAGAAGAATAAGAAATGTACCAAAATATTAATTAAGTTGTGAGGGATATCTTGTAAAATTAAATAATGAATTTTTTTCTATTTATATTTCAATAGATGAATTTATTTTTTCTGCCAATCATCATGATAATGTTTAGAAACTAAACATAGATAAAATTAAGATCCAAGATTATCCTTGCCTTAATGTAATGGAATATCAATATTGGTTATTCAATATAATATTAGGACACTATAATGATATAACTTTAACTAAAATGTCTTAGAAAGTAATTCTAATGATCTACGAGAACTTAAGATTGATACATCCAGGGTTTGTGATCCTTGTCAATTCAAAAAGTAACATAAGTCTTGTTTTAAATCTATTAGTAATGTCTCAACTTCTAATGATTTTCATTTAGAGCACATGTAGTTATTCAGTCATACAAAAACAAGAATTATCAATGGAGAATAATTTTTATATGTTTTAATTGATGATTACACTAGATATACAAGGGTATATTTTCTATAAAATAAGTTAGAATATTTATTTTATTTTAAAAATTCTGTATCCTATGTTAAAAATGAGAATTTTCAAATTCAAATTTTGAATTTTTCTAGTAAAAAGGTTTAATACATAACTTTTCAGCACCTTGAACTCCAAAGAAAAATATTTTAGTCAAAAGAATAAATAGTATTCTTCAAGAGATTACTAGAACTATGTTGAGTGAATACTCAGTTGCTAAACATTTTTGGGATGATGTAGTTAGTACTTCTTGTTATACTATTCATTGAGTTTTAACTAGAATTTCCATTAATAACACTCTTTATGAGTTTTGGATAATTTATATATTCCAATTTTGAAAAAAAGTAGTAAAAATGGTATAATACATAACTTTTTAGCACCTTGAACTCCACATCAAAATGGTGTAGTCGAAAGGAGAAATAGAATTATTCAAGAGATTATAATAACCATTCTAACTGAATACTTAGATACTAAATATTTTTGGGTTGATGCAGTTATTATTTCTTTTTATACTATAAATTGAGTTTTAATAAAACCTTTTATTAGTAAAACTCTTTATCAGTTGTGGATCGGAAGGAAAAAAACATTCTTACGTCAATGTTTTTGGATGGAAAGTATTAATTTGGAATACTTAATATAATTTACATACGTTTTCTCCAAAATCCAATGAAGGAATATTTTTAGGATATTCTATAACTAGTAATACATATAGATTTTAAAAAATCATATACTATTGAGAAAACAATTCATGTTAAATTTTATGAAACTGGTCCTCTTATTTTCAAACAAATGCAATCCCTATCTTAATATGTTATTTTAAAATTTTATTTTCAACCGATATTTGAAATTCATTCGCAGGAGAGACCAACTTAAGAATATATTTTTGAAGTTCTAACTTAATAAAGTTTCCAAAATGTCATTGAAGATAAATGTTTTGTAAACCTATTTAATTAGTTGATCCTTAAGAATCATCCTAGTTATAACATCATTGGTGATTTAGATTAACTAGTTAGAACTAGAAGTTTTCTATGAAATAAAATTGAATATTGTTCATTTTTATCAGAATTTGAACCTACTTTTTTTTGATAAATATTTAAGGGATGAAGTTTGGAAAAAATTTATTCAAAACGAACTCAATTAATTTGACAGGAATCAAGTTTGGACTTTGGTTGAATGACCTAAAGATACTTCAATAATTAGAGTAAAATGGGATTTTTGAAATAGCTAAAATGAAAATGAAATTATAGTTAAAAATATAGATAGAATTGTTTTAAAGGATATGCACAATAATAGAGAATATATTATAATAAAAATTATGCTTTGGTAGCTATATTTGAAACTATTCGTATACTTAGAAAATATGAAACATTTCTTAATTTTGAAAATTATCAAATGGATGTGAAGTGTTAATTTATTAATGGATATGTTTAAGATGAATTTTATGTGGAAAACCCCCTATATTTGGATTTTTTTTCCAAAACATGTTTTTAAACTAAGGCACTTTATATACATAAACAAGTCCCCAGAGCCTAGTATAATAGATTAACTAGATTTTCATTAAAGAAACATTTTTATGGGTGATGTTAATCCAACAATTTTCATAAAATAAGTTTCTAAAAACATAATAATTATTAAAATTTATATCGATGACATTATATTTGGTTCAAATAAAAAATAATTTTTGGATTACTTATCTAATCTTATGAAATCTATATTTGAAATGAGCATGATGGGAGAACTAAATTATTTTCAAGGATTCCAAATTTCATAAAAACTATAAGGAACTTTTATATCTCAATATAAGTATATAAAACATCTTCTTGATAAATTTGGATATAACAATACTAAAAGTATTAATACTTTTATCAGAATCTCAAATAATTTAGATATTAATGAATCTAAAAAACCAACTAATCAAAAGATCGTTAGAGTAATGATTAGAAGTTTACTCTACTTAACAACAATTAAACCATATTTAATGTTTTCTATATATGTGTGTAAAATATATCAAGCTAATACAAAAGGGTACCTTCTTAAATATGTAAAATAAATTTTTCTTATCTTATGGGAACTAGGGATCTAGGATTATTTTACTCTTCTAGAAATGATTTTGAATTAAATTTTTTTTCGGGTGCTAACTTAGGTTGCAGTAAAAGGGATAGAAAATTTACTTTAAAAATTTTTGTTGGGCATGTATTGTCTCAAAATTACTATTTATGAAAAAAACTGGCTACTTCAAAAGAAAAAATATTGAATGTTTATATTTTTATAAAGAATCTACACTTTAGCGATATACATGTTTCAATATTGTGCTGCGTAAAATAGCTGATTAACTATTATTACAGATATTTGTCTATTGCTATTTTTATTGAAAATTATTTTTTCAACAAGGATCTCTTTGAAGATGTTCATTTTTAAGGCATTTTTCTTTGAAGGAGAATATCCATTTTTGGATAGTCTCTACTACAAATGTGAACAAGACACTTTTTATTCAATCAAATCATACTCTATTGATTTATTAGATTATCAGATGCTCGAACTCAATCACATGTTGAAGTATCATATTATCTGAATAGGATGTGAATAAATCAGTTCATTGAAAAAGAACTAGAAGGCTTTGTAAAATCCTTACAATAATGGTTTCAGCTACATGTACTTAGTTGTTAAAGTCTTGTGATAAGATGTCCTATTTAGTGAAAATCACTAAACTTGCTAAGAGAGCTATAAGAACCCAGTTCTTCTTTGAGGTAAAAATCCATTATTTCTATAAATTCATAGTTTAAAAGTTTTGATATGGCCTAATGTTGATTATCATTGAGGTCATAGTGGTTTCGGGGGTGTTTTGGGGTTGGTTCAGAGCCCCGAATCCAAGTAAAGAGGTGCAAAATGCATTTCTCACGATTAGTTCAAACCATTCAGGGTAGGATGCATAGTTTGAAAAAATATGTGAGGTGTGGGAAGAGAGGAGGAATATGACACACAATTAGACCAAACTTTTTGAGTTAGATCACATGAACTTGTAGCTAGGTCTTCTATTTTGATAGTGGAGAATTGTAGGGTTTGGGCATGGTTGGTAAACCATGCAGGTATATCGTGTACTACACCCCTATGCTACAGGTGCTCGTGCACGGTTTGTGTACGTTTTGTAAAACAGTATACATAAAACATACCACCCCTTAATTTTGGGAAAATTTAATTTTTTTAAATTAAAATAAAATCTTATTAAAAAGTGATGTTTCATCTCCCACATAGAAACCCCAAGATTTTGAAACTCTCCTCTTTGTCTAAAATTAGAATTGAGGTTCCATCGCCATCTAATCCCTGATTCAAACATGGTACATCTCATTTAATACATAAGGTTAATACCTAAATTACTTTTTATCTATTCTATATTCTTCTACATATCAGTTACACTATTTAGGCACAAGACAATTTTCCCTAATATTAGGTTCTTCATCTGTTCTTCATATTTATCCTGATCTGATCCAAATCAAGAGCTGATAATGGATGAAATGTCAACTATGGACCAAAGATAGGTGGTATCGTGCCTTTATATTAAAGTCGAACTATTTATATATGCCACCATGCCACAACCCCATTTTCAGGGCATTCTCTTTAACAGAAATTAATTTTTAGGCATGAACTATTCAATTAAAGAGGATTGTTATTAGTTTTTTATAGGTTAAATACCTTGAAATGGAACCACCCTTTGGTTGTGTTGATCATTAAATGGACCATTTTATGGCATATGTGTTGGATTCATATGTGGTGTGCCTTTTACCCCCTTTTATGGGATATTACTTATGAATTGATGTGTAAATAAAATTGATAAAATTGATTTATGAATTGAATTTTAAATGAAACAAAATAAAGGTGAGGGATATATGAAATGACCCTTGGTCCTTTTTCAATAATTTCTGGGTTAAGAATGAAATCCATTTTTATTTCTTTTCCCACTTGTCTTAGATGATGAATATGCCGTATATTGGTTTTTTAGATTAATTAATCTTTATAATTATTTTACCATGTGAGATATACAATGACTATTCTATGACAAAACTCTTTTAAGATTGAGAATATTGTTATAAAGAATTTACCATGTGATTAATTGAAAGGTCAAGCCCCTTACGATTCCCAATGCTAGAATCACCTTTTAGGTGAGATTGATATATGATGTTCTTGGTGTTGACCTTGATATAGTAATTGAAGTTGATTAAATGATATTGAATTAATGAAATGAATATTTTCCATGGGTGATACATGGATTCAAATGAATATTGAAATGAATGGACTCTTTGGGGATATTGAAACTTATGCCTTGGGTAATTTTTGGATTCAACATAGAATGCCAAGGATGGCCTCAAGTTCCCTGAACATTGTTTATGCTAAGTGATACATGGATTCAAATGAAGAATGCCATGTATGGAGTCTATGGGTTGACTTATATACTGAGTGATATATTGATTCAAATGAGAATACCATGTATAGAATCAAAGGTCATTTGATCTTTTATACCATGGGTGATAATCGATCTCCCTTAGTGGACCACCGAGGTTAAAATCGATTGGCAGTGACATTATACCGCAATTAGTGTGATAATGGGTTCCTAAGAGGTTCATCAGGGATGTGATTCTTGGGTGTTAGTTGATATTATACTAGGAGTGATACTTTAATTACATCATAGGAATATCAAGGATGCACTCAGGTTATAAACTAAATAATGAATGAGATGACTCTTATATGATGGGTCTGCCAAGCCAAAGCACAAGCTTGGATTCATTCTTGTCTTATACCTTTATGGATAGTCTGTTTAAGAATACTTTGTTTATGTTTTCACTGGGGACTCTATTATTTGAGACATGTCTCTAGACTTATATTTAAATGATATTGAATGTTTAAATGAGCATGTTATAACTCACACATTCCTAACCATTAAATAAGAGATTTATTTGTTAAATAAAATCGATTAATTCAATTAGACATAAATGAGAACCCAAACGTGAGTAGTGTTTACTTTTGAGTACTTAATTTTTTTATTGTTATATATTCCATCACACTATTATATATATTCATTGATTGATTGGCCCCAAACCTAGGGTGGTTGTCTATTAGGATTTAGTCTCACACACTATTTGGGACACCTTTGGGTATCCAAATAGAATATATGATCATAGTTGTTGATAAGGGAAAGAAACCTACTACAAGTACAATATTGATGCATAGGATCGGGGGAGCATGAGACCAAGCTGAGGCTTGCGATGATACTGGGAGTCTTTTATATTTTTTTTAAATTTTGTTACATGTATTGTATATGATTTTTTAGTACCTGTTTTGTGTTTTTGGTAAAGACATATTAAATGTATCATCATTTTTATATGAAATGTCTTATTTAATTATTTATATCATTATTACTATGTTTAATTTTTTCATATGTATGATATACTACTTACTCTACTTATATGTATTTGATATTTTTTTGTGCTACACTTTGGTGATGAGGTCATAGTCTCCCCACTGACACACCTAATACCTCACTACTAGTCAGCAACCTCTAGTATTTGGGGAGATGCATTTGAGGCCATGTGGTCAACCAATCTCAAGGAACCTTTCATTGACATCAGAATCCAAGATGTTACAAAGTGGTATCAAAGCTGTATTTTCTAGTTTTCTTTACTATTTAGAGATAATAGAAAGGTACATGAAAGAAATTGGATTTGGAAATGAGTTGTGCCCAGTCATAGCTAACCCACATACATGAAAAAACCAAATCTCCTTGAATTTAATTTTCGTTTTCTAGATTATTAATGTTTCAGAATTTTGATTCCACCATTAGGTGGAACACTTGATTTATGATATTATTATTGATGTGATTATGGATTCTATTTTGTCACAAACTGATGAGATAAGGGTGTGACATATCATGAATCATATTAAGAAATTTATAGAAATCACATGCCATTCATTTATCCATGAAATTTAAGATGCATTACTTCTTGTGTGTTGTTGTGATAAGTACCACGATAGATATGCTTGCTGTTGTGATAGGTATATTGGGATGTGTTATAGTATATATTATATGGATTCCAATCTTTGGTCGCTGGGGAGTATGAGCTCTAATGGATCAGAATTTGGTGAACCATTAGTTCAACCTATAAATTCAACTGTGATCTAAACGTGAAATTCCCTTGAATTCAAATAAGAAAAGGAATTGAAATTGTGAATTAAAATAAAAATGAATGTGACATGAAAATAGAAAAAAGAGTTTCCTATAGAAGAGAATATTACGAGACCTGACATTAGTAGTAGGCTATTGGTAGTTTCTATTTCTTATACCTAGTCTATAAGATGCCCATAACTAACTCATGGATCCGAAAGAGGGGTGGGTTTTTATAGAGGAAGGATTGAACCTATCCACATTTTGTTTCTATTATTTAGAGCTACCAACCATGTTAAGTAATCAAATCGAGTCATGTGTTTGGAATTAAAGAGGCATTATACCATGACGACCTCTAGGGGTATGCCCAAAGGGTTGTAATGATCATACTTCGGAGGTGGTAGGCCATGGGAAACCAGCAGATCCTCCAGTTGTGCATACTGTGGCACCCGGGGTTGTACCGGACATATGTGTTGAGGCAAAGTTACATGATTGATTCTTTCACTTTATGTATACTATTTAGGGAGCACCGTGGCCAACCCTAACTATGGAAGAGTTGACTAGTGAGTTTTAGCAACAACATACACCCACATTTTCAGGGGATAGTGGAACATAGGCTATGAAGTCATGATTTGAGGTCATGTTATCTATCATCGAGCACTTAGAGACACCTCCTAAGAGAAAGGTAAATCTTGCTATGTATATTTTATGTGATTCCACCAAGAGATAGTGGGAAGTTATCTCTCAAACAGATCATCATCAGGAGATGGCCTAGAGGGATTTTCACATGGCCTCCTATGATTATTTCTATCTTGAGATATTGATGGCTGTTAAAACCTGAGAGTTATTACACCTAGAGTAGGGCACATTATCAATGATGGATTACTCAGACCATTTTATTAATCTCAATTATTCACAACTATTTTGATGGGTGAAGAGATTTAAAAATTTATGATACTCAAATATGGTCTTAGGTATGACATCTGACTATAGGTGAAAGTATTTCAGTTGAATACCATTTATGGAATACTGAATCAAGTTATGATCATATAGCATAACTTGAGAGAGGTTGGAGATGTAATCCATGATGGTTCGACATCTCAATCTGTTACTATATTGACCAGTAGTAGAAAGAATCATCTATAGCTTCTACATGGTGATACTAGCAGTCAGAAAACATCTTCAGGTATCCAGGTGAGGTGCTACCAGTGCTGTAGGCTGTGACATATAATGACACACTGTATGGGGGACCCGGTCGAGTGCCGATCATGTAGAAAGATGGGCAATATACAATTCTTATGTAGAAATTTTCCACTATCATACAGCGAGAGAGGGTCAGTAATGAATTCACATTCAAGATTAGGGTTAGTAGCTTCTCATCATGCCTGGAGATGGGGTATAGCTATATGGTTAGGTCGAGGTGGTGGCCATGGTCGTGGTTTTCAGAACCTAGTAGTTTAGTGACAATAGGGTTGATCAGCTCAGGGTTTCCAAGAAGTTTCATAGGGCCATGACACATGCTAGCCATATGCAGCATAACAAACCTATGAGGAGTGGGATCCCATAATTTCTACTATTAGAGGTACTATTCTAGTAGCCTCCATTTTAGCTTCTGTACTTTTTGATAAAGGGGCTTCTCGTAGTTTTATATATGTGACCCTTATGGAGAGCCTTGGGCTATATTTTTATACTTATGATGGCGTTATGATGTTGTAAACTCTATTGGGAATCAAAATGGAAGATGTGCGTCAGTGTAGGGATTTCCCCTTTGAGTTTGGTGGGTGCCACTTCATATGGGACCTTTTTTCCCTCGAGATGATAAGATTTGATATCATTTTCAAGATGGACTATTTGGTTCCCTTTTATGATTTTTTGATTGTTATCACCACAGTGTGTGTTTCACATCACTAGAGAGAGGATAATTTATTCACAAGGATGAATGGGTTGTCTAGGAAAGCTGAGCTAGACTCGACCATTATGGGGTAGGTGGGAAGACAATCCTGATTGTGAGTTTTTATATCGATGGATAGAGAACATGGAGGAATGATTTCCCTCTAGTGGTTGACTGTTGCAAGGAAATTTTCCTAGAAGACTTTTATGGATTCCCTCTAGTGAGGGAGGTAGAGTTCTCTATCAAGATAGTTCTAGGAGCTACATCAGTATCCATTTCTCCTTACAGGATGGCTATGACAGAGTTACAAGAGCTCAAGAAGAAACTAGAGGATTTATAGAAAAAAAGTTTCATCTTACCTAGTAATTCTTCATGGGGTTCTCTAGTCTTTTTTTTAAAAGGTAGATGGAACCCTCAGGCTATGTGTGGGTTATCAGAAATTCAAACAACTAATGGTTAAGAACTGGTATCCTCTGTCGTGGATAGATAATCTCTTCAAACATCAATGAGGATCTCAGATCATCACAAAGATTTATTACATATCTAGTTATAATTATGATCATGTTAAACCATCATACATACCTCACATAGCCTTTTAGATCATGTATAGTCTATATGCATATTTTGTTATATCGTTCGGTCTCACAAATGCACCAACGATCTTCATGGAACATATGAAATGAGTGTTCAATCCTTATATTGATTTGTTTGTGGTAGTTTTAGTAGATTATATCTTGGTGTATTCTCACAATTGAAACGACCATGCCAAAAATTTTGAGATCATATTGAATACATTGATAGAGCATCAATTGTATGCTAAGCTCACAAAGTGCTACTTCTGGATGGATTAGATTCACTTCCTGGGTCACATTATCTCAGATACAGAAGTATTAGTAAACCTAGAGAACGTGAGAGCTATAGTTTCCTAGGATCATCCCTTGTATATCTTTAAGTTATAGATTTTATTAGGACTTTATAGTTACTAAAGGTGTTTCATACAGGACTTCTCATGTTTAGTAGCACCACAGATGGGCTTGAATAAGAAGGGTGTGAAGTATATATGGACAAAATACTATGAAATGACCATTTAGGTGATGAAAGGGAGAATGAATTCAGTACTAATTCTGATTTTTCTAGACCTAGGTATGAGTTACACTGTGTACTATGATACATCAGGTTTTGAGATAGGATTAGTGCTTATGCAAGGAAATAGAGTTGTGGCATATAGGTTTTGGTAGTTGAGGCCACATGATAGGAATTACCCGATGCATGATCTTGAGTTAGATATGGTCATTCATGATTTGAGATGTTGGAGACTTTACTTACTTGGAGACCGTTTTTTGGAATACACAGACCAAAAAAATCCCTAAGTATATATTTACATAGCATGATCTAAATCTGAGCTGGTGAAGGTGGGTAGAGTACCTTCAATCTTTCAACTTCAAGCTTCCTTACACACCTGGTAAGGGAAATGTTGTGGTCAATGCACTGAGTAGGAGGAATCAAATACAATCATTGTAGTAGGCGAATAGAGAGGGTCTTCTTATGGACTTATTCTCTAATATGCACTTGGAGGTTCCTGATAGTTAGGGGAAAACTAGTCTATAATATTTTTCCTAAACATTTATGGATAGAGTAAGGATGAGATAACATTCAGATTCAGATGTTCTAGTTCTATGAGAGAGTGTGCAAGGTGATGAACATCCTCCTTGTGGACCATATATGAGGATGAGATTATGTAGGTTCATGTTCATGTATGGGTCTCTTAATACATGCGTGAGGAGATGATGAAATATTTTCATGATTAATATTAGGTAGTGAATCCTGGAATCACCAAGATGTATTGAGAATTACATCGCCAGTACTAGTGGTCAAGTATGAAAAGAGATCTAGTTGGTTTTGTTATGAGATGTTCCACCTACCAGTAGGTGAATGTGGAACACCAGTGACCATCCAGACGTTTACAATAGCTGCACATTACCTTGTGGAAATGGAATGATGTCATGATGGATTACATGATAGGTTTACTGAGGTCTCCTCAAGGCAATGATGTTGTATGGGTATTTTTTGATAGTCTCATTAAGGTTTCACATTTCCTTCTAATCAAGTAAAATTTTAGTGTGGATGATCTTGGAAGGTTGTATATCCTTGAGATAGTACGACTTCACTGGGTCCTGCATACTATCATTTCAGATAGGGATGCATGGTTTACTTCTTGATTTTGGATAGGGATACAAAATACATTATGTACATAGGTGATTTTGAGAACAACTTACTACCCCTAGATAGATGACCAGTCAGAGTGAATGATTCAGGTGCTGGAGGACATGCCATGAGCATGCTTCCAAGATTTTGGAGGATCTTGGGAGAGGCATATACCCCTAGTTTAATTCACCTACAAAAATAGATTTTAGGATACTATTCAAATGGAACAATATGATTATTTTTATAGTTTGAAATTTTGATCACCCCTGTGTTGGTTAGCGGCATGAGAGGAAGCTACGCTAGGACCACTTCTTATTTAGAAGACCTCAGAGCATGCAAATTTGATTTACAATTGGATGGATAATGTAAAATATCTTTAGAAATCATACACATATCACTGGATAAGACCTCTATAGTTTGAGATTAGGGATTAGGTTTTACTAAATGTTTCATTGAGTTTGGTACATAAGTGGATCATGAGACAGGGTAAGATTTCACTGAGATATGTTAGGCCATTCAATATTTTGGAGAGAGTTGGGCTAGTAGCCTATCAGTTTAAATTTCCTTAGAGGTACCAATCCATTCATAACATCTTCCAGGTTTCTCATCTGTGATGTTACTATTTGGACACATATCATGCCTTTAATCCTGAGGAGGATTGGTTATAGGTAGATGTGTCCTTTGAAGATAATCCTATAAGGATTATAGATCGTAGCCCAAATGTTCTCTGAGGTCAGTCAGTTCCTTTAGTACGTGTTCTATGGAAGCACAACCATGTGTAGAATGAGACTTTGGAGCAGAAGGTTGATTTATGATCGTAGTGGCTAGAGTTATTCTCAGATCATGTTTCACCACCCTTGGAAGGGAAATTTGGGGATGAATTTATTTAATGGGGGAAGTTTGTAAGAACCTAGTTCTTATTTGATATATATATATTCCTTATTTTCCATCAATTATCAGTTTAAATGTAAAGATATTGCTTAATGTGGATTCCCATTGAGGTAATAGAGTTTTTAGGGGTGTCCGAGGCTGGTTCGGAGCTCTGAACGCAAGTAAAGAGGGGAAAAATGCATTGTGCATGGTTAGTTTAAATTGTGTGGGGAATTCCACATGGTTTGATAAACTGTGCAAGACATGGTAAGAAAGTAGGAATAGGACATACTGTTTGACCAAATCGTGTGAGTTGGATAACATGGCAATGCGGCTAGGTCCGCAATTTTGACACTAAAGAATCACATAGTTTGTTCATGGTAAGTAAACTATGCGGGTAAACTGTGTGCTATGCCCATATGCTATAGGTGCCTGTGCATGGGTTGTGTATGGTTTGGAAAACCGTTCGGCCCCTTAATTTTAGGAAAATATAATAATTTTAAATTAAAATAAAATATTATTAATCTTAAAATGACTTTTCTTCTCTCGCACAATAACCCCAAGATTTGGAATCTCACCTCTTTGACTAAACTTTGAATTAACATACCATATCCATAAAATATCTTATTCAAAGGTGTTTCTTCTCATTGGATCCCTAATGGTAAGGTCTCAATTCATTTTTTGGGAATTCTCTATTCTTCTAGATATAGGTTTCACTATTTAGGTGGAAGCTAATTTTCTATACTATTAGGTTCTCCATCCGTTCTTTAGATTTCTCATGATCTGAGCCGAATCAGGAGCTGATACTGGATGAGCTATCAACTACGAACTAATGGTAGGTGGTCTCGTTCCTTTAGATTAAATTAGAGCTCTTTATATAGGTCTTCACGCCGCACACCCATTTTCTAGGTGTCTCCATTAACAAAAATGAAATCCTATAATTGTTAGTCATGACCTATTCAATTAAAGAGGATTGTTAGTAGTTGTTTATAGGTAAAATTATTTGAAATAGAACCACCCCTTGGGTGTGTTGATCATTAAATAAACCATTTTATGGAATATGTGTTGAATGCCTATGTGGTATACCTTTTAACCCTTATTACGTGATGCGACTTGTCAATTGATGTGTAAATAAAATTGATGAATTGATTTATGAATTGAATTATAAATGAAATGGAATAAGGGTAAGGGATAGATGAAATGAACCTTGGCCCTTTTTAGGTAATTTATTGGTTATGCCTGAAATTCCTTTGTATTTCTTTTTCCATGTGAGTTAGATGATGCCTACGCTTAATATTGGTTCTTTTAGCTTAATTGATATTTTTAGTGATTTTCCCATGTAATATATATAGAGATTATTCTATGAAATATCTCTTTTAAGCTTAAGAATACTGTTATAATGAATTTCCCATGTGATTAATTAAAAGGCCAATCCCATTAATGTTTGCCAATGTTAGAATCACTATTTATGTGAGATTGAAATATGATGTTCTTGGTGTTGACCATGACATAGTAATTGAAATTGATTAAATGATATTGAATTGATGAAATTATTATTATCTACGGGTGATACATGGATTCAAATGAAGAATTTCATGGAAATAATCTTTTGGGATATTTACACTTATGAATTGGGTGATATATGGATTCATCTTACAATGCCACAGATAGATTCAAGTGCCTTGAACCTTATTTACGATGACTGATACATGAATTTAAATGAATAATGACATGGATGGAATCTAACACTTGACTTATATGCTGAGTGATACATGGATTTAAATTTGAATACCATGGAAGGAATCAATGTTCATTTTATCTTTTATATCATGGGTGATACTTGGGTTCCCTCAGTGGACCACCGATGATAAACTTGATTGGTAGTGACATTATACCACACCTATAGTGATATCGGGTTCTTGAGAGGTTCTCCAATGATTTTCATGTAGGGTGTTCATTTATATTATACCTGGAGCAATACCTATATTCAAACTTATTGGGACCAAGTTGGATGGAGAAGGTTTTGGGAAGTAAGACAAGTTTGTTTTTAAAGTGTGTTGTATTTTGTTGTCAATGAGGATGAATCACTTCAATTTGTAAAATACTTGAAGAATATGATGATACTTTTCTTATTTTTATTTGACACATATCATAAGTTGTTTAGATACATTTTGATTCAAGACTTGTGAAGGAATGGGGGAGTATAGGTGGTTCCAATTGTATTCAGGTTTGATTGGAAAGATAGAGGTTTCTAGAAGATAGGGAAGATATAATAATTTATTTTGGAAATATGATGATGATAAAGGTGATTGATAAAAGGATAAATATCATAATAGATAGGTTTTGGGATATGAACACAAATCAGTTTGAGTGGTGTTTCTGAAATAGATTTTAAGGTGGTGCCGTTTTCTAATGTTTTCCAAATTTTTGGGCACAAAAATTAGAGAATTGAATGAAGTGTTTTTGGAAAAGGATTTTGTGCACAAGTATTAAATAGGTTTGTAAATTTATGTTCAAGTCATATTTCATGATCATCACATAAAAATTCGAAAAAGGAAAGAAGTGGATGCAAGTTAAGGTAGTGGCACACAAGTAGTGGCACACAAGTAGGAAGTGGCTTGTAAGTAGTAAGTTGTGCATAATCAGGAAGTTCCACGCAAGGTGGAATTCATATAAATAGGTGGGTACCATCCTCATTTGTAATTATCAAAACTTAATAGAAAATATGAGCTATGGATTGCGCAAATATTAGTGGTGAAGATGTAGGGTGTGAAACGCAAGTAGAAGCAGCACACAAGTTGTGACTTGCGTGAAACAAAGAAGTTGAATTCAGGCAGTGAGTTTCATGTAAGACATATGTGGAATACATGTTGTGAGTTGCACAAAAAAGTATCATGAAATTATTGTGTGGCATTCAAATTGGGTGGTGCAAAAGTAGGGAGGAGCACAAGCAGGGAGTTTCATACAAGTTGTTTTCACCATGAGGTTCTTACTAGCTTCTGGGTAGGAAAGAGAAGAATTGTTTTGAAAGATCAAATTTGAGGGAGTGGATCAAGAAACACTATAACATTGTATTACCCTATTTGTTATAAGAGGGAGAACACACACTATTGGATTGTTTACATAGTTCTATATGAGTGTAAGGGCATATCCTACTCATTGTATTCCATACAAAAGGATTATTTAATAGTGGATTGTGTGGTATTGGATTGTTTTCAAACCATACCAAGGAAGTAGCTACTCTTGTTGAGTAGTGAAACCTATAAATTCTTATGTTCTTATGGATGTGTGTTTGAATTTTTTTTAGAAGGGAATGAAATATTTAATAGGAGAAATATGTTGTTTCATTTTCAAATAAATTTAAAAGAAAAGATATAACCGATTCACCCCTCCCCTTCCCAGTGATACTTAAATCTTGACTGTGAAACTACAAAACATAGGAATGTCAACAGTGGGATTAGTTTCTAATTTTAATAATTAATGATTTGACTCTTATATGATGCGTCTGACAGGACAAAGCACGGTATTGGATTCAGTCTTGACTTATACCATTATGGATAGACTGTTTAGGAATCATTTGGTTATGTTATCATGGGGGGCTCTGGGATCTGAGCCAAGTCTAGAGACTTATAATTAATTGGTATTGAATATTAAAATGAGAAAGTTACAACAAAAAATGTTTTGATTTTTAAATCACAAATTTACTTGTTAAATGAAATTGATTTATTCAATTGGACTAAAATGAGAATTGGGACTTAAAGAGTGTTTGATTTTGAGTACTTACTTTCATTGTTGTTATATTTGTATGCACTTTATTATAAAATTTCACTGACTGATCAACACCTGAACATTGGTGGTTTCCTATTGGGATTTAGTCTCACACCCTATTTGGGCCACCTTTTTGTACCCAAACAGACTACATGATTACATGTGTTGATAAGAAAAATTACCCTCTTATAGGTACTTGATTTCTTCACAGGAGTAGGGGAGAATGAGACCAAGATGAGGCTTGTAATGCTTCTGAGATTCATTTGTACTTTTTTTTAATTTTGATACATGTATTGTATATGACTGATGAGTACCCATTTTGGATGTTTTGTTGAGTCATATGTCATGTATCAACATTTTTTATAATGGATGTCTTCTAGCATTATTTATATCAGTCTTACACTATTTATCTTTTTCATATGTATGATATACTACTTCCACTACTTGCATGTATTTGATATTTCGTTGTACTAGACTCTGGTGATAAAGGCATAATCTCCCCACTAACACACATAAGTCTTCACTACTAGTCAGAATCCTTTGGAATTTGGGGAGATGCACAGGAGTCCATGTGGCCAACTGAGCTTGGGATAACTTTCAGTTGCATCCATGTCTAGGACATTACAATAATGTTGGTGGAGTTGATTATGGGGTCTTTTTCCCTGAACCACTATGAAAATTATTGAGTTCTTATTCTCTGTTTAACCACCGATCAACTTAGATAAACAATAGAACTCTACATATATTCATAAATCATGAAAAAGGGTAAAATTCACATTCTATCTCATATTTATGAAAATAATTAATTCACCCCTCTTAGGTATCTTTATATTATTTTAAACTAACAATGGTATCAAAGGAGTGATTTTTATGAAAGAAGATATGATATAGTAAGATCAAAGTATAAGGTCTATATAATGGAATATGTTAATGAAAGAGATAAAAGAAGGTATGCTAATGATTTTTGGTCCTTACATCAATGGTGATAATTATGGATGTTGGAAATCTCAAATGATTATATATATGAAAAATCCTGGATTCAAATTATACATAATTATTGTCACTCTATATGTAATTCCTGAAAAAACATACACATGGGATGCTACCAATGAAGTTGTGTATGATATCAATTCAAGAGAAATGAATGCTATTATCTATGGACTTGGTCTAGATGAATTCAACTGCGTATCTTAATGTACTACTATATATGAAATGTGGAAAACTAATAATCTTTCCTATAATGGAAATGATAGTGTCATACAATCAAGGTATTCTACTACAAAGATGAAATTTAATACCTTTAGAATGTACGATGGTGAAAGAATCACCCTTATGAATGGTAGATTGACAGAGATTTCCAATGGTGTCATAACCTTAGGAACATTAATTTCATAATCCTATCAGTTTTCGAAATCTCTCAGAGTTTTATGTTCTAAATAGAATGAAATATTTTCTTCTATATGACAATCATCACTAGTTAAAGATTTAACAGTGAAATAATTGATCAAAACCATGATGATGTAAGAAGAGTAGATGCAGGAGAAAGATAAAGATCATAAGATGGTAAAAAGGGAAAATAATTCTCTTAAATTTACTAGTCATAGGAAAAAAAAGACAAAAAAGAAGATACAAATTTCCCAAATGATTTAGAGAGTTCAGATTTTGAAATGTATATTTCTCAATTATCTTGATGATTTAGAAAATTTTATAATAAACAGAGAGGTTTCAAGAAGACCTTCAATAAAGATAAGAAAGGATATAAAGAAGTGTGATGATATGAATGTAAACATATGGGATATATTTGACCTGATTTCCCATAGTTAATGGAAGAATAAGGAAAACTAATAAGAAATAAAGGAAAAATCTAATGAGAACTGATTATGATAAAAAAAATGAAAGATATGAAATCTACTTTGAGTGTATCTAAAGAATCCAGAAGTTGGTCTAAATATAACTCAAAAATAGCTCTAAAAAACCTGAAGGGAAATATGTACTTTATAGATAAGGAAGAAGATATGGTTAAAACCTATTATTATTCTATTTTTGACTCTAAAATCTAATCTAACAAAAAATTTGATACTTATTTCTCTATGCTTGAATTATGATATTAATATTTATTAAAAAATTACAAGTCACTAAAGAATATTCAAAATACTATTTTAAATGAAAAAGATGAAATGATAAAACAACAATAAGAATTAAAAGAAAAATTTAACAAATATTCATCAAAATGTAATGTTCATGAAAATAAAATAAAATAATTACAATATAAATTAGACTCATTGAAAAGTGATTCTAAAATATTAAATAGAGGATAAAAATCTCTAAATGAGTCTCTTGGAATGAAATTTATAAAAAATTTATAATATAGAATATGAAGAATGGATGAAAGTTCAAAATTATATATAAATTACTTTGTACCAAAATCTAAAAATATTGTTTTATTTTATTGAGGATGTAAGGGAAATTACTCAAATGATTTTTTAAAAAATTCCTAGATAATAGGAATTAAAAAGGATTTTATTTCCAAAAAATGTATGAATATTATACTTGAAATTTTGGTAAAATAAGGAAAATATTGTTACTCATATCTTTACTTGATTAAATAGTTGGATCAAAGAAAATTTATGTACCAAATTAAACTTTTGTTTAAATGATTTGTTAGAAAAAGGTCATAGGAACAAAAATGTTTTATTATATACTGATCATGGATTCTCAAGAAACATGAGTGGGGACTCTTCCAATATTAATGAACTAGAAAAATTGATTGGAGGACTAATTACATTTGGAGATAATGCTAAAGGTAAAATAGTTTGAGTAATGTTAGCTTGAGATCCAAAATCAGTTTTAATTAGTAAAGTGAATTTTTTCATGGGATTATGTATAATCTGATAAGTATCTATTGACTCTGTAATTATGGATTTTAAGTTCATTTCTCTAATAATTGTTTCTTAATTTTTAAAGATAATTTTATTAATTTAAGATCACATAGAAATTAAATTGTTTATACCTTGGATATTAATCGATTGTGTAAACATAAAGTGATTGTTTTACTGTTGAGAGAAATGAATCTTGAATCTAGAATAGAAGAATTGGACACTATAATGTATTTACATTATATAAATTTTATAAGAAACACTTGGTTTCTGATTTTACAAGTCTTAAGTTCTATAATTATATATTTAGTGATGTATGTCAAATTGGAAATAAACACAAGTCATCTTTCCAATCTATTAACAAAATTTCTATATCCAAACCACTATAACTTATACACATGAAATTTTTTCGACCATCCAGAGCTGTATGTTTGGATAGAAGATCATATATTTATTTTTTTAGTTGATTACATTTCATGATTTACATGGGTTTATTTTTTAAAACTTAAAATTTAGTTTTTTTGTATTTTTGAAAGATTTTGTAAAATTATTCAAATTGAAAAAGATTTTAAAATATTTTCATTAAGAAGTGATCACGGTGGAGAATTTGAGAATCAAGAGTTTATCTCTTTTTTATAATACTTAGTTATTAATCACACCTTCTCTTCACCAAGAAAACCTTAATAGAATGGAATTATGGAAATAAGAAATACAACTATTCAAGAAATAGAAAGAACTATGTTAAATCAATATATTCTTTCTATCTATTTTTGGGAAGAAGCTGTAAACACACCTTGTCATATCATGAATAAAATTTTAATAAGGTCCGTTTTAAAAAATAAACTCTATGAATTATAGAATGACATAAAACATAAGGTCAATTATTTTAAAGTGTTTGGATGCAGGGTGTTTATCTTAAATACTAAAAAAACACTGTAAATTTGATCCAAAGGATGATAATGGTTCTTTTTTCTGAAATATTTCCACCTCTAAATCTTATAGAGTGTATAATAAAATTTCAAGGATTGTTAAAGATCCTATTCATATGATGTTTGATGAAAGTGATCCTTTTGATAAAAGTAAAAAATAAAACAGATGAAATTTTTGACTCTTTTGAAAACATGAGACCTAAATAACCTAAGATTGATTTTGAAAATAAAATAAATGAAATTTAGTTTAGTTCAGAAGAACAAAAAACTGATGAACCTAAAAGTAACTTGCATAGACAACCTAGAACCTTAATGAATCACCCTTTAGAAACTGTAATAGGAGATCTTGATATAGGATTGAGAATTATAAGTAATTTAGGAAAAATAACTGAATTTTATTCCTTGTATCAATTTATAACCAAAAACTATATAATAATTTTTATAAGATTAATTTTGGATAATAGTTATGAAATAAGAGCATAACCAATTTAGTAGAAAGTTTTTTTATAATTAGTTGAGAGGCTATCTAACAAACCTGTAATAAGAACTAAATGGGGTTTTAGAAATAAACAATACGATCAAGGAATAATTAATAAAAATAAAGAAAGATTAGTATCCAAAGGATATAATCATGAAGAATGAATATATTATGATGAATTCTTTTCACCTATTCTATATTAGAATCTATAAGAATCCTTCTAGATTATGCTTATGATATGAATTTTAAATTATATCATTTTTATATAAAATCATTTTTTGAAATGGATATTTACCGAGGAAGTTTATATTGAACAACTACCAGGTTTTAAAAATCCTCATCAACCAAATTAAATTTTCAAACTTACTAAATATCTCCATTCCTTTAAATAAGCACCTAGAGATTGGTATGAAAGTTTAAGATCTTTTTTATTCGAAAATAGATTTCTTTTTATGGTTAGAAGATCCTAATATTTTGAAGAATATATTTTTTTATAACGTACTATTAGTACAAATTAATGTAGATGATGTAATTTTTGGTTCAATAAATATAAAGCTTTATAATGATTTTACAAATATTATGCAAAAAATATTTTAAAATGAGTATGACGGGAGAATTAAATTTATTTCTTGGATTTCAAATATATCAAAATGAGCCTGGAAATATTTTAAATAAAACTAAATATATTATTGATTTATTTAAAAATTTTGGATTAGAAAATTGTAAGACTTATAAAAATCCCATTTGTAACAATATGAAAATTAATTTGGATGAAGATGGAAAACTAATTAAAAATGAGTTATATGGAGGTATGATTGATAGTTTACTATATCTTACTTATAATAGAACATTCAATATGTTTTATATTTGTCTATGTTCAATATTTCAATCAAAACAAAAATAATACCATATTATTGTTGTTAAAATAATTTTTATATATTTTAGAGGAACTATTTTTCAATATTTAATCTATCAGAAAAAATCTTATTTTAATTTAATTTCATATTTAGATTCTAATTTTTTGAGGTTGTAGATTAGATATAAAAAGTACATTAAGATCCAGTCACTTTTTATGGAATTCATTAGTTTCATGGTCATTTTAGAAACAACATTCAGTTGTACTGTCAATAGCAGAGTTGGAATATATATCTATTAGTAGTTTCTATGCACATGTATTATAGGTTAAACACACTCTACTATAATTTGAACACAATTTTAATAATATTCCTATTTTTTGTGATAATAAAAGTGAAATAAATGCTTAAAAAAATCCTATAAGTCACTCAATAATAAAGCATATTGATATAAGACATCACTTTTTAAGAGATCATGTTCTGAAAAAGGATATAAATTTAATATTTATAAATAATGAATATCAACTTCATGATATTTCTACTCGACCACTTCCCACATCTAGATTTTGAATTTATTAAGGGGGAGTTAGGAATATTTAATTTTAAATAATTTTGTTTTTTTTGGTAAAATTTTAATAATTGATTTACTTATTTTTTTTGGATATTATAAATTTTCTTACATTATAATTGTTTTAAACAAGAATTTGTTATTAATATTTGAAAAAGTTTTTATTTCCAAAATAAAGAATAAAAAATTATTACAATGAGTAATTGGCTCAAGAAACCAAAAATGATGTATGAAAAACCATCAGAACCCCCCTCTCTTTCTCTATTACTCTCAATATTAGAATCCTTTCAACTTCTAGAGCTCTCATATTCCCTTATAAACTATAGAACACAAACCTTAAAACTTAAGATTCTTAGATATGTCGATGAATATGAGGATAGATGAAGGAGAACCATGCGGATCGAAGCATCAACATGTAACTTATAGAAAAATTATTTGAGGAAAAGTTGTAGACTTTGAATGGATGCATCTAAAAAATATTATATTAAAGAAATATCCATCTTTTCAAGGTTTTATAATTCTTTTTTTAGTGAAGATAATAATAAATTGGTGTTTGAAATATAAGTAAAATAGTTTTATAAAAATGTTCAATTTAGTTTTGCAAACATTGAGGACATCATCATTTAATGAGTAAATGATAAATACTTTTTCCTTTATTATGTAGAATTTGAAATGATTTTTTAGTTTCCCTATGAAGGGTGTTTTCACTTTAATCTCTAATATGTTGGAATCCAAGAACATAATTATAAAAATATTATGTGTTTTTATTTTTGGATCAACCATGATTCAAAATATGTTTGTAAAGGATTTTATGGCTGACCAAAAGATACTGATCAAATTCATTCAGTTAGCAATAATTCTGATAATTTCTGAATTAGAAAAGTTTATTTATCCCAACATGTATATAATTTTTTTTATGATGAGCGATATTAAGTTCAATATTCCCAGATATATTCTCTTATATATGTATCAATATTTTTAGGTAGAGGAAAGGATATATTTTTACCCATATTGAAGGATTTCTTCTATTCTATTTTATTAAATGGAAAAGATTCAAGATGTATTGATCAACACTAGGTTTCATCAGAGTATAATTTTAAATACTTTATCATTGAGAAAGATTGGTTTATTTTGGAGTTCAATAAAAGGAATTCCAAGACCTGTTGGTGTTGATGACTAACCAGAATCTGGTCCTATTGCTCAGGGGGAGAAAGGAAATTTGAAATCATCTAGATCATTCCGTATTCATTAAGAAGAAGTTATAAAATATTTAATAGATGATTTTGTTCAAACAAAGATATGCATAATCATATATTATGTATCTTATCTAGAAATTGAAAGTGATGTTCATAAATCTTGTGAAGAAAATATGGAAGAAGAAAACAACGAGGCCCTAGTCGCACGACCTATAAAATGAAAAGAAATAAAAGTTTAGGCTCCCAAAGCTATAGTTGCTGAAACTAGTGTAATTAAACAACCAATGTTTATAAGAGTATAAATCATTACTAAGGAAAAATAACCTAAGTATATACCAGAAAATAGAGATGAGAAAGTGGGTCATTCAAAAAGTCAAAATTAAAATCAAGATAAAGGATATCGTGATGAAAATAAGATTAAAAAATAGTATGCTAAAGAATAATTTGAGGAAACTACTAAAGAGTGGAGAAATACCAGCCATTAGTAGATGAAACTACTTGGTTAGTTGAGAAAAAAACTATTACTGCTATTATAGATTCCCTGGATAAGGATTCTTCTATATCTAGAGAGAAGACATGAGTTCTTGGAAATATCTCATAGTCATCTAGTGAGAAGGATAAATGTAAATCCTTAGGTGTGGTTGAAGTAGGATCCTCATCAAGAAATTATGAATAAGGATCTTTTAATTATATAAACAATCAAATAGAAGAGTTTTTCATCAAATTTAATAGGATATTGAAGGAGAATTCAAATTTCAAATGTGTTTTGGGGATTAAAAAAATATACTTAGAATATTTAGGAAGATCAACTATTATAAGATAATAATTTGAATATATACAAGTCCAACGAAAAACTCTAAAATAATGTTTAGTTTCAAGAAGATATTTTGAAGAATTTCCAAGAGAAATGGAAGATCATCCTAGAATAGTAGGGGAATAATTTATTTCAAAGATATATTTTAAAGATATAAAGAAGTATGTTAGAAATAATTTTGAACCAGTAATGAGTAGTGATAATCAGTATATATTTTGTACATGTTTTCCTAAATATTCTCTAGATTTAATTAGGAGGTTTGAATCGATTACTACGGTTCCGTCTTCTTTAAATGATCATTTTCATTCACTTCTATGTGATAGTGCACCTATAAATGTCTTGTTGTACAATAAAAGTGATTTATTTGAGAATTTAACATCATAAGAGCTCAGTTTAAGAAATATTCTCAATCAGTAAAGTGAAATCCTCTCACGTTTTGTTCATTCGGAAGAGCATGTTCATGAGTTTTTAAAAGGAACATTGGTTGAATGTTTGAAGGTGGGTCAAGATTCAACTATTTTGATGAGATAGTTGGATGAAAACCTTAAAAACGTTTCAAAGGATTGATGGTATAGATAGAGGATGTTAATCAGGCTGTTTTAGAATCTCTAGATTCTGGAACCTCTTATGAACAAGTCCTTTCACCCTCAGTAAGTGCTACCATTTGACATCTCTCTGCCAAATGTTTCTTGTAATAAAAACCATCTATTAAATAAGTTAATTTTTTTATTTTTTTGTGTTCATTTATTATTATTTCTTATCGTTTTACACTACCAGAACAAATACCATTTTTTTAGAATATCATAACATTCACTCACAGTTCTGTGGTACATTAAAAGTGTTTTAAACCATTTTTAACTACTTTCATTTTGATATCACAAAAGGGGGAGAAAATTGGGTTAATAAAACATCCTTAATTTCAATAATCTTAATTTTATATTCCAAAGTATTTTTAACTAAAGGGAATTATAATTTAAATGTTTACAATAAAAATAAATGAATAATGTTAACTATAGTTTATGTTAACATTTATATTATATATCTTTAAAGATATTATTTAATTTGTGTTTACATTTGCTATATTTTTTATGAGTTCTGTTTTATAGGGTTTGTGATTCTCAAAAAGGGAGATATTTTTAGGAATTTATTATCTAAAAAGTACTCTATGAATCTTATTTAATTTTATGCTCACAATTACCCATATTTTTTTACTAGTGAAAAAACATTAAGTATTTTTCAGGAATACATTTATTGAGGTGTTAATCTTATTTTTAGGTTAACATATTTGATTAAAGTATTATGGTTGTATTTTATGTATTCTATAAACATTTTTCATACCCTAATTTTTAAAAATAATGTATGGTTTGGAAACAATAAATTTGGATTGAAACGTATGGATCATGTAACCTATGTTATTGGAAAAGTAAAAATTAACAACCATATATTTAGAAGAAAACCTATGTATAGAGGAATAAATGTATAGTTAATCAACCCTAACTTTTTAAATAACCAACTGCAAAAAATGATAAAATATTGAATTTCTCTATTATTCTGAAGAAGATACACTTTGGAGACATAAATGTTTCAATATTATTCTGATTAAAATGGATTATTAATCAGTACTGCTGCTAATTTTCTATTTTTGTTTTTATTGAAGATCATTTTTGCAATTGAGATCTCTTCGATGCTGTTCATTTTTATATATTTTTCTTCGAAAGAGAAGATCATTTTTTGTCAGTTTTTAATACAACTATAAAAATGGATATGTTTATTGAATCACATCAAACTATGTGGATTTTTTAGAGTATCTATTTTTTGGATTTAGTTATTATCAAGTATCATCTTCTCAGATTAAGAAATGGATAAATCGATTACTTTTAAAATAATTATAAGGCTATGTAAAATCCTTATCTTAAAGGTGTCAAATGATTGTACTTAATTGTTAAGTTATTGTGATAAGAGAACTAGTTTAGTGAAAATCACCAAGTTCATAGAGAGAACGTCAGTGGAGTGGACTAGCGTATTTTTTCCTAAAGCACTATATGTTTTTATATTTTCTTCTTCTCTGTTAAACCACTACTAAACTTACTTAAATAAGAGAATAAAATATAATTGATAAAATCCTAAAGAAGGATAAAAGTAAGATTCTATCTAATATTTATATAAAGGCACAATTCACACCCCCTTGTGTATCTTTGTATTATTCTAACCTAAAAATTTTCATTTCTTAAGAGTAGATTTAGTGTCTTGGTGTTGTAAGAAACAACACTCAATAACATATTCCATTACAAAAACAAAATATGTGGTAGCTTGATGTTTTTGTGATCAAGTTTTATGGATGCAACACACACTCATTGTTATGGATTTCATTTTATTAAAAATAATATTTTTTGATTACTAAGTGAAATTTCCTTAAGTGAAATCCCCTCAGATCACTCGAAATATAAATATATATATATTATACATCTTTTCCTTTGGGATCACAAAAAAAAGAGATATTATAATAGAATTCATCAGAACATAGGAACAACTAGATGATATTTTTACTAAACCTCTTAGTTTTGATAGATTTGAATATATAAAATAGAAGGTAGGAATTATCAATACTAAATAATCATTCATATATACTTCTTGTTATCAATATACTTATATTAATTAACTCCTTATCAAAGGGGGAGTTCATATGTTGTGGTTTTATAAAAACATTGATCTTTAAAAACTGTTAATTTTTATAATTTAATTAGTTTTTCAAAAAAAAATCCGATTTAATAAACAATTGAATTTTCAAAAAAATTTGGAATTACTATAAATGTGGGTTTTCAAAATTTTCTGGAATTAAAAAAATTTAATAATTTAATTTCTTAGTTTTCTAAAACTGTTGTTTTTCAAAAAGTTTTTTTTAATTTTTTTTGTTTTTTCTAAAAATCAAGAATAATAATTACTTGAATGAATTTCTTATGGAAAATTGTAAATTCACTCTGAAAGGTAGTTTCTAATCATTAATTTTTAATATCTTTATATTTTTGTAATTTTTTATATTTTATAAACTTTGAAATTTTCTAAAAATTTTAATGTTACATTTTCCAGACAATTTTTTAGTTTGATATAAAAAAATTAAGAGTTCAGAAAATTTATTTAAATATTCCATAGAAAATTCTCAATCATTGAATCGTATATGTTATTGAATCCAAGTCGCCTGATCAAAGGATGTTGAATCATCATCCTATGCCTATAAATTCCTGAGTTGTTCACCACATTCCAAATTAGTTTCTTAAGATTGTTGGTGACTCTTAGCTCTCAAATTCGCTACTAGTCCAATTGTTTGTGGTTTTTCTGATCCAATTATACTTTTTTTTCGGTTAGATCTTTTATGTAAATTCAATTCTTAAATATGTATACTCTGGGAGATATAAAAAATATAGAATTTTTAGGAGAAATATCTATTGAGAAGATATGGTAAGATAATACCTACTTATTTTTTTTTAATAAATTATAAGATATATGGTTTGGGAAAAAGTATGAGTTGAAGAATAATATTTTGATCTTCACTACCTGACTATTGTAAATGAATTTTAACCTTCTATCAAGTTTAGTGTAGAATATGGTTTCAAATATATATAAATTAATATTTTCTATAATTTTTACAAGTTAAATATTCAACAAGTTTTAGATCTTCTTGAAGTTACCTTAGTTAGAGAATAATATCTTATTACTCATAGGATTCTAGAGAAGTTGGATAGTTTTAAGAAAACCAAGGCTGAATAATATTTTTTTTCTTCACATGAGAAAGTTATCAAGGTTTACTATTTGAAACCAGATGTAAGAGTTATTGTGTTATGGATATAGGTATATTTAATTTTAAGAATGGGTGATCAAGAAACCTTTAAATTTTTTGATATATTTTTTTTATAATTTTTTAGGAACATGAGGAAAATAAATTTAGTGAAATATGTCTTTTTTGTAAGTTGAAGAAATTAAGAAAAACCAGTTGATATTGAAAATCCTATAATTTATTTATTTTATATATTGATAAATTTCATGCCTATAATGAAGATAAATAACTATGACATGGAAATAAGATAAACAGATTCCTTGGTAAGTGAAAAATCTATTTCAAGAGTTAAATTAGTTTACATTATATAACAATTTTTTTTTGAAAAATTGGATAAATGTCAATCCAATGTTGAAGTAAATGTATTGAAATAAAAATATCAGGAGAAGTTGAAAACTATTCCATCACCTCCTAGGATGGAGAAAAAAGTTAAATTTATGAGGTATGAGGCCTATCATTAATTTATGAAAAGTAAAGGTAAAGATACATCCTAATATTTGGAGTTTGGTTTAGATAAGGATGAGTCATTAACTCTAAAACCGATAATTGAATAAGTTTTGAAAGATATTGAAACAAAAGGAAATAAAAGAAGAATTTTTATGACGATAAAATAATAGAAATTTGGATGAAATTTGACTAAAGGAAACATGAATATGTCCCTACTACCCATCTGTAAGGACAAAGAGTTCTTTCAATTTCCCCTTTATCTATAGTTTAAATGATATATCATCTTGTTTTTGTTTCTTAGTCTATTCTTAAACCATAAAGTATTAAATTTTTTAAATATACTTTTACAATTGGAAAAGGTAATGGAAAAATTATAGAAGTTAAAAATATTATTTCTGAACTTGTTCAATTTGACATTAAAAAAAGTGTAAAGAATTGTGGAAAAGATAGTTTGTGAATTCATGAAAAATTATCCAAATAGTTAGAAGATGAGTTAGAAGGAGTATAGAAAGAAAAATATCCAGAAGAATCATATTAATAAAAAGAATGAGAAAAAAGTAGTTCCAAAGAAACATATTCATATAGTAATTAGTAAGATAAATATGTTGACATAATAGTTTCAGATAAAGAATTAATTTTTTAAAATCAACAATATAAGATGAATGTATCAGATAAAGCTAAAGAATATAGAAAATTTGATGTCATGGACGTCTCAAATTCTGAAAAAATAGAAATATTGGGGGAAAGAGAAAGTTGATATCAGGATATCAAGGAGGCATATGTCTTATGTCTCATCATACTCAATAGATTCTCAAGAAACTCATTCAAATTATAAAATGAATATAAAATTCACATATTTCATTTAATCTTAGAAAGACATGTGGATTCCATCACTTTTCTACTAAGTATTGAATCCCGTTTTATAAAAATCAAGGAATGTTAAATGTTTTAGAAAAATTAGATGCTCTAAATCAGTTCGTAGAAAATATTGTACATATTAAAGATGAATTCAAATCATTCAAATTTGATTCCAAATTTGAAATAAAAAGATTTAAACAGATTGTGATATGGTTAAAGGATATTTGAAAAGATATTAGTGGTCATTATAAATAGGTCGATGTTGTCAAGAATTATTCATTAGAAATTATTGACACCTTTTAAAAGTTTTTTTTTCGGAATTTGATAAGAAGTTTTAATTACATTAGAACTTAAAATTCCTATCAAAATCTCAAGATAAAGAAATTTTATAATTAAATAAGAATAAAATGTTTCTTGAAGAATAAGTCTAAAAATTGAAGTAATCATATAACACTAAGAAAAAGTCTCTTAGAGAAGAAATTGAATGTTTAAAACAATATTTTTTAAGGTTTTATATTTTTGAAGAAATGGTAGAAAATTTGGAAGAAAATGAACAATTAGTTGATAAGAGTTAGAAACTGTTTTTAAAGATGAAATTAATTGTAAAAAATCTTTAGAAGAATGATTAATTTGAATTCTATAGGCTCTTATTAATGGTGTAATATTTACAAAAACTTTTAATGAATGAAGGTTTTAATGGTATTCCATTTATAGGCTTGATTAAATGTTTTCTTATTTTGGTTGGATGAATTTTATTTCTATATTATTTTGGATAATTTTTATCTTTCACAAATTGTTTTGTAGAATTTTTATCACTAACATTTAATGTACTTTCTATCTCATATTTTTTTTATGAAAATAAAAATGGGGGGGGGGGGATTATTCAAAGGGAGGAAATTTTTATTCGGGGATAAATATTTAAATAAGTTATTAATAAATAAGTTATTTTACAGAGAAAGTCTAATTTTGGGGGAGATTTATTTTAAAATTTTTTCTATTATTATTCATCAAGAAAAATTATTCTAAATTAAAGGAGACATAAAAAAGGGGATGATAATAAAGATAAAGGGATATGTGTTTCTAAATGTTTAATGGGAATATAATTTTTTCAGTGTTATTAGTTGTTATCTTTATGTGTGGTGTTTTGTTCTTCTAAAAAAGGGGGAGATTGTTTAGTTGAAATATTACTTTATACCCTTTATATACGTATTTTTTAAAATCACAACACACTCTTAAAAAATATGTTTTACAAACTTTATAATTTTAAATTTTTTAGGAATTTTTTATAGAAAATAATATATTCTATAGCGAGTAGAAATATTTCTAAAATGGAAATATAAACATTGCATGTTAGTCTAATGTATCAGACTGACTAAATTCTGATCCATTTAATTGAAGAAAGTATAATCCATCAAATTGAATAAAGTATAGTCCATTATATTGACCTTTGTTTAGTCAATTAGTATGAAAAAATATAGTCTATCAATATGACTAAATCTATTATATCAGCTTGACTAAATCTAGTGTATCGGTAAGACTGAATCTAGTCTATCAGTATGAATGAATCTAGTCTATTGGTGTAAAAAAACTAGTATATAAGTATGGATAAATCTATACTATCATTGTAATAGAGTATATTCCATCAAACTGAAATGTTTTAGTCTATAAAAATATTGAAGTTTATAATTGCTGTTTGAATTATTTATACTAGTTGAAATACATTTTAAATTAATTATAATGGTGTTATCGAAAAAAAATTGGATGAAGATATAATTTATGAGTTTTCAAGATGAATATTATGTAAGGAAATATTAAAGAACTCCATGAATCCCAAAAATATGACCATTGGAGGTGTTCTTATAAATTGAGATGCATTTGAGGAGATGGGAGTGGATGAATTTTTTGAACTCCTTCCATATGAATGTTTTTCTACTATAAGAATGTATTACTTTCTCATTTGTAATCTTTTAGTGATTTTTTATTTTAATGAATCCATGTGAGGATTTTAAATTCCTTAAAATACTTTTTCATTTTAATTCTATATCTAACAGAGGATATAATCGATAGCTTCCGGGGATAAGAAGATGATTGGATTTGATCAGGCTGGTTGAGAGATTCTGAGGATAGAAAGATAGAGATGATTTTTATCATAGTGATTGAGGTCTGTCAACTGAAGAAAGACATACCTGACAGTTTTGTTGAAACATTGGATACCTTAAGTCAAGGTTATTGAATTCCTTTAAACTAAATGTTAATGTATATTCATTCATTTTATAAATTTTTTGTTAGTTTACTAAAGAAGGTTTTAACATTTTATTTTACTTTTTTCTGCAAGTTATATTTTTTCACTTATCAATTTTTTATGATTTTGATTTTTAATAAAAATTTATGTACATTGATTTACCAGACTTACTCTATGTCTTTTATATGTTCCTCAAATTATCAGATGAATTCCTAGTCTGATAAATGTAATAAATATGTTTGTATTTTAATTAGTTTAATGTTTTTTTAAACTACAATTCATCCCCCTCTTGTATCCATTATAACTCTTACAAACCAATAACCCATACAAGAGTGATCTTATAAGGGTTTCCCAGGTAACAGTGACCTCATAAGGGTCATCTATAATAGGGTAAACTTGTAAGGATCACCACATAGGGTGTCCATATAGGGGTCTTACATACCCATCCATCTCATGTACTAGACCTTTTCAAATATTAGAAAATTTTAATTACATATGGGTTTCCCATGTACAGTTGACCAATGTAAAGGAAAATCATGTAATGGTAGCTCATATAAGGATCCCCCATAAACTATTTTTCATTTACACAAGACCATCCCATGAAGTAGCCTATAATACCACTCCCGAGAACCTGATTTATCACCCAATACTCAAAACATATCAAAAAACATTATTTGGGTCTATCTCAACACTCATATTCTCAATATAAGCCTCAATTCTTAGAACAAAACCCTAATTTGAAGTCAATAATTAAAATTATTCCAATTTTCACCAAATTAAATGAACTGAGGTCTTTACACTCATGGTATTACATTTTCTTATTTCATGTTCCTATGTTAAACTATGTGATTATCTTATATTATGATATCATTTTATAGTCGATTATGTAATGATATTCTTACTGATTATGAAATCTAGATTTTCATTTTATTATCCCCTTATTAAACTATTTATCTCACACTTTCTTTGTGTATACCTATGGGTGATCCTACGTATAAGGAAGGGTTTTATCAACATATTAGAACTCAATAATAAAGGATTTTATTAAACTATTATTTTATTAGGATGTAGTATGTTCCTAGTTCCCAAATACTCAAAAAATATGTTTTTAATGGATTTATACTATAAATGTTCTTATTTTAACAGAAATGTATGTAATTTTAGCAACATATATTAAAGTTATTATACAAGGGTGTAACATTTAATATCAAAATAAGGTTTAATTATATTTAGGAATTAATAAAGAAAACATTAGGATGTTAACCTGTAATTTATTAAGCAAGTTGAGTAGTATTATCTTATGGAGTTAACTCTTCAAATTTATTTCTTATAATAATGATTATATCTCAATTAGCTTTAAATCTAAACTAACATTGGTTGTTAGTATTTTGGTTAGAAAACATAGGTGAAATATTAATATAGTACCCTAATATAAATTCAACGAGTGATAATATTTGATATTTATTATTTTAATAATAATTATTTATGAGTAAAAATTATGAGGACATATTTTAATTAAGTGGAGAATATACTATCCCAAATTTTGTGTGCATATATTCATAAATATTTTCCACATTTTATTTATATAAAAGAAAAATTCTTTTTTTTCTTTGATGATATTAACATTGAATATATATATATATATCCCTCAATTCTTTTTCATTCCTTGGTTGAATATTTTTTAAGAAATATAAATTCATTTATAAGTAAATTCAATAAATAACTTGTATGAAATACGTAATGAAATGATCATTATATTTTTTCTTTATAATATAACATTGTTAATAAAGGAAGAACATATCCCTTAAAATTAATAAAAGTAAAATAGTGAAATAAATACAATTATAAAACATTATTAGAAGTTAAAAAATCTGATGGATTTTGGTCTTCATAAAATACCATAACCAAAAACATCTTTGTGTTAATGAAGAAATATATTATAAATAAGGTACATATTTTTATAAAAAAACAATAAAAAACATTAAGAGGAAACTAAGTGAATGAATAGTGAAGGAAAATTTTATAATATTTAATAATTAAAATGGAAATATAAATATTATAAATATATGAAGTAGGTATTGTAAATATGGATTTCAAAATTGTAACATATCCATCAATATATTAAGTTAATCATTAGTATAATATAATTATTATTATGGTAATTTCTTATATATTAAATTACAAATAAAATTATACCATCAATAAAATAAGCATATATATTTTTTATAATTCTGTAAAATGAATTTTCAATTTAATTAAATTAAAGGAAGAAAAAGCTTATATTTTCAATAATATGTGTTTCATCTTTCTTAATAAAGATTTTTTTTAAATTTAAATGTAAACAAATTAATTTTAATTTTGATAAAATGTATTTCAATTTTGGAATAAAAGAGATATAATTAATAGAAGATAAAATTTATGTTTTTTTCTAAAATAAATTTATTTTAGGGTGAATTGTAAATATATAGTTTTGTATATACGATATGTTTAAAAAAATAAATTGGATATAAAAATAATTATATAAATTATAAAATATTTTACATGACCAAAAATATATTTATTGAGTTAAAAAATCTATTTAAAAATAATAAATTAAATTTTCAAACCAATAAGGATATTTCTAAGGACTATATTATATTTTATTTCAATAAAAAACATTTTTTTATTCTTTAATTTTTACGATTCATTCCAATGGCGTCCTTCGATGTTTAAAGGGTTTAAATTTCAGTAAATGTTTTTAATAAAATAATTATATTATTCATATGATACAATATGATTCATTGTTTGAAGGAAAAAATAATTAATCCTTCAATATTTTATTCAAAAACACCCCATTATCTAGTTATAAGTTCCATCATTCTCCATAAATTTCTCCAAAATTCCAAAACACCATACTTTACTAAATATTTAAAAATCTATCCCTTAAGAATCTTCTCTATGTTGGGAAACCTTTAATCATGCCAAAAGTTCATCCGTTGAATTCTTAAGACATACACAAATGTAGTGGTATCAAAGAGCAAGGTAAGAGTTTCAATCAATGCTCTTTGAATTAATTTTATTGCATTTTTTATACATTACCTTTATAAATTCCATAAAAATTTATAAAATAATAATAATAATATGATACTAAATTAATATGTATTTTAATATCATATAGTGAACTAAATTGATTTTATAGTTGTTTTTTAAAATTACCCCTTCATAATATATTTGATAAGACCATATGGTTAATGTTATGAAACAAATATTACCATCATTAATTACCAGAGATAATCAATTATTTTATAATTTAAAATTAAATTAATTATTATTTTATAATTGGATTAAAATATTATAATGGTTAAATAAATATAAAATTAATTATGTCAAATTATGATTATCATTCTCTGTAAAACTGCCTAAATGAATACACAAAAATATGATATCATTTAACATACCAATTTATAGAAATATTTGAAAATATTAAACCTTTTAACATTTAAAATGATAATAAATATTTATATTTACAATTATATAGTTGTTGGATTCATTGGAAAAGAACTATGATTGATACTGTCATACTGATTCAGCATTAGAATCAAAAAATGAACATCTCTTATGAATCATCACAAATAACATGAAATTAATAAATCAATAATAAATTAATAAAAATGAATAATAATAGATGAAATAATTATTTGTATTGTTCTAAAATAATAATTTATTAAATAAAATATAGTTATTCTTGAAGTTATTGGAGCATCAAGAACGAGTAAAGGCTTGAGGTAAAGGGGTTCTGAAATTATTCTCATTTCATTGAATTATGTTTCATATTATTTGTATATTATATCCCAAGTAATGAATAGTATATCCTATAAAATTAATTACCCCCCATTTTACCTATTTTTATTAAGATTTATATTTCATTGTTATGTTCTCTCATTGATTGTTTCTAATATCATTCATTATCAAATTTTTATGAGAACTTCTCACTTTTCTAATTTTTTTACCTAATATCCAATTGGAAGATTCATATCCATTTTTCATTAAACTAAAATTTTTCCTTATTTTATATTTATTATTTGTTATTTTCATGCTTATTTATTATCCCCCAAATTATTATCTACTAATTAAAACCATACAATGATGGAAAGGGGAATACTTATCAATGTCTTTCTGTTCATTTTTATTTTTATTTAAATTTTCATATCATGTGCAATTTCCATTATGAATTTCATATATCATATTTTAAATCTATATAATTCCAATTTATATTAATTTTTCAAGGGTATAATATGTATCTCTCTTTTCCCATATATTGTTTTTTATGACTTACATTGCGAGGATGGAAAGGAGTTTCTTATTTTAATCTATTCTTTTTTAACCATGTTTCTTTTATTATTGATGCTATTATATTCTATAGGTATAATGTTTGATGAAAGAATTAAATTAAAATTTTACTTGATTTATTGGGTTTTATAATCACTTTTTAGTATCCACTCCTTGGATTTTTGATACCATTTATATTATAAATTTTTTACGGGATTCCTTGTCTCAATCTCTATTTTCATTGAATCATGTTCCCTCTTCTTTATTAATAATATTATAATATATATATATATATATAATATCTTATTAAATTCTAAAATTTTATTCCCTTTTATTTTTAATATTGACATGAATTTTTTAAATTTTCACATTTATTGGTCATTACATATTATATTTAAAATTCAATAAAGAGTTTTTTTTCTTAAATCTCCTTTCATTTCATGTATGAGTTTCCTATATGATATCCACCTCTGTAAATATGATATTATAGAACTATCCCTTATAATATAGTACTTTTCCATATAATTTTGTTTTTTTTCCATACCTATTTTCCATAACAATTAATTCACACTGTACAATGTTATAAGAGAGACACCCTCTCTCTCCCTCTCTCATTTTTCTCTTTTTATTCAAGATTAATATTCCTTTTTATTCCTAACATTTATTTAATATACTTCATTACGTAAATATCTATAATACAAGTTTTACATTACTCTTTTATAGTTGCATTCCTATTTAACTTTCATTCATTATATAATGATTATTTTATACCATATATTCTCATTAAAAAGGTTACATTAAATATTCTTCTCTTTATGAACTTTCTTTTACTCGGATATCTATCCTCTTTATCAATGTTATTTTATTCATGTAGTAAATTATTATTTTACACCCACTCTAGATTATTCCTTTCCTATTTTTTAGTTATGAATTAATCAATTCTTTATGCCATGATTATTGAAATTTATATTGATTTGTAAGTCAAATATTTTTCCATGTTTTTTAATGCTTATGGTTATTGTGGGTTTATATTATATGTTTCACACATATACTTAACAAATCATGAGATTATACATATAAATCAGCAGCTGTGAATCCAAAAAACATTGTGCTACGGTGCATAGAAAACAAACCTAACTGACTATGGTTTGATTTTTTAGCATTTATACTTGACATATGCTTATGGAGAAATGTTTTATATTGGTGTCACATTTATATAAATTGTTATGATATGATTTCATTGTTATAATTCATTATTCTTATAAATTATTGATATCAAGGATTGCTTTATATCTCATGGTATTCCCTATTCTTATCTCAAGTTCTATGATATTATTTATGCTTCTCCTATGTTATGATCTCATATATACTCGATGATGTATTGAAAAACTATTTATTATTCTCATTATATGTATATTTTATTATTCTATTACTGGAATATTTATCTTACCCTTTATTTGAAATATGTTCTCATTTGATTCTATGGATTAGTAAGGTTATGAAAAAAATACAAGACAATGATGATGAAATATTTGATTAAATTTTCATGGAATTATGAAGTAATATGTACTTAGTTTCAAAATACACTAAACTTAGTATTTCAAGAATGGTTGGTTATAATAAATGATCAAGTCATATACGAAAAGTATACATTTAAAGAACCACATTGAGAAGTACAAGTTCAAGTGTGTTACATAAATAATAGAGGAATTGTTAATAATATATTTTTAGTGAAAATAATATGTGATTAGTAAAATTTTATTCGAATTTATTCTATTATTATTAAATAATTTTGTATGATATCATTCTAAAAACCCATGTAATTATTAAATATCCAAAAGTGAATTTTACAGCCAATTTTAAGTTATTTTTAACATTCTTGATAAATATTTTTTAACATAATTTTTCATACTGAAATAAATTGATTATAATATTGTATATTTTTTTAACATTCAAATTATATTTTTTAGTAATTGTTATGAAAATAATTTTATCCATATTTAATTTAACTATTATTTAATATTTTAAAAATTATTTATGTACTGTATTTTATGGGAAACCAAGACTAGTTGAAGGAATAATTAGATTCAATTGGGAGAGGTGTCATGTAATAATAAGAAAATATTTTGACTGGTTATCCAAGTGTAACTCCCAACCACATAATATTAATCGTCTAGCAACCTAAGAATAAATAGTAATTTTTTGGGGTACAAATTAATAAAAACATTTATCATATGGATGAAGAATGTGCTTGGTTATGTAATATTATATGAATAATCTAGAATATATTTCTAAGATTAAAAAGGATTTCGGGTAGGGTATGTATTGGATGACCTTTTCCCCTAGAGCTGGTTGGATGGGCTGAACATTTATGATTAACTTGTGATTTGGATTGTATTTATAAGAATAAATAGAATTTATGTAATATTTTCCCAAGATATTACACTATCCATGTAATATTAAATGAAATGTTATCTAAGTTATGTATAACTTATTACAAATTCCAAAGGTACATGTTAGATAAAATTATAGTTTCATTAGAATAAATAAATTTTGCAGATAATTATTCTAGATAATTAATGAATGATATAAGAGTCACATAGATGATTTATAGGCTATTTAATGTTAAATGGAAAATTATAAATTTATATATGATAAAACATTTTGAAAACAAATTATAGAATATGTGGTTGATCTGGGGGAAGAATGTAACACCCCGAGATTCCACGATACGCTTCTCATTCAATAATGTAATAGCTTGCATTGTACGCAACTTCGAGTTCTAACACACCGCGACTAATCAAAGTAGCCGTTATGAATAGTAATACCCACTTTTTAAAATTATAGAAATTTTATATTTCAAAATGGAATTCATTTTTTATTCGTAATATCAAAATTATCCTAAGTTTAATTTTTTGTAATTTTCTGAGAACTTCCATTTTTTTATGAATAGTGAAGAATACTTAAAAACAACTTTTTTAATCAAAATAATTTATAGTGATAAATTATACTATTGAATGGTTTTAAAGTATAATTAGAATATATTTTTACCATTTTATCCAATGGTGTTCATTATAATTAATTTCACTTTGAAATTAGACATAAACAATTGTCAATCTTTTGATATATATTGTTTCTTAAAAACACGCTATTTGTTGTGACAGCTGGAATTAATTATAAAATTAATTAATGAAACTTATATGTTTTGAATTTTTTAAAATAGACATCATTTTTTAATTTGGAATATCAATTATAGCTTAGGGTTAAATTTTGTCATTATTCTCAAAAACATCAATTTTTGATGAATAGTGAAACCACTAAGTGGTAGTTAAATAACTGATTTTTCGTTTAAATGAAATATTACCACTTCTATTATTTTATTTTCAAAAATCCGACATACATGGTAGTCATTAGGAAGTAAAATGTGGTTCAATGGTATTAAAATATTTTTTTGGTAAATAGTAACTTTAAAGTTTAATTAATCGCGATTAAAGGTAATTAGTGAAATTTAATGTAAAAATGATATTATAAAAATATGAAAATACATTTACACTTTTCCTACCCCTATTTTATGAGTCATGTCCGACCAAGAAAATCCATGGGTCAACTTGGAGACACCATGGAGCCACTTTGGTTGGAAAATGACATTAAAAACTTTTTATTTAATGTTAAAATAAAAATGTCACAAACATGAGTCGTTTTACTAAAACAATTTTTAAATGGGGTTATACAAGTCATATTTTTGACTATAAATATTCATTATAAATATAAAAAGATTTCATACATAATGATTTTTTTTTAATTTTTATACATTAAATAAATTAAATAATTTATGACACCATGATGATACAGTGATTACCTCATTAATTAACGATTTTAATAAAATGGAAGGATAATGTAAAATCTAAGAATTACACTTGTCCAAAGCCTATTGGATGAGAATATTTAGAACCCTTATCACCTTAGCCTCTAATTATATAAGTTTGGGACCTTTATAATCCGAAAAGCATTGTATAATAAAGTAACATTTCATTACTTTCTAAGAGTGCCCCTCCTCTCCACTTATAAAAGGCCCCCACCACTACCACCTTACTCACACCTTCAAGCCATTTGGCTAGACCAACCTCTGCCCAAATACTCTCCCAACTTCCCTCCCTTACTCCTAGAAGCCTCACTTTGGGCATAATTCTTCCCAAGGAAGCCTTTGGCTCAAATCAAAAGAGTTACCCGATTTTAAGGTAATGTCTTCTCAAATGTTGTTTTGTTTTATTTTGCTTCTCCAACCACTTAAAATCTTTTTATTACTTTATTTTGTAACAAAAAAAGTATCTACAATATACTAGAATGTTTTATGATAAGGATTTGGTTTACACTTACACACACCTTTGTCTAATGGTTAAAGAACATACTGTTTCTGTGGGTGGCGAAATACTGCCTCACGAAACGATGATTGTTCAATATTCTTTTAACACCTCTAATGGTGGCCATTTTGGTGAAAATATTTTCATATATGATATATATATTATGTTTATGTTTTCTTTATGCTTCTTTATTTCTCATTTTTGGCATACTTTATGATTTCCATTATGGGTAAACGCGATAATTTCATTTTAGGAAGTGCAGACTACCGCCCCCTCAAAGTGATTTGAATCGTTAATGCCATATTTGGGATGTATAAAGGATGGATTAAATGGTATTATAAATTATATTATACTGGAATTATATTATACCTTTATATAATTATAACTTTATTCCATTAAATACGAAATAGAAATGAAAGTAGCGTTCATGCGTACGTACGACTTACCGTCTCCATGAACGGTGCATTTCATTTCTTACCTCTAAATGTTATGTAATATTATAAATGAATGTATATAATGGATATATATGATGTATATGATATATACATCATGAATATAATTATTTATATAATGGATATATTACCACATGAACAAAGTGTAATTATAAGAAGTTTATTTTTGACTCAAGTACCTAAGATCGTCAAAACGACCGTTATTAACACAAATAATTACATAATGTTCATAACATGGTAATAAGTGATATAAAATGAATAATAAACTTGAAAAAGGTTCTTAATAAATTATAAATTAACTCTAGTTTATTATTCAGTAGATCAAAGAACGGTCGAGTGAATTCAGACACGAGGTAAGGGATTTTCTTAACCCAATTCCCATTCATTGGGTTAATCTCCTACTTTCAAATTATGTCATGATATTATTATTTCATATCTTGTATTTGTACATTCTTTATGTGTACTCGTAGTGAATACACATAATATATCTATTTTATTTAAAAAATGATCTTTGTAAGGGACTTCGTCTCAATCTCCTTTCATTGAGGCATATTTTGTTTTATACAGAACTTTCTTTTATAAGGTGTATAAAACCCTTTGACTTTTACGTTTATTCAAAAGGTTTTCTTTTATAATTATGTTATTTTTAAATTATTTCAAAACAGAGATATTTCTCTCAGATATATGAAAATCCATTGCAAATGTATACGTATTTAACGCAAGCTTAAAAATGTTTTCATAAAACCCGACTCTCGAGTGTGGTAGACAGGAAGGGATTGGGAGTGGACCCATCATGGCCTGTAATTAGTCGAGCAGTCTCATAATTAGTTATTTTGTTTTCAGAAGCTTGCATAATGTTTCCAGAAAAACACTAGAGTATATTTGAACAATTTTAAACGCAAGTATCTTCTAAAAATAATTGCATCAGTAGGTCTCATGAGACAAACTAGTGTCTTGGCACGAGGCCTTGATAAAATCTTATTGTAGACTTGGCACGAGGCCTTGGCTACGTGGTTATGATAGTCTGGAATTATGCATTCCATCATTATGAAAGTGGTTATTGATATTTCATGTGATTATTCGACTAGTAGAATATCCATGTGAGTATGTAAATGGCATTATTTCATTTTACTTTTGCCATATTATGCTAAAGTTCAAGTTTAAAAGGCTTTTGTTTTAGTTATACATTGCCTTAAATGTTAATGTTTATTTATGAAATCTTCCGCTATATTGTTATCCTTACTGAGCATCTGAGCTCACCCCTTTCAATGTTTTAATATTTTTCAGGATGTGAAGAAGTATTTAATGAATGACCTGCAGGGATAGTCAGAAGAGGATATGAGTGTGGACTATGGAGACTTTGTTATTGTAGTATTTCACTTTTTGATGTAATGTAACATTTATGAATGTATCTAGTGTTTCCAAGGCTACTAAACTAATCAGTCTTCCGAGACTTGATCTTTTGTGATCATGCCAATGTTACGCAATAATGCACCGACTCTGGGTAGCTGGGGTCGGGGAGTTATAGTTGGTATCAGAGGTAGTTTAGTACTAACCTTGGAAGATAGATTTAGATAAACTCTGATTAGAGCACATAGCCCAAAGATATACTTTGAGGATTAGTATAGAAGAACTTCCTAGAATTTTGGTATTATAGAGATTTTGTGAGTTTTCCGAGAAATACATCCTTATCTGGATACGAGCAGGTAGAGGTGGATCTAGCACAGATGTACCTAGGGGTAAAACCCGAAAACACTGCTTTGAGCTAGACTCGAACGGGAACTGGTGCAGGACAACGGGCCTTGCTGCACTCTTGGTTACGACACTCCCGAGGGATATGCTTAGGATAATTTTCATTTTCTTTACAAACCACTATGAAGGGTTATGAGTATATACTTCCTCAAAGAAAACTTTTTTTATGATTATGGATTATATCCATAAATAGTTCAATTAGTGTTAAGTGTTTTACAAGTATGGAATTATGTATTTTGATTCATAAACTAATCTAATTTATGCCATTGTTTAGAAATGGCGCCTAGTGGAAAGAATGGAAACCGTATCAATGCACGCACTCTGTGTAGGGATTGCCATCCTGGTCAAGATAATTATTGTGGAGCTGGAGATACAACTGGTGCTGATCAACTTATTACCATACTGGGATAAATCACTCAGGTTATGAATAATAACCTTACTCGTATGAAGCACCCTGATCCGCAACGTGGAGGATCAATGTAAGACCGCTTCATGAGGCAACAACCACCAACATTTAACGGGGGTAAAAATCCATTAGTATCCAAGCAATGGATAAACTCCTTAGAGAAAATATTCCATGCCTTGGGGAGTAGCGAAAGGGAGAAGGTTGTCATGGCAGTCTACCGCCTCTTTAGAGATGCCGATCAATGGTGGTCACTGATTCAAAACACAAAGGAAGATGAAGAAGTATCAATTATGGAACATAGGGAGTTTAAGGAAATTTTCTTAGAAAAATACATTCCACATGACCATCGAGCAGATATTGAAAGGCAATTTCTGAGTCTGAGGTAGAAGGAGGATGAGAATATCGCAAAGTATGAGGCTAACTTTACAAGGTTAGCAAGGCATGCTGCAGATTATATACGTAACCCAAGAAGTAATATTGATCGTTTCTTTGATAGGTTAAAACCATTTCTCCGTCGAACTTTAGTATCACAATCTTTCTCAACATACGAGGATATAGTCTCGTGTGCTATCAAGACAGAAAAGGAATTCTCTAAGTCTTATGAAAACAAAGTAAAGCAAGAGAAGAAGAGAATGGTGGAACAAGAGACAGATAAAGGGAAAAAGGGAAAGAAGGATTTTCCATTATGTGATAATTGTGGTAAGAATCACCCTGGTACTTGCCTAAAAGGAATGGGAGTTTGTTACAAATGTGGAGAAAAAGGTCACCAGGCTCGTGATTGTAAGGGAAAGAAAGAGGCTATCAATGTTGAATGCTAAAATTGTAGGGAAATGGGTCATTATGCAAATGAATATCCTAAGTGTCAGGGAAACTTACCTCAGAAAAGGCCAAGGGATCAAGGAAAATATTATGCTGTTACTACAGTTGAAGCAGAATAATTAATGTATTGGTGCTTTTGGACTCATGGATTATATTCTGGTTATTAGAATAATGTGATATATATATATAAGGATTGTACTACAGTACTTGTTAATTTCATTAAGGTTTTAATATGATTAAGGTAATCATATTTTTTATGTGACAATAAGAGAAATTTTACCTTGTTTGAGGAATCTGATGATACAATTGATTTTGGAATTTAGAGACCTTTTAGAGAAAGTCTGGACTGAGGTATTTTGGATAACTATAAAGGTTGGAATAGATTAAGTTGATCTTTGGATAGTATTGTTTAAGGTTAAAACATTTATGAAGATTATTTTTGGAATATTATAATACTATAGTTTTAGGAAAAGGACAACCTGCAGGGTGGGGCATAACCCGTCGCGTCAGACAAAGCTGCAGGAATCGAACCCACAACCATAGTGCGACATGCCTTTATTACCTACCACTAGCCTACAGGAAGACCCTGGTTATTACAAAACAGTTTTACTAATCTAAATGGTATGTGTTATTATTTTGAACCTTATACAATTAGGATAAATAGAACATTTTTGAGTTCTATTACCTTTTAGAGTGAAATATGGGTTTGTGGTAAAAATTTATTAAAAAATGAAATTCTACATAACAAGTATGTATATTCCCTTAAATTCTTAGTAAATCTCCTAAATAAATTCCTCAACTTTATAAAAGGTAACTTAAAACAAAAACGTTGCCGGTTAACTTTTCCAACTGGGGATTCAATAACTGTTTAACCAATCACAAGTTTGTGATTTTATTATGGTGAACTTTCTACTAATCCAGTGTTCTACAACTCTCCATCATACCTTGATGGTTTTTTTTTATTCCATATCCATATTTTCATAGAATCCTAGTATGGGCTATCTCAGGTGACCTTTTTACTTATCTTTCTTTCTTATAATGTTATATTTTTATTAACCTTATTTCCGATGTGGGTTTTCCACAAAGGTATTTTCTATTTTCAACCTTTTATTTTCAAAGAAAAATTTCAAATTGCGAGGACACAATTTATTGAAGGAGGGGAGAATGTAACACCCCGAGCTTCCATGATACGCTTCTCATTCAATAATGCAATAGCTTGCATTGTACGCAACTTCGAGTTCTAACACACCGCGACTAATCAAAGTAGCCGTTATGAATAGTAATACCCACTTTTTAAAATTATAGAAATTTTATATTTCAAAATGGACTTCATTTTTGTATTCGTAATATCTAAATTTTCCTAAGTTGAATTTCTTGTAATTTTCTGAGAACTTCCATTTTTTTATGAATAGTGAAGAATACTTAAAAACATCTTTTTTAATCAAAATAATTTATAGTGATAAATTATACTATTGAGTGGTTTTAAATTATAATTAGAATATATTTTTACCATTTTATCCAATGGTGTTCATTATAATTAATTTCACTTTGAAATTAGACGTAAACAATTGTCAATCTTTTGATATATATTGTTTCTTAAAAACACGCTATTTGTTGTGACAGCGATAATTAATTATAAAATTAATTAATGCAACTTATATGTTTGTAATTTTGTAAAATAGACATCATTTTTTAATTTGGAATATCAATTATAGCTTAGGGTGAAATTTTGGCATTATTCTGAAAAACTTCAATTTTTGATAAATAGTGAAACCACTAAGTGGTAGTTAAATAACTGATTTTTCGTTTAAATGAAATATTACCACTTCTATGATTTGATTTTAAAAAAACCGACATACATGGATGTCATTAGGCCGTAAAATGTGGTTCAATAGGATTAAAATAATTTTTTGTTGAATAGTAACTTTTAAGTTTAATTAATCGCGATTAAAGGTAATTAGTGAAATTTAAGGTAAAAATGATATTATAAAAATATGAAAATACATTTACACTTGTAATAACCCTATTGGATGAGTCATGGACGACTAAGAAAATCCATGGGTCAACTTGGGGACCCCATGGAGCCACTTTGGTAGGAAAATGACATTAAAAACGTTTTATTTAATGTTAAAATAAAAATGTCACAAACATGAGTCGTTTTACTAAAACAATTTTTAAATGGGGTTATACAAGTCATATTTTTTACTATAAATATTCATTAGAAATATAACAAGTTTTAATACATAATTATATTTTTTTTATAATTTTTAGACATTAAATAAATTAAATTATTTATGACACCATGATGATGCAGCGATTACCTCATTAATTAATGATTTTAATAAAATGGAAGGATAATGTAAAATATAAGAATTAAATTTGTCCAAAGCCTATTGAATGAGAATATTTAGAACCCTTATCACCTTAGCCTCGAATTATATAATTGTGGGACCTTTAGAATCGGAAAAGCATTGTATAATAAAGTAACATTTCATTACTTTCCAAGAGTGCCCCTCCTCTCCACTTATAAAAGGCCCCCACCACTACCACCTTACTCACACCTTCAAGCCATTTGGCTCGGCCAACCTCTGCCCAAATACTCTCCCAACTTCCCTCCCTTACTCCTAGAAGCCTCACTTTGGGCAGAATTTTTCCCAAGGAAGCCTTTGGCTCAAATCAAAAGAGTTACCCGATTTTAAGGTAATGTCTTCTCTAATGTTGTTTTGTTTTATTTTGCTTCTCCAACCCATTAAAATCTTTTTATTCAATTATTTTGTAACAAAAATAGTATCTAAAATATAATAGGATTTTATTTTGATATTTATTTGGTTTAAAATTACACACACCTTCGTCTAATGGTTAAAGAACATACTGTTTCTGTGGGTGGTGAAATACTGCCACACGAAACGATGATTGTTCAATATTCTTTTAACACCTCTAATGGTGGCTATTTTTATGAAACTATTTTCATATATGATATATATATTATGTTCATGGTTTCCTTATGCTTATTTATTTCTCATTTGTGGCATACTTTATGATTTCTATTATGGGTAAACGCGATAATTTCATTTTAGGAAGTGCGGACTACTGCCCCCTCAAAGTGATTTAAATCGTTAATGCCATATGTGGGATGTATAAAGGATTGAGTAAATGGTATTATACATTATATTATACTGGATTTTTATATTATACCTTTATATAATTATAACTTCATTCCATTAAATACAAAATAGAAATGAAAGTAGCGTTCATGCGTACGTACAACTTACCGTCTCCATGAATGATGCATTTCATTTCTTACCTCTAAATGTTATGTAATATTATAAATGAATGTATATAATAGATATATATGATGTATATGATATATAAATCATGAGTATAATTATTTATATAATGTATATATTACCACATGAACAAAGTGTAATTATAAGAAGTTTATTTTTGACTCAAGTACCTAAGATCGTCAAAATGACCGTTATTAACATAAATAATTACATAATGTTTATAACATGGTAATAAGTGATATAAAATGAATAATAAACTTGAAAAAGGTTCTTAAGAAATTATAAATTAACTCTAGTTTATTATTCAGGAGATCAAAGAACGGTCGAGTGAATTCGGACACGAGGTAAAGGAATTTCTTAACCCAATTTCTATTCTTTGGGTTAATCTCCTACTTTCAAATTATGTCATGATATTATTATGTCCTCTCTTGTATTTTTACATTATTTATGTGTAATCTTAGTGAATACACATAATAGATCTATTTTATTTAAAAAAATGATCTTTGTAAGGGACTTCTTCTCAATGTCCTTTCATTGGGGCATATTTTGTTTTATACAAAACTTTCTTTTATAAGGTGTATAAAACCCTTTGACTTTTACGTTTATTCAAAAGGTTTTATTTTATAATTATGTTATTTTTAAATGATTTCAAAACAGAGATATTTCTCTCAGATATATGAAAATCCAGTGCAAATGTATACGTATTTAACGCAAGCTTAAAAATGTTTTCAGAAAACCCGACTCTCGAGTGTGGTAGACAGGAAGGGATTGGGAGTGGACCCATCATGACCTGTAATTATTCGAGCAGTCTCAGAATTAGTTATTTGGTTTTTAGAAGCTTCCATAATGTTTTCAGAAAAACACTGGAGTATATTTGAACAATTTTAAACGTAAGTATCTTCTAAAAATAATTGCATCGGTAGGTCTCATGAGACAAACTAGTGTCCTGGCACGAGGCCTTGACAGAATCTTATTGTAGACTTGGCACGAGGCCTTGGCTATGTGGTTATGATAGTCTGGCATTATGCATTCCATCATTATGAAAGTGGTTATTGATATTTCATGTTATTATTTGACTAGTAGAATATCCATGTGAGTAAGTAAATGGCATTATTTCATTTTACTTTTGCCATATTATGATAAAGTTCAAGTTTAAAAGGCTTTTGTTTTAGTTATACATTGCCTTAAATCTTAATGTTTATTTATGAAAGATTTCGCTATATTGTTATCCTTACTGAGCATCTGATCTCACCCCTTTCAATGTTTTAATATTTTCCAGGATGTGAAGAAGTATTTAATGAATGACCTGCAGGGATAGTCAGAAGAGGATATGAGTGTGGACTATGAAGACTTTGTTATTGTAGTATTTCACTTTTTGATGTAATGTAACATTTATGAATGTATCTAGTGTTTCCAAGGCTACTAAACTAATCGGTCTTTCGAGACTTGATCTTTTGTGATCATGCCAATGTTACGCAATAATGCACCGACTCTAGGTAGCTGGGGTCGGGGCGTTACAAGGAAGAAGAAGAGTCTTATAAATTGAGGAAAGTCATATTCATATCAAATAAATGAAATCTAATGGGGGGAAATATAATTTTTATACTTACCTATTTTACCAAATCATTTAAAAAACAATAATAAATATTTATACAAAAATATGATGTAAAGTGAATAATAAAATGGTTGGGTTCTAAACTGGTGCTTAACTTAGAAGAAAAAAACCCTATCCATGTGGAATAATCACAAGAATCAACAATTTCGAAAAATAAGTAATCCATACAACCTATGAATAAAGATGAATGATTCTTAAATAGAGAGTATATGAATACATGAAGATTTTGATGGAACCAAGTAAGAGTAAACACATGGGATGAAATTTGGATATTATAACTAATGATAAAGGGAAATTTTTATAGTGAGGGGTAAAGCTAGAGAAGATCATATATAATGGAAATGATCTAGATAGATTATATTGATAAATATAATGATTCATTCTTCTTCCTTGATTTTATTTTCAATACTTCAATTTTATTTTTCCCAGTTTTTTTTTCAATGTTTAATAAGAGAATAAATTTTAATTAAATTTGGTTTCCTTTAACTATTATAGTTTTTTGTGTCTTTATTTTTCCTCATAATCATAATGAAAAACTTATTGTTATAGGATGTATGCTTAGTGTGTGTAAATGTTATGTAGTTAAAGTGGCATCATAAATAACTGACTAAGAATCTATAAATTTCTACATGGTTTTACTTATGTCACCCTATCTTTTTAATACATAAAACCTTTATTACATGCCACAAAATTTTATTACATAATAGATGTTTTGTGGTTTAGTTTATTAGAAATTAGGAATGAAACAAATTAAATACATAATTTTTATTCTAAACCACTAAAAATAATTCTTCATAGATCCATCCTACATTACTTTTATAGCATCTCATATGCTGGGGTCCTACGCCAAAAGAAATGGGTAAGCATAAATCCTAGTAATGGAATAAACAAATGAAATATTTATAATATGATCATGAGAAAGACCAATAGTTCATGATCAAAAGAAAATGAGGAATATGATAATATAATGTTCAAGAATCATAACATGGGAGTGTGTCTATAATATAAAAATTATACATTCATAATAATATCACCAAGTATTATCCCTAAGGCGTTAGGAAATATAATTTCAAAAGTTATTTCCCAAGGCATCATATACCAATTCATCTTTATAGATTAATTATTTACTGAATAAATTTGAGTGGTATTCAGGTTGACCCTTCATATGTATACATTCATGTATTATATGTAGATCATAAGTAATCATTTAATTAATAACCTTTTGTAAATAATGAACTCGTTTCATTTAAAATTAAAGTAATTAGTAAATGCTTAAAGACATAATGAATATATCATTTTTATCCCAAGATAAAGGAATGATGGTTTCATATTTGTATGTTCCCAAAAAATGATCCATGTTTAAATATAGATAAATAACAATTAATATAGAAATGGTTTGGGTATTCATAACATAAGGATATTTCATGTGAGTGAAGAAAAATTAAAGGAATGAAATCAGCGGTATAACATGTATGAAAAAAAGGATTATTGAATATGATTAATGAGAGAGTAGGGTATTTTATCATTAATAGAATACAATTTTTATGATAATGGATTAATTTAAATGTATGAATCAAAATAATATGAGAATACATTACTAAAAATGAAGTACTTGAAAGTAATGGAAGAAAGAAGAATAAAATTACATTTCCTTAAAGAGTTGATTCTTAGAACTTGAGGATAGCACCATAATACATTTAGAACGCCTTGGAGGGACTCTTTGGGAACTAAATGATTATAAATTAACGTTTAAAGGGTGTTTAGGGGAGATTAATGAAATTATGGGTGGGTATTTATAGTAAATGAGGAGGAATTTATTAATAATTTCTGAATATACACCTTGGAATTCAGTGTTGTGGAGGGTGAAAATCCATTAGCTTACCCTTGTTTTTTGTTCATGGTTTTAGAAATTTATGTCATGTTTTATAATATTTTAATTCATTATAACCAAATACCAATTTTTAATATTACATTTTCCATTGAAAACTATATTTTCCACAAAATATTATTTTTAAAATCTTAATTTTCATTTTAGAGTTTGGAAATTTATTTAAAATTTTGGAAATAGATTTAATTGCATTAAAATACATAATATAAATAAGATAATATATTTTTGGTTGATAAAGACTTTAAAATAATTATTACATCACTTTTATATATTTATGATGTCATAATACTTATCGTATATTTTAGCGTATTTAGTATTTTTCCAAAGAAAAACCGAATGCCTTATAAAATTATGAAAAATTTATTGTAGGCTAATTTAAATGTGATGGTTTCAAAATTTTATCCATTTCATTTTAATTTTTTAAAGATGAGAAATTTAATTTTTAAATATTTAATATTTAATTATTGAAACCACCAATTTTTATTATAAATTTATATCCATTATAAAAACTACATAATGGCATAAAAATAATTTATAAATAAATATATTTTTTTCAAACCTTTTATAAACCTTATTTGATTTTTTAATGAAAATTATATATATATATATAGACATTCTAGAAAAATTAAATCAGAGTATCTTTGTATAAATAATCTATTTTATCATATTCTTTAATAATATGCATTTTGAAAAAGGGTTTAAAACTAAATAAGAATGTGAAATTAATAAAACTATTAATTAATTTGTTAAATAATTATAACTTAATACTATAAGTTCCTAGATACATAACCCCAAATTACATCCACATACACTCTAAGGGTGAGGTGTGTGATGATTTATTTTTGTGATGGTTCAAATAATATTTATTTAGTTGTGATCTCTATTAGATTAATCTTATCTCATAGAAAATTTCATTCAAGCATTACTTATTGAAGCTCTACTTGAACTTGATTATGATTAAACCCCAATGATGCTACCTCCCTCCCTAAATCTAAGAAATCATATTCATAAGGCATGATTTATTGGTTGAGCCCATTTTTCTTCCATTCTCATTCAATTAACATGTATCATTGCCTTTAATATAAAATAACCCTAATAGAAAATATAAAACGGTAACATTAACAATAGTTATAATACCCAATGATCATCTAGGAAAATTTTAATATTCCATAAAAGTCAAGTAATAGTAATATAATAACCACACCCTAACTGTTACATTTCTAATTAAATCTTAAATATAAACCACCAAACATCAACATTTACTAGTTTATTCCTAATGGATTTTATAATTCCATTGATAATTACAAACATATTCCTAAACTTTATTTTTAATTTAACTGTTTACATAAAAGGTGTAATATTCCTGGTATAGTTCGATCTTACTGAGTATACAATTATGATGTTGTTATTATTTGGTTCTTATATACCTTAAGTAGTCTTAGATATAGTAATTTATATTTTTTTACATGAAATTTAATATTCATTTTTTAAATTATTTCTATTTACTTCCATTTTGAAATATAATAAAATATTCATTATGAAAAAGAAGAGTTATTTTATTAATGGAAGAATAAATTTTATGGTCATTAAATTCTACCCATCCTCCACTTAAGAAACATCATCCCCATAATTTATTTCTAAAATCAAAAAAATTTGGGGTATTTTTCCATCATTTCTTATTCAGGTTCACAAGTAGATTCTTCAAACATTTTATTTCTCCATAGGGCATTCACAAGTCATGTTATCTTATTCAGAAACACATGTTCCCATATGTGAGAAATCTGGAACGATTCATCTTCAAATGAAAAATTAGGTTCTAATTACACACCATTAATATCAACTTTATGTGTTGGGTAATTCATATAAAATCTCACTAGATACATGTGGAATACATCATGGACATTGGAAAGATATTGTGGTAGTATTAATTGATAAGAAACTAATCCCAAATGATCTTGAATCTCAAATGGTTCAATGTACATTGGAATCATTTTTTCCTTCTTTCCAAATATTATAACTTCTTTCTACGGTGATACCTTGAGAAATAGATGATCCCTAACATGAAATTCTATATATTTCTTATAGTTGTCATCCTAACCTTTCTATCGAATTAAAGCATCCTTGATGTGTTTTGAATAAGTTTTATCATTTTTTAGTATCCTTTATAATATATGGTCTCAAAATATTACATTATCCAACTACATATCAACATATTTTAGTTACATACCTTTTCTATAGAAATCTTCAAAAGGTTCCATTTCAGTACTCAAGAAGAAAATTTTGTCATAGGAGAATTCATCAAGTGGAATATATTGGTCCTAAATCCCAAGAAAATCAAGTGATATTTCCATTATCATGTTCTCTAATGATTGAACTATCCACTCAGGCTTCCCATCATTTTGAGGATGATAGGTTGATCTTAGGTTTACTTATTTATTCAGAGAATTTTAAAGGCCCCTTTAAAACTTAGATGTAAATCATGGATCTAGGTTAAAAACAACCCATAGAAATACTCCATGGAGTCTCACTACTTCTTGAACATAGATGTGAGCTAGGTTCTCCTAGGATAATTCCTCTACTATGGATATGAAATGGGTAGAATATATAAACCTATAAACTATTACACATATAAAACTGTATCCCATGGATGTCTTAGGTAGGCCAATGAAATATACTATAATGATGTTTTACAACTTCTATATTGGTATGGGTAGTGGTATCCAAAAACCATTGGGATGTTTTCAATCCTCCTTCAATTGTTGACACACCAAAACCTTATAGTGATATCATAAATATCCCTTTTCATATTATCTTAGAAATAATGATCTTGATGTCCCCTTTAAATTTCATTGCTTCCTGAATATATAGATAATGTAGAGCTATGAAATCCATCCATCAGCTCTTTTATCTCAAGTATAGATGTGATATATATCCTTATACAAAATTTTATTACACATTCTTGATCAATATTAAATTTAAGAAACTTCTCATTTTTCATATCTTATATATTACTTTTTATTAAAGCATTATCTCTTTGAGATTCCTTAATCTTCCCAAATAATGACGATTGAGAAATAATTTATGATAGGATCAATGATTTACCTTCCCTTATGATTACCATCTATAATATTACTAGATCCTTGATTAATTTTTATCCTTAAATCCTCATCATTAAAATATCTCCATAATTTTTCTTGGTCAATGAATTTGTTACATTGTTTTCTCTTTTGGGTTGATATTGAATTGAGAAATCATAGTATTTAAGAAGTTCCAACCATATATACTGTCTCATGTTTAATTCTTCTTCTTTGAATATGAAATATAAAATTTTGTGTTCAATGTATATATCACATTTCCCCCATGAAGTTAATGTCCTAATATCTTTAGAGACCAAATTACTACATCTAACTCCTAGTCATGTGTAGGATAATTCTACTCATGAGGATTTAATGGTCTAGATTTATAGGCAATCAATTTATAATTTTTCATACGAACACATCCAATACCTTTTAGAGAAATATCACTATAGATAACAAATCCTTCTCATACTGATGGTATAGTTATCACAATTATACTATCCAACCTCTTCTTCATTTCTTGGAAACACTCTTAACACTTATTTTTTCAAGACAAACTTAACTCTTATTAAAGTTAACTTGGTTAGTTGAATAAAAATCCATGATTTTTTTAAAATCCTTATAAAATATCACACTAAATCATGGAAACTATGAATATCAATTATTATTATAGGATGAGGCCAATCCTCTATATCTATTATCTTTTCATGATCAACTAAGATTCCTTCACTAATAATAATTTTCCATAATAATGAAACTTCTTGTAACCAAAAAACAAATTTACTGAATTTACTAAAAAGAATAATCTTCCTCATCGTTTTTAATATAACCCTTAGATAATATTTATACTCTTTTCCACTATTAGAATCTATCAGAATAACATCAATAATTACCACCAAAATTATATCATGGTTTCCTTGAAGATATTTTTTATCAAATCCATAAATATAAAAGGATTTTTCATTATGAAAAAGCGTATAAAAATAATCTTGAAATTCCCAAACCTTTTTTAGATGGAAATTTTTGGGATATATTCTTTCTTCAACCTCAAATTATGATATCCAGATGGAAGTTCAATCTTGTAGAAGAATTTTCCCCCTCAATGTTGTTCAAATAAATCATAAATTTTTATTAGAGGGTATTTTTTCTTTACTATGATCCCATTAAAATCTCTATATTCAATTCATAGAAACAACATTCATATTTATTTTTCACAAAGAGAATCAGTGCTCCTCAATGAGACACAATTGGTAAAATAAAACCATTTTCAAAGAGGTCTAGTAGTTTTTTTTCATAATTCCACTAACTCTACATATTTTATTATATATGTGGTCTTTAAGATTTTCTTGGATCTAGCTATGAGTTCAATAGATAATACTTCCTCATTTTCTTGGGGGATATATAGGTATCTCATCAGAAAATACATTGTTGGAACCTCTTTATATTAATGCTCAAAAATAATATTAGTTATGTTTTCAATGGTTTTTATTATTTATGATATCATTTTATAACATAAGGAAGTTTTTAGAAATAGTGTCTAGGTGTTGAAAAGACCTACTTTCCGGATTCAATCAATTGTAGGAAAGAACCTCCATAAGAGTGGAGTAATCCTCAAGATAGTAATTTTTAATAGTTTTGAAATGACCCACCACTATAAAGGAGTAACCATTGAGGATGGATCATTTCCATAATTAAGTTACCACAAGATATGACTCACCATTGAACTTGAGTCACCGTTGAAGTTGAACTTCCATAATACCTTACCCACCAACAAGAAATTTGGAAAAGTTTTGAAAATAATTGCGTCCAGAAGAGACTCACCACTGGGCTGAGTCCCCATTGAGAATGAACTACTTTCAGATGAGCTACCATCAAACCGAATCACCATTGTCCTAACCAAGGATCAATCACAACCAGAGTTTTCTCACCTCCATAACATTCACCATCACTATTTTTCTTAATTAGAGTTCAATTTCTCTAACTGATATATTATTGAATTTAATGTAATGGATTATTTTGTACTTTTTATTAAATGTTGAAAGGATTCATTTAAAGCATGTTTCTGAATTTAGTAAAAGGAGTGAAAGATCTGGATGAATTATTTAAAAATAGATTCTCCTGTATGATTTTGATATCTGCTAAAACGTAGACCTCCTAATTCCTGTAGGAAAGAAAAGGGATGGAATAATATTCCAAGAAATATAAGAGTGTTGTAAAATTTTCACCTTTCTTGAGAGGTTACTCGCTGCATCTTTACTTACACATGACTGTGGATGAGTAGAACATCTAGACATTAAGAACATTCCCTATAGTCAGAACAAAGAGATATTAAGATGCTCTATTTTACTTTATTTTTCTAAGAAACTAATTTATCTTCTCTCCATGATACATATAAGGGGACTAAAGATTTTATATCACATCTAATCAAGAGACAATACATTCTTAACATCCTTACAACTTCACTTTTTATTTGTTTCATTTAATTTCAAGCAGTGTGTGGTTTACCCTATTTATTAAACACACAATGACTCTTGTGCTTTAAATGGAAGATACATGATACCATATTCAATATCTTCACATTTGATTACCTATGGTGCTGTAGAAGAGGTACTTGTGTGGGCTATGTTTATTTTATTCCTACAGTTATTGTGGAAGAGGTTTATGTGTGGCCTAGACTGCTTATAGTTGTTGTCTATTTACCCAATCTTGGTTGTGGATCATGATTATATTTATATAATCTTCTGGGAAGTAGGTGATTTATAAGTGGATGGGATTAAGACTTATCTTAATACTAAACCCATTATTTTAATTCCACTCCATGTTTTAATTTTAATTTTTGATTTTAAATATTTAAACTGAATTTGTTTTAAAATGTGAAAAAACCACTAATTTGATATTTAATCTTAATTAGTGTTTATATAAGATTTTGATTCAGTAATTTGATTTCAAAATTTAAAATTGTTTCATATTATTTTAAATGAGAATTGATCACTCTTTGAGAAATAATTTAAAAGATAAAAACTTATATAGATATGTTGTTATTATTAACACGTTTTTTAATTAAATTGGTGTATTTATTTATACTTTTTTTATTTGAAATATTTATTGGGAACTTAATTCAACTCTATCTTTATATACTCACACTAAACAACGTTTGGTATCAAATATTATAAACATTTATACAACTGTGATTTTAGTTTTGTGTTAAAGAACTTAAATTTATATCAATTTTAAATTCAGTTAATTAAATGGATAATAGAGAGGAATGTTATTATATTAATATACCACCATTATTTAATTTAAATAACTACAATCAATGAAAAATAAAAATAAAAATTAATATTTAATACACGAGTTTTAAAATATGGACTAAAATATAGGGCATAAATGAATTATCTACAACAACTAGAGTTACATGGTCTGATGCTACTAAAATTTCCTATAAAAATATCCTTAAATCTATGAATTATCCTTACTATGATTTATGAGATGAATAAATTAATAGGATATATTCTTGTATTTTTTTATATTTTGGATACATTATCTATTTCTCATGAAAGAACAACTAATGTGCAAAAAATGAGATTGAATACTTATAAATTTTAATATGATACATTTAATATGAAAATTGATGATCTGATTTTGTATATGTGTCTCATGTTTAATGAGATATTGTACATAGTGAGGTCCTTGAGAAATCTAGTTTCAAAAAAAGATCAAATCTTACGACTGCTAAGATGTCTTCCAGGGAGATAGATAAGAACACCAGTTTCAATAAGACAATCATGTGAAATTAGTAAACTAGATGTCAAGGAATTGACTGGGATGTGGATGATGTTTGAGGAAGATATTACAATTAATTATGAGGAATAATATGAAATAAATAATAAGTTTTTCACTTTCAAGACTACTATATCAAAATTGAAAGAAAAAGTACAAGTTGAAATCTCTAGTGACGAATAATCACAAGACGATAGTGATGAGGAAATGACCCATATATCCTTAAGGTTTATGAAATTATATAAGAAGAAGAAATTATTCAAAAAATGAAAATTAATAGAAAGTATGATAACAAAGGGAACTGCAAGAATGATTGGAAAATATATGATAATTCAAATGAAATTACTATTTTTGAGTAAAAAAGAAAAGGACATGTTAAGGATGACTATCCAAAGTTAAAGTAAAAAAGTCTATATGATGATATGGATATAAAATATAACAAATACATGAAATACACATAGAGTGGCTTCGAGGATAGACCTAGTGACTTAGAATCAACTACTGAAGAAAATTCTAACATAGTAAATATGTGTTTTATGAAAAACATATCTGAGGTGACTAATATCTATCATGTACATAATTCTGACTATTCTGGAGATGAAAAAAATGATGATGATATATTAAATGAGGAAACATTTTAATATTGAAATATTAATGATGATAACTTTAATGAGATTAATTTAAAATAAAAAATTATGAAAAAATAATTCTTTATCTACTAATATCAAAACAGACTATGTTGTAGAAAAAGAAAATAATTATCAATTGTTGAAAGAAAATACATAACTAAAATATTTAAATGAGAAAATAAATAAATACCTAGAGGTATTCACAAATAGAAGATATAGTATCACTCAAAAAATATAGAAACAAATAGAACCTAAGTATATTAATGGACTAGGTTAACAACATGGATAAAGAAGAATTGTAAAGAATAATGTTATTCTTAAATCTAATTCTATAAATTCTACTTCTAGTTATTATTCAAGTAGACCTAATTAAGTTTTTATCTCTATGATTATACAATCTAATTATTGGAAACACATTAAGAAAATATGGGTTCCTAAATCTCTCACCACTAACATATCTGGACCTAAGAAAATCTGGGTACCAAAATCATTCTTTTTATAAAATTTGTTTTCTATAGAACTTTCATGAAAATTTCAAATAGAAGTCTATGGTACCTGGACAATAGTTCTTCTAGACATCTTATAGGAGAGTAATCAATCTTCAAGAACCTAATAATGGTTTATGGTGGACATGTCAACATTGGTGAAAATGCTTAAGGAAAAATAACTGGACTTGGAAAAATATGAAAATCTAATTCAGTTTCAATATCTAGAAAATTTTTTATTGATGGATTAAAATACAATATTCTTAGCATCTCACAGCTATGTGATGCTGTTTTTAATTTGAAATTTGAAAACAATTCTTGCAATGTTTTTTATTCTAATTTTTTTAGTATTTACTATTTTGAGAAATGAAATATTTATTCTATTAATATTGCTTATTTAATAACATAAAATGTTTCTTTATTAAGTTCATATTATAAGGAATCTGGGATTTTGAATAGGGGATAGGACACTGTAATATTCACTCACTTTGATAGCTTACTAAGAAAGGGTTAGTCAGAGATCTACCCAAATTTGAATTCTCAAATTATAAACTTTGTAGCCCTTATAAAAAATAGAAATAACAAAAAATATATTTTAAATTAAAGAAACACGTTTCAAATTCTCAACCTATTGTGTTGGTTTACATTGAATTATTTGGACCATCTAGAGCATCTTCTTTAAATTGGAAGAACTATTTTTATGTACTTGTAGATAAATTTTCTAGGTATACTTGGGCATTATTTTTAGCTTACAAAAGTGAATAATTCTCTTATTTTACCAAGTATGATAAATTTATATAAAAGATAAGTTTAATTATAATTAATAACTATAGAAGTGATCATGGTCATGATTTTGAAAATCCAGACTTTGAATCCTTTTTCTCAAAAAATGGCTATAACCATAACTTCTCTACTTCTAGGACCCCTCGATATAATGGAGTTAAAAAAAGAATAAATAGAACACTTCTATAGATAACCCATAAAATGTTAAATAAATAACAATAAACCATCTAGTTTTGGGCATAGAATGTGATCACTATCTAATAATTAATTAAGAGATTTTTAATTATGACAATTTTAAAGAAATCCCCCTATTAACCTTAGAATAATAGAAATCACAATGTTAATTAATTTATAGATTTTGGTTTCTAAATCATTATTATTAAAACTATAAATAATATTTACAATTTTATCTCCATAAGCGATGAAGAATTTTTCCTTTATTATTCAACATCTAGTAAATCATATAGAGTGTTTAAAAAAAGAACAAAGACTATAGAAGAGTTTTTCCATATCATGTTTCATGAGATAAATTGACATGAGTTTAAGAATACTTTAGAAATCCTTGAGGATGATTTATCCACTTTGAACATAAATGAAAAACCTTCTACTATTACTGTAAAAAACGTAGAAAAATTATCTAGTTCTAAGGAACTTCTAGAACAAGAACCAAAACCTGTAGAAGACCATGATATGGCCAACCCTTCTTTTTCTATATCTCCTAGGAATCTTAAATACCATCCATTAGATTCCATAGTTGGTTAAATAGATATAAGTACACATAAAATATATTCTCAATGAAACTAGGTTGAACATCAAGAATTATTTTTACAAATTGAACCTAAGAACACCAATGATGTTGTTAATAATTAATTATGGGTAATGGATATTCAAGAAGTACATAATCAATTTAAAATAAATAAGATTTGGGAAATTTTTGATATACTTAAAGACTCCAAACTATAAGCACTAAATTGGTTTTTATAAATATAGTTTATTAATCTTGTATAGTAATAAGAAACAAGGATAGACTAGTTTCATATGGGTATAGTCAAGAATAGAGTATAGAATATGAGGAAACATTTTCAACTATATCCATATTTGAAGCCATCAGAATACTGCTAGCCTATGAAGTAGATCTATATTTAAAAATATATCAAATAAATGTTAAAATTTCATTCTTTAATGATTATATAATTTAGGATTTTTTGGTAGAACAACCCCCCAATTTTCAAAATCCTCATTTTCTAGATCATGTTTTCAAACAAAAAAAATTCATATTGCTTAAAACAATCTCCTAGAGCTTGGAATGATATGCTTATCCATTTCTTTATTTCAAAGGGTTTTTTCAAAAGGTATAGCCGATCCTACCCTATTTATAAAAATAATTTCAAATGATGTTTTAGTTGTTAAAATATATATAGAAGATATTATCTTTGGATCTTTGAAAAATTATTTATGTACTGACTTATTAAAAAATGATACAAACTGAATTTGAAATGAGTTTAATGGGTGAAATGAAATTATTCCTTGGTTTTCATATTTTTTAAAATAAATAATGAATTATTTTAAATGAATGTAAATATACTAAAGACCTTTTAAAACTTTCTGGTATGGATATCACTAAAAGTAGTGACAATCCTATGAGTAACATCTTTAAGTTGTATCTTGTTTAAGTTGGGAAACCAGTGGATCAAACCAATTAAAAAGGTTTGATTGGATGTATTCTCTACATAATCGCTTGCCATATTGACTTTAGTGTGTGTAAGTGTGCTCATTTTCAAGAAAACCTACAAGAGTCACACTTACTTTCTGTAAAAATTATTTTTAAATACATCAAGTATGGAACCAATTTTGGATTTTTCTATCCTAGAGGAAAATCATTTTACATAGTTAGTTATTCAAATGATGATTTTTATGGTTTCACGTTAGATAGAAAAATAACCTTTGGAACATTTCATCTTTTGGGAAAGTATCTAGTTTCTTGGTGTTGTAAAAATAAAATATTGTTGAACTGTCTACTTCTGAAGCTGAATATAAATTTGTAGGTAGCTGTTGTGATAAAATTTTATTGATGAAACACACTTTTCTAGAAAATGGATATAAATTAGACGTGTACCTATAAATCGTGACAACATAAGTGCTATAAATATTTATAATAACCCTATATAACACTCTAGAATAAATAAAATTGATGTAAGACATCAATTTTTGAGAGATCGTTTTCAAAAGGGTGATATAAATCTTGAATACATTGGAGGTAAACATCAAATTTTTGATACTTTTACTAATCCATTGAATCTTGAGAGAATGAACTACATCAAAAATGAATTAGGCATGACTAATTTTGGTTTATCTTAATTTTTTGGGAACCACCATTGGAGTTTACCCACCATTGGAACAACCCTCCATTGGCATTTACCCGCCATTGGAACAACCCACCACCAGCATTTACCCATCGTTGTAATGACCCCCAATAAAATGAACCGCCATTGGTTCTAAGTAATTTTTGCTAATTTTTGTTTATTGGTTGGATATTTAATTCCTTTAAAATTTATATTTTATTTAGATTTTGGGTTTACAAATACCTAAATGATATAAATTTAGGACTTAGTGTAATTTCAATGAACACAATCTCACACATTTTGCCTATAGATATTCTACGCTACATTTCTCTCCAAACCTTTCGGCTTCCATTGACCTCATCCCTAACTTTTGAACCATTCGTAATTTTATGAATGAAGAAATTAGTATTATCATATCTGGACAAGTTGTGTTCTTCAAAGAAGAAAAAAGGAGATTTGAGAAGAGCTTTAGTTGATCCATGAAACCCACATATCACAAATCAAATAGTTTTACCTAAGATGGAAGTGAAATCTGAGTGGTTGATGTCGAGTAGACAATTGGTGCTTAAAATAATTGAATATCGTGGATGGGTAGAGTGGTTTTGGAATAATTTGAGGTCCTTATATCAAAGGTTATTGAATCAGTTTTATCATAATGTGATGTTTAGATTTAGGGAAGAAAAAAACTGGGTTTGAAGCAGGATAAATAGTCATAAGGTTCTTTTATCTCCAATTCAAGGGTATAAATTTTTGAAAGTACCTCATGAATGTGTCTTAAATGATTATACAGGACATATTCCAAGTGATAATGATTCCTTCATGTATGAGGATGCTTTATAATATCTTACATGAGATGGAATTGTAAGAAGACGAGTTACAATTGAGTTAGATGGTGAGTTCCATTTTCCATTAAAGTTTATTTAGTATATGATGTGCTTGAGGAAAGAAGATTTCAGAACAATGAGGTATCAATATGTATATCTGTTATGTCTTATGAAGAGAGTAGAAATCAATAATTTATTCTGAAATTTAATTATTCATATGATAGAGATGCATAAAACATCATCCAGATTAAACTCTCTTATCTACCCAAAATTCATTTTGACCGTGCTTCAGGCCAAAGGATTGTTAGATAAAAAAGTAGAAGTAAAATGTAGAGTATTTTTCCTTACAAGAGTCATTTATAAGAGAATTGATATATATTAAAACCCATGGTTAAGGAAGTTTGTTATCGATGATGAGAAGCTTTATGAGGATTCCAATCCTATTGATCACCCAACAAGGGAAAAAATTTATGGATATTGTCTTGGAGCCAGACAAGGTGGTAGAGTATTTTGATGATGAATAAAAAGAAGAATAAGAGTTTTATACTTTTGGTAATGAGGAGAAATAGTTTAACCTCGAGTAGGGAAGTGACCCTTATAATCCCAAGAGTCCTACAACTATTTATTTTGGAACACCTAGTCCTCCTAGATCTCTCCCTATTTGAGAGAATATTTTATCTGAAATAAGTGAAGAGGAGGAAACTAAGGGTTATAAAGAAGTTATTGAGTTATCTAATGTTAAAAATGGGAGTGATGATGAAAATGGTAAGAATGGTGGTGAAGATGAATAATATTATCGAAATGCTAAAGGTGAAGGAAATAATAAAGAAGAAGGAAAAGATAAGGAATATAGAGATGGAAAATATGATGGAGATAAAAGTGATGATGGCTCAGATTATGGGGGTCCTGATGGGAATATTGGTGCTGAGAATGTTTAGATTCCTCAATAACTTGCTTCTTATATATGTTTATTTACTTCTTTTAGGTCTGAGTAGAGACTATGCTTAGTTCAATATTTTGATAGAGATGCTAGAGATTATTTGGGAGAACCTGTTAGGGGGGGGGGAATCCACAAGCCTTGTTAGTCACCCTTTTGATCATATTTATGGAGACCATACTGAGCATGTAGTTGCTGAGAAGATAGTTGATGAGCAAACAATTGATGAGAAGATGGTTGTTGAACCTGCAATTGCTCAACCCGATGTTATGTCTTCATCTTGGCTAGATTTCACAACCTTTAAGGAATGATAGAAGTAACCTGGTTATGTTAGAGTTGTTTTGTAATATACTAACATAGATGATGATAGAAATCCACCAAAGCATGGTGTACCTGCTATTAGAGTTCAAGTAGACATGGATCCAATTTTTTAAATGGTGGAACATATAGATGTTTCAGGGGATTTATTGAAAGTTTATTAAGATATTCCATCTAGTTCTGAGCCAACAGAGGCTATTATGCCTCCTGCAATTTCTTCTGCACCCTTTCTTGCTCCTACTATTTCCTCAATTCTTATAGATGTTTTATCCAGAGTTGACTTGGAGTCCTTTAAATAAAGTATTCTCTCAATTTTTGGTATGATATTGAAAAATCAGGAACCTCATTTCACTAATCTTAGTGATAAAGATACAAGATACCTATTTGAGATTGGGAAACATCATATCCAACCTAATATGATGCATCAAATTTTGAAAGTAGAGATAGATAACAAAAGAAATTACATTGAGCTGGCATCTTTGAGATCAGTGATGGAGGGGATGAAAACTTATTTTACTAAAAGTATGTATGATTTATTAGAGAGGGTGGAGGGTATATATTCTATGGATTATGCTTCCAGTTCTCCACCTAATCCTTTGGATGTTGAGTTTTTCATATTAGTAGTTAGGGAGGAACTTCGAGCTGTTTCAAGTGATGTTCCTGATATCCATTAGGATATTTTGGGGAATGTTAGTCATAAAAGTGCTCATATCTACATGATGTGTAGAGAATACCTAAATTAAGTAAGAACTATTTGAGAAACAATTACCAAGTCTATAAAGTATTACATTTCAAGGATCTACACTAAGAACAAAGTTAACTCACACATTACATTCCTAACTAAGAACCTTAGAATGCCTCCATTTACTCAAGACTTAAAGAAAATAGGTCATTCAGCTAAAAGTGATGACCCCAGTGCTCATGTTTTTTACTGAGGTAAAAAAGGACTTCTACAATTCCATTTAAAGAAGAGGAAATATTATGATAGGATTTATCAATCTAATTAATACCTTCTTATATGTGTATGGAACCGTATTTTTGGCTCGAGATGCTATTACAATCACTTCTCATATCACTCCTCTATCTACTACTCCATATATGTTCAAAGAAGGTGTTACCCAAGATCCCAATGCACCTTTACCTACTATGTTTCACCATTTCAGTATAAATACCAGAGAAGATATCCAGCATCTCTAGATAATTATAAAGAGAGAGAATCCTTCCCTACCTGTTATACCTACAGCTTCAACTATTGTTTCCTTATCTTATACCACTATTTCCTATAACTCTGATAATGGTAAGGGAAAGTACCTATTGTTAACACTACCCATCCTATAAATCTTTGAATTTTGGTTTTTTTATAGGGAAATATTTATGACTTTTTTGCATCTCCTTTTGGATTTACTTAATTTTCTTTTGTTCATCAATGGATATTCTCTTATTACTCAAATTTTTCTTTTTTTTTCACTTTTTGATAATCCCAAAATGGGGAGAATGATTATAGCATTTATTTACAATTATGTTATCCCTTATTACCTTCTTTAGTATGATATTATTTTTATTTAATATGTCTAATTCCATTCTTCTTCAAGTTACACTTTATTTTTAAACACTCACATTAGATTTTAAAGTACTAAGAATATATAACTACTTTTTATAATTACATATATTTTAAGATAAGGATTTTCATTTACAAGATTATTAAATTAAATATTTTTTTTCATCAAAAAGGAGGAGATTGTGGGATCCTATTTGTTTTAATGCTCACAAATCATGTTAATTATGTTTTTAATGGTTTTATGCTTTATGATATAATTTTATAATATAAGTCAATTTAGAGAAATATTGGCTATGTGTTGAAAAGACCTACCGTTCAACTTTACTCACCACCAGGAAAGACCCGCCTTTAGAGTTGAGTCACCATCGAGATTAAAATTTTGAAAATGTTGAAAGGACCTAACACGAGAAAGGAGTCACTATTTAGGAAGAATCACTTTTAGATTTAATTCACCTCTAGACATGACTCATTGTTGAACTTGAGTCACCATTGAATATGACTTACCATCAAACTTTACCCACCACCATGATATTTTGAGAAGTGTTGAAAATCAGTTCAACTATAAAATACTCACCATGAGGATGAGTCACTATTGAGAATGACCTACTACCAGATGACCTACATTTAGCTTGAATATCTATTGGCCTGACTCACTACAAGCTTAAGTCACCACTAGGATCAGTCACCACTAGATTAGTCTCACCCCTAGAAGAGTCACGATTATTGTTCTTATTAAATTTTATTTATTTTTTCTAATATCTATATTGTTGAATCTAATGTAATGTATTGTTTTATATTTGTTTTATTAAATATTTTAGGGATACATTAAAGAGTGTGTAATAATTTAGTATGAGGATCAAAATATTTGGATGATTTTTCTTCAAAAGGATACTCCCACATGATGTTGATATATATTAAAAAGAAGACTACCACATGAATGAAAGACATTAAAGACATAGAATAGTATTGAAATAACTATAAGAGTTATATGAAGTGTGAGACTTTCTTAAGATCTTACATGCTGCATCCTTATCTATAGATTACTATGGAAGAGAAGAAAATACTAAACATTTAGAACCTTCACTATAGTCAGAAGAGAGAGCTTAGGATGCTCTTTTTTTCTGTGTTTTTCTATGAAATGACTTGAGCTCTTCTACGAGATAAATATAGGGGGAATCAATATTTTATAGCACTTCAGATCGAGAAACAATATATTCTATAAATATTTACACCTATACTTTCTATTTTTTAAAATTAATTTTCAGTAGTGTCTGAATTACACTATTTTCTAAACACACACTAAATCCTTGTTTTTAACTCAAAGATACAAGATATATTCTTCACTATATTTAATTTTTTTACTTTGGTGTTTTGGAAGAGGGACTTGTGTGTACTTTGTTGGTTTTATTCCCACATTTATTATGGAATAGGTTCTTGTGTGGTCTGGAAAGCTTGTAGTTGTTCTTTATTTACCTGTTTCAGGTTGTCAATCAAGATTATATTTTTATAGTCTACTTGGAAACTGGTGGTTTCCGAGTGGAGGATATTAGGTATTGGCTAGATACTGAACCCCCTTTTTTAATTTCTTTTTGTGTTTTTTATAAGATTTAGCTAAATTTGTTTTAAACTATAAACAAAACCACAACTATGATATTTATTCATAATTAGTGTTTACATAATATTTTGATTCAGTAAATTGATTTTAAAAGTTAAATTAGTTTTCATATTATTTTAACTAATACTTAATCACCCTTTGAGAAATATTTTAAAATATTAGAATGTATATCTATTTTTTTTATTAACTTGGTTGTTTTAATTAAATAGGGGGATTTTTTAATAGAAATATTTATTAGATACTCAATTAACCTCGATTGTGTTTCTCACTCCGACCAAAATACATCACTATATTTATGAAATATAATGACATTTTTAGTCATTATAGTTTCATTTTTATCCCCCTATTCACCAATCATCTCTATAAATATGGATATGAGAGGTCCTTCTAGGAAATTATTAGGATATGATATCTATCATTTGAAAATAACCCTTCATTTTCCCATTAATACCACTAAAATTTCATCACTTCTATAATTGATCTTAGAATAATAACATTAGAGATAATATATCCCTAGTATAGTGTGGAATTTAACCATGGGAAGGAGTATTAGATTTGAAATGATATCATACTTTTCAAAGTTGATACTAGAGTTTCTATACACCATTGATGGTTAGATAATACCTCTAGGAGTATTAAATGATAACTCTACTTCTAATAGTTTAGGGTTTCATTCTATATTATTTTAAAACAAGTATGAAATAAAGGATTTCATAGAATCAGAGTTAAATAATATACTTTCTATCTTTGAGAGCATAATAAGTGTACCTTCCACCACATGATTTGGATCCTATACTTCATCCATCATGATTGTGAATGCACAAACTTGATCCTTTGTCCTATTCAATGATGATGGTGTTTAGCCTCTATTATCCTTTAATTTCTATATTGATTTAAAATTTTCCATAGATTTCCACATAAGAATAATTCAACAACAATTTATTCTCATACATTATTCCCCTTTTCATATCTATTGATATGTTGGGTATTCACCTCACATTGATAGTCTAAGATATATGGTCATATATTCCACACATGTATCACATTACATATAAGGCCCCAACATTAAACATTATATAATCTTGTGTTAAGTCAAGAATTCACATAGAGCATCTTTTTAGGCTTATACTTTTATATAATTATACCATAACTATTACATAACAATTCAAATATTACATAGTATACACTTCTAATCACTATCCATTTTTTAACAAAATAAAATTATTTAACATAAAACATGATTCCTTTTTTTTGAAAAAAAATCATTATAACATTCATCTTGAATTATTCCTTTCTTTTATCCATCCCTATACCCTATGGAATAAATTTCAAAAACTTGGTATGGGCACAAAAATATTAGTAAGGGATATAAAATAAGGAATGAAATCATTAGTCCATGAATATTTTATACTCATGAAAACATTTTCACAAAATCATTATTTTCAACCATAAACCAAAGTTATTTAATAAAACTCATGAAATCATAATATTATTGAAAAAATTATATAAATCATAAATAATAAATATAAATTATGGCATTCATATCATATTTACATTATATATTTCACAACTACATAGGGAGTAACCTTCATGGTTATGTTTGGAAAACCCATCACAGTATATTCCATGAATCGCTTAGGAGAAACCCTAACATTTAACTCCATATCATTACCCAATAAATTGGAGAGATATCATGGGTTCACCTACCCTCAGTTTATCAAGAAACCACCTATATACATAAACAATTCCCAAGAACCATAACATAATCATAACACATAAACAAGCATAAAGAAAAATAAAATTTCCATTTTTCAATCAAAAATTATCATTTCATGATATTTATATAATAAATACATTTTCAAAACCATTTTCAATTCCAAAATATCTAAAATGGGAAAATTATATTTATTTTTCTTTTAAAAACATTACGTCTTGTAGATGAAGCTAAATATCAAATAATGATTATAGTGGTGGAAAAGTCCTTATCACCGTGTATGTTAATTTTTTTTTTTCTTTTTGTCATTTAGTAAACTATTTTTTTTAAAATATTCCTTTTTAAAATTGTTGAATGAAATTAAAAGTAAATGGGGTTTATTATACACCATATAAAATAGGTGGTGTATAATATCAAAATATGCCTCAATGAAAGGATATTGAGACGAAATCCCTTTCCTTGAGTATGAATCATCTTTTAGGTTATTTATATTCTTGAATAATAAAAATAGGTTAATTTATAATGTCTTTAGAACCTTTTTCAAGTTTATTATTCCTTTTATATCACTTATTACCATGTTATTAAAATTATTTAATTAATAAAGTTCATATCAGATGCTTTGTTGATATTCAGTACTTGAGTCGAAAATGAACTTGATATGACGGTAGTAGTCCATGTGGTCCTAAGTATATCATATCCATAAAAAAATTATTGACATAATAATCACTTTTATATAGTAATTATGCTTTTAAATCAAACCATTAATTATATTTATGAAAAATTAACATCGTTATAAACATAGAGATGGTAGGTCTTACATACACATGAGTAACAAATTCATTTTTCATTGATCATTATGGAAGTAAGGTAGTTGTTATTTTATCCTTAAATAATTATAATATCCTAATTAACAACTTATTAATCATTTAAATATACTTGAATATATCATATAAGTGATGTAGTGAATAAAAACGAATCACATCGCTTTGTGGAGGTGATAGTTCACACATATGCACAAACGACATTATCATTTTTATCTTCTTTGAAAGTAAGAACATAATTGAAATATTAATATCTTATATTGATTAATATGTCCTTAATATATAATATGAATATTAATTCCATCATTATAACAAGTATTTAATGATCGTGATGAAAAATGAACTATATTGGTTCACGAGGTGGTAGTCCGCTGTACACATGAATGAAAATTTGATTTCCCATTTGATAAAATTGGAGATGGATTCAGTTGATGATATAAAAATAATAAAATCTCTATATATTTTGGATATTGGGGTTTTTATTTCATCATGGTTTAAGTATATTTGAAGAAGTGTAAGACAGAATAATTTAGAAATTCTTAAATAAAAACAATACCTCTTTTTCGGTTGATCACCTTTGATGAACACATTAACACCTATAAGGAAAGAGTTATGCATAAAATAAGGCCTTATGAATGTAGAGAGGGATTTAAATAATTGGTTTTTTAAGTGTTTTAAAAAACAAAAAGTTCTAGAATTGTGAGTAATAGAGAAGAGTGGGTACCTTTTATTGGAGAGGGGAGGGCCCCCCTTGGAAATGCTTAAAATATTAAATTAGTATAAATTAATTTTTAACTCCAAATGAATCCAAATTGGGTTATGTATAATAGAAGATGTGTATGGTTCGAAATATCCCCATACAATAACTTTTAGACATGTATTGATTTTATTTTAAACCTCATCTTTTTGGTTTACCTTTAATGAATCTATTTTAATTTTAATTGGGGTAACAACATTTTAAATATTAAGAGGCAATTAATTTTGGGGTCAATTTTCCATAAATGGACACTGGATGAACATTTAGACCTTATCATGGTCACTTTTTAGATATTAAATATTTTTATGATATTTAAATAATCAAATAAAATATTATTTTAATTAAATATCAACAGTTTCATTTGTGACACTATTCATTTCATTGAATTTAATTTAAATACAAACAGAGATATAACTTTGTAAAAAAACGTTTAATAAACATATAATATGTCATATTAACCTAGAAAATTTATGGAGTACCCTAATTAATTCAAATTACATTTATTTAAATATTTTTTAAACCATTTATTTAATATTTATACTAATAAGATAATTATAGTATCATTGTTGTGTCAGTATTGCCAGTATTGATGGTAATTATTTAATCTCTAGAAATTTTAAATAAATTGTTATGATGTTGATAATTTCATTATATTTATATAGTTTATTTATCATTGAAGTTGTATCATATTTTTCACTTTATTAAAATTATTACACTTATAATAAAAAAGAGGGTGACATTATTTCACTTTCATGTCACTTTATTTTGTTTCAATTATATTTATATCACATTCATAGAAAAAAGTACATTAAAAGAGTCAATTATGATCATTATGTGTTAATGGTCCATTTTTACTCATCTAATAGTAATTTTTAAGGTTTTAGGGTAATTGTATTATCCTTATCATAATATTTGTTACCCTAATTTACCTGGTTTACCTTTAACCACGGTAAATAAATACCACTGTAGTTACTATTCATTACATCGAAAAATAAAAGTAACCGATTAATATAATTTAGACCCACTAATTCCAAATATAAAATCCATTTTTAATAATTTAAAACACAAAAGTTTCAATAATTAAATTAAAATTAATCCTGTTGACAAAATAAGAAAGGAGGGTTTGAAAGTAAAAACCATTAAAATATTAACATGTGTTTATATCCAATTTCAATGTGAAATTACTTCTAATGAAAAAAATTGTATTAAAAGATAAAAAAATAATATAATTATACTTTAAAACCAATTTAGAGGATAACCCAACAATTTAAATAAATTATTAGAAAAATATTTTTTGAATTAAAATGCAGTATTTTTCATTATTCATTAACATATGAATGTTATTATAAAAAAACCAAAAATTTATAAAAAGTAAATTTTTTTGTCCCAATACAAAATAATAAGTTTATTTTTCAAAATTTAACTTATAATAGTGTCAATAACAAGATTTAAAATTTTTTATCCTTCAAAAGGAGGTAAAAATACCTTTTAAAAATATGAGATCTTTTTATTCTTAAAATTGGTTGTATTCTTATTTTAAGCCCATAAAATTTATTGGAAGAATGTAAAAGAATTTACTAAAAATGTGTAAACATAATATAGTTAGTTCTTTTAATTATCTCTAATATAATTACTAGGTGATAACTATCATTTAAAATAATAATATTAATAATATATTATTTTTCAGTATAACTCAGTCTTGTTGAAAACATTAGATTTTAGAGAAACCCATTGTTGTGAGTCAGGTATGCTATCATACATATCATCCCATTTAAAGTAAAATTAATATCTAATTCTTAAATATTAATAGACATGAAAAAGTATTATTCTATAATTACCTAGGATGTTATATCCCCCCCTTCTAGAAATTACATCCTCATAATTTTATTCACTTATCCAATAAGTGGAGGTATTTATCACTCATAGTATTTTTAGATTACTATGGTTATCTTACACCATATAGTTTTTCCATAAAACCATAACCTGATGAATCACATTATTCAATAACACTTTCTCTCTATGTTCAAGAATCTGGAATGGTTATTCCTCATAAGAAAGATTCGCTTCCAACTAAACTACTTATGGACTCATAAAATGAGATAGATCTGGAATATACTTTCATAACATTAAAACCTGAAAAACATTGTGTGCTTATGATAAACTCAGAGGTAATTCCACTCAGTTGGCAACTGATCTAACTTTATTTAGGATTTAATATGGTCTAATGATCCATGGACTCAGCTTCCCCATATTACCAAAACAGATCACACTTTTCAATAGAGGAACTATGAGAAAGACATGATCACAAAACTCAAAAGAATGATCCTTCCTCCAGATATCATCATAACTTTTCTACATGATCTATGTTTTCCTCATGCATCTTTGAATCAATTAAACTATTTTTTCCATATCTTCTACAACTCTTGTCCCATCAACCTCCCTTCCATGACATCATCCAAAAAATCTAGAGTTTGACACTGCTTTACATATAAGGCCTCAAATGGTTGCATCTGTATATTGGAATGAAAAATTTTATTATAAGAAAACTCAACCAAAGAAATATGTTGATCTGAACATACATAGTTATCTATTGACAAAACTTGTATCATATCCTCTAAGGTTTGAATTTTTTGTTCTGACTACCCATCTAATTAAGTATGGAAAGATTTATTGAAATTTATTTTAGAACCAAATGACATAAAATGGCCTTTCCAAAATTTAGTTGTGAACCTGAGATCATGATATGATACAATGGAGAGAGGAACTCCATGTAACCTAACTATATCTTTAATATACAACTGAAAAAGTTGATCTGGAGATAGTGTATATTAAAAATGAATAAAATGAGATTTTGTTTGTCAGTTGATCAAAAATAACCCAAATCACATTGTTACCTTGAAAAGTCTTTGGTAATCCAACTATGAAATCCATGGATATATTTTCCTATTTCTACTCTAGCACTAGTAAAGGATGAATTATCTCTTTTGGTAACTATTACTATACTTTAATCGGTTGAAAAGTCAAACATCTTAGGGTAAATTCAGAAATATCTATTTTCATTTCATCCCACTGGTAATACTCTCAAAGGTCTCAGTACATATAAGTACTTCTAGGATGAATTGAAATAGAGAACTATTAGCTTCACATAACAACTCTTTCTTCAACTATAAATCATAATAAACACATAAAATCTTCAAAAATCTCAAAAAAAATCATTATAAATGTTAAATTTCATTAATTTACCATTCTGGACCAATTCTACCTTTTTCAGTAACTTGTTGTCTTCCTTTTGCACTTTTGTAATTCTGTCTGATAGAGATGATTTCCCTGAGTGACTAAAGATTCTCTTTTTTTGATTTTCAAATAAACCTCTTTAAGGCTGAGCGGTAACCTGAATAACCAAAATTCATGCACGAGATACATAAAAAATAGATAAAATGAAATTAAAAATTCAAAATCATTAATAAAAGGTTTATGTTCCAAACGTAAGATGGATAATATTGCATTACTTTTTCGGCTCAAAGTATCGACCACTTTATTTAATTTTCCAAGATGGTAATGAATCGTGCAATCATAATCCTTGATTATTTCCAACTATATTCTCATTATAATGTTCAATTAACTTTGAGTGAATATATACTTCAAACTTTTATGGTCAGTATATATTTCACATTTTACTCGATAGAGATGTTGCCTCTAAATTTTTAATGAAAAAACAATATCAGCTAATTCAAAATCATTTGTAGGGTAATTTAATTCATGGTATTTCAACTAACATGAAACATAAAAAATTTATAGATCATTATGCTTTATAAAACAACCATTCCTTTTCAACAAAGCATCGTTGTAGATAAAAAATTCACCATTTTTGGAAGGTAGGGCTTGAACGGGAGAATTCACCAATATTATTTTCAATTCTTAAAAACAATCATTGTATTATTTTTTCCAGATAAACATAACACCTTTTATAGTTAACTTAGTTAGTGGGATAGATAACTGTATAAAATTTTCAAAAAACCTCTAGTAATAGACTTCTAAATCAATAAAATTACAAATCTTAGTTATATTTGTGGGTCTTGTCCATTCTTCAATAACTTTTGTATTAGTAGGATCAAAATTCATTCCATATTTAGAAATAATGTGATCAAGGAATGAAGTTTTTTGTAACCAAAACTCATGCATTTTGAATTTACCATATAGTTTTTTTTCTTTCAAGGTTTTCAAGAAAACCCTTAAATGAATTTCATATTCCTATTTACTTTTAGAATATACCAAAATTTCATCAATAAACACTACCAAAAACTTATCCAAGAACTTATGGAATATTCTATTAATAAGATCCGTAAATACAGTAGGTGTATTAGTTAACCCAAACGAGATAACTAAAAATTCACAATAGCTATATCTAGTATAAAACACAATTTTCTGAATGTTTGGTTCCTTTACTTCCAAACTGACGATACCCCAACCTCAGGTTATCCTTCAAAAAATATTGTTCTCCCTAGAGCTGATCAAACAAATTATTGATATAAGTAAAAGGATACTTGTTCTTAACAGTAAATGTTATTGAAGGCTCTATAATCAATGAAAAGTCTCATTGAACAATATTTCTTTATAACAAATAAGACATGAGCACCTAAGGGTGATGTGCTAGGTCTAATGAAACCTTTATCTAATAATTCCTTCAAATGTTTCATCAATGCTAAAAGTTCAATTTGATCCATTTGATAAGGGTTTTTTTTAAATTAGATTAGTATCAAGATCTAAGTCAATAGTAAATTAAAATTCCTGATTAGGTATAACACCAGGAAACTCATCAGAAAAAACATCTAGATACTCATTTACCACAGGCCCATAATTAATCTAAAAATTTTCCTATTTTCAAAAATATGGTCAAGATAACATTCATTTCAATATTTTAACAGTTTCTTAGTTTCTTTATAAGTTATAAATGGTAAGGGTTCATTCTTGTACAAAAGATGGAAATTATTTCTAAAACGAAACTTCTTTATCTCTATAGTCAATCTTAGCATGGTCAACAGAAAAAATCCATACCTAGAATAACATCAAAGTACACTAGAGGCAAACCGACAAGAGTTTCAGGTATATTATTTCCACATACAAGTACATGAAGATTATTATAATTTATTTTTTCCTCAACATTTCCCCTAAGTGTTTTTACCATAAGTTCTCGATTCATTTCTTGAGGTGGAATTTATAATTTACCAGGAAATTTCTTTGAAATGAAAGAATGTGTAGACCCCGAAATCGGAAAATACAATGGCATAATCTGAAAAAATAATTCACCTGATGCAACTTCATTTGATGGAACAACATCCTCTAATGTATTTTCATAAGATTTCACCACACCTTTTTTCTTATAGTCTAGCTGCTTCACATCATTCGAGTTCTTTATCGGACTCTAATTTTCATAATGACCCATCTCAATTCACTTAAAAAAATTTACTCACGGTAAATAAAATTTTCCCTTACCATGCCTTTGATATTTTTCAGTATAGTTACGAGCCATATTCCCCATTTTACCATATCATAAGAACTTATTAGAATTCAAGAGACATTCTCCAGGGTGTTTTTTTACCACAATTATCACAAATTTTAAACTTATTTTTTTACCATTAATTTTTTTTATGAGCTCTTACCTTTCACCTACCACATTGATTTCTAATTTTTTTGTTTTTAAAAGAACACATTATCATCTAAAACTATATTTACACCTTCTTTGCACATTGAAAAAGTTTCTAGTAACTTATGAACTCATGAGAAACCAACACCCTTTGATACTTGGATTTAATCTTAAGTAAAAATGTTTGATTTTACTATAAATAGCTTAGATGAAATCTTGAGCGTACCTTACTAGTCAAGAGAAATTTTCTTTATATAAAGCCACTAAATCCTCATCTTTCCTCAATTCCAAGAATTTCTTTCCATACTAAGTTAAACCTCCTTAGGAATATATTTCTCAAGAAACATATTTTTAATTCATCCCACTCTAGATCATAAATATCCTCACTATACATAATATTCTTAACTTTCAACCACTACTGAATAGATTCACATTCAAAACGGTAAATAGAAATAATAACCTTTAGATTGTTTAAACATCCCATGACATTGACAATATTTTATAGGGATTTAATCTACCCTTTATATAGCATGGGGTCAGATGATCCTCTAAAAAATGGGGGGTTTTGACTCATGAAATGATACACTACAGACCTGTTACTCTATGGTTTATCTGGATAATATTGTGTATGGATGCTAACACCATTTATAGCCTAAGTCAATTGCACCATCAATAAAAAAACTATTCAGTTCTGATTCCGACCATCTACGTTTGCTAATTTGGAAAGTTTTTTCCTCTAGATTTCATCCCAGCACAACATCCTTGTTTACTATACAGAAAACCATTCTGAAAAGACATATCTTAGATGAAGAAACATGGTAATCTTTAAATTCTATATCATTTCAATTTGACTATAAAGTGAAAAATAATTTATGGATATTCTATTAATAATATATTTCCCCTAAAGATATCTAAACTGACCTCTAATACTAACTATAAGGCCCCAACCTTAAACAATACATAATATTTACATAATTCAGGAACTCAAATTGAGGATCTCTTTCAGGTTAGAATTTTTAGATAATTAGGCCATAACTATTACACAAGGACTCAAATATTACAAATTATACACTTCTACTCACTATCCATTTTACGAAAAAAATAAATCTATTTAACATAAAACATGATTCCTTTTTATTGATTAAAATCTCTGTTACATTTATCTTGAATATTTCGTTTCTATTAACCATCCCTATACCATGTGGAAAACATTTCGAAAAACTTGGGATGAGCACAAAAATCTCATTAAGGGATATAAAATAAGGAATGAAACCATTAGTCCAAGAATATTTTAAAATTGGGAAAACATTTTCTCAAAATCATACTTTTCACCCATAAACCATAATTTTTTTAACATATCCCATTAAATTGTAATATTCCTAGAAAATATAGAAATCATAAATCATAAAGGTAACTTTTGGAATACATATCATACATACATTGTATCTTTCAGAGATACATAGGGTGTAACGTTCATGGTTACATTTGGAATACCCATCACAATTTATTCCCTAAATATCTTAGGAGGAACCCTACTATTTTACTAAATCTCATTACCCAATTAATTGGAGAGATATCATGAGCTTACCCAATCTCGATTTATCATGGAACTACCTATACACCTTAATAATTTACAAGAACCATAACAAAATTGTAACACATAAAAAAGAATAATAAAAATAACATTTACATTTTAAAATCACAAAATACCATTTCAAGATATTGATATAATATATCCATTATCAATAATATTTTCAATACCAAAATATATGAAAAGAGAAAAATTTATTTATTTTTCTTTTAAAAACCTTATGGCTTGTAGAGGAATCCAAATATAAAATAATGGTCACGACGGTGGAAATTGTTTTAACATTTTGTATGTTAAAACAACATTCCTTTTTGTAGTTTTGTAAAATGATAAATATAAAAAGATTAATTTTGAATTTTTTTTAATTAAATTGAAATTCAAATGGGTTTATTATACACTGTATAAAATAAGGTGGAGTGTAATATCAAAATATGCCTCAACAAAAGGGGAGTGAGACGAAATCCCTTACCTTGAGTCTGAATCATCTCATACATTCTTTATCTTCCAAAAAAATTATCAATCCTTACCTTTTTATAATTCTCTCCATGAGTCTACTTGGAATCTTCAAACTCTATTTAAACATAGAGAGATCATTATAATATCTTTATATAACTCCCAAGGACTCATGTTTCCAATGAATTCTATATATGGGGTCTCAATCCACCGAGAACCTATTAACCATTCCCTTATAATCCTTAAAAAAGATGGAGGTTTATCAAGAGAGTATTTTAAATTTCATCTCATAATTCCCCATAAATTTATTTTCTATCTATTACATCTCAAATAATTCCCACTCCATCTTTGTTCAGAGGGAATGTGGAAAATACTAGTTGAAAAAGTATTTTTGAAGTCTTATATTCCACAGATTCCACCTAATACATTGGATTCATGTTATTAATTAATAACTAAATATTATAATCTTCTCCCTCTATGTGATAAACTAGTAGGGTGAATTTCTCTAGCTCTAAAAAATTTAGTATAGAAAATATCTTCTCTATAATGTAATCCATTGTTTTGTAATTAATTTATTAGAAGATCCAAAAAAGGAAGTTTTCCATTTACACCTGAATGACTCAAATATAAGTAATTCCCTTAAAGGAGGATATATTTGATCAAAATGATTTAGGTTATTATTCAAAACCCATGATAGTTGGTTCATCATATTCATGAGGTTTTCCATTCCAATTTCTATATTTCTTTCAAGGTTGTTAGTATACCTTCCATTTCCCTCATCATTTACACAATTCCTACAATTTCCCATGATTTTTATATAAGAAGAAAACATTAGTGGGAAATGTGTAAATTTTAGGAATATTTTATTTATATAGGGATTTTAAGTCCTAAAACAACATCATTCAAATAGGTTATTATTTAATCATCTCTAATAAAAATTAAATTATATATATATCCTTTATAATGGTTTATAAAAAGAATATGATTAACCCAACATATCCTCCCAGGGGTATCAAAATAGGTATGAAACAAGTCCTAATTATCATGAAATAAGTGATGATTGATTTAATACCCAATGCACACATTTCAGGGTTATTATCACAAGGTACCAGTGTCTTAGATCCACATTCACTCGCAGTATCAAAATATATATTTCACTTTTCAGAAACCACCCCCTTTATACTTTCCCAAAATTTTAGGATGTTTTCCTATATTTGGAATTATCCATGGAGTCCTTACTATTTTTTTATATTCCTAATTTCTAAAAAAAATAAACCTTTCTTTACTACCAAATATGATGTCCTTCCATTTTAATGCCTAAAAATTTTATTTCATAGTAAAACATTTAATAACAGATATGATATTTTGAGGTTTAGTTTCTTGGAAATTAGTAACATGAAACATGAGAAAAAAAAATTATTCTAATTCATATGAAAGAATTATTCTTGGATCGATCCAATGTTACGTTAACAAAATCTTATATCAAAGGAACAAACATAAAAAGAAAGGGGTGATAATAAATCCATATAAGTGAATAAAAAAAGGAAATGTTTAAAATGTTATCATAAGGCATAATAATAGGGCATGATCATAAGAATGTGATTCATATTAAAATAGAATGATCATGAATCAGTAAATGTAAATTTGGATAAAATATAAAATCTAGATATTAAAAAACATATCACTAAGGTTTATCACCAAGGTTTCACAAAACATGATTTCCATGTTTGGTAATCAAGATATCATAACACATGTCATCTCTAGAGATTAATTTGTTACCCAATTCATTAGTGTGATATCAGGGAAGAAACTTCATATTTATAAATTCATGTGTTCCATAGAGATCATAACAAAATATTTCATAAATAACTAGTGAGAAATAATGAATGCATTTCGCATAAAAGTCAATAAATTTATAAATGCTTAAAGACATGAGTGGTACCTCATTTTTAATCCATGAAAAATTAATATACGTTTCATGTTTAAAAGTTCCTAATTAATGAAATTATAATATTTAGGTGAATACACGTGAATATAAAAATTCATTTGGTATTAAAAACATAAGGATATTTCATGGATAAAAAATAAAATTAGAGGAATAATTCTTGAAGAAAAACATGTAAGAAAAAAGGATTGTTGAATAGGATTAATGAGAGGGTATGTAAGTTTCTCATTAAAATAAAATAACTCATATAATAATGGTTTTATTTAAATTAATTAAGCATAATTTGATGTAAATAAATTACTAAAAGGCATGTACTTGATTGTAATTGAGCAAAGAGGAATAAAATACCATTTTATTGAAGAGTTAGTTCCTAGAACTTGTGTACGACAGCTTAAAACCTTAAAAAAACCATGGATGGATTCTTTGGGAGTTAAAATTACCAAAAAATAATGCCTAATGTATTTGAAGTTGATAGGAATATGAGGATGGGTTGGTATTTATATTAAAATAGTGGGAATTGTTTAATAATTTCTAAATATAGACCTTGGAATTATAGGGTGCAAAAAATGAAAAATCATTTTCTAAACCATGTGTTTTATCATGGTTTTAGAAATTTATGTCATTTTTATAATATTTTAATGCATTAGAACCGAAATATATATTTTTTTATTACTTTGGATATGGGGAAATAAATTTTCCATAAAATTTTGTTTTTAGAATCTTAACTTCCGTTTTAGATATCAGAAAGTCATTTATAGGATTGGAAATTGATTTAAGTCTGTTAAATTACTTAATAATAAAAAAACAAAATTTTTATGTTCATACACTATTTTAAAATAATTATCACATAACTTTTATGTATTTATTATGTCAAAATAATTAACATATATTACTCCATATTTTATATTTCACCTATTTTTTATTATCTCAGAACATTATGAAAAATTTACAGATGGATAATTTTGATGTGTTGGTTTCAAAAATTTCATCAATTTTGTTGGAATTTTTTTAAAGAATATAAATTTAATTTTTAATTAAAAAAATTATTGAAACCACATATTTTAATTATACAATAAAATTTATATCCCTAAGAAACAATATATATAATTTCATAAAAATATATTATAAAAAAATTTGGTTATTTTGAAACTTTAATAAACCATATTTTATTAATATATTTTAATATAAATATAATATATATACTTCCCATAAAAATGAAATCATAGTATCTTTATATATAAATTCTATTTTATAACATTATATAATAATATGCATTTTATTTAATGGTATAGAAAATTAAGAATATATAATCAATAATAATGTTAATTAATTACTAAAATAATTACACCATAATACTTATATGGATTAGATACATAACCCCTTATTATAGTGGGATATGCTCTAAGGATAAGTTGTGTGATGGTGGTAGTTCATGAGGTGGTTTGACCAACATAGATCTAGTGGTGAACTCCCTAGGTGGAACATATCTCATAGTCGATTTTGTTCGAGTCTCTATTATTATGTTTATACTTAGACTTGATCAAGATTAGACCCCAATGATTCTACCTCCCTCCCTAACTCCGAAAAATGATCTTCATGAAGCATGATTTTACTAGTTGAGGTCATGTTTTCTTCATTTTTCATTTATGTAACTCTTATCATTACGCTTATTGTAAACTGAACCTAACAGTCACATTGTAATAGATACATTACAAATAGACATAATGCTTATGGGTTATATAGACCAACAATCAAGTAATATAAATGTAATTCTCAAACCCTAATGGTCATATTTCCCATTACATCCTTTATATAAACCACCAAGCCTCAAGATTTAATACTTCATTCCAAAAGGTTTTTATAATTAATTTTATAATGTATATAATACTCCTAAAGTTTATTTTTTTATTTTAAAAGTTTTCATCTAAGGTGTAATATTTTGAGAAAAGTTTGATCCTATTGAGTATACTATTTCATTTTCATTATTATTTTGTTCTTATATCCCTGTACTATTTTTCATTATATTAATTTATATTATTACATGTAATGTAATATTAATTTTTTAAATGTATTTCTATGTACTTACATTGTAAAATATAAAAAAATATTCATTATTAATAATAAGATTTAATTTATTAATTAAAAAATGTATTTTTAGATCATTATAGTAGTTTTGTGAGTGTGTGAAAATATAAAATTTTAACTCATAGTAGAGCACTAGAGGTGGAAAAATATTTATCTTGATAAGGATAGTATAGTGGAGTTTCATGATCCACATGTGTGATTGGTAACCATGAATCTTTGGGAATGATAAACCCACCCAAACATGAGAGAAAATAGTAGCACTAACACAATAAAATTAAAAAATCTATGTTTCAGTAGAGTTGAGTTTGGTAACCAGATAATGACCTAAATTTTCAATGGTAAGGATTGAGTTAGATTGAAAGATTATCTCTATGTAATAATTTTTTGTTTCATATTACCCTATAAATACTAATAAGAAGACTTAGGTATTTTGATTAGCTTTCATTCCCCCAAAAATTGTAATCCACTCGAAGTGAAAGTGATCCCTTAATTTATAATATTAGGTTAGGTAAATTCCATAATACCTTCTCATCTAACCCATTCACATATTTTCAGATTATTTTTTACTACTTTTATATACAAACATAAAAATTACACTATCAATACTATAAATAAGGCCTTTAACAGCACTAAAATAGTCCATTGTCTGAACATAAAAAGCACTAAAAACTGGAGAATGATTGAAAGACCTATGCTTTTATCAGCACTAGAAAAGAGACAATAAATATATCTTATAGAAATACTAGAAAAATAATTAATAAATGGATCCTTTATCAACATTATTAGTAGAAATGATAAAGGATCCAGTTTTTAGTGCTATTAAAATCACTTATAAACAACCCATTTATTAGTGCTATTAGTAGCATTGATAAAGTGAAATAATATTTTAATTTTATATTAAAATTTTAGGACACTATAATAAGAAAAATAGATCATGTAGTTTGAAAATATAAAATATAATTTCAATAAAATTTACAACATAAATATAATAAAAAACACTCTATTATAGAGATTTCAAACATTGGTTTTCACAATTACATGAGTATGTAAAAATAATCACAGGAATTCAAAAACATAAATGTTCATTTTACTTTATCCATCGACCTTCAAATTCTATTTATAAATAAACCACCCCAAATCAAGAAAAATAATGCACCTGTATCAGAAAAAAATTCATATGTTAATAATCTAATAAAGATATAAATTAAACAAAAATTGCCAATTTTAAACTAAAAACATATACTTCATACCAGGAACATTGTGTATCAAATAGAGTTGGAGTTCACTCTTAAAAATAATACCATTTATTTTTGTTCTCAAAATCAGGTCCTCTAAAATTGGATCACATTTGTAGTGAAAAGAAACACATTATAAATGAGAGTTAAATAAAAAAGACCTTCTTTTTTATAACAAGCCTTCAATTGTAAAACCATTTATTATTCTTCTTCAAGAATTATCTCTGTGAAAATTAACTATATTAGTATAAGATAAAAATTATAAGGGAATTATTTGTGTAATATCAAGAAAAGGATGGAAAAAATAATCTGGTTTTTCCCAGTTTTGGTGATGTGATGCACATTTTAAACTAAAATAGCACTTATATATTAAATAAAACACACTTCGAGTCATACTGACCACATTGTGTGTCTCAATAAAATGAATTTACATTATATATTTCACAAATAAATTATGGATCATCCAAAATTATCAAGACTTTCTGATCATTTTTTCTCATTTTTTTAGTGAGTGACACTTGTTTTTTATCTAAATTATCAATTTTATAATGATAAAAGAAAACTTGAGTCATACATAGAACATATTGAATTAGATTGAGATATGACTGATTACTACATGTAATGAAATGTCTTATGAATCATTTTCCTAATTTTTCATAGAAATTAGAATTCATTTCCTCAATTTTGAATATGTAATGTGTATTTTCGCTAAAATGTCAATTTAAAATTAAAACCACAAAATCTGAGTAATACTAATCACACTTTGCATAATATTGAGGTGAACCTAAATCCTACACATCACAAATGACATATGAATAATTGAACTAAATTATCAGAAAAATATGAACATGTTTTCTTAGTTTTGTGTATGTCACTTGTTTTTTTTACTAAAATGTCATTTTAAACTGAAAACACACAGTTTGAGACATACCAGCCACGTTGTGTATTAGTTTTTCATGATAAGGATTCCTACATATAAAAAAATAATTTATAAATCATTTTACTAAAATATAAAGACAATATGAGCATTTGTTTTTCAATTTTTAGTTAATAACACACTTTCTGAACTAAAATGAAAATTTTAAACTGATAATAAACAGTTTGAGTCATATTGGGAACTCTGTGCATTATATTGAGGTTCATTTGATTCTTAAATGTCAAAAATGAATTATGGGTCATTTTTATAAACTATCAAAATAATTTGAATGTGTTTTATTAGTTTTATGTATGTCACTTATTTATTTACTTAAATTTCATTTTAAACTAAGAACATAAACTTTTATTCATATTGGTGATACCAAGAATCAGATTGAGTTTTGGATGATTTCTACATTTCATAAATGACTTATATATATTTTTCCTAATTTATTATAAAAATTAAAATTCATTTTATTGGTTTTCAATATTTTACTTGTGTTTTGTTTTCTAAAATACCAATTTAAACTGAAAACACACCCATTTAGTCTTTTCAGCAACATCAGGTACCGTTTTGGTGTGAGGATAATTCCAAAATGTCATAGATGTGTTATGGATCATTTTACTAATGTATCAAGAAAATATGAGTGCGTTTACTCGGTTTTTAGTGAGTGACACATGTTTTGAACTAAAATGTCAATTTTGGACTGCTAATAGACACTTTTAGTCATACAAAACACACTATGTTTCAGATTGAAGAGATTCTGATTCTTACATGTCAAAAAAGTACTTATGGATAATTTTCCAAAATTATAAAAACAATCCAAATTGTTTTGATATGTTTTGAGTACATCACTTGTATTTTTTACTAAAATGTAAATTTTAAATAAAAACACACACATTGAGTTAGACCGGTCACACCATAAATCAGATTAAGGTGTATATGATTCTTAAATTTCAAAAATTACATAATGATCATTTTAATAAAGTATAAAAAAAATTCAATTGTGTTTTCTCAGTTTTGAGTATGTAACATGTCTTTTTCACTAAAATATAAATTTTAAATAAAATGAGACACTTGGAGTCATAAAGATGACACCGTGATTTAGATTTTGAATATTATAATTCATATATATAAAAAATTATTTATGGATAATTTTTCTAAATTATATAAACAATCCAAATTCAATTTCTTGGTTTTGAGTATGTCATTTGTCATCTTACTAAAATTAAAATTTAAACTAAAAACATGCACTTTTAGTCGTACTGGTCACATTGTGTATTGATTTGATGATAGACTGACTCCTATATGTCAAAAATGACTTATGAGTCACTTTTATAAAATAAAAAGACAATCATACTGTGATTTATTGGATTGTAGTAAGTCTAACATGATTTGGACTAAAATGTCAGTTTTAAAATGATAATGGATGATTTTTGTCATGCCAGGAACACCGTGTATTGGATTTAGGTGAGGTCTATTCATACATGTCAAAATTTACTAATGGATCATTTATCTAAAGTATCAAAATAATCTAAATATATTTTCATTTTTTTGAGTATGTCACTTTTTTTTACTAAAATGTATTTTTAAACTAAAAACACAAACTTCATGTAATATTGGTCACTCCATGAATTTGATTGAGATGTTTATGATTCTTACATGTCACAAATTACATATTTATAATTTTAATAAAGTATAAAAATAATAAGAATGTTTTTTCTTGGTTTTTAATATCTCAATTGTCCTTTTTACTAAAATTCCATTTTAAATAAAAAGACACACTTAAAGTCATACCAGTCACACAATGTGTTAGATTGAGATGTTTCTAATTTATAAAAATCAAAAACGACTTATGGATTATTTTCCTATAACATATAAACAATACTAATGTGTTTTCCTAGTTTCGAGTATGTCAATTTCCTTTCTTACTAAAATGTCATTTTAAACTCAGAAAGCATACTTTGAGTCATACTAGTCACATCATGTGTCTGTTTGACATGAGAATAATTATTACATATCAAGGATGACTTATGAATCTTTTTCTTTAAATATTAAGAAAATATGAGCATGTTTTATTGAATTTATGTGAGTAACACATGTTTTAAACTAAAATTTTAATTTTAAACCGATAATGAATATTTTGAGTCATATTAGGAACACAACGTATTATATTGAGGTACGATTGATTACTAAATATAAAAAATGACTTATATATCATAAATATAATGTATGAAAATAATATGAATTTGTTTATTGGTTTTGAGTTTGTCACTTTTATTTTTTTTCTAAAATTTCATTTTAAACTAAACTCATAAACATCATGTCATATCAATAAAACCATGCATAATATTGAGGTGAGGATAATTAATACACATCAAAAATGACATATGGATCATTTTCATAATGTTTAAAAAAATATCATTGAATTTGATAAGTTTTGGGGATGTCACTTTTCTTTTTTTACTAAAATGACACTTTTTTTATAAAAATTCACATTTGGAGTCACTCTGGTCACAACATAAATCAGATTTATGTTCCTCTAATTCATAAAAAACACTAATGACTTGTGAATTATTTTAATAATGTGTCAAAACAATATGAATTCTTTTTATTAGTTTTGATTATTCCAATTTCTTTTTTACTAAAAAGTCATTTTAAAATGAAAACCTTAATTTTGAGTCATACTTGTCACATCATGTCTCAGTTTGATGTGAGAATAATTTATACACATAAATAATGACTTATGAATCATTATAATAAAATATCAAGACAATATAAGCGTTTTATTCATAGTTTTTAGCGAGTGAAACACATTTCGAACTAAAAACTCAATTTTAAACTAAGAACGCATAATTTGAGTTATATCAAGCACACTATGTATCAAATTGAAGTAGGGATGATTCATACACATAAAAATGACTTTTGGATCATTTTAATAATGGTTGAAAACAATCCAAATGTGTTTTATTAGTTTTGTGTATATCCCTTTTATTTTTTACTAAAATTTAATTTTAAAATAAAAACACAAACTTTGAGTCACACCGGTCACACCATGCATTAAATTAAGGTGTAAATAATTCATACATGTCACAAATGACATATGGATAATTTTTATACATTATAAAAATAATAAGAATGAGTTTTATATGTTTTTGAGTATGTTAGTTGGTGTTTTTACTAACATTTCATTTCAAACTGAAAACATGCACATTTAGTCATATTAGTCACACCATGTGTCAGATTGTCATGTGGTTGATTCTTATAGATCAAAAATGACCTTTGGATCATTTTTATAATGTATCAACACAACCTGATTGAGTTTAAACAGTTTCAAGTATATCGCATTTCTCTTTTAATAAAATATAAATTTTAAACTCAAACCACACAATTTGAGTAAAATATATCTTTTGTATTGAAAACACATAGTTTGAGTAATATCGACCACATAATGTGTCTAATTGGAGTTTAGTCAATTGATTCACATCGAAAAGGAATTATAGAACATTTTCATAAAGTTTAAAAACAAACCAATCTCATTTTATTGATTTTGAGCATGTGACATGTGTTTTTAACAAATGTTTAAATTGTAGAAAATAATTATTAGATAAAAATGATAATGAAATTGAAAAAAATGCAAATAAAATTATTATAAAATCAACTAAATTATTAGAAGGAAGTCGCCTCTTTGAGGTGTTATTGTATATTCTGACACCATGTATTCTACCCATTTTTTTTCTAAGAAAATCGATCTCATATATTATACATCTCCTTAAGAAGAAAAGAAAAAATAATATATAAGAATTTAGATACTAATAATTCATATCCAAAATATATTTCTATGTTCATAGACAATACTAGATCATAAACATAATAGGTAATCACCTAAATTTTATATTGGTAAACATCCTGACACTATGTATGATTCCCACTCATCTCTAAACAAATTTACTTCTTCTTTTGAGTACTTATATTGTCAAACTTATTGGTATTACTCAGAAATTATAGAAAAAAATATTAAAAAATATTTTTAATGAAGTTTTAATTAACTATGGAAATTACCTATTCCAGGATGATAATATTTTTATGTTTTATGATATCTTTCACAAATATTCAAACATAATATCCATAATCATTTTTGTTATAGAAATTTGGACACTATAGAATCATTTACCGAAATAATTAAATTATTTTGAAATATATTTTTATAGTTAAACATTACTATATATATATATTAATCTATTTAAATTTGAAGTAATCCTTAGGATTCTTATATTCAAACACTGACTTTATACCATGATTTATCCTATATTTAGAGATCAATCTATCAAAAAAAATATTGTTAAAACATATACTGAAACATATAATTCAATGTTTATGTATAAAATATTAATTTCAGTGTATTAAAAACTCACAATAAACATGATTTGTGGTTTGTTTGATGGATATCTAAGAATTGGATCCAAAAAATAAATATTTGTGGTGTCCATATTTATTTTTATCAGTATATAGTGCTTTCTAAGAAAACAAAAATAAATATGTAATGAAAATTTAAAAATATATTTTATATAATTAGATTATAGAGTTTTACCCATGTATTGTGGGAATCAAAAAGATTCTACCATCTATTATTTTTGTCTCTAATTTCTCATTTTGTTCATATTTTTTCTTATCAATTTCTATTGGATCAAATTTAATTTCATCTGTAGAAACGATACAAATATTAATAAATAAAAAACATTCTTTGTATTGTTTTCCATTTATATAATAGTAATATAAATTCCTATATAAAATATAAATAGTTATCATATTTAATGAATATATTCAATTATTTTTTGTAAAAATTTATTATGAAAATGTACCTTATGTATGTATTCAAAATTGATACTCCCATCCATTCAAACATGAGAATATCATTTATAATCTCATTACCAATTGTGTCTGTAATGAAAATTCCAAATATTTCTTCTTCATATGGAATGAATGAAACTTCAACATATTTTAATGTGGTGTATAAATGAAGTTGTAATGATAATATATATTTCAGTGGAACTGGTGGGGAGAAGGTAATCCCTGAAGGTATTTTTATTTTCTTGCTCGATTCATTATATTTTATTGATATGATCTTATATTTCCCCATAGTTTTATCCGTATTTAATATCATACCTCAATTTAGACCTTTTTCATAAACTATTATAGGTTTTTCATTTGGAATTATTTTTAAGTATATAAATCATGCATCTTTATAAGATTATATGGCCATGCTACAAAAGTTCTAATAGCTTCATCGACTATTATATTATCTAGATCATCAAGTGGAATAGGAAACTCAACCCTTGCCTCCTGAGCTACCTCAATCCCTACTCTCATGTGATATTTTAGGATATCTTTTTGTGTAGAATATATCCCGAGATATTATATATTATACCCCTTACAACAAGGTGGTTTTTGGGTGTTGATCGATAAAAATAGCATAAAACTTCACCTTGTAAGATTTTAGTAATATAAAATTATCAAAAGTTATCTAATTCACAATTATGATAATGAGTAATGAAATAATTTATTACCTTTGGAAAGGTATGTAGTTGAGGGGAATTAATATACTCAAATCCAGTGGGGTCATTTGGTTTTTCATGTATTCGTTGTTGTTCCAACTCTAGTTCACTTTGTTCCTTTAAAATGTATTAGTCTACCAAACCAACCGGAAAATAATATCTTGAAAGGAATCTATTTGTGCCTACAATAATTTCATAATCTGATATATATATTCTTGTGATTTTTATTCTTAAAATATTTTGGAGGAGGCACTCCAAAACCCACACCTCTAACATAACCATATTGTTCTAGCTACATAAAAGATACTGAATGTAGTTTTTCTTCTAGTATGGTCTATGTAGATTATTTTATGTAAAACATATAAATAAATATGAACATAAATAGATATTTTTTATAATACTAATACAAAGAATAATGAATTACCTTTATCTCATAATTACACTTATTTACCATACTTCTTTTCTATTTTCATCAACTGTTATACCCTCTATATTTACATTGTCCTCCTTCTATATCAAATGATGTGGAATGAAAGTGTCTTCAGACTTTGATTCATCAATATGTATATAATCAAAGAAAAATATTTTTTTAGATCACATAAAGCTTTTATTGTTTATTTTAAATACATACTATTTTCCTCTAAAATGACGTATACCCCATCCTTTAATTCAGATATGGGTACATTGGTTTTGATTCATGTTTTTTTATTTTCATCACTCCTTTTATGTTTCATAAATTATAAATTTTGATTTAAATTTTATAAAATAAATAAAGTAATATAATATGTTATCAACTAAGATACACCTAAAATAATTTATCAGCATGAAGACTGATGAAATCATTCCATGTTTCCTTCTCTATAGTATGTTTGTAAGTAACTGGTGGGTGGGGAATTACTTTCCCTTTATAATCCCTAAGATGAAACTTTGTAAGAAGTGTATGGAAGCCGCTAGGAGCTTTTCCAATGGACATTATGTAAAATTTAATATGGAAGTAATGTAAAATAAATGAACTTTTCAAGTAATAAGGAAAATTAAATCAATTATTTGTTATATATGTTTTCAGTAAAATAGAAAAAATATATCATAACATCATCTTTATATCTTCCAAAAGGGTTTTCTTTGTTAATGTTTGGATATGTTTCCATAAATCTATATAAATTGATACATTCATCCTCATTTTGACTCTAATATATTGAATGAACATTGAATTGTTGTGGTAAATATACTGTCTTTGTTGATTGCAGACAACTTTAAATTTTATACCCTTCCTTCTTGCCTTGAAAATTTTATTCAACATTGTGATCCTATGTCATTTTTTTCATCAACATGGTGTTGATACACTAATAATTCTATAGTTATATAATCAATTGAAAGTTCTTCCTTGAGATTTGTGACATCCTCATGTGAAGAATTAATTGTATTAATGAGTAAGAAAACATTTAATTTAGATTACGTAAATATAGTATAGAATACATAATATTATGAGGAAAATCATAGTATATTAAAAAACACTTTAACCTGCTCATTGGACTCTATTTATTTTCTTTAATTGTTAAAGGGATTTTCTATCTCTACTAAGAATACAAATACCCTCTTTGTGGTCCCCTCTAAAATACATGAAATTTTTTACATCAAGACAAACATGAAATGATTGTGATATCCCAATTAAAGGGTTATCCTTGATTGGATTTTTATATGACCCTATCATATTTTTAGTCACCAGTAAGATATTTGAACAATTATTGATTATTGTATCTGTGAAATAAAATACCTACACTTCTTGTGATTCCATTATTAACGGATCACCCTTTTCCCCTTCCACAATAAAAATCACAGTCAATAAGCACATTTAAATCAACTTTCATTACATTCCTATTGTCAACACATTTTTATTAGAAAATCGTCACTTGAAATGTTGTATAATAAAACTCATATATCTACTTGATAATACTAAAATATTACATATTCATAAAAATTAGACTCCCTTCTTTGGAACCACATACATACATTGATTTAGTCATAAGAATAACCCCACTTATTTCCATTGTACTACATTCATCGTGTCCTTTTTTATAGAACGTATAACCATTAATTAAAAAACTGGTGTAAGATATAACATTTATATTTAGTCCCATGGCTATCCATTGAAGTCGTTCTGTAATTAAATACATATATTCAGATAACTCTTTATAAATATGATCTCAGAACCACCCTATAAATTATTGAATTGTATATTTGATATCCATCCTTCATCCCTTGATGTATTCAAATATCTAATAATTGCTTGTGTGACTCAACGTATAGATCAACATCTTCACTATTATGTAAAATGTAAAGTTGATATTAATCTTACTTTATCATGGTAATTGTAAAAAAATCTCTTCCAAAAAAACCTTAACCCATAAGGCATCCACTGTGAAGAGACTTTAGGAGACCGATGCTATCAATATCTGATAGGAAATCAATACAGAATTCAACAGATTCTTCAACAATATGACATTATACAATAAAAAAAATTATCCAAATTTTATTCATGATGTACCGTTTCAAAATATTTATATAACATTCAATGGGGTACATCCATCTATAATGGATAAGACCATAATGTTGAACCTCTCTAACCAAGTGAACCATCAGGTGGACCATTATACCAAATAATGATGGTGGGAAGAACATCAATAATTAATATAATATGACTAAAACCTCTTTATTCATGACTGGAAACATTGCTAGATCAATAAAATTACTACATATGGATTTGTAAAAGTAGAAGAGTCTGGTTAATGTATGTCATAGATTTTTAGGTAGAATGCATGATATAAAGGAGAATATCAAATCTTGTATCCAAACATGGTTGTGATGTGATTTTTGTACCTGTAATATCAAATTATTCATTGAAATGAAATTTTTGATATTTTATGAATACTCCTCTAGAAATTTTAAACCATAATGGAAAATAATAAATTGCAATTTTTAATGTTGGGATAGAGTGTAAGATACAGTCGGAAGAAAAGTCCAACATTTACCCTTCACTCGTGCTAAATATTCTCTTATACCCATGTCAATCATGTCCAACAAATCCTTGATGACATATTTTTTTTAGAGAATTTAGTAATAGGAAAATAACACTATCAAATAAATATTTTTCAACATGAACGAAATAAAGAAAAGGACTTATTTACATACAATTCCATTATGAAAATTAAAAGAAAATTGATCTCTTTTTTCAAACTTATTTCTCAAGTTTTTTCAAAAATATTTTACTAAAAATAAATTCAATATATTTTACTTTATCTAATAGTTGATCACCTATTAGTGGAGATAGAATTATACCTTATTCGGTATTTACATTGAATGTTGTCATCTAGGATCAGTATTTATGTCTATGAGGAAAAAATTTCCAATGTTCTAAAAACAAAGTCTTTGAAAAATATTTTAACTAAATCAATTTTGTGTAGTCTTCAAAAATGGAACACCCTAAAATTCCATTCATTCTATATCCATATGAATTTCCATAAGAAGGAAAATAAATTATCTTACCATAGAATATGACCCTCAATTTGAATTCTTCACATATATGAGAATCATACATTGCAAAACATTCATACTACAACAATTTTACAACTTCCATCAATGGAGAAAAATTAACATCAATATAATTTCTTTCTTGTTTTGGTCCTGATATAAGAAGATACGATATAATGTATTTACATGTTTCATGAATAACTATAATGAAAATATATAATTACCAACATAACTAGACATGTATTGTGAGTAATACTCTATACAAAAAAAGGATTTATTTCATCTGTAGATAATGAAACAGAGATGTTTCTTAGCTCATTTACAAATTAAAGATACTCTTAATTAATTTTATTCTACTAAAGAGAATCTTCTAGATGATGTAGTTTCCCATATTTAATTCTTGTATCTACATTCCATGTCAATTGTCTCATGGTTTCTAGATATCCATATAGTTTTTTTAACAATGGAATAATGGGATAGTACCATATAAATTTTGATGGAATTGAATCATCATTATTGTATCAATTCTCACCATAATCAAGAAATTTTATGAGTGAATCATAATCCATGAAAAAAATATAAAATCATTTGTACAAACATGTATTTCTTAAAGATAATTCCCATTTAATGTAGATTTAATTTGAAATCTTATTTTCAACAAGGAAGTTCATTTTATTTAGTTATCATATCACTCAAGAGACCATGTAGTTTTGTAAAGATGGTTTTACTCAATTTGATTCTAGATTTCAAATTATATAACTTCAATATAGTTGAAAATTTTGTGTACATAGTAAAAATTTTATACAATAGTCTCTCAACATAGCTATTTAACTTCTCAAAAAAATTGGATAATCATGAAGGTCATATTCAATTTCCATTTTCATTTCTTCCTTACGATCTCTATCATCATTTACATTAGTCTTCATATCATATTATCCATAAACCACGATGTAATCCTAATTGGTGTGCATGTTTAGTTTCTCCTCATGTTTAGTCATACATTTATAATAATGATCTCTTCCATGAAAAATAAAATGTTCTTCTAACTCTCCTTGAATAATTTTATTTGAATAATAAATTGTAAACACAAACAAAGGACCTGAGAAGTGTCATATACATGCTCTATTATAAAAATGGTGAAATATTTAACTCCATATTCATACTCTTTTTTTATACGATTAGAGTGATTCAATTTTAGATTCATATTCTTCCAATTAGGGTTAGAAAATATTAATTTTGTACAAATAATTAATAACTATACATAAGGTATTCATAACAAAAGAAGAGATTTATAGATAATTCTTATAAGGGGAACACCAAATTTGAATGCTATCGGTAATGATTCCTGACAAGTTATCATTTTATATAAGGTTGAGATGAAAAGAATCAACCTGGGGTAAACATGTTACTTTTGTTCCAGGTTATCAATTTGATGTTGTGTGGAAAAAAATGATGATAATAAATATGTTAGTAAAAAAAATTATTTATTATTTTTTGGAAGACGTCCATCGGAAATTCTTTTTCATTGTTTTCATTTAATTGTGACATTTCTTTCTAAAATTGTATAAAAATATCTTTCCTCAGACTATACAAGGTCATATAATCATCTGATTTTTAACATAGGGTCAATGAGATTTGAATTTCATGAAAAAAATACAATAAACTATTATTGATGAAATAAGTGAAGTTGGATTCTATGTTAATATTTTTTAAGATAATTATTCTAGACCATGTATTATAGGAGTAAAAAATATATATTTGTACTATAACCCACTGATGAACCACTATTTAAAAAATAATAGAGTTATCAATCTTAGGTCTATTTCTTATATCCTAAAATATCAAAAACTACTATTCAATTTCCATAAAACACCAAAAATACATTACAGTAATAAACATTCCAATAAAGTTAGTTATCAAGGATTTCACATCATTGAGATTAAAAACATTTTCATTCCACCTCTAACAATAACACATATCACTATAAGATATATCCTAAATTTAGTATTAAAAAACATAATAGGTATGTGAAAATATTATACTCAATCTTAATAAAATCCATACAAAATGTATGGTTAGGGTAGATTATAATAAACTTTATAAAATTCTCCCACTATCTTGTAATCCTGTATGTATCCAAGATAAATGAGTTTTAAATTACAACATTTTATGGGTGACACTGAAACTATTCCTAAGGATACACAATAGAACAAAATAATAATAATATTGTTATACAAGGATTATATGTTAAAAAGAATTATATTTTACATAAATAACATACATATTTTATTTTAGTTAAAATTAAAGGAATGTGAATTCAAAATATATAATTCCACAGAACATAATAATGCATAATATATTTATATAAAAATAATTCATAGAATATTGATAATGATATTAATAAATTAATAAAATCATTAAAAATAAATAAAAAGATCCCATTTATTAATGAATCTTGAAATAAATGTTCCATAAATATCAAAAGGAAATTCAGTCTATAATGAAACCATATTTTATTATATTTTGGTTTCCTAAAAAGAAAAAAATACGGAAAGATGATAATCTAATGGTAACTAAAAATAAAATACAAAAGATAATGACATTTTTTAAAAGACATTATGGTTTTAACCAATGAGAGTAGGAGGGATACTTGGAAGAAAATGGAAAAAATTGTTTAATTTTAATCCATGGGAGCAAGAGGGATACATGATACATGTAGCTGATTACCAAAAGTCCACCACAAAAACCCCGCCTATATATTATTTACAGTCACACCCTTACATGATAAGTGGGAATTTTTTTTAAGTTCACATATTGGTGTTCCATTCAATCAGAGTGATAGATAATGATTAATGAGAGAAAATGAATGTGAATTCGAGGTAGAGGGTGAGCCAATAATGGATCAAGGTAAGAGATATTGGGTGGAACATGGGAAATGGAGGGATGCATGAAATTTATTGGTGATTACTATATTTTCACTGAAAAAGCTATGCCTCATTATCATTTTTAGTCACCACATTACATGATAATTGGGAAGGGGTTTGTGGTGTACACCTTAGAGATCCATGCAACCAGAGAGAGAAATAATCATGAATGAGTGAAAATGAATGTGAAGGTGATAGAGAGGGTGAACACATAGTGGATCTATGCAAGAGAGATTGAGTGGAAAATAGGAATATAAGGGATACATGGAAATTTAAGCTGATTACAAGTTGTGAACTATAAAAACATTGCTTACATATCATTTATAGTCACCACCATGCATGATATGCAGAAAGTGTTTTTATGTGGTTCACCACTAGGATATCCATGAAATTAGAATGAGAAATAATAATAAATGAGTGAAAATTAATGTGAAGGTGATGGAGAGGGTAAACCGATAGTGACTCAAGGAAATATAGATTAGGTTGATAATCAGTGAGGTAGATCGAGGACAAATAAGATCACTTGTGTGTGCGCTTTTCAAACCATTTGGGAAAATTAAAAACAAATAAAGTTATTCTAAGGGGAGAAATAGATCAAAAGTGATGACATAACTTGGTATTAATATAAAAATATAATTTAAATATAGAAAATTTATATTAAATTTAAATTAATAAAAATATATTGAAACTCATTTATTTCTAAGAAAACCATAGAAACCAAAGAAATAGAGAATTTTTTCTCCTCCAAAATCCTTAAAACTGTTTTATTATGAAAAAAATTACAAACAAGAAAAACAAGAATAAATTTAATTAATAAAAAATACAAAACTCTTTCAAAAAATACCATTATATAAAAAGTTATGCATATATGAAAATAATAATCAATTTATTATCTGAAAATGAGACTTTATTCAAAAATAATTACCTTACCTCACTTTAAAAATAAAATTTATAATTTAAATCAAGAAACAAAAAACATAAACTATTTATTTAAGAAATATAATTGAATAATTAGAATCATTTAATAATGAATTTATGTATCCTTTATAATAAAAAGTAATAGTTGATGAATTTACTATACATGGAAATCATAAATGTCACATCCGATTTTTCATGTCTCTGTTTTGATACAATTAATTGAGAATATTGAAATTTATCTTAGGTTATGGGTGATTTGAATATTGAGTTTTTAAGTTTCATCTATGTCTAATCATCCTACCATGGGTTCCCATATCTTTTTTGGGAGTTTTGGGAGAAAATGTTGGTTACTTCAAGATTTGGGCCAAACCGTGAGTCCATTTCAAGAATAAAAAACAAAAAAAATTCTTTTATAACTCTATTTTTTTCCAAAATTTCTCACTCATTATACACCCCACTTGTCCTACCCTGACCTATTCAAGCAAACATATCTATTTTGACCCCTTAGGAACTCATAATCATGGTGGATTTGGGTTGTTTTTTTTCAGGTATTGGGCCAACTCGTGATCCCATTTCCAGTTAAAAAAAATCATTTATATATTATTAAAATTTTAATATTTTTGAGTTATCTAACCTCTCACTAGAGACCAAAAACCCTAGGCTCACCCCCACATTCCATTTTTCCTTTTTGGATCTCATCTTCATTGGGGATTAGGGTGAACTTCCTTAAGGTTTCTCAAATCGTCCAGATTTGAAGAGGTAATTTGTTTCAATAATAAATCATTATTTATTTTACTCTTCTCCCACAAATATTAATTTTTTTTGTTTTTCTAGACCTATGTAACCTCTCTATTGAGTTCCAATCCATTCCCTCTTTTCTAAGGGTTTGGATCTAAGGGAAGATGAAGAGTTCTCTAGTTAATCAAGGTGAGTTTCCTTCTCCTTTCTCCTCCTTCCTCCTCCTCCTTCCATTATTTCTTGGATCTATCTTCCTTATTGGTCATGAATGAATTAGGTCTATCTTATCCCCTGATTTTTATTGGGGGTTTACTCTTTTGGGTCTTGTATTCATAGGTTTAGGGTTTCTAAACCCGCTGAAGGTGTTATCGGGTGTGTGTTTCTATTCCACCTTGGTTTTGAGGTAGGTTTCCCAATGCAGTTGCACTTTTTATTTAATATTAATATTTTTCATGGTATTTTTACCCTTTTAAAATTCTTATTATTGTTTTATAAGACTTTAATAATTTAATTTTGTGTACAAAGTGGTGTTTATGCCTTTTTTGTGAAAAATAGTGTTGTTTTATTATAAAAGAGCACACCAAGTGTTTGTTTAAATGTTATATTATCTTTTACACCTAGTTTATGATGGTTAGAAAATTTTTTATCCTTTTAAATAAATTTTTGGCCAGAAAATTTTGTTTTATAACCTTTTTATTATTATATATAATTGGTTTCATTAAATTTTTCATGTCACATTTTCGGGAAAGTGCTCGGTTGTATTTTCTGTTCTCAAGTTGATATAAAATGATTGGTTTGGATTAGGAAAATTTTTGGCACCATGTGAATCAATGTTTTTGGGTTCGTTATATGGATTCCAATTTGGTTTTGGATTTTTTAATGAAATGAGTGTGAGTTTTAAGGTGTTTTGGCATGTGTTCTCCATCAATGGCTAGTTTGGTATCTCTATAGAAATAGATGGGTTTTGAATGTGTAACCATAATTTTTAATGGGTTTATGTAAATTTTGTATTGCTTACAATGGTGCGATTAAAACTCTTTATGACTATTGTGATTGGTTATTTTGATAAATATTGTTTTTGTGAAGAATTCTTAAAGGCTCGTTTGACATTTTTCTTATAAAACTTATTTTCGTGTGTATTCCATGTTGTATCATTTAGGGTCATTTTATGATTCATGAAATTGATTTATTAAATGGTTTTGGGGATTAAAAGTCTAATTTGATATGGTATTTATGAGTGATTGTCCTTATGGGATCATTTTTAGATGGGTTTTATGTGTAAATCCTCGTTATAATTCTTGAAATTGTTTTATGAAAATTCTATGTGGTTTATTAACCCGTGACAGATATGTGAAACATGGTTGAGTGTTTTTTGTTGTGTACATGATTTTGAAATGAAATTTTCATTTTAAAAGTGTATGTGATAACATGTGGAACTTGATTGAGCACAAAGAGGGAAACCTGGGTATCTAGGTGGGCGGACGTGTACTAGTATGCTAGTGATCTGGAGTGGTTTTGTCCTTATTTCACATAGAATATTTGATGATGAAAACACTAAATAAAAATGATGATGACATTTTGGACCAATAGGTTATGGTTATTTTCACCTACTAGTGGATCATTCATGAGAATGAATATTTGTTAGGGTTACTTTTCAATGACATACGAGGTACCTTGGGCCCACAATGAACTAGTGCCTACGGGTGTTCCTGTTACTAGTGCTCATTGGATATATTTTATTCACCATCGTCATATAATGTATTTGGATGGAAAATTAATTGGCTTGTGTGTTTTATTTAAAAGAGTACTTTATTTAAAGCATCCCTCTTAAAAATTGTTTTCTTTTTGAAGTTTCTTACCTTTGGAATTTTTTCTATCATTATTGTGTACAAATCATGAATGATTTGGTGTGATAACTACTATATCATGGAACATTGTTTGGAAAACATAATTTTATATATTGTATTTCAAAAATGAGAATTTTGTTGCTTTTTATTTTATGTGGAAGTGCATTGGGAAAAGATTATCATGCTAACCTACTGAGTTTTTAAACTCACACCAATAGTTTTGTTTTTCTATTTTTAGCCCTTGAGTAGGTTTCGGCTTGAGTTCGGTCACCTTGAGCGACATGGGAATTTTTTTTGGAGAGTGACCAGAGAGTTCACATGGAGTTAGTTGGTCATCTAGTCTGGTCGGTAAGTTGTATCATTCGGTTATACTTTTAGTGTTGTCATAAAAATGATGTTGGTTAAATTTTTGTATAAATGTGTATTGGGCTGACCATTCTTTCTTCTGATTTTCTTATTGTCTATATTTGGGTGAAATTGTTCCCTTGTAAACTCTATTGATTCCATCGATGCTTTGTACCATCCCAGGAGGATCGGGAATGCATTTTGGGACTTGTCACGGAGTGACATGAGTGCCCAGTTCAGGGTCGACTCGGGATGGTTCAAGACATTAAAATATAGATATATACATGAAAACTATATATATATAATAATCAAATAAATTAAAACATTTAAAAGAAAATAAATTTTAATCACTTAATGTTTCTTGAAGCTCATTGAACATATTATATTAAAAAAATTCCTTAAAAGGGAGTTATATTTTTAATACATTAATAAAAAAATCATATGAAATGATAACATGATATTTTTTCCCTTTTACACATAAAATGATATGATTTAAAAATTCCAGACACAATTTAGAAATCATAATATCTTTAAAGATAGACCCCTACAAGAATGTCTTGGAAATTTAGAACGTGAATTTTGAAAACATTTTCCCTTACATAAGATAATGATTTTAAAACATTTTTTAATTTAAATGTTAATCATCATAAGAACTAATAAATTACATGTAAAACCCTTTACTATATCTAACTAGTTAATTTTAGTAGTATTATAAATTCATTTCCTTATGTTCCTTAACAACTGCATAAAAGATAATGACCCCAACACCCATTTAATATCATTCAACAAAACTAAAGAAGGAATTATAACACATACTCGTATTAATGGGGTCTAGTAGTGTGGTGAGGAAAAATTGGGAATGTAAGGGAAGGGAAGGGAGTATGAGGAAATAATGGAGTAATTATAGAAAAATCTAGGTGGTGATGCTTGGCTACTGGTAGTGGATATCAATAACCATGGTGGATTTCAATGAATTGTGGGTCGTGGGTTCTAATTTTTGAGGCGAGGTAAGAACCGGGGTGATGTAGCTTAATGACTTGTGGTGGATCCCAAGAATGGTGGAAGATATTGACGAACCTAGGGTTATTAGTATTAATTTTTTCAATGAGATGAGGTGAGAAATAGGGGGTGATCGTGACAACAGTAGTGGTGTCGAACAAGCAAGCAATGAGAGTGGAGGAGAAACAAATAACATACATTAGATTTCAGGCTTATTTCATCCAAGATAAGGTTAAGTGGGAAGCAGCGAAAACACTTGAGTTCCACAAGATCTTGAATGGATCGACTCAAATCGATGTTTTTAGGGTTATTTATAAAAGACCGGAGATGGTTTTGTCAACACTTCCAAAAAAGTGCAGACAAAGAGGGGATTTATAAGCACTAAAATAATAAGCACTAATAAAAGACATCTTTATCAGTGCTAAACAGGCAATGGTAAATATTTTTAATTATAATTATAAATAAATATATTTTTAAATATATTTTTAAATATTTGTATATAATTATAAATATATTTATATCATTATATATATTTATGAATTATATATATTTATAAATTATATATATTTATAAATTATATATATTTATAAATTATATATATATATATTATTTAAATATATTTATTATAATTTTAAAATTATTTAAATACATAATTATTTATTGATAAATATATATATACTTTTTAAAAATATTTATTATTTATTTATAATGATTAATATATAATTTATAAATATAGTAAACGTATATTTATAAATATATTTATAATTATAAATATATTTATATCATTATAAATATTTAATAAATAAATATAAATATAAATATAGTAAATATATAAATTATTTAAATATATTTATTTCATTATATATATTTATATTAATATATATATTTAATAGAAACAGAAAAATAAAAATAAAAATACAGTAAATATATTCATCATTTAAATATCTTTATTATAATTTTATAATTATTTAAATATATAAATATTTATTTATAATAATATGAATATTTTTTTAAAAGATTATATTTATTTATATATAATTATAAATATTTAATTTTATAAATATAGTTAATATGCATTTATAAATATATTTATTTATAAATATTTATTTACAAATATATTTTAAACATTTTTAATGAATATATAATCTTAAAAGCATGAATGTTAAATATGAGTGAAATTTAATAATTAAAAAAGTAGACTTTAAAAATATCAAAAAAATGGATTTGTTTTATTAATTATAAAAAATATTAAAAAACATAAAATATGGATATATATTTAAATAATGATGAATACACATTGAAAACGATTTTTGATGTTTCTCTTTTGGTGGCCCTTAGTGCCATATCTTGTCAAAACATCCTCCTACCTTTTTAAATTTGTACTTTCCATATTTTTTAATAAATTTTTTAAGACCATGGTTTTCCCCATGGTTCACGATGTTTGAGTAAATATGTATACATATAAATTATAAAATGATTAAATTTTAATAAAATTAAAAATTTAAAAATATTAAAAATGAATAAATATTACTAACAACGATAATATTAAAAATAAATAAGTACAATTTACTGATTAAAAACATATTATATTAAATATATTATGTTACTAAATTAAATTCTAAAATGAATACTAACATTTGAAGAAATTCCATAAATATTATGTGTATGTGTTTCAATATAAGATTTCATTAATTACATAAATATTTTTGAGTGTGAAATTAATTTTTATATATATATACATGTTTGATATACGTTAATAAATTTAACAGTGACATTATATAATATGTAGTGACTATTAATGAAATAAGTAATAAAAATGAGGAATAAATTTAAAAAATGGAATTCTCTTATTAATTATATAGATAATTTAAAACAATTAACAATCAATATTTATATATGTTAATGAATACTTTTAAATTATATAAATTACATCCATATTAAAAACATTAAATAATAATGAATAATCATGTATAAATAAATAATCACAATTGATAAAATTACAAACATTTTAAACAATGAAAAATTGATAATGAATAAATTATAAAAATAATAAAAAAACATGATTATTAATGAATAAATAATATTATAAATGAATCACTTTGAAAAAATAATAAATAATATTAAATAATATACATTGAATAAAAATATAAAAATGATAAAATTTACCATTTAGAAACATTATATATATTAAATATATTCATTTAAGAAATATAATTCCAAAATGAATATTAAAAATTGAATAAATTTTAAAAATATTTTGTGTGTGTGAATGGTATATAAAAATACATTAATTACATATATATATGTATGAAATAAATATAACACACGTTTGATATATTTTAAATTGAAAAATCAAATGACATTTAATTAAATGTCCATTACTCGATACAAATTGTCAATATTTTTAATTAATATTATTTTTTAACTATAATCTATTTTCGCTAAATATAGGACTTATTTATTATAAGCATAAATATTCTTTATCATATAAATCATATTTTAGGTTATATTATATATATTGATATATATATATTGATATATATTAATATATTTCAACATTAAAAAAATTAAAAAAATTAATTGATAATTATATATAAAAACCTTTAAAATTGAATAAGACATTAATATGTTTTTAATTATTACATTTTATTCATTTTCAGTTTTTATATTTAATATATATTATTTATTAATATTTATAATATATATATTAAATGTATTCATTTTTATTAATAATTGTTCAATTAATAATTTATTAATAATTCTGCAATTTATTCATTTTTTTAATTATTACAATTTATTCATATAATATATCTATATTTAAGATATAATATTTATTAATATTTACAATTTATATATGTTTATATTAAATTTATTCATTTTTATTAATAATTATTTAATTAATAAAATTTTCAATATTTATTTTTAATTTACTAATTTTTATTTTTTTCATTTTTTTTATTTTTTTTAATTTTTTAATATATATATACATATTTAATATATAATTTTTATTATAATTCATAATTTATATAATTATTAATGTTATTATCAATTATTTAATTAAGAAATTATTTAATATTTTTAATGTTTTTATTTTTTTGGTATATATAAAATTAAATGACACAACCCGCATGGGTAGGTGGGCTGAATCGTGTACGACCCGTCCATGGTCGCAGGAAGCATAGGGTGGGGCAAAGAGTGAATAGGGATCGACCGTGGCCTATGGGAAGCATAGTGTGGGCTAAGGATCATGTGTGTATAGGGCCTCATATGTGTGTGTGTGGATTGTATGCGGGAGCCCATCCTCGTAGCATGCTTCTGAGCTTATGCTGTGATGAAATCATTTATTAAGAAGCAGTTGAACAACAACTCTTTTGATGTGGGACTCACACACACCATTGATGCTTTTATCATCCCTATAAATGGCATTGACAGAGGTTACCCTGTATCAATGCTAAAATAATACCCTAAAAAAGGTATCCTTTTTCAGTACTAAAATAACTGATAAAGGTTACCTTTTATCAGAAATTTTTTTATCACTGATGAATGATATCCATTATGAGTTCTCTTTTTATCATTGAAAAAGGAATTCATTATTAATTATTTTTCTAGCACTGATAAAGGCTAACACTGTATATTTCATGTTTTGTCGTATTGAGTCCACTGTACATACAAGCAATAACTTTATTTCCCATTTGATGGAGGAGAAGATGAATATTTATTATGTCATCAACATAATAACATATGAGTATATTTGAGATACTGTTGTTATTATATTGTAATTTCAAGACATAATTTAAAGTGATAAATTAAGGAGTAAAGAAAGAAAGAGCTCGGTTGAGACGATTACCTTTTCTTAGAAAAACATCCTTTTTGGTCCCTTATTACGGACCCTAAGATTGGTATTTTGGGATGACCAAAACCTCTAGAATATGTATGAGGATATTGGGGAGAGATTAATTTTTGGGTTTTTCAATCTAAATGGATCCAGATTTATAAATAAGTGAGGGGAGGAGGTACCCAATTATAAGTGAGGGGAGGAGACCTTCTTGGAAACCACAGGGAAATTACTCAAAAGAATACAAATTGATAAAGCAATTACCAAGAAAAATACTTCCAAATGACCTTATATGTTAATTTTCGGTAGGATAAGGTAGAAATTTGTTCATCCAATAGGATTTTGAAATGTTTAATCAGAAAACATACCCTTATCCTTTGGTTTAACCCCCAGTAAACCCATTTTAACCCTAATAAAGGTAATTAATTTTTACTATTTTTACTATTCATTATGACCTAAAATAAGTTAAAATTATTAAAAAATATTAATTATATTTTATTCAAAATAAATAATCCACATTATCACATTCAATTAATATAATTGGATGAATGTAATTTATTAAAATAATCCTACAAATCGTGTCGAAAAATAGTTTTTCAAAAAAATTATTTTTCAAGCACAAGTTGATATTACATTAAATATATGACTAGTGATTCATCATTTAATGGTTTTAAATTAATTTAGTTATATATATAATCTATAAATTTAATTTAAATAATTCTTTATTGTGGGTTATTTTAATTAATTAAAATGGTGGAATATTATGCACTTAAAAACAGTTTTATAAAAAATGCATTTTAAGCCTAAATATAAACTTTTACCCAAATTCAGTATAAACATGATTCAAATGAAAATAATTATATTAAATATAACTAAATAATACTTATTTTAGTTTAAAGTATAATTCATTATATAATGAGACTTTTAAAATAATTAATTTATTTAAAATAAATGATTGTTTTACAAAAATGCCGTCTTTTTCACTATTCCCTAAAATATCACTCTTTCTAAAAAAATCTATAAAATTTCATCCTAATATAATTAAGATATTCTAATTTCAAAAACTATATTATATATATAAAATAATTTTTTTAAAATTAGAATAAATTAATTTTAATTCCCAAACATAAAATGAAAAATAAAACTATTTTGGACCAAAATGTATTTTTAAAGAACAAAAACATTTTATTGAGAATCAAGCACTTATTTATAAATAAATTATATAAAACCTGAATACATATTTTAAAAATTCAATTAAAAATTTTCATTCCATCTAATATAATGTCTAGGTTATAAGAGTTACATTAAAAAAATTAAATTGTATATCCCTGTTTTCTTAAAACTCGATATTGCATGTCATGTATGCTACCGAACATTATATTATTCCTTTAAAATCATGAGATATTACATTATTCCTACATTCAATAAATTGTTTCCTCATAATTAAAACATTAATTTTTAAAATATATTGGGTTTGACATTTGAAAATTTATTTTTGGACCAGCCACATCATAATAGAGATAATAAAACATGCTCAAAAAATGGGAAAGAGAAATAGGAAGGTCATCACAAAAATAGGTTTCCAAATAGTATAGAGAACATATTCAAGAATAATATATAGTGATAGAGAACATTTTTAAGACCATGTTAACATCCACAAAACTATAAATACGCGATGGGTTAAAATACCATTGATTCATCTAATATAAAGGTAATCAGGTCACATTTTTGATTCAATATCCCTTTCTTAGAGTGAATGGATTCATTTACTTTTAATATTTAGAACACCTGAAAATATACTTAATTGATATCTTTTTAATTTCATAAGAAGAAATTTATCCTTTGGTTGTACTTCTATCAATTTCAACACCCCTTCTTACTCCAAGAAATATATATCCAATATGAATTTCTTATGCTCGAAGAACTAAAATTAACTTTTAATTGATCATATGTTCCATAAAAGAGTGACATGTAATTTTTTATGTCTCTATATATTTATTATAAATTTTTTTTGCATAATTTATCCAATATAATACAATCATCTCTAAAAACTATATTGTAATACCCAAATTTTTTACTTAACCCATTCCATTAGTATTTATACATAAAATTGTTTAAGTAAATAGAGGGTTACACTAACCTCCTTCCATTCTTTCCCCAGATCCCACTCTGTCTAAAAGTTCCATACCTTTTTGAAGGATGCCTAATCTAACAATATCACCTACGAAATTTAATGAAGACCCATCTCTTCTAATTTTCACTATTATTGCACGATTTAAATAGTAACATCCTTTGCTGGACTCTTTTGACAGGCATGTTTTCATATTTTGGGAATTAAAAGACCATACAATGGTGGGTTTTCATGACAACAACCATATCATGATTCAGTTTCCAATGGAGATCAACTTGATGAAGGAATGGTGCAATGCTCCCCACACGTACAATGGATCTCAGCTCCTTCTTTTCATGTGGTCCTATGACTTATATATAAAGAATGATTTCTTGATAATGGAAATTTGGGTTAGTCTCCCTAAACATCTATTACTATTTCAAAATCCTTCAATTTTCACATGTTAGGAAATTTGGTTGGAAGACATCTATGTTCCAGTAGTATAACTAGGTCGGTTTTTCATCCTGTATCTCCTCAAATTAGTGTTCAAGTGTAAGTCTCTAGAAGTCAAGTTGATTTCATTTGGCTTATAGTTGGGTAAGAATTCCAAAAGAAACAAACCACTATTCTTGAGTCATGGACTGAGTTTTGTTCTACATGCAAGAGGTTGGGTCATGCAATGGAATTTTGTAAGTGTGGGGTGAAGTTGAATGTAAGTTCTAGAGGAAGCAATAAATGTTTGGTCATTGGTTCTAGAGAAGGCATAATTGAGAAAACATGCACGGGTGTCTCCAATGACCAAACTAAGATAAAGACTGTAAAGGAAACTAGTATAGAGGGAAACCTGAAGGTGAAATACATTTTCTATCACCTAAGGAAGGATTTGGGAGATCCCAAGTCTAATAAATAATCTACCTTGGTCCCAGTGGGAACTTTTGAGGTAAGTTCTGATGGTGCATTGAATTAAAATACTTGTAATTATGCAATGGTTTTGCAAGAAGGTATTCATATCAACTCTAAAGGGGTGATACAATTGACTGGTGAGTAAATCTCTACGTATGTTAAGGACTATTAGAATCTAAGGCACGACTCTAATATTTTGTTGAATGCAAAACATGGGTCCAACCCAAGAAGGACCTTAACCTATCTAAACCTGAACAATTATTTTGATATCTTGGGTGCCGATGGATGGATAGAGAGAAAAACCAAATGTCTCTTAGGAGTAGATTTATAAGGGGAGAGACAAAACTGATATGAAAATGAAATGGGAGGATATCCTAAAGGTATGCACATCCTAAGGAAGAATAAGGGACGTAAAGAAAACAATGACCTAAGGAGTTGCATTGTTACAAAGAAGAAGAAGCCCAAGGGGTATAAAGATCACTCATTCCTACCTAAACCAATGGATACATAGTAATCCAAATAATGTGGTAACTCCAAGTTATAGGAGATCCAAGTAGTGGGAGGTAGCAATGAAGATTAATATAAAGGATACACTAGGACTGCAGATAAAGACAAAGAGGATACAAAGTTGTAGGCTTTTTTGGAAGTCTTGGTGGTCTCTCAAGGGGATGCAAAAGAGAAGGAAGTGGAACAACACATGGAGATTCTATTGTAATCTGAGGATGTGCGGCTAGAGGAGGAGGCTGCATAACCTATGGCCATTCCACCTGAATAGTAGTGGGATACAATTGTTGGTTCTGAGAAAGCTCTACAATTTATTATGCACTCGGGAAAAGAATTAATGGAAGAGGTTATTATGATTAATTACACACAAGAGGAAGTAGATAAGATGATTGGAAGACTAATACACATGAGAAATAACCATGAGAATAGTGAATAGATTGAAAAGAAGGATCTTATATTGACCAGAGGTTTCAATGAAGGTAAGATCATTAAAGATGATTACATTAAAAGCTAGGATAAACTAGTATAACACTTTGAAGACCTTATAAAGAATGATACAGACACACAGTTAACCAATATTTCTTTGAAATTATTTATGGAGAATGCTCATAGTAGGCTAAATCTATCTTTAAACAATTATGTGTCTTATTATAGTGTTTTATCTGGGTGAACTTTTTGGTTTCTCACTTTTCTATTAAAAGTATTTTTTTAATAAAAAGTTTATTTTTAGTCATTCATAATTGACTATAATTATGTTCACATCAATGATCATATTGAACCTAAAGTTTATCAACACATTTAAACATATAAATATAGAATTATTCCTCAAATAATACTTCATGGTGTACCTAATGGTTTAATATACACTAATACAAAGAAATGTATCCAAAAAACTCATTAATAAAATGAAAATACCATCACTTAAAACCTAAAAGGGTTGTATAATACTTTGAACATATGATCAAACATAAACTCATAAACCTAGTTTGGTATCCATAATTATTGAGTTAAACATATATGAAGAAATATATGCTTCCAAAAAATTAACAAAATCCTTTTATGTTTCATGATTCTTATAACCAAAATACCATTGATAAAAATTCTTCTATAAAATAAATATTGAATACCATTGCATGAAGAATAAATTTTTACTTTAACATAGGTCCTTCCTTGTCCTAGGAGTTACCATTTAAAAATAGAATTGATTGAGATTATTTCAAGGTCCCTCACAATCCGGATAGAGAACTGTAAATGGATCTCTAGGATGAAATTTATTTCTCTCCATTGAAATCCTCACTTTTCCTTGGAAAGAAATTCCTCTATTCCCTTATTTTATAGACATAAAAAAATTTATTCCTTTTAGATAATCTCATAGGTGTCTCTTTTTAGAATTTTGACATTATAAAAATTGATACATCTTTCTTCCATGGTTTCCACCCCTCAAGCTATTAGTGGACTCCATCCTTTTATTCATTGGTGAGTCTAAGACACAGTTATATTGTAGGTTTTGATCATATATCAGGATAACTAATTAAGAATAATCATGACATCTTTCAATATTTTCATTATCCCATTGTGTTTCTCATAATAAGCACATTTTAAATCATATTAAATACTAATAATATTCATTTGTGTTCAAGACAATGAAAAAACCAAAAAATATATTGTGGTAAAAATTAATCATAGCGGAATACATCATAATGATTTATAGGATTTCTAAATCATGAAACATTCTTATAAATCGAAGAAACCTTAGGTTTAACCTAGGTCATATTATATATTCATATATTCAAATCCTTCATCATGGTTTATAAAGAAATTTTGAAGTAACCCAATCATATCCCTTGGGAGTGTTAAAACTGGTGTGCAGTAAGGCCCGTTTTCATGTACTAGGTAAAAATCAAGACAAATACCAATGATCCCTTTTTAGAATTATTACCCCTGGGTACAATTATGTCAGATCCAGAATCCAGATAGGGATGTATTACTAGGAAAACCACATAATCTCTACCTTATCAAAACATTAGGATGTTATCCTATAATTAGAATTATCCATGATGTCATTCCTAAGGTTATCTCCCCTAATATATGTTTTACTAAATCTTGTTCCCAAGGGATCTACTAAACATGATCAGATACAAACTATAACCACCCTAACCCTAGTAGACTATAGTAAGTGGTTACTTCATTACATTAATTTTATATATAAGTAATCACATATCAAATAACCAAATAGTTTAGTAGTATTAGTAAACTAAATACATACTTGGTGCTTTCATTATACTTTAAAACATAAATTACAACATAGTGAAAGTAAATATTAGACATCATTGAATTCACTCAAAGATTCCATATTCATATCCAACAGATGGTAAACTAAATAATGGTGTTCTCAAATACTAATTAAGGATTACGTATAGGGGAAGCTATAATGAGTTAATAAGGTATAATTAATATGGTAGGTAAATAAATAAAAATAGATACCATTTAATTAATAACATAAACATAAGGAATATTATGGAAGGAATAAATTACAATAAAATAATTCCATATAAAAAATATATTGATCTTTAATCTAATCCTTGGTTAATATAAATGCAGTAATCTCATGGATAATAGTAATTGAATTGTTAATAAAGTAAATTCTTAATATTGGATGTCGTGATCTTAGAAATCATGATATCTATTCTGTTAAGAAATTACGCTAAGAGAGTTTCACTGACGGGTATATCTACACAAAAAATTCATTTAACACTAGCCTACTAATTTCTCATATGAGACCTGTCGATGCATATAGGGGATATATAATACTGATCCCAACCCATCACTATATGTGTAATTCATTCACTATATATCGAATGATCTGTTTAATTCATGAACAATATTATTTATCTAAAAATATCCATATTGAGTAAAGAATAAATATTTTTCAAGGTTTTACATATTAATTAAAATAAAATATATATAAAAACATTATATCTTGGAATTATATATAGTTTAAGAAATAAGAATATCCATGTTAAATAATATTGATATTTAAGGTAAATGTAATGTCCAATGATCACAAGAAAATTGAATGTTTAAATAGAAAGTTAATGAATACAAAATCAACAAAGTAAGTTAATGTAAATACTTTTCTTGATCATAGAACATGTAGATAAAGATTAAGGATGATATCATTACAACATACCCCCAATGGAGTATAATTAAAATATTTGTTTATTATCATTTATTAATAAAAATTCCAAAAATGATCATTAAAAACATTCTTTAATAAAATACCCCTTTCACATTGAAAATCACTTAAAAAAATAAAAAATTCCATAATAATAGAAAAAATATTTTATTTTAAAATAAACTTTAAAAAATTCAAATTAATATTAGAATAAATGAGTGGATATTAAAATTATAATATTTCATTCATTCAGAGTATGTTCAAAAAAATATTTCTTTAACATTTTTGGTATGAAGTTGAAAATACCTTATTTGAAAAACGACAATAAAAATACATTTTAAACTATTTTGTAAAAATTTAAAAATGGGTAAAAATATCTTTATAAAATAATTGTAGAATATTAAATATATTCTTTAAAACGTTTTATGAAAAATATGGATACGAAAGAAAAAGTATTTTTGACCAAAAATATAAATAATGTTATATTTTCTTAAAAACACATTGTCATTCATTTTAAGTACCAAATAGAGTATAATGGTGAAATTACATTAAAATTTCTTGAATAACCCAAGTAAAAGTAAATTAAATGGTTTAATTGAATAATGAGAAAATAATTTCTTTAAATTGAAACTCAAGCATTAACAATCCTTATTAAATTGAGATTGATGTATAAAACCTTACTTCTTTGGAAAATTTTGAATCATTACCCCAATGAAAGATATAAATTCACATGAAGAAGTGAATACAGTGAACAAAAATAGATTAATGATATAAAATATTAAAGTGGAGGTAGATAAAACTCATATAAACAAATAGGTTCATAATACCAACTATGTCTTAATAGAGTGGAAATTGAGACGAAACCTCTTCCTAAGATAATAAAATTGAAGCAAGGATTAAGCGAAGAATTGATTACATGTATAAAATTTAAAACCAAATAAAACAATTGAGAATAAATTATAAAATAATAAAAAAGAAATTATATAGATAAAATTAGAATATCAAACAAAATGAATAAGTAAAATAACCCAAGTAAAAGAAATTGAGTTATTATTTTCTTTACCACTTTGAAAATTTCAAGTCAAATCCCCTTGGATAAAATAGATAAAATTAAAGTTTAAAATACCAAGAATTATAAAGGATTCGTGATATAACATTTAAAATGGAATTATATAAACCATATTATATAAATTTGGAACATCACATCCAAATATGTCTCAATGAAAGGAAATTGAGACGAAGTCCCTTACCCCATGCTTTCCTTTAGTTAAACATGATTTAACCTCCTAAATAATGGTTTTATGAATATTATTAATAAAAAAACTTATATAAATATTTATAATATCATTTATGATATTCTTATAATATCTTGACACCTATTCGTTAATAATATTTATTTATTATCATTGATTCGGGTGTAAAACGCTTCATTTACTCATGTATTTTTTATCATAAAAGTTTCAGTTTTTATTTATAAGATATATATCAATCATATTCATTATGATAAAAATGTTAAAACAACATTTTATTCATTACAGAACTTTATAGAACCAATTATTAAATTTGGACATGTAAAATTAATCACATCACTTCGTGGAGATGGTATGTCGTATGTACACACGAGCAATGACATCATTCACTTAATGGGTGAATGGGTAAGGAATTATTCAATATATTAATTTTAAAGAATTAATATCATGTAATATGGATCATATATATTTATTATTTCCACTATTATTAATATCCATGTGAGTTGGTGAGGGAAAAAAATTACATCAGTTCATGAGGTGGTAGTTTGTCGTATACACGAGCGATAGATTTTTCCCCATTTATTTAAGGTGGTGATTGATAAATATTATGTAATAAATATAATAACCTATAAATATATGTTAGATATGGGTGTTATTATATTGTAACGTAAAAAATAAAATTTAAAAGGATAAATGAGGATGTAAAAAAAGAAATATCTTGGTAAAGATTATTACCTTTACTTAGTGAAACCTCCTTTAGATATATTCTTAAGGACCCTAAGATTGGTATTTTGGAAATATGAACACTTCCAAAAGGTAGATAAGGATTTTTTAGTGATTAGTTTTAGGTGTTTTTCAAGATAAATTAATTATGTGGTGTGAATAAGTAAGGGGAGGAGGTTCCCTTTTATAAGTGGGAAAAGGGACATTTTTGGGAACCACTTGGAAATTTCCCAAAATAATACAAAATTGATCAAGTCATTAAAAATAAAAATTATTAAAAATGACCTTATATTAAAATTTTGGATAGGATAAGGAGTAAATATTTCTATATAATAATATTTTAAATGTTTAATTGAAAAAAACCCTTGTCTTTGGGATTAACCCATGGTAAACCAGTTTTAACCATAACCGGGATAATTAATTTTTATTTTTTTTGTTATTCAGTAAGAATAAAAATTAATTTAACATTTTTAACTTATTTTAATAAATATTTTTAAAATTTTTAAATCCATTTTAATAAATTTAATTCATATAAGTGAAAGAAATTAATTTTAAAAAATAAACTCGCAAATCATGTCAAAAAATGGGTTTTCAAGAAACACATTTTTAAGTATAAAATGATGTTATATTAAATATATGACTAGTGATCATCATTATATGAATTAGAATTAATATATACAGATAAATAATCTATATATTTAATTTAAATATTTTCTTATTTTTTTTTATTTTAATTAACTAAAATAGAGGAACATTATGCACCTGAATGTCATTTTCAGATAGTTGGGTTTTAAGCCTAAAAATAAAAGTATGAAACAATTCATTAGAAACATGATTAAAATGTAATTAATTGAATTAAATATAACTAAATAATACTTATTTTAATTTTAAATCAATTTTAATACATAATTTTACTTTTAAACTAGTTAATTTATTGAAAAGAAATGAAAGTTTTACAAAAAATGATATTTTTCACTATTCACTATAAATGACACTTCTAAAAAAAATCTAAAATTTTTACCATTAGAAAAATTTGATATTATGATTTAAAAAATTATATTATTTTTATATAATAAATTTTATAAATATGGTAAAAATTAATTATAATTCCAAAACATAAAATAAGAAATAAGACTATTTATAATGCATCAAATGATTTTATTCAGAATTAAGTTCTTATTTATAAATACATTATATAGAATATTTTTATATATTTTAATAGTTCAATTAAATTTTTTCATTCCCACAAATCTAATGTCTAGTTTAGAACTGTTATATTAACTAACAATATTTTAATAGAATATTGTAGTTCACTTAAAAATCATTGTTGTGTGTTGTATATGTTATCGAAAAAATGCTATTATTTTAAAATATCATGGTTTTACACTAAAATTCCAAGATATCTCCCTACCTATCCATTTAGAAGTCTAGTTTGATAGATGGATTAGGGTTCCTATACACAGATGAGAACATAGGGTTGTATAGACCTCCTTTGATGGTAATTTATAACTATGATACAAAATTTGTTTATCGGTTATAGAGGATATTTATTGAGGAATTTAGGCTTCAGTTATAGTTGATTAAAACATTCCACCCCTAAATATATGGCTAGATTAATAAGGCAATTTTTGTTTTTGAGAATATATTACAATCTAGTATACTCAATTTTGGATATATATTTGTTTTTCAATGACCATTAGTAGTGTTTCTGTAAAATATATATATCACTCTACTATCAAAAAATACCCCATTAAAGGACCTTTAATGGAGACTATATAGGTATCATAATTATTGTATAGATATGGGAGACTAACCACTTATGGGGATGTTGTTAGTACTATGTGTAGGTGATCAAGGAGTGGATGGGGATAACTAAGAACTATAAGAATTATTATATAAACCAATGATAAAAGATATTGTAATTTCAGGAGGGATACCATGTTTTCTTGAAGGTATTATCACAACATTATTTTCATAGGTTTTTTAGGTAATGAAGTTATTATTGAGGTTCATTAGGCAATTCAAAATCTAATTCAAGGTAGTTGAGGTTTCATAGAACATAGATCTACCCATATAGTTGAATTGGGTGGAAAATGTCTTCAATGTGTCAAATATGATGAGATAAGTTCTTGATATTTCACACATTATTGACTAAGGTGAACTAGACATTAAATATTATACAAAGTTTTTAAGTTACCTGGAAAAGATTGAGGATTATAAGGTGAAGATCCTTCAAGGGATAGTGATTTCATTAGTGTGTATATTTTGGATGAATTTGAATCTTTATGGGAGATCATGGGAGATTGAGAATCAAATGTGATCTTAGTATCCTAATATTTTTAGTATGTTAAAATTATTGGGATTAAAATACATGAAGGTAGAAAGGATATAGAAAACATAATTTTTTACATTATGTCCTTCAATTGTTTTATGAGTATTATCATTATGAAGACATGAGGTTTGTGGAATATGGTATAATATTAATTATGTAATTCCTAGGATGGGTTTTTGAGGTTCCTAATGGATTTAGGATGAAATATTGACTCTAGAATGGTAAATTAGTAATTTTATGAAGTGTTTTTATTTTCTTGTGATGTTTTAGGTGTTAGTGGAACCTCATAATTAATTAAATATTTAACTAATTAATATCTTATTTATTAATAATATTTATATAAATAATATATAGTTTAAATATTTAACATCATTGAAATTAATTATTTATATGTTTTGGTGTAGGAAGATAATTCTTTGGAATGAAAAAATTTGAGATATTAAGAGATGAACTAATGGGTGGCCTTAATGATTTGTAAGAGAATAATTTATCAAGAAATTTATAGTGTTTGAGGAAATTAAATTGGGATGATTTATATAGACATTGTTAGAACCCTCATAGTAATTCTTCATCCACAATTTTCTCTAAATAAAAAAAGGAACTCTTGGTGTTAATGTTTATACTGGTGAATAAGAGAGTGGAAATAGATGAGAGTTAGTAAGGATAATTAGTGGTGATAATTTATGTATTAAAGGATTGAGTTTATAATGCAATCTAATTATGACTCTATAATTTCTCCTCTTCTTTGGATTTTCTTTGGAATTTATATTTGGTTATTTTCAAATTATAGAATATAAAAAAAAGTATTTGAATTGTGATCTTCAATATTAAAAGTATTGATGCATCAATTATTATAAAAATTTCAAGCTAATAGAATATTTAAAAACAAAATTACTAGGATTCATATTATAAATTTAATATTGATAGATTATTGGTTTATAGAATTGTTGTCATAAATATAAACACTATACATGTTGTTGATTTCTATAAAGAAGGATTATGACTCATCTATTATATGATTAATATATTATTTAAAATAATTATTATAACTCATACTAATTTGGATAAATATTGTATATTTGGTTAAGTTTCCATATGATATTTGGAGGGAAATTTGTGAGACTTTAAAAATAAATTAGAGGCAAGAATGAATATTTTTATGAAATTTGGTTTGGATTTTCCAATTTTTCACATTTTCCATTTCATTCTATGGGTACATAATTAAAAGTGTTATTGAGGTTTGGTGGAAGAAGTTATTGTAAGTCACACTATGATGTTCTATATGTATACAGTGGCATGCCACTTTCTTGAGATATAAGACTTTGAGATTCATGTCCTAATGGCCCGAAGGCCTTAATTTTATTTATTTTTGATAACCCCCATTTCAAGGGATGAGGGGGAACCCTTAAAAGGTCCGTAGGCTCAGAGATTACATGGCCCGTAGGCTTAGGAGATCACATGACCTAATGGTCTTAGAAAATTCAACCAGACTATCTAAAAGGAATTACCCATACCCAGCATTTTCATCATGATAGTAGCTCTCTAACTTTTCATGTCCATCTAGCTACACTTCCCATGCAAGCACATTTAGGTCCTGATGGCATAGTCATACCCTCTCATTCCGACAAATCCATTTGGCTCTATTTTGGTTAGTGCACCTGCTCTAAATCCTCTTCTGGGGATTCTCCTTTTATTGTAGTCTATCTAGGGAAACTGCATATAGCCCTAAGGCCTTGAGGTGGCCCGAAGGCCTTAAAGGTTGACCGAAATACCTACTGACCCAAAGGCCTGGGTAGCCCAAAAGCCTTACGGACTCCAAGCCCAAACTGGCTGCCCAAGGTGAATAGTTCTAGTAGTTACAATACCGAACAATACCTGCTATAGTGCCTTCTACATTACTGCTACAGTACCCTAAAAATATGCCTCTACCTAGTTTTGAACCTGGGTCTCATGGATTCACTTAAAAATACCTCACCAACTGGGTTGAGGCTCATGTGCGACTTTGAGTTTCATGATGTGGTGTGGAATTCATCAAGGACATGGTTCCTTAAAATGAATTTTTTTTACATCATTATTGAGGCCATGTACTATTCTCCTTTTGTTTATTTCTTTACTAATGTGGAAGTGTTTATGGGACAACATAGAGGCTATGTGCATGATGTTGGATGATGAAAATGATGATAAATATGAATTTTATGGTTTCCTTAGTACATTCTCACTAGGTTTTAGTATTAAACCAATACATATCCCATTTTGGGTATATTTATATGTATAAATAGATAAGAAATCATATTTTTCATTTAATACTATTAGGGAGGTTCTTTTGGTTGTTCTAGAATCTTATATCTATATAGTTTATTATAGGGTTTGGGTGAGGCATAATAACAGACTTGAATTTGATACTCCCCCATGGGTCAGTGTATGGTCCTTCATGAATGGGTCTCAGGTACTCCCCTGGAGGTATTCTCATGATAGTAAATGGTCCCTCATTCATTATATAGAGTTTATATACTTTCCTATGTATCAATGTGTGGACTTTCATATGTTTTAGGTACTAATATGATTAACACTCATATCCACCAATGAGGCAAGGTCCCCCCTAACTATTGGGGAATGGTTGTATTAATTCTCTATAAACTATGTGTTCAAGTGGTTTAGGTAGTACATTATATAAAAAAGAAGCACTTTCCTTTAAGATTCAACTTGTAGTTGGGTTTTTGACCTGGCCTCTGTTATGAAAATAGTTTTCTAACCCTCAAATTATACTTAGCTTATTTTTTTATCTCCTTTATCTTGGACTTAAGCTGAATTTTTTGTCTATTCCTTTTTTTAATGGAGACCTAATCCGTATTTTTGTACTCAACCTACATGAGATTCATTCACACACATGTTGTGTTTGTGCAGAGAATGTATAGTTGTAACGACATAAATGTTTATTAATGAAAATCCATCTTGATCTAATTAAATGTATTATTTTGTAAAATGGTTATATAAAACGTATTTACATCCTTGGTTTTATGTTTTTGGATTTTAAAATACCATTAATAATTGTTACCATTGCTAATATAGTCGTTTAATAGTGATAACATGATTATTATAAAAATAGGGCTTTAACAAATCCAATTTACTCAGACAAAGGAAACGATGGACTCACTCAGTAGAATTGATCCACACAATTCCCATTTGTTAAAGCTCGAAAATGGGGTAGTGTCACTGGGATTCACTCTATACCAATCCCTAACCTAGCATCAACATGTTAAGTTTGAATGGAACCACCTACGGGATAAGTAGAAGTTAATAGAGATTACCACCATAGCAATGTTATTTGATCCATCCCAACAGTCTGTCACCATCGCACATCTTACCCTTAGGTGTTATGTGGGTGTTATAATGGGCTATGTAACAAGACCCTATAAGTATGATTATGTGCATTATTTTTTTATATAATAAAGAATATACATTCATTTTATTATTTTTACTTTTACATGTTTTTTAACATACAAAGAGTATTTTTAGTTAATATTAAATTAAGAAATATATTTTGATGAATTAATGGATTTTTGAATTAAAAAATAATTCAATGAAATATTATTACTAAATTACTTTTTATTTAAATATAAATGATCATATAAATTTTATGAATACAACTGTAATTTTTATTAAGGTTTGAAAGCTGTTTTTGTCAAAACCCTTGAATTTTTGATAAATGTCAGTTTTTATTTTAAAAGTAAAAATTTACATATTTAAAAAATTATTTAGATAAAATGAATATTATTTTTGTATTTAGGATGTCAAAATTATCTAGTGGTGAATTTTTCATAATTTTCTGTTATAGTCGAAATTTTTGGGTAAAAATTAAATATCGTTTAAATATATAATGTGTTTTATTACATCGTAATGACCTAATAGTGATGTAATAAAATACTATAAAAGTTATGTTAGGAAAATATATGTATTAAAATTAAAAATATTTTATTTTATATTCGTTTGATTAATTTTAGGGTGCCTTAGTAGACCCTCCAAGACTTATAAAATATTTATACTTTTTAATATGATTTCCTTGAGAGTGTGACTCACCTCCACATAAGCAAGCCAAATATTTTAATAATTTCGGCCATTGGAATTATAAAATAATTTTTTCCACTCCACTTTGGAAAAAACCATGGGAAAAAACATGGGACTATTTGTGATTTTGTTTAGTTTAATGTGTAGTGTCCAAAACCTAAATAATAAATAATTCCATCTCATTTCCTATATAAAACCGCCCAAGTTCCCATTTATCTTCACTAAAAAACCCTTGGATAAGGTCCCTACTATTCAATCCTCTCTCTAGAATCCTCCCAAGACACCCCAAGCTCCTAGTAAGCCTCTATCAAGCCTCTCCCAAGCCTTTGAGATCATACTTCCCCGTAAGGGATCCTCACTTTCCTTCCTTATTTATGTCCAAGTTTCCTTATATTGTTATGAACTTTTATTTTAAATTAAAAATGTTGGGGTATGATTTCACACCTCCCCTATACCACCCTCCTTATTCTTGAATGATTAGAGACTATTTTCTCTCTCATTAATTCCTCCCATGCACACCCGTTACCATGCCAAAATTAAGTAAGGGATTTCTCTCTCCTCTTTTACATTTAAGAAATTATTTTATATTATGCATCTAAATTACATTAAATATGTTGGGATATTATGTTACATGACCCCATTACTATCTATTTCATGTATATATGAAGAGAGACCCCTTTCTCTCTCATCATCCCATTTTATAATTTCTATTTGACGTCGTTATGTTGCTGAGGTTACACCAAAATATCCCATGCCAAAATCATCGTGTAAATTAATGTCATACCCATTTCTCTATCAAGGGTATTCACCTTTATGCACATTTACTTGTTGATTTAAGACATAAATTTATGCATTACACATCTCTTATTTGTGGAATAAATGATTATGTTCAATGAATCCATGTTGTATGATCTATGTGGCACACTTATGCATGAAATGAAATGATTAAGAAGGGTGCACCTTGATATCACTCCAATGCATTGGGTAAATAATAGTATAATGACTTTCCATGTGCAATGAATTTTTACTCATGATAATTCAAGTGAAATAAGGGTTTACTCATTCTAATTCATGTAAAATTAGGGATTACTCATGCTCTGTGTGCAATGAGCCTTGGACCAAGCTAATATCATATTAAATATTGTAGCCACATTTCCAAGTTATGATAATCATGCTATATCATGCCTTTATTTTCATGTTTTACTTATGCTCCATTGATATTCATATTGACTAACATGTATTGTATTATTCATGTTAGGCCTTTTTTACTCCCTTAATGGGCTTTATAGCTCACTCTTTTCTTATGTATATCCTTAGGTTATCCCATGCAATGCTAAGTACGAAGAAATGTTGTGGTCATGTAAAATTAGTTTTCAATAAAGATGTTGTATTTTAAGTTTTATGTAATTATGTAATGTTATTAATATCTCACGATACTATACCTCTTGATCCTCATAGTTTTCTAAAGTTCAAGTTTATGTAATAAATCATGATTAAGTGTGTTATAAAGAGAAGGGATGTTATAGTTTGTATCATAGGATATGTTTAGTTATTTTTTGGATTAGGATTCAAAAACCCTAGTGAAAGCCTTAGGGATTGGAGTAAGTATAATAAAAACATTCCTAAATTTTTATGAGTATATATTAAGTTATTTATCAAGAATATACAACCTTGTCTGGATATGAACAAGTATAGGTGGATCTGGCATAGATGTATCTAGGGGTAAAATCCAAAACACCACTTTTAGCTATACTCGAATGGAAACTGGTGCACAACAACGGTCCTTGCTGCACTCTTAGTTACAACACTCATGGTGGATATTCTTTGGTAACTTCATAAGCTAAGTTTGAACCATTATTAAGGGAATAAAAAAATTCCCCTAATAATATATGTTGGGAAGTAGATCATGGATATAATATATTGAAGCCTATAAATTCTTAAGTTAAGGAAATAAAAGTAATTTATAAGTTATCCCTTTTTGTCATTGGATTACCATTTATGTGTTACCCATAACTTTCCTTTTATTCCATCCAATGACCGGTAATAGGAGGACTCATGCTAACAGCTGATGCGGAGATCAATGTGATGACTGTTCTAATGAGATGCCCAATCCGATTGGAGTGGGAATTGTAAAATTTGTCATGATACTCTCTCAGTTAAGTAATTTTTTGAATTGAAACATGGGGAAATAGTATCATTAACCCCCCCTAATAAAGAATAAGCCACAATTTAGAGCATCATGTGACAAAGGCCTCCAACTTTTAATGGATTATCTGATCCCTCAATCACTGAACAATGGGTAAGCTCCATTGATAAGATCATCTCCATCCTACAATGTTTTGAACAAGAGAAGTTTCATCTGGGTACTTATTGTATAGAGGGTGAAACTGATCAATGGTGGACGTTGATCAAAAATATGAATCCTGAGTAAGAGATCAAGGCATTGTAACGGAAGGACTTCCAGATTTTTTTTTTCAATAAATATTTTCCCCAAACACTTCGACTTAAGATGGAAAGGGACTTACTTTCCTTCAAGAAAAAAAGCATGACAAATCCATCAATGTTTATGTGGAAAACATCACAAGGATTGGACGATATGCCTATGACTTTATCATTACCCCTGAATGCAAGGTTGACCACTTATTTAGTGGGGAAAAACCTGGTCTACGTAAAGCCCTAGTGATTCGTGACTTCGAGAGATGTGAGGAAACTTTCTAATGTGATATCAAGGTCGAAATGGAGATCAACGAATCTCAGGGGTATCATGGAGATATGAAATGTAAGGTGGACATTAATTCTGGTGGTCCGATGGATACATACAATAGTGCTAAGAAATTCCAACACCCCTCTAGCCAAATGTGCAGAAAGAAGCACCAAAGAAATTTCTTAAAGGGGATGAGGAAATGATTTAGGTGTGGAAGAGAAGGGCACATGGTCATTTACTGCTGACAAAAAAAACTTGATGTCACAATAGAGGATAGGAATGCTCTATTTGACCCTCAACACATTGTTCATTTCTTCAAATTCAATGAACCATGGCACTTTTCATTCTAGTTCCCTAAGCCAAGGGTTTTTTGAGGCAACCAACAACCACTAGGGTAGAAAGGGAGAGCTTTTTCCAACACTACCACTGAAGCGAACCCCAAAAACAAAGTGGTGACAATTACGCTAGTTATTAATTCAAGAAAAGAAAAAAAAACTTTCTGATTATGGTTCTATGAATTATTTTATATATAGAAAGTTTAGTAGAAAAATCCTAACACCACAACAAATCATGGAAGTATTGATTTTGGCGAGAACTACAAAATGGGGCGATCATTGCATCCCAAGAATATAACTCCTCCCCTATCACAATTTGTGGATTGAATTTCCTAGAGAAATCCTCATACTCCCTCTAGTGGAATTTGATGTAATTATTTTCATGGATTCACTTTCCCTATATAGAGCCAACATAAATTTTTGGGAGAGGGAAATCACTCTCCATATAGAAAATCGACCCCCAATCCTGTAAAAGTGCAAGGAGGAGGATGGATTTTCTTTAGTAGCAATATCTCAATCATTGATATTACAACCCTATGATCATACATATCTTTCTCATATGATTGAGTATAAGGAAGAAACCATCCTTGAAGACATTCCTATTATAAGGGAATTCGCTGAAGTGTTTCTGGAGGAATTGTCTAGTATTCTGCCTCGAAGCGATGTTGAATTGGTGATTGATCTTATACCTGAGGCTTTGAAAATATCCAAGACTCCATATAGAGTGTCTATTGTGGAGCTTGATGAGCTGAGAAATAACTACTGGAGAATCTAAATAAAGTATTTGTATTCCTGAGTGCTTCACCATGGGGTGAACCAGTCCTCTTTGTCGAGAAGAAGGATGGGTCAATGCCCCTTTACATTGATTATCATGAGCTCAACAAAATCATGATAAAGAACAAGTATCCTATGCATGAATTAATGACTTGTTCAATCAGCTACGTGGAACACAATAATTCTCCAATGTGGATCTCCGATCAGGATATTGCCAAGGAAGGGTGAAGAAGGTAGATATCCCCAAGACTGCTTTTTGTAAAAGGTACGAGCACTATGAATTCATAGTAATGCCTTTCGGACTCACTAATGCTTCATCCATCTTCATAGAATTAATGAATAGAGTATTTAGATATTATCTTAATGAATTTTTGGTAGTATTTATAGATGATATTCTAATATACTCCAAAACCATGGAGGAGCATGAGGAGCCTCTAATTACTATACTAGAGACCTTGCGAAAGGAGAAGCTCTATGAAAAGTAAAATAAGTTTGAGTTCTAGTTATAGGAAGTCGCATTTGTGGGTTATATCATCCCAAGAAATGGGATATCTATGGATCCCTCCAAGAAAGATTCAATTGAGGGATGAATGAGTCCAAAATAAGTGATGAATATCCGTATCTTCCTAGGGTTAGCTGGATATTATCACCAATTTGTGATAAATTTTTCACGATTGTCCAACCCTTTTACCAAGCTAAATCGAAAGGGAATAATGTTTTCTTGGAGTGATGAATGAAAAGATAGATTCAAGTAGTTGAAAATGAGGCTTTTCACTACACCTGTGCTCACACTTCCCACAAGTGGAGAACTTTTTATGGTATTTAGTGATGCCTAGACGAATGTCATGGGCTGTTTGTTAATGCAAAATGAAAAAGTAATTTCTTATGCTTCAAGGCAATTGAAATTTCATGATCAAAACTATCCAACACAAGATACGGAGTTGGCTGTAGTAATCTTCGCATTGAAAATTTGAAGACATTACCTCTTTGGGGAGAAGTGTGAAATATAAACATCTCACAAAATCCTCAAGTATATATTCACATAGAAAGAGCTGAATATGCACCAACGAAGATAGTTAGATCTGATCAAAGACTATAATTGTTCAATCCATTACCACCCCGGGGAAGCGAACAAGGTGGAAGATGCTCTTAGTAGAAAGGAACCAACAATTATATCATTGATGAGTATTGAAAAGAATACAATCTTCTTAAATTTGATAAATATGGACATGGGAATCATAAAGAAGGGAATGTCATCAATCATTTCACAAATGATTGATCAACTGTCTCTTTTTGAATGGTTAAAGTATTATCAAAAGGATGATGTGGGAATTCAGAAGAAAGTGGAAACTATCATAAAAGGGAAATCCTAGGAGATAAATGTTAATAAAGAATAAATTATGATACTTGGGTCAAGACTATGTGTTCCATCAAATCCGGAGATTATTAATGAACTTTTGGATGATGCGTGTAGTTCGAATTTCTTCATTCACCTAGGAAACAAAATGAGGTATTGAGATCTTTGAGAATGTTACTGGTGGGATAACATGAATAAGGAGATCATTTCATATACAAAAAATTTCTTGGTATGTCAACAAGTGAAGGCAGAGTGGTAGAAGTCTAATGGGTTTATGAAACCATTACCCAAACTAATATAGAAAAGGGGGAACATCACCATGAAATTTTTCAACGGACTTACAAATAAATCCAAAGGAAACAATTCTATCTGGGTTTTTGTGGATTGTCTTACAAAGACATAAAAATTCATTACAATTTAAGGGGATTTCTCATTGGACAAATTGGCATGAATATACATCATAGAAGTGGTAAGGCATCATAGAGTTACATTATTGATTGTATCCAATCGAGATCCAAGATTCACCTCTATGTTTTGGAACAGTCTCCAACATGATCTGAATACTGAGTTGAACTTCATCCTAACTTATCATCCTCAAAATGATGGAAAAACTTGAGCAGACAATCCAAACACTTGAGGAATTTTTGAGAGCGTGGTTAATGGACTTCAAATGATGATGAGATCAACATATTTCTCTGTTTGAGTTCTCTTAAAATAACAATTTCGACTCCAGAATCCAAATGGCTCCTTATGAATCCCTTTATGGGAGGAGGTGCATAACAATAGCATGTTAGGATAAAGTTGGGGATAGAAAACTTTTAGGACTAGAAATGGTCAAAGAAATGGTAAATAAAGTTAAGACTATCCCGTAGCACATTAAAGCTACTCAGAGTCGACAAAAGTGATATGCTGATAATCATCAACAAGACCCAGAGTCTGATGTTGGGGACATGATATTCCTACTCATATCACTGTGTAAGAGAGTTATGTGATTTGGGAAGAAGGGAAAGCTTATTCTAAGGTACATCAACTCTTTTGAGATCCGAGATTGCATTAGATCAGTGGCCTATTGACTAGAACTCCCACCAAACCTATCTAAAGTACATGATGTATTCCATGTATCACTCTTGATAAATTACATACCTGACCCATCACATGTAGTCAATCCAAATTTGGTACCATTGGACAATGACCAATCTAATTAAGTGAATCTATTGATGATCTTAGATCAATGGGAAAAAGTTCTATGAAATAAGACAATTCCCCTCATCAAGGTGTTGTAGCAAAACCACAAGTTTCAAGAAGCAGTAGGGGATCAGAGGAAGTGACAAAGAAGAGTTTCTCTCATCTGTTTTAGTATGGGAAAAAGAAATTTCTAGGGTGAAATTTCTTAAGGGGCTATGATTGTAATGACCCAAAATTTTATTAATGAAAATACCTCTTGATCTAATTAAATGTCTTATTATGTAAAATGGTTATATAAAATGTATTTACTTCCTTGGTTTTATGTTTTTGTATTTTAAAATACCGTTAAGAATTGTAACATTTTCTAATATAGATGTTTAAAAATGATCACATAATTATTATAAATATAGGGATTTAACAAATCCAATTTTCTCAGACAATGGAAGCGATGACATCATCCAGTAGAATTTCCCCATACGAATTGGAGCTCAGAATAGAGGCAACGTCACTGGGCTTCACTCTGGACCAAGCCTAAGCTGAGCTTCAATACGTTAAGCCTAAACAAAACCACCCAATAGATAATTATAAGTTAATAGGTATTAACACTAGAAAAATTTTATCCAAGCTGCCCCAAAAGTCTATCACCACCGCACACCTTACCCTTTGGTTTTATGCGGGTGTTATAAGGGGTTATGTAAAAAGACCCTAACAATATTATTATGTTCATTATTTTTATATATAATAAAGAATATACATTCATTTTATTATTTTTACTTTGTAAATTTTTTTTAAAGCACAAATTTTATTTTTAGTTAATATTCAATTAGGATATCTATTAATATTTGAAAGATGTTTTTGTCAAAACCCACAAATTTTCGATAAATAACAGTTTTTATATTAAATAAAAAAATTCACAAATTTATAAAAATATTTAGAAAAAATTAATATTATTTTTGGATTCAAGATTAGAAAATTATTGAGCGGTGATTTTTTTATAATTTTCTGAGACAGTCGATTTTTTTGGGTAAAAATCAAATACCATTTAAATATATAATTTGTTTTATGACATCATAATGACCCAATAGTAATGTAATAAAATACTATAAAAGATTTATTCATCCAATATATGTCTTACCTTTAAAATAATGTGATTTTAGATTTGTTTGATTAACTTTATGGTGCCTTAGTGGACCCTCCAAGACTTATAAAATATTTAAACTTTTTTAAAATGATTTCTGTGAGAGTGTGACTCACCTCCACATAAGAAAGCCTAATATTTTAAAACTTTCTACCATTAGCCTTATAAAATAATTTTTTCCACTCTAATTTGGAAAAACCATTGGATGGTTTTTAGTTTTGATTAGTTTAATGTGCAGTGTCTAAAACCTAAATAATAAGGAATTACCTATCCTTTCCTATATAAACCCATCCAATCTCTCATTTATCTTCACTCAAAACCCTTGTAGAACGTCCCTAATATGCCCTAATCTATCTATAATCCTCCCAAGGTTCCCAAATCTCCCAATAAGCCTCTCTCAAGCCTCTACCAAGCCTTTGGGATCACACTTCCAAGTAAGGGATCCTCACTTTCCTTCCTTCCATATTTATGTCCAAGTTTCCTTATATTGTTATTCCCTTTTATTTTTAATTAAAAATATTGGGGTATGATTTATCACCTCCCATATACTACCCTCCTTATTTTTTAATTATGAGAGACCCATTTATCTCTCATTAATGCCTTCTATGCACACCCATCACCATGCCAAAATTCCGTAAGGGATTTCACTCTCCTCATTTACATTCAAGCAATTATTTTATATTATGCATATAAATTCAATTAAATATGTTGGGATATTATGTTCCATGAACCCATTATTTTCCATTTTAGTTATAGATTATTAGATACCCCTTTATCTCTCATTAACCCATTTTATGATTTCTATTTGATGCTTTTATGCTACCAAAGTTACACCAAAATTTTCCATGCCAAAATCATCATGTAAATGAATACCATACCCATTTTTCTATCAAAGGTATTCAAATTTATGCACATTTACTTTTATATTGAGTAATTACATTTATTTATTCCACATATCTTATTCGTGGAATAAATTATGATGTTTAATAAATCATTGTTGTATGACTTATGTGGAACACTTTTGCATGAAATGAAATGATTAAGAAGGATACACCCCAATAATGATCCAATGCATTGGGTAAAGAATAATATCATGATAAGCCATGTGAAATGAGGGTTTTATCATGATAATTCAAGTGAAATGAGGTTTTACTAATGTAATTCTAGTCAAATGAGGGTTTACTCATGCTCTAGGTGTAATGAGCCTTAGCTCATGCTAATATCATGTTAATTGTTGTTTCCACATTTCTATGTTATGATAATCATGTTGTATCATGACTTTTTGTTAATGTTTCTCTTATTCTAAATTTATATTCCTATTTCCTAACATGTATTTTATTCTTCATGTTATTCCTTGTTTACTCCTTTAATGGGCTTTATAGCTCACCCTTTTCTTATGTATTCCCTTAGGTTATCCCATGCAATGCAATGTACGAAGGAATGTTGTGGTCATGTAAAATAAGTTTTCAATAAAGATGTTGTATTTTATGTTTTAAGTAATTATTTAATGTTCATAATATCCCAATACACTAGACCTATCGATCCTTAGAGTTGTCTGAAGTGTAATTTTATGTAATAAATCATGATTAAGTGTGTAAAAAAGAGCAGGGCTATTAGTTTAGAGGTTACATATGTGAATGTGATAATGGTGGATTCAATGATTATGAGTTTTATAAGTGATGGAATATCATCGATGATTATTTATTTGAGGAGTGATATGGAGTTATTTTCTAGATGATCAAGGTCTGAATTAATTTGGGATGTTCAACCCTTATATTTTCCCATATTTTAGGCTTTGATTTTGGAATACTATCAAGGATTTTTATCATGTGTACCATGTATTTTATATTATAGCTATTTGATACAACTAGTGTTTCAAATTTATTTATATTTTAGAGATATGTGGTTTTGTATAGGTTTATTCATCCCAGTCCTCTCATATCTGTGACACGTGTTCTTAGTGCTGGTCACTAGTCCCTATCCTATTTATAGTGGGATTGGGGTGGAACACTCGCTTTTATTGGCCTAAGTGGTGTCTTAATGGGTTGGGTCATGTTACTTAAAAAACTTAATGCTTCCTATATTTAAGGTTTTATGTTATTGGTTCTGATTTCCTTACAATGACCTATTAGAGGCGGTCTTCAAGGGTCATTTTTTATCTCATTTATATATTTTATGGAGTCCTTTAGGGGTCATGTTATGACATAAAATAATACCTTTTACATGTATAATTAATTTTCTTATGACCATATTTTTTAATTTTAGAAATTTTTATGCCACTAAATTACATGTAAGTTAGAACAATAGTTCTATATAACCAAAAATTATCATTTTAAGACAATTAAATGTATAATATTATGGAATATATGGTTGAAAAATAAAATAAAATAAAGGAGTGAAATAAAAAAATGTGAAGAAAAATAAAAAAATATTAATAGAAAAAATAAAAGAAAAAATAGAGCTAAAGAAATAAACTAAATAAAGTAAAATAGCTAAAACAATGAAAAAAATATGTTTTAAATTATGAAATGAATAAAATTAAAGAAATAATAAATAATTAATTAAGGAGAGTTTAAAAAATAATAAATTATAAATATAGTGAAATTTTTTTATATATTTTCAAAAAATAAATATATAAGTGAAGAATAATTTAATAAATAATTTTAAAAATGGAGATTTTTTAAATAAATTTATAACCTAATTTTACAATTGAAACTATGAAATTAATTATATTTAATTATAGCTTATCATCTTTGTTTATTGAAAGTAAATTCTTATTTTGAAATAAATTATATTTGATATGGGATTATGAATCATTGAGAGTATGAGAATTATTTTGAAATAATGGAAGGGGAATATTTTTATGTATTTTTTTCTGCATGAGCCAATTTCAAATTGATTTGGTGCGTTAACTATTTTTTAAATTATCAGCATTCACCATTTATTTAGGATCTACCACAAATTTTTGTATCATAAGAAAATAAATAGTCCCATTATAAAATGGAATCAGGGATACGTGCCTTACAATTTTCCCTATCTTTTTTACATTTCCAAAGGGAAGTGTGAAATGGTTAGTGATCCTTACTTTTTGAGGGACTATTTTTACATTATTTACACTTGGTGTCAAAAAACAAGACTAGAATAATGAATATTAACATAGGTAAAATTCCCTAAATTTATTTAAATTAATTTTTAATTATAATTTTCTAAATATTAATATAATATACCTAACCCTAGGATTCATCCCTTGAAGTATTTGTTTAGCATGATAGTATAATGTATTAAATTTTGAAAAATATATAATAATAATTGTGAGGAGTTTTTAGTGTCACAAATTTGCACTTTTATTGTTCATCTCCTTTTTTTTCATCATAAAAATCATATTCCACATCTTAACATTGATAAGTAATTTTCAAGGAGATCAATTTGAATGAAAACTATTCACTTTTTATAATATGAAATTATGTTTTATATAATTTCAAATTTTATATTCCTTTATAAATACATATATAATCAATTTTTTCTCAAATAAATATTTAATCACTAATAACTACACTTTCGTTTTCTTTGAATTCATGTATTTTTCATCATAGTTTCTTAATTCAAATGGTTGATCAAAAAAATAAAAAAACACACTCATGGCATAAAAATGTATTTATCTTGAAAAACCTCCTCTATCACTTCTTTACTTGCTTATTCTATATAAGTATCTTCATTAAAAAATAATAAAATTTCAACCACCATTATAAAATAATATTATAAATTTCAAAAATTCATTTTTCCATATATTGTATCAGTGTTTCTAAATTGTTTAATATTAAGACGTTATTTTACATGTATTAAAATTAAATTTTTTACACTTCATCTCTAGGTTGAAATTTCAAGTTAAAATAGTTATCATAAATCATAACATACACTATTTTTGAAAATATTATATCAAAAATAATGAGAATTAAAATTTTATCTAGGAATAATATAAAAATATTAAGTAAAAATCAAAACTTCTAAACAAATTCAATTTTTTTAAATATTTCATTGTGGATATTTGATCGAATGATCCAGTAGCTATAATTCTATAATTAATTCTTTGTATCTTATGATCCATGATATTTAAATATCTCAAATAATATATGATTAATTATTTTTCTTTGATTATAAAAATATATACAATGTTCACCTGATCTAGTCATATATTAAATTATGAAACAAAATGATGTTGATATTTTTATGGTAACTTATTTTTCTAAAATTGCTAAACATTAATCATTAAGATTAATAAATCCATTTTATTCAAGATTAAACCTCCATGAAAAGATTTAAATATTTTATATTAAATAATTTGAGTGAAATCTCCCCCCAAAGTGGTATTTATTTTCATGTTCTTAAATATTTTTAATAAGTTAAAAAAACTTATTATCATATTTTTTTCTTATGATCTTAAAATGGAAATGGTAAAACCTATGAATTCACTTCTATATTGTACTTTTTTTATTTATACTCTCCTTCTTGATCATAAATGAGATATGCCTCCACATAAACTTAATCATTATCATTTCCATAATTTAGTTAGTTATAAAAAATGACCCAAGTCACCTTTTCATTAATAGACATTGGATTATTGAGATCTTTCCAAATTTTAGAGTTATTATATTTTACTCTTCCCTTGGATTCTAGTCTATATTTCACAATAAATCCCCCTAATGTATCTATGTCAATTGAGTTGATATTCGACTATTTGAAACTCAAAATTTGAAATTTACACTTGTTGATTCATGGTATTTTTTTCAAAATCATTAATTTTTTAGTTTTTAAAATTTTTATCAATTTTTGAATTATTTCACCCATCAATTTCTTTAATCATATATGTTAATAGAATTTGACAATGCTTCACTTAAAATTTACCCAGTTTATATATTTTCCATTAATCCCATTAATAGTTTTCATAGTGATTAAACATGTTAAGTAGGTTAATATTTTATTTCAAGTTGGTTAATAATTTAGATACATAACTATGTAAAACTCTAAATAGTTTATTTATTAATAATTTATTAAAACCATGTATTTATTATTTTTTTATTGTTATTATAAGTAAAATAATAATAAAAGTGGAGGTAACCCATTGTGATTATATCACTTATATTCCCAGAGAAAATTTTCCAACTTTGATCCCCCACTATATAAAACAAAACCTTCACTATCTCAAAGAAAAAATAAAAAACCTTTAGTTATTCTAATACCAAGAGGCTTTTATTTATTTTTAGGCCGGTGATGTAGCAATCTAGTTATGAGTAAATAGAATTTATAATGGTACTATATTTTATTTTCAACACATAATTCAGTGAGATAAACCAAAAAAAATTGGATTCATAAAAGAAAGAGAAACTGCATGACTAACTTATGGATTAACCACATTTTATGTAGAGTGACCTGATGGTGTCAACAAATTTTCCTCATAAGGGATTGAGAAACCCCAAGTTGGAATTGTGTGACTGTGAGGTGTTATTCAACCATTGGGTGTGACCATGGTGTGTGATCATATGAAAAGAATTTTCAACCGCATGTTGTATAGAGATATAACAGGAATAAAAAAAGAGAAATCATGATCCACATGATAAAGGTTCTACCATAAATCAAATCAGTCGATGATATTTGAAGTGTTATTTACAATGATTAAAATTCTTGATATTGGTTATCATGAACATTTTTATATGATTTTGGATAATGTTTAAGTGAATGAAGAATATTGGAAAAGTGTAGAATTTGAAATTGGAAACCGGTTAGAGTTGTGAAAAACCATGTATGAAAATTTTCATATCTATTACTGGTAATGAAATATCCTTATATGGGGTTTCTCTAAAAGGAAAAATATGGGTATGGTAACGGATTGTTTAATATATGAATCGACCACATAAAACATTGATTACATATAAGAATGTACCATGTAGGAAAATGGTTCACATAAGAGGTTTTCTACAAATGATATTTGACTAAGTTGGTTGTAATGTTCCTAGATCATGGAAATTCATTCAATATGAATGAATGGAAATAATTATATCTTTATGAATTTATATTATAATATATTTTGGTGTATTATGTAATTATTATAGATTTATGGAGGTACAATTTTTTTTTGGTTTTTATGAGGAAGAATCCCAAGATTGAATTCAATGGTATTCTACCACCGTATGAAGGATATATTAATTAATACACATGGAATTATTGTGGATGAATCTTGTATTTAATCTACTATAGATATAAAATTTATTAGATCTCAAAATAGCCTTCATTAGAACTAGAAATATCCTTTATGGGAATTGTCTCTTCCCCTCCTCTAACATGGCTTGAAGAATGGGTGTCGGCTTCATCTAGATCTTGGCTCAGAGGTGGAGTGGATTAGTGACATCTTCGGTATGGTTTCAGTGTGTCTCGGTTTGTCTTCAGCTTTCTCACATTGGTGACAACTTAGAGACGACTCTAACATGGCATTCTTGTGTGGCTCGTCATCAGCCCAAGAGTGTATTGGAGGGGAGAGTATCTCTTTTTACCTTTTTAATTTCCAGGGATTCTTGTAGGTTTTCCATTCAGTGGTTTTTTAATGTCATTGAAATAAGAGGTTTTGATGGTGGATTTGCGGTGTCGACATCAGTAGTGTCCCTCCTCGGTAGCCGCTCCTTTTTTATGGTCTTCTTGCTTCAAACACTAGTGAGGGTGTGTTTTCAGTTCAAATCTGAGCAGATCCATGCACAGAGAAGTGTTTCGAGTACAGAGTGGCCCATATCCATTGATCGACGATAATCACTCAATGTGGTGTTGGGTCATATAATCCTAGGTGACGATAGCTCAGATTCTCATTCCATAGATCATCTTTTGGTTGCTTCTATGGTTTCAGTGGCAGTGGGAACGTGATTGGGTTCAATGATGACTTCTATGGAGGTGAAAAAGATCATGATGGCACAAAAGATCGTGAAGGCTTCATGATGTAGAGGTTTTTCTAGTATGTGATGGTGATGAATTTTTGTCTTTATGGAATTCATTTTGTTTGGTGTTTTTTGTGGTCTTGTGGTTCGTGTTTTAAGGGTCAATGGAACCAGTTCATCAATAAGGGGATACTCTAGATGAGGTTCAGAGTGAGCATTTTCTCCTAGTCATTGCTTTCAGATTTGGATTTCTGAGAGGGTATGGAAGTTCCATCTATACCAAGCCCATGCATCTATGCACGTGATAGCTAGACAAGCAGCGATGGGATGGTGGAAGTTAGTCTTAATGAATTTTTATATTGGTTAGGGGATTTTATTTGAAGGATTGAATGAGTTGTTTTGGATTTGAACTCTTAGACTGGGGGGCATGGTTGTTGTTCTCATCTTTGATTTCATGTTGGGTTCCACCCATTATCCCTTAAAAGGGGATTATGATAAAAAAATATGTTTTAGTTAGTCATTAGCACTACAAATGTGATGATAAAGGGGTACCTCTATCAATTCTAGTTTAGTGCTAATAAATGGATCCCTTTATCAAAAAAATTTATAGAATATATAAATGGGAAACATTAAGAGTGTTCTTTTATTACTAATAAACTAACTTTTAATCATTTCTATTCCCATCCATGATAAATTTTTTGATGCTGTAGTGTGCTACTAAAATTATTGAACACTGTAGTAGAAAATAAATAATTTAATTTCTATTAAGGTTTCATCACAAATATAAAGAAAATACTATATTAAAAAATTTAAAATATTAGTTTGTAAATTTACATTGGTACATAAAATTTATCACCAAAATAATAAAATTAAAAAACATTAATGTTTCGGTGTCTTACATCCCCAAACCCCACTTAAAATATCTTAGTCATGCTACCAATTTCTGAATAAAATACCCCATCTCGAGCAAAATAATTTACCTATAAAAAAATTAATATGTTAGTAAATACTACAATGAAATAAATTAAAAAAATGAAATAATGAATTAATAAAATGTCACATTCAAATTGAAAACATACTCTTTGAGTCATACATGGGATACCATGTGTTGGATTAATGTGTGGTTGATTCCTATATATCACAAATGATTTATGGATCATTGTCCAAATTTATCAAGATAATCTAAGTTCATTTTATTAGTTTTAATAATGCCATGTTTGCTTTATACTAAAATATAAGTTTTAAATAAAAATATGTACTTTGAGTCACACAGACCACAACCATTTTAGATTGATGTGTAGTTAATTATTACAAATCAAAAATAAATTATCAATCATTTTCCTAAAATATTAGGATAATATAATGTTTTTATAGGGTTTCAGTGAGTGATTATCATTTTCAACAAAAATATCATATTTAAATTGAAAACATGCACATTGAGTCACACCGGTCACATCATGCATCAAATTAATTATTTATTAATTCGTATATGTCACTAATTATGTATTGATATTTATCCTAAAGTATCCTGAAAATATGAGATATTTTTCTTTGTTTTTAGTGAGTGACACACTTTTTTAATTGAAATTTAATTTTTAAATAAGAAACAAACATTTTGATTCATAATGGCCCCATAGTGTTCTAGATTTAGGTTAATATGATTCCAACATTTCACAAATAACATATGAATCATTATTTTAAAGTGTAAAAATGATATGATTTTTTTCTATTTTTAGTATCCCACAAGTCTTTTGAACTAAAATGTAAATTTTAAATCAAAATTGAAAAGTTGAGTAATACCGATCACACCATATGTTGGATTGATCTGGCGTTTATTCCTATACATCAACAATGCATATGGATAATTATACTAAAGTATGAAGAAAATTCAAGTAGGTTTACATTGTTTTGAGTATGTGATGTTTATTTTGAACTAAAATGAAAATTTTAAATAAAAACATGCACTTTGATTCATACCACCCACATTGTGTTTCATATTGATGTGAAGTTGATTATTACACATCATAAATAACTTTTGGATTATTTTTCAAAAGTATAAAGTAAATACAACTGGGTTTACTTGTTTTAAAGTGAGAGACACATTTTTTTAACTATAATATAATTTTTAAACTAGAAAAATATACTTTCCTTAATTTTGGTCACATAGAATGTCATATTGATGTGTGGATAATTAATACACATCACAAATGAATTATAGATCAATAATTAAAAATATAAATAAAATCCATTCATTATTTCTCAATTTTTTGTGAGTGACACATGTTTTTAAGTCAAATGTCATTTTTTCACTGAAAACAAGCACATTGAGTCATATCAGTCACATCATGTTTCAAATTTGTGTGTGTATAATACATACACATTAAAAATCATGCATGGATAATTTTATTAATTTATCAATACTATGTTATTTTTTTCTTTTTTTCAGCAAATAACACTTGATTTTAACTGAAATTTATTTTTTAAACCAACTAAACACATTTTGAGTCATACCATTCAAATCATGTATCATATTGAGATAAGGTTGTTTTTTATATGTAAAAATTACATATGGATCATTTTTCAAAAGTATAAAGATAATTATGAATTATTTTTCTTGGTTTTGAATATATCATGCTACTTTTGAACTAAAGTGACAATTTTAAACAAAAACACAAAAATTGGGTCATAACAATCACTTAATGTGTAGAATTGATGTGTGTTCAATTATTACATGTTATAAATCACATATGTATCATTATTCTAAATTATCAATACAATCTATGTACATTTTATTGGTTTTGAGTATGTGATTCTTGTTTTGAACTAAAATGTAAATTTTAAATATTAACATGAACTTTGAGTCATACTGGCCACACCATGTTTCATATTGATGTTTTATTGATTATTATACATAAAAAATGATATATGGATATTTTTCCAGAAGTATCTAGAAAATATGAGGGTTTATCATTTTTAGTGAGTGACAAATGTTTTTAATTGAAATTCCATTTTAAATTCAAAACCTACACTTTGAGTTGTACCGGCCACACTATGTATTGAATTGATGTGTAGATAAAACCCACTTTTTACAATTGACATATAGAATATTTTTAAAAATTATTAAGATGATATGAGAACATTATCCTGATTTTTAGTGAGTGACACACAATTTTAAATAAATTGTATTTTTTAAACTAAAACCATGAATTTTAGTCACACATGGAACACCATGTATTAGATTTATGTGTGGACGATTCATACACATCAAAAATGATTTATAGATCATTAAAAAACGTTTCAAGGAAATCTAATCAGGTTTTCTTGGTTTTAATCTATTTATATATTTTTATATCTAAAATATCATTTTAAACAGAAAACATGCACATTGTCTCATATAAGAAAACTAATTTGTTGGATTCATGTGTGATTGATTCCAACACATCATAAATGAATTATTGATCATTATCCTAAAGTATTAATAAAATCTATGTGTGTTTTACCAGTTTTTAGTGAGTGACAAATGTTTTTAACTATAATTTCATTTTTAAAACGAAAACATGAACTTTGGGTCATACTGGGGACACTCTATGTCCGATTGATGTGTGAATGAGTCCTACACAATACAAGTTAAATAGATATTTTTTCCCTAAAATATTAAAACAATATGAATGTGTTTTATTGGTATTAATTATGTCATGTTTATTTTCAAATATAATGTCAATTTTAGATAAAATCACACACTTGGAATCTTACCACCCACACTATGTGTTGGGTTGATGTGTAGTTGTTTATTATAAATTAAAAATTATTTATGGATAATTTTCCAAAATTATTAATAAAATCTAAGTGATGTTTTTTGTTTTTTAGTATGTGATTCATGTATTGAAATAAAATTAAAATTTCAAATAAAAACATGTACTTTGATTCATACTGGGCACACCAAGTATTATATTGATGTGTGGATGATTCTTACACATCAAAAATAACTTATGGATCATTGTCTTAATGTATCATGATATATGAGTGTTTTGTAAACTAAAACCTTAATTAAAATTAAAAATAAACCCTTTGAGTCATTTGTAAATTGAAAACGCACACTACTAAACATAAAAATATTAAATAAAGAATAAATATATCTATAAAGAGTACAAATAGTACCTTAGTTCACCATCCTTGTGGATGGATTTTTCAAAAAAAAAATCATTTATTATTTTATGATCTTAATATTGAAGAAAATGATCGAAGAAACAAAAATTCATTATGTAGTAATTTCATTATTAACAATATGAAAATTAACTAAATAAGTTTCACATAAAAATTTTAAGGAAATAATCTAAAAAAGTATATAAAATTATGATACAACAACTAAATAATTAGTAGGATGCCACCACTTAATGATCTCTATATAAATTTTGACACCATTTATTATTCACATTCATTTATTAACAAATCTATTTCCTATTTTGAATAAATGGTCTTTAGAAAATCCTTGTGTTATTGGAAAAATATAAATAAATAATGGAATAATAAATATTTTAAATGAAATTTTAATTATCAACAGAAATACCTCTTCATGGATGCTAGTTTATTGATGGAATATAATATATTTAATAATTTTTCAAATTTAATAACCATAATCATTCCTTGTAGTTCATTTCATACATTTTAGAAACATTGAGAAAATAAGTAAATTTTTTGACATATGTTTTGATTATGAAATATTATTATAAATACCTTAATAATTATCCACATGTATAATTTTAAAAGAATTATTATACTCATGGAATGTCCTCATTTGATGATTTTTATGGTATTTAAAGACCACCCTAATATAAATAAATATTCATTAATACATAATATAAAATTTATAACTCGACATTTATTTATAAAATGACTCATGTAGTGTATTAAAAATTCATAAATGTTTTCATGTGCGGCTGATTTTTTGGGTATCTAGTAATTGAATACAAAATATAAATCTTTGGTGTACCCAAATTGAATACAATGATAAACTGATGGTACATAAAAAATAAAAAAGAATATGTAATAGAAGGAAAGATAATATATATGATATGATTAAATTTTAGGGTTTTAAACATGTTTTATGGGTATTAAGAATAGTATATCATATGTTAGTTTGTCTTCAAACATTATAACTAGTTTTTCCATTATTATGAATATTCATATTCTTCTGATGTACTTTTCAATGTGCATGTTATGTGAGGTATAATGACCCCAACTTTTTATTCACAAGATTTTTCCTTCATATAGTACTAATATATATTCCTAAAAAATAAATGAATATAATTTAACAATAATTAACATAGTAGAATAGTTTTTGGAAAAAAAATTATGAAATCACACATCATGTATTCGATTACTAATGAGACTCCTAGACCAAAATTCATAATGATTTTATCTATATTCTAAAGGAAAATAATGTCTATAATGGAATATGCATAATTTTTTTCTTCAAAATACATGATGCTCATATCACTATATTTGAACATTGTATCTATATGAACTTGTAATTTAATTAAATGTGAAAAATTAACTATTGGGGTAAAGGTAATTTCTAAATTTCCTTTCAATCGATTGGTTGATCCTTTAGATTTTTTTGATTTGAACGTTTATCTCTCATTTTATTCTATATCTATAATGAAATTCCTTATTTCAAGACTTTTTCATTTTTTTAAAGGTTTTTCATTAAAATAAAATTGAAAAGTAATATATTCTTGCCAAAATTTATTTTTACAATACCAAACATACATGATATAAAAGTTCCAATACCAAGTTCAACCACGTGAACATCCAAAACATTAAGGTGAACATGTAGATTGATGCATTCCTCGCGAGGTACGTAAATCCCCACTCTAGCATAAACTTTTGGAAGCTATTTCTTTGGAAGAGTACCTCCATGTATATGGTACACTGTACCTCTTATAATAAAGAAATGGGTTTCTGATGATAAATATAGATCACAATAAATTTTCACTATAGAGTATATTAGTAAAGGAAATGTATCATTTTATTACTAATTAAAATTTCATATAAACAACAATGAATTAATTGATTACCTCTGGTAGAATAGATATTTGAGGGGAATTGATCACCTCAAAGATAGGGGATCTTCATGTAGTTTTTTCTGTTTTTTTACCTTATCTTTGATTCCTTCCAATAACATTCACTAATAACACATACTGAAAATTATATTTTTTATGGAGTATTTATTTATGTATGAATCTCCTCCATTTTCTTACCTTTATCCCCTATGTAATTCTTTTATCAAAATATGTTTAGGGAGATAATCCAAAACCCTCACCTTTGATGCGACCATATTGTTCTTGCCTCTTCAAGGCCACAGATTTACACTACTAAAAAAATGGGCAAGGGAAGTGTTACCCCATTATCAGCACTAAAAAAGCACTAATAAAAAACCCCTTTATCAGTGATTTTTTTTGTAGCACTGATAAAATGGGTATTTATCAGTGATATTTCCTACCAGTGATAAATTTTATGTTTAATAAAAATCAATAAAAATCAATTATTGTTATATAAGTATTTTTATATTGATATAAATATAATATATAATTTTAAATATGTTTTAGATATGTATAAACAGACTATTAAATTTAATTTATAAGAAATTTAATGAAAATGGATTTAAAATATTTTAAAAAATATTATTAATTAATAATTTTCTAATTATTATCAATTAATAATCATTTAATAACAATTTAAAGACACAAAAAATAAAAATAATTAATAAAAGATCTAAAATAAGTTGAAAATGCAACTCAAACTTCAAACGGCCATAAATTTTGATCTGGGTGTCCCTTTGAGCTATACAGTATTTCAAATCGAAGCCTTTGATGAGCTCTACGTACTGGTTACCTAGGAGATTCCTTTGTCACATTTTTTAGGCAAAAAAGGCCCATAAGGCCTCCAAAACTGAGTTTTTAGTCGGGATACCCCAATTTTTTAACATTAAAACAGGTATAACTTCTGATCTGGATTTCTGTTAGCCCTGTACCACATATCATATCGAAGATTGTTTCATTTTATTTTATTTGACTAGTTGTGGAGTTGAAACGGGCTTCTAGGTTATATGTTATGGTCGTTTTAACATTCTATGGATTTTCAAATACACATATATATGTATTTATTCGTAATTATATATTTGTATGTGTGTGTGTGTGTTTTTTATACGTATGTATGTATTTATTTATTTAATTATAAACACTCATAAAAAACATATTTCATAAATGTATTTAAAACAAGTCTTATAAGTATATATTAATATATAAATAAATATACAAATAAAAAATTATAACTAAAAATATATATATAAATAAATAAATATAAATATATATTAATATATGAATGAATATATATATATATACTAATATACGAATGAATATATATATATATATACTAATATATGAATAAATATATTTATATTAATATAAATCTATATCAATATACAAATAAATATAACAATATATATATATATCATTAAATAGAGAAAAATACGAAATAGCTTAGTTGTAAATGGGAAGCCATGAATGGGGGAGGTTGCGGGTTTGAGTTCAGGTGGAAGCAAAGGGGTGCGTGCGTGTGAGGATGCATGGGAAGGGCAGCACATAGGAGACCTCCTAACGCTGATAAGGGGGTCAAGTGCTATTAAAATATATCCCCACATTATTTAATTCTTTTTTATTTTTTATAATTTTTTTACCTTATTAGTTCTTTTTAAAAAGCACTGATAAAGGTCCCTTTTATCAGCACTAAAAAAAAGCGATGATAAAGGGTTCTTTTATGAGGGCTTTTTTTAGTGTTGATAAAAGGGCCTTTATTAGCGCTTTTTGGGGCTCTGATAAAAGGGACCCCCCATATTAGTGCTGATCTTTATAGCTCTTTTTTAGCACTGTTAAAGCCCATTTTGAGCGCTGATATAGGCTATTTTTGTAGTAGTGTTAGTCATTCATCAGGTATATCCAATGATTATTCTTGTGTCTAAAATAGAAAAATATAGGAAAATATGTAGTCGTTATTATATAATACTAATTTATAGAAGAATTTTTTTTCCATACTTACATACACATCCCATACTTTTCTGTGTTTTAATCTATTAATATTCAACATTAATTTACTTGATCATACTTCTATAACACATGATTTGGGATAGAAGTATATTTTAATTTTTATTCATGAATTTGTATATAAAAAAACATAATTATGTTTTTGTCCCATGGAACATAAATGTATTACTATAGATTTAAAATAAATACCATTTCTTAAGTGAAGAGTATACCATACTTGTTGTATGGTAAGGTAAGTTGGTTGTAATGCATGTTTCTTCATTTAAGCACTGATTGGGTTTTTAATGAATTAAAATTCTTAATCAAATAAATTGATATAAATATTGTCAGGTAATGTATTTCTTATCAAAATATACTATAAAATATGCCTCCTCATGAAGAAAAATAAAAACATTCCATATTTCTTTATTTATCATGTGTGTTTAGATATCTGGTGGTTACTAGTTTACATTCCCTTCAGAATACCTGAATGACTCTTCATAAGAATTGTATGAAAACCAATATGTTCCTTTCTAATGACAATTAATGCAAATTTAAATTTACAGTCATCTAGTATGAATGCTCACTATAAGGGATACTGAAGAGTAAATCAATATTTTATTATTTTATATTTTTAATAAAATAATGAAATTATATCATAGTGTTACCCTAATATCTTCTCAAATTAGTTTCTCAACCTAGGGTACACCATTTTTTCATGTATATACATCCATCATAAAATTAATTTGAGTGGTGAACCGAATGTAACTAATAGATATAGACTTGATAGGGTTAACATGATGTCTATGTGTATTCCAGCCATCCTAATATTGGATGCCCATGCTTATCACCTTAATAATTTTTGTTAACACCATCACACTACAATTATCCATTATTTTTGCGACATAGGTTTTCCAGCTTCTAACATGTCCTTATCTCCAACATTATCAATATGTTGTTCCTCTTTATTAGTATCATTGATATGTGGAGAACTTTTTTTCATTTACACTGGGAGTATCAACATATTGAGAAACCTATTATTCATTAGGATTGAGAGTATTGATATATATAGAAGAAATTATTTATAGAATTAGTTGTATATTTAATTTATATTACATAAGTGTAGTAGGGAATAGATAATACCACGAGGTAACATGGTGTATATTATAAAAAATATTTAAATTGATTATTGAAATATCTTTTTTCATTAATAGTTGAAGGTATTTAACCCCATTATCTAGTATCCACATCCCATCATTGTGGAAATCTTTATATAGAAACCCTGCTATTTATTATATAAAAATTACATCATTTTAAAGATAAATAACATAATAGAGATACAAATCTGGGAACAAATGGTTTGGATTCTTGGGAAAATTAGGCTCATAAATGACTTCCACATAATAAAACATAAACATTTATAAAAAAATTTCCTCTTTATCCTTCTAAAATATCATGTTTTCCTTAGTAAATGTAATCACCTATGGATATACATCAATGAATGGGGTGAGATAAAATCCCAGTAAGAGGATGAATAAGGGCCAGGAATCAATATAACATGGGTGATAAAAATTATAATCATCGTATCATAATCATAATATCAAAATAAATTTTATGAAGTAAACATGTGATAAATGTGTGGAATGTGAAAATTCATAAAAATGAAACATCATGTCATAGTAGCCAAATTGCATACATAGTTGTCAAAAAGCTATCATCATGTTCACGCATAACATATGTGAAAAATAATAACATCATCATTACGAACAAAGCTGTAATCTTGTTCACACATATTACACATTATCTCATGAGACACATCAAATTACAAAATGAATTATAGTGTAATATAATTCTTGTTCCACCCATAAAACCATAATATTTACATAACCCTAAATGCCACATAGAATGTATAATAATCATAGTCATGAAATAAACCCAAGGAAGAGAAATGGGTTCATAAATATTTCATAAATAATAAATTAGTGAATAATAGTTGGTGTTATAAAATGAAAAAGGGAAACCATATTTGGTGTAACCATTATAATTCTCAATTAAAGAAGAAAGAACTCAAGAAGAGTGAAATGTGTGTTTTGGAAAGAAAAGTATTTTTCTAAATTCATTGTATTAGGCTTAAACATAAAGTTGGTAACCTGAATATACCCAAAAGAAAAAGGTAATAATAATAAATTTATATTTTTGGAACATTAATGGAATATCCATACTAAAATTGGTGTGAAATAAGGAAAACCCGAATAAAGGGAGTAGGGTTTGAGAATCTCCTAATCTTAATTCCAGCATTATTTTGTTTCTTTCATGACTTATGAATAATAAAATTATAGTTATTAAAAAATTTACCCTGAAGGGAATTATTTTAATTTTTACCACTATTTATCAATTATTGTCATTTGATTATATTTCTTAATTTCCTTGGGTAAAGGGTGGTCAATTTTATACCATGTTTTACTTAAAAATTTCCATTTTTGATTTTATTTCTCTATTTTATTCAATGTAATTTGTATATAAGTATAATTAACTCTAAAATATTATAATACATGTAATTAAATATTTAATTATTTTATATAATCATACTACACATCCATGAATATGGTTATATTAATTGACTTGGAAATGTCTCCATTGGTGGTAAACCGACCTTTGATGAGACATTGTTGAAAGAGAGAGAAAAGGAATTTTAAAATGTATATATATCAAATACATGATACATAAAGTAGTTTAAAATAAATAATATAATGTTATGTTAGTTCCTAAAAAATCCTATATGGTTTGGTTATGAAATGGGTGGTGAAAAAATAAAGATAATAATAAGGAAAAGAGAAGAGTTGATTGACACTTACTTAATCCTCGGTGTAGCTTCTCCTATATGACACTAATAATCCCTTGATGGTTGGATTTTTATTACTCCATAACATCCCTAAGTATTATAAGGGGATTTAGAGGAAGTATTTTGATATATTTTAGGCTTTTTAAAGTGGGATATGAGTTGTTTTCCAAGGGAAGTGAGAGGGGTTATTTATATTTGAGGAGAGGGGTATTTTTAGAATTAAATATTAAATAAAATAATATATCAGAGGTAAAACATGTAATGGTTATTTTTTGACATTATAAATAATATATAAATATTTAATAATGGTTTTAATCCATTAAAACTCTTTATAATTCTAATTTAGTATTTTTTTAAAAGAAAGTGGAAAAAAAGAAAAAATATTATTTTAAGGGATCACTTTTGACTTCAGGTTTTGTAAATTACTTTTTTGGTTTGAAAATTAGGTTTATTTTATTTTAATGACTCATTTATGAAAATAAATATATCATTATTAAACCTCCTGTTATAGAAAGAATTATTTCTTTATTATTCAATAATTAATGTAATTTAAGATACGCCAATTATGAGAAAAATTTCATTTTTTACTATTTATCTAGAAAATAATGTAATTTAGAAAATAACCAAAAACCACCCTTAGAAAATGTCAATATGATGATTTCAAAGATTATATTCATATTATGAAAACAAATTTTTGAAATAAGTAATTGTAATTTTTAATATAAAAATTATGAATTTTAATAAATTCTTGAAAATATAGTTTATTAAAAATATGCTTATATTTTCTTCGAGTTTTTTAATAATGATATTTATTTTTTTTGAATTATAATATTTATATTTACATAATATAATCATTATATATATTATTCATAAAATAATTTATTATTTTGAGGTAAAATTACTATTCCAATAGTCAGGTTACTGTTCCCAACGATCATGTTATTTTTCCCAATGGTCAGGTTACTATTCACAATGGTCAAGTTACTATTCTAACAGTCACATTACTATTCCAATGATCACATTACGTCATATGAATAACTATAATTTCATTCATTAATTATTAAACTCAATTTTTCCCAAGGTTCTATATTTCTCTTTTTTATAATGTTCAATGGTTTACTAATATTTTGTTTCTTTTATGTAGTGTTGGAACTTAGGGCGATGATTCTAGTAGATTTGGGAGATCCATATTTTCCCATTTTAGATTTTATGTTTTATATTTTTTTTAAAATTTCAATGTTTGAAATTTTAATTTGTTTTGTTACTGTTTAATGTAACACTATTTATTAATAATGTAAATTATTTTTAGTATCTTTATGTGTATAATACTATATAGTATATTATAAAACATTTATTTCAAGAGATAAAATATCATTTATAAACTCTTGGTTTTTACATTCTTCAACTATTTAGGAATTTCACCCCCGAAATTTCAACTCATATTCTTGGTTGAGAATAGGTGAGGGTACTTCTATTTCATTTTTACTCTGGTTTCCATGTCACCTATTCATACTTATGGTTCCTCTACAACATTTGACATGGTGAGTTGTATTTTTGTGTAGAAATTTGTATATATGGTCCAAGATATTCATCAAGTTCTCTTTATATTAGAGGTCATTCTCCAGTTGTAACACCTCTGGATTCAGTTCATGTGAGGCATCAGGTATGTAAATCCTTAGGATTGATACTGGGTACACATCATAAATATTAGCCATTCTCAGTAGAAGTGAAAGTCGACATGCCACTAATTCTATGAGATCAAGGATCTCAAAGAGGCCAATATACCTAGGGTTAATCTTCCATCTCTTTTCAAACAACTCGACTATCTTTTATGGTGATATATGAAGGAAATTTTTTTATTCGACATCGAACTCCAAGTACCTTCGATGTTTGTCAACATAGCTCTTCTGCTAACTCTTAGAAACATTTATATGCTATTGTATGGATTGAAATTTATCTTTCATCTCTTTTACAAGATGAGATCCAAGTTGCTTTCATTCAGAAACTACATCCCAAGAATTCAGAGTTATACATCTCTTCCCATACAAAACTTTATATGGAGCCATTTGAATACTCAAGTGGAAGATATAATCATATGAAAACACAAATAATGGGAGATTTTTATCCCATCCACCTTTGAATTCCATTAATATGGAACATATCATGACCTCAAAAATATGAATATTATTTTAAGATTGGACATAATTTTGGGGGTGAATGGACTTTATTGAATTCAATTCCATATTGAAATAATGTTGAATACTTCTTCTGAATTTAGAAGTCAAGTTGGATCATAATTAGAGATAATATAAATTGGAACCCCATGTATCCTCACCACTTCCTTCCCATATATCTCGACACATTGTTAAAGTGATAAATACTCCCAAATATAAATGATGTGTACAATCTTGTTGAGTCATTCCACCATAACCCATATCACATTATTTACATTGGATATCTTCGGGGGACTAGTGAAAAATTCAATAGTGATATTATCCCTTTTCCACGTGGCTACAGGCAATGGTTTGATTATATATTTGGATTTTTGTCTCTATGCTTTACCACGTTGACGTACCAAATACCTTAAGATATGATATGCAATATCCTTCATCATGTTGTCCCACTAGATGTTCTCTCAATGATCATGATACATATTGGTACGTCCAGGATAGGGAGAGAATGGTGATCTATTTGCATAATCAAATAGTTCCTTCTTTATCTTAGGTGATTAAGGCATACAATGCCTCATTCAAAACTGAATCACACTATCATCTATAATGTAGAACTCATGTAATTTATTTATTTACTTTTTTCATCTTCTATTGTAGTTATAGATCATCCCTTTATGCCTCATTGATATTCTAGTGGATAAATGGTCGGGAAATAATATGGGAAAGCTAGGATGAAGTCACTGTCATTATGATTTATAGATCCATCCATTGTATATCCATGAATATAGGGTCTTTCATAATTCTCATAATGGACAGAGTAGTAGGTTGTTTTTTTCTAAGAGCATAAGATACCTTGTTTTTCTTTCCTAGATGAAAGTGAATATAGAAAGCATAGTCCTTGATTAGATCTAACCATCTTCTTTGATACATGTTGAGATCTCTTTTTTGTGAATATATAATTTATACTCTCGTGATCGTTACATATATCATAATTTTCACTATATAGGTAGTTCTTGAAACTATTCAGAGCGAAGATCATAGCTGCTTACTCAGGATCATACATCGGGTAGTTCTTCTCATGTATTCTCAAATTTCATGGGGCATAGGAAATCACCTTATCATTCTGCGTGAGTATGAAACCCAATCCTTTCTTTAAAGCATAATTGTGTATCACGAAACCTTATCCACTTGTTTTTAGTGTGAGTTTAGATTAAGTAACTATGATCTTATTTATATCCTTAAGTCTTTCCTCAAATTCATGCATCTAGACATAATTTACCCATTTTTATGTTAAATTAGTTAGTGGTATAGAAAATCACAAAACATTTCTCAAAAGAATTCGTTAGTACCCTATTAATCCAAGAAAACTATGGATTTTCCTGACATTAGTGGGTCTAGGCCATTCCTCGATTTCCTTTATTTTGGAAGGGTCCATAGATATTCCCTAGCTTGGGAAAAAGATCCATAAAAAATGTGACTTGATACATACAAAAGTCAAAATTTATGAACTTATGAAAAATTTTCCCCTTTATTACAGTCACTTATACAATCCATAAATTCTCTTCATGTTCGTCCATACTCTTGGAGTAAATGAGAGTATCATCAAAAAAGAATACCAAAAATTCATTTAGGTAGTATCTGAAGACTATATTCATAAAATCCATGAATATTTTAGGGGAATAAGTAAGTCTGAAAGGAATAATTATGAACTCATATTTCCCATAAATTGTATGAAATTATTTATTCTAAATATCTTCCCTGTTCACATTTATCTCATGATATCTTAAATGAAGATCCAGCTTAGAGAAGTATTGATATCCTCAAAGTTGATTGAAAAATTAATCAATCCTTGGTATGTGATACTTATTATTTATAGTGACCTTGTTAGGATATCATTAATCAATACATAGCTTCACTGATCCATCATTTTTCTTTATAAAGAACATTGGTGCAACCCTAGGTGATTCACTAGGATATATGAACCCTATACCCAAATTTTCACAGTAGTGATTTATTTTGAGTTATTTTTTCAATATTATTTTGTTAACCTCTTGGTTCCTTAGTTTTATAGGGAGTTTTTGGAAAAAAATGGGATTTTTATACCAGAAAGCAGGTGGTTCAGGGTTGGCGCACAATTAGTAGAGACTGTGCACCATGGACAGTGGAATTATCCAGGCTGCATGGATTTCCGCACTAGTGTGCAGCTATCTGTGTGCCCAAAAAATAGGTTTTTTCTTGGTCAATAAATATCCTCCACGGGCATACGACTTCCCCCTGAAAACCATGCAGCCTCTTTTCCTTAAGGATAGTTGTTCTTCATAGTTATCTCATGGTTTGAAAAATTGTGCGATCTAACCATGAAACCTATCTAGTTCATAAAAAATATAGAGTTACCTTTTTTTTCTTCCTCGATTTAACCCCAATTCCACCAAGATCTTCCCAAATATATGAGTTTTTTCCCTCGGCTCCTCTCCATCTCCTACTTTATCCCTTCAAACAATAAATTTTGGGTGGTTTTGGTGTGAGTCATTTAAGAAATAAAAATATAATCCCTTATTTTTTGGTTTCTTCCTTCTTCTTGGTTCCTTATTTCTATATCTTTGGGTTCTTCATTTTTCAAAGGGTTGGTTGATCTAAATTGGGTTGAACCATGGTTATTTTGGTTTAATATTGATGGATGTGGTTTGATCATGCCTTTATATGGTCCTTTTGTGGTGTGGTTGTGATTTTCCACCAAATTTCAGATTTTTCCAATCTTGAGATAGGTGATTCCATGCTTTAACATTATTATATGATTTTGTTATGATCAAATTTTTCCTTAAATGTTTCTTATGGATTATTTGTGTGGTAAAAAACATGTTTTAAATGGTTTTTAGGTGCATATGGGTTGAAATATGATTTTCCAAATGGGATTGGTTGGATTTGATGTGCTTCTTCTTTTTTATGACTTATAATCTGTTCCCTAAAATATGTAAGTGGTGAAAAGAATGTTTTCAAATGGATTGGTGTGCATGTAGTTTTGAAAGAGGGGTTTCTTATGAAAATGGTCGTTTTTTCATTTTCATTCACATTTCATTGTGTATGTTTGTGAAAGTGGGGATCTATTTGACATGTGAAATATAATTGAGCACAAAGGGAATCCTAGGTATCTAGGTGGGAGACTAGGATTGGTACACTAGTTGGATAGGTGGGGGAAGAGGAATGGTTTCTTATAGAAGGATTTAAAATACAACACTAACTAAACTTTGATGATGATATGATACCACTAAACCTTGGGATACGTTCCACTCTAGTGGCTCGTACATGAGGCTGTTGTGGGTTATAGTTTCTATACCATCTTTCACCGAGGTATGAGCTTCTTAGGGTCCCACTAGTGATAGTGACTTTAGGGATTACCCATAGTGCTCTTGTGATGTTGTTATTTCCTTCGGTATATGACATACATTTATATCATGTTAAATTCAAAGCATGATTCTATTGAAAATGTTTTCCTTAAAATTGGTTACTAAAAAATTCTCAATTCCTTTCTTTAAACTCACATTTTAATTTTACATATAATGTTATGGAATGGAATATCTTTTCAGTGGAATAATATTGGGCATCAGATCACACCCTACAAACACCATTGGTTTTATGTAGACCTTGTTATGTTCATACCAGGAAAATAAATATATTCCATGGTTGTGATGGTCCATCCAGTTTCTAGGGTTCCTCTCTTGTAGGTGTTAGTAGAGGTGGCTTGAGGGTGATGGTCATCTTGTTACATTGAGCCTTTTGGGTGGTTTTCTAGTTGTTTTCCCTCCTTTTTTGTTATTTTTGGTTTCTTTAAATATTGTAAACTATTTAACATGAAATTTTTGTTTCTCCTTTCCTTATGGATATTTATCTTGGTGTGATGTTTTATTCTTGAGAATTTTTTATGGTCCTTCAAAATGGGTGAAATAATTTAGAAGATTGTAATGTTGATACCCATTAACTAGTTTCCAGACCATGGAGACTGAGAATACCCTTTGATACATTCCTGGAGTTGGGTTGGGAGGTGGGTTGGATGAAAACCTAAACCAATTCCTGATAAAATGGTATCAGAGAAGGATTTTCCCTTTAATTAGTTCATGATATTTGGGAAGAGTCTTGGAAGAAAGGGGATAGGGATATCAGTGCTTGAGGTTCTGGTTATGAATAGGGTGTATAGACAACACACCTCATGAATGACCTTATGTTTCCATAGGATGTTGGGAATTAGTTTGAATTCTCTTCCAGGTGAGATGCACAGGCTGTAGAATGTTCATGGACATCGGTTGGGGGTGATATGGTTAGACTTGTGATTTTTATTATTTTGGAATTTATTTTAATTTATAAATTTTTTTAAAAGTTGAAATTTCTAGTTTTTTCAGATTGGTGTGTTGATGGTTTTTCTCATGTTTGTTGATTGAGGTCATAAGATGCATCCCCAAAGACTTCATGTGAAACCATTGGAAGAGTTTAGAGAGAGTCCTACTGACCAATTGATCAGAGACTTTTGAACGTAGTGATTCAATCTGTCTAAGCTTTGGTTCATGGATCAGGACCTAGTCCTTCTCAAGTCTGGGTAGTATACCACAATCTAGGTGAGGATAGGGTTAAGGAGCTCCTTAAGAAAAAAAAAACCTTCCTTACAGGGTAGCATAAACATCAAGAGGCAGAGTAGTGGATCAAGAAGATCAAGAGGATATTTGGGTTTCTTGACACTCCTAAGGTAATCAGGGTAAAATCTGCTTCATTATTATTGGAGATTTCTAGTCAAAGGTGGTGGGAATCATTGGTTCAGGTCGGGAATCATGCACAAATGGGTTGGAAGGATTTAATGATCATGTTCAATGAGTTGTACTTACCTGAGACCTTGGAATTTTCTAAGATCTAAGAGTTTCTATATCTCTACCTAAGAGATCCTACCAAGATGGAGTATTCTGATAGCTTTTTAGAGTTGGTTCGGTTCACATCTAAAGTTGTTTCCAATGAGCAGATGAAATCTCATGGTTTTGAAATGGGGTTGTGGAAAATTTTTTGATCCCAGATCTTCTTGTTTAAGATGAAGAAATATGATGATGTGGTTGATTGTTCCTTGATAGTGGAGATAGACTGTGCGATAAAGTTCAGGTTCTCCATGGTAGTTCTATTAGTGGGCCAGAGTAGTGGCAGTTCATCCAGGAAGAATAGGTAGTGAGATGAGTAGGAAAATAGGGGAGGTGGTAGCTCTCAACATCCTTCTCGACTATTCTCATCCACACCTTTTGATGATGGATCAGTTCTGTTCCATTAGTGTGGTAAGGTGGGGCATATGATGTCCATATATTCAACTCCACCCAGACTATGTCATTCGTGTGAAAAAATGGGGAACTTGCATCAGTTTTTTAAGGTGGAATACCCTTATCAGTATTGGAGTATTATTTAAGTGATAGTCCATGGTACGCTTTGGTTAACACCATGGACATGGTAATCCTCTACATGATTCCCAATGAAGAAGGGCACCAAACGGATCCTCACAACATCTCTAGCCGTCTCCAGCATCGATAGAGTTGTGGTTATGTGAGTCATCGGAATACCTCGATCAGTTCTTCTATCCAGGCTATGAATACCCTTGAAACCATACAATAGGCCAAACATAGAGCTCAACATGTTCAACCTTTTCATCTTGTTTCAATAGGTCCTCCTTCACCACTATTTGTGCTACTTGATTAGGCAGATCCACCATAATTGTGCTATGATCAGTCGTGTTCTACTATAGATCTGCCTCATTCATATAGCCCTCATCCAATAGTCACTCCATGCATTTTGACTATTGAGCAGCAAGACATTCTTTGCACTAGTCAGTCGCCGGTTCTACCTAAAGGGCCCATCGTACCTCCTACCACTGAACAACTTCCTATAATCATAAGTTCACACTTAGAATGGAAGTATGATATCTTTAATCATCTTGTCAACATTCTTGTGAGGTTCTCCATACTCGAGGCTATTTTCCTGTCAGCATATATGAATGAATCCCCCCATTGAGGCTTTAAGAATCCCCCTTCAGTTTAAGAAGGAGGTAGTAGCCTTAGAAGCCTTCCATGATGAGGCAGTCGAGCATTCTGAATGACAGGGAATTATCTCTTTCTATATAGGAGATAAAGGTTCTATGCTATAAGGGAATATCATCCCACTGTACATCACTATCCATTTCAACATTGTGTAGGTTCGCCACTGTCATGTTGACACAGGGTCTGGGATCAACCTAATCCTGACCTGGACACTCCAAAAGATGGGGTTGTCTGATGATGATCCGAGTCCATCTGACCTAACAATTTAAGGTATTGGAAGGAAAGAACAGACACTGGTTGGAAAGATCTTCTTGAATACTCGGTTCGATGACCTAGTTTCCAGCACTGAGTTCATGGTTCTCTCACAATACACTGCCTACAATGCGTTTATGGGTAGGCCATGGCTTCACCTGCATGTGGTGGTCCCTTCTTCATATCACCAATGCATTAAGTACACCCATAATGATCGAGTGGGCATAATCCAAGGTGATGTGTTTCCCTTTTCTTCTTGTGAAACCCACTACCTGGATGCTGACTAATAAAAGATAAAGTAAAAGTAGATTCAGCTTAATGAGGTTGAACATGCTACGGCTGTGACCGACCTGTGGACAGACTTGGATGATGCCTATATTTTCTCGATCCACAGATTGGTGGCTATGACCCAGACTTAGGGAAATGATTTTTTGTTTCTGGAATGAGGTGGAAGAACATTCCCAAGTATAAGGGACACCAAAATATCACCTCATATTTTTATAAAATTCAGTCTCAAGTGATCCCAGAGCCCCCTACACCTATAAGGTATCAAGATGTCCATCCCATGGAAATAGAAATACATCATACTTTATTGTTTCACTGGGATAAGATAAACCTCCTTAAACCAAAATACCACTATTGATTAGATATCATCAAGTGTGGACCCTTTGTTCGAAGGCCATATTGGATCGGGTCGATAGCTTTCATCACCATGGTTTTGGAAGTAGAGGAGCTCCTCGATGCGGTGTCCACCGCCACTCAGGTTGGAAACATTGTCTCTTTAGGATCTATCGACTCGGAAGAATTTCCTCTCACTAAGGATCCCTCCTCCATGAGTGAAGAAAATGATTTGGAGGATGCTTACCCTACATTCGAAAAGGGTGTCTCCACATGGTCTATGAATTGGTATAGGTGAACCTTGGTAACAAGACAGATCTGAAACCAACCTTGATTAGTGCCACTGTGCCTGTTGAAGAGAAACAGTGATATATGGAATTATAGAAGTAGCATCGGGATATGTTTGCCTAGGGTAATAAAGAGATGCCAGGACTAGATCCTCAGGTCGCTGTCCACCACCTCGGTCTTCCATCAAATCATCGCGGGTTCAAAAAACCTCCCGGAAAGTTTCACCCTTCTCACGGTGGCATGGTCGACACCTTGGTTAATAATATCATCAGAGCCAACTTAATCAAGGAGGTCTAGTACCCTAGATGGTTAGCCAAAATTATGCCCATCAAAAAGAAGAATGGATAGATTAGAGTCTGCATCGACTTCTAGGATCTCAACTGTCACTGCCCGAAGGATGACTTTCCCCTTCTTGTGATGAAACTATTGATTTATTCCACCGTGGGGTTCCATGATCTCTCCTTCATGTATGGGTATTTTGGTTATAACCAAATTTGAATATCCCTCAAGGATGAAGAGTCTATGACCTTCAAGGAACCACAAAGTATATTTTTCTACTAGGTAATTCCCATCAATCTAAAGAATTTAGGTGCTACTTATCATCATTTCATGCATCACATATTTAATTCTATTTTTTGGACATTGGTGGAAATCTACGTGGATGATATGGTGGTCAAATATTTCCAATTTTAGTACCATCCCTAAGATCTCGAGAAAGTGTTCATCTTCCCCCTATATCGCCATCTGAAGATGAACCCATCGAAGTGCACCTTTGGGGTCACCTATGCAATGTTTCCTAGATTAATTTTCATATATAGAGGCATTGAGATTTATTTGGAGAAGATCAAGGCCATCAGTCAAATGTCTCCTCTGAGAAACATTTGGTACCTTTGGGGCTTTCAAGTACACTTAGCATACATATGCTGATTTATTGCAAATCTGGATGGTAAGTGTAATCCTATTTCCTGGATCATGAATAAAGTTGTCGATTTTTAGTGGGATGAGGAGTGTCTGACTAAATTTGAGGAGATCAAGGATTACATGTTACAACCTCTGGTTCTGATGCCACCTATTTCTAGAAATCCCTTTGTCATTTATTTTCCTACTCTAAAATGATCTATCGGGGCCCTTCTCACCCAGAAGAAAAATGAGTGAACAGAGAATATTTTATATTATATCATCCAAATTTTCCTCAATACATAGACCAAATAATACTCTATCAAGAAGAGCTTCCTCACATTGTTATTCACATTACAAAAATTGTGACACTTCCTATAGCACCATGAGATACAGCTACTGCCCCGAGTGGATCCGCTGAAGTAAATTCTTAATAGCCCCATGTTTACAGAAAATCTAGCCTAGTGGGTAGTGTTACTCTAGTAGTTTAACTTCATGTTTGTCCCTAGTGATGAAAAGAGGGCCCACGACCAGCGGTCTTTGTGGGTATGGGGAAGATGTGGGGCAGGACGGGCCTAAAAAGTTTGACCGTTTAAAGTGCAGGCCAATGTGGGTTGAGCCCACATGGGTGCAGGCCAATGCGGGTTAGTCCCATGCAGGTGCGAGCTTGACCGCGGGCCTGATTTATAAAAAAGTTATTATTTTTACAAAATATGTTTCTTTAACATTTTAGTTTTTTTAATAAAAAAACCATGGTTAAACGGTGACATATAATTTCTCACCATAATGGTCATACTAATTCACTATTTATTCACATGTGAATTTTAAATAGGCCTATATTTATTGTTTTAATATTATATTATATTATTTATATCATAATTATTAACCATATTCCTATGGTCTCTCAACCCATTTCTCAAAAAATTGAACTCATCTCCCGTGCGCATGGTTTCAATTCTATTATAGTTATTATAATCATAATTTTTTAGGTTGATTTAATTGTGTTATTATTTAATTTTTTTATTAAGAGAATAGGATAGAACCTCGTGGAAACACTAATAACTTCCTCCAAAACTGATCGTTATCTGGAGAGACTTTATTCATTCAAATGTTTATTTGTTCACATCACAATGCAACCATCATTATCATTCATCTCCCATCACCGATCACTCACCTACTTTCTATCACAATAGTTTGCCACCACATCAGTGTCGCTGTATGCCACCATTAACCCACAAAAAAAATGTTCAATTTCATCTCTTAAAACAATAATTATTGTTAATACATATTTCTCCCCTCAAACACCATTAATAATGATAAAAAATACAGTATTTAAATTATTATATATAATAATTTTTTAATGTGGGTAAACCCACGGGCAACCCGCGGGTTTATGCGGGGTGAGGCGGGTTTGAAATATTTTGTTCACATTATATGCGGTCTTTTGCGGACAAACCCACGTAGGCTCAAACACGTGCGGGTTTGGCCCGCCCTGCCCCAGCCCGCCCATTTCGTATTACTATTTGTCCCCCAGAAGGCCATCAATGGACATGCATTAGTAGAATTTCTTGCCGCCCATCCATCTTCTGCGAACCATTCTCTATATTTTTATTTCCTAGATGAGAAAATTCTCTCAGTAGATTAATCCATTCTGTGTTGGTAAATTCATTTTGAGGGTTCTTCCCAAATCCATATCGGCAGAATAATTAATGATCCCAGACTCAGCAAAGTGGGCCTAGGTATCATCTTTATCATGCCATCATAAGATGTTCTTTTTTATTCATTTCTGTTGTTAAAATATTTTACCAACAATGAGGAAGAGTACTAGGATCTCATTACAGGTCTCGAGCTAGCTTTTAGGATTGACATTCCCCACCTACATGTGAAAGGGGAATCCAAACTAGTTGTCAATAAGGTCAATGGTGACTATGTCGTTAAGAAGCCAGAGCTCGTACCACTGTTAGAATGTAACCACCAACTGATGGCCAAGTTCTCATCTCGTAGACAACTTAATCATGTCCCCCTGTCCCAGAACGGTTGAGCTGATGCCTTGGATAGCTTGGTTGCATCTCTTATAGAGCCCAGTTAGGATGATTTGATTATCCAGGTGGCCCATCATAGAGTCATCACTTCCCTTACTCAAGATGACGATGATAGCCCAAAGGTAATCCAACTTACCACCGGTGCCTCCATGTTTGGACCCCTAGGTCCCCCTGTCGTAGTGTTGGAAGTGACTCTTGACTGGAGGAACCCCTTTTTCAAGTATCTCCAGCAAGGTAATCTCCTAGAAAATCGAGCTGAGCATCAAAAAATCTGACGACGCACATTGTAGTTCACCCTCCAGAGTGGTCCCAAACATGAGAAAATCCCTTGTAGGCACAGGTTTAATGGGATTATTCTCTATTTAATTAAAGGAGGTGAGATCTCTTGAGTCATGCAAGAGGTTCATGCTGGTTCCTATGGGGCTCATCAGATAGGGCCTATACTCTCTCCTCAAATCTGGAGATTGATGTATTTTCTGTCTGCCATTATCTATGACTATATTGAGTTTTCTAAGAGGTTCTATGCATGCCAAATCTAGGATAATTTTACACATGGGCTTCCAGAACCTCTCCACACAATCAAGTAATCTTGACTCTTCATGGTCTGGGGACTCGGTGTCTTGTGACCCTATCCACCATTGACAGCTCGTCAGTGCAGGTTCATCCTGACCGCGATGGATTTCATTTCCAAGTGGTCAGATGAGGTTCCACTCAAGGAGGCCATGGCCTATTCTATCTTTAAATTTGTGATGTCTAATATCATCTAGAGATTTGGATTCCCTCATTCCTTACTCATCGATAATGACACCAACTTACGAGCAGTCGAACTGAAGAAGTTTTATACCAAGTACAACATATGTTCTAACCATACATCCCACTATCATGCACAAGAAAATGGGGAGATCAAGACATTCAACAAAAATATATCTAATATTTTTCATAAGAGTTTTGTTTAGAATAAGAAGAGTTATCCAGAGAAACTCCTCATCTCTCTCTAGGCTTATCAGAAGAAAACTCATAATTCCACTCAGGTGACCCCATATTCCCTAGTGTTTGGAACGGAGGTAGTCATGACCATAGATATTCAGTTGCCTTCATTATGCACATCTTTATATGATCAGTATACACTAGATAAAGTATCCAAAATCCTTTTGTAAGAACTATAATCACTTGAGGATAATAGGATTTGTGCCCTGCACAATCTGGGGATGCATCAGAAAAGGATAGCCTGAGCTTCAACAAGAAAGTTCACCTCCACTCTTTCTTACAAGGTGACATCATGTTGGACCTGATAATTCCAATGATACCTGGTAGGAATCCACCGAAGTTGGAGCCCAAATGAGAAGAAAATTACATCATTCACAATATTTACCCCAATGGCGCGTATTTCCTAGTTACTATGGATAGAGAGTGTATTCCTCCTCCCACCAATGATAAATTCCCCAAGTAGTATTTTTCTTGAAACGTCCCACATGGCTCTAAGTTGTCCCATCATCTTTGCATGACGTTAAAATGTGTGATCCTTCCATGATGAGGGATGTCAAACTATCCAGCACTTGTACCGCATGATAATAAACTAAAAATGGTCTGAAATCTACAACCTTAAACTAAGATCTCCCCGCATTCTCTCCGCATGATGTTAAACTGCATAACATCTCAAGAACTATTTATGTCTTGATTCCCATCATCATGTGTTATGTTGTAATTCTCAGATGCCTCGTCGTAAATTACAGCCCCTAAATTCCTCTCTTTGACTACCCCTGGGTATAGTTCTCTTGAAGGATCACACACAGTGTACTGTAGACTTCATTGTCCCCCATTTATTCTGAGTTTATGATTATCGCACCATGTGACCTTCCCATTCTTCTATCATCCTACATCCTCACCGCACAATGTTAAACTAAATTTCCGTTTCAGAACTACATATGGAATGATTCCCATCCTAATGAGATACGTAAGAATGCCCGAATATTTTTTCCATAGGCCCAACCCCAAACTCCAAGATCTCCCCTAGGGTCAAAACACATGATGTGGTGGGGGCCTTCTTTTCCTTCTTTCACATTAGTTTTATCATGATTTTACCATGTATTCCCCTCCTTGGAGATCTCCACCTCCCCGTATCCTCACCGCATGACATTAAACTTCATGGGAATATTTAGGATTCACACATACCCTTTATTTGGGTATCCATCAACATTCACATTCTAAAGGACCCACGAATAGTACGGATGCTCGGCCTTATGGTTCACGTACCATTTCGGGCCAACATTTTGGATGATTTTGAACGACTCTTCGATACAATTCCTGTGTTTTGATTGTGGCCAGCAGTCGACGCTCATTTTTTTCACATCCAAGGTCACAAAATATGGATTTTGTGCTTTGAACATGGTCAACGACCATCCTCCATTTTTATTTCCACCCCTATATGTCTCAAATATTGGGTTCAGTGTTTCATTTTGTCCTATTATCCCTTCGACTGTTAGTATGCCTCGATCAGGAATGTTGGTCTGGTTGGGATCAACCTTGCCCACTCTCGCCCATTCATTATCATACCCTTATGTGCTGGGGGGAACCTGATCTCATTCCTTGTTTCCCACACCGAGCATTTATCACATGGGCTTAGGAGATTTTGGAAGGCGATGCCTGCATAAAGGGTCGCATAAAAATGGTCTGATCTCTATGACCATAAACTAAGATCTTCCCACATCCTTTTCGTATGACGTTAAACTATGAGTCACATTGGGAAATATATTCAGCTTGATTCCCATCCTCATGGGATACATAGGAACGCCGGGATTTCTCACCTGTGGCCCAGCCATAGGTCCCTCAACCTTTCCAACCCCCTAGACCAAGTTCTCACATAGGATTGTGTGGTGTGGTATGGAATCTATGTCCATGTTCACATCAGGCTATTTTTTCCAATCTATACACATCCTATTAAGACACCATTCCTTCACCAAGGTCCCCTCCGCAAGACTTTAAACTACACAGGTACCATTATTCTTTACATATCCCATCATTTGGGTTTCCATCATATTTCACATAAAAAAGGACCCCCGAACTTCATGGATTCTAGGCCTCAGTGATCTCCTACCATCTCAGGACAATGTTCCCAATGATTTTGAATGACAATTTGACATGAGTTGTGTGTTTCTAATATGGTTATTGGTCTCTGATCAATTGATTTTTCCTTTTCAAGGAGACACGAGATGGATATTGTGTTGTGAACATGGTCGGTATTTATCCTCAATACTTGTAGACATTCTGTATTCTCCCAAATGATCGGCATAGTGATTCACCCTTTCCTCCTATCTATCCCATGCACATGACATTAAACTAGGCATCTATAGTCCGAGCTCTATAACTATAAACTAAGATCTACCACATCCTTATCGCATGATGTTAAATTGCATGACATTTTTAATAATTATGTATGACTTGATTTCAATCCTTATGGGATACATAAGAATGCCCGAACATTTCTTTTTCAGATCCATCCAGGGTTCATCTATTATTTCTCTCAGCCACATGGCCTGAGTTCTCTCGAAGAATTATGAACGATGTGGCATATGTGGGCTTGTGTCCTCATTCACGTCGGGTTATTCTCCACGCTATGCACATTCCTCTTCAAGATGTATGTTCCCTACATCCTCACTGTATGACGTTAAACTTAATGTCCCCTTCAGAACTATGTATGGATTGATTCCCATTCTCATTGGATACATTAGAATGATCAGACATTTCATATGTGGGCCCATCCTTGTTTCTTAGAAACCTCATCTTCCTTCTGGCCCCTTGGCCTAAGTTTTCTAGGAGGGGGTATGTGATGTGGTATGGACTCATGTCCTCATTCACGTTGTGGTTTCAATAGCCATGCCATATAACTATCTCTTGAGAGCTCTCCACCCCCTTTCCTCTACTCATCTTCTCAAGTCATCTTCTCTAAAATTTGGCCCCTTGACCTTCTTTGGAAACTCACCAATGTTCCTAGGAGCACTCTGGTTTCAGAACTAGAGTTTCAGATTCTACATAGACATGTTTTCACCCATTTCCATGATTCATGTTCTCTTTTAGTTAGTCTTTACTCATCTTCCACATTCTAATGGACCCTCGAAAAGCATGGATTCTAAGCCTTAGTGCTCTCCTACTATTTTGGGCCAACTTCCCTAAGGATTTTGAACAACAAATTGACACAAATCACTCATTGTGAATGTGGTCAACGGTCGATGCTCAATTGTTTGTTCCCATTTCAAGTAACACGATATGGATGTTGTGTTTGGAACACGGTCAAAAACCATCGTACCTCTTTACATCACCCTTATTAATCCCTAAATATTGGTTGCATTATTGACATCCTTTTCCACTTTATCATGTTCAAGTAGAATCTCGAAACACTTGGGGATATCACTTAGTGTGCATTTACACATTAAGAGGAAGAATATATGGTGTGGTATCATTCTAGGATCTATGCTATTTCCCCTTCTTAGTATTCCATGTGCCATGAAGAACTTCTCCACCCTTTTTTCCTACATCGAGTGTGGCTCACGTGGGCTTAGAAATTTGGTTAAGGTTTATTCCTTCTTGGAAGAGTCTCACTTCTTATGGTCCGAGCTCTATGACCATAAACTAAGATCTTCCCTCATCCTTCTCATATGATGTTAAACTGCACGACATCATCAAGAACTGTGTATGGATTGATTCACATCTCTATGGGATACGTGGTTCACCCATACATTTTGTCTTCTGGTAAAGTACCATATCCTCTGATATTTTTCTTCACTTCGGCCTGGGATTTCTCCTCTCGAGTTATGTGTGGTGTGTTATGGACCTTTTCCTCATACATGCCGGGTATGGTTTTTCACACCTTGTCCATTCCATCTAAAAACTCATTCTTATGAATTCATCCAAACCACATGACCTTAATCTAAGCTTCTTGATACCACATGACTTTAAAATGTTATGTCTTTTCTATGAAATGTTAAAATGTGTGGTATGGTCCTATCATACCACCCTAAGCTATGACACTACCATCTTTTCCACATGACAAAAAAGGCAAAGTATTGTGATGTCTTCACTCAAGGGAACATCATGTTTGGTATCGATCATCCATCATGACATTTTTTAGGGCCTATATATGGCTTGAATCCTGTAGCGACGCCTAGATTCTCCATCATAGGTTGGTTTCTTTACAAAAAAAACACATCCACACTAAAGAACAAACAAGATCTATTAAATTCTGCATCTCTTGGTGTATGGGACAGACATGTAGGATAATATTTCCCTTATCATTGGTACTTACCATTCCATATATAGAACTACGCATGGCTTGATTCTCATCCCCATGGGATACATAGGAGTTCCCAGACTTTTCATATTTGGATATAACCCTAGGTATCTCAAATCCTACACTCTTTTAGTCCCCCCTTGGTCCAAACTATGCCAGAGGCTTGTGATGTGGTATGGACTCTATGTCCTCGTTCACAATGAGTATTTCTACAACAAAATCATGGGTATCCCTTGTCTCTTCCCAACATGGTGTGAGTTCTACGACCATAAACTAGGATCTTCCTATGAGAACTATGTATGGATCGATTCCCATCCTCATGGGATACGTAGGAATACCCAAATGTTTAGTCTCTGGGTTTATCCCTAGGATTGCGTCACAAGATGGAAGGCCTCTTTGGTCTTCATTCACGTTGTGTTTTGCTACTTTGTCATCCTGTGAACATTCTGTTAAACCATGTCTTCTTTCTATGGTCCACTATATGACCTTAAACAAGAATTCTACAACCCTAGGATCCTTTCCCTTGGAAAGGGATTCGACTCCCTCCATCTGACATGTCTCATTGGCATACTCAAATGCACCATAAAAAAGATTCCAAAGTGTGGAATTTTCACATGAATATTCTCCCATCTCATTTTCATGCTTCATGATACCTTTATTTTGATCCCCATCAACTTCTATGTCTAAAGTGACCCTATTTACATCTTAGTCTCAGGCCGCATTGGCTCACCTACTGTCTTGGGACAACACCCTTGAAGACCTAAAACAATATTTTGAGACAGGTCCCATTTTTCAAACACTATCAGCCGCCGACTCTCATTTATCAATCCCATGCTCAGCTAATGTAAAACAGATGTTGTGTCTTGAACATGGTCAACCGTTATCCTTTATCATCACACCACCATAATTGTGATCCAGATATTGGGAACCATGATTCACATCTTTCCACTCCCTTATGTTCAAGTGGAATTCCAACATTGTCGGTTTTACCCCTTTGTGAATATATGTGCGTTAAGCAGGCATGTTAGTTGTATTGAGATGTACTTCACCTAGAATTTCATTACCCTTAATGTGTTCCTCCCTGTACCCAGAAAATCTCATCCCTAATCCTTGTTTCCCACATCGAGCATGACTCATGTGGGGTTAGTGGTTTTGGTAGGATGTGTACAGGTGTAGCCAAAATATACATTCCCTTCATCCCGCATGTTGTTAAAATTTAATTTGGGAAGTACGTATGACTTGATTCCTATCCTCATGGGATATATATGAATTCCAGAACACTCCATCTTGGTTCTAACCCAATTTTTTCATTCATCGGTATTTCAACCTAACATTTCCCTTAGGATTACATAGTGTGGTGTAGATTGGTTGATCCTCATTCATTTCAAGATATATACTACACCATGCATTCCCTTTCTAGGTAACCATGTCCTCAATGTATGAATTCAAAATATGATTCTACCCTGGATATGTTCAGGATGCCCCATGATAATTAGGGGATGCTTCAACTTCTCCATCAGAGAGGTTTTACCTCTCTGGTGTTGGTATCTCACCACATAGTACATTGAAAAATATGTAGGAACACTTGGGAATTTTTCCTTGGGTCCAACCCAAAAATTATCCTTTTAAGCCCCTTGGCCCGAGATCTCTATTAAAGGCACATGATGTGGTGTCGACTTCTTGGTCCTTATTCAAATTGATTTTATAGTAACTGCATCATGTACCCTTTAAGAGATATCTTCCCCCTTTCGTCTTTACCACATGACTTTAAACTACATAGGTCTTACAGAACTATGTATGGGTTGTTTCTTATCCTAGCAGGATACATTGTAAAATCTGGATGTCTTGTTCACATATCCAACCATGTGCTTTTAAACTCTCTAATACGGTCTCCTGGACTCATCCCCCTTTTCACGACAATTCATTAACCCCATCCTCACCGTACGATGTTAAAATACATGTCTATCATCCTCATTAGCATGACATAAAATTACGAGCCACTCCAGGATCTCACTATATATATCCTTTTAAGAAATGAATATGGTCCCTAATCAGACTGATGTGCTCATCTAATATATTTTCATCATTGTGGTATAATTTCAAGAGTGTTGGAATCTATTTGAACAACCCATCACTATACCCTCCACACTTTGTGTGCACTTTATTTGGATCCTCATCCTCTTTCATGCTTGAAGGAACCCCCTAACAGTATGGATGCTTGGCATATGGCCCTCCTACTATCTTAGGCCAGCGTTCCAAAATAATATGGATGACATTTTGAGTCAGGCCCCGTGTTTCAAACATGGTCACAAGTCGGCCCTCATTTGTTCTCCCCATTTCAAGCTAACATAATAGGGATTCTGTGTTCCGAACATGGTAAATAGTTATCCCTAATTGTGATTTCATATATACAGTGTACCAAATTTTGGGTATCTTGATTCACACATTCCACTCCCCTTTGTTCAGATTGATTCCAACACCCCTGGAATTACCCAGCTCGTCCACCAGAGGATGTTGGGAAAATATAAATTCGACTACTCTGAGAACATAGTTCTCTAGTCAGGACTCCCTCTTTCTTCCCATAATTCTAGATCAGTTGGTTAGATCTTAGATGCTTGGATCTTGGTTTTCAATCTCATATTCAAATGGAATAATGATGCAGTCATCCCTTATTTCTCACATCGGGAACAACCCACATGATCTTAGGGATTGATTATTGGATATTCCCCAAATTTGATGGAAATAAATAAAACCAAAAAAAGTAACAAAAATCATGCACACAATCCACATAAACAAGAAAATAATGGTAGTACATTTATGAGTTTACACAAATTACAGTACACAAGGATTAGACCCTCCCATAGATGGGTTGACTTCTTCAATGGGGTGTCCCAGCTCCTCCACTCTCTAGATTGTGATGTCCAGGATCCATTTTCTTCTGTTAAGCTCCCACTCCTTCTTGATGGAAATGTGGCATAGTTCATCATGATCGATTTGGGCATATTCCTTTTAGGCTCGAATAATATCCATATCTTGAAAGGATCCGCTCTTCTTTTCTTCGTCCTTAGTCAGATGGGCCTTTAATCACAATATGAGACCCGATTGTGCATCAAGGAAAGATTAATACTTGTTCTCCCATGCCCCCCACCACTGGATTTTATTTTTAACCTCCTCGAGTCCCTTTATGTTCACACAATTCTTCTGTTTCCAGCCCACACCCAAGCCACTGTCATGTTCCCATATCTTCTCTTCCATGAAGTCTCAGATGAGCATAAATGAACACTGGGCATCCACTCCTTCAGTGGATAGTTCACACATCTAGGATCAAAGCCTCCCCATCTAGTCTATACATTTTTCTTGTAGGATATCCCCAATGAAGTGCTTGATCAACTTCCATGAACGACAATAGATGACCTTTCTATCCTCTTCATCAGAAGTCGTCTCATCCAGGTCCTCAGGTCAGTAGGTTCATATGTGGTGAACGCATCCAGGAACCCATCAACATGATCCTCATCTAGTGTCTTGTTGGGTAGGTCAGGTCCCATGCCATCATATTAGTCCCCACCATCATATTCCACATTGATGATTTCAAGTTCGGCCCTACTGACTGCTCCACCAATAATCAGTAGTGTTGCGGCTTGGTTAGTAGGGGCATCCGCTTCCACGACCATCACCATTCACTTGGGAAAAGTAGCACCAGGGGCCCCATTCATCCTTGCCAATGTGGCCCATTCCATTTGAAGAACTATGCACGTGAGGATACCCAGATGTATGTTGGCCTGATTTTACGGATGATAGTTACAAATTCTATGAAGAAGACATACAGAGATCAAATAGTTGGTCTCTCCCCTGACTTGTTGTCACTGAAACCCCGAGTTGTGGCCCTCTATATATAGTTGGGAAATACAAGGACTCTGGGAGAACCACCTTAGGTATTTTAGACCTGCTAGGTGTGGTAATCACCATTTTCATAGGTACAGATCTAAAAGCTACATCTACTACTGCTTGGGAGTGGGTTTTGCATATGAGGACCTTCTGTATAGGTAAATTGTTAGCTGTGAAAGGAAAATCATCCTAAATGAGTATAATAGGAAAATGGTTTAATATTTACCTCAAGACCCTATGAAAACTCTTCTAGCTCTGAGTTTGAGTTGGAGACCTCACCTTCCTCCGAAGGGCTCCCTCTACCGGCTTCTTCCTCCCATGAAGACTCTTCAGAATATTTTAGTTCGGGGAATCAATCTCTGAATTCAGTGGAAGATAACTATGGAGGGATTGTTTGAATGAGAATTACGTCCACTTGATCCTTCATTATATGTAGATCACCACAAGAGTGCACGATGTCCACCAGCTCGACGATGTACTGCTCCCCTTCATCCTAAGATACCACAAAGCTAGCCCTGGCATGACCAATACCAAAACAATCTGTCCCAATATAGTTCTGATGGTTCCACGTCTAGGAAGGGTTAATGAATTGTCTGTTTAAATCCCATATGTCCCGAGACTTTGGGAAAATAGCATCCTATGAAATGTCTATATGGCGCAACCACTTCCCCAGAGCCTGAGTGGGTATCCTACGAAACCCCTAGGTAGCCTCCCCTCTAGATAAATTTTCTCCTTTGGGATCGTTGGGTCCACCACTTACCCTACCTATCGATTAGTGTAGGTCCCACTGGTAATACGGTACCAGCACCACAAGATTTTATTGCTACCATATGGCCCCAACCTCGAGGTTTAGGAGGTACCTAATCACTATCACGGATGGTACGATGCTTCAACATCTCCCTTGGGTAGGCTGCCTCCCAAATATTGGTATATTCTTTCACAAGACTATAGATAGTCGTGTGCGGAGAAATCTCATTCCGTATATTTCTATCCTCTTGTGTGAACATGAGACACATCTTCCTCATCACACATGGATGGTACTTGTGGTGCACACCCAATTAGACATGTGGGATAAGCCCCTGCATACACTGGAACTGCCTCACGAAGTGGTGCAGGGTGTACGACTCACAGAGAGGCTCGCAGTCAACCAATGCCACCAAGAATCCATCTCGAATGGCCATGAAGTAGGACTGATTCTCATTTCTTCACTGGCCTTCATTATTGAACACACCTATTGGCAAGGGGAAAGAGTGAAAGATGGACTCATCTACCTTCCAAAATCAGTTCAGCACCAGGAACAGGGTCATCCTGGTCTGGAAGCGCCCCCGACGCATTTAGAATATTTGGTTGAAAGTTTGAACCTGGAAGGGAAATGGGGTTCAGGTATTCGTGGGTTCCCATATGAACTGTTATCCACCCATACAGATGATTGAGTGGCCCCCACACCCTATGTGGCTTCCTCCCCTCACTGATATGACACAGAACATTGTATAGCTTAGCCAACATCAGGATCCCTATATTGATCTGTTCCCCCATCTCCAACATGGACGCCAGGATAAAAAAATCTCAGTCGTATGCTCATGTTTGTATCCCTTACTAGCAGTATTCAACCACAAATGAGCACATAGATGAACACATCCAACTTATCCACTGGTTGATGCTCGGTGCTGACACTGAACCCATATGTTTTCTACTAGTTGTTCTCTAAGATCCTCCAGTATGAGTGCTCCTTGTTGTGCTGGATGCCCTTTGGGCAAGTGGGAGGCCTCACTAAAAACATTCAATATAAAGGGGAATTCTGGAACCAATTAAACCGCAACTTAAAGTAGACATCCATCACTGACTTCTTATCCTCCCCTGGAACTAGGTCCATTAATGCCTTTTCCAGTGGCATAATCTACTCAGGGTCCTCCTATATATTCATAGAAGGGAGGAACTCATCATGCATTTCCCCTAGTATCAGAATCCCTATGATTTTGGGAAGGTCCCAAAGGCTGATACTGACCTCCCCACGGTGAAAATGAAAAGTGTTGGTCCTCGATGACCACCATTTAAAAAATCTGGCATCAGTTGATTCGGCTAGTAGATGTGGAATTGGGAGGCCCATACTATCTCATACAGGCCCACTCGCCTAAGATCTACCCCAAAATCCTAATAGGAGGCACAAACCTAGTAAGCCCATGCCCAGTCATCTATGAAGTTTCCTTCCTAGAGTAGATCCCACTCATTAGTCCACCCCATCTTTGAGTTCCACAAGGCCTCCATCAAAATGGTGTGGAACTATGGGGGAGATACCTATGGTTGCAATGCCTTCCAATCAATGTTTTTAAATTAGTTTTGTAGGAAGTCGGCGTTTAAGAGAATATGATCTTCCAAAGTATGAGCATCGGCTGCCTTGAACCACTGGTGTTAACATGGCGTACTCCTGAGCCAATAGTCTGGTTCATCTATGCTGGCTTCAGGAATGAAAACATCCTCCCTCAGGCCAAATCCATATAGAGGCATCCTTTTTCACATAGGGTAGTTCTTTTGAATGTCTGACAGTAGTTCCACCAGGGACTCATTGTCTGAATGGATATACACATATTCCACGATACCAAGGTTATCCGCCATTTCTTCCCTCCGGGAAGCCTCTGCAAGGATCGCCCAGGCAGCTTCTTGGTAAGAAATTTGGTCTTAGAATTTTATCATTTTTTGTCCTAGATCACAGAGCTCGTTCATAGAGATTGATCGATGAGATTGATCACAAAGACAAGTTACAGATCCCTACCACAGACCTCATAGAAACAGGCCACAAAGCACACAATCACAAAGTCAGAAGAGTCATTGTACAACGTAGAGTAAAAATGGATACAGTTCACAAAGAGAGGTCACAGAGCATGTGGAGCATCGAAAATAGAGATCCCAAGAATGAAAACGTGGAGATAAGTAAGGACAAAAGAGGGGTTTTCCTCCCCTATTTATAGGAAAAAACCTCTAAGCTTTGTTGAGCACCTGGACGTGGTTAAATTTGCAGTGTTCTCACCCTTCACATCACCTATCTACATCATGACCCTACTTTGTGATCTTGAATTGTGATTTGCCTAAATTTTTGTGATCTAACCACATTCTTTGACCCTCATTTTATCCTGAGCTCCAAGTCTGATGGTGGTAATTTTTTGGTTCCAAAAATGTGTGAAGAGGAAAGATATGCCAAGAGAACACCGATGGAAAAGGGATGGATTCATGAAGCAACTTTACAGCGCCCCTAAGCACTACGGTTTGGGAAAATCCACGACCACCACTGCGATCACTGTAGAGTAAAGAAGCAGAAGGATATGTGGTTAAGAAGAAATTGATGGAAATATTTGTGCCATGGAGGGAATTAGATTGCATGTGAACTCCCTTGTAAATTGATAGAATCCTCTATGAGTTCCATAGATATAATTAAGGAGTCCTCTACCCCAAGGAGGGAATGACAGTCGACTCCACAGTTATGACAAACTTGAAATAATCATCTTTCAATCACAAAGTGCCACATGGCTTTGCAACTAGCTCTTAGAGCTCCACGCTGCCTCTCACCTATAAATTCCAGGGTTCCCTCAAACCCAAAGAACATATACCCCGACCTTTCACCTTCTCAACTCTCAAATCTCAAATCACCTTTTTCTCAAAAAAAAACATTGAGAAAATTATCACTTCAAGGTATTTGAGCATTGCGATGTACCTTTTCCTTAGCATGAATACAACCTCTCTTCAAGTAGGTATTCCATTCACGAAGCCCATGTGCCATCACAAATGAAGGAGATCCCTAAGAGAACTCAGGTCTTTGCAAAGCACTCATGATTCATGAATTACCTTCCATACACATGTGGACCCTATGATAAGGCAGGGTCATTGTGCTTCATGAAGTAAATCGCTTTGCGGTGTCATTCTTTTCAAGTCATCCATGCTCCACGATGTCCTACTAAGAGAAAGAACTTACACTTAAAGAAGCACCCTTTCTACACATGTATACATCATTCCTAGACAAGTTCACCCCACTTCACGAATCATACCCCTTCACAGAGTCTCTCCACTCTATAGAGCACCATATCCTTGCAAGGTCCCCTATTGTGACCCATGTTGCTTCATGAACCCTTCTCACGTACAGCCCTCCAGGTTTGTATAAAGTGATTTAATGGTCCCTTGTGTGGGGTGTGGTATTTTGTTTCTTATCCTCATGCTTCTTCTCATAGGAACGCTAACAGCTATTGCTTCTTCGCATATCCATTCTAATGTGAGCCCCTAAATGGATCACTCCACAACCCTACCTCTACATGGAATTGTTGATGCCTTCCCTACCCCAAGTGCAGGTGGGTATCAGTTATGTAGGTTATAGGGGTGAGGATTGAATCCTCATCTTCCGAGATGTTGGATGTTAAACTACCATGCACCATCATCCTCAGTACATGACGTTAAACTGTGGCCTCGCCCCGTACAATATACACGGTGTGACCCATCTCAGAAATTTTCCATTCCCACTAGTCTCCATGGGAGTGAGATCTTTATCACATGGAACGAGATCATCCTTGCATGGAATGGAATCTATCCATGGGGAAGGGAAATAATCTTGGTTTAATCCCCAATCCTTTAGAAGAATAAATCATTAAAACAATTTTTTAGTTAAAGAGTTCCTAACCAAATGAGAGATGCCTGAATAAAAATAACTGAAGAATGAAATTTAATCAAAACATTATAATATCATGAGAATAAATGGATTCATGGTGTAATATGTCAAAGGAAAATATATACACCATATAAAATTGAATGGGTTCATAACAACAAAGAAGAATCAATGGAATGTAAATTGAGAAAAAATCCATTATAAAGACCGTATCCTAAGATTAAGGATAAATCAATGACATAATTATGTGTGAAAAATATTAATATACTCAATATGATGGGATATTAAGTGTAAATAAATAATATTACATTCACAAATATTCTTGTAAAAACAAAACCAATGAATTGGATGTTTAACTCATTGAATCGAAATTGAGTTAAGATTACCCTTATCAAGTTCATATCAATTAGTTGAAAATTTATCAATGGAGTGATTATGTGTATAAATATTATATCCACACAAAGGGTATTGGAAATTATTATTATAAATAAATACATAGTGATTCCACAAATAATCATGGAGTAATATAATCAATAAAGTATGCGTAAAACCCAATGCATGGAAACTGAATTGGTATCATACGAAACATACAAACCATGAAGTAAGGATCATTAAATGAAGGTTTAAATACCAAAAAATTAAAGTATATTACAAAAATAAAAAAAATCATGGTCAGTACATATACCACACAAGTCGAAATAGTGGCAAATATAGCATGAATCTCACAGAAATAAAAAGTGAAATGAAAACCCCTTACCTTGTACTTTTCCTTAGTAAAGGGTTGGTTAACATCCTGTATAATGGTGAAATAATTTTTATTAAATTATACAAGAACCAAATACATAAATATGATATCATATATGATCTTATAATATTTCTTTGTTAATGATATTTTAGTAGTATCATTGTTTTGGTTGTTAGCTGGTTCGTTTTAATTTATATGTTTTGTTACATAAGTCATGTTTATTATGGAAAATATGTATTTGATTCGTATCCAGAATGATATTATGTTCTTAAAAATTATTTTTAATCAAAAAATGAAAATTATTCTTGAATGGTTACGATGGGGAACGAAATATCATCGCGTAATGGAGGTTGTAAGTCGTACATATGCATGAACGACAATATCATTCTATTAGTGGTGAAATTGTATGTAAATGGATGGTATATTATATATAAAGATTAATAAACATGTTTTATTTATTATTATATCAGTTATACACATTATTATACCCATCCAAATAATGAAGTGTTGAAAAAAAAACTACACCACGACGTGGAGAGGATAAGCAGTAAGTACACACGTATGGTGACTTTGTCTTTCATAGAATGGATAGAATAATGAATATGGTCGTACCATATTTATAATAACATAAAAGGATGTATATGGTACTGGATTTATTATTTTGGTATGTAATCAACAATGAAAGAGGAAGTGTAAGAATAAAGGAACTTTAAAAGATGTGATGAAATTATTACCTCTTCTTCGAGTTCTTCCTTTTGATTTGATCAAAAGGGATTAATAGGTTGGATTTTTGATCAAATTAAGGAATCTTGGTTCAAGTGAAGATAGTTGGGAGGATATTTCAGTAGGTGTTGGTTGAGCCAAATGGATTTGGAGGTGTGATTTTGAGAGAAGGGGAAGTTCCCTTTTATAAGAGAGGTGGGGGTCACTTTAGGAATAACTTGAAATATTATTTTATTATAAAATTATTTTCGTTTTATAATGGATAAAAATGGATTTATTTCAATGATAAGGTGGTTATGGGTATAAATATTCTCAAAAAATTGGTTTTAGACAATTTTAGGTCACCATAGTAACCTTATCTATTAGATTTAACTTTTGGTTAAATAGTTTAACATTTACCATTTCTCCTGGTATTTTTATATTATATGGTTAATAAACATACTATAAGATGCCCAAAGAACCAAAATTGATTAATTAATAACATATCTATCATTATATAAGTCCTTTTTATAATCCTTATAGTTTTAGGAATATTATATCCTTTAATAATATAGTATTTATTTTATATACTCATTTATGTCAATTTTGACACTATTTAGTATTTTGTTTTTTTGAAAGTAATAAAAGGTTTATTACTTCAAAAAAATACATTAAATCAAACCTAACATGTCATTATAACCTATAAAATTCATGGAATGCATAAAAAGTCTCAATTTACATTTATTTTAATATTCATAATATCAATTATTTTAATCATTCATTAATAAGGTAATCACTGCATCGTCATTGTGCCATAAATAAATTTAATTATTTAATGTATAAAATTTGTAAATAAAATAACCGGATTTAGAAAATATTGTTTTATTTATAATTAATATTTATAGTTGAATTTATTTTTTGTATAACCCTATATTAAAAATGGTTTAGTTGTTAACCTTTGAATTTAATACTTTTAACTCTTCTTAAAATTAAATAATAATAAATGTCGTAATCTAATAAAAGTGGATCAAAAGGATCATATTTTATATATAAGGTTTATTTTTTTCAAAATTCATTTATCCAATAGAATTATGACATGTTTTAGGGTAATTTTATTATTATTTTTACCTTTAATTGCATTATTTACTTTTAACTGTGGTAAATAAAATTCAAAAGTTACTATTCACTAAAAATTATTTTCATCCTATTGAACCCCATTTTACTTACTGATGTCAATCATGACTCTTGTATTTTTGAAATTTAATTCATAGAAGCAGTAAAATTACGTTTTATGAAAATTTGTAAATGTTTCTAAAAGGTGAGTAAAAGACGGTAAACAGTTTAATAAATTTTTTTATATCTAATAATATTAAAAAATGACTTCATTGAATTAAAATGTACTGATGTAAGTGTTATGTATCTATTTTGACATTAAAATAAATTTAAATTAAAAATAATTATTTAAATAAAAAGCCGGCTTTAAACAATAACGTAGTGTTTTTCACTGTTCATTAAAAATAGAATGTTTTTAGAAAAAAAATTACCCAAATATAATTTTGATATTAAAAGTTCAGAAATGATGTTTATTTTACCAAATTTAAATCATAGAAGTTGTATTAATTAATTTTTTTAAAAAATATTCTCATTGTCAAAACCAAAAAGCATATTTTTGAGAACTAAAAACTATCAAAAGATTGATATGAGTTTATTTCCAATTTAAATGTAAAATTATTTCCAATGACCAAAATTGGATTAAATGGTAAAAATATAATCTAATTATACTTTAAAACCATTCAAATTTATAATTTAACACTATAAATATTTTTATTAAAAAAGTTGTTTTCAATTAATGTTTAGTATTTTTCATTATTCCTCAAAATATGAAAGTTATCAGAAAAGCACCAAAAATTTATCCAAAATATATTTTTATGTCCAACTTCTAAAGAATAATTTTATTTTTTTCAAATTGAATATATAATAGTATCAAATATTGGATTTAAAAAGTGTTCTCTATTAAAAGGTGGTAAAATTGTATTTTTTGAAAATACTTATTTTATCTAAAAATTTGAATTTGTTATTATATTATGTCTAAGAAACACATAATATGGATGTTAAAATTATATGGGGTATATAAAATTAAAAATGTAGTTAATACTATTCATAAATGTTTTTTTACGGTTAGTTTGGTAAGTCGTGGTGCGCTCGAACTCGGTGTTACGTGTAACCCAAGCTATTGAATTACTTTAACGAAAATAACATACTTTGAAATCTTGGAGTGTTTCACCTAAAATGTGACCCAAATTTCTAAAACCCTGAGAAAAAACCATAGGAAAATCAATTTTTTCATTTTCCACAAACTACATTTCAAAGGGCTATATTTGGAAATTATTAAACAAATCCTCCACTTTTTCTATAAATCCCTACCCAATTCACCTCTCTAATTCACTCCCAATCCATAATCCATGATGTTTTGGTGATGTTTCCTCCCATGGATCCCCCCAATGTGTCCTAAATCCCCCAAGGTTCCATCCTCAAGTTTTTAGATCAACTCTTCATGATAAGGGAAATATTCACTAGTATTTTCCATTCTAGTTCAATTTTTATGTGCAATGTCATCCAATTTAAAAACTATATTATTTTTACACATTATTTTATACCATTACTATAATAAGAGTATTTTTTATGGTATACACTTTTTCCTATTAATTTTACCATTTTCTAAAACCATGTTTTATACCCGTCATGCTATCAAAATTACTTCTCAAAATTTATCTCTTCTTCTTAATAAATTCTCTTTTATTTTCATGTCATGGATACCAAAACCATTTTATTTTCTAGAGGTATTCATTTAGATGTAAAAAAATTATTTTATTCAGGAATTAACATATATGAAACCCACATTCCCTTTTCTTAGTTTATCAATGAAGAAATGATCACGTCTTTAATCTATTTTTTATGCTATTATTTTTTATAAGAAACTCCTTTATTTTCTATAGGATATTACTGAAATTATTTATTATAATATATTTAGATCACATGAAATTTTTACACATGAAGTGTGCACCATAATATCACAATAATTCATTGGTTAAATTATTTAATCTCTAGATATGACATGTTTTATGATGCCTTGGTGAATAACCTTGGTAATTTTTATTTACAACACCTTGTTTATTAAATTTGATGATAGAATTATTAATTTCTCATTTAAATGTTTTATCCACATATCCATGTTATTATTAATTTTCATCTTATTATTATATTCCTATTTCTCATGCCTTATCATTATTTTTTATTTTCTAATTTATATGTCTCAAGATCACATGTTATGTGTCTCTCTTGCTTCTTACCTAACTAGGCCTCATGGTCACCCTTTTAATTTTAAGTATATCCCTAAGTTATGATATGTAGTAAATGTAACTTAGGGTGAAACCATGAAGGTTTCTTCAAGTGTAATTGTAATAGTGATTTTATTTTCCATGTATTATGTACCTTTTTCAAATAAACTAAAATTGAAATGATTTTATTCTTTGTACTATGTATTGAAAAGTTATGTAATTAAAAGGGATTATGCCATAGTTTTTTTTATCAAAGTATGGTTTAGAAATTTAGTTAAATCAATATTTTAAATCTTTATTAATAACTCTAGGTAAAATTATAAATATAGGAAAAAAACCTGGTATTTTTCTGAATTATTAAGTGGTTTTCGAGAAAATAAATCCATGTATTGATATAAACAAGTTGAGGTTTATCTAGAATAGATGTACCTAGAGATAGAAACCAAAAACACATCTTTAAGATTGAATCAAATGGGAACTAGTGAATGAAAATGGGACTTGATTCACTCCTATTTTGACAATCCCAAAGGATATGTTTGGTAAATCATAGTCTTTTAATAATCAATTATAAAGAATATATAGAAAATGATATTTTTATTAGAGGATATTAATAACCAATTTAAGCATGATTTTTTATGAAATAAAATCCTATTATAATTATAATATTCTCAAAATTAACATTTTTCTCATTGAGGTTTTCTTCTTTTAGAAAAATTAGGGGAAATAGGAGGAACCATGTAAATGATGAGTTAAATAGATGATACATTGATATAATTTTAATGGATGATGGAAGGGAAAACATCATGGGGATGAAGAATCAACTAAAATGAGTTACAACCAATAGTTTGAATTACATTGAGATACTGGATAAACCTTGAATGAAAAAAATATATTGAGTCCTTTATGAACCAACGACCACCTACATTTAGTGGATCTATCGACCCATTTATTGCTGATAAATAGACAAGCTCTATAGAAATAATTTTTTATGTACTATGTTTTTTAGAAAAAGATAAATTAATTCTGATGTATACCTCTTATAAGGGAAGCTTATAAATGGAGGATATAGATAAAAAAGCATGAATCTAGGAAGGGATATCGATGATATGAAGTGGGAAGAGTTCAGGGAAATATTTTTCAACAAATATTTCCCCTATTCTATGTGAATGAACATTGAGAAGGAATTCCTTGAACTAAATCATAAGAACAATAAATATGTGGGAGTCTATGAAATGAACTTTAAAATACATTCTCGATACACCTCTAGCTTCATTATGGAACCTAAGGGAACGATTTATAGATTATTTGGGGGAATGAGACACTATATGTGTAGGAATCTAGAAAATCATGACTAATAAAGCAAAGGGGATATATCAGAGAGTGATATTAAAGTTGAATTATAGTTTGGAGAAACATAGTTGTCACATATGTCTAATGAAAAGAAGAGAGATATGGATCCAAACATTGAGTAGAACTTTAATCGTGAAAGAAAATGAATGAAAGAGAAACATCCCATAGGAAAACAATTTTAGAATAAGAATTCAAGGAAATAATTAATTGGGGTGCAAATTTCTATAAGTGCAAAAGAGATGGTCATGTATATTGAAACTATCATGTTGAGGTGAAGACTCAAATTCTCAACACTGACGATAAAGGGAAGATGGTGTAGGCACAACCGGAAGTTCAATTATTCATATGTAGACAACATCATCACTTTTCTAATCAATTTTAGAATCATAAAATTATAGAAGGGAAACACCATAAACATTAGTATATGATAGGGGGAAAATTTAGGTATTTTTTATCATGACAGATGAAGTATAGGTTATGAATGGTGTGTTGGAAGGTACACTCGTTGTGCTCTCAAATCTAGCAAGTAATTTAGTTTATTCTGGTTCTACACATTCCATTATTTCATTCATGTTTGAAAAGAATATAGAATCAATTCCAAAACATCTAAAAGTATAGTTATTAGTGAAAATATCGGAAGAATTATCCTAAAGTCAACAATATATAGAAACTATCATATTAACTTTGGAGATTAAAATGTCATCACAAAAATTTTATCCATTCCCATGGTGGAATTCAACACTATACAAGTGATGTACTATATCTCAATGTATAAATATAATATCAATTGCAGAAGAAAGTATATTTCAGTGTTCTTTAATAGAAAACCTACATTCATTTTAAGAAGAGATATATCCCGGCCTAATCTTTGTCTAGAAGAACTTCCCATAGACATCATTTTATAGATGATCAGTAAAGAGGGAGAAGGAAATGAAAGTATAAATATAGAGAATGTTCCTGTAATTTAGGATTACATTCATGTAATCCCTAAATAGTTACCTGGAAATCTCCCATAAAGAGAGGTAGAGCTCTCTATTTAACTTTTATCAAGATCCAAGATGATATCAAAGACCCCATATAGAATGGTAAATATGGAGTTAGAGGAATTAAAGAATCAACTTGAAGCTATTATAGAGAAAATAATTATATGAAAAAGTCTATCTCCTTGGAGAGAAAATTTTCTCTTTGTGAAGAATAAGGATGGATCAATGCAGCTATGCATTGATTATAGAGGACACAACAAGATCACAGTGAAGAATAAGTACCCTCTCCCAAGGATTGATGGTTTTTTTACCAACTTTTTGGGGGCTGAATCCTTCTCCAAGATTTTCCTATGATTTGGGTATCTCAATTTGTGGGTAAAAAATAATGGCATTTCATAGTCAGTATTCCAAAAAATACATGGGAAATATTATTTTGTTATTATTCCCATCATCTTTACTAATGCTCATGTTTAAATTATGGATTTGATGAATGGAGTCTTTATAGACTACCTTGATAAATTCATAGTAGTTTTTATTGATGGAATTATTATAAATTATAAAATTTTTGAGGAGCATGAGGGTAATGTAAGGGTTACCTTGGAAAACCATATAAGGATAAGCTTGTTGGAATATTTAGAAAATGTGATTTCTGGTTACAAAAAGTTGCTTTCTTAGGGAAAATTGTAACCAATGATAGAATCTATATTGACCCTACAAAGACAAGGGTTTATGAGGATTGTACTCACACAACAACTATAACATAGATTTTTATTTCCTTAGATTAATGGGATATTGTAGGAGGTTTGTGAAAAACTTTTCATGACTTTGTAATCCATTATCCAAGTTAACTCAAAAAGGAGCTATGTTCATCTAGATAATAGAGTGTGAATAAATTTTCCCTGAACTGAAGACTATATTGGTTACTATACTTATGTTAATTATACTCTCTGTTGGATAAGGATTCATTATTTATAGTGATTCATCTCTGAAAGGTATTGGGTGAATCCTCATGAAAAATGTCGTGGTCATTGCTTATGCATCTCAATAGTTGAAGCCTCATGAGAATAAATATCTTACGGATGACCAGGTGCTAGCTGCTCTTATTTTTTTTTCTAAAAATATAGAGTAACTATATTTTTTGGGGGAAATGTTATATATACATAGACCACCAATGTTTGAAGTATATTTTCACATAAAATGAATTAAACATGAGACCAAGGAGATTGTTGGAACTTCTTAAAGACTATAATTGTTAAATTCATTATCACCCTGTAAGAGAACAATGTTTCTAATAAATTAATTAGGAATGACCCTTTTGTTCTATAAATTATGAGGATTCATAGAGATACTTAGATCAAGAACCTAGTGAAATGGAACTTGTGAATTATAAGGGAAGGAACATCATCAGCCCTATCCAAAAATTATTTATCAACCATCATTACTAGAGAACATTAAGAAATCTCAAAGATAATATCCTTTGGTACCAAGTAAGATAGACGCTGTGAAGAATGAGATGTATCCTGAGTAAAAAAATTGATCGAGAAGGTGTACTAGAATTTTGTACAAGGCTATGTTCCCCATATATCCCAGAGATAAATAATGAGTTGATGGATGATGCACATTGAGATACATTTTTTATACATCCTAGAAGTAATAAAATGTATAGGGAACTTCATGATCATTATATGTGACATAATATGAATAGGTATATTGCTGACCACACTACAAGGTGCTTGTCATGTCATAAATTAACGGAAGCGTGAAAAATTCCTAAAACGGTATTACAATCATTACCCATACCAACATTGTTGTAGAAGAGTATCACTATGTACATAATCACTATTATCCCAAGAATAACCAAAAGAAACAATGTGATATGGGTTATAGTGGATCGTCTCACCAAGGATGCCAATTTCATCACTATTCAGGATGATTTCTCCCTTGATAAACATTCCAACATAAACAGAAAGGATGTGGTGAGGTTGAATGGGGTTCCACTTTCTATCATTTTTTATCATGCTCCAAGGTTCACGTCTAAATTCTACAAAAGTATCGAACATTATCTGAATATTGAATTGATTTTTAGTATGACCTTCACCCCCAAAAATTATGGTCAATCTAAAAGGGATATTCTAACACTCAATTATATTCTGAGAACATGATAAATATAGTTTAAATAGGGATGGGATCAAAAACTACCTTTAGTTATGTTCTCATACAACAATACCTTCCACTCGAGTATTCAAATGGAATAATATGAATCTTTATATGGAAAGATATTTACAAATACAACTTGTCAGAATGATGTTACTGAGAGGAAATTGCATGGGCCCGATATTTTTCATGAGAGGATAGAAAAGGTCAATGTCATCCCTCAATACATAAAGGTTTATCTGAGTCAGAAGAAGAGATATTCAAATTTCCATTGAAGGGACTTGGAGTTTGATGCTCAAGAAAATTTCTTCCTTCAGATATCACCATGGAAAAGTGTCATGTAGTTGGTGAATAAATGGAAGCTTAGCCCTAGGTATATTGGAACCTATTAAATCCTTGATCTCATTGGAGCAATGGAACATCGACTAGAACTTCAACCAAATATAGCTCAAGTTCATGATTTATTCCACATATATCTATTAAGTAAGTGCATACCCAATCCATCACACTTACTGAATATGTAGATTTTACAACTGGAACATGACCTCTCTTATGGGGAGTAGCTGGTGGAGATCATGGACCATATAAAGAGTTTCAACACAAATAGAATACCCACCTTGAAAATTTTTTTATGAGGAACCTTAAATATGAATAAGAAACATGGGAACCATATGAGACAATGAGATAGGAATACCCTGACCTCTTATTAACTAAGAAAATGAATTCAAATTTCACGAATAAATTTCTTAAGGAAAAATAATGTAATAGACCATACTTTTAAAGTGGTATATTTTTTTTTTCTGAAAATGTTTTTTATACACCACAAAACCATATCTCTTTAATAATGAAGTGGTATTTATAGAGTATAAAGGGAAATGTGACCATTAGGATTTGGTCATTATATGATCATTGGTCAATATGACCATTTAAAACTATACCATTGGTTGATATTTTTATGGTTATAATAAGTGTTTATAAGTAGTAATTACAAAAGGATAATTGATATAAAAAGGAGAATCAAAGATATCAACTAGTAGAGTTGTGTCAATTGAATCCCATTTATCAGAACTCAAGAGGGAAGTATCATCATTGGGGTTCACCTTGGACCAATCCCAAGCAAATCTTCAATATGTGAAATTTTTATGAAATCACCTATAGGATATGTTCCTATTTGTGGAGATTACCACTTGATCAATATTAGCTGAGGCACCCCACAAAACTACCAACATCACACAAATTACTGTTAAGGCATATACGAGTGTAATAAAGGGTCATGTTCCTAGACACTAGTTATTCAAAGTGTAAATTATTTTTATAAATAAAATGTTTATTAAAAATTTCCTCATAAGAATACTTTTTCTTGATAAAATATACATTTAATCGAGGTTAATTTAATAATTTGATGTTTTTCATGCAAATAAAACACAATTGTGTTTTTCTAGAAAATATATACAATTTTTATATTAAAAAAATGTATTATATATAGTACTTTTTAATGAAATGTTCATTTAAAAAAATTATTTAAATAACAAATGGAAAAATAATTTTATAATGTCCTAGAAATATTTGTATTAGTGTTAGAAATTTTATTGTGCCTTATAACATTTAATTTAAAATAAATAAGAATTTTTTTATTTAAAAGTTAAATTATCATAATTATAAAATTATTCAAATAAAATAAATATCATTTTTTGAACCATCATATTGAAATTGGGTTACTGTGAATTTATGAGAATTTTATAAAGTACTTTATTTTTTCATAAATAGTAAAAAATAATGTTTTACAATTTCGTTATATTTTATGATATCATATTTACTTAAAAATGGTTTAAAAATTAATTAAACATAATAAATGACCGAATTTTTTTATTTTATTATTATTTTGTGTTTTGATATATTTTATTCAATTTTAAAACTATAAGATACTTTCAAATGTATAGAAAGTGAATTTTTCTTTTTAAAAACATTATTTTGTGGAATATTAACTTTTCCATGCTAGAGGAACTATTTAAAAATTAATTTTGGGTTGTAGTGGATTAAAATAACATAAAATATAACCCAAATTTCCAAAACCATATTAAAAACACTTGGGTAAGCCAATGGTTTTTCATTTTCCACAACCTATATTTCTAAGGCCTATATTTGGAAATTAATAAAAAAATCAACCACTTTTGATATAATGCCCACCAATTTCACCTATCCCATTAACATTGAAACCCTAATCCATTATGTTCTAGTATTCTTTTCTCCAAAAAATTACCCCAAGGTTTTCTCAAGCCTCAATGGTTTCATCCTCAAGTTTTAGGATCAACTGTAAAATGTAAGGGAAATATTCACTTCTCTTTTATATTCTAGTTCACTTTTTATGTGGTATTTATTAAAATTTCCATACGAGGATCATTTTTTCACATTATTTTATCCCCTTACTATAATAATATTCCTTTATTAATTAGATACCCTTGATTCCTTTCATTTTACCATTTTCTAAAACCATTTTTTATACATGGCATGCTACAAAATTTACATTTCAAAATGTATCTCTTATCCTTAATAAATTCACTTTTATTTTATTTTTGTGGGTAAAAAAACCTTTCCCTTTTCCCTGGGTACCCACCTATATTTAAAAACAACTTATTTTATTTGTTTATTAAGATACATCAAACCTTGATTCCCTTTCTGTGGGTTAAAATTACATAATGATCATATCTTTAAGCTCTTTTGTTTTCCATTATTTTTTCTATGAAACCCATTCCCTATTTTCTATGGATTATTAATAAAATAATTTATTATCATCTATGTGGATAAAATGAAATTAATACACATGAAGATTGTACCTTGATAGCAATCCAATGCATTGGGTAAAGAATTAATCTCTAGAGTTGACATGATTTACGATGCCTTTCTGAATAACCTTGGTGATTTTTATTTACAACACCTTTTTTATTAAGCTAGTTGAATGATCATGAATGTATCATTTAAATTTTTTTATCCACATTTCCATGTTATATGTTATGTTCTTATTATTATTATACTCCTCTTTACACTACTGAAAAAATGACCTATACCCATGGTTTTGGGAACTGTGGGGGTGAGAGGCGTCGCTATAGGGGTCTTATACTATACCCAAGATTTAGAAAAACCATGGGTATAGGAGTGTAATAGCATGGAACACCACTTTATATCTTGGCACAACACTGCCCCCATGGTTTTCAAATCGTGGGGATTTATATTCAAAAACATAGGTGGCGTGATTCGACCACAGGACGCCCCACAAGTAGGCCTCCTGCTCTGAAAACCCGAGACAACGAGATGTTTGATATATATATATATATCTACTTATCTAAAAATGAGTACGGTGAGAATCGAATACGTGACCGGTTGGAGAAGGATATGTCATCGGACCAACTGAACTACATATATTTTGTTATTGTTTCCATAAATATTTTTACTTATATTAATTAAACTCAATAATAAGAAAAACAAAATCACTAAGATTTGAACAGTGGACCACGTTCAACAACACAGACTTCCTGACCAACCAACCTAAGGATTTTACTTGTATTTATATTTGTATCTTTGTAATTATATTAATCTAGACCGTGTTCCCGCCAAATATTTTTATTTTCCAGCATAATTTTTCCCTTCATAAAATGAGAAAGCTATATCCATGGTTCTCTAAAACCATGGGTATCGGTCTTCAAACCCCCCCCCCCCCAATACCCATGGTTTTGAAAAACCATGGGTATAGGTCCTCCGAAAAAACCCTATACCCACGGTTTTGGCCAAACCGTGGATATACATCTTCAAAAAAACACATATACCCACAGTTTTTCAGAACCATGGGTATTGGTCTTAAAAAAATCTATACCCGCAGTTTTGAGAAAAATCGTAGGTATAGGTCCCCATATTATCCCTATACCCATGGTTTTATACAACCGTGGGTATTGGGGTCCCTTATACCCACGGGTTTTTTCAAAACTATGGGTATAGGTCCATTTTTCAGTAGTGTTATCATTCCATATCATTATGCCTTATGTTATTATTGATATGTCTCAAGATCACATGTTATATGTCTCTGTTTCTTCTTCCCTTACTGGGACTCATACTCACCCCTTTTATTTTATTCATGTCCTAAGATTACAATATGTCACAAATGTAACTTGGGGTGTGCCCATGAAGGTGTATTTAAGTGGACTTAAAAATGATTTAATTTTTCATGTATTATGTACCTTTTTTCCAAGAAACTAAACTTTGAAAGATCCTCTATTTTGTACTATGTATTTAAAATTTATGTAATTAAAATTAAAGAGTCCATATAAAAAAATTCTATTTGAAAACACTCTCGAATGAGGTTAAAATGAAGGGCCTTTTAAATGAGTCAAACACTTATTGATTTCTCAAAAACTAACTTGAGGAAGAAAGGGACACGATCAATGAAATGATTACCATATTCTATTTACATTTTCTCACCATTCTAGAGACTTATGAGATCTATAGAATTATCCACCTTCACTTTTTTAGGATAATTCCACTAAATTAATATGGTCATAATAAATCCCTAAGACATATTATTATATAGATAAATTTGAATGAAGGTCTCCCATTATTACTAATATTGGCCTTGAAATAATTCCAAATTTTTTTCACTCTCAAGGCATAGAGTGTTTATAGTGAATTAATGATTCCTTAAATATCATATAGTTTGTACATAGCCACTTGAAGAGCTTGATTTCCAAATAATTTGAGGTAACACTGGGAAAGGAATTTCCAGGCATGGTTTAAAATCTGAGATGAGTTCAGATCTACCACTCCATATAGAGATTGGTTAAGATCTTAAACTAAAATTAATACATTGAAATGATGTATTATTGTAATGTTATAAATATGCCATTATTTAAACAACCCATTATTCATCCAAAATTTTCTAAGAGTCAAATTATAATTAAAAAAATAACACAAAACTCAATAAAAAACACTCATGTTTCAAATAACTCCAATTAGATCAAATAACAGGTTAAAAATAAAATTCACAATAATAAATCATATATATATATAGTATAAAACATTACATAATAAGAAATAATATAATAAAACCACCTGTAATTCAAAACATAATTATGGAAAGGCTTAAAAATCATAAAACTACACTTATAAATGGGTTATAATTTAAAAATTCAACCCCCAATATCATTTTATAATTTTAAAATATCAAAAAAAATTAATATATATATATCAATCTGTCATATAAAATTTATCTTTTGATTTGAAAATATAAATTTTTCCACTTCAACCAATTTTTTCAAAATTATGTATCAACAAATTTCAACCATGTAAAAAATGAATCATGAAACCTCTCTTTAATTCATCCCAAATAAAAAAACATAACCAAAAGAAATATAGAAATTGAAAGGTCTTTAGAAATAAAATTAATGGGTTTATATATGTGAATAATTTATCCACATTGTTTCCCAGACTATACACCAACTATGAAAGTTCTAATGAGAGTTACTCAAAACCATGAAGATAGTCTTCACAGGGTTTTCTAGGCCATGAAAGCTAACTTTCACCTCCACATCACCTCCCATTTTTACACTAAAAATTTAATAACTTCTAAATTACCCAAATAACTTCAAAATTGTTAAGAAACCCATGAAATAAAATCAAAATATACATAAATTAAATGAATAATAAATTTATAAGTCATGAATATCAACTATATTACTCAATGTAACTCAAGGCTCATAATAAGAAAGATTTTTCTAGTGTCTACCCATACCTACCTCATGAGTTATAACATTAATATCTCTAATCAAGAATTACTTTTCAAATTAAAAATAGGGATATAATACTATTTAATCCAGAACCAACCTAGTTCAACCTAACACATCACCCAAGTTATCCCACAACAAGGCCTTAGGTGAATTACCAATCACCATTAGTTGAAAACAGGTGTTACAGAATCAAAACAAACATCATTGGAATGATTGTTTCCTTTAATAATGACAATAAATTAGCAGTATTTTACCATGAATCCATTATGATTAACCTTAATATGGATTTACATTCCAAAATCAAATATGTAGTTTTAAGTAAAAAAAGTCAAACAATGCATAAATAAAAATAAATAACTAACTTAATTTATACATAACATCATGGAGATATTGTAATACTAATATAAGTGTCAGAAAAATAATAGATTGGTCTAATTGGTTTATAAACACATATCCTAAAAAATCTAATAGTATCCAAAACATGATACCAATGATAACCTCATGACCAGCTATCACTATCCAACATCACTAAAATGATTTACTCAATGAGAGACCTGAGATAAAGAATCCAAAAGTACTATCTTCTAAAGAACCTAATTATTAACTTGGAAAATTCACCATGTCTACTGACAAATAGGGGTATAAGTATGGTACAAGTAAGACCTTACCAGTATTATTTCACCAAAAAAGTCCATTCCATTTCTTTAATAATATATTCCATAAATGAAAATTTTAAATATAATATATGAAAGCCTTTATTTTGAAATTTTTTGATATAAAACGAAGGACAACACCTCACCTTTCTATTTAAAAATCAATATAATAATTTTAATTTGAATGAATTGTAATTTATGAGTAAAAAACCATTTTAAATACCCATTTTAATAATGAATAATAATTCATTTTTTCATTAGAAACTTTTATGGGATGAAAATACCATTCCAAAACCCTTTCTAAAAATCCTTCCGAAAACACCATAAGTGGGAACCCAAAATTCACAATATAAGTTATCATGTCTAAAAGTAAATATTAATAAGTAAGATATGAAAATAAGAAAACAAGTTAGTAAGTATAAAAAAAACAACAAAATTAACAATAGTAGTTATCATTGTGTGACACTAGATTAAAGATTGCATTTAAAATTAATGATAAGATAAAAAAGGGAAAGAAATAAACAATATGATATAGTGGAAAATGGAGAAGAAAAAAATCATAATAAATATTATAAATAAATAATTATAAGTAAAACTGTACTTTTCATTGCTAATATTTTTGGTTTTAGTGATGAAACATTGATGAAGATCAAATAATAATCTGATAAAGAGAATTCATGTTCTCAAAATATGTGTTAAAAAAATATGAAGCTAGAATAAACAAAGAAAAATACTTTTAGAAACCTGATCAAGATGAATTAGTGCTATATAAGTGCTATATAATTGTATATTGGAATTAAAAGGTATCTCCCATGTTAGGATGGAATTTAAATATATCCACTTTCTATGGATTACCATGCAATACCTTGAACTTGTAATGGGTTATACAAACAAGATATCTCCTAGCCAAATATTTACAATACACTAGAATGTGATATTGGGAAATAAATACAATGGATATATAATTCCACATTAGAAAAAAAATTTGAAATCCACTAAACAAGACTCATCATGTGATATCATGCATTCGATATTAGTATGAGATACCAAAGATACATAAAGATTCATATAAAACTTACACAAACCATTAAAATTAACATTGTAACAAACATTTAACAGGACATATATCATTAATGATTACTGACACAGCTGTTCAATTTTAATGAAAAACATTTATACAAAGTTAAAAATAAGACATTAATAAATATCTAGAAATTAAAAATAATAATTTAAAAATTATTTTCCTATAAGTCATTGAATTTGATGGATGTCCATGTCATAAATATTCACTAAACACATTCCAAATGGACTTTAATGCTTCTATACAACATTTAATGGAATTATATCCTTATTTAAATAATCATGTCATGATATAAATCTCATTTAAACAAAAATGAAACACAATTTTTACATAAACACACCCAAATATACTATATGTAAGCATTAAACAAAACTAATACATCAATACCCTAATATGGAGTCCAAACAAAATATTAGTAACATAAAATTTAGAGAATGAATTTATTAAGATCAATAATAATTCAAAACTAACCATAGACATCCAAACATTACAAAACAAAACTTTAGTTTATTAAAAATTATCATTAAAAATCATTAGAAAATAACACACCCCTAAAAATAATATTTTTCATTCAATAAACCCTTTTTGGATTTTTTTCAAACATTTTATATACATATGTTTTTGTTTTAATAATCTATTTCTCATAATCTATAAAAACCCATTTATCTTAAGAAATCAAATTATTGAACTTTAGAAATAATATTTATATTTTTCAAGGATTACAATAACATGGAAAACTTAAATGAAAAAAAAAGATTAGAAAATACGAGCACCACTAGGTTTATTATGAAAAAGTAATCACATAGAAACCCCATCCTAGGAATTCTGAAGATGTAATAAATACATGAATATAGATATTTGAAGACCAAATAAGTAATTTATAGACCCTATAAATCATGAAACTCAAGGTTTTGAACAAACATTTATCCTTGGGATTGACCACCATAGATCCACAAAAATAATAAAATAAATAAATAGAAGATAATAAGAGATTAAAATTAATAAAATATATGTAAAATGATCTATAAAATTATATAACTCACTAAAAATCAAAGAGATAGTCCATGAACTTGAGAAGGAGGGGATGAGAGTCTCCCATATGGATCTCCTGATCAAGATGTTCAAGTAAGGAAAAAATTCAATATCAAATGAAATTTTAATTTTGATAGGGGAATAATAATAGTTTAAGAATGTTATGAATATTGGATGACTATTAAGTTTTTAGAAAATATCTTCTAAATCATACACTAACTATGTGATAGCTACTGAATCACTTAGTAATATCCACATGATTTGGAAACATCAGTTACCAAATCATGCTATAACCCAACAAATGTAATGAAGTCAATTCTCAATAATTTAATGGTTAGGAACCTATTTGATATTACTATAAAAAGTTTCCCAATATATTACTTTATACCTCCACCGAACTAGAAATTCAACAAATAAGATTAATCCATACAGTTTATACTAACCATATGTATGATTTATCTAAAAATTATTTCTAAATTTTCATAAATACTACCAGTATTCCAATATGTATGAAAGTGATTCATAGTCTCTACTAACCACATACCAATAATGATTTGACCTAAATCCATGAAAAAATCTTAATTTTTTTTTAAAAATTAGTCATAGGCTTTACCAATAATAATAAATTCATTAATTGAACAAAAATAATACAATAAAGTGACATCATGGTGTCAAAATACCTCATTTATATTATTTCACATGGTGTGCTATCATGGATGTTTAAGGTTTCTCACATATATTTTATATTGTAGTTGATTGAAATTCATAGTATTGCGCTAATATATTACATTATTATGATATGTGAATTTTTATGGTTTTATTATGCTAATAAATTCTATATGAGTGATATGAATCCATAGAGATCATAACCTACCCATGGCCTATTAGATGTAGGCATTGGGTGGAACACCCAGTTTACCACTAGCCTAAGCAGGGTCTCGCTGGTTTAGAAAACAAAAAGTGGTATCAGAGTGGTTTTTCTTAATGATATATAAAAAATTATAGTGAGGTTTTGATTATGAACATAATGAAATAGTGTGAAGGGTTTTTGAGTTTAGTTAACAGGTCAGGAAAACAAGTGTAGGTGCAGATAACAGATGTATCCTTTCTTTAAAACTCTAAAACATGGTTATTGGGATCAAAACACTAAGGAATATTTCATACTAGATAGTATATGAATCATTTATCATGATAATTATGATTTTTCTAAATTCCTCAATGAGTTAGGTAAGCTAGATATACATTAATAAATGTGCATTTATCTTATTAGATATAGTATTTTAGACCATAGAAATTCAACATTGATTTGGAAAGAAGGTTTTGATGAGCACATTCTAGTGATCTAGTTTCCAATCCGTGATTTTTTAAGTGATGAGTAGACTTTTTTGGGATCTGAGTAAGAGGAATATCCTCCCAATGAAAAGTGGCAAGATCCCAAAACTAGTGTGAATATAGGGAAGCCTCCAACTATTTTATATATGGCATTCCTTTTATAGAACTATGAGACCACACATAGTCTTGATGTAATTCATGCGTTTCAGTCTAGAGACCTCATAGTTTTTGGGGTAAATTAAATCCTCAATAGGACATGTATTAGCTAGATTTATTGACTTAAGTATTCCATTTTGTTAAAAACTCATTAAATAGATAGTGATTATCATATAGATACTTCTTCTAGGTGCAACTAGCCCTCGATGGAGGTTGACTACTTAGACTCATGTTGACTATACTTTACCCTATTCTAAATTTCATCACTTTTTAGGAGAGGACTACTATTAGGTGATACTGGGTATGATATAAAAACATGACCTGATAGGTCATCAATAGGGAATTGTAGTGACCAATACCACAGTAACTGAAATCTAATGTCTACTTTATTACATTCACATGATATATAAGGAACTGAATACTAAAGGACCAAATATTTTAATAGTGTTAGTAAAATAGATACATACTTGAAATATTCATTTCAATTGAAAACATAAAATGCACAATTTATTTTCACTGATAATTCCATTATTCCTTAGAGAGTATGCTAACATATAAATCAAAAAACACATCTTGGTATTCTATAGAGAATAATAATCAATAAAGGGGTGATATCAGATGCTTAGTAAGGGTAAGAAAGTAATATAAGCTATGAATTAATAAGTCATATTCAATAAATAACTAAAACACATTTCATTTAATCAACAACATTAGCATAATATGGTATGAATAAAATATGATCAAATAATTCCATATAAATTATCACATGATCAGGAAACATTACCATGGATATTCTAACTAATCAAATAATCACACGGAATATCAATAACTAAATTCATAAAGATAGAATGAATAATGATGTAAATATAAAATATACCTTTGTATTCTTGTTCCAAGATAGTTAATACCATAGAAGCCTTTTACAATACAATTATTTGAATGGGTAAGGCCTCATCCAAAACCCAATCTAGTTTATCTCATGAGACCTGCTTATGCAATGGAGGCTATAATGGGTCTCACCCATCAGTTAATAAGTCGAATGATTTCCATATATGAAGGGGTGAAACAAAATCCGCATAAGTTTTTTTATTTAAACTTTAATATGAAATTTAAATACTTTCCCTAATAAATAAACACAGTAATAAACTATCCATAGTAAAATGAATGGTACAAACCTATTACTTTCCAAGTTAACTAATTAGAAACCATCCGAAAGAATAAAAAGGATAGAATCGTTGGAGTATATACCCATTAAATCATAAGTTACATTATTGGATGACTTTATAGATGGAAAATAATTTTTAAATATCACTTGGAACATTTATTAAGGAAAATAATCATTAATTTAAAATCATATATTTTATTTTAAAACTATAAAATTTATAAAATATTATAAAATTTATTTTAACTGAAAACGTCTTTTAAAAACTATGAATTTCAAAAAAAATTGGAAAATTTTTTATTTTGAAAATAACCTTATAAACATGAAAATTAAGATGACAATACATAATGGTCAGGATGATAGGTAATTCCATACATGCCATATAAGTTAAAATGAACATTCCTTTATACTCTAAAAAGTTTTGAAATTTTAATTTTTAAAATAAAATAAGAAGAATCCATTCAATTTTTTTTAAAAGTAATACACGGCTAAAAAGGTTTTTTAATACATCATTTGGAAAATGTTACATAATTTTTTAAAAAAATTTAGAAAACATGGTTTTGGAAAAATGGGTTTTTTGGCCGAAAAAAAATTAAATTTGGATTTTATTAAAAAAATGTTTTAAATAATTTTACGTTCCAAAGAGAGTTAAAAATTTAATATTACTTGAAAAATTTCAGTAATATTTAGAGTAGAAGAAAATAAATTGATTTTATGAAAAAAAATATCAAATAATTCCACCAAGGGATATAAAAAACAATATCGATAATGATGAGATTATAAAATAAACCCCTACCACTTTTGTATCTTTTGAATCATAATCCCCATGAAATAAATAACATTTAATAAAACATTAAATACTAGGGATATAAACTAATTCATTAAAAAAAATAAAAAATGGAATTATATACACCACACAAAAGAAATAAGTGGTGAGTATGGAACTTGTCTTGCCGAAGTAAAATTTAGATGAGAAACACTTACCTTGAGTATGAGTCATCATGCATGTTATTTTTCTTCCGGAATAATAAATTTATTTTGATTATGTACTTTATTAAGATAGTTTATAAATTTTATTATTACTATTTTCACTTATTACCTTGTTATATATGATTACTTTACCAATTAGGTTTACATCAGATGTTTTGACGATATTTAGTTTATGTGTCAAAAATGACTTTGGTAGGTTGACAATGTTTAAGGAGGCCATTATATAGACATGTAAAGGATAATAATAATGACATAATTATCATATTTATACATCAATTGTGATTTCAAAACTAATCATGAAAGTTGAGTATGAAAAATGATGGGTGTTATAATCATGGAGATGGTATTCCATATGTAAACAAAAGTAACATTTCTATTTTTTGAATAATAATTATAGAAAGAAGTTAATTATTATTTTATCTTTAAAAAATATAATAATATATATATATATATATATATTATTTTATTAAATATATTAATATATATCATCCATGTATTATGGTGATGAAAAGAGATTCATATTGCTTGATGAATTTGGTGGTCTACACATACTCGATGACAATATCATTTTTCAGTGTAATAAAGAAAAGAAAATATTATAATTTTAGAATGAAAATTATTTCATGAATTTAATCTTGAAATAAGGGGTGAAACAAAATATCGTATTGATTCCGTTATTGCACTATCTGGTGTGGGGGAAATGAGGCTTTTCTAGTGCTTCTTTGATGTTTTCTTTATTTGGACTTGCGTGATAATTTTTACCTTTGTATATTTTGTTTATTTTAGGCTATTGTCCTTTTTTTGTAAAGATTTTCCACTTTCCAAATTCTAAAAGAGGTTCTATCAATTTTATATTTCAATAAAGGGGGATTGACCCTAAATTTTTTCAAAAGATGTCAATAATATAAAAATTATGTCATTAATATTACATATATTCAATACAATAAACCTTATAACCTTCTATGTAAAACATTAGGTAAAGGAGAATCACATCTCTTGGCGAGGTGATAGTTCGTCGTACACACAAACGACTTTATCATATCCACTATGGAATGGAAATCCAAAACTAATTTATGATATAATGACTAAAGAGGTATAATTATGTTATAAAAATAATATATTTACTTTATACCCATCAATTTAACCAACTTTGAGAGGTGGAAATGGAAATGAAAATTCCATTGGTTCTCCAGGCGACAGTCCACCGTACACACAAATAATGATTTCATAACCTATTTTATGGAATTGTGGATGGTTCTATGTCATTAAAATTACATAATTACATATATTTATATGGAAGATACTTTTTATTATATATTCATGTTTCAATAATAATTTAATTGGTTTGAGAAAGAAATAAAATAATAAATCTCATTGAAAACTTTTACCTCTTCTTCAGGTAACCTCGTTAAGTTTTCACCAAAAGCCTTCCTAAGATGGATTTATTCCAAATATATAGCTTCCATAATAATAGTATGGATTTTTTTTATGATTTTTGGGTAATTTTTTAATGAAAAGGTTTTTAATTTGTGAATAAGAGATGAAAGTGGTGGCCTTTTATAATTGAGGTGAGTAGAACACTTGAAATATTTTGAAATAAATAAGTGTACCCATGTTTTTAATATTCAAAAAGTGTAAAAAATGGTTTAATATAGAGAATTAGAAATCATAGGGTCAAAATACATCAATAAAATATATTTTAGGTAATTTTTTAGGCCATTTACCATTTTCTTATTAGTTTAACCCCTGAAAAATCCATTTTTACCTTAACTACGTTAAATATTTTTTACTACTATTCATTAATGTAAAAAATTAATTTTACATTATTGGATAATATAAATTATGCTGATTTGAAATATGGAATCCATTTTTGAAATTCAATTCATATGAGAGTACAATTTTAAATTAAAATTCCTCCTTTAGGTTTTAAAAAAAAATGTTCAAAATTTTACAATGTTTTTTATATCAAATTTTAATACAAAACTGAATTAAATGGCCTAAATTTTATTAATATATGTTTTATTAAAATAATTTTACATTACAAAAATCAAAATATAATTTAACATTATAAATAATTTAAATGAGAAGGCAATTTTCAATTAAAATTCAGTCTTTTTCACTACTCATCAAAAAATGAATCTTTTCAAAAAAAATATGAATAATTCACACTAAGATAATTTTGATATTCTGATTTCAAAATTAGTGTTTATTTTTTCAAATAAATATTCATAAATTGGTAAAAAATAATTGTAAATTATGTTCATAATTCACTAATAATCTTCCTTTCTGAAAAATATAGTGTTTCAAAAAACATTTCATTATCATTCAAATCTTTCTTATTTTATTTATAATCATAAATAACCAATAAATTTATTTTATAAATGTTTAATGCATAAAACATTCATAATTTTGTTATTTTTATTCATACTTACCAATTTAATGGATAGTTTGTAGTGGTAATAATTGAATAATAATTTTTAATAGAGAATTTCATTCCATTCAAACCCGTTGATGTTTTTATTTGAATCTATCGAAGAGATTGAATTTATATAGAAAAACAAATATAGTATAATGTCTCATGATGTTATATTCCATTCTATGCTTGGGGTTTCATGTCATATATTCCATCAAATATGAAGTTCATATTTTAAAATCCCAGGGTGTTAAATTTGAACCCATAAAATAAATTATATCATCACAATTTAGTATTGATCTAAGTAATCAAGGGTATGAAATTTGAAAATTTATTCAAAAAAAAAACACATTGTAAAATTTGTTAATAAAATATCCTTTTAATATGAGAGAAAGGTGAGTAAACAATTCATATATAATAGAACATAACTATATTAATATGTCGGAGAACATTGGTGAAGTGAATATATGGACATGGAATAAGAGTGTAAATAATTATAGAGAGTAATATAATTCATTGATCACAAGAAAATGAATGATTAATGGATAGTTAATAACATAAAAACCTTAAATATTTGATGATTTAAAAGACCATATGTTAAACATAAAAGAAGTTATTATGATTATATTTTGTTTCAATATCCTTTTCCTAGAGGTAATGAATTATTTAACCATATAAAATAAAATAAAATATACCTACTTGATACATTTATATTCTATATGAATAATTTTATCCTTTGGTTATGCTTTGATCAGTTTCTAATTCATCACTTATGCCAAAAAAATGAATATCCAATTAAGAATTTTTTCACCTAAATCACTAAAATTCACTTTTAATGGATTGTTAGATACATAATTTAATGATAATTCATTGCTTAAATCCCAAGTTATTATTATAAAAAAATGAGTTGAAATGGTTATACAATATATATAAATCTTCACACGGTGAAGTAATACATTAATTCTCAAAACCTCACAAAAAGTTCAATTTAAACCATTTCATAAATTCTTAACCTTTTAAGACTTCAAAAATATTAAATCCAAAACTGTATAGAGAAGGTCAAAACAATTAAAAATGAACTAAACAATAATCTCCCAAACAACATGATGTAATTCTTTAATCATTACATACCAAACATGTGAATATCTTCATCTTGTATTCTCTCGGATCATGCTAGTAATCTAAATTACCATTAAACCTTATTTTAAAAATGAATACTTCATAATTACATAAATAAAACATAGATTATGGAATGTAGTCATTAAATCCAAATTTTTTGTTTAATCCATCAATGATACCATACACCCCATTGTCAACAAATCATTAATGCGTTCTAATTCAGTCTGTACTATCCAATTTACTTTAACCATGTAAATCATCTCTTTATCCCAACATCATTATATGAAGATTAGAAAAATATTAAGGGTTATATTTCCTTCAATAAAGTGTTCTCCAAAAAGCTACACTTTCCATTGAATAGTTTTTATTGGTACCATTCAAGACAAGATTTTAAATCTTTAAATAAATAGTATTAAAGTACTATACTTATAAATTTAATAATTCCTATAACTAGGATATCATTGATAAAATACTCAAGTGATATAATTATTGAATCCAAACATAAGAACATTAATCATTCCACTTCATCAATGTTAATAGAACAAACTGGACCCTGAACTATTATCTACTTTTGAGGTATATTATTTTGATACTTGGGGAATTCATTTTTGTAGTTTCCCATATCCTTATAGTTGAAACATTAAACACTGAAAAAGTTTTTTCTCTCCCTTTAAATCATTATTGTGGTGGCATTTCTTTCCAAACTTGTAGAAAACCCCCATTCCCTTTAAAAAATTACTAGGGTGTTTCTTTCCAAAATTATCACATGTTAGAAAATCATTCTTTTTCTTAATCCATTTATTTATATTTTTCTCTATAATCCTATTATTCTATTTATTTCCTTTTAATCCATTATACTTAGATAATTATTTCTCCTTTTTTGTAATAGCATGATACTATGTCCTTATATAATGCTAATATTTTGGAGACTAGTTCTCTTCAAAATTTTGTCACAATACAATAAAAGTAATGATCATTATTACTCTTTCGGTTATGTGTATTGATGAATTTGTCATTACTTTAACTAGATTCCATTTATAAATGATGGAATACACTATATTATGTCATATCATTATTACTTATAATGTATAATCAAAAAGACAAGTTAAATTATTTACATAAATTTAAAAATTTATGCATACCTAATATCATAATCATAATTGTTGTTTATTTAGGGTTATCATTTTTGTCAAATCCTTCATAATGGTTTGTATAGAAAATGTGAATTATCCTAAGCATATAGCCCTAAAGTTTCAAACAAGGCATATAGTAAGGCACATTTTTGTGAACCATTTGATGATAAAGTCATGCTCAATGTTCCTTTTTTAGAGTTATTACACATTGGTACATCTATGCTATAACCATATAATCTTATAGTATTTGTTTAGGGAAGTATTTTCTAGAAAACCCATATATTATCTTCCTTATAAAAACATTAGTATGTTATTATATAAATATATTCTATGTATATATTAGGTTATGTTCCCTTATCATTATTTTCCTATATAGAGTTCCCAAAGTTTCTACTAAACATCCTCTAATACCAATTATAGCACCATCAACCTCAATAACTTAGATTAATTATCTACTTTATTACATTGATAGAAGATAAAAGTAATTTCATCATGAAGGACCTAATAGTTTAGTATTCCTGGTAAACTAGATACATACATGAAAATATCATTACATTTGAAAACCTAAAATAAAAAAAAAATTGTTTGAGAATTCAATTTTTACTCATTGAGTATCCCAACATATCAATCAAAAAACACTTCCAATTATCCTGGGGTGAATAAAAAATAAGAAAGGGGAGAGTTCAATTTCTCATTAAGTGTAAGATTAAAGCTAACGCTATGAATAAATAAGGCATAATCAGTACCAAATGGTAAATAACTGAAACACAATCTATATAATAAATATCATGAGATTATTATGTAAGGAATGAATAATGATCAAATAATTTCATATAAATAATCACCTAATCAGAAGAATTTATCATTGATATTATAACTAATCAAATAATAACATAGAATATCAATAACTAAATTCTTAATGATGAAATGCATTATGCTGGACATCTAAAACATACTATTGAAGCCTTGTTTCAACATATCTAATATAATTGAGGCCCTATTCCAATACATATATATAAATGGTCAAGGTAACCCAATATAGTTTTTATTATGAGATCTAATGATGCATCGAGTGACTATAGTGGGCCTCATTTGTCACATTATAAGTACAATGCGTTCCTCATATGAATGAAGTGCAATATAATCCACATAAACATTTGTATTTAAACAATCATATGAAATTAAAATAATTTTCCCAATTAATAAAAATATTCATAACCTTTCTAGAGTAAAATAAATGATATCAATATAGTACTTCCCCAGTCAAACTAATCATAAACCCTCTGAATAAATAATAAGGATGGCTTCATTTCATTATATCCCCATTAAAGATTAAGTAATATCAAAAGAGGTCTTCATGTATGTAAAATGATTTTGAAATATTTCTTGGAATATTTCTTGAGTAAAATAACCTTTCATTGAAAATATTCCGTTTTATTTTAAAATTATAAACTTTATAAAATATTTTCAATATCCCTTTTATTGAAAATCACATTTAAAAAATATGAATTTCCAAAATAATAGGAAAAAAATATTTAAAAATATTATCATAAACCTAAAAACGAATATTCAAGTAAATGACTGTCATGATGGTTGGTAGTTACCTATCTTTCATATAAGTTAAAAAGAACATTACTATGTCATAGTAAATAGGTTAAAAACCACCTTGTTTTGAAAATGAAATGAAGATTCATTTCATATCATTATTGTAAAAGATCAGAAGTGGGTAATAATGTTTATATTAAATCAATTTTATAATGTTAAAACATTTTGGAATTTTTTTTCAATATATTATCTTAGAATAAAAATGAATTTTTATCAAAGAGAGAAATAAACTCAAATTTCATAAAAACATTTTGTTAATAATTTTAAGTACCAATATAACATCCCAGATAGTGATATAATAAGTTTTTTTCTTATTTATTAAAATTTATGAATTAGATAATAATTTTAAATTAATGAGACACTATTTCCCAAATCATACATGACACACAATAATGAGTTTCTCTGAAATTTGGTGTTGTATAAAAGACTGAGTTATACCAAACAATAATATACTTTTAATATTATTTTTTAATATGGTTTTTATCACTGATTTTTTTATCAGTGAAAATGAATAGAACTAAATATATTATGTTTATACATGTTTATAAAATGGTTTTACACTCATCCAATATATTTTAAAGGCATAATATAAGAATAAATTCAATTTTATGCATAAAGCAATAATTTTCTAAAAAAAAGTTTTATCGTATTTTAAGGGAGAAATTGATTTAAAAATAATTTGTAACCCTTTTATACATTTTATATTAAAAAATAAAAATCATTTTTAAAATTTGAATATCTAAATTAACATTGTTTTTTTTGGTATTTTTCTAAGATGTTTTTATATATTAATGGATAGTAAAAAAATGGTTTTTAATTAAAAAATCCATTTTCAACTAATTTATTTATATATTTAAATTATGTTTTTAAATTTTTTTAAACTGTAATTAGTTCAATTTTACATCTATTAATACAATTCAGTTAATTTGGATCATTTTCACATTGAAATTGAATATAAAAACTTATACAACTTTTGAACATATTCACATTAAAAACCTATTTTGTCACCCGGTCTGTGGGATTAATTTTAAATTAATTTCATCCACTCATGTGATAAGAATTTGGAAAATTTTATTCCATATTTATAATATGAATAATTTATAATTTATAATTTATAATGATTTTATCATAGTTTTTGAACAAAAAAATTCGTGAAAGCAATGAAAATTAATTACAGTGATTAAGGTAAAAATGTGTTTACTTAATGGTTAAACATAAATATTAAGTTTCCAATGACCTAGAAACTTCTATAAAAACCATTTATGTCAATATTTATACCACATACTACCTTTTATAGAAATTGTATCAGTATTCTAGTCACGTGATGTAAGGGATACCTCTCAATAGTGTTTACTATTATTTATATACAAGAATGTCACTCCCCCTTGAGTATAAAAAGGAACTCACCCTCCTCACATATTCACACATCTCGGTCATTTTTTATCATCGAATACCTGAAAAAATAATCTCGCAAAATTCCACCCCTCTCTCTATAAGCGTCACTTTGGGTAGAAATCCATCCAATAAGTCTTTTGTTGAAAACAAAAAAGAGTCACCCTATGAAGATGTAACATTCATCAACATGAATTTTTATTTTGTTTCCTTCTAAAATACCTTAATTTCATTTTATATCATGATTATATAATGACTTGGGTATATTAAATAAACATTTATGGTGATATGATAAGTTTTTTACCCACTCATACACACGCTTTCATCAAATAGGTGATGAAATCACCATTCGTGTGTATAACGGACTATTGTCTCATGAAATGATGTAATTCATTTTTACTTTACTGACTCCCATGGTTGGGAATTAGGATGAAAAAACTTTTTATATATGATATATATTATATTTCTAAAAAATTCATACGTCTATACTTTTTATATATGCATATCTTCATTGTTTCTATTTTTTAGGAATACTATAACATCATTTGTGGACGTTTGGACTACCACCAAATCAATATGAAGTGATACATTCAAAATTTAAATGAAATGTGTTAAGGATGGGTTTAATAAAAATATTTTTAATAAATAACATTTTTATGATATTTATGACATAATTACCTTTCTGGAAATATAATACATATAATTTTATATATTACCATTTCACACAACAAAATGATAATGTCATTCATGGACGTGTGGATTACCGCCTCCTCGAAGTGATGTGATTAATTTTACATAAAAATAATGATGTATATAAGTATATATGAATAAATAATATGGTATTCATGATATAATGATCATTTTGGAATGATAAATGTTACTTATCTTCATTTCATAATTATTGTTGAAAATTAGGAAAGTTACACATGCATGCATATGACCTACTATCTCTATGATTATAACATTGGTTCATTTTTTATAACCATAATATAGGATTTTATTTAAAACTATAATTGAGGTATAAAGATGATAATTATTTCATGATTATTATTTAGTAGATTCATTAACAATGACCCCTTTGACCATAGTTGACCTACCAAATTCATTTTTTACACATAAATTGTATGTGGTCAAAACACCTGACATAAACTTGACCATTTAAGTAGTTGTATGAAAAAATGTAAAAAGTGGAATAAAATTTATGATAAAATTTGAAAAGGTTTTCAGGAAAGTAAATAATTAACATAATTGTATTATTTAGGAAGATAAAGAAAATGTGACAAATCGGACTCAAGGTAAGATATTTCCTCTCAATATTTATTCATTGAGACATACTATGATGTTGTACATCCTCCTTCTTCTATGAGGTGTATATTCTAACAATTTTAAATTTTATATCATGAATTTATTTATTCTTATGTTATTTAAGGTTTTTTAAATTTTATTTCTTTATGGGACTTATGATTCAAATATTTAAAATTGGTATGGGAAAATTTGATTTAAAAATATCTTTTTAAATGTTTAAATGTTTAATTTCAAAATATTTTAGTCCATATAAATATTATTGATATTATTTTACATATTTATTTATATGTATATAAAATTATTATAATGTAAATTTTATGCCTATTTGTTTATTTGGATTCCTCTATAAGCCTTCTTGTTTTTAAAATAAAAAACCACTATTTTCATTTTCTGAGAGGTTTGTTATTGAAAATGGTTTTTGAAAATGTATGGATTATTTAAATTACTTGAAATGTTTTCATAAGAGTGAAAATTAAATATTTTGAGTGAAATGTTAAAAAGTTCATTCTTTCATGCGTTACAATTATATAATGATACATAGAAATTTGACGGGTGGTTCTGTGGTATACCAATGATGGGTGGTTCTATGAAAAACCAAGAATAAGTTATTCTATGATAAACCAATGATGGGTTGGTCCATGATATCCCTCCAATGAATTGGGTATAGAAGTAAGCCTTATGATTATTCAATTTGTAAGAGTTACATGTATGTATATCAATATCCTGGTTTTCCCATTTATAAGAGTGACAAGTATATGATGTACCATGATACCTTTATGTGTTTTCTATTCATTATATGGGTTTTATAGGAATCTTAGGATAACAAAAAGGGTAATCAATGAGATTATTTTCTATGGAATGAATTCAATACTTTTTATTGGTGAAAGTAATAATTTATGATAATGTTTTAATGGATTTTAATTTTTATCAATAGACTACTGGTTTCATTCATTTTATGTCCCTTTCTATGATTTTTATGCCCATCCCACATTTTTATGTTTCTTCATAGGACTTAAGTATGATTAAGTTATTGTAATTATTCACGTTGAAATTCAAGATGATATTTCATAAAATATTTTATGATTTATTTTAATAGTTCCATATTATGTGAAAAAAATGGACACAAATATGAAGTATCCACTTTGTATTTGATCATATTTTTATTTATGTGTTATGGCCTAATTATATGAAATTTTATACCTGAAAATATCCTAAAAGTGGACAATCTAAATTCAATAATAAAAATCATGATAAGGTTTAAGGTTGGGGCTTTATAGTTGGTATCAAATGACAATTTAGATTAATTGAGAGATTATGGTAACATTATATCACTCCCTTTAAATATTTTACGCTATGGTAATGTTAAAATGTTATATAAAATAAATATTACCTTATTGCTTCATCTAAAATATGTCTATTTAGAATGGTTTTCCATAGAGGAAACATGGGAGCGGTAGTTGAAAGTAACCAAGTGGGAGATATCTTTCTAAATAAGCATCCTGAGATGGTTATAATCAGATCAGAATAGTTTTTTGTAGTGATGGATAAGTTCACACAAGAAATAAATGGTGGTGGTATCCATTCTAGATGGGAACTTGATGTTCCTAGAGGAACAAGTATTTTGTGGATCATTTCATGAGGAAACTTCACCCTCATTCACAAGATCATCTGATATAGTTGTAGAAAAAGGATGGATTAATTCTTTGGAAAAGATATTTGATTTCATGGAATGTTTGGAATGTCAAAAGGTAACCCCTGATGTTTATCTTTTTAAGTTTAATGCCGATCGATGGTGGTAATTGGGTAATAATACTACAGGGAAATATGATCTTGATGCCATGTAATGGAAAAAATTCAATGATATTTTCCTTCAAATAAAATTTCCAAAGGTTTTTCGACTCTAAATGGAAAAAAATTGTATAATTGAGGAAAAATGATGAGGATTCCAAATATCCATATAAAGGAAATATAAAAATACTGTCCAGTTATGTGTTGGATTTTATTCGGGACACTGATTGAAAAATTAATTGGTTTTACTCAGGATTGAAACCAATTATTCATATAGATTAGGTTTTTTGAGAATTTAAAAGCAATAATAAAGTTGGTAATTGTGACGAAAAGGTTGATATAGAGTTTTTTAACTGTTACGCGCCTCATGATGATGAAAGTAAGAAGCGGTCAGGATGAAATACAATGGGGAAAACATGCAACAAAGAAATCCATAGGTAAGAAAATGAAGTTCCAATCTCGTGGTATGTGTGGTTAAAATCACTTGGGAGAATTTATAATGAAGACAGGAGAACGTCATGCGTCATTAATCGTGAGCATAAATTAGAAAGTTTTAAACCTAGTTACTACCTAGTAATGTATTAAGATAGGGTTGAACCACATGGAGGGGCTGATTTTGTGCTTAGTGACCAACAAGAAAAAGAGTAAAAACACACTAAAACAAAAGAACAGTGGTGGTGATGACTGTGAAAATGTGAAGTGAATGAATTTTTGTGTGTGAGAAATTGAACATGAGTGATCGAGTATAAGTAGAGAAAATATGAAGATATAAAGAACAAAAGAAGACAAAGAAGTAGAGAAAATAAGTTTGAACAATCAAAATAATGCTGAGGATGAAATTAGTTGCTTACTACAATATGATCTCCCTTTTTCATGCACTTAAATCATAGAGTCTTGATCTAATTGAAATTAGTTAGGTAGATTTTTCATCTGCTCAACATATTACAAAATAATCTCAACGTTTATTTCAACTGAAGAAAACATTCAATCAAAAAATGAGAAAAATCTAAAGTCACTGAGTTGAAATTTTCTTTTGAAATCAGTGACTCTATCTCTCTTAAGTTTGATTTAATTTTCAGTTAAACCATCATATATAAAATAGTTTGAATTAAGAATCAAGAAAGACTGGTTTTCATGTAATCATGTAGTTTTGAAAATAGGACAATCTAGAAAATGTGTGCGTGAGAGAGAGATATCCATCATAAGAAGAGTGCATAAAAAAGAGAAAAATAGATCTAACCGGCCAACCTGTTCCACCAAGGATGATTAGCTTGAGATCGTTGTTGGAATTTTTTTTTTATAAAAATGAATCCAAAGATGATCATTTTGATGAAAATTACAGGAAAAAAGATCAAGAGAAATAAAATGTTTCGTCTCCCAACGTGATCTCCAGAAATCATCAATCTCCTCTGTCTGCTACATGATGGTGGTGATGAGGTGCTTTCCAGATCTCCCACCCTGGGAATCTAGAATAGAAATGGCTTACTCCAGGAATATGATTCTTGAGGACGCAGGTATGGGGGTGAATCTGTACATCTTGAATGGATGTTACTAGATATGGAAGGTGTGTAGAAGTATGATATTCACCAAGTGATAATTATAGTAGTGATGTGTGATTTATGGATGTCGTGGATGGAAGTCAGACGATAAGTCATCAGTCTATATGGTGATCCCCTCCTACTTATGATCAAGTAAGTCTCTAGAATCATGCGAAAGTCCTCCCCGGCCTACAACTGACACTTTCATCATGCTACCTCCTCTACAACTGTCACTAAAGCTAATTCTCTATAACCGAATTAAATGTCCTGCCAAGAGCCACAATCCCCCCCTAAAATAGGAAAAACAAAATTTAAATATAATATTTATTAGAATTAAATATAAATACTTTAATATACATGTTATTATTATTAAATTTTATATTATAATAAATAAAAAAAGAAAAAGGAGGAGAAAAGAAATGAAAATTTTAATTAATAACAAGTAATAAAAATAAACAAAAATACAAATAAATAATGAAAATTAAACTACATATTACAAGTATTATATTAACATATTAAAATATGTACATATATTTAAATACATATAAATATTAAAGTCATATAAAATTAAATAATAAATGTAATATTTATAATTAAAAGTAAAATAATTATTTATAATAAAAAAATGAATTGTTTTCAAATAAAAGAATTAAAAACTATTATTAACTATTAAAAAATTTTATATTAAATATCGTATGTACAAGTATTCTAAGATATATACTTAATACAAAAAAACTATTAATATTATTATATATATATTAATTAAATTAATTATTATATATTATATAAATATATATAATTAAATATAATTAGAATAGATACAATACAAAAAGCAAAAAAGAAAAATGGGGGGTTTCGAGTAGATGGGGGAATAAGGGGGTGCTGGGTTCGACTAAGGGGAGGTGGACAATGAAGAGTGGTGCAGAGCAGCGTGTGGGGGCCACTCCCATTTTTGGGAGTCATCATGGTCGGTAGCAGCCTATAGTGGGTCTATCATGGTGGGAAATCAACGCAGCATCATTCGTTGAAGTTTTAGGCAGCATGGAGGAAGCCTCAAGGGTAGATGAGCTACCCTCCAACAACCGAAGGAGAAGGATGAATTTACATTCTCTATTTAACTGTATCCAATCCCATTGTTTGGAAGAGGGTGTATTTGTGAGATATGTGTATGTATCTATAATCCTTGAGTGATTCTCTAATGAGAACAAAGAGAATAAAACACCCACTATTTTCTCCCGTGGATGTAGGAAAATAGCCGAACCACGTAAAATTCCTCATGTTGCTCCCTTTGCTTCTTATTTTGTGTGTTTGAGGTACCATGAACCTCCTATTTGCCTCAATAAGTGGTATTAGAGGTGATTCGAAGAAACCTGAAGTGAACCGGTGAGGCGACGATGATTTTTTCGGTGACCAGAAAATTGAAAGTGGCCAGAAAATTTTTCTGAGAAAATATTCGGGAAGAGGACGGCGAGAAGATTCCAACGGCGCATGCGGTGATGAAAACGAAGTTGAAACGAGCCCGGTAGGCTCAGTCAAAGTTTGGTCAAACCCGCGGGTGAATAGTACCCCTGTGCAGGAGAAGACGACATTGTTCATGCCGCCGACGAAAATTCCAGCAAGTTTCTGACAGGAACTCCAGCATGCCACGTCAGCACCACGTCAGCAGGTGATCTGGACCGTTGAACGTGTTTTGACCATATCTCGGTCAATTGGTGTCCGATTTCAACGTTCCAGGATTCGATTCCGACTATTTAGACCGTTCCGGATGCATTTGTATGGTTAATTTTTAAAAATTAGCACTCAATCAGGTGGTGACTAAGAGGTGTGACATCGACAGTGGTGATCGGTTTTTGAGATATTGACGATGGCTGGTGGCGGAGCACAACCAAGATTTGAGATCGAGAAGTTCGATCGTCAAAATAATTTTGGCTTGTGGAAAATCATGGTGAAAGATATTTTGGGGAAGTAGGGCATGATCAGAACTTTGATTAGAGGAAATCCCGAGACAAATAGTGCCGATGATTGGGAAGAGCTCGAGATGCGGGTCGTCAGCACAATTCGACTATGTCTGGAGAATGAGGTAAAATACTCGATGTTGTACGAGACATCACCGAAGGAGATCTAGAAGTAGTTGGAGCAGCGGTATATGGAGAAGTTTCTGACCAACAAGTTTTTCTTAAAAAAGAAACTGTACCAGTTGCGAATGGATGAGGGGAAAATTTTGTTGGATCACACCAACGAATTCAACAAGATCCTGACGCAGTCATTGGGGCTCGATGTGATAGTTGGAGATGAAGATAAAGCACTTTTTCTTTTATCATCCTTACCAAGCTCATTTCATGGGCTTGTGACTACATTGCTCATGGGGAAGGAGATATTGAAGCTGGACGAGGTGATGGCGTCACTTCAAGATTCAGAGGCATTTCAAAGACTCGTGACACATTCAGGCGAGAAAATCATGGTGATGTGAGATAATAATCATAGAAGGAGCCGACATCAATAGTCAGGAGGTAATGAATGGAGACCAAAATCCAGGGGGTGTGATCCTAGTAAAATCACATGTTTATGGTGTGATAAGAAGTGTCACTATAAAAGTGATTATGGAGAGTGAAAACGGTATGTTGCTCGAATGAAGAAAGTTGAAGATGAGGATGTGAACATTATAGGATTATCAGCAAATGATGAAATATGTGTGACAATAGGAAGCATGCACTCAGATGAACAAGTTGAATGGGGAGAAGTGCAGTGTCATTAATACAAAAGATATGGGCACTTGAAGCGAGAATGCCGATTTCTAAAGAGGAAGAACGAGCGAGATCAAAATCTAAAGGAAGACGGATGGGTTTTGGATTGAGGGATCTCGGCACACATATGTACGACGAGAGGTACATTTGATACTTTTCAGCAGGTGCGAGACTCAGTGAGACTTGGTGATGAGTCAACATGTGAGGTTCGAGGTGTCGGGACGGTGAAATTGAAGACACCCGATGGAGAAGTCCGTAAACTGGCTGACGTGAAATTCGTTCCGAGGATAAGACAGAACTTGATATCATTAAGTAGGCTCGATGCAAAAGGGTTCAATATTTCCAAATTAGGTGGAGTGTTGGAAGTCTCGTGTGGAAATGCAACGATGTTTATTGGGAATGAGTCTCAAGGGTTGTATCATTTGATGGGGACTTTAGTCATCCTGAGATCGAGTGAAGAAAATGGAAGTGCCACATCATCTGGCGTGAAGAAATGTGTTCGATTTACTGATAAAGTTTTTGACACCTGCAAAGAGACTGCAGTTCAAGCTTCTACCCCAAATTGGTCGTGATGGGGAGATTTGTGGGGGCCAATCCCATTTTTGGGAGTCATCTTGGTCGGCAGTAGCTTGCATTGGGTCTCTCATGGTGGGCATCCGACGCAGTAACATTCGTTGATGTTTTAGGCAGCATGGAGAAAGTCTCAATGGTAGATGAGCTACCCTCCAACAATCGAAGGATAAGGATGAATTTACCTTCTCTATTTAATGGGATCCAATCCCATTGTTTGGAAGAGAGTGTATTTGTGAGATCTGTGTGTGTATCTGTAATCCTTTAGTGACCCTCCAACAAGAACTGAGAGAATAAAACACCAACTGTTTTCTCCCATGGATGTAGGAAAATATCCGAACCATGAAAAAATCTTCATGTATCTCCATTTGCTTCTTAGTTTGTGTGTTTGAGGTACCACACACCACTGCTACGCCCCAACACAGTGACAGTGGTCTGGCGGTGGCTTCAACCGCAGATGGAGGAGGGAAACATGTCAATGTGGCGTAGGGGGTGTGATCGGTCGTGGGTGAAGGGAGTGTGGCGGCTCAAGTAAGCGGAGCCCACAGTTTTTTCAGATGAGTGTTAGGATATAGCTGTGAGGTAGCACACAGGAAGGGAAGTTGGGTCATGAGCATGTGGTTCGGGTTCAATAAGTTGAGGCCTCCTTTAGATTTGGTGGGTTTAAGACGAATCAGTGAGGGCAGGGTTGATCCAAAATTCCAGATCTGGATTGTGGTGGTCAATTTTTCCAATTTTGAAGTATTGATCTTCAATCTTTGCTTTGTTTTGTTCTTTATCTGCAATTTATTCATTTATTTTTCTGCTATTTTTTATATTCAAATTGTAATTTGTTGTTGGTGTGGTAATTTGATGAATTTGTTCTACTACTTTAGTTTATTTTTTGTGCTACTGGTGGCTGTGAAATGGAGGACCGATGGGGTTGGTGGTGAGTGAAGAAGGAAGATATGAAATGGTGTCTATAGATTGGGTTGCAGGGGAGGGGCGAAAGTGTTGGTCAGATATCTGGGACGTGTGTATTGGTGAAAAATGATTATTTTACATGTTATGAAAAAAACACTACAATTGGTGATTATTAATTAAAATTAAATGTTTTGACATTTAAAATACACCAACAAACAATGAAATGATGTGGAAAATTATATTAAAAAGCAGACACATAAAAACCCCCACACATAATAATTCGTTTTTCCTAAAAAAATGCATGATTTTGACTTTAAAAAACATCAAGTATGGTTTGGAACATTGAGTTCAAAAAGTTCTTGTCATGAATTTAACAATCAGAGGAGCAGATAAGTCCAGATTTTCCAGAATGTGTTAAAAAATGTGGTCCTGACTAGCTTAAAAAACTCACTGGAAATCAGAGGTCTCACAAACACATAAATTTTTATGTATGTCATGCCTTATATATGAAATCATTATCTATCCTATTTCAATTTCCAATTCATGTTCTAATTTAATGATTAGTGATAGGTTAGATCAAATAAAATTTAAACCTTAACCAAAGGACCCTTCACCTCTCACTTTATCCTAGGTTCCAAAAATTACTGTCCATTTATTTAATCACTTTATTGATTAAACTCAAATGATTTTTAACTATGTTGTTTACTCCATTCATCATTTGGGTTCAAATTCACCTCACCATAATGAATTAATTTTTGATAAGAGAACATTATTTTAATTTTTCTAGCTATATAACATGTGAAGATCACTGTGCATACCACTTATTCAAATTGAAATTGGATTTTATTTATTCATATAAATGCACCCATTACACCATGTCTTAGATACTAACCATGAAATCTCTTTTTCCCATTTTACTCTAGTTAAGAAAGACTTAAATAATATTCAGTTGAGTTGAATTCTTAAAGTGATTAAATGTTTTTTATAAAAAGTGAGTCCCCTATGTTCCAATGAAAATTTCTAGTTACCTAAAGTTATGATGCTAATTCAACAAGAACTATCTTTTCGCACTCCCTTCCTCAGTTCCTAAAAAAAATCCAAAAAGGGAATTAATAATTACACTAAGCAATCACTCATCCTCAACAATTCCAGACTATGTAGAACCCTTAACATCCTCAAATCCATTTTTTCCATTTTCTAAAAAGATGGTTTTAGGGTTACCGGTCGCTGAAAAAACAAGTAGTGAAACTCAAAAATCGAACATCGCAGTACCCGTGCATTATAGTAAAATTTTAAAGTTTTCAAACAAAAAAAGTTGAGTGAAATCATGACCACACCTTGGTCCACACAACGTTTCACGCCATGCATCCCCTTGTGATGCACAACCACATTGACCTGAGAACCCTAACATTGTGTGCCTTCATCATCACGTCAGAGGAGGTCTCCGGTGATACCATCCACCAGAATTCATCTGTTTCGACCCATCAACATCCCGTTGTTACTCACCCCAATCATCATCATCATAGTATCAAAACACCACCATCGACAACATAACTAGACACTATTACTCAGTTGAGAACATACATCATCTCTAAGAACAATGCTACCACCACTTTTGACTTTACCATTGCGTATATCCTCACCGCCACCCCAAACAACACATCCGCAATGAAGATATTCATCAATCGGGATCCAGAACTTGAGTTGCCTTCTAGGACACCATGGCCGAATGAATGTACATCCAAAAGTGTTCTTGAAACCAGCGCAACCGACTGAGTGGGAGAGCGGCGTAAGGAGTGAGATGCCAGAGCATGGAAGGGATCAGTCCAGGCTTCAACAGAGAGCCAACCACCGGGACCACATCCCGAATAGATGAATCCATCACCTAAATAGAAGGGAAATCACTAACACTGTGCACAATATCCATCCAACGAAGTCAATCACATCACATATTGAGGCCAGCATAAGATGCGCCACCTGGAGCACCGACGAACAGACAACCTGCATATCCCAAAGCCTCCAAAAGTGATTTTTTTTTGTTTTTTTTCAATATCCCACCAAAAGAACACTGAATTTCATAGTGTAAACAACAACAGAAAAATACAAGTGACTATTAGGGGGTTATCATATCTAATAATTAAGTTCATGAAAGTGTTCAATATACTAGATTTTAATAATCAAGCACCCAAGAAGAAGTATAGAGATTCAACTCCAAAACAAAATCATGGGGGACTCCCCCACACATAAAATTATGTAGAAAATAGTTAAATATGAACATCAAATAAAACTAGGAAAAAGAATAATAACACTTCCCGAGAAAATTGGAGCTCTGACCATTAATATTCATTCAAAATATCCTCCTTTGTTGCACCATGTGGTTACTCTTCTTCATTACCTATAATATCATAAAGTGAACATAAGAATACATAATTTAAAGTTCATAAAAATCAAACCAAGGATTGAGTTAAGATGATTTATAAAAATGATGCAGTGTGTTTCTCCCTTGGTATTCCATTTTTGAGTTTCTGGTAGCAATAATACTCTTAAGTAGCAGCAGGTCATGAGGGACCTTAAGACAGACAAAAGAACACACAGGAGAACAAAAACAAGAGTTATTTTTTTATTGAAAATAGAAATAAAGAATAAAACATTATAAATACCATGGGTTAGTTCCCATGAAACACTGAGTTTATAGTCATCAGCTAGACTTGAGACAAATCCTTCTTCCAACATTGAGATGGCATCCAATCCCTTTGGTTTCCCTTAAAAGAAATGCTTGAACCTCTAACCATTGAACAAATAAGGTTTGTTCTCCCCACCAACTCGATCCAGAACTCCATTAATAAAAAATCTCACAATGGTAAAGGGTCTGAACCACTTGGTATTCAACACATCTGATAACATGTCTAGAATTGAAAATAAGGACCCTCTCACCAACCTTAAAATTACTATTTTTAATTATTGATTCATGAAAGGATTTTTTATCTATTTAAAAATTTCAGTTTTCTAATAATACTCCCTTTAAATATCCTCTATCTCATTCAGTTATAATAGCCTCCTCACACCAGAAGACTTGAAATCACTGTTATGGGCCTTCACTGCCCAAAAAGACTTTTACTACAAATCAACAAGCACATGACTTGTTTCCCCAAAAAGCAACATGTGTGGTGACATCCCTAAAGGAGTATTTTACACAGGTTTTTAGGCCCAAAGAGCCTCATCTAGCTTCACCAACCAGTCCTTCCTAGAGTAAGACAATGTTTTCTCCAAAATAATATTAAGCTATCTGTTTGAAACTTATGTCTGTCCACTAGATTGTGGGTGGTACATGGTACCCGTTCTAAATGATCATCCATATTTTTCATCAAAATATTGAATTTATAATTTTTTAAGTCAGTAGAAATGTCAGGGATGAATTATCTAGGCACACCAAACTTAGAAAACATGTTTTTCTTGATGAGCATGACTAAAATAGAAGCAGAGTTGTTGGGCAGAGCTACTACCTCAACCCACTTAGACACATAGTCTACAACAACCAAAATGTACTCATTCCCAAAAGATGATGGGAATGGTCCCATGAATTCGAAGCACCAAACATCAACATTTTAAACCTTTAGAATCACTTTTTGAGGCATATCCTACCTTCTTCTTACATATCCCAGCATTTGAAACTTTTCACAGCCTATGACCAAACTAATAGAATCTTTAAACAAAGTATCCCTATAGAACCTATCCCGTAAACCTTATGAGAAGTCATGTATCATCCATGGTGGCCACCCCAAGGTGATGAATGACATATCTCAAGTACGGGAAACATCTCATCCCCAACCCCATATCTCCTCAAAATACCATCAACACACCTATAAAAGAGAAGAGGTTCGTCTCAAAAATAATATTTCCATTCATAAATGAACCTCTTCATTTTGTTATGTGTGAGGTACTTGGAAATTACACCTACTATGAAAATGTTTTATAGTATGCAAACAAAGTAGACTACTGCATAGAAGAAGAAAACAGTTGTCCATCAAGGAATGAGTTGTTAATATCTCTTGGTTTCTTACTTTGGGTGTTGGGAAGCCGAGACAAGTGATCTACGACAACATTCTCAGCCCCATTATTATCCTTAATAAACAAGTCAAACCCTTGTAGCTACAGGGTCCACATCATCTGCATATGTTTGGAATCCTTCTTATCCATCAAGTACTTAAGGGCTACGTAATCAGTGAAAATGATAAATCTAGTCCATATCAAGTACTATCTAAACTGTTCCAAGGCAAACATCACAGCATCCTGCTCCTTCTTAGTGGTGGAATAGTTTTTTTGGGAATCATCTAGTAGCTGGAGGGAATAATAAATTACATTTATCTTCCTATCCTTCCTCTACCCCAAAAAAACACCAATTACTAAATTACTTGCATCACACATTACCTCAAAAGGAAGCTTCCAGTCAAGGGAAGTGATCAGAGGTGAGGATGTCAGCTTCTCCATAAGTAGATTAAAAGAATTTATAGATTTCTCATAAAAAGGTAGTGTATTTAAATAGAAATGATAATAGGGGTCAAGTGATTTTAGAAAATTATTTAATTAACCTAATGTAAAACCCAACATGACCCAAAAACCCTTTAATTTCTTTATCATTTTTGGGTGGGGGAAACTTTTGGATAACATCAGCTTTGGAATTATCAACATACATCCCACTCTTAGACACTTTATGACTTAACAGTATGCCCTCAGTAGCCATGAATTGACAATTTTCCATGTTTAAGACTAGAATAGTCTCCTGGAATCTATCCAACATAGTTTCCAAATATTATAGGTAGTTCTGAAAACTAATTCCCACTTTTGAAAAATAATCCATAAAGACTTCAATTACCATTCTAATCATTTCTGAGAATATATCCATCATGTACCTCAAATATTTGGTAGGAGAACCACACAAGCCAATGGGAATCCGCTTGTAGGTGAATGTACCAAATGGACAAGTGAAGGGGGTTTTATCTTAGTCCTTAGGTGAAATGGAAATTTTTTTGATACAAGATTAACCATCAAGAAAATAAAAAAATTCATTGTCTGCCAACCTCTCCAACATTTGGTCCAAAACTTTCAGGGTAAAGTGGTCATTTCTTATGGAATCAATCAACTAACTATATTCTATACTAACCCTCCAATTGTTTACTACCCATTTTTCGTATTTTCTCATTTTTCTAATTGGTGACCACAATCACCCCACTCTTTTTGGGAAGACACGACTTACCCAGTTGCTATCAGAAATGGGAAAAATTATCCCAGCATTAAGCAGCCAGGTTACTTCTTCTCTCACCACTTATTTCATGTTTGGGTTGATTCTTCATTGGGTTTATACTGCAGATTTACACTCTAGTTCCATGTGAATTTTGTGCATTAAAAATGTTGGACTTATTCCCTTAATTTCAGAAATTGTCTAGCCTAAGAAAGACTTGAAATTATTCAAAACATTCAGTAGGTTTTTCTCTCAACTAACCTCCATATTGGATGAAATGATCACAGGAAGGGTGTAACCCTCTACTAATAAAATATTTGAGATGTGTAGATTGGGGTTAGAGTTTATGAATGGGTGGTGACTCGCATTATGGAAGAAACTTGGGCATGGGTGGGCCAAGATCTTCATACTTCCTCTTAAAGAAGGTAGTAAATATGGATTCCTCCACATCACTAGAAATTCTAAATGAATTTTTCTCACACCTAAACTCCTCTCTCGGGGACAAAATGTGCTCCAAAGAAAACTCATCTAGGTGTTCCATAAACTCTCCCTCAAACTCATCTACATGGTCTCTTTCCTTACTTGAGGTAATCCCCATGAAAGTGGCATCAGGAATCTTAGCTGCATTATTGATCTAATCCATCATCCTCATAAACTCCTCTTCCTCCATACCAAAAAAATATCCAGCAACTAGAAGCTCATCCTTGGGAAAGATTGGGTGGGTGGGTTCTTTGATTTTCCTAAAAACAATAAATTTTATTTTTTTGTTTACCCAAGTTGAAAATTAAATTCTCCTTAGGAACATCTATCAAATCTCCCCCGATGGTCCTGAAGCGCCTAACAAGGAGGATAAGAACCTCTTAGTAACACTTCATATCAAGAATTATAAAGTTATAAAACAAAAATATTTTACCTACTCCCACTAGAAAATCAACAACCTTACCCACTAGGCGAGTAATGGATCTATCAGAAAGCTGTAACACAATGGTGGTGGGATAGGGAACTTCAAATCTCCGGTGTTAGAAAAGTGATAGAGGAATATGATAAATTCTAGATCCCAAATCGCTCAATAATTTGAATTTACCACCTATATCCCCAAGTGTTTAGGGGATAACAAACCTCTTTGTGTCCTAGAGTTTAGGAGGTATCCTATTTTTCAAAACAGCACTACAATCCTCTATCAAGCTATATGTGGAAAAATCCTCAAGGGACTTTTTATTTGACAATATTTTTTTGATTGATTTATGATATGAGTGGATTTGAATGAGAGCTTCTAGGAATGGGATATCAATGTTTATCTTTTTAACCAATTTTAAAAATTCCAGCAATTTAGAATCATTGGTTGGTTTTTTAATTATCCAAGGAAAAAGAATTATAGGGGAAACATTTTTAATAATTAGGGGCATCCTAGCATATTCTTCTTCAAGATTATTCTTGTTTTTATTTTTTTTATTTTTAAAGACTTTTCCATGGTATTTTTAGCTGGAATAGAAGGAACTAGGGGGTTCCGAGTGTTGCTGTCCATTTTTCTATATTCATCATTTTCCGAATTTAAATTTTTAGATTCATATAGTTTTTCATTTTCAACAGTTTAGGGTTCTTTCCAAGGCTCTTGGTGGGTTTGGAGACCTCTTCTAGTGGTCACATCCATTTCATTTTCTCTTATGTTGGATTGAGTGGTAATGGGTAGCTTACCTTTGTCCTTACTACCCCCATCCCTTACTAACTTCCCCATCTGAGTTTCCATATTTTCATTCTTGAGTCCATTTGAATTCTATCAAATTTTTTTTAGTCTTTTACTTATCAAATCTCATTATCAACTGATGAAACATATATCTCTACATATATTTTGAATTGGACAAATCATCCTTGGGTTGGGGTTGGGGTTAGAATTGTAGCCTAGGAGGCTACTGGAATCCAAGTGGGACAGTAGGTTGAAGGAATCCTTGTTCCCTCCCAGATATATTTGGATGGTTTTTATACCACTGATTATAATTTTTTGAAAATGGGTCTTCCCTAGGCTTCATCCTAGGACCGTAACCATTAAATTTTTCATTTTTTGGAGATTGGGTAAGCATATCAATGTTGGGATAGAAAGGATGTGAGTGTCCATACATGACACAATGATAGCATTACTCCCTAAGGGTGGTGTGAGTATTCTCATTAAAGAACCCAACAACTTGTGGTTTAACTTGGGGGGAAGGAGTGGGTTCCTTCCTAAAAATAGTTTTTATTCTAGAGCACTTGTGATGGATGTTCTGTGACAAAGTTTAAAAAATTTGTTTAAGCTTATCATTTGTCATATCTATAATGTCCCCTCCAGGAAACTGATCCGCTAAGGTTTGGTGGTAAGGGGTGAGGTTGGTGTAGAATGTGTCAATGAGGAATTGGGGGGGGGGGTACATTGGTGATTTGGGCACTACCTAGGGAAACTAAAAAACCTATCTCAAGCTTAATGAAATATCTCACCCCCCATCTTGATGTAAGCCAGTGATATTATATCTAATCTCAAATGTCAACCTCCTAGGATAGAATTTCATAGTAAATGCATTATAGACTTGATCCTAGGTGACAAAGATATCATCCTTTAACTGTTGGAACCAATTCCTATCATTTCCCTTAAGGAAGAGGAGAAACACTCTCAACTTAAGTTCTTCCTCACATAGACCTCTCAATGGAAGCTGCTATACACTACAATATAAAGATCTAATGTTGTTAAGAGAGTATTTCCTTGGCATCCAATTTAAGGTCGATAGATGACTTAACATGAAATTCTGGATTTCATACTTTATAGACCTAGGTGAGGGCCTAATGTAGGAGGAGTTTCTAGATACATAAGGTAGTAGAAACTCCCTTAAATTGTGTCTCTCAACCATCTCATTTCTAGGTTGGTTCATGTTTACAAGAGGTGGATTATTCATGTTCTTATTTTTAGCTTCAATATTTTATTCCATTTTTATTTTATCTTTGTTAATTTTAAATTCCTTGAGTTTTTTTTTTCAATTTTTGGATATACAAGTTCTATGTTTTCAGACATAGACCTGGTTTTCATGGTGTAGGTGGTTTATATATTTTTTTATTAGTTTTCTTGAGAATTTTTTACAACTTTTTTTTTGTATTTTTTTGTATTTTTTACATTTTTTTGTTTTATTTTTCATTTTATGTTTTTTATTGTATTTTTTTGTGAAATTTTTATTATTTTTTTAAATTGATCACATAAAGCCTCCTTTGAATGGTTCCAAATTTTATTTTTTATGTGAATTTTTGTTTTTTTTGATTTATCATACATGGCCTCCCCAGTAATGATGACAAAATTTTCACGTTGTTCGTTATTGAGCACGGGTGGAAATTAAACATTTATAAACCTAATTAATACCTAGTATTAAGTTAAGATAGGGTCGGACAACAGGGAGAGACTGATTATGTGCTTAGTGACGATAAAAAATAAAAAACACACTAAAACAAACAAATAGTGGTGGTGGAGAATGTGAAAATGTGAAGTGGATGAAAGTTTGTGTGTGAGGAAGTGAATGTGAGTGAGCAAGTACAAATAGAAAAAACCAGTAGGTAGACAAAAATAAATCATACAAAAAAGTATTGACAACAAGTTTGAACAATAAGAATAAAGGATAGGAGGAAATTAGCTGATGACTTTAATATGATATCCCATGTTCATGCACATAAATAGAAGTGTCTGGATCTGAATGAATGTAGTTGGCCAGATTGTATATCTAGTCAAGGTATGATTAAATAATCTCTATAATTATTTCAACTGAAGAAATCATTCAATAAAAAAATATGTAAAATCAGTAGTCATTGTGTTAAAATTTTCATTTGAACTTAGTGACCCTCTCTCTATCTTGAGTTTTATTCACTTTTCAGTTGACCCTTAGATTGAAGATAGTTTGTATTATGAATCAAGAAAGATTGGTTTTTACATAATCTTGTTTTTTTGAAAATATGAATGTCCAAAAAACGCGAGAGAGAGAGAGATCTAGTATAATAAGAGTTCATAAACAATAGAAAATAGATATAGTCAGTCAGCCAAATCCCCCATGGAAGATTAGATGGAGATCATGGTGGGAAACAACATTTTAATAGAAATTAAAACAAATATGTTCATGTCGAGTAAATGTGTAGGAAAAAAGATCAAGATAAATAAAATGTTTCATCTCGCTGTTTGATCTTCACAAATCTTCAATATCCTCTATCTGCTTCCTAATAGTGGTGATGAGGTGCTCTGCGGATATCCCGCCCTGGGAATATAGAATGGAAATGTATGCTCCAGAAATACACTAATCGAGGATGCATAAGTGGTCGGTGAATCTGGACATCATGAATGGATGGTACTGGATTTGGTCAGAGGAATGTAGAATATGATCTACTCTAAGTGAGAAGTATTGAAGTGATGAGTGATGGATGAATGTTGCGGATGGAAGTGAGAGTGGAAGTCATCAATCCATCTAGGGATCCCCTCTCACTTGTGCTCCTTGGAAGTCTCTAAATCATTCAAAAGTCTTCCCTGACATCCACCTAGCACTTTATCCATGCTACTTCCTCCCCAACTATCAATGTAACAGATGCTCCGTAATCGAATGAAAAGTCTTGCCAAGACCCATGATCCACCCTGAAACAAAAAGCAAACAAAAATTTAATTAAATTTTATTAGAATTAAATAAAAATATTTTAATATACATGTTGTTATTATTATTGTGTTTTATATTAGAATAAATAAAAAGAAAAAAGGAGAAAAGAAATGAAAACATAATTTATAACAAGTAATAAAAATAAACAAACATAAAAATAAATAATGAAAATTAAACTAATTATTACATGTATTATATTTATATATTAAAATATGTACATATATTTAAAAATGTATAAATATTAAATTTATATAAATAAAATAATAAATGTAATATTTATAATTAAAAGTAAAATAATTATTTACAATCAAAAAATGAATTATTATTAAATAAAATAATTAAATATTATTATTAACTATTAAAAAAAATTATATTAAATATAATTTATACAATTATTCTTAGATATAAACTTAATACTAAAAAACTATTATTATAATAATATTATTAATATATATATATAGTAATTATATTAATTATTATATATTATATATATATATAATTAAATATAATAAGAATTTATAAAAAAAAAGAAAAAAAGGGGGTCCGGTAGAAGGGGGAAAATGGGCGCTGAGATTGGCTAAGGGGAGTAGGACGATTAAGAGTGGTGCAAAGCAGTGGCATTGGTCTGAAAGTGGATTCAATAGCTGATAGAGCAGGGTAGTATGTCAAGATGGTGTATGGTTGAGATGGATTTTGGGTAAAGGGAGTGTGGAGGCTCTAGAAAGTGGAGCTCTGGGTTTGGCCAAAGTAGCGACGAACTACAGTGGTGAGATAGCGCGCAGGCAGGGAAGGTTGGTCATGAGTAGGTGGTCCGAATTCAACAGGCATCGACCTCCTTCAGATCTGGTGGGGTCAATATGAATTAGTGAGGGTTGGGTTGATCCCGATTTCCAGATCAGGATTGGGGTGTTCAATTTTTCTGATTTTGAAGTGTTGATCTTCAATTTGTGCTTCATTTTATTCTTTATCTACAATTGAGTCGGTGTTTTTTCTGCTATTATTGATGTTCAATTTGTGATTTTCTATTGGTGTGATTATTTTGAGGAATTTGTTCTACTATTTCAGTTTATTTGTTGTACTGCTGGTGTGGTTCGGTTGATGACTATGAAATGGAGGGCCGATGGGGTTGGAAGTGAGTGAAGAAGGAAGATTTACAAGGGTGTCGGTACATTGGGATTACAAGGGAGGGGGTAAAGTGTCAGAGAGACAACTGGGAGGTTTGTATAGGTTACTTGAGTCACCAATAGGGTGGTGTTAGTTATACAGCTGGGAGGTGTGTATCTTGACTTGAGTCACCGATAGGGTGGAACACTAACCCGGAAACAACTGAATAACAACATCAAAACACAAACACAAGAAAAATAAAAAAATAATTTAATAAATCTAAAATAAATAAATAAAATTATTTAACTAACTAAATTAAAAATACATGTTTTGAACATTTAACAAAAAATTAAAATAAATTAAACTACAAAATGAAATTTACAATTTATTCATGTTATGAATTATTAAATTATATGGATGTCATCAATCACAATAAATGGGGCATTTTCATTTCCCAACAAGCCTCTTCATATGTCCAACCCTTTGGTGTTCCCATGGTTATATTTGATTTGTTGTAATTGATATTGACCGTTGGATCAACCTTTTGTAATCTATAAATATTGTGGTATGATAATGGAAATGGAGGGTGATTTTGTGTGGCCATATACTTGTGTTTTTTCTTCCTTGTTCTTCTGTGATTGTGACGCTTTGCTTCACTATCAAAATCCCGAGCATTCGATATTGTTGCGCACTTCGCTTTGTTTCGCCTTCAATCGATAGATTTTACAACAACTCATAATTTATTTTAAAAACAACAACAATTAATTTGGTTTGCATCGTTTTATTAATTAATAAATTAAAGAAAAATAAATAATTAATGAAATTAAAGAATTAAATTAATATTAATTATTAAAATAATTATAAAAATAAAATAAATTTTTAAAATTAATTTACTTATTTAAATAATTAAAAAGTAAAGTGCAGAATTTTTTTTTAAACAATAATTAATTAAATTAAAAAATTAATAAACTATTTATGATAGAAAGCAAAATAAATGAAATAATTAAAGAATAAAAAGAATCAAAAAATTATAATTTAATTAAAAACAAAGAATAGAAAATGAAAGTTAAATTCAAAAGAATGATTTAATTTGATAATTATTTAAAATGATAAAAATAATAACTAAAATAAATGGATTATAGGAAAAATGATTATCTTTCAAGTTATGAAGAAAAAACACAATAATTGGTGATTATTAATTAAAATACAATGTTTTGACATTTAAAATACTCTAAAAAACAACAAAATAATGTAGAAAATTCTATTAAAAAGTAGCCACATCCATAGAGAAGTGCAATGGTTGTAGATTGTCTAGCTACATGCCCCTTGAATGCAAGGAAAAGAATCATGAAGAATCAAAGAATGTAGTAATTGATAACCACCTGATGGTAATATGGTTTAGCTATAATGTGATGGGTCGTTATGCTGATTTGTATCCAAATTTTTTTACACATAATGAAAATATTCAAGATCAGAAAGAAATAGGTGTAGTGAGGTCATTTTATACAACTACAATTGATGTTGGGCTATCAAATGATGTTGTGATATGTACATTACTTGTGATTTTGAATTATGACAATACTCTATTTGATTCTGGATCTTCACATTCAATCATTTTTTATAAATGTTATGGTAAATTCAGAGTACTACCTAAAGAAATTTAGATAGAACTTTTGGTAAAAAATCTGGGTGGATGTATTAAAAAAACCCAAGATTAATAAGAATCTACCTATTGTCATCAGTTGGATGGTCTTTCCTGAAAATCTTGTAGTACTAGCCATAGTAGGGTTTTATATCATTATTTGTATGGATTGGATTTTAGATTGTCATGCTAAGATAGATTATGTTCTAAGAAAGTTGTGTTAAATGATTACATTTCTTTGATAACTTACCAAGAGGCTAGTAAATTGATTATATTTGGAGTTCATATGGTGGAAAATAAAGAAACTATTCAAAATTTTCATGTTTCTATAGTAAATGAATACATGGATGTTTTTATGGATGATTTTCTTAGTGTTATTCATGATCATGAGGTTGAGTTTATTGTTTTCTTAATACCTTATGCTAATAATATTTCTCAACCCCCTTATCAAATGGATCAATTGGATCTTTTAGAGTTGAAAAATAAACTCTAAGAGTTATTTGATAAAGGTTTCATCTGGCCTAAGACTTCACAATATGGGGCTTCTATCTTGTTTTTTTGGAAGAAAGATGGATCAATCAGACTTTTCATTGATTATAGAGCCTTGAATAAAATCATTAATAATAACACGTATCTTTTCCCTCATATCAATGATTTAATTGATTAGTTCTAGATAGTACAATATTTTTCAAAGGTTTATGTGAGGTTGGGGTACCATCAATTGATAGTGAAGGAAATTGACATTCAAAAAATGTGTTTTGAAAAAGATAGCCACTATGATTTTTGATTTATTCTATTTGGGTTATCTAGTTCACTTGATGTATTCATGGATCATATGAATAGAATTTTTCATAAGTAATGGGATATGTCTATTGTTGTCTTTGTTGATGATGTTTTGGTATATTATAGAATTAAATAGGATCATGAAAAACATCTAAGGGTTGTTTTTAAACCTTATATGAAAATAAACTATATTGGAAACTTGCAAAAAAATCATTCTGTGGTAACATTGTTTTTAAAGATGACATAACTGTTGATCCTGATAAAATGAATGTTTTTTAAGAATGGCCAAGACCAAAAAATATCATGGAGATTCAATTTTTTCTTGGATTAGCTGGTTAATACCGAAATTTTATCGAAATTGTTTCTCATTTGTCTATCCCACTCACTAAGATAACTAGAAAATGAGTTAAGTTTATCTAGATAAAATAATGCGATGATTGATTGTAGGAACTGAAAATTAGATTGGTGAAGGCCCCTATTTTATCCATTCATTCCAAAAATAGAGAAATCTACATCTACAATGATGCTTCATTTAAATGACTTGGTTTTTTATTAATGAAAAATGATCAAGTTTTTTCTTATTCTTCACATTAGTTGAAACCTCATGAGGTAAATTATCCTATACATGATTTAGAATTAGCTAATATTGTTTTTTATTTAAAAATTTAGAGACATGATTTATGTAGAGTAAAGTGTGAAGTATATATTAATTTCAAATGCTTCAAGTGTTTTTTACTCATAAATAATTGAATATGAGATAATGAATATTTTTGAAACTAATCTAGAATTATAAATGCTTGAATCATTATCATCTTGGAAAAGAAAACAAGGTGACTGATGATTTGAATAAAAAATGTAATGCTACATTAACCATGTTATGTTTGGAATGTGACCCTTTCGTTAATGATTTCATGAATTCTTTCCTAGAAGTTGTGTATGTAGGTACATCCTCTATTTTGTTTCAGGTTTCAATGTATCCAACTTTGTAAAAAACAATTATGATGGCTCAGAAGGTGGATCATTATTTAAAAAAAATTAGAATATGTTAATAAAGGTATGTTTCATGATTTTAATATTGATTAATTTGGAATTTTATGATTTGGAAAAACATTATTTATGCCTTATGATTCACAATTTAGGAATGAGTTGTTGACTAAAGCTCACAATTATCTATTTTTAATTAATTTGTGCTGCACGAAGATGTATAGATACCTTCATGAGTACAATCAGTGGGATTGAATGGAAAGATATATTTTTTAATTTACCGTTAAGTATTTTACTTATAAATAAGTTAAATCAGAGTTATAGTTACTGAAGTAGATTCTTCAACCTTTTCCAATGAAGGAGTCTAAATAGAAGATCATATCAATGGATTTCGTTGTTGGATTTCAATAAACTTCTCATGGCAATAATGAATTATTGGTTATTGTTGACTGATTAACTAAATTATCACATTTCATTCACATTCGATATACAATGTATTTATATTATATTTCTCAAATGTATCTAAAAGAGATTATCAAGTTACATAGAATGCCTCTCCAATTTGTATCTGATTGTGATGAAAGGTTAAAATATAATTTTTGGAATAGACTTCATAAGTTATTAAGTACTGAAATAAATTTTAGCACATCTTATCATCCTCAATCCAATGGATAATATTAGTAGATTATTCTGACCTTATAAGAGATTAATTTTTCTTGTTTAAGGGATTAAAAATTATGTTGTGATTGACATATTTTTTGGTTGAGTTTTCTTATAATAACAGTTTTTATTCAAGTATATAGATGAATCCTTTTGAGTCTTTATATGGAAATTAGTGTTGAAAACAAGCATTTTGGGTTCATGTGGGAGAAAGGATGTTGATGGTACTAATGTTAGTAGAGGAAATGGTAGAGAAAGTTTATTCTATTTAGTGACATAAGACACAATCTCATAGCATGCATAATATTTATTCGAATAACCAAAGTAATGATATTTATTTTGAGTTAGGTGATCATGTATTTCTGAAAGTTTCTTTATGGAGAAGTGAAATGTGTTTGGGTAAGAACATGAATCTTAGTGAAAGGCTCATTAAACGATATGATATCCTAGATAAATTTAGATTAGTTTTTTACTAAGTGTATTTACCTCAATTTTTATCAGAGGAACACAAAACATTTCATGTTTCAATGTAAATGAAGTATATACCAGATTCATCTCAAGTTTTGATCCGTGAAATAGTTTAGTTGGAAGAAAATATTTCTTACAAGGAACAACTAGTTCAGGTTTATAACCATAGAGAGAAATTGTTAAAGAATAAGGTAATTCACCAGGTTAAGGTTTTATAGAAAACACATATGGTTAAAGAGGAAACATTGGAATCTGAAAACAATATGAGGAAAAAATATCCCCTCTTATTTTATGAGTTAATAAAATTACAAGGATTCAATTTGAAAAAGGGGGAAGGATGTAACATATCAGGTAATGATAGAATATAGATTTTTTATTTTTATTAATATTTATGAATTAGATAGTAATTTTACATTAAAAGGGATTCTGTTTCCCATATATTAGAGGACACATAACAATGAGTTTCTTTGAAATCTTGTGTTTCACGCAAGACCGTGTTATACAAAACTATAACATACTGTTGATATTATTATTTTTAATATGGTAGTTATTGTAAAATCTCAAGTAAATAAAGAATATTAAATTTTCATATTTATTAATATTTTTGAATTAAATATTAATTTTACATTAAAGGGGATGTTATATTCAATGGCTTACCCAATACGCAACAACGAGTTTCTTTGAAATCTTACATTGCACATTAATAATATAATTAAATTATTTTAAATGGTAGTTAACGTCTAGCCGTTGTATTAGCGGGAAAGAATAGAACTTACTATAATTTGATTATATATGTTTGTTAAATGTTTTTACTTTTATTCAATAAATTTTAGAGGCTTAGAATGAGAAAGAATCTGATTTTAAGCATAAATACTCTAATATTCATTAAAAGGTCGATTTACAGTCTTTTAATGGAGAACCATTTTTAAATATAGTTTTGGTCACTTTTAGATGTTATATTTCAAAATAAATACTTCTTTAGAATCGAGACATCAAAATTTACTTTGGATGAAATTTTAGAATTATTCTAATAAAATTCATTTTTAATGAATAGTGAAAAATATTGTATTTTAATTCAAAATTGCCTATTAGTTTAATTTATTTATAAGGTTAAATTATATTATTAATTCGTTTTAAATTGTAATATATTATGTTTTTACTATTTAAAATAATGTTGGTCATTGGAAGTAATTTCACTTTGAAATTGGACAAAAATAAGTGTCAATCTTTTGATAGTTATTATTTCTTAAAAACACGCCTTTTGTTTTGACAACGAGAATTAATTTTAAATTAATTTCTTCCACTTATGTGTTTTGAATTTGGAAAAATTTATTCCATATATGAAATCAGGAGGTCGAAATTTTTTAAATAGGAATGTTTTATTTTTAGACATTATGAATATTTACTTCAGTAAATATTTTATTTACCACAGTTAAAAGATAAATATGGTAAATAAGGGTAAAAAAATATTATTATAACAATATAAAATTACCATAACATGTGTCGTAATCCTATTAATTGATACATATCCGACCATGGGAATCTTTGGGTAGATTTGGGGTCCCCATGAAGCCACTTGGGAGTGATAATGACACTTTATATTAATTAATTTAAAGTAAAGACAAAAATGACATAACAAATATCTTTTAGTAAATTAATTTTTACATAGGGTTTTATAAGTTATATTTTGAACTATAAATATTCTTTGTAAATCTAAAAGGAATTCCTACATTATGTTTTTTTTATTATAATTTTTAGACATCAAATAAATAAAATTATTGATAACACAATAATGATGCAGTTTTTACCTCATTAATAAATGATTTAAAAAAATAAGATTATAATGATTAAAATAAGATCCAAAACCTGTCCAATTCTTATTGGATGATTTTATTTAGACCACCAGTCATCTTATATTAGGCTTTAATAAGTTTTGGATCTTTATAAAATGAAAATCATTATATACTAAAATAATATTTTCACACTTTTCTAAAGAACCCCTCCTCCCCCTTTTAAAATGTCTTCACCTCTAACCCATTCCTTACACCTCTCAAGCACCTTGTCTCATACAACCTTTCCCAAATAAGCTCTAAAGATACCTATATTCCACCTAGAATACTTAAACTAGGCAGAAGGCACTTCAAGAAGTCCTTTTGGTTCAAACCAAAGGGAGTTACTTGAATTAAAGGTAACAATTTCTCTTAAATTCTTTTATTTTAATTTACTTCTCCAACCCATAAAATATATTTATTACTTTATTTTATAAAATCACCAGTATCATCAATATAATTGGTTGTTTTTATGAGAATTATTCAATCTACAATTTCACACACCTCCATCTAATGGGTAAAGAACATACTGTTTCTATGGATGGAAAACTAACCCCTCACGAAACAATGATTGTTCAATTATCCCATACCACCTATCATGGTGGACATTATGATGGAATTGTATTTATATATGATATATATTGTGTTTATGTTTTCTTTATGCTTCTGTATTTTAAATTTATAACATACCTTTATGGTTTCCATTATGGGTAAATGCGATAATTTCATTTGAGGAAGTGCGGACTAATTCCCTCTCAATGTGATATGACTCGTTAATGCCATATGTGGGACATATAAAGGATGGAGTTAATGATATTATATATTATATTATACTAGAATTATAATATACCTATGTATAATTATTTTTTAATTGCATTAAAATACGAAATAAAAGTGGAAGTAGTGTTCATGCGTACGTACGACTTACCGTCTCCATGAACGGTGCATTTCATTTATTACCTCTAAATGTTATGTACTATTATAAATACATGTATATACTAGATATATATTATATATATGATATATAAATCATTAATATCATTCCAGATATAATGGAATTTTTACCACATAGAAAACTTGTAAATATAAGAAGTTCATTTTTGACTCAAGTACCAAATATCGAAAAAATGACCATTATTAACATAAATGGTTACATAATGTTTATAACATGGTAATAATTGATATAAAAGTAATAATAAACATGAAAACGGTTCTTAAGAAAGTATAAATTAACTTTATTTTATTATTCCTGAGATTAAAGAATGAACTGGTCAAGTCAGACACGAGGTAAGGGACTTCGTCTCAATCTCCATTCATTGAGGAATATTTTGTTTTATACATGAATTTATTTTATACGGTGTATAAAACCCTATGAATTTTACTTTAATTCAAAGGGAATATTTTTTTACGAATTGTTTTACTAAATGAAATGAATAATGTTTGTTTTTAATGTACATGGTGTCAATGACTTTTCCACCGCCGCGAGTATTATTTGACCTTTGTCTTACTTAAAAAGTCATAATTTTTTTAAAAGGAAAATAAATACCATATACTCTTTTACATATTCTGGTATTGAATTTTTTTTGGATTTATTATTTCAATATCTTGGTCAATATATTGAAAGGATTTATTGTGATTGCAATTTGAGAATGTTATATTTCATTTATGCTTATGTTATGTGTTATGATTAAATTATGGTACTTGGGAATTGTTTACATATACGGGTGGTTCCATGATAAACCTAGGGCGGGTGAGCCTAAGATAGCTCTACAATTCATTGAGTAACGTGATGGAGGTAAACATGAATGTTTTCTTAAGAGACTTAGGGAATATACTATGATGGGTGTTCCAAATGTAACTCCCTTCGTAGTTGTGATAACTACAATGTAAGTATGATATGGATGCCGTAAGTTACCTTTATGATTTACGTTTTCTATGTCTAATTCATAAATCTTTTGATTTCATGAGGTATGTCAAAGAGCTTATGTTTTGTATGTATTGATGAACTAATGTTTTCTTTTTTTTATAACCCTTACTATGATTTTTATGCTCATCGCATGTTTCGAAATGTTTTTCATAGGAATTAAAGATGAATATGGTTATGGAATCCTGCCTTTTTATCACATAAACATTTATTACATTATACAAAACCGATGATATTTAAGGTCTAGTGTCTTGGAAACCAGGAACATAATACATGACAACATAAAACATTTTTCTTAAACACTTGAAAGGCTTTTTCATTTGTTCATCCTAAGTTTATTACACCATCTCATGAACTGGGAGCATACATAAAAGGAAAGGGTGAGCAGAAGGCCCAGTAAGCGAATCAAGGGAAACATTTTACATGTGAACTTGAGATACATCAAATGTCATGAAAAATAACCTTAAGGCATGAGAAAGAGATCATGAGGAATATCATAATAAAAATAACATGTTTCATAACTTGAATATGTGGCTAAAAAAATTAACTTAGACAATCATTTCCGTTTCACCAAGGTTCATCCCCGAGGTGTCATTAAAAATTACGATGGTTATTCACCAAGGTATCGTTAAAAATGGTCATCTCTAGAGATTAAGTATTTACCCAATGCATTGGAGCTCTATCAGGGCGCACCCTTAATTTGTCTTTATTATCATATGAGCCACATATATCATCATCAATAATTTAATAAACAACCCATATAGAATACATGAAATGGGTTTCATTTCATAGTCATCACATTTTTAAAACAGCTTTAAAGACGTGATCTTTACGTCACTTTAAACCCACGAAAAAAGGAAAGCGAGTTTCATGTATGTAAGTCCCAGAATTAAAATAGAACTTTTTGATATATATGTTAATACCCCTATATAAGAAAGATATTTGATTATTAACTTAATAAAATAAAAGAATTTGTGATAAAGAGAGAGACATTTTGAGACGAAAATTCTGCAGCATAACGACTATGTTATAGGGTTTTAGAAAATACTGAAAAGAGAGGGGAAATGGGTCACCCACTCATAAATGATCCATAAAAAAGTATAGGGACAGAATATAAAGGATATAATAACATGGTAATGAAATTTTAAAGACATACCATATGAAATGAAAAACATGGAAGGAAGACAAAAGTAAGATTTCTCTTGTGAAAATTCGGCAGCCTAAAGGCGTCACTTAAAAAATAAAAAAAAATGAATTGACGGGATCAAATAGGGTCTCTCATCATATGAAAATAAAAAATCAGTATGATAGATATTGAGACCATACCCCAACATAATAAAAGGAACTTTAAATACTTGACATGAAATTAGAACTTGAAAATGGGAAGGGTGAAAGAATCCCTTAAAAATTCGGCAGCCTAACGACGCCACTTAAACATTATTAAAATGAATGGATGAGAGAAAGAGGGTGTCTCTTATAATATGAACATGAAAAGGAAATTAGGATGAATATAAAATAACATACCCAACATAAGAACATGGAGCATAAAAGAAATGACATAAAAGAGAGTACTTGGAAAGAAAGAGAGAGGTAAGATCCCTTACCTTGAAGAGTATCTTCTAAATCTTGATGTTTGGGACCCTGGGAGGCTTGAGGGCACCATGGGAGGACTCATTGGAATTTAAGGAGACCAGAACTTCGTTGAGGAGGATTTTAGAATGAAAATGATGAGAGAATGGCTTGGTATTTATAGGGGAAGTGAGGGGACAAGGCATTAATGGCCAAGGGACACCTCATTGGTGGTATTGGAAAAACCATGGGCTTTCCCATGGTATTTTCCCATGGTATTGGCCACTTAGGACACCTCATACCTTATCTTAATATTCATAATCCGACTATATTGATTACATACTTAATAAATCATTAATGAGGTCATTAAACACTCGAAACTCTAAACTGAAAATTCACTATTCACCGAAGATTCAACTTTTTCAGTAAAATATCAAAAATTTACCTTAACATAATATCAATGCTCTGAATTCAAAAATAAACTCCATTTTATAAAAATAATTTTCTAAATATTTTTAGTTTATTTTTTAAATAAAACACTATTCACCAAAAATTCATTTTATTTCAAAAAATCCACAAAAATTACCTTAACATAATATTGATGTTTAGAATTTAAAAATAAAGTCCATTTTATAAAAATAATTTTCTAAATATTTTTAATTTAATTTTTAATTAAAAAACACTATTCACCCGAAAAAGCTAATACTTGACTAATAATTTCTGAAAGAGTTATTTACCTATTTTATAGAATCACATTTCTTAATCAAGGTGCCTAAATTAGATTAATAATTTATTTAAGTGAGATTATTAATCCATTTTCTCACACTACTAATCCTAAGCGTAAAATCACTATTCATAAATTACTATTTACTAAAAATTATGTTGATCTTATTAGACTCCAAATTTCTTACTGAACACATTTGCAGAAGTCCATTTTTTTGAAAATCATTACACATCATTAATTATTTAACGTTTACAAAAATATTTTACAATATCATTTTTTTCAAATTCATCAAAATTATACATCCTACATTTATCTGGACATTTGAAAATTTACAAACATAACCATAAGAAGAAAACACAATGTTATTTATCTCAAAGGATCACACAAAGCAGTTACGGTCTCCTTACATAGCCCCTTATAACCCCAACATAGGACCTACGAGTAAGGTGTGCTAAGGTGAGAGAATCCGAGGGCGGCTCGACCAACATTGCACGAGAATTAATTTCTATCAGTTTGAACTTCTCGCGAAGGCAATTCCATTCTAGCTTCACACGATGAAGTTCGGCTTGGGTTTGGTCAAGAGAAAATCCCAATGGTGTTACCTCTTTCCCAAGTTATGTTAGATGGGCTTCGATTGGCCCAAGACTACTGGATGAGGCCATCAAATCTTTTTTTCTATATTAATTAACCAAGATCACTTGTATTTAGAGACAATAATCACAACATTTAGTTTCCAACGGTCATATTGACCAATGGTCATATAACAGTTGAAACCCAACGATCTCATTTTAATTATACTCATGTTATCGAATGAAATAGTTTTATTGAGTGTAAAAAAATAACACAAAAAATTAGGAAACAAGATTTATTCAAAATTTCAGGTCGTTACATTCATCCCCCCTTAAGAAATTGTGTCCTCAAATTTTTTAAAATTTGGTCTTGGAAATTTTATTGAAAGTGCCACATCAGAAAAGGAGTCAGTATAACTATTACTTTAAAAGAAAGAAAGGGAATTACAAAGGTCACCCGAGTTAACACAAACTAGGATTCCATGCAAGGAAACATGGATATGGAAGAGAAAACAAAGGGTCATGTTCTGATGAAGAGTGATAGAAAAAATGATTAGGAGAAAGTTAACCACAATAAAATCACAAACTTATGATGTTTGTAAACAGTCTTTGATTACCTAGTAGGAAACATAAACCAACAACATTTTTGTTTTATGTTCCTTTTAATAATTTTGAGGTATTCATTTACTACATAGAATAAGAACACAAGGAAATATACTTACCTTTAATTAGAGTTTCATCCTTTAATAGGTTTTTACTAAGAATAATCTTTTATCCGAATGATGGGCATTAAAAAACACTTGCTCTCAGAAAAAGCACAAGAATCATCTTCTAGAGAATCACATAACCCACAAAATATTAACTTTCTATTTCTTCTATCTTTAAACATTATCCCAAAAACATAATGGGTAAAAACAACTCTTCAAAAAGAAATAACCCCATATGAAGGGATACTACTTTTAAATATTCAAAATTCCACAGTACTACCCAAAGTTCATCATTGACCATTCCATAAATAAATGTCTTTAAAATTCATCAAAATAAACCAAACTAAGATTGAAACCCAAATATAAGAAGTATTTGATAACATAGTCTTCCAAGATAAACATTATCGTTCATCTCCAAATAACATCAACCACTCCTAACATCTTATAACAAAAGTAACTAACCTAAACAAATTTTCCCCAAGATAGGTTAATCATTTCCATAAGTAACCTAAATTACTATAAGTTCACCATAAATTCATCGGTTCTTCAAAATATAAGTCAACCTTTACTCCTCAATGAAATTAAACTAGTAATATATTTACCTCAATCATATATGGTTCCCAAAATAGTGAATGTCTTCCAAAATAATAATCATCTTTTAATCCCCTAATCATCTTTTTTTTCTTCTAGAAGAATAGCTTCACATCATCAACATGTGGTACATAACAATAGATGTTTTCCTTAATGATATAAAACCATCTTAGGTAGTGACTTGATGTTCTTAGAAAACATTAAAGATATTCTCATAGGGCATGAACTAAAATACAACATGACATAGAAAATTATTGCGAAGAAGTTACATATACTTTAGTCATCATGATCCATCTCAGCATAGGACTTGCATTGTTCCCTTGTCCTTGAAGATTGTTGATGCTCATCATGCTTCTCATCCCTTCCAAGAGTGCATTGCCTTGGATAATGTCCAACTTCTCCATATTTATGATGTTGAAAATTATAAGGTACATTAGATCGAAACTTATCTTTATTCATCACATTGTCCATTTTTAAAGCAATTGGATACTTTATGCCCTATCACCCTACACATAAAACATCTCCCGGTTCCTTTTTGAAATTCTCCTTGGTGCCCCTTTCCACACTTTTTGCACAAAGGAAACTGGGTCTTCTTTCCCTTATCAACTTTATTAGATGAACATCTTGAGACTTCGTCTTCTTCTTCCATGATGAATTTGGGCATTCAACTAGGTACCAATTATTAATTGTGATTTTTGATAGCTGGTTTTGCATAATCACAATATGTTCGACTTGATCTCTCGTCATCTAAATCATATTAATAGGGAAATCATCACATTTCCTATCACATTGGTTGTTGGGACATGTTCTTCCATTTCCCGCCATTAACTAAGAAAAGAAAGTATAATAAGGGGGCTTAAATACTTAGCCAATAATAAAGAAAAGGAAACTTAAATCATAGAAGGATAAACTTGTAGAAGAAAAGTATACCCTAACTTCTGATCCCTTAGGTTCCAATATAGGTTATCCATTATCATATATTCTTATGTGAATATTTATTTCATTTTAGCTTTATCCCTTTAATAATGGTTCATACAAAGCTTATGAATTTACCCAAGCATATCCCCCAGGAGTGTCAAACCAAGAGTAAAGCACGACTCATTGTCATGCACCAGGTTACCCCAGGTCAAGCCCGAAACACCTTGTCAGAGTTTTCACTTCTAGGAACATCTGTTCCAGAGCCACCTCTACTTGTTCGTATCCAGATAGGGATTTATTTGTTTGGAACCCACTTACTCAATACTCAACAAAATACCAGGAAGATTTCCTATATTTAAACTTTTATATAGGGTTATTCCTAAAGTTTTCATATCCTAATTTCCGAAAATAACTAAACCATCCTCTGATACCAACTATGACATACCACCTTTTTATCACATAAACTTTCATTACATTATACAAAACTGAAGAACATTAAGGTCTAGTGTCTTGGAAACCAGGAACATAATACATGACAACATAAAACATTCTTCTTAAACACTTTAAAGGATTATTAATTTTTTCAGCCTATGTTCATTATAGAATCTCATTACCTAGGAGCATACATCAAAAGAAAGGGGGAGCAGAAGGCCTAGTAAGGGAAACAAGGGAAACATTTTACATGTGAACTTGAGATACATCAAAAGTCATGAAAATTAACATTAAGGCATGAGAAAGAGATCATGAGGCATATAATAATAAAAATAACGCGTTTTATAACTTAAATATGTGGGTAAAACATTTAATTTAGACAATCATTTCCATTTCACCAAGGTCCATCCCCAAGGTGTCATTAAAAATTACCAAGGTTATTCACCAAGGTATCGTTAAAAATGGTCATCTTTAGAGATTAGGTCTTTACCCAATGCATTGGAGCGCTATTAGGGTGCACCATTAATTTGTATTTATTATCATGTGATCCACATATATCATCATCAATCATTTAATAAACAACCCATATAGATTAAATGAAATGGGTTACATTTAAGAGTCATCACATTTTAAAAACTCCTTTAAAGACATGATCTTTATGTCACTTTAAACCAACGGAAAAAGGAAAGCGGGTTTCATGTATGTAAGTCCCAGAATTAAAATAGAAAAATTTGATATATATGTGAATACCTCTATAGAATAAATATCTTTGATTATTCACTTAATAAAATCAAAGAATTTGAGATAAAGAGAGAGACATTTTGAGACGAAAATTCTGCATCATAACGACTATGTTATAGGGTTTTAGAAAATTCTGAAAAGAGAGGGTACATGGGTCACACAATCATAAATGATACCTAAAAAAGTAGAGGGACATGATAGAAATGATATAACAACATGGTAATGAAATTTTAAATACATACCAAATGAAATAAAAAATATGGAAGGAAGACAAAAATAGGATTTCTCTTATGAAAATTCGGCAGCCCAACCATGTGACTTAAAACATAAAAAAATGAATTGACGAGATAAATAGGGTCTCTCATCATATGAGAATAAAATATCAGTATTATATATATATAGATCATACCCCAACATAATAAAAGGAACTTTAAAGACTTGACATTAAATTAGAATTTGAAAATGAGAAGGGTGAAAGAATCCCTTAAAAATTCGACAGCCTAACGGTGCCACTTAAACAAAATTAAAATGAATTGATGAGAACAAGAGGGGGTCTCTCATAATATGAAAATTAAAAGGACAGTAGAATGAATATAAAATAACATCCCCAACATAAGAACATGGAGCATAAAAGAAATGACATAAAAGAGAGTACATGGAAAGAAAGAGAGAGGTAAGATCCCTTACCTTGAAGAGTAACTTCTAAATCTTGAATTTTGGGACCTTGGAAGGCTTGAGGGAACCTTGGGAGGAATCTTTGGGAGGTAAGGAGACCAGAAATTTATTGAATAATATTTTGGAATGGAAATGATGAGAGAATGGATTGGTATTTATAGGGGAAGTGAGGGGACAAGGCATTAATGGCCAAGGGACACCTCATTGGTGGTATTGGCAAAACCATGGGCTTTCCCATGGTATTTTCCCATGGTATTGGCCACTTGGGACACCTCAAACCTTATCTTTCTATTCATAAGTCGACCATATGGGTTAGATACTTAATACATCATTAATGAGGTCATTAAACACCAGAAACTCTAAACTGAAAATTCACTATTCACCGAAGATTCAACTTTTTCAGTAAAATACCAAAAATTTACCTTAACATAATATCAATGCTATGAATTCAAAAATAAACTCCATTTTATAAAAATAATTTTCTAAATATTTTTAATTTAATTTTTAAATAAAAACTCTATACACCGAAAATTCATTTTTTTCAAAAAAATCCCTAAAAATTACCTTAACATAATATTGATGTTCAGAATTCAAAAATAATGCCCATTTTATTAAAATAATTTTCTAAATAATTTTAATTTAATTTTTAATTAAAAAACACTATTCACCCAAAAAACTAATACTTGAGTAATAATTTCTGAAATAGTTATTTACCTATTTTATTGAATCACATTACTTAACCAAGATGCCTCTATTTTATTAATACTTTCTTTAAATGAGATTACTAATTCATTTGGTCATATTACTAATCCTAAGTGTAAAATCACTATTCATAAATTACTATTCAAAAAAATTTTAGTTTATCTCATTAGACTCCAAATTTCTTACTGAACACATTTTCGAAAGACCATTTTTTGAAAATCATTACACATAATTAATTATTTAAGGCTTACAAAAATATTTTAAAATATCCTTTTTTCCCAAATTCATCAATAATATACATCCTACATTTATCTGGACATTTGAAAATTTAAAAACTTCACCATAAGAAGAAAACATAATTTTATTTATCTCAAAGGATTACACAAAGCAGTTACGGTCTCCTTACATATCCCCTTATAACCCCATCATAGGACCTAAGTGTAAGGTGTGCTAAGGTGAGATAATCCATGGGTGGCTCGACCAACATTGCACAAGTAGTAATTTTTATCATTTTGAACTTCTCACGAAGGAGATTTCATTCTAGCTTCACACGATGATGTTCGTCTTGGGTTTGGTCCAGAGAAAATCCCAGTGGTGCTACCTCCTTACCAAGTTCTGTTAGATGGGCTTCGATTAGACCGAGACTACTGGATGAGGCCATCAAATCTTCTTTCTATATTAATTAACCAAGATCACTTGTATTTAGAGACAATAATAACAATATTTAGTTTCCAATAGTCATATTGTAAAATGGTCATATAACAGTCAAAACCCAACAATATCATTTTAATTATACTCATGTTATCGAATGAAACAGTTTTGTTGAGTATAAAATAAAATAACACACAAAATTAGGAAACAAGATTTATTCAAAATTTTAGGTCGTTACAATGGTCAAGGATGGGATCAAGGGAATTTCATGCTATCTAAAACATGGAAGTGGACATAAATCTTTTTTTCAAGGGTTTTTATTTTATGAAAAAAAGAAAACTAAGTAGAAGTGTCTACTTTGTAATTTTTGAGATGTAATGTAATAGTTATGGCCAAACTCTCTAAAAATATAAACATGAAAACATACTCAATGTGAATTATTCATTTAATTCAAGATTATGTAATGCTTTAAGTTTGATCCCTTAGAGTTGGTATTAGAGGTCGGTTTAGACAACTTTTGGAGTTAGAATTTTGTTAAATTAATGTCCATAAATTGATTTATGGTAATATTGAAATGATATATAATTTAAAGATTACCATGTTGCTTCGCCTAAGATATCTCTGTGTTCAGAATGGTTTTCTGCAGAAGAAATAGTGCAGCTATGTTGGGATGACATCAGGAGGAAGACAACCTTCCAAATTAGCAACCTGAGATGGTCGGAATCGGAACTGAACAATTTGTTGCAGTGATGACATAGTTAACTCAGGTTATAAATGGTGATCATATCTATGCACGAGATCTTCTAGATCAACCACATAGGAACATGTAAGTAGTGGAGCATTTCATTTGGCAACATCCCACTTATTTCAAAGGATCATCTGACCCTGTGCTAGCTAAAGGGTGGATTAAATCACTGGAGGAGATTTTTAATGTTATGGGGTGTTTATAACATCAAAAGGTTAGTTTTTATATTTACCATTTTTAAGGTGAAGATGATTATTGGTGTTCGATGGTGAAAAATATCAGTGATAGTGAGGAGATTGATACTCTTGATTAGGATGAATTCAAAGGTATGCTTCTTGAGAAATATTTTCCTAAGGTGGTTCGTCTTAGAATGGAAAAACAATTCCTAGAATTGAGGAAGGAGGATTACTCAGTGGCTGCTTATGAAGCAAAATTCACTCGACTAGCAAGGTATGCTCCAAATTTCATAGGAGATCTTGATAGTAAAATCAACCATTTTAATCAGGATTAGTTCAAAAGTATCGAAGGGATTTAGCTTCTCTTGAGTTAAAAAGTTATGAAAAACTTTTTAGATGTGCGGAGAAGGTGGAAATTGTGTTTACTGAGGATCAGGTCTTCTTTGAAAAACAATAGAATAAGAGGTCGAGGTGGCAGGTGAAAGGGAAGAACTCTTAAAAAAATTATGATGGTATGAAACTTAAGTTTACAGTTTGTTAAAATTAAGTTAAAAATCATGTTGGGGAATGTATTTTGAATTCTGTTAAGTGCTACCGATGTGGTAAAATGGGACATAAGACTCATAATTGCACTGAAAAAGAGTTGGTTAATGGTAATAAGAAATATGATTTACATTTGGTAAAATGTTTTAAGTGCAATGAAATGAGTCATTATACAAATGAGTGTCCAACGAAGAACTCAACTGAGGGAAAGCAGCCAGACTACAAGCAGAAAGGGGTGGTGAAATCCTTTGCAACTACTTTAGTAGATTTTGGGCCATCGAATGAATTAGTATCAGGTACACTGTTTGTTTGTTCAGATTAGCCAATGTGTTGTTTTATTCAGCGTCCACACATTCATTTATTTTTGATAAGGTTTCTAGAAAATTGGGAATTCCATATGAAGATATGAATCCCAAACTTATAGTAAAAACACATGGAGTAAATGTTGAGACAAAAGGAAATTATAAGAACCTTTCGATCCTTGTGTGTGGAAAAAATATACCTGCAAACCTTATTATTTTGCCTCTAGTAGAGTTTGATGTTATTTTGGGTATGGATTGGCTTTATGTTTGTCGTGCTAAGATTTACTAGAGAGCTAAAGATATTTCTTTTCATAAAGATTTTCAGTTAGTGTACAAGAATGAACCCTTAATTTTGATAACATATCAGGAATCTGAGATGCTAGTAAAAGATGGAAATGAATGTTACCTTTCACATTTATTGAAAATAAAAGAACTGTTCAAAATAATGATGTGATAGTAGTAACTGAGTACCTTGATGTTTTTCGTCATGATTTTCCAAGTATTATACCTGATTGGGAAGTTGAATTTACTGTTGACTTAGTTCCTGATGCAAATCCAATTTTAAAACCCCCTTATTGAATGGATCAAATTGAAATTTTAGAGTTAAATAAGAAATTGTAGAAGTTATTTGATAAAGGTTTCATTTGACCTAGCACATAACCATGGGGTTTTTCTATCTTATTTGTTAAAAAAAATATGGTTCAATGATATGTTGCATTGATTATAGAGCATTGAATAACATCACCGTTAAGAAAAAATACCCTTTTCCTCATATCGATGATTTGTTTGATCAGCTCCAGGGAGCTCAGTATTTTTTGAAGATTGAATTGAGGTCAGGGTACCATCAGTTTAAAGTAAAGTAATCATACATTTCGAAGACTGAATTTCATACTAGATATGGCCATTATGAGTTTGTACTTATGCCTTTTGGTTTAACCCATGCACCAGTTGTGTTCATGGATCTTATGAATAGAATTTTCCGTGAGTTCTTGTATAAGTTTGTGGTTGTTGATGATATTTTGGTTTATTATAAAAGTTAAGAGGAGCATGAAAGTAATTTAAGGGTTGTCTTTCAAACCTAAAAAAAGATCGTATTTAGAAAATTCAGAAAGTGTGAGTTTTGGTTACAACTAATTTCTTTCCTTGGTAACATTGTTTCAAAAAATCGCATAACATTTGATCCTGCTAAAACAAAAGATGATTAAGAATGGCCAAGACCCACAAATATAACTGAAATCCATAGGTTTCTTGGTTTGGGAGGTTATTAATAGAGGTTTGTTGAAAATATTTCATGGTTATCTAGTCCAATGACTAAGTTAAATCGAAAAGGTGTTATGTTCATTGGACTAGATAACCATGCAAAATTCCTTCTTGAGGTAATAATGAAATTTGGGTTATTGTTAATCAATTGACTAAATTTGCTCATTTTTTCCCTATTCGAGATACACTACTGGAAAATGATCCTATACCCACAGTTCAAAACCGTGGGTATAGAACCAAAAACCGTTGGTATAGGCTATACCCATGGTTTGGGAAACCTTGGTCATTGGTGGCGTCGGTATAGGTCCATGACATATACCCACATTTTGGGAAAACCATGGGTATAGGTTTTTCCACCGTGTCATAACTCTATACCCACGGTTTGGAAACCGTCGGTATAACATATTTTATAAAATAGCGGCCCGCGATATTCGATCTCGCAACCACTTCTTCATTCACCAGTGGCCTTACCACTACGCCATCACCGTATATATGTATGTATATATATATATTTATTTAAATATATTTATCTAAATATTGGGTATAGAGAAATAAACCGTGGGTATAGAACTCCCACCAATTTTTTTTGTTCCCTCAGAAAAAATAAATTTCCCATGCACATGTGGGAAACCTATACCCACGACTTGTCAAAACCGTGGGTATATGTTTTTTTATCCAACGACTATACCCACGGTTTTGGAGAAAACCGTGGGTATATGTCACCTTATCCCCATGGTTTTAGGAAAACCGTGGGTATAGGCATTTTTTGATACCCTATACCCACGGTTTGGAGAAAACTGTGGGTATAGGGTAGCCTATGCCCACAGTTTGGGGAAACCATGGGAATATGCTATCAAAAAATTCATATACCCACGGTTTTCCAAAAACCATGGGGATATGGTGACCTATACCCACAGTTTTCCCCAAAACCTTGGGTTTAAGTCCATTTTCCAGTAGTGATACTTTGTCTCTAGATCAACTTTCCCAGTTGTATGTTAAAGAGATAGTCAGGTTGCATGGTGTTCCCTTCTCCATTGTATCTGATCATGATCCCAGGTTTACTTCCAACATTTTGAAAGGCCTTTAGAAGTCACTGGGTACTGAATTAAATTTTAGTTCAACTTTTCATCCACAATCAGATGGGTTGTCAGAACGAACAATTCAGACCTTGGAGGATATGCTACATTCTTGTTCACCATATTACCCAGGAAGTTGTGACAAACATCTTTCTTTGGTTGAATTTTAATATAATAATAGTTTTCATTCTAGTATACAGATGGCTCCATTTGAGGAATTATATGGAAAGCATTGTCGAACTCTAGCTTTTTGGGATGAAGTAGGTGAAAGGAAGTTGATGAGACCAGAATTGGTAGAAGAGATGGCAAAAAAGGTTCATTTTATTCAAAAGGACATGAGAATAGCTCAGAGAAGGCGGAAAAGTTATGCAGATAATCTGAGGATCTTTCTTTTGAGGTAGGTGATCATGTCTTTCTCAATGGTTCTCCATGGAAAATTGTGATGCGTTTTGGTAAGAAGGGAAAGTTGGATCTGAGGTTCATTGGACCTTATGAAATCCTGGAGAAAGTTGGATCAGTTTCATACATAGTGGCTTTACCTCCATGTTTATCCCAGGTACACAATGTTTTTTATGTTTCAATGTTGAGAAAGTATATGCCATATCCATCTCTTTTTTTGAGCCTAGAGGTAGTTCAGTTGGAAGAAAATCTCTCTTATGAGGAATAACCGGTCCAGATTCTTGACTAAAGAGAGAAAGTGTTTTGGAATACAGTAATTAATCATGTAAATATTTTGGGGAAAACCCATATGGTTGAAGAGGAAGCGTGGGAATCTGAAAATTCTATGAGGGATAAATACCCCCACTTATTTGATAAGTGAATAAAAATTGTGAAGATGCAATTTCCAAAAGGGGGGAAGGATGTAACAACCCAAGTAAATAAAAAATATGAAATTTTCATATTTATTAATATATGTGAATTAAATATTAATTTTACTTTAAAGGGGATGATATGTTTGATGAATTACCCGATACGCTACAAGGGGTTTTCTGAAATCTTACATTGCACACTAATAATATAATAATATTATTTTAAATGGTTGTTAATGCCTACACGTTGTATTAAGAGGAATGAATTGAACTTAATAAAATATGATTATACATGTTTGTTAAATGGTTTTACATTTATCCAATAAAATTTAGAGGCTTAAAATAAGAAAGAATTTGATTTTAAGCACAAATACTCTAATATTCATTAAAAAAATCAATTTACCACCTTTTAATAGAGAACCCTCTTTAAATATAGTTTTATTCACTTTTAGATGTTCTATTTGACAAAATAAAATTCTTATTTAGAATCGGGACATCAAAATTTACTTTGGATGAAATTTTGGTATTTTTCTGATAAAATTCATTTTCAAGGAATAGTGAAAATACTATATTTTATTTCAAAATTTTCTTTTAATCTAATTTATTTTTAATTATATATTATCTATTTAATTTGTTTTAAAGTATAATTATTTTATTTTTTTACTATTTAATCCAATATTGGTTCTTGGAAGTAATTTCACTTTGGAATTAGACAAAAATAAGTGTCAATCTTTTGATAGATATTATTTCTTAAAAACATGCCATTTTTTGACAACAGGAATTAATTTTAAATTAATTTCTACCACTTTTGTATTTTGAATTTGGAAAAAATTTATTCTATAATTGGAATCAGGATTTCCAATTTGTGTAAATAGGTATATTTTATTTTTAGACATTATGTATATTTACTTCAGTAAATATTTTATTTACCATGGTTAAAGGGTAAATCTGGTAAATAAGGGTAAAAAAATATTATTATAAAAATATAAAATTACCCAAACATGTGTCTTAATCCTATTGGTTGATACATATCCGACCATGGGAATCCTTGGGATGATTTTGGGTCCCATGGAGCCACTTGGGAGTGATAATGACACTTTATATTAATTAATTTAATGTAAAGACAAAAATGACATAACAAATATCTTTTAGTAAATTAATTTTTACATAGGATTATATAAGTTATATTTTGGACTATAAATATTAGTTAGAAATATAAAAGGAATTCCTATATCATGGTATTTTTTTATAATTAATAGACATCAAATAAATAAAATTATTGATGACACAATAATGATGTTGTGTTTACCACATTAATAAATGATTTAAATAAATAAGATTATAATGATTAAAATAATATCCAAAACCTGTAAAATTCTTATTGTATTATTTTATTTAAACCTTAAGTCATCTTATATTCATCTTTAATAAGTTTTGGACCTTTATAAACCGAAAATAATTATATAACAAAATAACATTTTCACACTTTCCTCAAGAGCCCCTCCTACCCCTTATAAAAAGCCCTCACTCTAACCCATTCCTCACACCTATAAAGATCCTTGTATGATAAAAAATATTTCCAAATAATCTTTTAAGATCCCTATATTTTACCTATATGCCTTAACTTGGGAAGAAGGCACTTCAATAAGTCTTTCTGGTTCAAACCAAAGGGAGTTACCCTAATTAAAGGTAACCGTTTCTCTTAAATTCTTCTCTTTTATTTTACTTCTCCAATACCTAAACTCTTTTTATTCATTATTTTATAATAGAAACAGTATCCTAAATATTCTAGGTTTTTGTTATAACAAGGATTCGAACTACACTTTCACACACCTCCATCTAATTGGTAAAGAACATACTATTTCTATGGATAGAAAACTAACTCCTCACGAAACGATGATAGTTCAATTATCTCATACCACCTCTAATGGTGTCCATTATGATGGAACTATATTTATATATGATATATATTATGTTTATTTTTTATTTATGCTTTTTTATTTTCCATTTATATCATACCTTTATGGTTTCCATTATGGGTAAACGCGATAATTTCATTTGACCCCCTCAAAGTGATATTACTCATTAATGCCATATATGGGAAGTATAAAGGATTCATTTAATGATATTATATATGATATTATACTATTATTATTATATACCTATGTATCATTATGTTTTAATTCCATTAAAATAAAAAATAGAAATGGAAGTAGCGTTCATGCGTACGTATGACTTAACGTCTCCATTAACGGTGCATTTCATTTCCTACCTCTAAATGTTATGTATTATTATAAATACATGTATATACTTGATATATATGATATATATGATATATAAATCATGAATATAATTCTGTATATAATGGAGCTTTGACCACATAGAAAACTTGTAAATATAAGTAGTTCATTTTTGACTCAAGTACCAAATATCGACAAAACGACCGTTATTAACCTAAATGATTACATAATGTTTATAACATTGTAATAATTTATATAAAATGAATACTAAAATTGAAAAAAGTTCTTAATAAAGTATAAATAAACTATAGTTTATTATTTAGGAGATTAAAGAATGAACATGTCAAGTCAGACACGAGGTAAGGGACTTCGTCTCAATCTCATTTCATTGAGGCATATTTTGTTTTATACACGACTTTATTTTATACGGTGTATAAACCTCTTTGACTTTTACTTTCATTAAAATGGAATATTTTTCTAAGATGTGTTTTTCTATAAGACAAAAAGAATCTTTTTTTTTGAACGTACGCAGTGACAACAATCTTTCCACCGACGTGAGTATTATTTGATCTTTGGCTTCCTTAATAAGTCGTAATGTTTTTAAAAGGAAAATAAATACCATATACTATTTTACATATTTTGGTATTGAAAATGGTTTTTTGATTTATTATTTCAATATCTTGTTCAATATCTTAAAAATATATATTGTGATTGCAATTTGGGAATTTTATCTTTAGTTTATGCTTATGTTATGTGTTATGATTATATTATGGTCATTGGGCATTGTTTACATATATGGTTAGTTCCTTGATAAACCTAGGGTGGGTGAGATCAAGATATCTCTACAATGAATTGAGTAACATAATGGAGGTAAACATGAATGTTTCTCCTAATATATTTAGGGAATATAATGTGATTGTTATTCCAAATGTAACTCCCTACATAGGTGTGATAGCTACAATGTAAGTATGATATGGATGCCACAAGTTACCTTTATGATTTATGTTTTCTATGTGTGATTAATAAATCTTATGATTTCATGAGGTATGTTAAATATCTTTTGTTATGTATGTATTGATGAACTAATTTTTTCTTTCTTTGTTTTACAACCCTTAATGAGCTTTTCATACTCATCCCAAGTTTCGAAATGTTTTTCATAGGACTTAAAGATAAATAGGGTCAAGGATGGGATCAAGGGAAATTAATGCTGTCTAAAACATGGAACTTGACATGACTCTTTTTTTCAAGAGTTTTTATTTTATGAAAAAATGTAAACTGATTATAAGTGTCTACTTTGTAATTTTTGATATGTAATGTAATAGTTATGAATTAAATATATAATACTCTAAACCTGAAAAGATCCTCAATTTTAATTATTCATTTAATTCAAGATTATGTAATGTTTTAAGGTCGGGTCCTTATAGTTGTCACCTTTTCATTATATTTGAATAAATGAATAGGAATAATAAATTCTATTTACACATTTTTATAAAGTGTTTCGAAATTAATCCAATAGATTTTATAGGTACAAGATACGAATAAATCTACTTTTACACTTAAAAGAACTATTTTTCTTAAAACAATTATCTCATTTTAATGGTGCACCTTTTTTAAAAATAAATTTTTAAATTTTTATAATTTTTATATGAAAAAATAAAATTCATTTTTTTAAATAATAATATAAAAATTATCTTTGGGTGAATTGTTTTATTTTTATGAGAAGTTTCATATTTCGATGTATAGTGGAAAATATGATTTTTAATTGAAAACTACATTTTCATCTAATTTATTTATATAGTTTTATTTAATTTTGAATTGGATTAAAATTATAATAAGCTCAATTTTAAATATATTAATCTAATTTAGGTTATTGGGATCATTTTCATATTAAAATTTGATATAATAACTTAGAAAATATTTGAACATCTTCACATTAAAAACCCCCTTTATCGTTCCGTGTGTGAGTTTATTTTTAAATTAATTTCTTCCAAATATGTGATTGGAATTTAAAATATTTTATTCCATAATTATAATTAAATTTTTTTATAAATTTTAATACATTAAAAATAGTTTTTTACCAAATATATTACTGAAATAAATTATAATTTATTACATCAATTAAGGTAAAAATGTATTTACTTATTGGTTAAACATTAATAGTAAGAGTCGAAATGACCTAGAAACTAATTAAAAACCCATTCGGTGGTCATATATAGACCAAAGTTTCGCTTTTATAAAAACAATTATCAATATTTTACGCACATGATGTAAGGGATACCTCCCAATAATGTTTACCTTTTTATATTTATAATAATGTCACTCCCTATCCACTATAAAAAAGAAACTCACCCTCTTCACTTCTTCATACCTGTAAATCATTTTTTGTATTAAAAAAATACACCCAATTAATCTGCCAACATCCTTCACCTCACCCTAGAGGCATAACATTGGGAATAAATCCATCCAACAAGTTCTTTATTGCAGACTAAGAGTTACCCTAATAATAGGTAATGTTCATCAACATGAATTTTTATTTTATTTCTTTCTCCACTCCGTTCATTTTACTTTATTTAAGAAATATGTAATTAAATAACAATATTAAATATACAAATATTTTTTTAGGTTATGGTTTCTACCTACACCTATACACACTTCCATCAAATGGGTAACAGAATCACTATTTACGTGTACGACGGACTACCCCTTGTGAAACGATGTCTTTCAGTTTCCTTTACAACCTCTCATGGTTGATAATTTTAATGTTAATATTTTTTTATATAATATCTATTATGTGTTAATACTAATTTTATTGATATATACACTTGCCTTCATTCTTTCCATTTTGTGGGAATACGATAACATCATTTGTATACGTGTGGACTATTGCCTCCACAAAGCAATTTGATACGTTCAAACATTAAATGAAACATATTAAGGATGGGTTTAATAAAAATATGTGACATAAATAACATATATCTGATTTTCATGACTTAATTATCTTTCTTTAAGTATAATATATTATTTTCTTTATTACCCCTTCACACAAACAAAAATGATAACGTTGTTCGTGGACATGTGGACTACTCCTACCTTAAAGTGATGTGATTATTTTTACATTACAAGAATTATATATATAAGAATATATGATTAAATAATACACTATTGATGATATAAAGATGATCCTATAAGGATAAATGTTACTTAACTTCTTTCCATATTGATCATTGATAAATGGGAACGTTAATCATGTGTACGTATGGCCTACCCACTCCATGATTGTAACATTTGTTAATTTTTCATAACTATCATTCATGATTTGGTTTAAAAGTATAATTTATATATAAATATGATAATTATATAATGATAATTGTTTTGTAAATGTTTTAATAATTAACCCTTTAACCACAGTTTACCAACCAAATTCATTTTTGACACAGAAATCAAATATGGTCAAAAAATTCGACATTAAATTAATTGTTTAAGTAATCATATTCATCAATGTAATAAGTGAAATAAAGGTTAATATAAAATTGTAAAATTTTATTAATTAAGTAAATTATTAATATATGTTTACTATTCTAGATGATAATGACACACGTGAAAATTCAGACTCAAGGTATGAGATTTTGTCTCCATCACCTTTCTTAGATGCATATTTTGATGTTATACACCCTCAATATTTTATGAGGTTTATATACAAAAACATTTACATATCATATCATAAATTTATTTATTATCATGTTATTTAATGTTTTATTAAATATTATTCCTTTATGGGTATTATGATTCTATTATTTCAAAGTCATATTTTACCCTTTGATTTAAAAAATATCATTTTAAATGTTTATAGATTTAATTTTGAAATCATTTAATCCATGTATATATTCTTGATATAATTTTACATATTTATTTATTGGATATAAATGATTTATAATGTCAATTTTATGTCAATTTTGTTATTTGTATTCATCTATTATTCTTCATGTTTTTAAGAGAAAAATAATACCCTATTTTCTTTTAAAGGGATTTTTATTATTAAAAATGGGTTTTGAAAATGGATTGATTATTTCAATAACTTAAAATGTTTTATAATGACTAAAAATAAAATATTACGAGTAAAATGGTGAAAATTTAATTATTTTATGTGTTATGATTATATAATGGTACTTAGATTTTCGATAGGTGGTTCCATGATAAACCAATGATGGGTGGTTCCATGATAAACCAATGATGGGTGGTTTCTTGATAAAGTAATGATTTGTGGGTCTATGATAGCCCTATAATTAATTGGATATGGATGTTAGATGTATGGATATTCCATTTATAAGGGTGATATATATGAAATTCAATCACATGGTTATTCTATTTATAAGAGTGACAAGTATAATTATGTCCCATGATACCTTTATGGGTATTTTTTTATTTTTATGCATTTTAGGGTAATATTGTGATTACAAAAATGGTAACAATGAGATTACTTTTAAGGTGAAGTATTTACTAATTCTTTAGGGTAAAAATTATTACTTTATGATAATGATTTCATGTGATTTAATGTTTTTTCAATGGAATAATATTTTCCTTATTTTTATATCCCTTACCAATCCTTTTATCCCCACCTCACATTTTTTAATGTTTTTTCTTAAGAATTATTGAAGAGTAAGCGATTGGAAGAAATAATTGTGAAATTCATAATGATTTTTCATAAAAGTGATCTTGATTTATTTAAAGAGTTTTATATTATGGGAATAGTTTATACTAATAGAAAGTATCAAAATTTTATTTTATGGTTTTTTATATATGATTTATGGCCTAATTCCTTGAAACTCTACACCAGAAAATATCGTCAAAGTGAAGGAATGTAAATTCTTGACTAAAACTCAAGATAATTTATTGTTTAAGGTCAAGGAATTATGACCAAATCTTTGAAAAATGGAACAATTAATTTAAATGGTTCAAAAATAACTAAATGAAAAGATATTATATTTATTTTAATATAGAAAAATTAAATAATTCTCCCAAGGGATACTTAATGAAAAACAATCATAAACAATGATGATATTGTGAAATAAACCCTTACCACTTTGGTAAATTTTGATTAATAATCCCCATGAAGGAAATAACATTAAATTAATCTTTAAATACCTGTAAGATATATTAATTCATTATAAAACATAAAAAAAGTAAATATATACACCAAAAAAACAAGTGTTTAATAAGGTGTATCTATCATGGATGTAAAAGTGAGACCAGAAACCCTTACCAGGAGTTTGATTAATTATATATTTTCCTTATCTTCTGGAATAAAAAACTTATGTTAATTATTTAATTTCTTAAGAACCTTCTAAAATTTTATTATTCCTTTCATTTCACTTATTGAAATGTTACATATTATCTCTTAATCCATTAATTTATATGCGATGTTTTGATGATATTTTGCTTATATGCTAAAAATGAATTTGGTAGGTTGACTATAGTCAAAGAGGTTAATATTTAAACATATAAAAAATAAATATAATGAAATAATTATCATATTTATACATAAATTATACTTTAAAAACCGATCATGAATTATGTTAATGAAAATTAAATTATGTTACAATCATAGAAATGGTAGGTTAAACGTATATGTGAGTAAGGTTTCTAGTTTTAAATGATAATTATGGAAAGAATTTAATTAATATTATTTATTTAAATAATTATTATAATATCATATATACCTTATTATTTCTTTAAATATACCTATATAGATTCACATCACATTATAAAGGTGGTTGTCCACACATACATGGAAAATGTTATAATATTTTAGTATAAGAAAAAATTATATATTATCTTTCTAAAATGATAGATATTTCATTAATATCATAATTATGTATTTTATATGAAATATATACATTAAATTTATAATTATAACCTTCCATGTAAATAATTATTGTAATAAATATCACATCGCTTCACTTAGAGGTAGTATGCCATTCACAAGAGCAATAATGTCATATCCCATATGGAATAGAAAGTAAAAAAGGTATATATGATATATTTAATATATATGCATAAATATTTTAAAATTTCCCTATATATTATTTACATCAATAATCATACCCAAATGTTAGAGGTGGTAATGTAAAAAAGAATGACATTAGTTCGTGATGCAGTAGTCTGCCGTACACACAAATGATTATTTCATAACCCATATCATAGAGGTGGGGATGGTTTAAGGTCATTAACATAACATTAAAACTTACTAGTATATATAATATAATTATTTTATAATATCATTAGGTTTTAATAAGAATATAATGAGGGTAATAAATAAAACAATAAAAATGATTATCGATGAACGTTATCACTTCTTCGTGTAACGTCCTTAGGTCAACACTAAAATCAGTCCTTAGATGGATTTATTCAAAATATAATTATTATATGATTATTTTATGGATGTTAAGAAGTAAATAAGTTAGTTATTGGTAAAATTATTTTATGTTGTGAATAAGAGAGGATAATGGGTGGCCTTTTAGAAGTGAAGTGAGTATAACACTTATAAATTTGAAAAAGAAAATGGTGTACCCATGTTTGTAACTTCTAATTGAGGTAAAAAATTGATTAATATTAATAATTAGAAAATATAGGGTCAAAATATGTCCATTAAATATATTTTATGTATGTTTTTAGGTCATTTTAACCATTATATATTTAGTTTAACCCTCATAAAATTCATTTTTACCTTAACCATGGTAAATAGTTTTTACTATTTTTACTATTTATTATGGAAAAAAAATTTGTTTAAATTATTGGATAATATAATTTATTCTTATTATAAATATTTAATCTATTTTTCCAAATTTAATTCCAAAAATTGGAAAATTTTAATTTATAATTAATCTTGTAGACATAGTGAGAATTTATGTTTTAAAAATGAAGATGTTCAAAAGTTTACAATTTTTTTTATCCAAATTCAATATAAAAATATTACCAATGAAATAAATTGGATTTAAATACATATAATTGAACTAATATTACTTAAAAAAAAAATTATAATGTAATTTTAGTTTATAAATAATTTAAATTAAAAGGCAGTTTTCAATTAAAATTAATTTTTTTTTTAAAATTCATAAAAAATTTATTTTTTAGAGAAATGACAAAAATTAACCCTATAAAAATATTAATATTATGATTAAAAAATTAATTTTATTTTTTAAAATAAATTTTTAATTTTTTTAAAAATCAATTAAATATTATGTGCGCAATGTATGACTAATCCTCCCAGAAAAATATAGTTTTAAAAAAAAATTATTTCTCTTTCAAATAATTTCTATTTTATTTCTAACCAACATATAACCATTTATTTTTTTATACTTGTGTGATACATAATTTTTTTTATAATTTAGATATTACTATTTATACCTATTAATTTATTGGCTAGGATTAAATTTTAATGTCTAAATAATTATATTTTAATGGAGTATCTTGTTTCGTTAAAACCAGATGTTTTATGCATTGTATGATATCAAATATATTAAATTTTTTAAAAAAGTAAATATATCATGAAGTATCAAGAAATTATATTCCCTTATATTCGAGGTGATTCATTTTATACATGCTTACAAATATGATGATCATATTTTAAAAACTTGAGGTGTTACAGGAAGTATGTATGAGGATGGGTATATTAAGATGTTCATAGACCTCATAAGGATCTACTCAGTGTAGAGAATGATGGATCTTGTAGAGACACTTGGAGGGGGGATTATTGTACCCACCTATTATGAAGTTTTACATTATTTTTAATTAACCCTTTTTATAATAAACCCTCTTCACCATTTAAGATTAATATATCAATAAATATGCACTCAATACTCATTTTTTCATCCAATACAGAAATTGAAGAAACAACAACACATATGATTTTTCATGGTTCACCCACGTTATAAGAGCCTACTATATTCAATATTCAAACTTTCTTTTGGAAATATATTGGATTATTACTATAAATGCGTCGTGATCACAAGTTCGTTTATAGTAACACATAAATATTGTGATTATATAACTCAAATACCTCATTCAAATATCATTATATTCTAGTCATGTTTAATAGAGATGTTTATACTTTTACCACCAATTATTAAAAAGACTCCATTAAACTACATAAAAATATAATACCTCTCTGATATTGAATTCACATAATCACATTAAAGGAGACCTTCTTCCCAAAGAAATAGATCATCGACATTATATAATAGTATAGGCATTAATGCATTCAGTGTAGTTCAATTGTATATTCTCAAAATCACTATGTATATTGATCAAACTAGTTTTCTTCTTAGGTATGGTTTTGAAAATAAGATCTTTAATAACATAAATAAGTCTAGTCCCTTATCATCTCTATATTATTATCTTCTACTTCTTTGAGAAATTTTATTTCCTTTTGTCATGAATTAGTCAACTGTGCTGATGATTATTCTTTGATGCTTAGAATATGAATCAAGAATGTATGGGTTAGATATTTTTTTACTTCCATGTATTCTTCTTGTATATATATAATAAAATATGTGGTAATTATTCTTATAATTTTCAATGCATTGTGTTTCCAAAAATATAAATTATTTAACCTCTCTAAAATCATTCCGTTTAATGTCTCAGATCATTGGTCTTCTAAAATCTCATGAGTTTCCTTCTACTATTTATGTTACAGAATTATCATATGTAGGCTCAACATATAACAATATTGTGTAATGTTTATTATTTCTATGTTTTTATGTTATTTCTTATATAAACAATAACTATAGCTTTTCCCCCCTTTATTTATCTTGATCATAGATATCGGAACATTACAAACTACATGGTTCTTATGAAGTGAATCTTTATACATTATTATCATCTTAAATTGGTTTTTACATGAGGATCCCCTTATATTGATCCTCATATGTTTGGATCTCCCTAAATTTCATTCCTCTTAGATGGATCTCCACAAATGGATCCGTTATGTCAATACTCATATTTGTGGATTTCTATTCATGGTTACCTAATCATATTTGTGTACTCACATAATAAGGTACATTACCATCTTGTTACAAGAAAACATCTAGAAGAATGGTCATTTTTATTTCAAAGAATACAATCTTTAAAATCATCATAGATCACTAAAATTAAATATTTTAATGATAGTTTCATGATAATAATAATGCATCATCATGATTTTTACTCTTATAATACATTCTAAACAAACCCATCATTTAATGAACTATATGTCTGATACTTTACAAATAAGATTTCTAATATAACATTGGGGAACATAGTGTAAAACAGTAACCTAGAATATTTAAGGGAAAACCTCTATGATATCACATGGAAGAAAAAACACTATATTTAAGATAACCAGATTCCAATACTCACTTATAAAATAATATATTATTAATCAAATAGAACTCATCTCACGTGGTGATGAGACATAAAAAAACAGTGGCATGAAACTATATCATGGGGTGAGGTTAAGGAAAAAATATATAAGGTTTTCTCATTTAAAATTCAGTACCTATCTATATCATTATAAATAAATGAACAATAACAACATGTGTATTTTTCCACATAAAAAGCGATATTGAGGGGACAATAACTTATTACTCTTTACACATCGTAGATAATCATTAAATCCATTTGGTCCTCCCTTCCCGATAGGTATCCATGCAACCCCACATGGTTTATCTCTTATTATCTTTTCCTGCATGAAGATAAAAATGTGATCTATACTCTCCAAGCCACTCTCAGATGGATCCCATATTTGAGATCAGTGAATTTCCACTACTATCCAGGTTTCTTGGATGGTTAAGCTAGCTTAGACTTGACCAATTTTTTTGGGTATCATCATGTTATTTACATCTATAAAATATTAAATCAATAAATTCAAAATTTATTTTGAACATAAAATGGATGATACTAAATATGAAACAATTAAAATTAATTTTTACTCTTATCATACAATTTATTTAAAATTTAAAAATAAACACTCTTTAAACAGTATAATATAAAGAAAAGTCTATAACATTACAAATATCTTTCTATCATGTGGATTCAAATTAAATAATCTAATGGATACACACCTATACTTCAAATATTCAAGGAATTTTTCTAATACCTGTTTTCATTCTTAACACACATGGATTCGGGAACTCAAACTTCTCATTAAAAAATTTCTCTTCTACAAATATTGAAATTACCACATCATCAAGAAATTCATCCTTATCAAAAAAATACAAACATTGAGAAAGTATTTTCAATTTCCATCTTTTTGCCTTTTATAAATACCTTTAAATTATATTAAGTCAATATTTTTTCATGCTATCTTCTTTTTATCTCCCCCTTATCGATAAAAAATATAAAGGAATTTATAGAGGTTTCACCTCACTTTTCTTGAAACAAATTATCCTCAAAAATTTGATTTTGGTTTCATATTTTATCAATTGAGATAATGTTTAGAACCATATTTTATCTTATATATCATCCCCTATTCAATTAACCCTTAATCTACGTGGACTAATCTAGTGTAGAAAAAAAAGTGAGTAACCATGTTATTCAAAGTTATCCATAAATGTTATTAACCTGTTATATCACATTAAGAATTATCATTCAAAGGGATGTATGGAAAAAATAATCAAGAAACATATATATTTATTATAATCAAATCAGATAACACACAATAGAATTAATATAAAATATATAAAACTATTTCACCCTGAAGGGTTTGCATTTGATTTGCTGGAAAAATAATTGATAGATTAATGATGGATGAAACAATATTTTTTGTTGAAAATTCATGATACATATATATGAATTGATTATTATAAAAATTATAACATATTAATTAAAACCATATTGTTTGTAGAAGAAGTCTGGTGGATGATGGAGAAAAATCGATGTAGGAGATAGAATCTACAGTGCAACACTCCTTTCTCTATAAAAGCAGTCTGGTTGGAGTTGTCTCCATAGAAAATTAGATTTATCCATCCAATAGAAAATTACCATGTTATATAGAATATTGACTCATGGAAAATATGTAATTGTTTATGGGTAACTATTCCATGATGTGTAAGGGTTAACAGAATAGAATAATGTGCTACATCCAATGTTTCTTTACATTAAGTTAGATCCCAACTTTCATAATAGTTACATGGGAAAAACAAGTATCACATAATGGAAATGCTGGATTTTAATTAGGTTAAAAAACTATAACAAACTATTGCAGAAGGATCCATTATATAGAGAATAATAAATTAAGTTTACTGAAACCTTGAATAAATAAATTATTTATTTTTGGGTTCTTGTGTAAAGTTAGAGTTTGTTCAATGTAAAGGTCATGAAGGAAAATGAGACACAACCAATGTATAAAGAAACTCTATGATATTTGTAATGTTTATATGGAAATCCCAGTATGTATATAAGAGTAAATGTTTTTATATCCCTAGATAAATGATTACACCATAGAGTGATGTACTATTTCATGGTTAGTTGAAAACTCATTAAGGGTAAACCCGAAACATTTGAATTTGTGTAAGGGTAAGACCATATTATATTTTTTAATGGTTAATATAATACCCTCACATAATTTATAGTTTAAAATAAGATTCATCCATGATAAATAAATATGTTGTGGTGTGGAAGGAATGTTATTTGAATATTGGACATTTTGATGATTTTTAAGTCTATATATAACACCACAAGTTTTTATGGACCAGTTTTTTAGAATAAATTTTCATTTTCATTTATATGTTTCAATACATCAATTAAAATATTCTTTTCATGAACAACATTGATATGGCATATGATGCACTCAACACTGACTTAGTGTATGATACATGGAACACTGAGTTTCTATGAAACATATCTTTTAATTATTTTAATTATTGAAATAAGATAATTATAACCTACCCATTAAACATAGTTATATGAATTGTAACAACTACATTTCAAATATTTTTTATATTTTTTTTATATTAATAAAACCTATTGATAATAAAAGATATTATTTTTGGTTAAGTCCTTTTTTGTTTAATGATATTATTTTTTCAAATAAACCACTTTTAATATCATTCTAAAAAAATTAATTTTAATCAATTTTATAAATTTAATTTGATAAAATAAAATCTATTTTTTAATTATTAACGGTGAAATTATCCTAAGGTGAATTTTTGGGATTTTTCTGAGAAACTTCATTTTTGATGAATAGTGATAAATAATTCTTTTTAGTATAAAAAATGCCTTTTTGTATAATTAATTATTAATGATAAAAGATTTTATAAATTATTTTTATGTTATCATTAGATAAATATTACAACTACTAATACAATTAAATTAATTAGAATCAATTTCACTTTGAAAATGAATATAAAATCTTAACAATCTTTTGAACTTTTTCCTACTTTAAAACGCTATTATTTAGTCTCGTCTGCTGAATTATCACTAATATTAATTTTTTAATTCTATGAATTGAATTAAAAAAATCTGACATACACCATTGAATTCATTCAAATATTTAGATTCTAACAAGACTATGTTATTTTTTTACTAAAATGATTAGTAAAAGTTATTAAAATTAATCCCAGCAGTTAATGCCAAACAAAGATTAATTTGGGACTAAACCATATAATTAAGGGCCCAAATTACCCAGAAACTTGTCCAAAACCCATTAGATGTCCATATTTCTTCCATAAAATTTACAATATTTTGTTTTTTTATTGCTTTTTAGGTAATAACATGTGGACACCTAACTTTATTCTAGAAATTCTGAATGATTCATTTTCCTTTACTATAAAAGGACACCACCTCTACCCATTCCTCACACCTCTCAAACCATTTATGTTCATCCAATTTATACCGAATAAGACACCCCAAAATCCTCCCATTAACTTTGAATCCTCCCTTTAGGCATAAATCTTCTCAAGGAAGCTTTTTGGGACAAACCAAAATGCGTTACTCGATTATGAGGTAACATATTATCTCAAGATTATTTCCATTATTTTCCTTCTCCACCCGATAAAACATATTTATTACATTATTGTGTGAAAACACCAATATATTTCATATACTAGGATTTTTTAATGAAATGGGACTGATCTACACTTATACACAGCTCCATCTAATGGATGTTGAATATATTGTTTCTGTGTACGGAAAACTATTGCCCCATGAAATGACGATTGTTCATTTCTCCATTACCACTAATCATGGGAGACATTATGATGGAAACACTTTTTATATATTTCATATCTTATACTTAATATTTCTTTAATATTCTGTATTCCTTTTAAAACACACATCTCTTTACTTTCCATTTGGTGTTAATATGGTAATCTCATCTGGGGAAGTGTGGACTACCACCCCTTGAAGCGATGTGATTCCATCACACACCACATGGAATGTATTAAGGATGGTTTTAATAAAATTATATGATATGAATGATATATTTATTCTACTAGAATAATATATAAATAAATATACATATATATATTTCATTTACATACTTTCTTTCAATACGACGATATAGCTAGAAACAACATTCATGCGTACGCACGACTTACCGTCTCCATGAATGGTGTTTTAAATTTTTTACATAATTATTCTACAGATTATTATATAAATGTACTAGATATTACAGATATTATATCATTTTTTTAATTCAGGAGTCATGATATAAGTATAAGGACCATCGATGTAACAAATTAAGTCATATGCTAAGAACAATGTGAAGTTTACCTGAAGTGAAACTTTAACAAAGGATAGTTAACAAGCAAGTTATATAATTTCATAATAAATCCATATATAGTATTATGTATAAGTATATGATTCTGTAAAATATTTATAAAAAACTTATATGTATTATACTAGAATCTTTACCAGTACAGAGTGAGTCAAGACACAAGGTAAGGGGATTTTTTAATCTCAATATTAATTTATGTGAGACAAAAGATATGTTCTATACTCTTTATTTTTTTTGTGGTTTATGTACTAAAATATATTGAATTATATTTATATTTTAATTAAATTTATGTGTATTCACATATCCATTATATAATCCTTCTTTCATGGGGGTTAACATTCAAAAGTTACCAAATCAGTAAAACATTTTTGTCTCAATTTTCTTTCATTGAGACTCCAATTTTGTTATGAACATAAAATCATCTTAAAGGATTATATACTTTCTTTTATCATGTTTTATAATGAATCTAATTATTTTCATGATATATTAAGCTTAATTTAATTTCCATCTCCTACATGGAGATTATGATCCCCAGTCACCAAGATATAAGAGTTTATTGAGAGAGTCTCTTCATTTTTTCTGAGATTGTTTATATTTATGATTCCTTATGATCCATCATTCAAGAATATTCTTGAGTTTCCTTATTCTATATTTATTCAAGATAACCATACTTGTTATTACCATTTTTCTACTCTTCCGTACTTAATATAACTTTTTAGTAAAATATGTCCACACCTCTCTTTGGTTGTAAATCTATTGTATTCAAAAACCATGTTTTCAAAAATGTTTTCAAGAGATCCTTGAAGATAATTCTCTAGTAAAAATTGATATTAAAAACGTTTTATTTTTTTGAATGATTATTTTATTTGTTTTTGAATCTATTTTCAAATAAAAAGGTTTTCAAAATGTTTTATGTAATAACAATAATTTTTCAAAGAAGAAATGATATTTTCCCCAAGACATGTTTTTTTAAAAGATCAATTAAAATTATTTCCCATCTAAGATTAAATCCATTAGTGGTACTAAATCCATTATGGGGAAGTTAGTCAATTTTTCCATTCATACTATATATTTTAATGGATTATGTTTTGATGGAATCAAGTTTATGAAGATTATTTCTCTTTCACGTGTTATATGATTTTAAAACCTTCTTCATTTTTCCCATTATGATGAAATAATTATGATACCTATATATTTCCATATTTTATGATATGTTTACATGTTTATGATACCCATGTAATTTCATGGGTTATGATATTTTCATTTATGATCTTGTGGAACATCTATGGATGATTTCATTATAAGGCAGGTGGGACCTATATCTCCCTCCAATGAAATTGGTAGTGATTTATATCTCATGAGATAGATAGGGATGGAACGATGGCTTACTTGGTCTAGTAATACAAGGCTGGAATAAGGGTTTACTCAGTTCAGTAATATCGGGCTGGAGTGAGTGTTTACTCAATTCAGTAACATACAGCTAGAATGGGGATTCACCTAGTTCAGTAATGGACCGTATCAACTAAGATGGTCTTGTATGTGATGCCCTTTCTACTATGGAAATCAATATATTAATATGTGATTCCATAATTCCATGTATTAGTTCTATGTTATTATTTCAGGACCTATGCTCTTTATTTCATCATGATTCATCTATTATGAACTTCCAGACATTATTCCATGATACATGTTATATTCTTTTAAATGTAGTGTATGATCTTATATCTTCATGATCATTTTCTCATACCCTTATGCTCATGATTATGCACACATGTATCTATTGTTTACCCTTACTGAGCATTTTATATCACTTTTTTTATGTTTCCTTCCCCACATTGTGAACACGTATATTATGTTTGATCTGTCTAAGAAAAGTTCTAGTCAAGAAAAACCTAGTGGGGGATAATGTAGCTCATTTATGTACCAGTGTTTATGTTTCCATTTTTTCAAAGGCACTAAACTAGAATGATCTTCTAAATTTTTTTTGAACAATATTTAAGTATTTTTCCAAAGTTATGTAATATTAATGTTTGTGAAGTTTGGGTATCTATAGTTTGTATTAGAGTAAAGGTTTAGTTATCCTTAAGAAACTAGGATGAGAAATCCTTAGTGAAACCCTAAGGACATATCTAAGGATATGTATAGGGTTGAGTCAAAGTATAAGAAAATATCCTAGAATATTTGTGAAGGTTATGGTGAGTGTTTTCCATGAAATACATCCCAATATGGATACTACAAGTGGATGTGGCTCTGGAACATATGTTCCGAGGTGTAACAACACCGACAAGATGTTCTGAACTTAACTCGAGGTAATCTGGTACATGATAATGGGCCTTATTGCACACCTATTTTGAAACTCCTAGGAGATATGCTTTGGGAATTCACAAACTATTCATTAACCATTATAAAGTATTTAAATATATGTTGGCTATGAGTAACCTAGTATAAACCTAAGGTGTCATAGATTAAACAATGTGTCATAAGTTAGACATCCTATAAGTGATTTTTCAGGTTTTTGTGTTTCTCATTATGATAACTATTTCAAACTCTATGCATTTTGTTTTAGTGAATTGTTGGAACCCAAAGGAACCATGTTAATGGAAATTTAGAGGTATAATTCAATGATTATCCTACAGAACAACTGAATGCTATGGGAGTCTGATTGAAAAACCTTGTTGATATGATCACCCAGATTTCTCAAGCTATTAATCATGATGGACATCCAAATGAGAAAATGGGGGAAAAATATTCTATTGAATCATTCATGAGGAAATTTCCACCTTCATTCATAGGGTCTCCTAATACACTGGTTGCTAAAAAATGGATTAGTACCACTAATAATATGTTATCCATTTTTATAGCTCACAGCATGAGAAAGTCATTCTGGTTGTTTATCTCTTAGAAGGAGAAGTATATCAGTGGTGGAATCTAATCAAGAATATGATGAAACATGATTATATTTAATCCATCGTTTGGGATAACCTCAAGTACTTATATTTCAGTAATTAATTTCCTAGAAATATTTATACCAAGATGGAGAAAGAATTCCTTGAGTTGAATCAAAGGTATAATGAATTAGTCGGTACCTACGAGGCCAATTTCATGAGACATGTGAGGTACGATTAAGGAATTATCATCTAATATGAATGTAAGGTTGGTAGGTTATTTTTTGGATTAAATCCAAGTCTCAAAAAGTGTTTTTGTCCATAAGATAATTTATTAGATATGAAGATATAGTAGGATATGAAATCATGGTTTAAATGGATGTAGGAGTCACGTACCAATCTCGTGGATTTGATAAAAAAAGAGGTAGATGGAGTTTAAAGAAAACTCTAAAAACCATGGAAAAAAGAATATGAACATTAATTTATGCTCTAAGTGTTGAAAAAATCATGGATTAAATTGCCTTAGGGGGTCTAATAAATGTTTTAAGTGTATAAGGGAATTTCATTTGGAAATTGATTGCCAAGGTGATGGAAGAAAGTTTTCTCAAAATGCTAATGGAGAAAGGCTACATAGAAATGAACCAACCACGATTCAGTGCTACAAGTGTATGTAGAATGGGAATTTTGCTAACCATTTCCCAAAACCAAGGTTTGGTGATGAGTATTTATGTTAGAAACCTATTAAGTCAATGAATAAGGGGAAATCTCATGAAATTTCTATTTATGATGAGGGTTGTGTTACCGATGTCATGAAAGTTACACTTAACATCCATTGTAGAACTAAAAATGTCATATTTGGTTTTTAATCTAATAAATATTTTAGATATAAATAATATTCTAAGGGTATTAATATCCTTCCAGAATAATTAGAGGTTAAATTAATAGTGGAACCCCTAATGGTATGATGATTGTACCTCAAGTTTATGATTCCTCTCTGGTAGAATTTTGTGGGAATGTGCTTCCTACTAACCTTTTAATTATTCCTTTGGTTGAATTTAATGTCATTATGGGAATGGAATGGAATTATCTGTAGAAATTCACCATAAATTATCAAGGAAGGGATTTTAAATTTTATATTTCAAAACCTCCTATGATCATCCTTCAACGTGATGATAAGTTTCGACTACCTGTGGATATTAAATGTAATGCATGGGTCTAAATTCCCATTAAAATGGGTTTTTTATCTCAAATGGTTGGGGAGAAGATCAACATTGATGACATGATTTTTGTTCAGGATTTTTTGGATGACTTTCCTGAAGAGTTTCATAGTCTTCCACCAAAGTTTAAAGTTTATTTCTTGATAGATCATTTACCTGGTTCCACAAAATTGAAAATACTCTTTATAGAATGACCCTAATTGAGTTGCATGAATTAAAGAAGAAACTCCAAGAAAAACTTGACAAGGACTTCATTTGGTCAAGTGTGTCACCATGGGGTGAACCAGTGATTTTTGAAAAAGAAAAATAGATCAATGCGACTATGCATTGATTATTAGGAGTTGAACAAGATCACAATCAAGAAAAAGTATCCTCTTCCCCATATTGATGACTTGTTTGATCAAATGCAGGGAGATCAATACTTTTTCCAAGATTATCCTTCATTATGGATATCATTAATTAAGGGTCAAGAATGGGGATATACCCAATACCACATTCTATACAAGTTATGGCCACTATGAATATATAGTGATGCCTTCTGGTCTTACTAATCGCCCTTCTATCTTCATTAATTTAATGAATATAGTATTTAGAGACTACCTTGACCAATTTGTGGTAGTCTTTATAGATTATATTCTAATAAATTCAAAGAAAAATTAAGAGCATAAAAATCACTTGAGAATTGTACTGAAGACCCTAAGAAAGAATAAGTTATATGAAAAATTTACAAAGTTTGATTTTTGGCTGAAAAAGGTTAAATCTTTGGGTCACATAATCCCAAGAGATGGTATACCAGTAGATACATAAAAATAGAGACTATTGAAAGCTATCCTAGAACAAAAAAAGTGACTGAGATCCATATATTTATTGGTTTAGCTAGATATTATCAATGGTTTGGGGAGAATTTTAAATGACTATCTAATCCTTTATCCAGGTAAACATGGAACGGTGTCAAGTTCCTCTTGACAGATGAATGTGAGGAAAATTTCAAGGAACTAAAGAGAAGGCTATTCAGTGCACCTATGCTTACACTAACCTATAGTGGAGAAGGGTTTTTAATCCATAGTGATGCATCCAAGAGGAGATTGGGATTTTTTCCTATGGAAACTAACATTGTTTTAGCCTACGCCTTATTAAATTTGAAGATTCATGATCAAAATTACCCAACCCACGAGTTGGAGTTTGCAGTTGTAATATTTGAATTAAATATATTAAGTAATTATCTTTATGGTGAAAAGTGTGATATATATACTAATCATAAAAGTCTGAAATATATATTCACATAGAAGAAGTGAACATGCACTAGGAAATATAGTTAGAGTTGATAAAAGATTATGATTTCTCAATACATTACCACCCTGAGAAACCGAATAAGGTGGTTGATGCTTTGAGTCGAAAAGATCATGCTATCTTATCTATAATGAGGATAAAAAAGATACAATATTTCTGGAATGGAGAAGGATGGACCTATAAATATTGAAGGCGGAAAATCTTATCTCTCTCAAATGAATGTTAAGAAACATATCTATTTATGGTTTTAATTTTTGAAATATGATAATTAAACCTTTTTGTTAAACATAGTAATATGAATAGTAATAAATATATTTCAAATATTTTTTATAGTTGTTTTATATAAATAAAACCCTTTGATAATGAAAGATATTATTTGTAAAGTCCTTATGTGTTTAAAAATACTATTTTCTCAAATAAACCTCTTTTAATGCCCTTATAATAAAACTAAATTTAAGAACATTTACAAATTTAATTTGATAAAATGAAGTTCATTTTTGAATTCAGAATGTCTAAATTATCCTAGGGTGAATTTTTTATATTTTTCTGAGAAACTTATTTTTTTTATGAATAGTGAAAAATGCTGTTTTTTAGTTTAAAAATTTCATTTTTGCCTAATTTATTATTAATTATAAATTAAATTATAAATTTGTTTTAAGTTGAAATTAGATAAATATTACACTTATTAATACAATTAAATTAATTAGAATTTATTTCAATTTGAAATTGAATATTAAATATTAACAAACCTTTTAACTTTTTTCTACTTTAAAACCCTGTTATTTTGCCATGTCTACAAGATTAGAACGAATATTAATTTTTCTTCTTCTATGAATTGAATTTAAAAAAACCTAAATACAAAATTATATTCATTATAATATTTAGATTCTAGTAATACCATATTAATTCTAGACCAAAATTATTAGTAGAAGTTATTAAAATTAATCACAGAAGTTAAGGCCAAATTAAGCTTAATTAGGGACTAAACCTTTATATTAATGGCCCAAATAACCTATAAAATTATCCAAAAAATATTTTACGTCTATATTTATTCCATAAAAATTCCACAAATATTGTTTTGTGTTTTTATGACTTTTCTTATATAATATCATGTGCACACCTATTTTCATTCTAGAAATTTCAAATGAGTCTTTTTCCGTCCCTATAAAAGGCCACCTCCTCTACCAATTATTAAAACCTCTAAAAACTTTTATTTTAGTATAGTATCTAACTATTTAGACTCCCAATAGTCTTTCAGTCATCATTTAATCCTCCCTTTAGGTAGAAATATTCTAAAGGAATCCTTTTGGCACAAACCAAAAGGAGTTACCCGGTTAAGAGGTAACATCTTCTCTCAAGATCCTTTCCATAATTTTTATTCTCCACCCCTACACTGTCTTTATTACATTATTTTGTTACAAAACCAGTATAATCCATATAATAGGATGTATTTATGCAATGTTTCCAACATAATTTTACACACACCTCCATCTAATGAATTTTAAACATATTGTTCCTGTGTACGGTGAACTACTGCCTCACGAAATGATTGTTGTTCATTTCTCCTTTACCACCAATAATGGTGGCTATTATTTTAGAAAATCTATTTATATATTTCATATATTATATTTAAAATTTATTTAATACTATTTATTCTTTTTACAAAACATATCTCTTTACTTTCCATTTAGTGTTAAAATGGTAATCTCGTTTGAGGATTTGTGGACTACCGCCCCCTCAAAGGGATGTGATTAGTTCACACACCACATGCAATGTATTAAAGATGTTTTTAATAAAATATTATGATATTTATGATAAAATAATTATATTTTAATAATATATATATATATATATATATATATATATAAATGTTTCCTTTATATAATTTCTTTCAATACGATAATAAGGATGGAGACAACGTTCATGCGTACATATGGCTAACCATATCCACAAATGGTGTATTGAATTTAGTACTTAATTATTCTATATAATACTATATTAATTTAATATATAATACTGATATTTATATAATGTTTTTCATTATGTAATCATGATATAATTATATGCACCAATAATGTGACAAATTAAGACACATGCGAAGAACAAAGTGATGTTTACCCAAAGGGAAACATTAACATAGGATAGTTAACAAGCAGGTAACATATGATCATAATAAAATCATATATGGTAATATGTATAATAATATTATTTTGAAAAATATTTATAATAAAATTATATTTATTATACAAGAAGCTTGTACGAGTATGGAGAGAGTCATGACATAAGGTAAGGGGATTTTCGTCTCACTATTAATTTCTATGAGATACAAGATATGTTTTCCACTCTTTCATTTTGTGTGGTGTATGTAATTACCGTGATTTTATTCTATGAATATTGTAATTAAAATTATGGATATTCACATATACATTCAATGATCATTCTTTCGTGGGGTTTAAATTTCAAAAGTTACCAAATCAGTAAAACCGTTTTGTCTCAATTTGCTTTCTTTGAGACTCATGTTTTATTATAAACCTAAAATCTCCTTCAAGGTTTATATAATTATATTTTACATGTTATTTCATGTATTATATTATTCTCATTATATCTTATACTTCTTTTAATTTTATTCTCTTACATAAAGTTATAAGAGTTTTTTTAGACAATCTCCTCATTTTTTTCGAGATTATTTATGACTATTCTTACTTATGATCAATCATTCAAGAATATAAATGAGTTTACTTAACTTATATTTATTCAGGATACCCTAATTTTTTAGAACCATTTTCACTATTTTTTACTTAATATAAGATATTTTTTAAAATCTGACAACCTCTCTCTTTGGTCGGAAATCTATCATATTCAAAAACTATGCTTTCAAAAGTGGTTTCAAAAGATAATTTAAGATAATTATCAAATAAAAATGGATTTTAATTTTTTTTATTTTTTTAAAAAAATATTTATATGTTCTAAAATATATTTTTAATAAAATGTTTATCAAAAGGTTTTATTTAATAAAAGTCATTTTTCAAAGAAGAAAGGATATTTTTCTCAGTAAATGTTTCCTAAAATATCTTTGAAAATAATTTACCTTATAAGATAACATCCGTTTGTGATACTCATGAACTTATGGGGAAATTATTTAATTTTTATATTCATATTCTTTCTTTGAATGGATTATGTTTTTATGACATGATGTTTATGAAGCTTGATTCTCTTTCACATGTTATATGCTTTGGAATACCACTTATTTTCATGGGATATGATGAAATTATTATTAAACCTATCTATTTACGAAGGTTATGATATTTTTACATGTTTATGATACCCATTTCATGTCATGGGTTATAATATGTTCATTTATGATCTTGTGGCACATATATGTATGATTTAATTATGTGATAGGTGAGAACTATATCTCCCTCCAATTCTTTGAATATTTATTTATATATCATGAGATATATATGGATAGAACGAGGGTTTACTAGGTTCAGTAGTATAGGGTTCAAATAGGGGGTTATTTGGTTTAGTACAACAGGGCTGAAATAAGGGTTTACTCGGTTCAATAACATAAGGCAAGAATGGGGGTTCACCCAGTTTAGTAAAGAAAATTTTCTACTATGATGGTCTTGGTAGTGATGCCTTGGATACTTTGGAAATAATTATATTCTTATGTGTTTCCATAATTCCATGTCTTATTCCTATGTTTTTATTTCATGGCTTATGATCTTTATCTCATTATGATTCATTTCTAATGATCTTCCAGTCTTTATGCCATGATATCTATTATGATATTTGAAATGCAAGGTATGATCTTATGTCCTTATAATAATGATATCATACCCTTATGCTCATGATTATGTTTACATATTTCCATTGTTTACCCTTACTGAACATTTGATCTCACACCATTTTTATGTTTCCTTCCCCATGTTATGAAGATATTTATTATGTTTGATGTGTCTAAGAAGGGTTCTAGTCAAGAAGAACCTAGTGTGAGATAATGTATCTCATTTATGTACCAATGTTTATGTTTCGATGTTTCCAAAGGCATTAGAATAGTACGGTCTTCTTGAGTTTGTTTATAAAATGTTTAAGTATTCTACAAAAGTTATGTAATGTTAATGTTTATATAGAACATGTCACTCTAATACAAGCATACACACTATAACATATGGGTTAATCCACAACTAAATTTGTGTTTGAAAGTGTTTTCAAGAGATAATTCTAATGGTATTGTAGAGTTATAAGGTATTTAAGTGGGTCATATTTTTGAATCTAGCCATTATAGGGGTACATAGTATGATAAATAGTCCACTCTATATGTTTTGATTGAGCTCACTTTTTATGGAATTGTGGAATGTGTCATTCTAAGGTTAAGGCTTGAAGGAGAATTATTATTACATAGAAGAAGGGAACACACTTTAGTCATGAAGGTATAGTTAATCTATAAATTCATCTAGGGAAATTATGCTTCAGATTTTGTTGCCTAAAATATGTTTTAATGGAAAAAAGTGGAAACACTAACTGTATGGTACACCAAGATAATTCAAAAATAGATAATATGATGGAGTACTAATCTGATACATCAAATTAAGGGATACATGATTATAAAATAAACTGTTTCTATTCTGAATGAAGATAGGGGAGAGAATATAAAACATATTGGAAATCCAATTTTCAAAGAGGAGAGGGGATCATTGTTGCATTGTAAAAAATAATAAAAGATATTATCACTCAATGATGACATTTACAAAAAGATGAATAAGATAAAATCATTATAGTATAATAAAGACTATGAAATCTAGATTAAATATATAAAGTGATAAAGGTTATTCCATAACCACTTATGGAATGTAGTAGTTGATTGATGGTGATATTTACAACATTATGTGAAAGAACATGAAAAAACAAATAAACTCATCTCAGAATTCTGGTGTGTGTCCAAAGAATATTTGATATTGTTATTAGACTATGATAAAACCATTTACCCTTTATTTTTGAAGTGATAAAAGGGAGAGGAAGTGTGGGGGAAGTGATATCTGGGTTATAATGAGACAATCTCAATATTTTTTATTTATAGTGATATCAGAATGAAATGACCAAGCCTAAACCTCAATGAGTGAGCTTTAGTGATTTAATGCATCAAAACATTATATTTCAAATGGACCTTGGATTATCCTATAGTGGAGATGTATCTAAAAATAAGTGTTCCCCATATTCATAATCATTTATTTTTTTCACATAACATTGGTGGTTAGGGTGGGGTAAAGTAAATAATATTTAGAGACCCCGACCCATGTAACTCAGAGACTCTATCTATATTATTAAAATTGAAGAGATAAAATGGGTCAAATCATTAAGGACTTATCAGTTTAGTAGTTTTTGAGGAATAGATACATACATGATACCCATTTTACATAGTAAAAAAATAAAACATAATAAGTAACAAAAAATGAACTACATCCTTGAAAACTCAATCCCTGAATTCTTCTTTATATCTTGGGGAATGTAAAAAAATAAGGGTGAGATCCAATGCTCTGTAAGGGATAAGTATAATAGAAGGTATCATGAATAAATATGAATAATAAATATGGAAGGTTAAATAACATAACATATATACCAATTCAATTAACGAAACTATAAATATAAAATAATGTATAATCAATATGGAAAGGTAAATAACTGAAAACACAAGCCATTTAATCCATAACAGAGAATTAAATGCATCTAGAGATACTATCATAATGAAAACATAATGGTTAATAATAAATATTTTCTAAATGAATATAATTCTTAATTATTAGATATTATGATCTTGGGAAACATGATACCTCTACCATCATGGAATTTCAAAAAATGGTTTAAAACTATAGGTAGAAACCCATTATATTTAGCTAACTGATTTGTCTCATGGAAACTATTGATGCATTGAGGGGATATATAAAATCGGGGACCCATCCACAAGTACATTTACAAATCATACCTTATATATCAAATTTTTTATTTAAGTCCTCAATCAATATTCCCTGTCATCAAATATTCGTACTGAGTAAAGTATATAGATTTATCAATATTTCCCCAATTAATCAAATAACATTAAAAGTAAACACAATATTTACAAATTATATATAGTTTATGAAATAACCATATCCATCATACGAGAATACAAATATTTAACAGAAATGTAATTTCTAATGAAATTTTTTCACAAGAAAGATATTGTTTCATGAAAAAGTTAATAGTCTCAAAAGAAAGTGAGATTGTAAAATAACTATTAAAACATGATAATTTTCAATTCAAGAATACATGTATGAAATAATTATAATGTAAACATAAAATACCATGAAATATGATTGAATCATGATATTACCTTCAAAATGGTATGTTTATAAACTATATAAAAAAATTAAGTTTATAACATTACAATATGTCTAAATAAAAGGAAATTGAGACGAGGTCCCTTACCCCAAACTCCAATTTGATTGAATGTGACTTAAACTATTATATAGTGGTTTAAAACATTTTATAAACATATAAAAAACCATCATAATATTTATAATATCTTATCTGATTTATTTATAATATCTTCATCAACCGTTCATTAATAATCTTACTTTAATTTCATTTTTTCGGTGAAAATTTCCTTGTTTTATTAGGCTTGTTTTGCCAAAAAAGATTTATTTAGTTCTCATAACATATATTTCTATAATATATAAATTAATAATCATGAAATTATTATAATCTTTATATATCAATTTTAGTTTTAGAACCAATCATGAAATACAATTATGAAAAATGTAGTACACTATGATCATGGAGACGGTAGGTCATACGTATGCATGAGTAACACTTCAATTTTTTAAAGATCATTATGGAAAGGATTTAAAAAAAATTTATCATTAAATAATGATCATAATTTTATAAAAACTATATTATATATCTATATATATCATCCATGTGGTGTGGAGATGAAAGGAGAGTCGCATCACATCATGACAGTGGTAGTCTACATATACACAAACGATGTTATAATCTTTAAGTGAGTGAAAAGGTAATAATTAAAATGATAGATTATAATTATAAAATACCCAATATTTATTTTATATCACATATTTTCATTAACTTTAACCTTATATCCTTCTATCTTATGCTTTAGTGAAATAAAAATCACATCACTTTGTGAGGCGGTAGTTTATCATACACACGAGCGACATTATCATATCCCCTATGGATTAGAAATTATAAAATTTATATATGATATAATTTATAAATAGGTATAATTATTTTATAAATATAATTTATATAATTTTTATCCATCATTATACTCAACCGTGGGAGGTGGTAATCAAAAAAAATGAAAGACATCTGTTCATGAGCCATTATTCTATCGTACACACGAATGGTGATTTCAAAACCGATTTAATTAAAGTATAGATGGTCATAGGTCATTAACATAAAATAAATCTCATTATATTTAATATTTTGATGGTATTATATCATTATGGTTTAATTTTAATTGAATGAGGTGTAGGAATAAATAAAATAACAATGCTCTTTGAAGAATGAAGCCTCATCTTCGGGTATCCTCCTTAGGTCAACACCAAAGACATCCATTGTTATATTTATGACCAAAATAAGATTTATAGGAATATGGAAGAGGAGTTTGGAATTTATTTGGTTATTTATTATATAAAAAAGGTTTTGAATGTGTGAATAATAAAGGATATGGTCTGGAATTTTATAAGTTATGTGAGTGGAACACCTATAATATTTTGAAAAGATTCATTCATAAACATGATTTTATCTTGAAAAAAGCGTCCAAATTGATACAATATCGAAAAAAGAAGATATAATATTGAAATATATCCATAATATGGGTATTGGAAAAACATTTTGGTCATTTTTAACTCTTTTCTTTTTATTTTGACCACTAGTAAATAAATATTTACCTTAACTACAGTAATTGATTTTTACTATTTCCAATATTCATTATGGTCAAAAGTTAAGTTAAATGTATTATAAATTAAAAAATATTTGGATTCCAAATATTTAAGCCATTTTAACAAATTAATTTAATATCATTAGTAAATTTTAATTTAAAATTAATCATGCAGACGTTATGAGAATGTTTATTTTTAAAGAGAAAATGGCCAAAAGTTTACTATGTTTTCATATAAAAATTGAATATAAAATTATTAAAATGGCATAAATTGGATTAAGTGATATATAATTTAATTAATTTTAATTTAAAACCAATTTAAATTATAATTTAACTATATAAATAATATAATTGAAAATATTGTTTTCAATTAAAATTCACTATTTTTCACTATTTATCCAAACATGAAATATTGTAGAAAAATAAAATAAATTATCGATAAGATAATTATATATTATTTTTATTTCCAAAATCAATTTTAATTTATAAAATAAATTTAATATGAGTTTTAAAAATAAATTATATCATAAGTTTGAAAGAATTGATGCAACACCATTCTTTTTTTTTAAACATTCATAAAATATTTCTTTTTTATCCAATGATTCTTATTTTACTTATATTCAATAAATTTCCATAATTTCCATATTTTACTTCGTACTATTCATACCCTCTAAATTAATGTATATTTTTTCATGGTCATGTTAAAATAAAATTTTGACAGATTATTTTCATTTAAATCTGGTGTTGCATGCATCAAAAGCTGTCAACGAAATTAAATTTATTCTAAAATAAATATATTCAAAAGTATTGGGGTGTTACATGATCCCCTTCTAAAAGAAATTTATCCTTAAATTTTCATGGATATTACCTTCTAAATATATGGGGGTATTTCTTCATCATATCACCCTCTGTTCCCATATTGCTTCCTCTATTTTTGTGTTTTCTCCAAAGTACCTTTACCAGATTAGTAGTCTGATTCTTCAATAATTTCTCCCTTGTATCAAGAATCTAGATGTGATATTCACAGTAAGATATGTCATGTTCCAATTCTATTTGATTATAGGATAGAATTTTTTTGAGTTCTAGCATATACTTCCATAACAATGATATGTGGAACACCTGATGTACTTTTGATATAATTGGTGGAATTTCCAAATGATAAGAAACAAATCCAATTCATTAAAGTATTTTATAAGTTATGATGTTCTGGGGGATTATTTTCCATTTCTTACCATAACATATAACACACTTCCATAGAGATACTTTCATGGAAACATGATCTCCCTCTTGGAATTACAAATCCTTCCTTTAATTATCAACATAACAAATTTTCCTACTTTGTTCTGATTTAATATTATCCCGAATAGACTTTCACTTTTTTGTTATATCTTAAAAAATTTCATAAACTATGAGTTTACTTTATATAACTTCATTCTAATAAGTTGGGGTATGATATATCATTCCATACAATGCTTCACATGGTGTTATTTTAAGTCTTAATGGGAAATTATTATTATAGGAAACCTCTACAAAAGGAAAATATCGATCACATGTTTCTTGAATGTAATGTGAATATGAACTCAAAAATTATTCCCTTATTTTTAAAGTACTTTCATACTTTCCATCAGATTTAGGATGGAAGGTAGATCTCAAAAGAATATTAGTATCAATATCCTTCTAAATAATTTTCTATAATTTTTATGTAAAATAGGTATCATGATAAGACACAATATAAATAGGTGTGGAAAAAAGAATTAAAACATCATTGATATTGAGACTTTGGATAATATTAAGTGGTAAATCTTCTCTTATAGATATTAAATTTAGTGTTTTGGTTTGGTGATCAATGATAACTCCTATTGCATCATTATTTTTATGAGTCTTGTTATTCCTATAAAAAAGTCTATAATAATGTCATCCCATTTCCACATAAGAAAATGAAGAGGTTTCATGACTCCTATAAGATGTTGTTTCACAGTTGTAACATGTTACGAAACCAGACATATAGACACATAATCATAAATTTCCTACTTAATTTTATCCCAAAAAAATTGAATTACTAAAACCCTATACATATTTGTGCTTCTAGGGTGTGTAGAGAAATTTTATATATGAGAATCATCAAACAATTCCCTTTCTAGCTTAGGTATCGATGGAACACTTAATTCCTTAAAAAAAATTTAGAACACCATCTTCACAAAAGAAGTTTACTAATTTCGTTTCATTCATAACATGAAATTTATTCTAAAATTTCTCATCATCATATTGAGAACATTTTATATTTTATAATAAAAAGAGTTTCACAATCATTATAAAACTGATTGATGTATCCCCGTCATAAATAATTCCCATATACATGATTACTAGTTCCATATTCATGGGATAACTCTCAATCCTCATTAGGATCATAATTCCATGACATTTCCTACTCAATGCATTTTCAACCTTATTTTATTTCCCTATGTGGTATTGTTTTGAGAATTCATAATCATTTATTATCTTAACCCATAAAAATTTCATCATGTTGAGGTCTTTCTTTGAAAAGATGTATTTTAGGATTTCATGATCCATTTATATCTTACTTATTTCACGATATAGATAGTACCTCTATATTTTCAAAGAAAATATTACATCTACAAACTCAATATCATGGGTTGAATACTTCTATTCCTGAGTCCTCAATGACCATGATGGATAGAAAATAATTTTATCATTTTTCATTAGGACACAACCAAGTCCATTTTATATGCATCACTATATATCACAAATTCATCATTTCTAGATGATAGAATCAAAATAAGATCACTATAAAATATCCTTTTTTGTTCATCAATACATTTTTCATATTCCATTTTCTATATAAACATAACCCATTTATGGGTAAGCTTGGTTAACATGTGGTCCAATCAAGAAAACTTATGAATGAATCACCAATAGTAACCTTCCAAACAAATGAAACTACATACCTTAGTTATTTTTATTGGTATATTCCATTATATGAATGATTTTTCATCAAAATCTCAATTGAGATTCCATCCTTATAGAAAATATAGCCCTGAAAATAAACATCTTGAGTCCATAAACCACACTTGAAAATTTTACAAAAAAAATATTTCCTTATAATATTTTCAAGAATGATCTATAAATGATTATCATGGTTCTCATTTATTTTAAGATACAGTAACATATCAAATATTAATACTACAAAAAATCATCGAGACATTCCGTTATAACAATTTTCATTAGATCCATAAAAAAGAGGGTGAATTTGTCAATAAAAATGGCTTTACTATAAACTCTTAATGTCTATACCTCATTAGAAAATCTATATTTGGGATGTATTCGTTATTTACTCAAAATTGATGATACCTAGAATGAATGTCAATATTTGAAAAATATTTAGCTCCATGAATTATATCATATAATTTATCAAATAAAGGTATATGCAATTTTTTATTTATCATAATCACATTGAATTACCTATAATTAATGCATTGTCTCAGGGATGAATATTTCTTCTTAATGAAGAGAATATGGTCTCTCCATGGTGAAAGATTATTGTGGATAAATCAATTATAATCCAAATCCTCTAATTTTTTTTATTAAACTACATTAATTACATAGTGGTTATTCTATAGTAATAACTTGATATTGGTCTTGAATCAATGATTATAACAATATAAATCTCAAGTTTACACTATGGGGGATGTCCATGTAATTCCTTATGAAATACATCAATATATTCTTGTACAACGGATACATCCTCCGTTAGAGGATTAAATTCTCCATTGATATTTTTTTTCTCTTCTTCCCAAATAAACTCATTTAGTAAACCTATGGGGGATGGATCCATGTATGAGTTAGATGATGAAGTCTCAACTCTAATGAAACCAAATTCTATATATTACTTACAATTTTTAGTTTTATTATCCTTAAAAAAAACTTTTACATCATATTTTCAAATCCTTTACATAGCATTAATTATATTGGAATTAACTATAGGTCTGATAATAAGGTTATAAAATAAAGAACATTTATGTGTCGTAATGGGGACTTCTTGACATATCATTGTTATAGTGATACTTCCCCTAAGATCCTTGAATGAAAAATCCCTTATTAAATTAAAAGGGGCATATCTAATTTTATTAGTAAATTGGAAATATATAAATTAGTGGGAGGATCAAAAGTCAAATAAATAATTATCTAAACTTGAATATAGAAATAAATTTCCTTCCAACATTTCATTAAGTTCGTCCACCTTTTCTGTAGTGATTACATAATCTCAGCATTATCCCCTTGGTCTCTAATGTGGTGGATTCATTGATTCTGGGGTCATTCATTTTCGTAGTTCCCCATCTATGTACTATAGAATCAGTTGACATAATTTATTTGATTCTTCCTCTTACATTATGATCTGGGTGAAATTTATCTCTATATATATAACAAACCCTCAATGCCTTTAATCATTTATAATGGTGATTCTTTCCATAGTTTTCACAATATGGGAATACGTTTGTTTTCTAATTCTTATTTGATTCATTCCCTTATTTGTAATGTTAAGATGACCAGTTATTCTATTGATTAACCATGAATTTGTAATATTTATATAATTAATTGTCTTTTTTGATGTCATATAAAACTATTTCATTATTTGATGAAAAAGTTTGAGAGATCAGTTCCTATCGGATACATGGATTAATCAATTTAATGAAATAGTCAATATTGAACTTTTTATGGTGATTGTGATCTATAGAATACCTAGATAACATTTTAAAAGTAAAATCATACTCCTTGACACTTTCTTTTTATTGTTTATTTATGTTAAGTAAGTTTCTCTTAATTTCAATTTTTTCTCATGAGGGAAATATTTATTAAACAATATATCATTTATAGATTTCCATTCAATGAGTTCTATTTCATTTTCCTCTTTATTATTCTGGGTCAATGACAACCATTGATTAACACTTTCTATGATACAATACACTACAAGTGTAACCTTTTCATTTTCGTAGCATCCCAATTCCATAATGATCTTCTCTAGAGTCTAAATCCATTTCTCATATACCATTAGATTAGTAGTCCCACTAAATTTTGGAGGACATATTCACATAAAGTTATCCAACCAATGAGAATATCATCGTGTAATAGGTTGATCTATCCCGGAAATATTATTTTTCTTAACCTGATTATGCTTCCCCAATATATCTATATTTTTCTCATTTCTAATACCTATTGTAACGTCTTCCTCAGTGGGGTATTCTCAATATTGGTTATGAGTATTGATATCCTTAGTCCTTATAGATTTCATTTATAAACAATTGAATATATAAGATTAGTTCATAAATTTATTAATTTTAAATCGTATTTTATTATTAAGAATATGGGGTAAAAAACCACAAAAAATAAAAAATTATTCATTTTTAATATCATAGTAATAATATCTTTTTCTTTGTTTGTAACTTTATTTATATATCCATCATAATGGTTTGTAAAGAAATGTTAATTATCATAATCATATCCCTCATAAGTCTCAAACTAGGTGCATATTAGAGACCATTTTTGTGCACCAGGTTACAATTAAGTCCAACCTAATGCATCCGTTTTGGAGTTATTACCCCTAGGTATCTCTATACCATAATCACGCCCTTATGTAGTATCAATTTGGGGACTTATTTCTCAGAAATAACACTTAATATTTTCATTAATAAAACCTTAGGATGATATTATATACTTATCCTCAAAGTATATCATAGGGTTATTTTCACTAATCAATTTTTTCCTTAATCTAGTTCTCAAGGTTTCTAATAAAAATTTAATAATAATAAGAATAGTGACCTTGACCCAAGAATCCTAGAGCTTGTGTCTTATTTATTACATTGGCATAGTTACAAAGAGTTAAATATAGAATGATCAATAAGTTTTTGTATTTTGGAGATCTAGATAAATACATGATACCCATTTTACATTGGGAATAGAAAATAAGACATAATACATAACAAAATAAAATGAACAGCATCATTGAAAACTCATTCCATGAATTATTCCCCATATCCAAGGTAAAGGAAAATAAATATGGGTGAGCTAAAATTATTAGTATGGGTCAAGTACATAATAATATATCATGAATAAATAAGAATAATAAATTTGTAAAGGTAAATAACTGAACACAAATTACATTATATAATAATATAAGGAATAATCAATATTTCAAAGTAAATAACTAAAAACACACGCCATTTAATAAATATAAAATAATGAAATGAATTAATATATAATATCATAGAAAAATAATATGGATAAAAATAACTACATTTTAAATGAATGAAAATTCATAATTATTCGATATCAAGATACCTATACTATCAAGACCATTGACAAGACAGTTTAAAACTATAGGTAGAAACTCCTTTAATTTGGACAAATGATTTATCTCAAGAGACCTATTGATGCATTGAGAGGATATATAAAATTTGTTCTCCAAACATCACTACAAGGCTAAATCATACCTCATATATAGAATGATTTATTTAATTCATAAATCAATATACCTCATCATTAAATATCTGTGTTGAGTAAAGGATATGAATTTATCAATATTTCCCATGTAAATCAAATAAAATTCAACATAAACACCTTATGCAGAAATGTTATAGAGTTTATGAAATAATAATATAAATAATTAAATAATATTTATATTTAATTTTAATGTAATATCCAATTAAAAATGATCATAATAATGTAATTGTATCAAGGGAAAGATAAAAATCAGAAAAGAAAGTGAGATTCTACAATATCTTTTACCACATGGTAAATTTCAAGTAAAAACCTCTTGGATGAAATATTTAAAATTAAAACATAAAATACCATTAATTATGGATGATTTATGCTATTCAAATTAAAAGGGGTAGTATATACACTATATAAATAAAATTTCATGCATAACATTACAACATATCTGATAATGGGGGATTGAGATGAAGCATCTTACCTTACACTTCCTTTTGATTGAATGTTCTTTAACCTCTTGTATAGTGATTTGAACATGTTATAAACTTATACTCGAACTATATTAATATTTATAATATCATATATAATCCTTTTATAATATCTTATTACATTATCATTAATAATTTTTCATTATTTTCATTCTTTCATGTGTCAACTACCTACTTTTATCATCTATGTTTTATAATGATAGACCTTATTCTAACCTATATCATATAGTCACATAACCACTATTATAATAATCATGACTTTATTATCATATTTATAAATTAATTTTAATTTCAAAACCAATCATGAATGATGGTTATGAAAAATGAAGTATGTTACGATCATTGATACAGTAGGTCATACGTACGCTTGAGTAACATTTCCATTTTACAACAATCATTATAGAAATGAGTTAAATAATATTTTATCATTAAAAAATTATCATAAATTTATAAATACCTTATTATATAATTATATATATCATCAATGTGGTTTGGTGATTAAAAGTGAGCTATATCACTTCATGAAGGTTTTATTCCACATGTACAGAAACGATGTTGTCATCATTAATTAGGAAAAAATGTAAGAAAGAAAATTATTTATTATATTCCCATATTGAAAAATATTTCCCTATTATCATAATTTTTTAATTTATAGAACATATATTCATTAACTTTATCCTTACGACCTTCCATGTTATGCATTAGTGAAAGATGAATCACCTCGCATCAGGAGGAGGTCATCCTCCGTACTTATGAGTGACATTATAACATCCCATATGAAATGGAAATTAAATAGGTATGTATGATTTAATAAATGTGGTAATATAATTATTTTATAAATATCATATATATAATTAATATTGATCATAATACTCATCCTTGAAAGTTGGTAATGGAAAAAAAAAGAATGGAATCGTTTCGTGAGGTGGTAGTCCACCGTATACATGAATGATGAATTAATAACCCATTTGATGGAAGTAGAAATTATTGTAGGTAATTATCTTAACATTAAAAAATGTTTTTATATTAATGATAATAATTTTATTATAGTAGTATGGTAAAATAATAATTTAAGGAGGTGGAGGAATAAATACAATAAAAACACTTATTGATGAGATGACCTCTTCTTCGTATACCCTCATTAGGTTTGCACCAAATCCTTCCAAGGATATATTTATTTCACAAATATGGTTTATAGGATAAGGGGAGGGAATGTTGATAGTTATTTTTTTTCTTTTCTGAACCCAAGGGGTTTTAATAAGTGAAGAAGAAATGAGGGTGGGTGGAATTTTATAAGTGTGGTGAGTTGTGCAACTGTAATTTGTTGAAATGATTCAGTCATACCAACATTTTTATAATTAAACCATATTTGAAAATGATGAATTCAATAACCTATAAGAGATAAGGTTGAAATATAGAAAATGTATGGGTTTTGGACATGTTGGTAGGTAATTTTTAACACTTATATTCTTAGTAAAACCCCTAGTAAATTTATTTTTACCACAACCATGACAATTAATTTTTATTATTTTCACAATTTATTTTGGTCAAATATTATTTTGAACGTATTAGAAATAATAAATTATTATGACTAAAAATCTGGAATAATTTTTGGAAAAATCTAAAACACGGAATTTGAGAAATTAAATATAAAATTAAATTTTCAATAATGAGGAAATATGTTTTTGAGAAGAAAAAATCTTAAATTTTCAATGTTTTTATATCAAAATTAAATATGAAAATTATTTGAATAAAATAAACAGGATTCATTGATGTATAAATGAAATAATTTTTCATTAATACCACTTTAAAATACAATCTATCTTTATAAATAATTTAAAAAACCCTTAGGTTTTAATTAAAATTTATTATTCTTAACTATTCATTGATAAATGAAATATTTCAGATAAATCACAGAAAATAAACCTCAGGTAATTTTGATATTCTGATTTAAAAAATGAATATAATTATATAATTTTTTCTTTAAAATTGGACGAAATTAGTTTTATCATATGTTCGCAAGAAATGAATATACAATTTTATTTTTCAAAATTGTTTTTCAGAAAATATATATTTTTCTATAAAATGATTCATATTTTATTTCTTATTAATTGATTTATATAATTTTCATATTTTACTTGGTAATATTCATACCCAAAAACTTAATTACTTGTATTTCTTTCTCATTTTTAAATAATATTTTAATAGAGTACTTTTTATCCCCGTATTGTGTGCATCATATGCTATCAATGAATTTAAATTTATTATAAAAGAAATATATTGTAAAGTCTTGCGGTGTTATATAGTATTAATATTTGATAAAATCTATTCAAGTAACTAGATCAATAAAAAACAAAAAAAAAACAAAAAAATGAACTTTATGGTTAATAGGTCATGATTAGTTATGGTAGTGAGGAGAAAAGAAAAAACTGTTTAAATTGGGAAATATTTTCATACCATAATTCACCCCACCACCCCACTCTCAGAGTGTTTTCACAAAATCTCTATAGGGAGCTAATATTTAGTATCAAAGAATAGTTTTATTTTCAATTTTATTTTTTTCTCTCACTTGATCTAATATTTTTTAATGGAATATAATCCATATTGACAACTCGTTTTCTTGGTAAAAATTATTTCAAAAGTTTTAAGAAAATTTTCTTGGAATATATGGTAGGAATTCTTGATTTTCTGTGCAAACAATTTTTGTAAGGGACTGTTTTATTGAGTATATTTGAAGTTATTTTTGAAATAGGTGGCATAAATTTAGAAACTGATTCGTATGGATGGTCTAAGAGATGTTTTGTTATTTAATATTTCCTATTAAAAGTTTTTGAAATATATATTGATGGTTATTAATGATTAATTTGTAATAGATTCTATAATGAAATTAGTAAATTAATCAGGACAAACTAAGAATACCATGGAAAAATCTAGATGAAAAGTAACTTATGTCAGGAGGAAAAAAGAAGAAAGTTGAGAATAATTATTCCCAGAGGATGCATAAAACCTTGAGATTTTTGAATATATATATTCCTATAAATGAATAATTTGTTTGATATCATGTACCACATACAACACCATGTTTAAACAAACCACAACATTTAAATACGGCCTTTATAAACTAGTCATTTTATTGATGGGTATGAATAAGAGTAATTGAATAATGAAATATATATATATATATATATATAGAAATGTTCTTAAAAAAAATTATTTATTAGTTCTTAATAAATATAGAATCAATTAATAATGATAATAAATAAACCATATATGGTTAAGAAGAGATAATGTTTAAAAGATCCATTTCTCTACATAAGTGTGTTCTCATGTGTCTTATTTTAAGGATAAATTTTTCTTTTTAGAGTATTAAATTTATTATAAAATTATTATCTATAACTTGAATCAAATTTGTAATAATTCAAACACTGATTATCAATTTTTTTTAAAATGTAGATAGAATCACATGATTATAAAGATAAAACTTTTTTAAGCGCATAATGTATTTTTATTTTAACAAATAAAATAAAATAAAATAGATTAATTATTTTTTATGAAATTTATTTATATTATATTCTATAAAATAAATTATCAATCATCTAATGGATTATACATGGAAAGGAATGAAAATAAATTCAATTTTTTTTCATTGAAAAACATTTTTTTCTTTCTAAAAATGGTTTTCATTCATTTTACAGTATGATATTAGAAATATTTTGTAAAAATTTTAGAAAATTTGTTTAATAAAATAAAAAAATTTCAGTTAGAATTTAAAATTTCACACAGTGTGCTTTTTTTTATTTTTTTAAAAAGATTGATTTTTGGGTGTTTTTTGAAAATATCGATTTTTATAAGAAATTGTCATTTAATTTTATGTATTTAAAAATTACCATTATATTTTGGAATGTTTTTAATGGAAAATAAATTCCATTTTAATAAAAAAATTATTTAATACCATATGATTCATCATTTTGCATTATTTTTTTAATAATTTTTTTAGGATTAAAATGACAAAGTATTAAAAAAATACTTTCCATTTCATTTTGTGTTCTTATATTAAAATAAATCTCATAAAATTATAAAAAAAATTATAAAAAAATTATTTTTTATTTTTAATTAGTGGGTTAAAATTTATTATTGTTTTAATTTTTTTTACATAATAAATTATTAGCATGGTAAAAATTAGTTACCCTATTAGAGGGTAAAACGAGTTATTTAAAGTAAAAACTAAGTTATAAGATCAAAAAATTGAATATAAATTTTTATTGGATGATATAATTTTTATCCTTGTAAATTTATATTCAAAATCAGATTAATTTTTTCCACTTCACTATGAGTAATTCGTTTATAATATTTAAAATTTAAGGTTATTTACAAGTTTGCCACTACCCTCACTTATAAAAGGGAACCTCTTCTCCTAACTTATCCAAAAACATTGAGGACTCTAGATCAACCATGAATTACTAAAATAATTTTTTAAATATCCTTTACATGTAAATTATATTCTTTCTTATCCAAATGACCAACCTAGATGGCCTAATGTGTAAGATAATTTAGGTTTTACAAAGAAGAGGTATAACTTTTAACTGAGTTTGTTCATGTCAATTTATTCTTCTAACTCCTTAAAACCTATCAAAAACATGATGATATAATAAAATCAGTAACTAAAATATAACAAGAGTTCAGGATCCAAGTATGCGAAGTTCTAAAAATTTATTAAGAAAAATAAAATCACAGAACAGTGATGAAAAAGTGTGGAACATATAACACCACCAAACCCAAAAGTGACAAACCTATGTCACGAATAATTAACCCATGGAAACATTTGAAACTAAAATAAAAATATCTCAAACATAATCTCATGAACCACATCACTCACATCTCATGGCTTAGGGTTACTTTCTCATGTCATAGAAGTGCTTCCTGAGGTCCTCTTATAGTGTCACACAGTTTCCATCATAATGAACTGGATGACATCTACAATAATGAATATTCAATTCAATAATTCATTACCCCAAAGCAACAAAACAAGATATCACCCAGTTGCTGTGGCTATATCCATCGTCATGAAGTCAGACCCACATCCTGGGGCTCTCTATCACCCATCGTCATTGGCATCACAGGAAGTATGATCTTGCCAGACAATCACTCTCTTACATAGATACATCTAGTCTAGCTCCCCATACCAGTTGTAGCTACTACAATAAATTGTTTTCCACATCACATTGGTGAAGATCATACCTAGATTCCATACTACTATCAGGAACCCACCAGTTTCATATCCAAATATAAAATGATGATACATCACCAACCTTCATATATGCATCGTCCTGTTATCATTGTATGATATGCCTGCAAAAATCAATGCACAAGTTCAATAGATAAAAAAAATACCTCTACAAAATATTTCGGAGCACCTTCATAGACGGTCCAATGATCAATGCCCCACTGAGTCCAATGCTATCATCCCAAAACCCCAGATCTGAATCAGATCTCAATGATATTGAGGTTCATGATAGAAAACACACCACCTGAAACCACAGGGATCCCAGATCTGCCTATATGGTCTATTAAGCACCATAACTAGAGTTCTAGGTCACCAATGAGAACCCTGAAACCCATTTATACCAAAACTAGTAGGCTATATCCATCATTCATCATGTGATACCTTTGGTAATACTCATCACAGACAAGCACCCCGCCTCCCACCATCATTACCAGTAACAAAATTAACCCCACCATCGGGCCTCCAACATCCCCAGGATCCCACTTCCACCTCATCAATTAAACAATAGGTTCTTTCACCCTTGGATGGTAGAATTTTACCTTAATTTTGGTTACATCACAGTATGGAAGGATTTCATGATCTCATTTACTAAAATCCACAGATGAATGTTTAACATCACAAGCCTCTCAAAGGATTGGCTGGATTTGAGTTGCACTAGAGTATAATCGTCGGAGCAATTTACATGAGAATCATGAGATAGAATCTCTCTATTTAAGAGTGAGGAGATATAAATTTATATCTACAATATAAGTAAATATTAATATTGTGGTGAAAATTTTCTCGATCTCCTTTTTAATCCAATGAGAAATAAAAGTACCACACATGTGTAAGTACTGGATACAGACTCCATGAAGTGATGCATTTCATTTTTCATAACCACCTCACATGGATAGTTAAAATTATGGTTAAAATAAGTATATATGAAATTTATGTCATAGTTATAATTATAGAAAGATAAAAATCTATCTACCTTGTTATCATTTTTTCTATTGTAATATGATAACGTCACTCATGGGTATGTGTGGACAACCATCTCCATGAAATGATACAATTCATTTTTTAGTACTGCCTCATTTGGCTGGTTATAAGGAGGGAAATAATGAAAATAATATGATATTTATATCTCTTTTAAGAATCTATAAAAATTATTTATTATATAAATTATTTATTTTTCATCCAGATGAAAAATTAAAATATCATTCATGTGTACTAACATACTACCACCTCTATGAAAAGTCATGATTCATTTTTCATGTTCACCATATATGGTTTGTTTCAAAAGTTGACTTTTTTAAAAAAAATATATAATAATTTTTCCATGTTTAGGACTATTAATAAAATTTAACATTAACACCTTTTACTATTGGAAACAGACTAGTGTTATCTTGAGGTTATAAAACGAACGACCCCAAAACATCCAACATGAATGTAATCATTTTTGTAAATTAGTAAAGAATGGTAATAAATGAAATAAAATGAATAATTATAATTTAATGAAAATTAAAAAGGATATAAATAATATAAATAAATAATATAATTTTATAACTCTAGATTTAGAGAACATATGACACTAGACGGGACTTATGGTGGGATATTTTCTTTAAAAGAGTGTTTTAAAGTTATACTTTCAATATACCACATTGATGTTATTAAAATTGTTTCAAGGATGGTCCAATATATGACTAAATTGTTTCTAAAGGAACTTTTAATTTTTTTTACTTTTGTATAAACATTTTTATAAAGGAATATTCTTATTTTTTAGCCTATTATTTATTCCTAAATTTTATAAAAAGTAAAATAATACCTTTTTTAACATATACATCTTGACTGAATTTTCTCACCATCATAGCCATAATTAATTATCATGATTCATAAAAAAATTAAATGTTTTTTTCAATGGATATTTTATTCTCATTCTAATAGAAATTGTTTCTGTTTTAATAGTTTAAAAAACTGATATTTCCTCTTATTCTTATGAAATAATGGAAAGTCCTTGGCGGATGGGTTTAGATGAGTTTTTCATGTTATTTATGATGAATAAATGAAATATTATAAATTTAAAATTAAATATATAGCACTTGATAATTATATAAGTCACACAAGGTCATGATATATCTCTCCAATGCATTGGGTGATGATTTAGTATTCAAAGTCACACAAAGGGGCGATAACTAGGTATTTTACTCATATAGAATTAACAGGGCTTTATATATTTTGATATGGGTTAAGCATGAGTTAACATGGGTTATTAATAGAGTTATTTGAGATACCTATTTCATTATTTATAAGGTTTTATATTTATTTTTCTTGACTTCAAGTGGAAAGAATGGTTTTTGGATATTTAAATGTGAATATTTGTTTTTTCATAGAAATTATTCATGATTTATAATGTTCTTCAAGTAGCCTACATGTTTTTCTATTCCTACTAATGGGTTTTAAAGGATTTATTTGAGAAATTTATTATTTTATCACGTGAATATGTTTTATTTATCTATAAATTTTTTTATTAATAAATAGGTAAATATTTTCATGGGTATTGATATTTTTCACTAGACTAGCTTGATTTCTGTAATGACTAGACCCACAAGGGCCTACATGGATGAAGGAAATCTTAGTTGCAATAGCCCCAAGCCTACCTCTAATAATCTAGTGGCTAAAGAAAAGTTTCAGGGAGGAATAAATGAAATGGTAGGCCATTTCCTAATGCACCTACACACACACACACACACACACACACACACACACACACACACACACACACACACACACACACACACCTATGATGTGTCCATGAAAAATGAAGACAAATAATCAATGATAGTACATATATTGTATAATAAAACATGTAACAAAATCTATGGAATATAAAAGAGTACCACAATATAAAACACAGATGAAAAGAAAGTGGAACAATACATACCCAACCAGAAATGAAGTCCTAATATGTCTATAACCTAAATAATAGAAAAATGAGAGTTCTTGATTCCTCGTCTTCAAGTATAGACCACAGTACATGGTCAATAAAACCTTGTATACCTAAGCTCCACCTATTTCACATCCAATCTATTTTCATATGTATAAGAAATGAAACATGTTGGAATATCCCCTGGTGGGGTGAGTATATACATACATAGTATGACACCCCAAAAACCAAAAAGTGATTGATAGAGCGATAAAACAGAATTCATCTCAACCTAATGAAATTATGTTAATCATAAACTGAGAAAACCACAAAAAAAATCAATATATTCTCAGAAAATCCCAAATTATAGAGAAATGGGATCCTCATCTCCATAACCTAGATAAGAATTATGATTCTCCCGGTATCTCCAATGTTCCATATCTGATACCCAAAATCATGAACAATTGTATAATAAATCATGTCGAAGATCCTACACCTCTCCAATATTCTACATAATCATTATAAACACAACTCTGAAAAATTCATACCATATAACAACATAAGTAAATGAGTGTATTGGCCTTATTCTTGCAATTATGTTCTATAATCGAGGGAGACACAACTCCCTTAGAAGACCTACACCCCGCCGGGGCTCGATGATGTGGGAGCACCACTCCATAGATAGATGACCAGAGCCTACTATAGGGTAGTACCATCTCTATTAGTATAATTTTAATAGCGGCATGCACCCTGGTGTGATAGGGGAGTTCTGACCCCAGTATCCCTCTAGTGATCCTATCATGATCACTTCCACCATCAAATGTCTCCTAATGACTCATCAAGCATAGAACATATTGCATCATATCTCATATGCCACAAAAAATTAAAGCATCATGTTCTATATGGAAAACGACTTAGGCTAGGCTACTTATAGTCCATAACCAATGTTTAAAAGATGAAGATATGAGAGTAATAATTCAAAATGAGGGATTAAATTTCATATAAGGTGTCTAAATGGCATGTGACCCCACCTCAATGTCTGGTTGTGTTTTCTTATGGACATGGATTCGAATAAATGTCATAATACAAAAATTTTACAAGTTATACATAGTGTGTCTTGGTTTCTTGGGGCCTTCCCATATGCACCAGCTATTTCCCATGTACTTCGGGCTAATCCTATGAAACATGATGTATACCTAGCCATTCTTGGGTACTAGCACATACTTGTGTACTACCGGTGTTCACGACATGACATCCCACATAGGGTCCTAAGCATGTGCATCTATTACTTATCCTAGTGACCTAGGTATAGTCACATAGTAAGTGGTCCCATACACATGGTGTATGATCTTTGAATAGATTGGATACCTCAACTATCACGGGAAAGAAAGTACACAATGTGTGTTCTTCTACACAACACATCATGTAATAATGTTTTTATGGAATCATTAGAATATTCATGTAGATTCTATATTCGTGCATATCATCACGATTATTGACCAATGGCCAAATGAGATCAATGAAAAAAGTATCAATTCATCATTTCTTGGGATTGGGTGGTTGAAAAACAAAATTCAATCAATCCACATGAAGTTTTCATGCATCCCATTGAATCTTGTGAACCATCGATGCTCATGGATCCCAAATATATGAATCATCATTCATCGTCTATCCTAATCCATCAAAAAAATCCAATCTTTTCATGATGCACAAAACCACCATCAATCCGGGGGTCTGATCATGCTCAAACACACCCCGACAATGTCAATCCATGAACCCATGGTCTAACAGTGAATACAAAGTGGGACGAAAGCATAAGAACAAAGGTGAAACAATAATTACATAAGATATATTTAAAATGTACATATATCATTGGTATCTAGGGTGATGTCATGGAAATTAAGGAATAAATTTAATTAAACATTTTCATTCATATATCAGGATCATGTGAAGGATTAAATAATCACATATCAAAAGAATTTAAAATAATAAATTCAAAATCGTTTAATCAAAATGGGGAAATCCAAAATTGAAGAGACCTACCTCAATTCATATTGATATTTGGTGAAGAATTTTATCTTTATAAAAGGATAATACCCATTGGGTTTACTGCCTCTCTATCCACCTCGATCTGATCACCTGTCGTCCACCAATATCAATCTTCTAATAAATAATGCTCAATAATCCTATCAATTATCCAATGGGTTATGCAGATAAAACTAGATAATTATCATAAAAAGGTACATATATATTGATCTAGGTCATGGTAATTTAAAATTATAAAAAAATTATTTATTTATTTATTTATTTATTGTAATTAAATTCACTTCCAATGACTTCCACAACCGGATTTCTAGTGCCATATAACCTTAGCTTGCGACTTGGCTAAACCCCAAATTTTGGATTCATCAGTAGTGTCAGATTTCCAATCCAACACACCATTCAAGGGTTATTAAATTATTTCTAAAAACTACATTCTTATGATATTAATATATATAATATTTTTATATTACCAATATTGGGCCTTAGAATATCACATTTTCTCAGTGCTTAGCTCTGAAAATATTCATATAAATTATCAAAATCCTTACACAAACAAAATGAGGCATCACACTCTCCCAAAAATCAATTATTTTCATCCTAAAGTGTTAACACATACATACAACGGAGGATACCGAGGTCTCAATTGTGTTTCCTACTCCAAAGAGCTCTCTAGAAGGTTCTTATGCTGTTAACAGACATGCAACCATCGGAACCAATTTCCCATGAAGAGTCTTATCTAATCATTTCTCTACCTCCACTTGGAACTTATAAAATGAAACTCCAATTTTAATATCTAGCTCATCCAATTCTATATCATGAAATGAGTCATGAAAATGTCTCCTCATCTACAACACATTGAGAAAACAAAACACCCATTCTAAATAACGTCATACAGTCAAGAGATATTCCACCTCACTAACCCGACACTGTAATTCAAATAGGGGTCTACTATACTCAGAGATAGCCTTTTTTCCTAGCCAATCTTTAGTGATCCTTGATGATGAGTGATCTCTCAGATAATAATATCACTTTATTAATCTCCAAAGGCCACCCTAATTATTCCTCAAGGGACTCTTGATGTTTATAAGTAGTCATCATCTTCCCTTGAATGAGTTTCACCTTTCACTACCACCACTTTCACAAAAATTAGGTCTACAAGTACCACCACCAACTTTCTCCAACTAAGATAGTGGTGAACCACTAGTTCTACCGTATGTGGGATCAAATGATAAGGACCCAATGGTGGAGTGGTACCTATCATGATACACAATCTCCACTGATGGTAAAAGATCATCCCAACTATGGCCCAAAACAGACATTCATACACAAATAATGTTGACTAGAATTTAAATGGTCTGCCTAACCTATCATATGTTTGGGGTAAAATAGTGTGATCATTTTAAAATGAGTCCCAAATTCCTCCTTCATCATCTCTATAATCATGGAATGATGTGAGAATCGTGGTAAAAAATGGTCATCATGGGAATTCCACTTTGCCAGACTGCCTACTTCACAAACAATCTTGGAAAATCTCTATTAAGATATACCCTCAGATAATTGTGAAGTGGACTGAATTAGAAATAAAATCCATTATTAATAAGATTTTTCCTGGCCTCTCATTGTTCATGGAATCCCCATGCACAAAAAACAAAAAAGATATCAAACCATTTCCACAAATTTCCAGTAATCTATCCCTGCCTATATAGAATGGTGAGACAATGAGAGCTAAATATGAAAACAATCTACAACATACGTGACCGCCAAACTAATGCCGAAGGTTCTTGATAAAACAAAACCTTTCTTAGGTGTACTACTAAGAGAAATAAGAACTCTTCAATACCTTCTCTCGCATCATGACTAGTGTCACTGTCCGTCCACTAATAGGGATGAAATTATCCAAACCTTCATAGAATCCATCGGGATCATGGCCAATGGATATCTAGTAACACAGGATATTTCATTTATTATCCCCAAACTGATCCACACTAAATTTTGTACAAGCAGTGGTTAATAACCCTCGATAGGATGAACAATACACCACCCTCTCAACCATCAGTCAACTACAAAGAGGTGGAAAAGTCCATCACTACACTTAACAATAGAGGACTGAAAACTTCATTGTGATAATCTACTACCATGATCATTCACATGGGTGGATCTCATACTAGCAGTGCCTCAACCTTTTCAGGGTCCACTTTCACTCTTATGTATAAGAAGATATATCACAAGAAGTAGACCTATGGAATATGATATTATTTCCATGAGATAACTATTTGAAGATGGTACTCATGTATAATGTCTTGAACATTCCTTAAGTGTGTCTTGTGTTCCACCTCTATCACCAAGAACTCAAGGGTTCCATCATAGAATACTACCATAAACCAATCCCAAAAAGGGTTTAGGATCTTGTTCCTAAATCTCATGATCTCTGATAGGTATTCAACATGCCAAAGGGTGTCACCAAGAACTCAATGAAACCATAGTGGCTCTAGAAGCCACACTAAGTGAATCCTCCTCTGTAATGTGGAGTTGGTGATATCATTTCCTAAGGTCTAACTCTATGAACCACTTCACCCAAATCCATTAGATGAATAATATATAGATTCATGGGGTTGGATACTCCTCCTTGATATTCACCTATCTCAGGTGACATCAATCCACACTAGAATCAATCTCACATCCTCCTATGAGGCGAAAAACGCATGAATTATTAGGAAAACACATTATGAATTATGAATCCTCTATTCTATAGACACCTATAACCCACACATATATCTCCCATAGCCTCATGTGGTCATTCGATGTGATAGTACATATATTAGGTTATCCCTCACACAGTTGTATGCGGAAAAAAATATCTCGATGGGAAGAAAATACTAACACATCCTTAAAGAAGTTTCCAACACACCTCTTCCACATTACATGAAAAAAAATCTTAAATAATACACTTATATGATTCTTACTTGGAAGACATTATGGAATCAGTTATATCCTCCTACAAAGGAGGTCATCCTACTTTTCCTGAGAATCATTATCACTAAAGAAGAAAAATTTCATACCTACACCTAAGGTACACTGTAACCCTCATTGGTGATAGTCATATGAGAATGGATAGTAAGAAATTGTTCCACACTGAATAAAACATCACATTGTCACTATGTCTCCATGTAAAGATTCTGTGTGAGGCACCATCTTTACAATAGAGATATATCACACTAAAAATAAGAGTGTATAACCATTAATTCCCTCTATGGGAGCCTCCAACCAAAGGGGTCAATAAAAATGTTCCCCCAGTACCACTAGGCCTCAATAAGGGGTCAATCTTAGGTAATAGTTTATAATGAATAAGTCCAAAATCTCCATCTATGGTAGTGAAGGAATATTCAATACATAGATCACACCCGAAGCCACATGATCACAATCCCCTACTACATGGATCCATCATTCCCATTTTTAACCATTACTCCTTAATCCTATCCCACACCAACACCTTATCACATCAATATAACCTCAAACAAACAATTTAAAGGAATGAATCCACCTCACCATGAAAATATATTCTTTGGGTGACACTAACTAACCCATGTAGTTTAAAATCGCATCACAATGATGTGTCTAGGTGAGGTAAGTGTTTGTCTTACTTGAATTCCCAAAGTGACGTATATATTCTAGGTGAGGTAAGTGTCTGTCTTATTAGAGGTGGGTCCATGTGTTGTTTAATGGGGGGGGGGGGTATAACTCCTCGGTTCCTACCTTGAAGTAACACATCATGAAATGGTCCTTGAACCGTGGCTTCAATGCTCAATTTTTCTTCATCATGACACTATTTCAAAATCCTACCTGGATGTCATTGCATTAACATTTTTAAAATTATCAAAATGTTCAGGAAAATCCCAAGCAGGGGTGAGTATATAAAAACCTAGAAAAATTTCCCATAAAATAAAAATTGAGTAATAGAGAGGAAAACAAAAAATTAAATCAATTTAATGAAGTAATGTTAATCAGAAACAATGGAAACCACAATACATAGAAGTTTATTCTCAAAAAGAAGACCAAATGAGAGAGAAAGGGGATCTCTATCTCCACATCCTATCTAATAACAATGATCCTAGATAAAACACAAAATTTATATCTATGATGCCCAGAACTATGCACAAACTTATAAGAAACCATGTGGAGTGGCCCTCGTCTCAACACTACACTCCATATCTGAGATAGGGAAAATTTAAAACCATAATTACCATGTATCCATGAAAGTAAATTAGTGTAGGGGGGCCACTCTTCTATACTTCTATCCACAACCGATGGATCTATAACCTTTATTGAGTACCTGTACAATACTAGGCCTTGATGATGGGGGAGTACTACTTCATAGAGAGAGGACATGCACCTAGTGTTGGGGAGTGCAATATCTATCAATTTAAAGAGTTTGGATGACCTGGGACCTAGTGAGATAGGGGAGTTATGACCCTAAAATTCTCTAATTATCATTCCCTAATCACTTACATAAATAAACATCACCTAAAGAAGTGTTGGGTTTATAATATCTTACATCATATCTCACATTAAAAAAAACATCATCACATTTTATGTAGAGAACTATTTAGGATAAGCTACTCAAGGAAAAAACATGAGTCCAAATGAATGAGATATGAGAGGATAAATTAAATGGTGGGAATTCATGGTGTGTAAGGGGTACACATGGACTATGACCCTACCTTGATGCTTGTCCATGTTCCTCTTTAGAGATGTCTTAGAATCAATGTCATAAAACACAGAATTTTCATGCCATACACGGTATGTATCAACCGTTAAGGGCCTACCCATGTACTCATGGTCATGCCCATGTACTTCAGGTTGTGTCTGTGTTCTTGGTCATGCACTTGGTAATGCTCGGGTACCATCTCAAGCCCAAGTACTCTGATATTACACAATATCTCATCCCACATGGTTTCCTAGATGTGTGAATTTAGTGCATGGTTTGGTTACAAAGTGTAGGGTCACATGGTGTGTGGGCTTGGACACATGGTGTGTGATCTTTAACTCAGCTAGAAACCCCACCTCTGGAAATGTATGTACATGACGTGTTTTCCTCAAAAATAAATTGTGTGTAGTCATGTTTTTTTAGAATCCTCATATTCTTCATGTAGTTTCAAAATTTGAGCATCTTTACATGAATCTCACATATTAACCACTTGATATCAAAGGAAAAAATATCTTTCTATCATTTCCTAGAATCTTATTTTTGGAAAATAAAATCTGATCAACCTCTATGTATCCACCACATGTCTTATCACATCTTGTCACCCTTCACTTCTCATGGATCCCATATCTATAAATTATCACCCAAAATATTTTCTAATCCATCCACAAAACATAAATATTTTTTTTATGGACAATCCCACCATGGATCTGGGGGTTTTATTTCACTTGAACTCACATTGGTAATTTCTAATCATGACCTTATGTTCAAATGATGATGAATGTGAAGAATAAGTTGGGTAAAATCACAAAAATAAATGTGAAACCATATTTAGCCATGTTTTCTTGAAAAATGATCATAAATTAGTGATATTCAGAGTGAGATAATGGAAAAGAAATAGTAAATTGAATTAAAAATTTTAATTCATATATTAGTATTATACAAAGTATTAAATAATCAGATATAAAATTTAGATAAAATAATAAATTCTCAATCTTTTAGAAAAAGGAATAGAGATCCTTAATTAATGAATCCTTACATGATTTGGATCAATAATTTATGAAGAATTCATTCACCAATGAAGTATAATACCCACCACATTTTTTCTCCTCAATCCACTTTGATATGATTATTTGTCTTCTCTTGATCTCAATCTACCACTAAATAATACTCCACGTCCCTCTCAATTCTCCTTGGGTTTATGTGATTAATCTGGGATATTTTATTATAACAAGGTATATATAGTGTGATTAGGTTGTGGGAATTTAAAATAAAATAATTATATTTATTTATTTATTTTAATTAAATACACTGCCAATAACTACCTCAACCTGACCTCCAGCATCGTCCAACCTTATATCACACCTAAGGTAACCCCCAAATTCTAGATTCAAACATTGCCTTAAATATCTAATCTAAGATTTCATTAAAGATTTATTCCATTTTTTTAGGAAAAAATACATGCACATGATATTAATATATCTAATGTTCTTATAATATCAAAAATAGGCTCACTAGGTCTTATAATTTCATTTCATCGCAGCGCATAGCACAAAAAATATTCTCATAAATATTAAAAATAATAACATGCAAAAAACTGATCCATTCCTATTTTTTTGATTTTTATATTTCATACCATGTTTTTTGTGCTCATCCAACATTTTCAAATGTTTTTTATTAGATATAAGGATGATTATGAAATATAAAAATTCAAAAGTTTCACTTTAGAATAATTTTAAAAGAAGAAAAAGTGTATTGAATGAGGTATGTGTGTAAACTGAAAGACAATTTTTTTTGAAAAAATGTATTATTTGTAGAATTTTCCACATTTTTTTGTAATTTTTTTCTAATTATCTAAAACATTAATCCAAAAAGATCATGGGAATGTAAAAGTTTGAAATACATTCTATATAACTTAGATTTATGGGTTTTTAAAGGCATGGTTCCATTAATTTGGTATTTAATAAAGAGTTTAGATAACATTATTCCAAGGATTTACCAAAACTTGATATTTTATGAATTTTGGATACCATCATTGAAAGATAAGTTTGTGTTTAATAAAAATTTATATTTTTTATATAACAACAATTATTATTATGTTTTATAATATTATAGTTATTTTTTGTTGAATCAAAAGAGATAAAAAAATTCATGGTGAAGGATATCATAGTATTTATAATTCCCATAAGATGGTTTATTACGATTTTATTTGATATATTGAAACTAATTGTTTTTTTAGTATATTTTTGGAACTAATAGGAACCATGTTAATAATGCATATAAAGGAAAATGTGATGGTTATTCAAAAAAGAAACTAGATGGGATAAGATCTAGAGTAGAAACTCATGTGGTTAAATATAATAAGATATCTTAGGTTATTATTAATAACATAAGATTATGTGAATTTTTTAATGCATAAAATAATATAAAAATGATGTTTTAGGGAACTTAAAGTGACAAATACCATGAAATAAAGAGTTTTAAACTCATTATATATCAAGAATGTGGGAGGATGAACCTATGATAATGTTTTAAAAGAAATGGATGATATTTTAAATGTTGGTTGTATAAGAATTTTGAAAATTGACGTCCTTAGGGAAAAATAAAAAAAAGGGATCAGTAAGGCCATATGAAATTAAATTTTATATATAAATATTGAGAAACTATGAATAACATATAAAAGGTATGAATTATATTTCTTATGTTTAAATTTGGAATCATTATTTTATTGGGAATGTTTATTATTAGGATTTTATTCATATTAATTATTGTAAAAATGATGTATTAAGGAAAATGGTGTCAAATCATGGTTAATGGATTATGAAGAAAGTTGATTTACTAAAGTGTATACATATAGAGTTTAAAGTATTATGATGTAGTAAACATTTATTTACTGGTTGATAAATATATAGTTGTTCATAAGTTTAAAGGCCCAGATATCCTTTTGTGGTTTTATTAGATGGAATTTATAATTATTAATGATACATTGGGAGATTTTTTATAAGGCCCCAGCCTTAAACCATACTTAATATTGAATTAAATGAATAATTCACATTGAGGATCTTTTCAGGTTTAGAGTTTTAGAGAATTAGAACGTAACTATTACATCTTAAAATATTACAAAGTAGACACTTCTACTAAGTCTCCATAAAATAAAAACTCTTAAAAAGAAAGATGTCTAGATTCCATGATTTAGATAGCATGAAATTCCCTTGATCCCATCCTTGACCTTATTCCACTTTAAGTCCTGTGAAAAACATTTCTAAAAACTTGGGGTGAGCATAAAAAGCTCAGTAAGGGATACAAAAAGAATGAAAACTGTTAGTTTTTCAAACATCAAGTAAACCATGTATACTATATCAAAGTAATACCTTCACCTTCATGAAGTAGTAAAAAAAATCTTCACTGAATAAAGTATCATTACTTACCTTTTTGTAACCAAAGGATTACCATAAAACCCATATAAAGAACACATAGAATATATAAAGGTAACTTGGGACATAAACATACTTAAGTGGAATAACCATACGGTTGACATCCACACATATCACTTAATGGAATAGCCATACGGCCAATTTCCATACATACTTAATGGAATAGTCATACGGCCGACTTCCATACCCAATGCATTGGAGGTTATAACGTAACCACCCGTCCTGGTATTCACGGCACCACCCGTCATATGGTTTATAACGTAACCACCCGTTAAAATGTCCAAGTACCAATATAAAATCATAAAACATACAACCAATATAAAGGAATGATAAAATTTCCACATTTCAATCACAATATATCATAAATATATTGACATAATAGAATCCTTTATCAAAACCATTTTCAATACCAAAATACATAAAAGACTATATGGTATTTATTTTATTCTAAAAACATTACGGCTTGTTGAGGAAGCCAAAGACCAAATAATACTCACGGAGGCGGAAAAAGGTCGTTGTCACCGCGTACGTTAAAAAAAACATTCCTTTTTGTCATTTAGTAAAACGCTTCGTAGAAAAATATTCCTTTTGTATAAAAGTAAAAGTCAAAGGAGTTTATACACCGTATAAAAGAAATTTGTGTATAAAACGAAATATGCCTCAATGAAAGGAGATTGAGACGAAGTCCCTTACAAAGATCATTTTAAAAAAAAATAGATCTATTATGTGTATTCACTATAGGTACACATAAATAATACAAAATAAGACATAATAATATCATGACATAATTTGAAAGTAGGAGATTAACCTAAAGAATGGAAGTTGGGTTAAGAAATTCCCTTACCTCGGGTCCGACTTGACTCGATCGTTCTTTAACGTCCTGAATAATAAACTTGAGTTAATTTATACCTGATTAAGAACCTTTTTAAAGTTCATTATTCCTTTTTATATCACTTATTTCCATGTTATAAACATTATGTAACCATTTAGGTTAATAATGTTTGTTTTGTCAATATTTGGTTCTTATGTCGAAAGTTGACTTCTTACAATTACATGTTGTTCGTGTGGTCAAAAGTTCATTATATCCAGAATGAAATTCCTGATTTGGATATCATATATATCATATATATCCAGCATATACATGTATTTATAATATTACATAATCATTTAGAGGTACGAAATGAAATGCACCGTTCATGGAGACGGTAAGCCGTACGTACGCATGAACGCTACTTTCATTTCTTTGTCATATTAGTGGAATTAAAACTAAATGAGGGTATGTATATTTTAATTCAAGAATTATATTCATCATTTAGATATATCATTAATTATATATATACATTATATACATGTAATTTTAATAGTACATTACATTTGGGGATAAGAAATGAAATGCACCGTTCATGGAGACGGTAAGCCGTATGTACGCATGAACGCTACTTTCATTTCTATCTCATAATTTAATGGAAATAAATAATAATGATATAGATGTATATTATAATTCCAGTATAAAATAATATATAATAACTTTAAATCCATCCTTTACACGTCCCACATATGGCATTAACGAATCACATCACTTTTAGGGGGCGGTAGTCCGCACTTCCTTAAATAAAGATATCGTGTTTACCCACAATGGAAACCATAAAGGTATGCCCAGAATGAAAAAAACAGAAGATTAAGGAAAACATAAAAATATCATATATCATATATAAAAATAGTGACATCATAATGGCCACCTTTGAAGGTGTTAAATGAGTATTGAACAATCATCGTTTCGGGAGGCAGAATTTCGCCATCCACGGAAACCGTATGTTCTTTAACCATTTGATGTAGTTGTGTGAGAGTGTATCTCAAATAAATCTTATAAAAACATCCTAGTATATTGAAGATACTGGTGTTGTTACAAAAGAAGTAAATAAAAAGAGTTTAGAGGGTTGAAGAAGAAAAATAAAACAAATGAACAAGAGAGAATGAATTACCTTTAAAAGTGTAACTCTCTTTTGATTTGAGCCTAAAGGCTTCCTTTGAAAGGACTCTTCCCAAAGGGAATCCTCTAGGATTAGGATAGGGATGTTGAGAGAGTAATTGGGTAGGGTTTGGCTGAGCCAACGGCTTGAGAAGTGTGTGAAATGAGGTAGAGGTGGGGGCCTTTTATAAGAGGAGAGGAGGGGCACTTTTGGAAAGTAAAGAAATATTACTTTATTTGAAAATGTGTTTCGGTTTTAAAAGGTCCCAAATTGATATAATTCGTGGATACGGTGATAAGGGTTCTAAATACACTCATCCAATTGGTTTTGGACATGTGTAGGTTTTAGATGTTTCATTATCTTTCCATTTTATTTAAATCGCCAAATAATGATGTCATCACTGCATCATTATTATGTCATAAATAATTTAATTTATTTAATGTCTAAAAATCATAAAAAAATACTATGATGTAGGAAATCGTTTTATATTTCCAATGACTATTTATAATCAAAATTTGGACTTGTATAACCTCACTCAAAAATTATTCTAGTAAAACAATTTATGTTAGTGTCATTTTCACTTTAACATTAAATAAAAATATATTAATGTCATTTTCCAACTAATGTGGCTCCATGGGGTACCCAAGTTAACCCATGGCTTGTCTTGGTCGGCCATGACACAACCAATAAGGTTGGGACATGTGTCTAGGTCATTTCATATTATTAAAGCATTATTTATACCTTAAACTACACTAATTACCACTAATCGCGATTAATGAAAAAAAGTTACTATTCACCAAAAAATTATTTTAATCTCATTGAACCACATTTTACTTCTTAATGACAACCATGTATGTCGGATTTTCAAAATTCAATACACATTAGTGGTAAACTTTCATTTAACTGAAAAATCAGTTTGCTTGATTACCACCTAGTGGTTTCACTATTCATCAAAAATTGAAGTTTTTCAGAAAATTACCAAAAATTCACCCTAAGCTATATTTGATATTCCGAATTCAAAAATGAAGTCCATTTTACAAAATTCAAAACATATAAGTCAAATTAATTAACTTAATAATTAATTCCCGCTATCATGACAAATAGCGTGTTTTTGTGAAACAATAAGTATCAAAAGATTGACACCAGTTTAAGTCCAATTTCAAAGTGAAATTGATTCCAATGACCACCATTGGATTAACTGGTAAAAATATTTTCTAATTTCACTTTAAAACCAATTAAAATAATAATCTAATAATATAAATAATTTAGATTAAAAAGTGGTTTTGAATTAAAATACAACATTTTACACTATACATAAAAAAATGAACTTTATCAGAAAGGTACCAAAAATTTACACAATGTAAATTTTGATGTCCCGATTCTAAAGAAGAGTTATATTTGGTCCAAAATAAAGTATAAGAGTGATCAAAACTATATTTAATGACGGTTCACCATTAAAAGGTGATAAGTGAACCTTTAGTGAAAATTAGAGTATATATGCCCTAAAATTGAACTCTTTCCATATTTTAAGCCTTTATCTTTTATTGGGTAAATGTATAAATATTTAAAAACATATCTAATCATATTTTAGTTATTTCTATCCATTCTCGCCAGTACAACGGCTACTTGTTAACTAACATTTAAAATAATGTTATTTTATTACTAGTGTGATACGTAAGTTTCAAAGAAACTCATCGTTGCGTATCGGGTACGCTATCGAACATAGCAACCCCTTTAAAATAAAATTAATATTTAATTCGTAAATATTAATAAATATGAAATTTTTTTATTCTTTATTTACTTGGGATGTTACATCCTTCCCCCCTTTTGGGAATTGCGTCCTCGCAATTTTATTCACTTATCAAAATAAGTGGGGGTATTTATCCCTCATAGCATTTTCAGATTCCCACGTTGCCTCTTCAATCACATGGTTTTTCCACAAAACCTTTACCTGATGAATCACCTTATTCCGTAACACCTGTTCCCTGTGGTCAAGAATATGGACCGGTTGTTCCTCATAAGATAGGTTCTCTTCCAGCTAAACTACCTCTAGACTCAAAACATGAGATGGATCTGGCATATACTTTCTCAACATCGAAACGTGAAAAAACATTGTGTACCTGAGATAAACTCGGAGGTAAAGCCACTCGGTATGCAACTGATCCAACTCTCTCCAGAATTTCGTATGGTCCAATGAACCTTGGACTCAACTTTCCTTTCTTACCAAATCTCATCACACTTTTCCAAGGAGAAACCTTGAGAAAAACATGATCACCTACCTCGAAAGATAGATCCTTCCTCCGGTTATCCGCATAACTCTTCTGCCTGCTCTGAGCTGTTCTCATGTGCTTCTGAATCAGCTGAACTTTTTCTGCCAACTCTTCTACCAATTCTCGTCCCATCAACTTCCTTTCATCAACTTCATCCCATAAAGCTAGAGTTCGACACCGCTTCCCATATAATGCCTAAAATGGTGCCATCTGTATACTGGAATGAAAACTGTTATTATAAGAAAACTCAACCAAAGAAAGATGTTGGTCCCAACTTCCCTAATAATCCATCGAACAAGCTCGTAGCATATCCTCCAAGGTCTGAATTGTTCGTTCTGACTGCCCATCTGATTGAGGATGAAAAGCTGTACTAAAATTCAATTCAGTACCCAACGACTTCTGAAGGCCTTTCCAAAAGTTAGAAGTAAACCTGGGATCACGATCCGATACAATGGAGAGAGGAACTCCATGTAACCTGACTATATCTTTAAGATACAAACGGGAAAGTTGATCAAGAGACAAAGTATCTCGTATAGCAAGGAAATGAGCAGATTTGGTCAAGCGATCAACAATAACCCAGATTGTATTATTACCTCGAGATGTCTTTGGTAATCCAACAACAAAGTCCATGGATATATTCTTCCATTTCCACTCTGGCACTGGTAAAGGCTGAAGCATCCCTTTCGGTAACTGCCGCTCTGCTTTAACCTGTTGACATATCAAACACTTCACAGTAAAATCAGCAATGTCTCTTTTCATTCAATCCCACCAGTAATACTCCCGCAGATCTCTGTCATCTTAGTATTGCCAGGATGAAAAAACAACTCATTCTTCAACTGTGAATCACAAGACACACACAATCTCTTCCCAAACCTCAAAACAAAAACAAAAACTTATCCAAGAACTCATGGAAAATTTTATTCATAAGGTCCATGAATACAGCAGGTGCATTGGTTAACCCAAAAGGCATAACTACAAATTCATAATGGCCATATCTAGTACGGAACACAGTCTTCGGAACGTCTGATTCTTTTACTTTCAACTGATGGTACCCCGAACTCAAGTCAATCTTCAAAAAATACTGAGCTCCCTGGAGCAGATACCACTTCATTCGATGGCCCAACATCTGCTGAAGTTGTTGCAAAGGATTTCACCACCCCTTTCTGTTTGTAGTCTAACTGCTTCCCATCAATCAAGCTCCTTGTCGGACACTCGTTTGCATAGTGACCCATCTCATTGAACTTATAACATTTCACTAACTGTAAGTCAAATTTTTCTTACCTTTACCTTGATCCTTTTCAGTGCAATCACGAGCCTTATGTCCCATCTTACCACATCGGTAGCACTTCCCAGAATTTAGAAGACATTCCCCAGCATGCCTTTTGCCACATTTATCACAAACTGGAAACTTAGTTCTCTTACCATCAGACTTTTTTGAAGAATTCTTACCTTTCTCCTGCCACCTCGGTCTCTTCTTCTGCTGGTTGTTATAAAAAACTTGGTCATCGGAAAACTCCATTTCCACCTTCTCAGAACATCGAACATGATTTTCATAACTTTTAAACTCACGAGAAGCTAATGCCCTTCGATACTTTGGATTTAATCCTGAGTAAAAACGATTGATTTTACTATCAAGGTCCCGGATAAAATTTGGAGCATACCTTGACAATCGAGTGAACCTTTCTTCATAAGCAGCCACTGAGTCTTCCTCTTGCCTCAATTCCAAGAATTGATTTTCCATCCTATGTCGAACAGCCTTAGGAAAATACTTCTCAAGAAACATACCTTTGAATTCGTCCCAGTGAAGATCCTCAATCTCATCACTATCCCTTATATTTTTCACCATCGACCAGCACTGATCAGCTTCACCTTCAAAACGGTAAACAGCAAGACTAACCTTTTGATGTTCTGAACACCCCATGACATCAAAAATCTTCTCCAGTGCTTTAATCCACCCTTCAGCTGGCACATGGTCAGATGATCCTCTGAATGATGGGGGATTTTGCCTCATGAAATGTTCCACCGCTGACATGTTCCTCTGCGGTTGATCTGGCTGATCTCGTGCATGGATACCACCACCATTTATAGCCTGAGTCAACTGTGCCATCACTGCAACAAACTGTTCAGTTCCGATTCCGACCATCTCAGGTTGATGATTTGGAATGTTATCTTCCTCTTGATGTCGTCCCAACATAGCTGCTTTGTTTCCTCTGCGGAAAACCATTCTGAACATAGAAATATCTTAGGCGAAGCAACATGGTAATCCATAAATGCTATATCATTTCAATCATATTATAATTTAACACTTTTCTAACTCATAAAGTTGTCTAAACCGACCTCTGATACCAACTATAAGGCCCCGGCCTTAAACCTTACTTAATATTGAATTAAATGAATAATTCACATTGAGGATCTTTTCAGGTTTAGAGTTTTAGAGAAGTAGAACATAACTATTACATCTTAAAAGATTACAAAGTAGACACTTGTACTAAGTCTCCATAAAATAAAAACTCTTAAAAAGAAAGATGTCTAGATTCCATGTTTTAGATAGCATGAAATTCCCTTGATCCCATCCTTGACCTTATTCCACTTTAAGTCTTGTGAAAAACATTTCGAAAAACTTGGGGTGAGCATAAAAAGCTCAGTAAGGGATACAAAAAGAATGAAAACTGTTAGTTTTTCAAACATCAAGTAAACCATGTATACTATATCAAAGTAATACCTTCACCTTCATGAAGTAGTAAAAAAAAATCTTCACTGAATAAAGTATCATTACTTACCTTTTTGTAACCAAAGGATTACCATAAAACCCATATAAAGAACACATAGAATATATAAAGGTAACTTGGGACATAAACATACTTAAGTGGAATAACCATACGGTTGACTTCCACACCTATCACTTAATGGAATAGCCATACGGCCGACTTCAATACCCAATGCATTGGAGGTTATAACGTAACCACCCGTCCTGGTATTCACGGCACCACCCGTCATATGGTTTATAACGTAACCACCCGTTAAAATGTCCAAGTACCAATATAAAATCATAAAACATACAACCAAGATAAAGGAATGATAACATTTCCACATTTCAATCACAATATATCATAAATATATTGACATAATAGAATCCTTTATCAAAACCATTTTCAATACCAAAATACATAAAAGACTATATGGTATTTATTTTATTCTAAAAACATTACGGCTTGTTGAGGAAGCCAAAGACCAAATAATACTCACGGTGGTGGAAAAAGGTCGTTGTCACCGCGTACGTTACAAAAAACATTCCTTTTTGTCATTTAGTAAAACGCTTCGTAGAAAAAGATTCCTTTTGTATAAAAGTAAAAGTCAAAGGAGTTTATACACCGTATAAAAGAAATTTGTGTATAAAACGAAATATGCCTCAATGAAAGGAGATTGAGACGAAGTCCCTTACAAAGATCATTTTCAAAAAAATAGATCTATTATGTGTATTCACTATAGGTACACATAAAGAATAAAAAATAAGACATAATAATATCATGAAATAATTTGAAAGTAGGAGATTAACCTAAAGAATGGAAGTTGGGTTAAGAAATTCCCTTACCTCGGGTCCGACTTGACTCGATCGTTCTTTAACGTCCTGAATAATAAACTTGAGTTAATTTATACCTGATTAAGAACCTTTTTAAAGTTCATTATTCTTTTTTATATCACTTATTTCCATGTTATAAACATTATGTAACCATTTATGTTAATAATGTTTGTTTTGTCAATATTTGGTTCTTAAGTCGAAAGTTGACTTCTTACAATTACATGTTGTTCGTGTGGTCAAAAGTTCATTATATACAGAATGAAATTCCTGATTTGGATATCATATATATCATATATATCCAGCATATACATGTATTTATAATATTACATAATCATTTAGAGGTAAGAAATGAAATGCACCGTTCATGGAGACGGTAAGCCGTACGTACGCATGAACGCTACTTTCATTTCTTTGTCATATTAGTGGAATTAAGACTAAATGAGAGGTATGTATATTTTAATCCCAGAATTATATTCATCATTTAGATATATCATTAATTATATATATACATTATATACATGTAATTTTAATAGTACATTACATTTGGGGATAAGAAATGAAATGCACTGTTCATGGAGACGGTAAGCCGTACGTACGCATGAACGCTACTTTCATTTCTATATCATAATTTAATGGAAAGAAATAATAATGATATAGAGGTATATTATAATTCCAGTATAACATCATATATAATAACTTTAAATCCATCCTTTACACGTCCCATATATGGCATTAACGAATCACATCACTTTTAGGGGGCGGTAGTCCGCACTTCCTTAAATGAAGATATCGTGTTTACCCACAATGGAAACCATAAAGGTATGCCCAAAATGAAAAAAAACAGAAGCTTAAGGAAAACATAAACATATTATATATCATATATAAAAATAGTGACATCATAATGGCCACCTTTGAAGGTGTTAAATGAGTATTGAACAATCATCGTTTCGGGAGGCAGAATTTCGCCATCCACGGAAACCGTATGTTCTTTAACCATTTTATGTTGTTGTGTGAGAGTGTATCTCAAATAAATCTTATAACAACATCCTAGTATATTGAAGATACTGGTGTTGTTACAAAAGAAGTAAATAAAAAGAGTTTAGATGGTTGGAGAAGCAAAATAAAACAAATGAACAAGAGAGAATGAATTACCTTTAAAAGTGTAACTCCCTTTTGATTTGAGCCTAAAGGCTTCCTTTGAAAGGACTCTGCCCAAAGGGAATCATCTAGGTTGAGGAGAGGAATGTTGAGAGAGTAATTGGGCAGGGGTTGGCCGAGCCAAAGGCTTGAGAAGTGTGTGAAATAAGGTAGAGGTGGGGGCCTTTTATAAGAGGAGAGGAGGGGCACTTTTGGAAAGTAAAGAAATATTACTTTATTTGAAACTGTGTTTCGGTTTTAAAAGGTCCCACATTGATATAATTCATGGATAAGGTGATAAGGGTTCGAAATCCACTCATCCAATTGGTTTTGGACATGTGTAGGTTTTAGATTTTTCATTATCTTTCCATTTTATTTAAATCGCCAAATAATGATGTCATCACTGCATCATTATTATGTCATAAATAATTTAATTTATTTAATGTCTAAAAATCATAAAAAAATACTATGATGTAGGAAATCGTTTTAGCTTTCCAATGACTATTTATAATAAAAATTTTTACTTGTATAACCCCACTCAAAAATTATTCTAGTAAAACAATTTATGTTAGTGTCATTTTCACTTTAACATTAAATAAAAATATATTAATGTCATTTTCCAACTAAAGTGGCTCCATGGGGTCCCCAAGTTGACCCATGGCTTGTCTTGGTCGGCCATGACATAACCAATAAGGTTGGGACATGTTTCTAGGTCATTTAATATTATTAAAGCATTATTTATACCTTAAACTACACTAATTACCACTAATCGCGATTAATGAAAAAAAGTTACTATTCACCAAAATATTATTTTAATCTCATTGAACCTAATTTTACTTCTTAATGACAACCATGTATGTCGGATTTTTAAAATTCAATACACATTACTGGTAAACTTTCATTTAACTGAAAAATTAGTTTGCTTGATTACCACTTAGTGGTTTCACTATTCATCAAAAATTGAAGTTTTTCAGAAAATTACCAAAAATTCACCCTAAGCTATATTTGATATTCCGAATTCAAAAATGAAGTCCATTTTACAAAATTCAAAACATATAAGTCAAATTAATTAATTTAATAATTAATTCCCGCTGTCATGACAAATAGCGTATTTTTGTGAAACAATAAGTATCAAAAGATTGACACCAGTTTAAGTCCAATTTCAAAGTGAAATTGATTCCAATGACCACCATTGGATTAACTGGTAAAAATATTTTCTAATTTAAATTTAAAACCAATTAAAATAATAATCTAATCATATAAATAATTTAGATTAAAAAGAGGTTTTGAATTAAAATACAACATTTTACACTATTCATAAAAAAATGAACTTTATCAGAAAGGTACCAAAAATTTACACAAAGTAAATTTTGATGTCCCGATTCTAAAGAAGAGTTATATTTGGTCGAAAATAAATTATAAGAGTGATCAAAACTATATTTAATGACAGTTCACCATTAAAAGGTGATAAGTGAACCTTTAGTGAAAGTTAGAGTATATATGCCCTAAAATTGAACTCTTTCCGTATTTTAAGCCTTTATCTTTTATTGGGTAAATGTATAAACATTTAAAAACATATCTAATCATATTTTAGTTATTTCTATCCATTCCCGCCAGTACAACGGCTACTTGTTAACTAACATTTAAAATAATGTTATTTTATTACTAGTGTGCTACGTAAGTTTCAAAGAAACTCATCGTTGCGTATCGGGTACGCTATCGAACATAGCAACCCCTTTAAAATAAAATTAATATTTAATTCATAAATATTAATAAATATGAAAATTTTTTATTCTTTATTTACCTGGGATGTTACATTTTTTGGGGGGTATTAAAACAATATTGAGTTATATATAACCCAACGATTTATCATGTTATCTACTATCAAGGTAATTTGGGAAGAATGACATAATTTTGGGGATATTAACAATAACCATTTGGGTTATGGGGATCTTTATTTTTTAAAAAAATATGGTTAAAAAGGATAAATAGTTATTACATTTTTGGATAATATGTTTTATCATATTAACAAAAATTGGATTGAAAATAGATTTGGTGACTAAGTGACTATTATTTTTTGAATAACTTCACTATTTTGTAAACATTATATGATTATGGTAAATAGAATTTGAGAAATTAATATTGAGTTAATTTATTGAAACATTTATTATTATAAAAAGTCTTTATAGTGATTTAGGTTATTTATAGAAAATATTAGAATATCGTAGAGATTTTATGATTTGGGTATATATGTTTTATAGGTATTTTACTTTCTGAGTGATTGATGTTTCTTAGGGATAAAAGTTAATTTTATTTTTTAATAATATGTGATCCAATAATTTTAGTATATGATAATTAAATATTTTATTACAAATTTTGAAGTGTCTATGGGTTAATTTTTTATGGAATGATTAAAGTTGAATCTGGGGTATTATCATAACTTATGCTAACTATTATGGTATTGATAAATGTATAAAGATAAAAAGAATAAATTTTTGTACTTTTTTATATTTTGATCCATTACAAGTTAATTTTAGAGATTCAGGAATAAAAATTTAATTAGGTTTATTAAACATCTAGAATATGGGATTTATTAGAGGTGGAAAACTGCTCAAAAATCAATCAAATGATGAATTTTTGGAGTAAAATAATGTAATTTTTTAAGATACTCTCTATATGGATGGTAATGTAATTCCTCAACTCAAGAAATAGTTAGAGAAATATATTGATTATTTGGTATAGAAAACACTCCACTATTAAGGTACACTTGTTAAAGTTCATTCACAAGTATCAGTATCAAAAAGGTAAACGCATCGTTTAAGAAATATTTAGAAAATTAAAAGTTATCTAGTACTATAATTGAAAATAAAATTATTTTAAAAATTAAATGTTATCTGTGTAGATTAAAAGGAATTTATTTCCATGTATCTATATTTATCTTCAGACCCATTTACATGATACTGAAAGTGTTTTCTATCTATATTATTAGACATGAGATAAAATTTATCAAGAAGCAATTTCTTTAAGGAGGGTAGAGTGAAACATCCCAATATTTTAGAATGTATATTACTTTAAATTAATACTATTTTTCATATCATTTATTACATTAAACACTGAGCATAAATAAACCACAACATTATTATTTAAATATGACCATTATAAGATAGCCGTTGGATTATAGGGTATAAATCACTATAACTAAATTATGAAATGAAAATAGAAATTATATTATAATGAAAATTGATTACCTAGTTCTTAGTAAATAGGCACTCAAATTTGAATGATAAGAATAAAATCATATAATAATAAGAAGAATTAAAGATTAAAATGGATTTTTTTGATAAAATAATGATTTCCTTTTATTTTATATATTTAATTTTAAAGATAACTTTGTCATTTTTAAAAATGATGAATAATCATTCATAAATTATTTATATTTTATTTATAAATGATGATAAAAACTTTTGACGTTAATGAATGATATTATTCAGATAACTATTTTTAAGTAGAAATGTATTTTTATAGTAAAAATGTTATTTAATAATTATTTAATATTGATTATCATGTAATTTATTGATGTAATATTCAATTTTATAAATAAAAATTCATCTAATGGCTATTAAAAATGACTGAATGAGAATAAATTCAATTTATGCTTCAAAAATAATTATTTTTACTAAAAAAACAATTAAATATGTTTTTCAAGAATATATTAGAATTATTTATATCCAATTATATTAATTTTATTTATTAAAATAAACTTATTTTGATTTATCATATATAATTTTTATTAGGGTGGATGTTATTGGTTTTTTTTGAAAAGATATATTTTAGGTCAATAGTAAAAATACCAATTTTTTTTAAAAAATCTCAATTAATTTTTTTTTATGAATTTACATTTTTTTAGATTTTTTAAATTAAAATATTTCCCATTTGAATAAATATAATCCAATTATTGACATTATAATCATTATTATACTAACATTTTCCATAAATTCATTTCTAGGAATAAAAATGATTTTTTCTAGAAAACTACTTTTCGTTTTATTTTACGTTCTCATATTAAAATTAATTTCAACCATATATAAAAACTGAATCATTAGCAATATATACCATTTTTTGGTTCATGAATTTATAATTTATTAAGGACTTAAATTTCATTTTTGGTTATAATGTATAGTTATCGTGGTTAAAATTTTTTACTACGGTAAAGGGTAAACACGTTAATTAAGGTAAAAAATGAGTGATAAAGTCAAAAAATCTTATTTAAATTCATATTAGATGATTTTATTTTGACCCAAATTGCATTATAATAGAATTTTTATTATTATATTTTCCACATTACCATGAGTAATACATTTATCATATTTAAAATGTTTTGGTATTTAAAAGTGTGAAACTCCCCTCCGTTATAGAAGGGAACCTATTCTCCTCACATATTAATAAACATTGAGCACTATATATTATAAAATAACCATAAAAATACCTTCAAAAATATCATCTCCATATACTAGAGGTTCTATTCTCTAAAAAATACCATCCTAGAAGGAAGAAAGTGTAATAAAATTGAGGTTTTCCAAAGAAGATATATAACTCTTAACCAGATTCATTCTTGTATTTTTCATATTTTACCTCATTAATGACTATCATAACCATGATGATATGAAAAAATAATCATCTATAATATAATTAAATGTAATTATTATCATGGTACAACCCTTTTAAATATCCTTTTTCATCCAATGAGTAATTAAACCATCACCCATACATATGTACATGCTACTATATCCTTGAAGAGATGTATTCCATTTTTCATCATTGTCTATCACGGATGGTTAAAATGATGTATAAAACTAATATATATGAAATTCATGACATTATACTGATTCAAAAAAGAAAAAAATATTATCTTCCTTCTAATCATTCCATTTATTAGAATATGATAATATCACTCATGTGTACGTGTGGACTACCACTTCCATGAATTGATGTGATTAATTTTTCATTAACACCACACATTATAGTTCATAAAGATGGAAATAATGAAAAAATATGACATTTATAACATATTTATTATTCTTTATAAGTTAAATATTATATACTTTATTTATTTTCCACCCAGTAGAAAAATGGAAACATCTTTAAAGTGTACAAATATACTACCTTCTCCAAGAAATGATGTGATTCATTTTCCCCGATAGCCTTACATGGTTGGTTTTAAATGTGTATTTAATATATAAATATAATAATTTTAACATTTTTGTTATTCAGGAGGTAATAATATAATAAAAATTTGGGCCAAGGTCAATGAACTGATTTTATCTTCACGTTATAGAACAAATGACTATAAAAAGTCAAATGTGAAATTAACCATTTTTGTAAATAAAAATAATGTAATGAATGAAATAAAATTATTAATGATAATGGAAATACCATGAAAAAGATATTAATAAAATAAATAACTAATATAATTTTATTGTCTATGAGTTATAGTATGTATAATTCGAGATTAGACTTAAGGTAATATATTTTATTTGAAACCATGTTTTAACTATATCCTTTCAAAATATTTATCTTCCATATACATGTTCTTAAAAATATTTCAATAATGTTATTATTTATGATTAAATTATTTCTATAGGTCATTATAAACTATTTTTTACATTCATTATTTTCTTTTATAGAAGAATTTTTTCAATGTTTTTAGTATGAGTTATTTTTTATTTTTTATATGAGATGTAAAATATTTTTTTAACATACACAACTTGATTGTCAGTTCCTAACATTATAGATATTATTTTTATCAATATTTATCTAAATGAATAAATTTTTAAAAAGAATATCCTATTCCAGTTCTTATATACATTTTTATTTTTAAGTGTTCTGAAAAATTGCGTTTCTCTTTATTCCTATATGAAAATAGATGGTGCATTGCTTATAGGTTCAAATGTGTTTTTAGGGGACTTAGGATGAAAAATTGAAAGATTATAAATGTTTTTGTTCATGATAAGGTACATCAAAATTATATATTTTGATATTTTATCCCAATATATCACATGATAACTTATGAGATCGATATACCTCTTCAATTCCATTAATAATAATTTGATATTTGAAGGTGAAAAGAGGGATATAAATAGGTAGGTTACTCATAACGAATTAACTATGATTTATTTATTCTAATAAAAGTTAATAAAGAGTGAAAATGATTTAATAAAATGATAATCCAATAAAAATAATTTATTCTTTCTATGTGTTTTTATGTAAATATTTTGGTTTGATGTGGAATGAAAAATTTATGAACATATAAAGGAGAAATGTTTTCTTTTCTTGTAACATATTAATTATTTCTCAAGTCCTTAAAGATTTATCCCTATTTTTATATGCTTATTAATTATTTTGAAAGGTTTTATTTTTATAAAGGATTATTTTATCATGTGGATTTGTTTTAATTTTTTGATCAAGGTTTTATTGAGAAAATGGTAAACATTTTTAAGGGTTATCTAATTTTTCAATGAAATGGTGGATTTTCATTATTTTTATACCCATTATTGAGTTTTTATGCTCATACATAGTTTTTAAATGTTTTTCAATAGATCTAATAATTGTTAATAACTACATAGAGGTCAATATTTATGATTTAGACTCTTCTTAAAAGATATAAAAGTTCCTTGAATGAATCAGGGATCTAAACTCGAAAGACTATTTTTTGGAAAAGAATTACAATATGTGGAAGTTTCATCTTTTTCCTGTAATGTTTTAAAAAATTATAGAAAATTATAAAACGTAATGATCATGGTAATGTAAAAATTTGAAATAATTTCTATTAAATGAAAATTTATTTGTTTTTAAAGTAATGAGTCTATATCGTTTGTATCTTAGCAAGGGATTACATAATTTTAGAAGATAAAATGTTATCAAATTAGGGTAATTTAATAATTATAGAAACCACAACTCGTTAGTAATTATAAACTAGATAATATGTTATAATTATTATATAACCTTAAATATTAGTATATTATGAATAATTATGGTCATTTTTTGATGAATTGAAAGAGTTGAAAGAAATATGACATGATTAGGGTAATTTAATTATGGTAATTTATTTTACTTATAGGGTTTCAAGTATTATGATTTGGTGGTATTTTATTTACTAGTTGATAAATTTATGGATGATTATAAGCTTAATGGAATTGATATCCTTTTGATGTCTTATATGATGAATATTTTTTTAAATAAGGATACATTTGTAGAAATTTATTGTGGGTTTAACACATGATTGATTTATATATAACCCTTATAATTATCTTGTTAATTACTATAATGGTTACTTGGGAAGATTTTTTTTTGTTTTTTGGATATAAAGGAAACCATTAGAGTTATTGTGATATTTTATACTATGGTATTTATGGTTAATTTGGATAAAGTTTTATTATATATTGGGAAGATATTTTTTTATCATATTTATAACCAAGGAATTGAAAAGTGATTTGGTGAAAAAGTGATTATAGTTATTTTTTATGAAGTTAACTATTTTGGATACATTATATGATTAAGTTATAAGAATTTTGAGGAATAATTATTGAGTTAATTTATGGATGTATATAAGATATTAATGAGTCATTATGGTGATTCATTTAATATATAGATTATATTAGCCTATCATGGTGATTATATGAGTAGGGAATATAAAATTTTGGAATGTAACTTTATGGGTGATTGATGTTGTCAAGAGATAAATTTAAGTTTATTTTGGAAGAATATGTGATTAAATCATTGTATTATTTGAGATTTAAATTTGGTCTATAATATTTTTGAAGTGTTTTAAGGATAGTTATTTGAAGTTACCCAGACCAGATTGACCACTAAGAGGGGAGGGGTGAATCAATGGTTTCTTGTTCTTTTTATTTTTTTATTTTCAATTAAACCTATGTGTCATGTTAAAGCCTTAATACACTATTGGTGTGTCCCTCATCCTTAACTAGAACAATGTAAAAAATACAAAGTCACATGACATAAGGATTTACAAGGACCAGTATAATGACCTAGACCTTGTCATGTTGGTTATTTCCCATAAATTAGATTCTAAACTATAATATTATCATAGTGACTAAAATTGATGATAATTAATCATACTATATCTCTCTTGATTCCTCATAGGAGTACCTTTATACTGCATTTCACAATGATACCGGAATCCTCACTTTCCAACTCCAGAATCTATAATGGAGACATCTACTCCTAAATCACTGTAAATACCCTAGTTTCATGTATATAACAATTATTTTATGTATTTTATGTATATATATTATTTGAATGAATTTTTTAATGTTTGGGAGGAATTTTGGAATGTTTTGGGAATTTTTATAGAGGTCTATGGTTTGATCAGGGATAGTATAAATCATGAAACTCTTGTAGGAAACTATGAAAAGAGAGGTAGAGACTACTTGGTAAGATCAAATTTACACACACAGTTTGGTCAAACCATGCGGACACTTAGGAAAACTTGTTATTTTAGGAAAGTGATTTTTACACTTTTGAGGCATGTTTTTTATAATAGGGCAATCCATTCTATGTGAGGTACTTCTTGAGGAATTGGTTGGTTCATAATTGGTGTATGGTTTTTCTAACTGTATAATCCAACCATGCACAATAAAAAGATAGATACTAAAAAAGAGGATCTAACTCAGTATTCCCTGAATTCATTCATTTTTCCTCCATTTCTACCCAAACTCATTTTTGCATCCTCCAAAAGGCTTTGTAGACACTCCCCTTTGATCCAGAAGTGATCCCTTGGAAAATCGTGGTTTGTTGAAGGTTGAATTACTGGGTAATTCTTCATTTTAGGTGTATTTCCTTAGATATACTTCTCTTCCCTATCATGGATTCATATATCTAGCTTGTTTGGGATATATCTATTATATTTAATACTTATCATGATAATATATGGTTGTTTTGATATTAGTAAATAAGATCTAAGGTGTTGTTTTGGAGATTCAACCTATTTTTATTTATTTTTTACTGTCGTGATTTTTTTCCTCAATAATCACTGAGGTAGGTGGCTTTTCTATAGACTCATATTATTCTAACTTGAGAGATTTGGTTCAAATTGATGTTTTTTCTATAAATTTTTTGAGTAATTGATATGAAAAGCCTTGTATAACTCATCTTTATTTATGGTTTGAGGATTTTCTTAAATTTATTATTGTGAAAAGTTTTGGTTCAAGGATTTTAAAATGAGGTTTTTAAAATATGGCATGGTTTTGATTCATGGAATGGTTTAATTAAATTGTTTTCTTCAATAAAGCATTTGTTTTATTAAAAATTCATGCAATGGTTGGTTTTGGAAAATATGGGTTGGTTTGTGTTAATGATTTTGAGATGACCCTGAATAAGGGGTGTGTCTATTGGTTTATAATAGACATGACCTAGATAAGGGGAATCTGACTTTGATTCAAAGGAAATTGGCCACTTAGTGATGACTAAGTTTATTAAAGAGAAACTTCTCATGATTATGAAACTATCACCCAAACATGAATGTGTGTGACCATGTATGTGTGTGAATCATGTATTAGTTACGCCAAAAAAGAACATTGAATGGTTATATATCTCTTTGGTTACATTCCTTCGAAATTACTTTGGCATGGAAATTGTATTATATTTTGATATCATTTGTTAAATGTTTTAATGTTTTGTATATAAATTGTTTTATATAAACATTCTGACATGTTTAATCCTAGTGGCATGAGTGGGGGCGTCATTTCGAGAAAGCCTACTGAGTTTCATTAATCACAATGTACTTCATATTTTTTTTCTTTTGTAGGAATTGTTTATTGAGGCATAGGAAAATGCAAGGTATAACATTTATTTAGTGATTCTTCTTGATACTTTTGCATTGATTGTGGATTTTGATCCTAAATCATTGTGGGATATTTTTAATTATGTATTTGGATTATTTGAGTTTTTTTTGTTTTTTATTCTTCTTCTAGTTGAAATTTATCTTATTTTTTTCACTTAACTATATGATATAGTTGGTTTGGTTGTTTTACATTGATCTATATTACATTGATATCATGCATTATATTTTTTTGGGTTTTCTATACTTGGTTATGGTTGATTTATTTTCAATGAAAAACCATCCCCCATATTTATTGAAGCACTCATGATTTAGTGACCACCTTTGGAGACTTTGGGATGTCAGTTAAGGAAAGGTAGTAATTATACCTTTACTACTACCAATTAGGAGGGGCATGATTTTACTAGTGGAATCATCATTGTTTGGTCCTTGATTTAAAAATGGTATTATTTTTTCATCCTTGGAGTTAGAATACATTTGGTTTAAACATTGTGTTGGTATTGTTGAAAGGAGTAGGATTGCTGGAACATGAAATGTAGATCATAAAGAGAAAAAACTAACCTACTTATGTTGAACAATAGGTTATTAGGAATTTGGGTAGATAATTGTTTTGTAGAAACTTATAGAAGTGGTAATCTCATTATCATGGGTTTACCCAATGAGATGGGCACGGAATGAATTGAGAGAAATGACTTACCACTAAAAGGTCATGTTTCATTTTCAGTAATGATTTATTATTTGGTGAAAAAGTATTAATTTTTTATATGTTTTTTTTTGCAATTGTGACATTTTTATAAGGCATGGTTACAATACTTTGAAAATGGGCGACTTTTCAAAAATGGGTTGAAAACAGAAAGTGCTAAATTATAGGAAATCCTCATTGTGATTATTATTAAGTGATAGAATTTGAAATTGGTAAGCCTTTATTTTTTAGATAGTGAGACCTATATCATTTTTTGTGTTTATATAAAATGAAACCTGGTATGCATTGTAGAAACCAGTGGGAAGAAGATACTAAGAATGTGGTTGCATCTAAGCCACAGGTGAACCACTTACTGTTTCAAAGTATAGTCCAAGAATTTTAGGATATGGATAAAGGGAACCAAATGGATGAACCAAGGAGAGTGGATAATTCTATTCAATTTCAAAAGCAGAATCCACCCATCTATCAGGGTGATTCAGAACCAGAGTAGGAAGAGTTGTGGCTGAATAGGATGAATCAAATATTCAATTTCCTTGGCACACCAACGGTTATAAAATACATTTTGGAAACATATATACTGAAGGATCCTTCATTCCAATATTGGTATGTAGTAGTTCATGTTAATTTAGAGAAATTCCTTTTAGGGGATGATTTTGAAGAATTTTTTTTAAAAAAATTATATCCTCATACGTTTAAGATCACAAGAAAACCATATAATTTTAACATGAAGTATGAGAATCTATCAATGATATAGTACATGGATAAATTCATAAATTTAGTTATATTCTCACCCAAATTTTTTGGTATCTCATCCTTGAAGGCATACATTATCAAATCAGTGCTGAAGTAGAAGATTTTAGTAAAGATTATTGTGTTATGTATAACAGATTATAGGGAGATGGTCAATAGAGTGAAGATAGAAGATAGGGAGATATTAGGAGATACAGGTGGAGGTAACATGTTTATATCTAAGGAAAATAGTGGTAAATATAATTTTGTAATAAATAGAATAAAGATACATATTTCCAAGCTACTAGGATGACTCTAAATCAGGCAGCTGGATTACTGAATCTTACTCTAAGTACAAAGAGTAATGTTCGATATTTCCAGTGTGTTTTCTTCAATAGAATGAAGAAAGATTGTACAGAACTTCTTAAAGAGTTCCACTAATGAAATTATATGGGTAATATTTAGAACTATTGTCATACTGATCTAGGGTTAGGTATTCGACACACATCACATGTGTCATAAATATCATATGCTTCAACAGGATGAGGAAAGAAAAATAACTCTCATCTGCCGAACTGAACTAGCCATGGTGATTATAGGAATATCCTGTCTCCTCAAAAAATATAATCTAAATATGGAAATAAAGAACAAAACGTAGTGAGTAATAAGTTATATTGAGCTAAGATGGTGCTTGTGAATGATCAATCTTGACCATCGATAATGTGAGTTACAATTCTTTTGAATTCGATCCTTATTCAAGATTTGTATGATATAGGTGTATCCCATTCAATTATTTCTTCTCATTGTATTAATGTTATGGTTTTAAATGTTGAAATAATTCCTTTTGTTTTGAAACATAAAATTCTTCTCAGTCAAATAGAATATCAAGAAATTATATATAGACCATGTTATATAACAGTTGATGGAGTTGAGTTGATAATAGATTTATATGTTCTTAAGAATTATCTCAATGACATAATCCTGGGTATGGATTGGTTGACTATGTTAAAGTCTTTCAACAATTATTATACTCAAATGGTTAGTTATATGACTGATTATGGAATCAACAATCTGTTTAAAGGAGAAAGGATTGTAATGGTAGGTGCAATAGGCTTATTGGCACCAGCAGTTGGAACAATATCATACAAATTGGTAGTGATTCCTTTGGAATCAAGTGAAGTTATCAATAATAGTATTCTTTCGGTAGTGGGTGATTTGTTTTGGGATGTTTTCCAAAATTTTTATTAGGGTCTCCACTGATAAGCAACATGGAGTTTATGATTGATCACCTTATATGGATGATTCCTATTTCATGTCTGTCATACCGAATGGAACCAATAGAATTATGGGAGTTTAATGTGTAGTTGAAATATCTACAAATAAATGGGTTCATTCAGCCTAGAATATCTCCACAGGAAGAACCAGTATTTTTTGTAAAAAAGGAGGATGGAACTCTTCGATTGTATGTGGATTATCATAAGCTTAACCAAGTTACAAAATATAATCAGTATCCACTTCCATGCATTGTTGATTTGTTCCAATAATTAAAAGGATCCCTATGATTTTCTAAAATTCAATTCTGATTAGGATATCACCAATTGTGGGTTCAAAAATAAGATATTAGAAATACATATTTTAGGAGTAGATATGGCCATTATGGGTATGTCATTATTACTTTGGGTTTAATGAATTCACCACCAGTCTTTATGGAATTGATGAATTAAATATTTCAAATATATCTTGATTCTGTTTTGGTGGTGTTTGTGGATGACATATTATTTTATTAAAGGACAAGGGTAGAGCATGAGAAGAACATTTTGATATTGCTGGGAACCTTGAGGTATCATTGTCTATTTTACTAACTATCAAACTATGATTTTTGGATACAAGAGGTTTGTTTCCTTATCCTTGTAATCTTTAAAAGATCTATTTATATAAATCCAAAAATGATAATTTCTGTTATATCATGGAATCCTCTAAATAATTTTATTGAGATATGTTGTTTTCTTTAATTGTCTGGTTATTATAGACATTTTTTTCATGATTTTTCAAAACTAGGTTCACCTATGACAACTTTGACAAGAAATGGGGTTCTATTTCAATGTAATGAAGAATTCTAGAAGTATTTTCAAGAGGTATTTTTTCACCGTAAATCAATAACAATCATGATATTTCCATAACCAATATAGAGGTACATGGTGTATTGTGATGCTTCGAGGTTTGGGTTAGGTTGTGTTCTTATGTAGGGAGATCATGTTGTTTCTTATGGCTCATAGAAGTTATGATTTTAGGAGAATAACTTCCCAACACATGATTTGGAGTTGGGTTTTGTAGTCTATTCTTTGAATACAAGTTGTCCTAACCTATTTGGTGAGAAATTTAAGGTGTTTATAAATCATAAGAGATTGAAACATATTTTCTCACAATGATATTATAAACTAAGTCAAAGAATATGGATTTAGAATATTAAAATGATTGAAATTGACTTGATGTATACACTAGGTAATGAAAATTTGGTGGTAGATGCATTAAGAAAAAATTTATATGCTCAGTTGGAGAAGGAAGCATCAGATCAATGATAGTTCATGTCAGTCATACCTAACATGCACATGGATTGTGAAGACCGAGGTAGTGTAATAGTTTTCATTCCAGTTTCATTTTTTCCTTATTTGGTGAATATAATTAAAGAGGCAAAAAAATTTGATTCAGAATGTGTTTCAATGAGTTCTGACTGAAAATTAAATTTTTTATTTCAAAAGAACTTTTGAGGAAAAAAGTGGGAAACTACACATGAACCACATATGATACATCCTACTCCAGGGGATCCACCATTGTAGACAGGTGTCAGAAAAAACCCATAGATCACATTTATGATGTTTCAATGAGGTCAAAACTCAATGATGTGGAGTCTTTTGAGGGATGGATGCTTGATGGGATTTCAATTTTTTGGTTTTGAAAAAGGATGGTCATACCTCTGGATTGTCAGGAACAACTTCTTCATTCCTTCCACCATTCAAGACGGACTATTCATCCTATAATATAGAAGATGTATAAGTTTTGAAAGAACATTTTTGGTTGGTCAGCCTGAAAAAGAAGTTGGCTAAGTTTTTTTGAGGTGCTTAACTTTTTAGCTGGTTAAAGTAGAGCACTAGTGGCCAGCAGGTATATTGTAGTATTTACCTACTATTTTTTCGAAATTGGAGTAGATATCCATGGTTTTTGTGATGGTTCTCCCATGAATGATCTGTAAAAAAGATTCCATATGGGGGATTGTGGTTCATCTTACAAATTTGGTCCATTTCATCTCTATTTATGGATATCATATGATAAAAGAATTTTTAGAAATCTATATCCGAGAAGTGGTAAAGGTACATGAAATACTAGTTTTGATAGTTTCATATAGGGATTTGAGGCTTACATCTCATTTCTATAAATCCTTATAGTTATCCATTTGAAATAAATTGACTATGAGTATGACATATAATCCTCAGATGGATGGAAAATATGAAAGGATGATACAAACATTTAAAGTCATGTTGTGGGCTTGTAAAATTGATTTTCGTGGCTCATTAGAGGATCACATACCATTAATGGGGTTCTTGTATAACAATAGTTATCAAGCCTTGATACATATGCCTCCTTTCAAAGCATTGTAGGGAATCCTTATCATTATACACTTTTTTGGGTGGAAACAAGTGAGACTTAACTGGTTTCATTGAGGCTTTTATAAGAGACACCATAGAATATTTATTTGATCATGAAGGGAATAGAGATATATCTGAGTAATCAGAAATGATATACGAATCAATATTGATGGATGTTATCATTCAAAGTGAGTGATCTTGTGTTATTTGTAATCTTTTAAAGGCTTAGGCATTGTCATTTTGGAAATAAGGGAATGTAATATCCACAATGAATAGTCCCTTTTGAAATACTTGAATGGGTTGGTGAGGTGTAATATAGGATGGTTTTGTGACCATGGATTACTGCAATGCATAATGTGTTTCATGTGTCTTAGTTGAATATGTATATGTGTGATCCTAACCATGTGATTTGATGGGATCACATTGACCTAGATCCAAATTCTCCCTTCATTCTTGTGGAAGTATGAATTTTATATAGGAATGTGAAATTATAATATGGAAAAATCATCATTCTAGCGTGGGTTTTATGGCAACATGGTCAAATTTTGGAAAAAAACATGGGAACAAGAGAATGAAATGGTTGAGAAATGGCTCTAAATATTTTGGGAAGGTAGTGGTTTTCTGTATTCTGGGGATAGAAAGGCTAATAGAGGGGAAATTTTATCACCCCTAGTTTCATGTAAGTAACCCTTATTATAGGTAAATTAAGTATATAAAGTGTTTTGGTGATGTTTGGTAGGGTTTTGAGGAATTTTGTCTTGTTTTTTTGGGATTTTCTAGATTTGAATGGTCTAATCATGGTTAATAGAGACTATAATATCCTATAGAAAACTGTGAAAAGGGAGGAATATGTTACCTTGTAGGCGCATGGTTAGGCACATGGTTTTTCAAAACTGTGAATCCACCTATGATAAATCTTGCTTTTGGGATATTGAGATTTTACATGGTTGGCTCACACTATGTCTAACCATGTGAGACAAACTATATAGGGTGATTCTTGAGGTAGTGGTTGGTATATGGTTTTCTTAACCATGAAATCCAACCATGAACAGATAAATATTATATCCTAAAAATATGTATCTTACTTGAGTTTTCTGAAAATCCACTCATTTTTCCCTTACTTTAACCCAAAATCATTTCTTCTTTCTCCTAAAATCTGTGGAGCCTCTCCCATTTGATACGAAAGTGTCTGTTTGAAAATCATGGTGCATTGAACACCATATTTCTTTATAAGTCTTCATTTTATGTTTTTTTTGTTATATATACTTATGTTCCCTATCTTGGATTCATATATCTTGTTTGTTGAGGATATATATTGATATTTAATGCCAATTATAATGAGGTATGGTAGTTTTGATGTTAGGGAATGAGATCTAAGGCTGTTTTTTAGAGATTCAACCCATTTTATGTTGAATTTTTTGTGTCCTTATTCATTTCCACCACAATTTCCATGGTAGGTGGATTTACACTCGACTTCTATTAATAGAACATGAAGGCTTAGTTTCAAATTGATGGTTTTGATAAAATTTTTGTTTAATTGATGTTCAAAGGTTGGTATAAACCCTATTTAGTGATTCCTTATGGATTTTGGTAATTTTACTATTGTGAAAGATTCTTGTTTACATATTTTAAAATGATATTTTAAAAATATTTCATAGTTTTGATTCATGGAATGGTTTTTTTGAATTATTTTGAATAAAATGGATGTTTTATTGAAATGGGTTTAAATTGTCTGTTTTAGAATACATGGGTTGGTGTGAGTTCATTCTTTCAACATGACCCTAAATAAGGGGTGTGTGCCATTGGGATACAAGGGAAGTGACATTGGATAAGAGGTATGTTCCATTGGGGAAAGAGGATATTGGCCACTTAGTGATAAATTAGTGGATGGATGAGAAACCACTCATGCGTATGGAACTATCACTGAATCATGCTTATGTGTGTTTGTGGGTGAAGCATGGATTTGGTATGCCAAAAAGGATTGTATAATGGTTTATAGAGATGTTTTGTTACTTTACTTGGAAATTATATTGGAATGGAAATTGTTTTATATTTTGATATAATGTATTCAATTTTTTTAAGTGATTTATATAATTTATTTTATATAAATGTATTAACATGATCTATCCAAGTGACGTGAGTAGGGAAGTCATTTGGGGAAAGACTACTGAGTTTCATTACCCATCCCTTCCTTTGGAACATTAGTGCTTTTACAGATATAGTTTATCAATACATGGGTAAAGATCGGTATCATATTTCTGCAGTGATTCCTCTTGATACTTGGTCATAGATTGTGGATTTTGAGCATGGATCATATTGGGATTTGGGGAGTTATCTCTTTGAATTATTTTAGTTTTGACACTTTTTCTTCTACTTTTAGTTGACATTGATCTTGTTTTCCACTTAGTACTCAGATATAGTTTGTTTGGTTGTTATACAATGAGTTTTATTACTTTTTTATCATGAATAATATAATTTTTTTTTGGTTTTTAATACTTTATTATGGTTATTTTATTTTCAAATGGAAAATTACCCCCCATCTGTATTGAATCTCTTAGATTTTTTTTACAAACATTGTCACTCTGGGGATATCACTTAAGGCCAGGTAATAATTCCTCCTCGACTCAACCCAATGATAAGGGGTGAGTTGTTACAATCACATGAGATCATTCTTGTCATGGCTTAAACCGAAGACTTATTCCTTTTATCATGGATTGATCCACCATAGGTTATATGTTGATATCCCTCCATGACTTTTTTGAATCATACTTTTCCATGTACCTATTCAAGTATCTTTTTAGTCTTATAGACTTACTCAATCAATTCTGATCACCTGTACTAGATTAGCTACCTCAGTTCAACTATGCTTAGGAGTTTAATTCATTATACTATTAAAGACCCAACCTCACTTGCATGTGTTCATGGGTGAACACAAATATTATTCAATATTTTTTCAATAATAACTAATGCACGATCTCAAATCAATTTCACTTCATCCATGTGTTTCATGAATCAAAAAATAACTTATTTTAGGTATCTCAAAATTTTATCACATGTTCATGATCATGAATGAACTCATGCATGTGTCTCATGTAAACTAAAACAAGCACTATCCACAATTATTTTTCAATCAATACTTCTAGACACACACACACACACATTATTTTTGTTTCTTTAGATTATGTTTAATGTAAATGTGTCAGACATGTTTTTTCCACTTTATTCTTTGTGTGAACCCAAATCGGTGAAAGTTGAAGATTATGTCTTGTGTGTGATACTCTTTAAGGCGTCACCAAAAGATAAAATGATAAAGACATTACCTTGAAGAGGTTTCATCCATGTCTCATGAACCAAGAAGGTTTCACAGATCTCAAATCTTCGTAAACACCAGAGAGATGCATTTTTTATGCTTCCAATTTTTCTTCACAAAATTACTTTATTCAAAAATAAATTAAAGATTTATTTCTTTTTTTTGAAAGCTGGAAGGATCCTATTATCCTTCATTAATGACTTGGATGAGGAGGTATTCTATTTTTGAATGAAGAGTCTTCACAGATGATCTGTTTTCTATGGAAAATTAGAGCTCTCAAATTATTGTGTTCATATTTCATCCTCAGTACCTCTCCATTTATAGGTGAGAATTACTAAATCTCACACCACCTAAACTACACAATTCATGACATATTACATTTTCACTTTTTTCTATATATGATATATCCTTTAAACACTTAAGTCATTCGGGATGAATTAAATGTATATCTAGAAAGATGGTGTTCATCCATCACGAGTTTGCAAATCTCCTTTGCAGCGAGTCCTCTCATGCATGTGAGAAAGATCGCATGCATATCCTCTTTGAATCTAAAATGGATCCATTAATAAAAATAACCTTGAAAATTCATTTTCATTGGCCTATTTCTATTTTTTCGAGATATCACATGAATGAAATAAATAGTTACATGCATGATATTAGTTAGATCCTCAGTTTCTTATCACATCAACGTGATCTTACATAATGGTCAGAATCACTATTGTTTATGTATGGTTGTTTTTTATCACAAAAAGAATCCATGGATAGATTAAGGCTGAATAATAACACAAATATTGAACAAACGGTTGAGATCATATGCATCTTATGGTCAACGTTATCTGCATTACATTTTAAAATGGGTGAACAGTTCCCACAATGTCACTATCTCAAATTGAAACCTCATTTGGTTGGACCGTGATATATCACTCAAATACTACCAATAGATGCTCCAAATTATCTTCACCCTATCGGTATCGCCTTTCACCAAAACATTTTCCACTATTACACCCTGTATGGTGTCGTCACCACTCCAGTGACTTAAACATGGGCAATGCTGGGATTATAAATGACACATCCTCTTTGTCACCTTCAAGATCACAAGGGATACCTTAACTTGGGAATAGTTGACCCCATGGGTCCCATATGTTCCGTTAGTTGAGGGTGGACTTGGATTTCATGGGTTTGAAATATTTTTAATATAAATACCTAAAAATACTTAGGTAAAAACGATTTATGGAAAAGGGTCCATATTTAGAAACCACGAAACCTCTTATTTCATCTTCACCTCTCTTTCATCATGCAATATATATTCATATTTTATAATGTTGATATCTTCACATCCTAATACATTTAAAAACAATTCATGGTCATTTTTCATCATGCAATTAATTCTTGTACGATTTTCACTTGTGGTAAAAAATGTGCACACTCTTTGAATATTTCTTATTTGCTTTTTATATCACTTAAACAATAATCAAACATTAAATGAAGAATTTTATAGGATTGAAATCCAATTCCATAAAAAAATACTTAATATTTCCTCAGGTATCACTACTTCATCCTCATCTCACCAACCACATATTGACATATTATTTACAACAAATGAAATACTAGGCCCAACAATCTACCACTTTTTATTTTGTTGTAAATACTTATTTATCACACTTTGTAGGAGTCGGTATGTATTCTCAGCACTTTTATCCCACTAATTGATAGTCAAATGAAAAAGAAAATTGGTATTTTCTCAAAAACATATTATCATCCATTGGATGAGTTTTTTAGTATCTCTGAGACAGAGGGATGATATCACATTTTTTTATAGAAAACATCCTTTAGTAAATTAAATCAAATTATACTTCAGTTGACCAAATGTAGAAAACAAGAGATATATGGCCATGGTTTTAAATGTTTTCCCTAATCAACAATGCATATGAAATCACTCTCATAATGTCTAAATTCTCATCCAATGGGTTGTAAATAATCATTTTTAATGATGATGAGGAGTATCATTCACATTATTCAATAAACACATCAAAAATATCAATGAAATGATAAAACTCCCCCTTTATCTCACTTTTTAAAAAAACCCAGAACTACCCATTAATTGATAATATACTTGAATTAAGAACATGAGATGAAATATTGACTGATATAACATTATATTTAATATCTAATTTCTCCCAAGGTTTTTCATTTCATTATTAATGTTTCTCCCCCTTATGGTATGCACACTTTTATTCCATTTCATGAATGTCAGTATAATCTATGAAGTAAATTCGCATCAGGATATCTAGAAGTTTTGCCTTAAAATATATCCTTTAATTAATTTCATTGTTAGTTAAAAAAACAGAACATAATATGGAATGATGATTCACTTATTATTTTCTCAAAAGTAACATTAAAACTGATAGATTCCTCTCAATATAAACTTCTTATTCTTATTAGATTCTTTATAAGGTGTGATTGATCTTTCCTAATCAGTCAAAATTTTGATAAATATGTTCTTTCCTCTTCAATATCAAAATCATTGCTTTATGATTTCCTTCCTTTATTCATGATATCTTCTTATAATAGTAGTATTGCTATATAATGTTTTATACCATGCCTTGTCTTCTCACATCTTTCACACTTCTAAATTTTATATTAATCAATTGTAGATGACTATTCACCAAATTTTAGTTGAATAACCTTCTCTACCTCAGATTATATAATAAATTTATTTCCCTTAAATTGAGAATGTTCTTCATCATCCTTTAATTGCTTATAAAATTTCATTTGGATTGGCCAAAGAACTAGGCATTATTTCTTGAATTTTTCTCTCTTCTCAAAATATCCACAAGACTTACCACTATTTTTTTTATGAGTATTTTCCCCTTTCATGGTATATGAAATATATCATGGAAGTCTTCATAATAATATCTTAGTTTTGCGTCCTTCTTGACCACATCTTATACAAACTGTCTTCATGAATTCAAATTTTTTATCTACTGACATTTTTGATGATGTCTGGGTCATATACCCCTAATTCTAATAATTTGATATCATTTATTTATCATTTATACCCCTTGATTCATGCCTCATTCATATTATTGATATTTTGTACCAAATATATAATATTTATGACCAAACACTCCAAAACACAAACAATAGGCTCTGGAGCATGATCTTTGAGACTAATAATATGTATGCTCTGATGATTTTTTGTTGATTTCCTTCCTTAGATTGTGGTTTATTTAGAATAGGAGGAAGAATTTTGGTTTAATTAGTATTTTCTCTGGATCCTTTCATGTAAAATGTAAAATATTTACATTGAGATTCATTAGGTATAGAAATTACCATTTTCTATGGACCCTTCTTTTTGATTTTTTTGAAGATTCACCCCAAATCTCAAAAGTTTTATTGTAATCTTCTTTTGTCTTATTAAAATCACTTTGAACTGAAAGACACATAGACTATGTCTTAGATAACTCTACCACTTTATCAAAAATTATTACTTCGATACCATTCACCATCTTTTCTGGTTAATTAATTTTCAACATGTTCTGTTTATTCTCTTTAATGAGTGTTGTTTCATCATTATTGACTTTTTTCTCTTATAGTTGAAATTTCTTCACAAAATTTTAGTTTCATTTATATCTCATATATATTATTTATTTGTAAAAATATCTTATTGAGATTTTTTTCTTCTTTCTTGAATTTTTATTCATTCTCTTTTATCATTTTTTTTTCACTTTATGGAGTTGCATTGTAACACCCAGACCATTGTAATCAATTTATTTTATTATTTTCTTGGATTTTGATAAATTTTTTCGGGTTTGGGTTGAGTCTTAATTTTAATTTTTGAGTTTTTATTTAAATATGAGTGTTTTTGGATTGGCGGCATCCGATGCACTGGAAAAGCATGTGTTGGAGACCATGAGACTACACCCTGGTCACTGTGCGGCCTGCTCAGTGTTCAAAATAAATTTAAAAAATAATAAATGTATATTTAAATAAACTTAAAGGAATGATAAATAAAATAAGAAAAATTTAAATAAAATTAAATTTATGGTTTCAGTAAAAATAATAATGATAATATTATTATTGGTAATATTATTAATATTAATATTATTATTGTTAATATTTTTAGTTATTATTATTATTATTATTATTTTGATTTTGATTTTGATTATTATTATTGTTATTATTTGGTTTGCATTTTTTTTATTTTTTAGGGTTCCTCTCTTCCCTCCCTTGGCTCTCCAACATGCCATCCACCCTCTCAAGCACTCCCTCTAGGAAACCCTCCTCCGGTGTTGATCCCTCACCAGCACAAACACCCTCCAACAGTATCCTCTCATTCATGACCTCTTATCGGCATATAACACATCCGTCGTCCCCCCTCTCCGGCATACAGCTCAGCCAGTATCCCTCCTCTCCAGCGTGCAAACTACCCATCCAGCCTCCTCTCCAGCATGCAACCTACCCATCCAGCCTCCTCTCCAGCATGCCCCCCCGACAGCCTCCTCTCTAGAGGCTACGACCTTGCCGACCCCCTCTTGCTCTGGAATCAGATCCCAATATGGTATTTTCTTTCTCCTCTTGGTTTGGGTTTCTTCAATGGCCAAGGTTTTAATTTTTAGTGTTGTAACCTAAAATTTTGGGTTCAATCTTAGTGTTTTAGGCTGGATCTAACTCCCCTTGGGTGTATTTTTGATGTAAAATCCTTAGGATTTTTATTGAAATTGTTTTAATTGTTTATTAAATTAAGAAAAAAATCTGTGGAACATGTTTGAGAAATATTTTGGGGTGAGTATGATTTTACAATGGATTTTGAATGTGTGGTGTGTTTCATTTTGATTTGTGCACACCATGTATGGGTTAAACTCCATGGTTGTCTTTTTCAAGTGGGTTGTGATCTTTCAAAGCTTGTTTTGGGTTTTATATATGTAATTGTAACATTAAATTTACCCCTTTTCCTTTGTAAATATTTTCTATATTTATATGATGGGTTGTAATGGTTAATTTGTTTCTAAGGGTGTGTTTGGTTTTAAAAATGGTTTGGCATGGTTACTTTGTGAAAAGGATTATTATGTGGAAATGTTTTATGGCCAGTTTGGAATTTTGGAATGGTTGCTTGGAAAACGCCACTTGGGATAGGTCACTTGTCTTGTTGGTTGATCATGAGATGGGAGGGTCTTCGGTATGGGACCTCTCTTGTGTGATAATTATTTTAAGGCAAGTGACTATCCTTGAGGTGGCCCGGGTGGTGATAGTTGTTTAATTTTACGGTGACATATATGTATGGGTTATTGCTTGAATTGTTTTACACACCCCTTTGTGAACATAACATGAGAAACTACCATATAAAAGAGTAATTCTATGATTTTTTACTGCACTAATATAGGTTATTAACTATCTAGTGTCCCATAATAGGGTGTTATTTTGTTATTATTGCAATGGGATTGTCCCCCTCGGTCAGGCTAGGTAGGTATATGATCAATCATTTGGAAATTATGACTCTTTCATGTAGGGAATAACTTTTTGATGAGTCACATGTATAGTATGTTCTGGTTCTCCACTGAGTTCCTCATTTTTCTTGTGTTCCTCCTAAACTAGTACGGTTAGTGCCATTTCCCGCTTTCAGTAGAATCATATTCCTTGTACGTGGTTTTTAGGTTTTTTGGAAAATTTTGATTGTGTGGTTTGTTAAAAACAATTTCAATAAGAATTTTTTGGAAAGAATAAGAACTCTCCCCTTTTTCACTTTTATGAAAAATAATCCTTCCCTACTTGGTTCCCTATTACATTTTTCCTTGAGCCTTGTTTTAAAACATGAGGGAAATGGATTGTGAATGTGATTTGGATATTTTAAAGTGGAAACTATAGAAAAACATTGATTTATATATTTTATTTCATACTTTTTGATCAATTTTTATTTATTTAAAGGATGTTCATTGGGAATAGAATTATTTCAGGCCTACATACTGAGTTTTAATACTCATGTCTATAGTTTTTTACTTTTTAGTTTATTCTGTAGGTTCTGGATTGAGTTTGATTTCCTCATGTGGAGGTTGGTCATATATTGGAGAGTGAACATCAAGATCACATGGAGTTTCTTTGGGTGTCAGGTTCAGTTCATCTTTCTAGTACAGTTTATTGTAACTTTAAATGATATTTAATTAATGTAATGTTTAGGGAAACATATTTAGTTTTGTTTAATTTTTTTATTCTATTTATTTGTTTATTTTATTGGGATAAAACTTTCCCATTATCTCTAATTATTCTGTTGGTGCTTGTCACCAACTCTGGAGTATCAGGAATACCTCTTGGGCCTCCCCACAGATTGGCTCATGTGACCAGATCAGCTTCGACCCGAGTTGCTTTGTGAAAGAATGGTATCAGAGGAGGTTGAATATTTAGAGGGACATTCTTATTAGAGAGACCATTATTACTTGGGTATGTCAAGGTAGAAGGAGTAGGATTGTTGGGACTTGAGGTGTAGGAATGGTAATGATTCCATGAACTCTTTCTCATTCCGAACCTCAGGTTACCATGGGATATTTGGGATTGTTGGTGTATTTTGGTTCTTGTAGATTATTTGGTGTTGTGAAGTAAAAAATGGAGTTGGGAATGTTGTCTTTGTGAGATCGTAGGGACTAGAAATCCATTTGGAGCTGAGGATATTACCCTAGAATGTTCTCCATGATGGTGATGTGAATGGAATATGGCTTCCAACCATATCTCTGAGTCACCCATGAATACTAGTTCCACTTGTGAACTGTTTTGAGTCTTCATTAATTCTGAAAAATTATTTTTAATGGTATTTCATTATAATTGTGAAAAGTAGTATTTAAAATGGTAAGGTATTTGTTTTGAAACATGGAAAAGGTTTTTTTAACTTTGGTGTTTACATGAGCGACCACATCCATGGATATGTATGATAAAGTGGATGGATACCCAGTATGGCATGAGGATATACATGTGTGAGGCCTTATGGGACACCATTGGTGGGTTTACAATCTTTTATTCTTGTTTCCTTTTCAGAAATGTTTTAAAGGAAAATGTAATTTTTTGTTAGATTATAGTGGTGTGGTGTGACCCTTTTATTTTGGGAGTGATTTTTCTTTTGTGGTGTTTGAAATAGGGAATCCTTGTTGTCATATTGGTTTTGAGTGGGTTCCTTGTTTCCTTGTTTCTTAGTGTACACCCTCATAATGATTTTGTGGATTCCCAAGGTGTAACTTTAGGTGGTGAACCATTAGAAAATAGTCATGTTGATCAACCTATAGACTATGTTCATGAATTATAGAAGTTGAATCCTTCTCTATTTTATGGTCAATCAGATCCTCTTGAAGTGGAGGAGTGGATGTAGGGTATTGATAGGGACATCAGTTTCCTTTCATTGAATGAGTTATTAAAGGTAAAGTTTTCAACCTTTATGCTTGAAGGCCCATACTATAAATGGTGAATGTCTATGTATCAAAGAAATACTTATTAAGATCTTACCTAGGAGTTATTTATGACTTCATTCTTCTAAATATATGTTTCTAGGATGAAAAAGGTGCGAAGGAAGATAAGTTGTGCAATATTCAGTATGGCGTTGGATTGATATTTTAATTCTATCTTCTCTTCTTATATTTACTTACGTATGATCTAGGGAATATTTGTAAGGACACTGTGAAAGCTTGTCATTTCGAGTTTGGGATCTATCCTAAACTATAGTCAAAGGTGGAAGAGATAAACCTAACCACATTTTCAATTTTGGTGAGGAAAGCCTTTTGGGATGAAGTTGAGTTAGAAGGAGGACTTGAGAATGTGGATAATCTTCTGGTATTTGGAAGAGGTGAATAGGTTTCCAGTAAGAATAATAGGAAGTGTCCTAATACTGGTCGTGTTAGAAGGGGAACTAAGAGGGCCTTCATTCATCTCATCAACCTCTTCAGGAACAACACCATGATTTGTCATCAGCGTGGAATGATCAGTCATAGGAGGCCATTGTGCCTGAGTGATACAAGAATATCCCATATCTATGGACACTTGGATCACTTTCTTTGGTTTTTTTTGGGTGCTTCCAAGAAGCAACATGAAGCCAGGCGCAACTCTTCAAAGGTCACCCCAGCCCATTCACAAAAGTAAGGCGATGTTTAGGATCTGTTTAGGGTTTTCTTCATATAATGTTCCTTGGATGTAATTTTTTTAGTAGGTGGAATTTGTTGTGTTTATTTTTATTCCAATTGTAAGAATAGATTTTTTTGAACCTTTCAACACTAAAATTTTAACGGAAGTGTGTTTTTGAAAATCTTGTTTGTGTGTTATGTCTGGGGGTTTCTAATTTCTGAAAGTGGATAAAGAGATACTTCAAACATCATAGCTCAATGAATAGGTCCCATAGTGAAGCTAGAATATAGTTAGGAACCCCAACGGTAAAAAATATCCTCGTATAGTTTCTATATTTAGTATGGGAGGTGGAATTAGTTTAAGCTATCTATATAGATGGTTCATCCTAAATGGCCTCATTTCGTGGAAAGGAACATAGGGGAAATGTTTCTCTCTTACGGGTCATGTGGGTGAAAGAGTTCCTCATTAGTTACATAGAGGTGTGGAAATATTTTTTTCTTGAGCCTTAGTGTCTGTACTCTTATGGATGTGAATCTCTGTGTGGTTTTCCATGTATGAACAGCCTTGTAAGTCCGTCCTGATTTCAGTTTTGGATAGGCTCATCTGAAGGTGGTAATGCCCGTGGGAGTCATGAACCACATAGTTTCTTCTGTTTGGTTTGGAGTTTCATTAATCAGGTCCCTTGCGGTGAAATATTTGGTGTATGGTAAGCTCCCATTTTAACCATGTCAGGTTTTTCATGTCGGCATATGCTAATCAGTTAATCTGGTTAGTTCTTATGGTGGGGAGACCCATAGTGGGTCTTAGAGAGTTACCCCTAAAGTAATATAGTGTTAGCCTAATCCTTATTGTGGGGAGTCTATTCGGGCCTCCCCATGTTTAAACTTCATTTATATTTTTGGTTTCATCTTGGAGATAGGTAGTCTCTTTTGGATCTATCTAACCCCAACCTCCCCACTTGATTAAACTTTGGGAGCAGAGCACTCCCAATAGTTTCATTGAATGAAGACCATTCAATTATTCATCAGGAAATGGTTTGATATTTTTTCCTCATTTCAAGATAGTGGTGTGAGTTATGTTGATTGGGTTCTAGGAGTTTTGGTTTAATAGGGTTTTTTGTAGTGTGAGAGGTATTTCATATGATCAATCAATTGTAGCTGTCTTAGCTTACGGGGGGAGCGTGAAACTTAGTGGGGATTCCATTTTATGTCTCCTTAGTTTAGATTGTAGGTATCATTCTTCATTGATAACAATATTTCCTATTCTTTTTTTTAATCATTGGGTATCTCCTTAAACTGTGAAGGAGTACCGGTTTTTGTTTTTGGGTTAAATTTTCTTATGGATTTCCATGGGTGGGAAGCGTTATGGTGGGGAGAATCGTCACACACTGAACTTTATAATTACTTTATTTTATTATTTTATTGGATTTGGATAACTTTTTTGGGGTTTGGGTTGTGTCCCAATTTGAATTTTGGAGTTGATATTTAAAGATGAGGGTTTTGGGCAAGGTGGAATCAGGTGCACGAGCAGAGCACAGTTTAGAGACCATGCGACTACACCCTGGTCACCATGCAGCCTACCCGATGATCAGATAAAATTAAAAATAACAATAAATTAATAATAAAATGAATTTAAATGAATGTGAAAATAAAATAAGAACAAGTAAAATAAAATTAAATGTATAGTTTTGATACAAATAATAAATATAATATTATTATTGGGAATATAATAATAATAATAATTATTATTATTAAGAATATTAGTATTATTATTATTATTATTATTATTTTGATTATTATTATTATTATTATTATTATTTTATCAATTTTTATATTTATTTTTTTACTATTCCTCTCTCTCCTCCCTTCCCTCTCTAGTGTGCCAGCCACCCTCTCTGAAGAACCCTCAAGAGAACCCTCCGCCAGAACCAATCCCTCACCGGTACATCCTCCCTCAGATGGACTCCTCCCTCACACAGCCTCTTGTGGGCACACAACCTAGCTGGAACCACCCCCCCTACGACACACAACTGAGCTGGACAGCCTCTTCTCTAGCGTAGGGCCCCACTAGTGGCCTCCTCCTTGGTGGTCACGACCTCATCGGTGCCCTCTTCCTCTGGTAGTGGCTCCCCCTCTGGTGTTTTCTTCCTCCTCTTGGTTTTTAGTTCTTCCATGGTCTGGGTATCCAATTTTTGGGTTGAAACCAAAAATAGATGGGTTCGATAATAGTGTTTTAGGTCAGATCTAACTCCCCTTGGGTTTAGTTGAGGTGTGAGCAGGATTTCACACAGTTTATAGAAGTTTATTCATATTTTGTGGTAGTATCCCTTTACACCTATCCTTTACATTAAATATTACACTGTTCACTTGATTTTTTCGACTCCCTTAGTTACTAAATAGTGAAGTTCCATTCTTTGAATAATTCTTTTGTGATAAATGAGGTGGTTTTATGGATAAAAATTGTTTGGGGAGATTATTGTGCTTACATGACTAATTTAGCATGTTCTTTGATTGTTGTATGTGGTGTGAAAATGGTTTATGATTCGATCAAACATGCCTTTGATTATAAAGTGGAATTATTATGTCAAATTGTGTGTTTTTCATGTATAAACCCTTGTTGTGTCACTTGATATTATTTAATAAATCATGAAATTGGTTTTTTAAATTATATATGGGATGCAAATTATATTCTGACATGGAATTGATGTGTGGTTGATTTTTAAAGAGGGATTTGAGTGTATTTTTGATGTAAACCCCTTAGGGTGTTTATTGAAATTGTTTTTTAATTTTTTAATGATTTATTAAATTATGAAAAAATGTGTGAAACATGTTTGGGAAATATTTTGGGGTGATTATGATTTTACAATGGATTTTGAATGTGTGGTGTTTTTTTGTTGAGTTGTAAACACCATTGTTGGTTAAATATCCCAGTTGGATTTTACAAGTGGGTTGTGATCTTTCAAACCATGTTTTGGGTTTTATATTTGTAATTATGAAACCCAAATAACCTTTTGGCATTTTTAAATGTGTTTTATTCATAAATGGTTTTTTTAATGATTAATTGGTTTCCAAGGGTAGGTTTGGTTTTAAAAAATGGATTTGTGTGTTTACATTGTGAAAAATATTATTTTGTTGAAATGTTGAAAGGCCCATTTGGAATTATGGAATGGTTGTTTGGAAAACCCCTCTTAGGTTAGGTCACCTGTCTTGTTGGTTGATAATGATAGGGTAGGGTCTTTGATATGGGACCTCCCTTATGTAATAATTATTTTAAGGAAAGTGATTATCCTTGAGGTGGCCTTGGTGGTGCTGATTCTATAATTGTATAAAGACAAATATGTATGGCTTGTTGCTTGAATTTTTTGGAACACCCCTTTGTGAATGTATAAATGGAACCTAGCATAGCAATGAAGAATTTTGATAAAGTTTCCTACATTAGTTTAGGTTATTCCACTAGATAGTGGCCCATAGTAGGGGTTATATTGTTATTATTACTATGGGATCGGGCCCCTCGGTCAGGCCAGGTAGGGAGATGATCGGGCATTTGGGTGTTATGACGTCATCAGATAGGGCATGTGTTCGGGATGAGTCACATGTGTAGTATATTCTAGTTCTACTCCGAGTTTATAGTTTTTCTCATGTTCCTATGATACTAGTATGGTTAGTGCTATTTACCTCGTTATGTAGAATTGTATTCCTTGTACTTGGTTTATAGTATTTTTTTGGAAATTTTTGAATGTGTGGTTTGTTGAAAATGAATTCAAGAATATTGTTTTTTAAATAATAAGAACCCTATAGTTTGTCACTTTTATGAAAAATAATCCTTCTTAACATGGTTCTATATTTCATTTTTCCCTTAAGACTTGTTTTAAAACATGAGGGAAACTAATGATTAATGCGATTTCTACATTTTAAAATGGAATGTGTGGAAAAAATAGATTTATATATTTTATTTAGAACCTGTTGATAACTGTTTCTTTGATTAAATATTTTTCATTAAGAATAGAATTATTCCGGGCCTATCTAATGAGTTTTAATACTCAGGAATATAGTGTTTTCTTGTTTTTAGTTTCTACTATGGGTTCCAGCATGAGTTTGATCGCCTTATGTGATGTTTAACCATATATTGGATAGTGGTCCTTGGGGTGACAAGGAGTTTTTTTGAGTGTCAGGTTCGATTCTATTTTCTGGTACAATTTATTTTAACATCAATTGTGATGTAAGTAATGTAGAGTTTGGGAAACCATATTTAGTTTGGTTTTCTTTTTTTTTTCTTTTTACTACCTTTTTTATTTTGTTGGGATAAACCATTCCCTTTATCTCTAATGACCCCCTTAGTGATTTTCACTAGCCTGAGAGGATCAGAAATGCCTCTCAGGCCTTGCGACAGATCACTTAGGGTGATAGGTTCAGGGTGAACCTAGGTTAGATCATGACATGAATGTTATTCTCAAGTATAGTTTCAAGATTATCTTTTAAGTACCAATTTGGTTTAGTTATCTCTTTAACTTTTTCACCATCAAAAGTTTCATTAGTGGTTTTTTTCCTATAAATCATACACGATTTCTGGAAGGTATTTCATTTTCCTTCCCACTAGTTGATTATGAATATACATCAATTTCAATGATCATCACATTTATTAAATTTTTCATTTATTACTTCTTCTTTTTTATTTTCATAGTCACCCATTTTATTTTTAATAGACATCATCTTAATGTAGTCTTCTTCTACATATGATTTAGTGAAATTGGATATCTTCTTTGGATAGTCATATGAAAAATATCCAAACCCATGATAGTTGAAGTACTTTAATGACTTCTTCCCATTATATCTGATAACTCTATTATAAATCATTATAATTAGGGACCTACTTTTATTTTAATCTTCTCAATCTTCTTTATTTAATGAATTGTTATATTTTGGTATTTATTCAACCCTATTTTTACCATTTATTAGATATTTAACGGTTAGTTGACCATTTTTTTCTTTATAGTTGGTATTTTTCTCATCTCATATGATATGAGAATATTATCATGTTCATCCATTGATAGACCATCTTGTTCTTCCAATGCAGAAGCTTGTGAGTCAAATATATCATGAAAGATTCACATCATATTTTTCACTATGGTTGAATCATCCAGCTTCTCACCAAAACCTTTGTTACTAAGACCAATCTCATTTCATCTTGTAAATTAGTCATCAAAACTTTCTTCTTCACCCATTTTAATATATTTAGATGCACTTCTCTTGATTTTTATCATATCTTATTTGAATTTAAGATTTTATTCATATTATTTTCTCAGTTTATCCTAATTTTCATTTGTGGTTTGGAGACCCATAACATTATTTTATACATTTTCTGATAAATCTATTTGAATTTCATTTTCCTCTATTACATCCATATACATGATCCTATTACCTTTAAATGTCATTGGAACATTCTCAACATAAGGTGGATATCACATAATAATATCATCTCTCACTTATACCACAAGTGATAGAGATAAGGTATCATCATATATTTCTAGCCATGATAGTTATCATTATTGAAAACTAGAATACCACTAATATTTATTGAATTCATGTTTTACATACTAAAAAATTTGTTGTATCATTCATAGGTGACCTTCTATGAACCACATAAAGTTTCCCATGGTAGATTGACCACTGAGAGGGGATGGGTGAATCATTGTTTTATTTTTATTTTTAACAGTTATTTCATTTTAATTAAACATATATAGATACTTAAATCATTGATCCACTCTTCTTGTGTATTTAGTCCTTGATTATAATAATGTTGTAAATACCAAGGCATAAAACATAATGATTTACATGGTTTGGTACAAAGACCTATTTCTTGTCATGTTGGTTATTCCCCCCAAAAAATATTGTCCACTATAATATTATCTCAATGATTATAATGGTTGATACCAAATCACAGTTTTTATCGCCTGAATCCTCATTGGAGGTTATTTATACTATATATCATAGTGTTACTAGAATCTATATTAGCCTACTCTAAAATCAACATTGAATACTTCTGATCCGGAATCAAATAAGTGACTAATTTCTCTAGATCCATCTGGAGACTTCCTCTTTTCATCTAGGATTGATCCACTATATGTGGATATGTTGATCGCCCTCCCCATTCTTGTTTAATCAAACTTTCTCATATACCTTATCATATACCTTTGTAGTCTCATGGTCTTTCTCAACCAATTTTTATCTCCTGTACTTGATCAGTTTCTTTAGCAAAATTATGCTCATACTTTAAATGTATTTTATTATTGAATACCTGACCTCAGTTACATATTCTCATGGGTTCACACATATCATATTCAATATTTTATTTAATAATAACTCTTGCACAATCTCAAATAAATTTCAATACATGCATGTGTTTCATGGAATTCAAAAGTGACTTATTTTTGGTATCTCATTATTTCTTAACATGTTCGTGATCATGCATGAATACATGCATGTGTCTCAGGTATGCTTGAACACACATTGTACAATTACATTTTTTATGCACACCTTTTATGTACACACATTTTTTCTATTTCTTTTTATTAAGTTCAATGTACATGTCTCATTTATGTGATGTCCACTTCCTTCATTACATGAACCCGAATGGGTGAATGTGAAAGATTCTTCCTTATGCATGATACACCTTTGGGAACAATAGTGGATCACTCAATGTATTCTTTGATAAAGACCTTCTTCAATATTGAAACTTTTTGAGACACTACCTTGCAGATATATCAACTATGTCTCATAAACCAAGAACATCTCATGGATCATAGAATATCCTGAACACCAGGGATACTCAATTTTGGGATATACCTTTTTCTTTTCGTAACTACTTTCATCATGAAATAATTAAAAAGTTATTTTCAGTTATTTAAATATTTATAGATCCTCTTCTACTATAAGAATGTATTTCATGAGGAGGGGTTCCCTTCACAAAATCGATGGATTCATGAATTCTCTATTTTCTATTGAAAATAAGATCTCTCAAAGTATCGAATTAATCTATCGACCTCAGTCCCTCTACTGTTATAGGTGATCATTATTTTACCTCACATCTTCTAAAATCCATAATTCATGCCATAATTAATATCCTTTTTTTATGTCATGTATGTGTTATTCTTCAAACACCTAATTCATACATGTCGATTTAAATATTTTTTGAGAAAGATGGCATTCATCCATTTCGAGTTCACAATTCTCATTTTTGGTGAGTCCTCTCATTCATGGGACAAGGTTCATATGCATCACCTCTTTGAATCTCAAATGGATATATCAATATCAAAATCCTAACATATCTATTTTCATTGAACGATTTATCTTTCATTGAGATATCACAAGCATGAAAGATGTATTTGCAGGAATGATACCAATTTTATCAAAAGTTGGTCATCCTATGAGAATGATTGTAAATGATGGAAAAATATTGACTATTTATTTTTGGTGGTTTCAAGCTTTTATTCAAAATCCTCAGATACCCAATGGATGAAGATGAACAAAAATAATGAATGGATGGTCGAGATCAGTAGCATCATGTGGTTGGCATTATAAGCATTACATTTTAAAGAGATTGAGTAGTTCTTGCAATTACATTATCCTGAATCAAAATATCATTTGGTTGGACCATGGTATATTACTCACCCACTAACTACAACCACTCAAAATTCTCTATCATCACTAGGTTATACCCAGTACAACTTCTCATTCCACCATACCACCCCCACACGGTGGCACAACTACTCCAGTTAATTATGAATGGTTTCTTCTAGTTTTACACATGGCCCATCATATCCACCACCTTTGGGATAGATAAGGCTACCTTCCCTTGGCTGCAATTAACCCCATGGGTCCCACATGATCTCACAGTTGAGGGTTGCATAGATTCCATGGGTTGGACATATTTCTAAATTAAACCTATAAAAATACTTTATTAAAAACGATGTATGGAATAGAATACTGATTAAAAAAGTGTGGCACCTCTTCTTCAATTTTCACCTCTCATTAATCATGAAATAAATATTCATATTTTTATATGGCCACCTATTTACATCCTCACACATTAAAAACACAATCCATGGGAATTATTCTTCCTAAGATTACTTCTGCCATGGTTTGAACTTATGGTAAAGAATGTTCACACTCGTTTGTACATGTTACCTTCACTTTTAAGATCACTTAAAAAATTATCAGACTTTATATGAATAATTTTACAAGCCTGAAATCCAATATCCTAAAATTAATCGATAAAAAATATACAGGTATCACTACTTCATCCTCATCTCCTAAAAAACATATCAACACATTATCGACGAAAAATAAACCACTAGGCCAAACATTATTTATAGAATATTAAAGTTTATTTTTGAGAATTATTTGAACTTATGAAAACCATTTTTGTTTTATTAAACCTCTAAATACATGAATACTATTTTTTTCATACCTTTTTAGATCTTTAGATATGTAAAATATTAATTTTAGAGCTTCAGTCATGAAAAATTATTCATGGTTATTTTTAATTTAAAAGATGACATTATATAAAGGTGGAACACCATAAGAAATACAGCCGAAGGATGAAATTATGAAAATAAATAAAGTGATATTATTTTCTCATACCCTATAAAAATGGAAAAAACTAATGAACTCATGTAATAGAAAGATAAATATTTTGAGTATTATGTTGAAGACATAACTCCTCTCAAAAGGTATGCTTTTATAAACTCTTTCATAAGTTCGAGTCTTGCAACAATAAATGAGTGATTTATGAAATATTTAAGAAATTATAAGTATTATAGTATTAGAATTGACATTAATGTTTTTTTAAAGGACATAAAATTCATGTGGATTATAAGGTTTTTATTTCTAATTATTTATTTTTAAGTAATATTCCACCACATGGAATTGATTATTAAAAATTTTGAACACTTATTATGGGACACGAGATAATATTTTGAGGATTCACTTTCATGAATGATAGTATAATGTAGAACCTCAGGATTTTAGAATGTGTATCACAATAAATTAATACTATGTTAAATATCACGCATCACACATAACACCAATCTTAAATGAATCACAACATTATTATTCAAATACGACAGTTATAACATTATCGTTGGACTGAAATGATTGAATATGAGTAACCAAATTTAGAAATATATATATAAATTTTCATATAATAAAAAAATATTATTTATTATGAAACATGTATTGAAGTTTTAATTATAATAATGAAATAAAAAAACTCAAAGAATAGTGAAAATTTAGAAGGATTAATTTTTATAAAAAAAATTCTTTATGTTTTATATAATTCATTTCAAAGAAAAATTTCTATTATTTAATGTATTAATTTTTTTTGAAAATTTATTTTTTATACATTAAATCTATCTAATAATACTTTATATATTTATTTTAATTTTTTTAGAGATAAATAAAAAATTATTTTATGGTAAAGAGAAATATTTTTTTGAAAATTTTATTTAAATTTGAAATATATTTATATATTAAGAAATTAATTTAATAATTATTTAGTAATTATTTAAATAAAATTTATTGATTTTATATTTAATAAAAAAATTATAAATAAAATATTTTTTTTTTCTAGTCTTGGAATGTGAATAAATTCATTTTATGATTCCAAATTTATATTTTTATAGAAATGGTTTTTACTAAAAATTTTTCATGTGTATTATATTTATTTTCCGTATAATTTAGAAATTTTATATAGATTTTTTTTTTCAATTTATCATATAAATTTTTTCTTTGGGTGAATATATAGGATTTTTTGGAAGAGATTGATTTTTGGGTGAATAGTGAAAATATCATATTTATAATAAACTATCATTTCATTTCATGTATGAAAAAATAATCATTTTTTGTTTAATTTAAAGTAAAATTAGTCCCATTTGACTAATAATATTCTAATATATTCCATCAGAATCATGGTTATAATTGATTTTGGTATAAATCCAATTTTAGACTTAAAAATACATTTTTATGAAAAACTATTTTTCATTGCATTTTCCATACTTATATTAAAATTAAATTATACCAATTATAGAAATTGAATATTTATAAATATATTTCATATTTTGAATTAGGTGATTCAAATTTAATAGTTACATCAATTTCATTTTTTGATGATAGTGAATAGTTATAATGGTATAAATTATTTTCCACAATAAAGGGTAAAACATGTGAATTAAGATAAAAACTAAGTGATAAAGTCACAAAATATTTTATAAATTCTTATTTTGTGAGAGTATTTCATCCATAATTACCTTATAATTTAAATTGTTGTATTTTGTTTCAATTTTATAATGAGTAATACATTGAAAATATTTAAATTTTAGGTATATTTAGAAGTGTGTCACTCCCCTTACTTATAGAAGGTCACCTCCTATACTCACATATTCAAAAAACATTATCACTATAGAGAAGAAAATACCTACCCAAATATCATTCCAACACTCCTCCCCATGTACTAGATGTTTTTCTCTCTAAAATACTAACCTACATTACTTAAGGTGGAATCTAAAAGAGGTTCGCCAAAAATATGTATAAATCTTAACCGAGTGATTTCATATTTAATTATTCTTCTACAATATTGAATCCTACGATAACAATTATGCATAATTATGGACAATCGGCTCCAGGAAGTGATATGTTTAATATTTCATAACTCCCTTTCATCGATTGTTAAAATTATGGATGAAATAAATATTATTATTTTTAAATAATTAATATAATGTAATAATAATATATTATCTAACTTCTTACCCATCAATCAGTTTGAATATGATAACGTCCCTTGATTGTACGTGTCGACTACCACCTCCATGAAGTGATGTGATTAGTCTTTAATAAAAAACTTACATGAAAGGTAATAATGAGGTAAATAATAAATAAATATAAAATTTATAATATAATTATGATTTTGTAAATTTAAATTATAATCTAATTTATTTCTTACAGCCAGTAGAAAAATGAAAATTTCGTTTATGCAAACATATAGACAATCATCTCTATTAAATGGAATGATTCATTTTTCATGAATCCATTAAATTTTTTGTTTTACAAGTAAATTTAATGTATAATTATAATAATGATAACATTTTTAAGGATATATAGGTAATGGATGCATAATACCTTTGACCACGAACTACACATATATGTTATTTTAAGGATATAAACCAAATGAACCCAAAATATCCAATGTACCATTTTAGAATATAAATAAAGAAATGTAATAGTAAAAATAAATGTAAAAATTATAATAGAATAACCATGAAAAATGTTCTTAATATAGAAAATAACTAGAATATTTTTTTATTCATGAGTTAAATAATGAACAAAGCTAGAACAGAAATATGGTATGAGATTTTACTTAAAACCTTATTTTAAATTTATCCTTTTATAATATATCTCTTCTATATCCATGTTTTGAAAAAAAAATCAATAATGTAAATTTTTATGATTGAAATATTGAAAAAGATCATTTTTAACTATTTTTTACTTTATTTTTAATGTTTTGTAATGAAATATTTTTAACATTTTCAATATGGATTAATTTTTGAATTTTAAAAAAGTGAATTTTTTTTTTTAACATTAATGTCTTGACCAATTTTCTATAACAAACCAGTCTTAACATATATAGACGTTACATCATTTTTTTAGAATACATAAAACATTACACAATTGGATGCCCAAAGAATGTATTAGTTTAGTTCCTTTGGAAACATGGAAACATAAACATGGGTACATAAGTGAGATTTATTATCTCCCACTAGTTTCTCCAAGACTATAAACCTTCTTAGAAAATGACACATAAAATATATCTTCATATCCTAAGGAAGGAAACATAAAAAGAGGTGAGTTCAGATGCTCAGTAAGGGTAAACAAGGGAGATATGTAAGCATAAACATGAGAATTGGGGTATGAGAATGGGATCAGGAAATTAGATGGTCATACCATGCATATCAAAGGTCATAAACATGAATCATATCAAAATTATTAGTGTTTAATAATTCATGAATAATAAGGGCGAAAAAATCATGATACTTGATGGAATAAGACATGGAAATCACAGAATACACATAAACATAGAAAATCCTATGTCAAGGATACCTACCAAGAACATCATCACATTTTAGGATTGGGATAATAACCCACGTACCTGCTTCAGGCTTGGGATTACCTCCTTTTTTACCTATTGTTTCGAGCTTGGTATTCCCTACCTATATGACATCTTGTTTTGGGCTTAAGATTCCCTCTTGTTCCAGGCTTGGGATGCCCTCTTGGGTACCCTATTGTTTCAGTCATGTGATGCCCACCCATGTACCCTCTTTCATTTTTCATACTTATATTAAAATTAAATTATACCAACTCTAGAAATTGAATATTTAAAAATATATTTCAGATATTTTAATTAGGTGATACAAATTTAATAATTACACCAATTTCATTTTTTTATCATAGTGAATAGTTATAATGGTGTAAATTAGTTACCACAATAAAGGGTAAAAAAAGTTAATTAAAATAAAAACTAAGTGATAAAGTCACAAAATATTTTATAAATTCTTATTTGATGAGATCTTTTCATCCACCATTACCTTATATTTTAAATTTGTGTATATTTTTCAATTTTATATTGAGTATTACATTGAAAATATTTAAATGTTATATATTTAGAAGTGTGTCACTCCACTAACTTATAAAAGGTCACCTCCTATACTCACATATTCAAAAAATATTAGCACTATAGAGAAGAAAAGACCTACCCAAATATCTTTCCAACTCTCCTTCTCATTTCCTATAGGTTTTTCTCTCTAAAATTCTAACCTACGTTACTTAAGGTGGAATCCAAAGGTGGTTTTCCAAAGAATATGTATAACTCTTAACCGAGTGATTTCATATTTAATTATTCTTATACAACATTCAAAACTACCATAACCATTATGATATAATAACATATATATCTTCAATGTAGTGAAATTTTATTATTATTATGGTACACACCTTTTTCTCTCCTTTTCCATCCAATAAGAATCGAAAGCATCACTTCTGTATAAGTATGAACAACTCACTCTAGGAAGTGATATGTTTAATTTTTCATCACCCCATATCATGGATTGTTAAAATAATGGATAAAATAAATATTAATTGTATTTTTTAAATAATTATAATTATGTAATAATAATATATTATCTAACTTCATACCATTCAATCAGTTTGAATATGATAATGTCCCTTGGTTGTACGTGTCGACAACCACCTCCATGAAGTGATGTGATTAGTATTTCATTAATATCTAAAATGGAAGGTAATAATGATGTAAATAATAAATAAATATAACATTTATTATATAATTATGATTCTGTAAATTTAAATTATTATCTAATTTATTTTTTACAGCCATTAGAAAAATGAAAATTTCGTTTATGCATACATATAGACTATCATATCTATTAAATAGAATGATTCATTTTTCATGACCTCATTAAAATTTTAGTTTTAAAAGTAAATTTAATGTATAATTATAATAATGATAACATTTTTAAGGATATAGTGGTAATAGAAGCATAATAAATTTGACCACGAACAACACACATATGTTATTTTGAGGATATAAACTAAACGATCCCAAAACATCCAATATACCATTTTAGAATATAAATAAATCATAGTAATAGAAAAAATAAATGTAAAAATTATAATGGAGTAACCCTGAAAAATGTTCTTAATATAGAAAATAACTAAATTTGTTTTATTCAAGAGTTAATGAATGAACAAAGATAGACCAGAAATAAGGTATGGGATTTTACTTAAAACCTAATTTTAAAGTGATCCTTTTATAATATATCTCTTCTATATCCATGTTCTGAAAATAAATAAAATCAATAAGGTAAATTTTAATGATTAAAATATTGAAATGGTCATTTTAAACTATTTTTTACTTTATTTTTAATGTTTTGTAATGAAATATTTTCACCATTTTCCATATGGATTATTTTTTTACTTTATAAAAAAGTGAAAAAATATTTTTTTAACATAAATGGCTTGACTATATTTTCTATAAAAAACCAGTCTTAACATACAAAGATGTTACATTATTATTTTTGGAACACTTAAAACATTACACAAATGGACGCTCAAAGACTGTAATAGTTTAGTTCCTCTGGAAACATAGAAACATAAACATGGGTACATAAGTGAGATATATTATCTCCCACTAGGTTCTCCAAGACTATAGACCTTCTTGGAAAAATGATACATAAAATATATGTTCATAACCTAAGGAAGGAAACATAGAAAGGGGTGAGTTCAAATGCTTAGTTAGGGTAAACAAGGGAGATATGTAAGCATAAATGTGAGAATTAGGGTATGAGAATGGGATAATGACATTAGATGGTTATACCCTGCATATCAATGGTAATAAACATGAATCATGTCAAAATTATTAGTGTTTCATAAGTAATAAATCATAATGGAGAAAATAGCATGATCCTTGATGGAATAAGACATGTAAATTAGGTAATACACATAAACATCGAAAATCCCATGTCAAGGCTACCTACCAAGAACATAATCACATGTTAAGATTGGGATAATAACCCATGTACCTACTTTAGGCTTGATATTACCTCCATTTTGTCCTATTGTATCAGGCTTGGGATTCCCTACTTATGTGCCATCTTGTTTTGGGCTTAAGATTCCCTCTTGTTCTAGGCTTGGGATTACCTCTTGGGTAACCTATTATTTCAGTCATCTGATTCCCACCCATGCACCCTGTTGTTTTAGGAACTGTATCCCATCCTATGTACCCTCTTGTTTTAGAATTTGGGTCCCATCTTGTGTACACTCTTATTTCGGTCTTGGGATTCCCTCCTATGTTCTTTCTTATTTTGGGTTTAGGATGCCCTCTCCTATATCCTCTAAGTTTCGGCTTGGGATTCCCTCATATGTACCCTCTTGAGATAATAAAACATTTATCATTAACAAATTAATTGGAGGTAGATATAGGTGTTGAGTGACTCCTTTTCATTCTCATCTTAATTTAGTTTCGATAATAACTTAAACCCATCATTTTTTGTTTTCAAATATATTTTCTAAGCAGTTTAGATCAAGTATATAAAAGTATTTATTTTACAACTGAATAAATAGTCATCAGAATCATATGGAGTTTTTTGTTTGAAATGTGAGAAAATTATATCATTTAATATATAAATGTATAAATCCAAATCTTTTTATGGTTAAAAAACCCTACAACTATTTCATGCTTTTCAAGTGACATTGCAGTTTTCATATTAAACTCACCTATGAATTTTGATGATATATAGAGATAAATTGAACATATTAATATGAACCTTATACCATTGGATAGATAATATATTTATATAAACAATATTATTTTATGATAATGTATTAAAATGATGTTTTGGTACTCTAAAAAATGTCTGTTGTTGTTACAATTTTTTTTAACTATACCGTCAACAACTTTTAAAACCTATGTATTTAATTTATTAGAAGTTATATCGATATAAAAATCACTCAAAACCATATTAATTGGAAGTACAAGAAGTTTATATTCATTTAATCAGTTTACATCAATGTTTAAAAAGGTTTTTTAGATGGTGAATAAATTGTCTAATGTTTTGTGATGATTTTTCAGAACTACTATTTTTTAGAATGTTACTGCATCTTTGTTTTTAAGATACTGGGAGTTGTAGAGGTTCGATTGATCCAATTCATAATACTTTGGAAATATATTAATATTTCATAAATTTATTTCTTTGATGATGATTTATCAATATGATGTTAAATGGATCTAAAAAATCATTGAAGTCTCTAAATGCTAGTTGTACATTTTTGTTGATGAATTATTTGAAACCTATTTTCAGAACGGTGCGACCCTACTTTTAATAAGAAAGTGTGGTACATATACATTGTGTGGGAATTATTGCACCATATTCTACTTTTCAAAAACCCTACTTTTTCTCAATAGTATGGTAGAATAATCATATATTGGTAATGATCCCTATGTTATGTTGTTAATGATCCCTACACTACAGAGATAATGAACCCTACATTCATAAACCCTACATTCATTAATCCTATGTTCTAGTGAGGATGTAACCTACTTTGATACTACATCCATGAGTTATTTTTATAATAAATAGAACTAATTATTCTGTGCATATCTTTACAATATGAAACATTTCATCTAAAGAGATAAAACTCATTGCATACTTATACATCTGAAATATAGAATCGTAACCCATTGTGCATTGATATTTTAGAGTGATTATTGGAAAGTTTTATACTAATTTAAATGATGTATGATAAAATAGTTCTCTTCATGTGGATACATCACCTAATGAAATGTTAATCGGTTATGTTCTATAAAAATGAACGTTTAGATCCACTGTTTCAAGATAGAAACTGATGTTATTCATCTTCTATGTTTCCACAATGAAATGCTACATGATCAATGTTTACTTTCTACATAATGTGGACTCTCATATCATATATTTACCCAGATAAAATATTCTAAAAATAAGGACATGTAATGGAGAACTCATCTACACCAATTCCTCATGAACAAGAACTTGATCGAGAGGGAGAATATCCTTACCTCCCCTCATCTCACCGAGTTTTATCATGTTGAACTACCAAGCATTTACAACCATGATATGATATGGTTTCTATATGAAAAAAAATCATATTACTACTAAAATATTCGATGGAATAAACATTTAAAATGAGAAATATAAAAAATATGATAATGGAGTTTGGAGCAGGTTACTAAACTCTATTTTATATGTTTCTCTATATTTAAATTTTTTTTATTCTTACCTAGAATTATTTCAGTAGTTTATTTAATGGATAAATTATAATAAATCAAAAGGATTATATATTATGACATTAAAAATATTTGGTCCATTATTCAGAGAGAAAAATGTTCAGTTTATTCTAATGTCATTTTTTCAGAATAGTCGGAGGACACAAGGTTATTCAAATTCAAATAATTGAATTTACATTCAGGTTGTATTGTTAGTTTTTAGAAACTATTTTGACAATATTTAAATATGATTTTATGGAAAGGTGATTTTTACATATTTAAATGCATCTATTATTCTAGATATTTTATTGGATTATTTATTCCTCTTATATTAAATGATTTTATTGGATATTTATTCTATAGGAAAAATCCAGTAGTGATACACTATTCTTGGGATATTTAGAAAGGTTGTTGACATTATTTATTATGAATATCAGAAGAATATGGATAGTAGTTACTAATATATATTTATTATATATATATATATATATATATCTATGTATGGAAAAGAAAATATATGAATAAGAGCGGATATGTGAAAACTCTGATGAAAATAAATTTATGAAATATTCTGTTACTCACCATTTTAAAAAAGAGGGAAATATTCATTATACATCTATATTCTCTCATGGTGTAAATAAGAATGAATCATGAAAAACATTGTATAATATATTTTCTACAGTTTGAAATATAATATTACTATATGACATTAAATTATATTCTTCCACTACTATGAATTATTGAATATCATCTACATCTATTAGTTGGAAATGTAGCTGTGAGATAAGCATATTTCACAAAAAACATTAACTCATATATTTTAATTAGATTCTCGACTTCTCAGATTCATTCGTGGTTGAGTGTAAGCTTCTCGGACTAAGATGTGAATATTTAGGTTCCCTATAAAAGAACCAAAATGTTCTATAAAAGCCATATAATGTGTCAACAAGCAGTACTCATTTATATAGTTCTCTAGATAAGAGGACCTACTAGTGAAACTCCCCATGCACATGCAATAGAGAATTAGTGCTGTGGACTAGGGGATTTCTGTTCCTCAAACCTCTATATATCGATGTGTTCTTCCCATTTACTTATTTCAACTGCTAAGTCAAATTTAAGAGAGAAGAAAATTATCGCTTCATTTCAAGAGGGATTTTTTAGTTTTGTCAATATTTTTACCGTGGAACAATTCAACCCACTCATATATCATCATCATATCCATTTCGAGTCCACAGGTGGTATCAAAGGTAGGACTCTACTGGTATGTTTTCTTCTTGAAAATTATTTTACCTATATGATAACAACACGTAATATAAATGGATATACACTATTGGATATATTTCTCATTTTGTAAATCTCTTTCAACTCAATACCAACACAAATTATTAGAGGAAGTACTGTATTTATATATTTTACTTTTTGGAATTCCTTGAAAATTATTTCATTTATATCAGATACTAAACAAGTAATATAAAATATTGGACACATTTTGGATATTGAATATTTCCTTTAAATCTAACATGCCTAATTTAATGATTGAAATGAAGAAAAATATCAATGAATGAACTTAGAGAAGGGATTTATGTGATCTGTGCTTCATTTTTAATGATGATAATTATGGATGATAGAAATCATGGATGGATTTATATTTAAATAATCTTGGTTTTAAAATTTATATAAAGATATTAAAACTATATGAAATACCTAGAGAGACAAAAAATTAGGATTCTGTGAAGGAATATGAATATGATTTTAAATCAAAGGTGATGAATTTAGTTATATATAGAATTTGTCCTGTTGAATTTAATCATGTTTCTCAATGTGCTATTGCTTATGAGATGTAGAAGACTATTTCAGTTTCTTATGAAGAAACAGATAAATTTATAGAAACTATCAATGATATTTTTTTCTTTGGAAACTCAAATTTCAAAATCAAATCAAGAATTAATGGATTTTATTGAGATATGAAAATAAGACATATAAACAAAAACTAAAAAAAATATTTCTACTAAAGAGGAAAATGTTGCGCTCAATGTTTTTATGGATGTATTGTCCAATTTTATACATTCTGGTTCAAGTGATGAATCTAAAAGAAACTTTTATGTTGTGTAAGAAAATAAAAAAAAATATAAGTCTTATAGATCATGCTGATGAGGTATAATAATCTTACTCCAAAAATTCAGATTTAGAAATTTTTTTCATGATGAATGTGATAAATATCATTTTATTCTTCAAATAAAATTTGAATCATTAAATGAATATCATAAAAAACATATAAAATATTAGGATTTTATTTCAATTTATAATGAGAGTTTGTTAAAGAAATTTTGTGGATTTAAGATCAATTGCTTCAAAAATTTAGTATGGTGTGCATGAAACTAAAATTAATGAATTGTTGAATGAATTTGATACTTTAAATAAAGTTTTTCATATTATTATTAAGGGATAGAATTATTTGAATCAAATTATTGTTAAAAAAAATTTTCAAAGGAAAACTTGGTATTGGTAGTAATGGAGAAAACCTAAAATTTTATAAGAATTATTTTGTTCCTGGTTCTAACAGTAAAAACATTTCCACTATTAAATATTTTTATTATAGTATTAACATACATTATGCTATTGAATGTTATTTTAAAAAACCTCAATTTTTTGGTTTCAATCATGATCATTACCCTAAATCATTATCTATATTTAATTATAAACTTTTTAATTAAAATAAAAAAGGTTTGTTAACAAAGTCTTTAGTTGATGACACTCTAAGACCCAAATGTATATGGGTACCAATTTTTTTTATTTGATATTTAGTAGGTTTGTTCCACTGAGTGTCAATGTTATATCATCAACTAGTTCTTTAAAAATTATGAAAATTTATAATATTTCTATTTCCTATTCTTTTAAATGGAAACTTCATTAGAGATGGAATTATTAATCCAGGAAGTAATTCATTTCCATTTTAATATTTATTTTCAATGCACTAGTTGTTTTATACAAGGGGATAAAAACATTTCGATTATTTATATTTTTAGTCCTCTAAATTTAATTACTCTTATAGTTAAAGTATTAAATATTTTCACACACTATTATTTTATCACATGAATTAATTTGTTGATTTATTTCATTAACCAGTTCCCATAGAGCATGCTCTTACAACTTTATAAATGGTTATCTTTCATATAAGCATGTGTTTCAAGTCTTTATATAGAAATTAATTACATGTATTAAATTAAAATAATAATATATTTGGTAAATTAATAGATTAAAATTATCTGGTCAATTACAAAATATGAAAAATTATTTTTTAAATCATTTATTTTAAATTTATTTAAAATCCTTTCAATTTTCTAATTTTGTTTTGAAAATATTTTATTTAAGTCACTGAATATCTTTTATAATTATGCTATGTATTAAGTGGAGTTATATTAAAAATTTAGCATGAGTTTAATTATTTTATTATTATATAATGAATTAAATGGTTTAATACATTCATTGTAAACCCTTATTATTCATTGAATAACATTATGTATGTTTTCACGGCTCCTTGATTGCAAATTTTTATCTTTTCAAAAAAAGCATGAATTAAGGGGGAGTTTGTATTACTGGATATATGTAGAATATATTTTACATATCATTTCAAATAAATAAATTTTTTTATATTTTTTAAAAAGGGGAAGAAAATTTTGTTTTTTAAATACTTAATATTTATTATACTACATTTGGAATTTCCCGTTACTATTCTTTATAAAAAGGTGTACATATACGACATTATTTAATATACCCAAGAACTTATCAATCTGATCCTTACAAAAAGGGGGTGAAAAGGTTGGTAGTGAATTAATGTTTTTTAATTATCAAAAATGGGGATAATGTCGAGTGGCCGCTTTTCATTATCATCTCAATTTAGTTTTTACAATTACTCCAACCCATCATTCTTTGTTTTCTAATATATTTGATATGTTTTCCAGATTTAGTATGTCAAAGTATTTATTTTTTATCTAAAGTGATAGTTATTATAATTATATATATTTTGTTCATTGGAAGGATAATAATATTATATTATTTTCATATATTAATGTCAAAATCCAATTCCGTTATTTTGATGGTTCATAAATTTAACAAAGTTGTTACAATCTATTCAAGTGATATTATGGTTTTCAACATAAATTCACCTATGAATTTTTATTATATATCAAGATAATGTGAATGAATGTGTGTTAACCTTATACTATTGAATATATAATATTTTTATCTATACTTTATTAGTTTATGAGGAAGTCTGATAATGATTTTTTGATACTCTATTAAATCATTGAAGATGCTGTAGTAGTTTTGAAACTCTATAGTAAATATATTTAAAAACCTAATATATTTGAATTACTAAAAGTTCTATTGATATCATAATTTCTTAAAACATTATGCAATAGAAATAGTAAAAGTTAATATTTATTTAATCAATTTACATAGAATTCTAAAAAGTTTGTTTGGATGGGAAATAAATTTTCCAAAGTTATACAATTATTTTTTAGAGATATTATTTTTCTATAATCTCATTGCTTTTATTTTTTTTGAAGATATTAGTTGTTTTAAAAGTAATATTTATTCAATTATTGATATTTTAGAAATCTCTTAATATATCCTAAATATAATTATTTTAATAAAAAGTTGGATTCTTCTTTTAAATGTCTCTAAAAAATTGTTTATGTCTCTAAATAAAATCTATCCAATTTTCTAAAGGTTTATTTAAACCCTACTTTCAGAATAGTACAACCCTAATTTTAATACGAAAAACATAGGAGATGTGAAAACTTTGATGAAAATTAAGTGATGAAATATTCATCTTCTCATCATTTTAATTAAGGGAAAAAAATTCTTTGTACATACTTATTCTATCATGGTGTAAAGAAGAAGTATTCCTATTCAATATTGTCTAATATATTTTTTTCAGTTTAAATAATAAAGAAGCCCACATAATCTTGAAGATTAGATTTCTTCTCTTATTCATTATTTAATATCATCTAAATATGTTATTGGATGATAACAATTTGAGCTAAACCTATTTCACAACAAACATTACCTCATCTATTTTATTTGAAGAATAAGATGCTAGGAATCATTCATGGTCGAGTTTCATCTTCATGGACTAAGGTATCTATATTTCGGTTCCAAATAAAAGAACAATAAGGAAGGGTAATATCCTTTTAAGGTGTCAACTTTCAGTACTCAATCATATAGGTCTGCGGGTGGGTGGATATAATTGTGAAAATCCCAAAGATCATGGAGTAGATCATTAGTAGTGTGGACATGGGGATTTATTTTCTCCAAACTACTATATATCTCTATGTTATTTTCCTTTATTTATTTTCACTACTCACTCTACTTTAGGAGAGAAATAAAGGATCACATCATTTAAAGAGTGACATTTTAGTTTGGTCAATATTTTTAAATGGAGACAATTCCCCCCATCCCCCCACACGTCTTGTGTATTCTTCATATCCGTTTTGACCCCAAAATAAGTAAAATACATCAAAAAATAAAATAATACATACATGAGCATAAGGTAAAAAAAATAGTCATCATATCATGGACCCTTAAAATAGAGGGGTTTTATTAACATCAAATTATAACCCATGAAATGAAATAGTTATCATTACTATTACATCACATCATAAAATATGGAAAATAGATAGGTTTCATAATCATTTCATTAAATCATAACCCATTAAAAGAAATGAGTTTCAAAATAATATAACCCATGGAAGAGAAATGGGTGTCATAAACATCATTCTATAAAAACATAAATCATTCATTAAAGAATATGAATGGAACCTTAGGTTTATTTTCTAAAAGTTAATGAGTAACTTCAATAGATGTCATCTTAGATAGAAAATAAATCTAAAATATCTTTTAAAAAATTTTCTTGAGGAAAATATTCTTCCTTATTTGAAAAATTCTTATTAAAACATAAAAACTTTTAAATAACATTTTCATAGAAAATTATATCAAAACATAAAAAGAAAGCATGAAATAATTTTGAAAACCTTTTCTCTTAAAAACCAATAAAAGAAACTTGAAAAAAAAATGATTTCATTTTTATTTCAAAACACTTTTAAAACATATAAAAAAATGTCAAAATCATTGGAATATATTAATTTGAAAAACCTTTTAAAAAAATAGAAATTTTGTTTTGAAAATCATTTAATACACTTTTTAATCAAAAAACTTTTTTAAAAACTTTTTCATTGAAAACCACATTAAAAAATGATTTCCTAATTATTAGGAATGAAATTTCATTAAATGAATAACTTTTTAATATTGTAAAATAAGCTTTAATGGAATGACAGTCATGCTGGTGGGTAAATACATACGTGACTAACATTCCGTTGACACCGTAAAAAGTATAAAAAAGTTCCTCAACCAGAAAATAACAAGATGCTTCATTAAAAAAATTATTTTGTTTAAAAGATAAAAAACGAGAAAAAAATTATTTTCAAGATCGATTGAGAATAGTATATTTTTTGGAAATCTATTATAAAACATGTATTTTATGGAATATATATTTCCAACCGAAGAGTGAGTTATAGTCGGACTTTATTAAATACACAATATTGATAATCTTATCTACCAAATAGCTGAAAATGGTACCATTACATGGATATAAAATTAATAACTAGAGGTTAAAAAAATTCATTAGATTTATTGAGATATTTATCATAATATTTCATCAATGGAAGCATATTCACAAACAATCTTGATAAACGATGAGATTGTAGAAATAAACTCTTACCACTTTGGTAACATTGAATCATTATATTATAGAAAGAATAATATTACATGAATTTTAAAATATAAATAAAATAATTATATTCATGATATAATATGTCAAGTGGAAGTATATACACCTCATAGAAAAATATTGGTTCATTACAAGGCATGTTCTCAAATAAAGAAAACTGAGAAAAAAGTTAATTTACCAATTTAGTAAATTTTGAAACATAAAAACTATGAATAATGTCCATAAAACAGATATGTAAATATCTATAAATTTAATTATAATAATCATCAAATACATCTATGGCTAGTATATTTAGTACATATAATAAATTGGATGTGAGAATGGATTGTGTCTCACGAAAAATTAACGTGAGATGAGAAAACACTTAATACATGAGTAACATTAGAATCATGATTCCTACAACATAATAGCTTAATTAAAAACTTTTAATATTATAAAATAAAATAAATTAATGATATAAAATTTCATAGGGTAGTATATACGTAACACAAAATAAGCGAGTGGTGATTATGGTAGGTATCTCAGGGAAACCAAAAGTGAGTTGGCATCCCTTACTTTATTTTATGAATCTCATCATACATGTAAAAAACACTAGTATAATTAATATATGTTTGTTATAAATATTTTAAATTAATATATTGTTATATATAATGCTATATATTTATTTTTTATGACCTTATATTACCCACTTATTAAAACTTCCATGTTAAGGTTTCGCTTTGGGTAATATCTGCTCTGTTTTTCACATGTGTCTTAATTTTTTATATTTTTCACCTCAAACTTATATAATGATTTAAATAATGTGTAAAATAATATAAATATCTTTTATATTAAGTATAAATGAATTTATAATAATCTATATAAAATTGAAATATGAAATGGAATACACCGTTCATGGAGACGGTTGATTGTACGTACGCCTGAACATTGTTTCCATTTTTCTTTGTAATATTGAAAGTATGAAAGTAAATAAAATATATATATATATATATATATAATATCATTATATTATAATTATTATTTAATAAGTGTCATAAAAGTTCAGTAAACCCATCATTAATAAATTCAATTTATTGTGTGAATGAATAACATCACTTTTTGGAGGTGATAGTCCACACTTTTCCAAATGAATTTATTGTATTTATACTAAATGAAAAGAATGATGGTATGTGTTATATATTAACTAAATAAGAATAATTACATATTATATATCATAAATATATTATAAAAATATATTTTCCATCATGATGTACAACTATGGATGGTTGTAAATGAAAAATGGACAACATCGTTCTATGAGGCGGTAGTTCGCCATACACAAGAATGGTAAGTTCGCTACCCATTATATGGAAGTGTGTGTAAGTGTAGGTAAAAACCATAATATTAAAAAATATCAGTATATTCAGGATACTAATGGTATTAATTATGCTTGAAAAAATAATAATCTAGGTTTTGGAGAAAGAAAATAAAGGAAAAGAGCTTGAGGAAGGATGTTACCTTTTCTTCGGGTTACACTTTTTGGTTTTCACCATAAGGATTCCTTTGATTGATTACATCCAAAATTAAGTATTAAATAAGGATGGTGGGATGTTTGGAAATTAATTAAGAATATATTTTCCTAACCAAAGTGTTTTTATAGGTTTAAAAAAGTGGGAGAGGTGGTGGCCCTTTATAGAGGAGAGAGGGGATAAACATAGAATTTTTGAAAACAAGTTTGGTATGCCGATATATTTTCCAAAAAATGCATAAAAACAATCCAAAATATTTAATTTAAGGTATATGAATAAAATATATCCATAAAAAAGTGTTTTGATAAGTGTATAATCCATTTTCCCTTAAGTTTAAGGATTATTCCTTTGTTAATCTTAATTTTACCTTAATCGTTGTAATTTATTTTAATCACTTTCCTTAATATTTTTGGTAAAAAATTAAGTTAATATTATTAGAATATTGATATTATAATAATTAAATCCCTAAAATTCCATATCTTAAAATTAAATTCATAGAAGCAGAAACATTAGGTTTAATTCTAATATCACAAACGTAGTGAGAAAGTAGGTTTTTAAAGTGAGAATGTTAAAATGGTTATTAAACAATTATATCTAAATTCAATATAAAAATGATTAAAATGACCTTAATTAGATTAATATGTGTGTAATTGTTCTATTGGTACATTAAATAAAACATAAAATATAATTTAACTATATAAATAAATTATATGAAAAATTAGTTTTGAATTAAAATTCAACAATTTTTAGTATTCATCCAAAAATGAAGTTTCTCAGAAAAATTCCAAAAGATAACCCTAAGATAATTTTGGAATTATGAACTCCAGAATAAAGTTTATTTTATCAAATTAAATTAAAAAAAGTGTTGAAAATTAATTTTATTATTGTTCATAGAAGGACATAAAAAGAAGTTTATTTAGAAAAATAGACATGTAATGACTTTACTAAAACCATTTCATGTCTTATTATCAATATGATTTATTATAAATAATATTTTAAAATTATTTATTAATATTTATATTAATATTTTTTATGGATACTTTATTACTAATATTTTTAAATAATAATAATAAAATGATATTTTTTAGAAACTTGGTGTTGTGTGTAATGCAAGAAAAACTGGTGTTTTGTTTAGCGCAAGATAATCTAAGTCTTTCATGTAGTTTACGCAGGACAAACATAGTACTTTAATATATATAAATAAAATATATTCAATTTTGTTTGAAATTAAAAATAAAATGATTAAATTAATTAAAAAAAATTCACAAAATCTTGCGGTGTTACAATCTACCCCCCTTAAAATAAAATTTTCCGTCAAAATTATTTTGGGTTAACAAAAGTGTAATACATGAATGTTCCTTCCATAGAAACCCACATCATAAGAATTAATTTTGAAACATCCTTTTAAAATGGAATTTTTTAAAAATAAAAACTACCCAAACTAACACATAATTAGGTTTCCACATTGGAGAACAATTGTGGGAATTGAAAATATGAATTTGAGTAAAAATGTTAATATTTATAGTAAGTGATTTAGGTCACCAGTCAAAAACAAGTGGATTTTAAATGGAATGTTTAGGCCTAAAAATATAAAAACTTTTATGGTTTTAAATTCCATTGGTTCAGAAAAAAATATTGTGTTAGGACAAAATTTTATTTTAGATCATTTTCCTAGAGTGTAATAATTTTCATGAAAAGTTATACTTGCATGATTTCAGGACAACCTCACCCTTTTTTTACTTTATTCACTTCACCTCTTTATCAAAAAAGGAAAGTTAAGTTTTCATTTCTAATGCACTATTAGATATTATGATCCATGATATCCCATCCCAACTATCATAGTTTATCATCAACACAATGTTTTTATAATAAGTTATCTAATTTTCATTAATCTCTATCTGGTGAGATAATACTATAATTTTAATGACTTCAGATAAATGTTAACTTAATCTTTTCATAAATGATAAAACTTATAACCCTTAAAAAATATGGAAAACAATCACTTTAGGATGAATTTTTGGAAATCATCCTAACATTGATCCCCCATATATCACAGTGTATTTTTTGGTTGTCACATTCCAAACATGTGAATACCTTCATCGTATATTCTCTTGAAACATGTAAATAACTTGAATTACCATAAATATTTTTTGATGAGATTTATTCTTCCCTATTAAAAACATTTCTAGTTATATTCCATAAATCCATGAAATTATAATCTCCATCTATGAAGACATAGACTACATTATCAAAAACACTTTAATTGGTTCTATTTTCATTGATACTATCCAATTTACTTTATCCAAAACAATCATCTCTTTATCCAAGATAAAAACAATTTTCGCTAAATCTTGATTACACTAAGGGATACCTTTCCTTAATCAATATATCACCTTTACATTAAATCATTTTCTATGAATTCATCACCATTAAATATATCATTTTAAATCCTTAATGAACAATTATACTAAAAATACATATATATCTCATTATTCATGATCTTTGAATTATAAAACATAATTACTTCATTCATCCAACATTATTCTTAAACCATTACCTAGGATTCATCTAATTATTCCTTAATACCTCATTCATTGAATATAAAATTTAAATCATTTCTTAAAGTTACTCAATGTGAATTGAATCATGATTCTTAAATTTAATGTAAACAATAATGGACGAACATCACATAACATTCACATATCATTTTCATTATCTTTTTCTTCATAATTATAACCAATAGTCAAACCACATTCCTAATTATCTTTTGGATATTTACACTTGGGAAATATATTTTCATAAATCCCATAATTTCCTCATATAAAACATTCAATGTTAACCATTATTCTTCTAGTTCTCTCCATTGAATAAAATAAAAAATCTTAAGGTTAGAAACACCTATCATAGAAGAAAACTACATAATCATGAAAATTTAATTATAGTATATCTAATTCGTAAAACCTAATTTTTAATCAACGACACCATAGGTTTATCCTAGGTTTTTCATAGTCATATTCTATTCAAATACATTATGATGGTTTATAAAGATTTTGTTAATTCCCAAATAATATCTCTCGGGAGTGTCAAACTAGGTGCATAGTAAGAACCATTTTCATGTACTAGGTTACACTCAAGTCCGGTCCAACAGACATTGTTATAATTGTTACTCCTTAGTTCATCTGTTCCAGAACCACATCAAGATGTAGTATCCACACATGGATGTATTTCTAGGAAACAACCCAGTCTATAATTTTTCCAAAATTCTAGGACATTTTTCTAAACATTAACCCATCCTTATACTTATTCTTAGAGAAATACCTAGAGATATACTTATAAATATACCTAACGATCTCAATAATTTTTTCTCATACCGGTGTCCAAATGTTGAATAAACATTTTCTCTGATACCAACTCAAAAAATCAGTCATAATGTATATAATTATTACATCATTTTTGAAAAATACTTAAAACAAAACATAAGCAGAGGCCCAAACACCATATTAGTTTTGTACCTTTTGAAACATGTAAGCATAAACACTGGTACATGAGTGAGATATATTATATCTCATTGGGTTATGAAGGACTAAAAACCTTTTTATATATATCTTAAATAAAACATATCTTCATAACATGGGGAATGAAACATAAAAAATAGATGAGTTTAAATGATCGGTAAGGGTAAATTAGGGAGATATGTAGGCATAAACATAAGAATTAACATATTATAATTTCATCATAACATTAGATGATCAACCCAGAATAAAAAATATCCTAAACATGTATCATGGAATAATTATTATATCTTTATTATCATTAATTTTAAGAGAGATAAGATCATGATCCATAAATTAATAAGACATTCATATCATGGAGTACACATAAACATAAAAAAATCCTATGTAAAAGATACCAACCAATACCTTCATAACATTTTAGGCTTAGTATAATAACCCATGAATCTACTTGAGGCTTAGGATTCCCTCACATTTACCCTATTGTTTTGGGTTTAGGATTCCCTCTCGCGTAACTTATTATTTCAGGCTTAAGATTTCTTCTTGTTTTAGGCTTGGGATGGCCTCCCGTGTACCCTTTTATTTAAGGCTTGTGATTCCCTCCCACGTATCCTCTTATTTTAGTCTAATGATTCCCTCTTATGTACCCACTATTTTGGGATTGAGATACCATCCCATGTACCCTCTTATTTTGAGCTTTGGATTCCCTCACCTGTACCCTCTTGTTTTGGGCTTTGGATGACCTCTCCTATTCTCTCTTGTTTCTAGATTTGGATTCCCTCTAATTTAACCTCTTGAAATCATAAAACATTAATATTTACCTAATTAATTGTAGTGAGATATAGTTCCCACCCATCACATAATAAAATCATACAAGAATGTGCCACAAGATAATAAAACATTCATCATATCATGACCCTTGAAAAAATATGCATTTTATAAACATAATATCATAACTAATGAAATGAAATTGGTGTCATTATAATTTCATTACATCATAAACAATGGAAAATCTATAAGTTTCCTAATTATTTAATTAAATAATACATGTAAAAAGAAATGGTTTTCCAAATAATATAACCCATGGAAAATAAATAGGTGTCGTAAACATGAATCCATCAAAACATAAACCATTTAAGAAATAATATTAATGGAACCTTTGGATAATTTCCTAAAAGGGTATGAGTAACATCAACAGATGTCATATTATTTGGAGAATAATTTTGAAATATATTTAAAAAAACATTAGGAGAATATAATTTCTTCTTTGAAAAAGTCTCTTTAAAACATAATTTTTTTTAAAACCCATTTCATAGAAAAAAATTGGTACACATTTAAATAAAGATTAAAATCTTTTTAAAAACCTTTTTCCTTTAATACTTATAAAAAAATCATGATATGTTTTTGAAAACTAATTTCATTGAAAACTTATAAAATAAGATTGAAAATTTTTTGAAAACAATTTTCATTAAAAATAAATTCATAACTTATAAAAAATATTTAAAATCATTGAAGTACATTTATTTTACAAAAACCATTTAAGACTTATAAATTATGTTTTTAAAATATTTCAAATCAATTTTTAAACATATATCATTTTAAAAAACATTTTCATTGAAAACCACTTTAAAACAAAAAATTTAGAGATTATTAGGAAACAAAATTCCATAAAAAATTGATTTGTAATATTGTAAAATAATCCTCAATATAATGATGGTCATGATGGTAGGTAAATCCCTATATGAAGAATATTCTTTTTTCACAATAAAAAGTTTATAAAACTACCTCCACTGGAAAATATAATGAATATTCCTTTTCAAAACCCTTTTTAAGGGTATAACATGAGTAAAAGTATATTATCATGATCATAGGAGAATATTAGAAATTTTTTTCAAAAACATTTATAAAACGTGGTTTTTATGGAACATAAATTTCTGACAAAATAGAGAGGTAAATTTGTGCTTTCTTAAAAACAAATTATAGATCATCTAATATACCAAAGAGTGGGAAAATGGTACAATTACTTCGATATGACATAAATAACCAGAGGTTAAAAAAATTCAAGATATTTCTTAAGATATGGATTACATGATTTCATTAATGAAAGCATAATCATAAATAATCTTGATAAATGACGAGATTGTAGTAATAAAATGTTTCTAATTTTGCAACATTGAATCATAATCCTATGGAAATAATAAAATTAAATTAAACTTAAAATATCCTAAAAAAGTATTTTCAGGATATAATGTATCAATGGGTAGTGTATACAACTCATAGAATAATATAGGTGCATGAAATGACATGTGTCTCAAAGAAATAAAATTGAGACAAAAATATTTTTACCAATTTGAATGCTTTTTAAATGTAAACCCCAATAAGGAAAGTATATCAAAGGATATGTAAATAAAAATAAATTTAATTATAAGAATAATATAATAAATACATGAGCATTATGTATAGCACATATAATTAATAGTGTGTGAACATGGATTGTGTCACGAAAAATGAAAGTGTGGTGAGAAAACACCTAATACTTGAGTAACATTAGAGTCATGATCTCCATGAGAGAATAACATAAATTTAATACTTTTAATGTAATTAAATAAAGTAAATTAATGATATAACATGTCATAGGGATGTATATACACCACACAAAAAAGTGTGTTGTGATTATGGAATGTATGTCACGGAAATAAATAAGTGAGATGAAATCCCTAACCTTATGTCATAACTCTCTTCATACTCATAAAAAACTCTTATATACTAAATATAAGTATATTATATATATTTTAACGAACCATATATATATATATAATACCATATATGGCTTTATTATGAATTTATATTACCCTCTAATTAACAATTCAAAGTAAAGGTTTCACTTTGGGTAATATCCGCTTTGTTTTTCATATTTGTCTTAATTTGTTATATTTTAGACCTAATACATATATCATGATTTAAATAATGTTGAAAATGATAAAAATATAATTTATATTTAGTATATATTTATTTATTATAACCTATATAATATATAAATATGAAATGGAATACACCGTTCAGGGATACGGTAGGCCATACATACGCATGAACGTTGTTTCTACTGTTTATTGTAATATTGAATGTAATAAAGTAAATAAAATATATGTATATATATATATTTATAATTTCACTAAAATATAATTATTATGCAACATATATAATATAACTTCCCTAAAAAAGTCCTTAATATATTCCATGTATTGTGTGGATGAATCACATCGCTTTTAAGAGATGGTAGTCCACATTCACCAAAAAAATTATCATATTTACACAAAATTAAAATCATGAAGGTATGTCTTATATAATAATTAAAGAAGAATAAATAAATCATATATATAATATATATTATAAAAATTTATCTTCCATCATAATTTTCAAACATGATAGTTGGTAATGGGAAAACAAACAACATTGTTTCGTGAGGTGGTAGTTTGACGTACACAAGAACAGTAAGTTCGTTACCCATTAGATTTAAGTGTGTGTTAGTGTTGGAAAAAACATTATCATAAAAACATATAAGTATATTTGAGACACAGAGGATATTATTTTTTATTGAAAAAATAATAATTGTGGTAGTGTATAAAGAATATAATTGAAAGGAGGTTGAGGAAGAATGTTACCTCTTCTTTGGGTAACTCTTTTTCATTTTCACTAAAGGGATTACTTGGATTGAATTATAAATAAAATGGAGGATTTAAGGATTAATATTGGGATTTTGTTAAGTTAATTCAGTAGATATTGTCCAAACCTAAGTTGTTTTATAGGGTGTTAATAAGGGAGAGAGGTGGTGGCCTTTTATAGGGGAGAGGGGACACAATTGGCATTTTTGAAAACATGTTAGGTGTTCCCATGTATTTACCTAAAATTTCAAAAAAAAACTAATAGTAATAAATAATTTAAGATTTATGGACTAAATATGTTCATCCAAAGGGTTTTATACAAGTTTCTAGGTCATTTTGGACCTTAATAATAAGGTTTAGTCCCTTGTTAATATTAATTTTACCGTAACCACTCTAATTAATTTTAATCACTTTCACTAATATTTTTGTTCAAAATTTTAAGTTTTAATTATAAGAATATAAATATAATAATAATTTCATACATTATTTCTATGTTTCTAAATTCAATTTACAAAATATGTAAAATAATGTTTAATTCTAATCTCACAGATGTGGCGAGAAAGCGGGTTTTCAAAGTGAGAATGTTCAAAAGTTCATTAATATTTTATATCTAAATTCAATATAAAAATAATTAAAATTAAATAAATGGGATTATTATATATATAATTGATATCCTGGGTCTTTAAAACAATCTTAAAATATAATTCATCTATTTAGAAAAATTTTACGAAAAAGAAGTTTTAAATTAAAATTCAGTATGTTTTACTATTCATCCAAAAAATGTAGTTTCTCAGAAAAATCGAAAAAATTCACCCTAAAATATTTTTTTGAATCATGAAATAAAAAATTAAGTTTATTTTATCAAATTAAATTTCTAAAAGTGTCTAAATTTATTTTTAATTATTATTCAAAGAAGGACATAATAAAGTATTTATTTTAGATAAATAAACATATAAAGACTTTACTAGAACCATTATATGTATTATAATAAATATGATTTATTATAAATAATTTATAAAAATAATTTATTTCTATTCCTATTACTATGTTTAAGGGATATGTTATAACTGCCCTTCTTTAAATAAATATAATAATGAAATGATGTTTGGTAGAAACTCGGTGTTGCGTGTAACAAAAGCCATGTTGGTGTTGTGTGTAGTGTAAGATAATAAAATTATTACGTGTAGTGTACACCAGCCAAAAATTGTGTTTTAATATATAAAATCAAAATATATTCAATTTTGTGCAAAATTAAAACTAAAAATATTAAATTAATTTAAAAAATCTCAAAATCTTAGGGTGTTATATTTTTCCACTATCATATTCATTATTTATTATTAGGATTACTCTATAAGTTTAAATGTTTTTTAAGAAATTCATCCTCTGTCACTTCTAAAAAATTTTATTTTCTTTATAATTTTTTATAAAACAAGATGATATTTCTTCATATTCTTATAAAAAATGAATTATTCATTTCTTATGGGTTCAAATGGGTATTAAGCTGTTTTATGATAAAAATTGAAATCTTGTAAATTTTTAATTCATGATATGGTACTTGAGTATTATGTATTATTAAAGGAGTGACCAATATCGCTCATTATAATAGACTGAAATATATATTTCTCCATATAGTTAGTTTGTGATTTAGTCTTCAAATGTGAAAATGTGGGAGACAACTAGGTAGGTTAGTCCTATGGAATTAACTGGTCTTCAGGTAAGTGATGATCCAGACCCTCACGATCCATCCCTTTGCCAAATTCTAGATCCTAGGGGTGATGTTTCAGTGGTAGGATGTCATTTCGGCATGTGACCGTTTGGGATGACCGATCGGAGTCACCCAACCATGCCGGGTTTCTCTTCTACAGTTTTTCCCGTAACGTCTCTTTTGGGCTATTCAACTTTTTTTCAAGTGGTTCAAATCCATTTAAAATCCCATAATTAATACCCAATAAATCTCAAGGGACCTCCTCGATAGAGAATTAATTAACAACTTAATTCCATCATGCATAACTGCCAAACCACGTGGGAAACCATGATCATACTTTATAGGCGTTCAAAATTCTTATATCACGTAACAATGAGATCTTATCTATATATCGCACGGGAAGTTCTTTTTCCTCTTCTTCCTTTAGTCTACTTCCTTCTTACACCTGGTGTGCCTGGAGTCCCTTCTCCCCGTGGCTTGTGGTGCACCTCTGCTGGAGCTTTCTGCACCTCTTGGTGTCCACGAAATCCCTCCCCTACGAGTCGCACTTTTCCCTAATTCTTGGCGCGTGGAGAAAAACGTTGATCTTTGATCCATCAAGTAGGGTTTCCATTCATCTCTCCTTTTTGGGTATCATGTGGGGTGGGTACACTTTTTTCTATGTGGGAATTGATGAAACCAAACTTAATGAAGATAAGGAACGAACTTTTAAAGAATTAAGGGGGGGGGGGGTGTGATCGATGTTCACGATGTACTACTTTTATGTTGTATGTGTTGTGAATTGTGTGGGCCTATGCTCACTGAAAATCATGTCCGTTGGTGGTCATTCCTCACGTACTAATGAACCATTGTCTTCTATGATGATTAAACGACTTAACCTAGAAACTGGTTAATCACGTAAACTCAGTTGGTTTAAATGGATGTTCAGTAAAACAAGAATCTCTGTGTGACCACCCTGTTAACAAATAGAAAGAAGAATCTAATGAATGATGTGATTGAACGTGGAATTTTTCCACTCTGTTTGGTGGTAGGTGTTTTGTTTTTCTTGCTTCTTATGGGAAGATGTGAATGGGGATGGGATCCTTTGTTGTGGCACAGTTTTTGGTTGTGAATTTGAAGCTGTGTGGTTGTTCTGCTGTGACACAAACTCGAGTGGAATCCTCTATCATTGACAAATTGTGGGTTCCTAGTTTTGGGACATGGGGCGATGTCTCAGGGTTTTCCTTGTCTCTAGTACTTCGAGGGATATCACTTATCCCTTTTGTGAGGTTTTCTTTAGTTCCAGTACTTTTCGGGATCTCACTTATCCCTTTGTCGTTGTGACCTTACAAGAGAACCGGGTGTGAATTCTTAAATTGTTGTTTGGTTGTTTCTTTTTTTTAATGGATTGTGTTTATGCCTGTTAGTTGCCCGGTAGTGCACAATTCACCCTAATGGAATCAGTTGAACATAAAAACAAGAATGGTTGAGTGGGGAATTATTTTGGGAATGAGTTGTGACTTGGCCGTGATTTTTGTGGCTTCTTTTGTGAATGAATAATAAGAAGGGTGTTTGGGATTAGGTTTTGGAACCCCTAGGTTGGGATGAGTGTTTGTTACCTATACATATATTTTTAGATTTTATGTTTCTTATTCTCACCCCACCAAAATTGAGAACTTAGTTCCAAACAACCCATTTCATGGGGAGGGTGTTTTTTCCAACACTCCTATGAGTGGATGGTTATTAGCTCCTTTTCTGCTCCCATTCCTGAATCTCCCAAGACTCTTAGGGCAAGCTGTTATGGCCTGAGGTCCATTATTTGCCCAAGAATCTTTAGGCAGGGTAGTTGTGGTGGTTGGCCCAGGTGTCTGCGGTCAGGTTGTTTCCCAAGTGTCATCGGGTTGAGACCCACGTGTCTTCGGGCGTGGCGGTAGTTGTTCTGGCCTAGGTGTCTTCGGGTGTGGAAGTAGTTGTTCTGGCCCAGGTGTGTGCGGGTGGGGTTTGGTAGTGGGAATGTGGTGAGGTTGTGGCCCAGGTGTGTGCGAGTGGGGTTTGGTATTGGGACTGCGATGAGAATGGCAGGATTGGTTCGATGGGTAGGATGTCTTCAATAACTAGTGGGAAAGTGGCATGAGGTACCCAAACATCTATATGCTATTACTATACTTTTATTTTCTTGCGTTATTTGTGGAGTGTGCCTTGGTAAGGATTGGGTGGATAGTTTCCCTTGCTAGGTGTTTTGGTTTTTCTTTTCTCACAGGTCATTAGAATGCCTCTCCACTCGTCCAAGAGAGTCTTTGGTATTCCCTAATGAGTGTACTTCTATTCACACCCTACGTATATAAAACTACTTTCAGGTTTCCATGAGGACTTTCGGGATCGTTCGAGACCATACTAGCTCAGAACTTGGGGTTGTTGCTGTTGTTGTTTTCCTTTTTCTTGGTACTTTACCTTTGGAGTTTTGTGTCCTGTGTCATTTACTATTGAACATGCATATGGTAATGGGTTATTTTTTGCTTTCCGTTTACTTTTAGCTTTGTTATTATTGGGGTTTCTATCTTATCTCTCGATTCTATAAACACAAAAAGGGTAATACCTTCCATTTTGTGTGGTATTCTATACCCTTGGTGCTATTCTCCACTCTGGTACCTATTGAAGGCGAGTCTTGGGGGTCATTATCTCTCATTCAACTTAAAGAAGGTAGGGTATGACAATCTGCTGTCCCTTCCCTCCTTTTGGTGAAGGCGGGTCGTGAGAGAATGGTATCAGAGGAAGGATCAGAGATAGGATGGAGTATAGAGTTAGGTATAGTGAGGATTGCATGGGGTGGTTGGGAAAAAATATTGGGTGACCATGGTGCATGAATTAGGCCAGGGAAGTCTGGCTAGGACATGTGATTTTAGGGTCCCCCGTGATCCGATGTAAGGACTTTTGACCAACCGAATGACCAAGTGAGGCTACACTGATTGCAGGGTAGAGACACTAGGAAAGGTACATACATCATAATGACTTGTGTTCTTATGTTTCATGGGTGCCTTGGTGATTAAAAATAAATAAAGGAGTCTAAGAAAATTTAAGAACAATATTCAACACTACTCGGGCTTAGGCATTCATTGTTTACCTTGTAGCTATGGCACCAAGGAGGTGACCACGAGTAGTGTGGGAGATCGATCCCAAAGAGGTCGACTTGGCCGATCAGAAGAGGACCGAACGAGAGGAGGAGGATGATCAGTGGTAGAAGAGGCTTTGAGACTTTCAGTGACAGACCCTCGGGAAGTACGAGGGAGGCACCTCAGATATGGAGACGGAGAGCTGGCTCGACGAACTAGTGATAGCTTTCGGCCTGATTTGGGCTCCGGCGGAGAACTGGGTTCCTCTGGCCATTAGCTAGATGAATGGAGTAGCGTTTCAGTGGTGGACTCTTTATATTGGAGAGAAGAGGGAAGCTGAGGCTGCATGGGTTGACTTTGAGAAGGAGTTCCGGGTAGAATTCCTCTCTTCCATGATGAAGGCCGAGAAGAGGCAGGAGATACTCTCCCTCCAGCAGGGGAGTATGTCAGTGAGAGAGTTGGGGATCAAGTTCAAGGATCTACTTCTCTTTTCTCCAAACCTATTTCCAGATGAGGAGTCTCAGGAGAGACGTTTAGAGGAGGCACTCCGACCTTCTCTTCAGTACGCTGTTACCCCCTTCACCCTACCGACATACTTATAGGTGAAAAAGAAGGTTGAAGTGGTGGAGAGGATACACAGGCTAGGAGGTGTGTCATGAGAGGGGATACAGTTGGGCTCGTCAAAGGGGAAGGACATCAGCACCAGGTCTCCAGCATTAGGGCCCTGTAGGTTTCGACCAACAGGGAGCAGACCGCAGTAGTTCCAGTTCTGGTCTCCCTGTTCTCGCCCTTTCCCTTCGGGCCTGAGACCGAGGTGCTTCGTTTGTGGCAGCCATGGGCACCTTCGAAACCAGTGTCCGGACAGAGTACAGTACAATTTGGGTGGGTAGGTCCAGCACCCACCTTAGTAGCAAAAGTTCCTGGCTAGGACCTTTCAGCAGCAGCAGCATGGGCAATGGGCTCCCACTCCACCGAGGGCCGACGTTGTAGGAGGAGGCCCACCTCAGGGCGCTCCTCAGAGACCTCTACCCGGGCATGGTAGGGGAGGGGGCCGATAGCCGAGAGGCAGAGGAGATCAGCGTGGGAAGTTGCACGACACGGAGGCAGCAGTTCCAGCAGGGCCAAGGGTCATTCGAGGTACGATTAGATTTTTTAGTACCCTTTCATATGCCTTGTTTGATACAGGATCTTCACACTCCTTTGTTACACCCAGTCTGGCCCATGCTCTGGGTTTAGACACTGAGAGACTTCCAGTGCCCCTAGTGCTGAGCACACCAGTAGGAGGACATACCAACTTGTTGTATGTTTATCAAGGATGCAGAATGATGATAAGGCCACATCAGTCAGTATGAGATCTTCTACTATTGCAGATACAACCATACGATTTCATCCTAGGCATTGAATGGATGTTCTCTGTATGTGCCGTCATTGAATTATTTCGAGGAAGGGTTTTGATTTCAGACTTGGGAGGCCGACAGGTGACTTTCATCGGCGATCAGAGTTTCCAGGGGAGCAGAAAGTGAGGGGAACCCCTCTTCTCCTTGCTGGATGAGCTGTCAGTGGAGTCAGTGGATGAAGAAATGGTGGAAGTCCCAGGAATCGTCAGTGAATTTATGGACGTCTTCTCTGAAGAGGTGGAAACTCTGCCCCCTCGTTGTGATGTTGAGTTCGGGATAGACTTGCAACCTAGTTCACATCCAATTTCGATGGCCCCTTATTGGATAGAACCTTTGGAGTTGCGGCAGTTGTGGATCCATATTGAAGTTCTGATGAAGAAGGGTTTTTTTCGACCAAGTGCGTCACTATGGGGTGCTCCTTTTTTGTTTGTGAAGAAGGAAGATGGTTGTCTAAGGCTGTTCATAGACTACAGGAGGCTGAATCAGGTGACGGTCAAGAATCGCTACCCTCTCTCGAGGATAGACGATCTCTTTGACCAGCTGAGGGGAGCAGGTTGGTTCTTGAAGATAGATATGTGGTCTGGATATCACCAAGTGAGGGTGAAGGTGGGAGACATCTTAGAGACTGCCTTCAGCTGCGGATATGGGCACTTTGAGTCTTTAGTCATGTTGTTCGGTGTTACGAATGCACTAGCTGTGTTCATGGGGCTCATAAACTCCGTATTCCAGGAATATCAGAACCGATTCGTAGTCTTGTTTATTGACGACATCTTGATCAACTCAAGTTCAGAGGAGGATCATGTTGAGCACTTGAGAACGGTTTTAGAGGTCCTCCGACAGCACCATCTCTATGGGAAGTTGTCCAAGTGAAAGTTCTAGATGCGAGAAGTGCATTTCCTTGGGCACGTGGTGTTTGAGTTGGGGATAGCAGTAGACCCATCGAAGATCGAGGAGGTTGTTTCTTGGGAAGAACCCAAGAACATGGCAGAGGTTCGTAGTTTCATCGGGCAAACAGGTTACTACCGGAGGTTCATGTCGAACTTCTCCCGAGTTGCGGCACCATTTATAGCCTTGACGAAGAAGGACCAGGCTTTCGTATGGGACAAGCAGTGCAAGGGGGCCTTCATCTATCTGAAGGAGAAGTTGGTTAGTTCCCTAGTGCTGAGGTTTCCAGAATAAGGGGTAGCATATGAGGTGTTCTGTGATGATTCATGACAAGGCCTCAGATGTGTGTTGATGCAGAAGCAAGGGGTGATCTCCTATGGGTCTAGTCAGTTATGTCCCCATGAGAGTAACTATGCAACCCATGATCTAGAGCCTGCAGCGGTCGTGTTCGGACAAAAGTTGTGGTGAAACTACCTCATTGGGGAGCAGTTCGTGGTCTTCACGGATCAAAAAATATAGAAGTACATATTCTCCGAGTGGGACCTGAACTTACAACAGTGAAGTTGGATGGAATTCCTTCAAAAATATGACATCGAGATTTCCTAAACCTCGGGAAAGTGGAATGTGGTGGTTGATTCTTTGATCAGGAAGTCGCAGAAGGATGCAATCCGACAGTTGACAGATACTTGGAAGGCAATGGAGGAGTTGGCTGCCCTGCACCTGGATGCTAGGATGGATGGTGGTAGAGGTTGCCTTTATCAGATGACAGTGAAATATTCTCTATTGTGGAAGGTAGAGGAGTCCCAATTGAGAGACTCAGAAATCTAAGTGATACGTGACCGGGTTACCCAAGGTGAAGATCCGAAATGATGGACGGAGGATGGTCAGAACCAGATGCATTTCTAAGGAAAGCTGTTTGTTCCAGAGGAAATTCACATCAAAGTTCTTATTGAGTTCTACAAATCACCCCTAGCGGTGCACCCGAGAGTTTCCAAGATGTACCAGGGCCTGAGGAGACAGTTTTGGTGGCTCGAGGTGAAATGTGCAGTAGTAGAGTTTGTAGCAAAGTGCCTAGTGTGTCAGCAGGTGAAGGATGAACACCATGTCCCAAGCAGCTTGTTGCAACCTTTATATGTTCTCGAGTGGAAGTGGGATAACATCTCGAGGGATTTATTCATGGGGCTACCCAAGGTTTGAGGAGGCTATGACGCTATCTGTGTAGTGGTGGATCGGTTGACGAAATTGGCCCACTTTCTGGAAATCAAGGAGTCGGGGGTAGTGGATGCTTTAGCACAAAGGTACGTGCATGAGGTGGTGTAGTTGCATGGAGTTCCAAGATCCATAGTCTCGGATAGGGATGCATGGTTTACCTAATGAGTCTGGATGTGATTGCAGCATACTTTTGTCACCCAGCTACGTCTTAGCACTGCTTTCCATCCCCAGATAGATTGACAAACAGTGCGCACTATCCAGATGTTGGAGGACATGCTACGATCATGTATTCTAGATTTTGGTTGATCGTGGGTGCGACACTTGCCTCTAGTAGAGTTTTCCTACAATAATAGCTATCACTCAACCATTGGCATGGCTCTATTTGAAGCCTTGTATGGGAGGTGATGTCGCTCACCCGTGAGATGGACTAAGGTTAGGGAAGCGAGTGTTCTTGGCCCGGAAGAAGTGCAGTGCACGACAGAGAAGGATAAGCTTATAAGGGAAAGGATGAAGGTTGAACGGGACCAACAGAAGTCATATTCCAATAATAAGAGGAGACCCTTGGAGTTCAGGGTCAAGGACCATGTGTTCTTGGAGGTCTCCCCTCGGTGTGGACAACTAAGCTTCGGTATGGGGAGAAATCTCTCTCCCAGATTCATCGGACCCTTCAAAGTGTTGCGGCGGGTTGGAGAAGTGGCTTATATGCTAGCGTTACCACCGCCGCTACTGAGGATACACGACGTATTCCATGTGTCCCAACTTCGTCATTATCTGCATGATGATTCACACATCCTCGACTGGGGAGAGATGGATACCGAGGACGATGTAACCTTTGTGGAAATAGTTGTGAGGGTCGAGGATCATGAAGAGAAAGTGCTTCGTGGATGAACCATTCCTTTGGATCGAGTGTTGTGGAGGCATGGTGGGCTTGAGGAATGTACCTGGGAATGAGAGGCGTAGATGCGTGCCCAGTACCCCAAGCTATGTTGATTTTTGTTCTGTTCTATTTATACTTGTTTGATGGAACCCCTTTTTTCTTGTTAAACTATGGAATGCATGGTTTTCATTTTCATTGAATGTGTGTGAAGTGTCCTAAAATTTGGGGAAGGGAGAACCTGATCCCTGATCAAGACACATTATGGTGGATGCGATTAAACCCGTGTCGGTGAGTCAATGCCACCCAAAGTGGATATTATCTTAACATGGAGGAAGGGAAACCCCTCACCACATGACTGGAAGGTTTAATCCCTTGTTTTACAGTGATTATAATTGTTCAGGTTCACTCTTGAGAGGTATCTTCTAGGGCGGTTTTTCAGACCCCCCTCCTTTCTTCAGGTCTGGTTTTAAATTCTCGAGGGTGAGAATGCATTGAGAGGTATCTGATGTAATGACTCGGACCCTCGCGGTCCATACATTTAGCATATTCCGAATCCTAGGGGCGACGTCTCAGTGGTAGGACGCCATTTCGGCGTGCGACCGATCGGGGCGACCGATCGGGGCGACCGATCGGAGTGACCGATAGGGGAGACCAATCGGCACGACTACTCGGGGAAACTGATCGGTGTCACCCAGCCTTTTTGGGTTTCTCTTCTATAGTTTTTCCCGTAATTCCTCTTTTGTGCTTTTCAACTTTTTTTCAAGTGGTTCAAAGCCATTTAAAATCCCATAATTAATACCCAATAAATACCGAGGGACCTCATCAATGGAGAATTAAATAACAACTTAATACCATCATGCATAACTTCCAAACCATGTGGGAAACCACTATCTGACTTTCTAGGCGTTCAAAATTCCCATATCCCATAACAACGAGATCTTATCTATATATCGCACGAGAAGTTATTTTTCCTCTTCTTCCATTGGTTGAATTCCTTCTTCCCCCTGGTGTTCCTGGATTCTCTTCTCCTCATGACTTGTGGTGAACCTATTCTGGAGCTTTCTACACCTCTTGGAGTCCAAGGAATCCCTCCTCTGCAAGTCGTTCTTTTCTCTGATTCTTGACGTATGGAGAAAAATGTCAATCTTTGATCAATCAAGTAGGGGTTTCCTTCGCCTCTCCTTTATGTGTATCATGTGGGGTGGGTACACTTTTTTCTCTCTGGGAATTGATGAAACCAAACTTAATGAAGATAATGAATGGACTTTTAATGAATGAAGGGGGGGGGGGGGTTGATCAATGTTTCTCCTGTACTACTTTTATGTTGTATGTGTTGTGAATTGTGCGGGCCTATGCTCACTGAAAATCAGGGCCATTGGTGGTATTTCCTTGTGCACTAATGAACCATTGTCTTCTATGATGATTAAATGAATTAACCTGGAAATTGGTTAATCACGTAAACTCAGTTTGTTTAAATGGATGTTCAGTAAAATAAGAATATCTGTGTGACCACCCCAGTTAACAAACAGAAAGAAGAACCTAATGAATGATGTGATTGAACCTGGACGTTTTCTACTCTGTTTGGTGGTGGGTGTGTTTTTCTGCCTGGTGCTTTTGGGAAGATGTGAACCGGGATGAGATCCTCTGTTGTGGTACGGTTTTTGGTTGTGAATTTTAAGCTATGTGGTTGTTCTACTGCGACACGAACTTAGTTGGAATCCTCTATCATTGAGAAATGGTGGGTTTCTGGTTTTGGGGACATGGGGATGTGTCTGGGGGGTTTCTTTGTCTCAATTACTTCTAGGGATCTCACTTATACCTTTTGTGAGGTTTTCTTTGGTTCTAGTACTTTGAGGGATCTCACTTATCCCTTTGTCGTTGTGACCTTACAAGAGAACCGGGTGTGAATGCTTAAATTGATGTTTGGTTGTATCGTTTCTTTTCTGGCTGGTGTTTATGCTTGTTAGTTGCCCGGTAGTGAAAAATTCACCCTAATGGGATCACTTGAACATGAAAACAAGAATGGTTCAGTGGGGAATTAGTTTGGGAATGAGTTGTGACTTGGTCATGAGTGTAGTGGCTTCTTTTGTGAATGAATAGTAACAAGGGTGTTTGTGCTTAGGTTTTGGAACCCCTAGGTTGGGATGATAGTTTTTTACTTATAAATTTATCTGTAGCTTTTATGTTTCTTATTTGAAGCCCACCCAAGTTGAGCACTTAGTGCCGAACAACCCATTTTATGGGGTGGATGTTTTCCCAACACTCTTATGAGTGGATGGTTATTAGATCCTTTTCTGTTCCCTTTCCCGAATAGCCCAAGACTCTTCAGGCAGGATATGATGGCCTGAGGTCCATTATTGTCCCAAGAATATTTGGGTATGGTAGTTGTGGTGGTTGGCCCAGGTGTCTGCGGGTAGGTTGTTTTCCAAGTGTCTTCGGGATGAGGTCCAGGTGTCTTCGGGTGTGGTAGTAGTTGTTCTGGACGAGGTGTCTTCGGGCGTGGCAGTAGTTGTTCTGGCCTAGGTGTGTGAGGGCAGGGTTTGGTAGTGGGACTGCGGTGAGGTTATGAACCAGGTGTGTGCGGGTGGGGTTTGGCAGTGGGACTGTGATGAGAATGGCGGGATTGGTTCGATGCATAGTTTGTCTTCAATAACTAGTGGGAAAGTGGCGCGGGGTACCAAAACATCGATGTGCTATTACTATACTTTACTTGCCTTGCGTTATTTGGGGAGTGTGCCTTGGTGAGGTTTGGGTGGATAGTTTCCCTTTCTAGGTGTTTTGGTTTTTATTTTCTCACCGGGCATTAGAATGCCACTCCACTTCTGCACTAGAGTCTTTGGTTTTCCCTACTCTGTGTACTTGTATGCTCACCCTACATATATAAAACTGCTTTGAGGTTTCCAGGAGGACTTCAGGGATCGTGCAGAATTGTACTAGCTCGGACCTTGGGGTAGTTCTTGTTGTCTCTTTCCTTTTTCTAGGAACTTTACCTTTGGAGTTTTGTGGCTTGTATCATTTACTGTTAAACATGCATATGAGAACAGGTTATTTTGGGCTTTCCCTTTACTTTCATCTTTGGTATTGGTGGGGTTTATATTTATCTCTCGATCCTATAAAAACGAAAAGGGTAATGCCTTCCATTTTGTGTGATATTATATACCCTTGGTGCTAGTCCCCACTCTGGGACCTATTGAAGGCGGGTCTCTGGGGTCATTATCTCTCCTTCAATTTAAAGAAGGAAGGGTCTGGCAATCTGTTGTCCCTTACATCCTTTTGGTGAAGGCGGGCCGTGACAAGTTATTATGATACATGTCAATAATAAGTGAATATAGGTTGTGTATATTATGTTTCAAGAAATGCATTTCTTACTTTATAAATGTTTATGTGGAAATATTTGTATTTCATTAGGGAAAAAATTTCTGTAATTTTAAATGGGAAATGTTTCTTTTTAATAAAAACATTATGAGTTTTCATTTTCTCAAAGTTTCATCCATGTTTTTCTATTATTATTAATGTATTTAATGGTTTAATTTGATAAATGGTTTATTTTATCATGTGGATTTGTTTTATTTATGTTCTGAATATTTTATTGTGAAAAAAGATAAGCATTTTCATTGGATTTCTTGTTTTTTACTGGATTGACATGTTTCTTTTAGTTTTATACCCATAACTATTTTTCATCACAACTTGTTTTGAAATGTTTTTCATATAATCTATGGATGATTAATAACTATGGAGAGATCAGAAATTATTCTTTGTAATGATCTTAATAGAAGAAAATTTTTCGTGAATGAAATATGGGTGCAAACATAAATTCATTCTCGTATAGATTAAATGTACACTTTATGAATGTTTTCACTAATTTATGAATTTCTTATTAATTATCTAAAAAAGAAAAACTAAAAGATCATGGGAATTCAAAAATGTGAAATCCTTACCGTTAAACTCAAAATTATTGGCTGTCAAAGGCATGATTCCTTACAGGATGATCTCTCCAAATGAGGTAAATTATGAATTTATAATAACAATCTCATCTAATACTAACCTTGTATTTAATAATTATCTTTTATCATAAGTTGTATCCTCACTTGTAGAGACTAAAATATGATGTGATTCTGGTGAAGCATTTTCAAAAAATATCACAATGAAAATCCATGGAGTTTTCATGGTTCCACCAAGAATATATATAATGCTTACATGAAGAGGTTGATTAATAAGGAGTAATTCTTGTTGTGTGTCATTAATGTGTAAAATATTTTTTACATTTGGAAAAAATTCTAAAAATGGTGTTTGAGAAATTGAAATTAATATTGAAAAATATAGACGCCATAATGAAAGGGAAAATGCATTTTCTTGAAAAAATTTCATATGAAATCAGGATATGAATGATCATATAAAATAAATTGCAGGTAAGAATTACTACTCTCCAAACCCAAATGGAAGAGAATATTATAGATAGTATGGAAGATACCTCAAAAATGAAATAGTAGGATATCAATATGAAGGAAAAGAATGAGAAAATCTGGGAACTCAAAGAGTATAAAACAAACTAAGATTAAAAGAAGAATATTTACTCTACGATAGTCCAAACCAATATAGTTAATAGAGTTTACAATTTAAATTATGAAACCAAATGTAATGTTGAATATTAAAGAACAAATAAATATCTAAAATATAAAAAAAAATATTCTATAGAATATCAAAAGATGAGATACTCCAAAGTAGGTAACCTGGAAATGATACTATTATGGAAGATATCAGTATAATATGATTAGGATATTCAAATCCCAAATTCCCAATTACTGAATAAAACCTTTTATGATAACATCTCAACCATGAGTAGACCACATGAGGTATGATTACTATAAAAAAAATTTATAAGTTTTTTACTCGATAATATATAAATTCATAACATTTATATAGAATCGTTGAAGGAAAAATATTTATAAGGAGGATATCAACTCCTTTGGCATACAAGTAAAGAGTCTATCTATGTAAAGGGCCTATTAAGTGTGAAAATTGGTTTACTATTTAGAAGGAAAAATATTGATATCAAAAAAGGGTGAATCAGGAATGAAAATATAGTTACTCATATCATCCCTCTTGAATAGAATGAAAATAATAATGCTATAAGAAGAATTAAATGCTCCATACATGAGGAAAATGGAATATAAAAAAATGAAGAATCAATCATCAAAGTAAAATTTTTGGATGTCAAAAAATAGGAATGCCTTAGTGGTCTCATAAAAATCACTTTAGTGAAAGATATAGAGATTGGGGTAAATTTAATATCATGTAAAATAAATTTAAAAGATAGTTACCTTATTATTACAACTCATTAGAAGGCTTGAAAAAGTGAAATCTAATATTTAATTGTAGAAAATATCAATAAAAAGATGAAAAATAATACTCTCGTCCAAAATGAAACATGTTTAAGTGGTTTAAAAAAATAAATATCCATTGGAAAAGGGTTGAATAATCTAGCAGAAAAATATATTCAAGATGAAGATGTTCCAAGAGAAGTTATGGTAATCTAGTCCCTAAATTTGAAAAAGGGTAAAGGTAAGATGGATGATAAATGGTTTGTCCAATCTAACCATCACCATTCATAATCCTAAGGAAATACAATTTAACAACACTCCCATATAATTTTAATGTTTCTAACTATTGTTTGGGGAGGATAAATCATAAGGTAGAGAAACGATCAATGGGTAGCAAGTGGTTTTTGAGGAATTTCATGTCTAGTTAGTTATTAGGCATGCTGTTTCATGTAAGGTTGAGGATTATTTCATAATTTTATAAATAAGGGGGAATTTTTTGTTGGATTATAGTACATGAATATATATTTAAAGCAATATATTTAGATATGATTATACTTTAGTTAAGTGAAATCAAGATAAGAAATTATTTTAATCTGTCCACTAAAAAAGGGAACTGATTGGAAGCATTTACATGATTGAATATTATATATGATTATTTTTTCTAAAAATTGTATTATGTAATTATATTTACAAAATACTAAATATTTATATTTAGGAAATGTTATTCAAATCAAGTGGTATCTCTAACCAGATAATAACTCAGTAGTTGGTATTAAGAGTTGATATTCCAATTTAAGGGGAGTTAATGATGAGTTTTAAAAGTTCATTTAGCTTCATCATTGAGATAAATAACCTCTAATACTTTTTATCACATTAAATTATAGTCACATTACCAACATGATATTTAAAAATTGTATAAATTGATGCATTAAGTGGTATATTTCTCAATTTTTTTATTTTCTTCTTATCTGCTAATGGTTTGTGTAGAGATTTGATTCAAGTAATATATTGTATTTTTATTGTGAAATTATACATCTCAAGATGGTATATAATTATTTTTATCAATGAGTGATGTGTGTAACATTGTCGATGTTAACTTAGAATCTTGTTTCCGACAATGATCCTGGACTCAGTAGGCATAGAGGATTTATTAATAGATGAAATGAAATGTTGTAAATTAACTCATTTGATCTTTTTAATGTTTTATATATTGGTGTAAAATTATCTTAGAGGATGTTTTTGAAATTATACATTCCAAAAAAAATTACCATTGGTATCATGAAATGATGAAAATAAACATTTAATAAATAGGTATCATAAAAAAGGATTTTCTTCCCTTGTACATAAATGTGAAATATAATCCCATGTGGGAAACCTATTATTTTAAAAATGTAATAGTTCATAGAAATAAATACCAAATGTGGGGGGAATAAAAGATAAGTGTTCACTTGGATAAAGAATAATTTTCTTCCCAATATACTCACACATTGATTGGTGGAAATGTTTATGATGATAGTGGATGATATCCACCTTTTGGATTTTATTTCCAAAGGGGGAGTGAGAAGTGGTTCTATTATCAATGAAAAGAATGTGGGATATAATTTCAGTTATAATTTTTTTATATTTGAAAAAGAAATCTAAAGGGGTGCGGTTTTTCATACTCATAAGGGTTTGGATTGTATTTGTTGACAAAAAGTGACATTGGATTTGTTGACAATATAATTGTAAGATCAATGTTAGATAGAACAAAATACCTAATTAAAGATACATGATAGACTTGGGTAAAGTGATTTTTGGATTAATGTTATGGATTCATTAAATCCATAATGTTTTAAGAACAGGGATAGGGGATTCTACAGATAAAATTTACAAAATATATAATCTATGCAAAAAATCCATTGGTCATATCATATAAGTAGTTTGGTTGGAGTTGTCTCTCTAGATGATTAGAGTTGTTTACACCAAAGAAAACAGTCATGTTGTGGAGAATATTGTGCAAAAGGCAATATGTAGTTGCGTAGGGGTTACTATGAGATTTTTCATATGGGTTATAACCACTATGTAATGGGACACACCAAAAAGGTCATTGCATTACGGTAGATCCAACATCATGTATTGGTAGCCCCAAATAAATTGTTATCATATGAACATAAATATGAATTTCTATTAAGTTAGAGGAGAAGACCACAATTTAATAGTTGGAGCCACATTATGGAGTATATTATGTCTTGATAAGTCGGACCATACATAAATATAATCTAGAGTTTTAATTTCCTTTATAAAGGTCAATTTTGTTCTATGTAAAGGTATTCATGGAAAATGAGATACACCCAATGTGTAAATTTAATCCTTAATCTACACAAAGGTAATTTTTAAATTAATCTATATATGTAAATGTTAATGGATTCCTATTCCATAAATAGAATATCATTCCATAGAGAAATGTGATATGTTAGGGTTAGTTGAAACCCATGTAAGGGTAAAACTAAAACTGTAGAGTTGGTATAAGTTTCAGGACATGGTAGAGTTTTTATAAGGTAAAATTTTTCTCCACACATAATGAATAGGAATATTCATCCACAGAGTATAAATATCGTAGGTCATGGAAGGAGTGTTTTTGGTAGATTAAATATTTTGATGATTTCCAATTCTATAGGTGTGCAAACTATATAAAATAGATTACAATGCAACCAACTCATTGGTTTATTATGTTTTGAGGAGACCATTCCACAATCATGGGTGGTTTATAAGGAAGTTATATGGGAAATACTTGTAGACCTAGTAAATAGTAGGATATGCTATAATAAAATATTTTCACAACATATGTATTCTTTAATATCATATTCTATAGTGCAGTCGAATGTGGTATGTCACAGTGAAGGCATGAAGAAGAAACAATACACCATAGGTCTAGGTGCCTTACTTTATTCAAGTAGTTACAGTCAAGCTAGAAATTTAACCAAGTATGTTGAATTTTATTTTATATCCTTAAATTGGTTTTAATGGAACTGAATGGACCCACTAATGTTTTTTACACTTTAGAAATCTCAAGTAAAGGCGAGGAATGAGGATTAATCTAATACATTAGATTAATGGATACATGAATATAAAAATTCTTGAAGTGATTCTAATAAGAGAAATTTGAGATAACATACAACATATTTAAAATCTAATTTTCATAAAGTATAAGAAATTAATGTTTTTCAGAAAAAAAGAATAAGAGAGATTAGGACTCATTGATATATTTCCAAATAAGAGGAGGAAGAAGAAATCAATGTAGTGTAATAAAGGAGAGTAATTCTTGGTTCATTCTAAAAATAAAATAATGGATATTCCATAAAATTTGATATTTCTAATTGTTGATTTTCATTTTTATAACACCATGATATTTAAAAAACACAACGTTTTATAGCCTAAAATATAGGAAACACCAAGCTGAAAAAAACCATGAAATATTATCATTATAATCAAGTCATTGAATTGGAATCTATAAACTGGATTAACCGAATTTTTAATTATACATATACAATGGAACTACTCAATAAAAATTTACTGATTAATTCATAATAAATTTTCATTAGTTTTTTAATAAATTAATTTTATGCTTCAATAATACATATTCCTCACAAATGATTTTTATTACTTTTTTTGAGAAAATATTAATTTTTTTAAATATTTAAAATTCATATATGTTTAAAATTATTTAATTTTTTAATTCAACATATAAAAATAATAATATTATGAATTTTTAAAAACATTATTTAAAGTTTTGAATTTTCAATGAATATATAAAATACACATTTTTAATGAATATGGCAATTTTTTAATCATTTAAAATTTAAAATTTTATATTGATTTATTTTTCAAATATTAATTGTTCCTTTTGGTTTTTTAAATGATGTAGGAATGTAATAGGGTTTATATGGCGATCTATGGCGATCGTGGTGCACCTAAAAATCCAAGAGGCATTAATATCTACACCTATGTTCTGGATCATGTTGTATGCTGAAAATAGCCATCTTATTTGAAGTAGGATAAGGAGAGAGAGGGGATGAATGTTTTCTTGTATTTATCATGTTTTATAATAATTTTTTTATCTTCCTTGGTAATAGGGTTTCATAATGAATCACCAGGAATGGTGCTACTACCCATGTATTATTCTTCGATAAAGAAATTTGAGAATGAATAGAAATTTGTAAGAACTCTTTTATTGATCGTACATATATATATAAAGGGATGATACCTTGGAATGTTTAAAACCTAATTGATCACTTCAGATAAATTTAGATGTTTTCAGATTTTATGAGTGTATCTATCATCCATGGATTTTTTCATGTCCTTTTCACTTCTGTGGAGTTGAAAGGTAGAGCATAGAGTTTAGGCTCGTTAAATATGAGGTCAAGAATCCTCTTATTTCATGAATAGAGTTTAAATTTTAATCTCATAGAGTTAAAATTACTTATTCATAGTTCTAAATTAAAATACATGGATTAAATTGAGTCTTATGACATCCAGAAAATTTGTTTGAAATTGCTTCTGTAATAGGTACTCCAATCGGGATGGACTTTACCATTGAGTTGGTTAATTTTGGTAACATTCATGTTTCTCTTTGAAGTTGACATTAGTTAAACTTTGATAGATATGGTGGTTCTCTCTACACCTCAGGATGAGTTAAATATTCGAATTGAGTTTGAAAAAATGTTGATGTTTTTTAAATATTTTCAAATGAATTGGCATTATAAATATAATTGCTAGGGGATCTCTAGTTTTTTAAATCTAAAGAGAAATATCATGAACATAATAATTTACATAGGAAATATAATAATATACAAGATAATATGAATAAGGTTAATGATAATCTCTTAGGTGATGCTCCTATTTATCTCTTCATCCCCAGGAATTATATTCCCTTAAATGGTGAGGATGTTGTCCAACATTCTGATCCCAAAATCGTGGATCCCTCAAATGTATAGGATGCTGGATAACATTTTTTATCTAAATATATCTCTCCCTAAAATGGATATTCCCTTTAAAATATTGATGTTTTTTCCAATATACTAAATAATGGATTCTTAAAAGGTAATATTATTCCTCTTGCTTCTACTAGTAATGATTATTGTTTTGTTTCTTCTACTCAGATCATTTACAAGCCCATTAAGTCTTGTGTTGACATGGAAGAGGGAGTTCATTATCTATTTTTTTGGATTTCATTTTAAGGATTATTTAACTAGAGAATTAATATGTGACCAAGATGAGGTGGAATATGAATATATCCAATAAGACATGGAATATTTTTCAAAGGATAATGTGGATTATAATTTTTAGGAGGGACCAAAAATGATATTTTCCAAAAATCATAAAGGAAAGTCCAAGTCTAAGGTCTGTCATTTCTAGACCAAAAATTCTCATTATCAGGATAAAGGTAAGGTTACTCCTTTGAGTTTTAATGAGAAGGTTATTTCTTCTCAAAGAATAGTTTTCTCAATGAGTTAACAACATCCTCTTATACTAACTTAGAATCATATCCTACAATGAATAAGTTAGGGGATGAGAATTAAATTCATCACATGCAAGCTGGTAAAAACCATATTGATAGTGAGAATCCATTTTCAATCATTCTTAGTAGTGTTGGGAGGAAGGGTGAAACCAAGAAACTTTGCTATCAATTATTGTACCTCTTTGCTGGAAGATGTGGTAGGGGATAGATCCCCTACTAATTTTTCTCATATCCATGATAGGAAAGATTCTAGAGCTTTAAAAAATCTATAAGAACATGTTATTCCTTCTATACCTATTCATGGAAATATGTCGATTTAATATTTGTTCTCACCATCCATTATAGGACATGGGAAAATAGGTATAGTTCCACTTTATAGATCACATGTTGTAAATTTTTTTCAGATACCTATAAATATGTTCCAGGGGATTCTAAATTAGATCAATCCAGAAAGGATAAATCAAAGTATATTGTTGGATATAATTTTTTTCATCATGTTTAGGATAAAAATCTATTGAATTGAAGTAATACCATCATGGAGACTGCCTATTTTCCATTGACTCCTAATGTAGTGGGAGTACAATGTGTTACAAAATCTACTAAGAATATTATTCTACATTCATCTATAGGGTAAATGGGAAGTACCAATAATCCTTTTACGAAGAATGTTGGAGCTGGTCATATTGATAATAGGGATTCCCCGGGGTTCTAAAAAATGGAGGTTCTCAAAATGGAAAAATTTGGGTTGTCTACTTCTTAGAGGTCCCTAATTCTATTCTATCTGAAAATTTTAAATCAGACTCAAGGGTGATTTTTTCTAACTCGTTTTATGTACTTGCATTTGGTAACAGTGAGGAGGAAGGAAAAAGTTGTGAATGTTTACCTGGTGTAGTGGATATGAAGTACATTTGTAATTTTGGAATTCTTGATGATGGAGGTGGACCATGGTTTCAGGTCAAAACAAGGAGAAGGGGACTACACCATCATAGTAGGGGTGGTAGGTCCTCTCACCACAACATGAGAACTCGTTCACGAGTGAATTGATCTCCTTTTGTGTTTAAATGTCCCCCTCTATTTTTTGGTTTCTGTTTGATTTAATAAAGAGGTCTCTAAGCCAAATACTTTTCAAAAAAATAGTTCCTTTGTATTTAAAAAAAAAATCTAATTATGGCCTTTGTATTGAATTTAATACATGAATTAGATATAAAACATTTTTATACTTATAATACATTTTTTCTGAAAACTGTTATTCATTGTGTTTTTCCTTTTTATGTTAAATTAAATTATTCAAAATATAGGAATTAAATAATGAAAAATAAATTCTATATTTGGAATCCTGGGGTCCAAATTTGTTAAATATTCACTTTTACTTTTTTTCATAATGAATAATAACCATAATAAATTTTTATTATCAGTTTCAAAGGTAAAATGGGTTAATTATTGTTAAAATTATTATAATAAGGCCTCAAGATCAACCCAAAACATGAATCTATCATATTGTATATGTTTATTTTGGCCAGTTCAATAAAAGTCTCAAATATATGGAATTTGTTTTCCATTTTTCCTTTATAATGGTATTTATAATATTAGTAAAAGATAATGTAAAAAATGTCATTCACTTGAAATTAATATCTCTTAAATTGTCACATAATTGTAAAAAGTTTATAAGTTTAGTTAATAATGTGTATTTTAGTGATAAATGATTTCCTTTTATCATGTTAATTTATTTCTAATTTTTTTAAATGAATTAATTACAATATATTCTTATGCAATTATAATACTATATTTTTACAATTAACATAAAAATTAAATAAATTATTTTAAAAATATTAATGAAAAAATAATTTAGGAATACTAGTGTGTATAGTGAATTTTATATATAACTATTATCAACTATGACTGTGTTAAAGGTTTATATTAAAATTTATTCTTTTCATTGATGTCCTTATTATCAAAATTAAATGAATAATGTAAAAAAATGATAATTTATGGAAATATTATTTTATTAAATTACATAAAAATATACAAAAAGTTGAAAGGGTACAATCAGGATAAGATATGGTTTATTTTTTTCCATTTATGATTCATTATTTACCTTATTAGTAAAAGTATAACCCTTTAAGAGTGAAAATAGTATACTATTCCTAAGGTTAAAATGAACTAACAGAGGAGTTAAACCAAAGGTATGGTTTAAAAAACCACATAAACCTATCAAAATTATATGTTTTTGATGGTATTACACCCAATACCAACCTTATATTTAGATCTATGGCCATTGGGAACCATTTGGATTGAGAATTAAATTAGTAAAATTTATTCTTTTATGAAATTCCAATATTTACCCTCATCTTATTTATGAAAGGGAACCTCTTCCCCTCACTTAGATTCCCCATTTAAGCCATCAATATTGAAAAATCACCCATCAATTTCCATCTCCAACATCTGTATACACATTCTATATGTTCTGGTCTCCCCAAAAGGCCAGGCCTAGATATTTAAAATGAGATATTAAGGAGTTCTTTCAACTTAGAGGTAATCGCCTTAACTAGTCACTTTTTTTAATTATTCATTTACATACTCTAAATCAATGGTATTTATCATAAAATAATAACTTCACTGTAAATAATATAATTAATTATTATTATTATTAAATCACCATTATCCACCCTATTCCCCATCAAATGGAAGTTGAAATATCATTCGTGCACACATACGACTTACCGTCTCCATGTAGCGATAACCTTCATTTTTCATCACAATATTTTATGAATTAGTATTATAATGGGTTTAATGTTAATATGTGATATTTGTGACCAAAATATTCTTCTAAAATTATAATATCAATTCTACCTTCTTACCATCCAATACATTGGAAAACAATAACTTCTCTCGTTCATACGTGTGAACTACCACCTCCACAATGCAATGTGATTTTTTTTCATTTAAACTATACATGGATGGAAATAAGGTTATATTTAATTAATATATAATATATATATTCTATAATAATGACTCTATAAATTTGAATTTTTTATTATCTTTTTTTGTTATGTTTGTCGAATAGTTAAAGTAGCACTCATGCAAACGTACGACCTACCGTCTCCAGGAACGATGTAATTCATTTTTCTATATCTAAATTTTGTGGATGACTATATAAATAATAAATCTATATGATATTTATATCATTATTAAAATCATGTATATGATGGGACCATGATCAAAGTACATGTGTAGGAGTAACTAAAGTAAAATAATCTTGAAAATAAAAATAGTTGACACCTGAAAACAAAAATTTTAAAAAGGAATTATTGATAAATAGGTGTCGAAAAGTTATAGAGGTGATGTTCCCAGATCAGTGTGAATCACTTAGAGGGGGAGGGGTGAATCAAATACCCCTTTAAATATTTTTACTAATTGATTATTTTCAATTAAACCTATATGGCTAGTTAAATCCTCGATCCACTCTTCTTGTGTCTATCAGCTTTACCTTGAATGATATAGTAAATGTAAACTCTCTGAACACAAGTCTTTACAAGGTTCAGTTCAAATTCCTACTCCTTGTTGTACTGGTTATTCTCCCCAACATAGATTATCAATTATAATTTCATGAATATTTAGAATGGTTGATACAGAGTCCCACTGTATCTCTCATGATTCCCATAGGAGTTTCTTTATTCTGCTTCCCACAGTGTTACCAGAATCCCACTGGCCTACTTCAAAGTCCTACTAAAGACATCTTCTCCTCTCTTAATCTCACAGGGGAATTCTAGTTCTCAAGTCACACAAGCATCTTCCTTCATTATGATCTTTCTGGATTCATTGTAGATGATATTATACTCTCTCTACAAAGGATTCATATATCACACTTTCAAGTGTATCTCTTCAAGAATCTTCAACAACATTTGGTAAGGTCAGTTTGACTTGCTCAATATTTCTGATCACTTTCTTGATTAGTGACCAGTTCAACAATGCTCAGGAAATTATTTATTCTTCTGATGAAGATATGGCCTTGCTCATATGTGTACCAATGGTGCACACAACTTCGTCAGGAATATTAAAATGTATGAGTGATCTTGCACTATGTCATCTCTGCCTGACTTCTTAGATTATCAATTATTGTCAACTCAGATATGAGAACTTCTTTATTTTCCATCTAGATTCAGTCTCAAAACTGACTTACTTCATTCATGGATTGAATGGGATGCAATACCTCTTGTATTTTGATATCTCAATTATTTTCACATGTGCATGTGTTCATGCATGATTGAATGCACGTGCCTCAATCTTTTTCACACACACTGTCTTCTTAGATTCTTCTTTCTCAATTTTCAAACACACTTTTTATTCTTTCTTTACATGTGCATGCGAATGCATGCATGCATGCACTCTTCCTTTTGTTTTTCTTTATGTGGAAACTTATATAGGTAAAAAACTTTGATCACACACACACAATCTCTACTCTTTCTCTATTTCAATTTCTCTTCTTCTTTTGGGTCTTAGAACACACACTTGTTCTTTTTAATTAGGTTTCAAAGGGTGTGTTTTCTTTTTATTTCTTCCACATTCTTCACATGTACACACATAATCCTTTCTTGATTGGTGCTATTTTTCAAACTTGAATGGGTGTGTTTAATTTATGGCTTGTTCTTGCACACTTGGGTGTCTCAATTCATGCATATTAATGCATATGGATCATGAATTCATTCTCCTCTCTTCTTTTTGAAAGCATGAGGCCTCTTAATTATTTAAATGAAGCACATGGGTGCTTCTGTTCAAAGCATGCATACACAAGCCCCTACCATCATGTGATCTCCTTCTCCTTCAAGAACGAACCCCTGCAAAATATATATATATATATATATATATTAATATAAGGGTGTTCTTCTTCTTTTTTCAAAAAGGAAGGCACAAAAGGTCTTCTTCTTTGTGCAAGGAGTGCGCGTGTTCGGTCTTCAAAGAACCACAAAAGGTTTATGGATCTTGGTTCTATCATTGCAGAGTACAGCAAGGATGCAAGACCATTTGTGTACACATGGTTTCTTCTTCACGCATGAAAAAGTTGAGGGTTTAAAATCCTATCGTGTGTCCATGGTTTTCTTCTCATATAGGTGTGGTTCCATTCACGAACCAAGATGGTTCACGGTTTTCCTTTGCGCAAGGGATGCGTGAACCTTCTTCGGGTAGATAGGTAACACAGAACTTATTTTCAATACTCTGTTATTTAAAAAACGATAGCTTTCTCTCAATGTTTTCAACAACAAATCTTGACTTGGTGATCCTCTATTTATAGGAAAGGTTTGGATAACTTGGGCATTCAAATCTGTGTGAGATTCTACGACATTAAAATATTTGAATACCTGTGATCTTTAGTTTGAATACTTAAAATGAGGATGATATATCCAACATATCTCGCTATACTTTTCTCTTCAATGTGGGTCCTTCTTTCTCAGTGAGTATAATCCACACGTGCATGTGTTTTTGAACACATTAAAATCATTTCCCCGAAGTCTTTGAGTAGCCTCACAACACTATTTTCTTCAACCGACATATGATCTTTTTATATCATTGTATACATGAAAATTTTAATGCATGCATGTGTTCGGTTCATCTGGAAAATCACCATGAAGGAATTTTCATCATCAACACTAACAGAAAGCTCTATCATGGTGGATCAGTAGTGGTGATGGTGGGAAGCGGCATCAGGTGACTCTCCATGCAATCAGAGGTTGAATATGATTCCACGGTCATTGGATCAGCTCAAATTCATCACAGATGGCCACAATTATAATGCTTGACTTGGGATGGAGCATGTGGTCGAGATCTTAAATGAGATCAGATGAGTGTCCAGGATTACTTCCATGTTTTTTAAACCCATCCCACATCGAAACATAGACTTAGATGTGGCTCATTTATAATACAAGCCTCCATAACCACAACTCATAATTCTCCTACTCCCTCCACAGTACCACCCTGTACCATGTTCACCCTATGGACGCGCTCTTAGTTCCCACTATACCTCCTCTGGGCACGCTCTTGGTTCCCACTATGCATTCTTTCCACACGAGTTGATCACCATGAGTGCACACGTACGAGCTTATACACAGCCCATGCTCTGCCTCATTCCGGGCTGGCCTTGAGGTCTTCCCCAAGGCATGGTTGACCCTCAGGTCCCACATGTGCTTGAGGATGATGACATGGACTAGCCTCCTTCGTTGGCTCATATTTTTGGCAAAGGAATAGAATAAATATACCTTGTTAAAGAAAAAGTATAGCCAAGATGATATGCCATCATTAAATGTTTAAAGACCTATCCCTCCTCTTTTTCTTCATCTATTATCATTTATTCCTTTCTTTTTGGATCATGAATCCCAAACATCATCAACACATTCCTTTAATCCAATCATGGATGATGTATGGATCATTTATTCATTCCTTATGTATTAAAGCATAATGCATGGTCCTTAATGTTGTAATCATTGATGTGTTCTCTTTAAACACATGTCTTCAGCTTTGAGGATCCGCACAATCAATCATCTCATTTTTAAACTTCATCCATTTAGACTTAATGGATGGATCTTCAACACTTCATCCACTTAGTGAATATGGATGGATATTTACTTTTTTCCTCATGCAATTGAGTATTGTATGGGCTTCTTTAGGTGTTGTAAAAATTTATCACCTTGATATAAGTCTTGGAACTTAAGACCAGTTCTACAATCATTGGATTTAGTTCACAATCTTCTTCCATAATCAAAGTGGGATCTTCACTGATTTACTAACATTACTTTAAGCATCACCATTTCAATCATTGGCACAACTTCCATCATAACCTTTTTATACACATATTGACAATATATTGACACTTGACTCCTTATTCAAAACAAATGCAACACAATTATCTATAATCTCCCCCTTTGTATTTTTTTGTCAATATTACTTAAGCACATAGTAAATTGGTCAATATGTGTGCCAATGTTTTCTCCCCCTTATTGGAAACCAAATGCAAAGGTGTAGTGGGGTCTATTCAGAACATGTTATCCCCCCCTTGAATAATTTCTTCTTTAATATTTCTGAGAAAGGGATGATGTCACCTGTTTCAAATAGAAATTAACTTTTAGTTAATCATACCTAATTCTAATTGGACTAAACTAGTGTAGAAAAAAAGAGATATATGACTAAGGATTTCAATGCTGTCCATAAAGAACCATACATGTGATATCATGCTCATAATGGTTCAATTCTTGACCAAGGGATTGCAGATAATCTAATTTATCAATGAAATGAAAAATCATACACATATATATCCAAACATATTAAATAGTTCACGTTTAAAGATAAATCTCCCCCTTTCGTCCCATCTTTTCATAAATCAATCACTCCCCCTTAATTGATATTATAAATACAATTAAGAACAAGGGATGAATGTGTGATTAGAATACCTCAGTTTCAACTTCTTGAGATGATTTGAATTTCAAGATTTGTTATGGCATAATCCTTGATATCATATCATTCATATTTTCTCCCCCTCAAGGGGTGCACTCCCTTTGAATTACCATAGTGGAGAATAACATCAAATAAGCTTGAAGATATGGATGTTGATAATCTTCTACTGTGGATCACTTCAAGTAATTATCAAATAATGAATGATGAGTCCAACTTGTAGTTATCCACTTTGTTCATTCAATTTTTATTTTAATAATGAACTTCATTATAAATTCCATGAAATGTAAGCACACATATACAAAAAAATATAAGGGAATAAGATAGAACACTTGTAAGATTCTTAATAGAAGCACTGGGGCTGAGAATTTTCTCTCAACCCAAGAACTCCTTTCCTTACACCTCTAAAGTGTCTAGTACTCTTCATGCTAATGTCTCCTATCCATTTGGAATTTTTATTTTTCATTATCAGCATGTATTCTTTACTTATATTCACCTTCAACTTGTGTTGATTTTTTGTCTTCACTTCTGTTAGTAGTGAAGTAGATTTTATTGGTTCATGTTGTTCAATATTCTCCCTTTGGTTCGGTAAAACAATTAAAAATTTATTTTCATGATGTCTATCCTTCTTGAACATTCCACCAAATAGTTTAGAGACACTTGGGTTATCATGTACTAAAAACCACTCATGAAATTAGAATTTTCCTTTATTTGTAATAACCTATTTTCCTTTTTACTTTTCTTTAGTTGGTACTTCATCTTCTTCTCTTTGCAGTTCTCTAGAAATTTTCAATTGATTAGGATATATAACTAAACACTCCTTAACTTTTTATCATTTGGATCTTCCACATGGATTCTTTATTATCTTCAACTTACCATTAGTAGGAAACTTATTAATATTATATTCAATAATGTATTCATTCAATCTCTTCTTCTTCTAGATTGATTCTATTTTTAGTTTTATCTTGCTTCTATTCATTTCCATGCCTTGTTTTCAGTGATCCTTGGTATGACCTTTCATTCCATAGTAGAAGCACCTTTTTATTGTTGAGATGAAATTCTTGGAATCATGTTTGAAATTATCCTTGGGAATAATATTATTCATTTTTTTCATGTCTTCGTTGATTTTCATATTCCCAATGGAAGGCTTTTCAACACGTTTTCCTTTATCCTACCTTTATAGTGGTCTATGTTTCTTATCAACATATGAATGATTCATGGTGGAACTAAACCATCATTCATGATAATTGTGACCACTTCTATTTGACACATAATATATGTTTTCATGATAATCAAATCTATTCTTAGTAAACATATTCTTCTTCATCTATGAATTCTTACTTAGCATTGTAGGTTGCTTCATTTCTTCACATTTACATTACCTAAATGTAGTCCTACCACAATTTTCAAATGAGGACATATTACTACAAAAATCATTGGACTTATGTCCAAACTTCAAACAACACCAACCATAGCATACAAATCTTCTTCTTTTACTTATAGAATCAGTCTGGTAAGATTAAGTACATTTTTGTTTTTGGAAATGTATTTGTTTATTTGGAGCATCGTTCTGGGAGATTCTATTTATAATTATTCTAGTATCCATCCGTGAAGTTTTTATTGATGTATTGACATTTTTATTAATCCAAATCATCCCAACTTTTAGCTTTGAACCTATACTTGTTGATGTAACTCTATTAGTAGAACCAGAAATAACTGGGTTATGGGTTACCTTCTTCTTGGAGGATGTTTCCATTAGATTAGAGGATGATCTGATGTTCCTTTTGGAATCATATTCCTAAATAAAAACTTGAGTGGAAACATCTCTTCTTTTAGATATTTGGGAAGTTCCATCTTGGAATTATTTCTAATTCTTCAATTTCACCTCCAGCTCTAAACACTTCATGTTGAGGGAGTTCTTCTCATCCTCAACTGATCTCAGCTTTCTTTCCCAATTTAGCTTCAGCTTTATAATTTCTCATTCATGCATATTTTTTAATTTTTGTAAACATATTTCAAGCTCTTTTAACTTGTTGTCTTTGTCTTCTAGTAGAGAATCTTTGAAAACAATAGAGACTTTTTGTAACTTTTCAAATGCATTAAATCATCTACAAATACCATTTCAAATAATTCTTTCTCACAAATACTTCCCAAAAATTCTTTAGTAACATGAGAATGTATTTCAATGTAAAGAAAAATTGTTTCTTCCTTTGCCTTCACTAGTTCTGTGAGGGTGTTGGATATGCCAACCCTTTAAAACAATGATTCTTTTATGGAATTGGATTCTTCTTCCAGCTATAAATTTTCACCTTGAAGAGCCCTAATGTTTACAGAAAAGTGTGTCAACACTTCTTTACGGACTTTCTTCATATGATCTTTGAGTGCATTCTGAAGATTGCTAATTGATCTATCATCATTACAAATTGAGCAGGCTTCATAAGAATAGTGATAATCATAAAAGGAATTATCACAAGTTGTACCTTTCAGATTACCTTTAGAAGAAGGTGTATCCCCATTAACAGTATGCTTATTCTTTATCTTCCTTGACTATTTCTTATTTTTTTTTCTTCTATGTATTGACAGATATCTCCATTTGAGGTTTTTAACTCATCTCCTCATATCTTCACTTCATAAATACTCCCTTGGATCTTTTAGAGGTGACCTTCCCTATGATACCAATTGAAGTCCCCAGATCAGTATGAATCACTGAGATGGGTAGGGAGTGAATTAGTGCTCCCTTTAAATATTTTTACTAATTTATTATTTTCAATTAAACCTATATGGATGGTTAAATCCTCAATACACTCTTCTTGTGTCTCTCAATCTTACCTCGAATGGTTTAGTAAATGTAAAGGCACTGAACACAAGGATTTTCAAGGTTCAGTTAAATTACCTACTCCTTTTTGTGTTGGTTATTCTCCCTAACACAGATTCTCCACTATAATTTGGTGAGTAATTACAGTGGCTGATACAGAGTCCCACTGTATCTCTCTTGAGTCCCACATGAGGTTTTTTATACTGCTTCCCATAGTGTTACTAGAATCCCACTGGCCTGCTTAAAAGTCCCACTGAAGACATCTTATCCTCCCTAAATCTCACAGGGTTCTTCTGGATCTCGAGTCATAAGAGCAGCTTCCTTCTTCAAGTTATTTCTTGATTCACTGTAGATGATATTATTCTCTCTCTACATAGTCTTGTTGAATCACACTTACTTGTGTATATCTTCAAGAATCTTCAACAGCCTTTGGTAAGGTCAGCTGGCAATGCTCAATATTTCTGATCACTTTCTTGATCAGTGCTCATTTCAACAATTCTTAGGCAATTCTTTCTTCTTCTGATGAATACCTAGCCTGACTTAGATGATTACCAATGGTGCACAAAACTTATTCATGAATATTAATATGCAAGAGTGATCTTGAACTATGTCATCTCTCTCTGACTTCTTGGATGCTCAATTTCTATCAACTCAGATATAAGGTCTTCTTTAATTAGGTCAGTCTTTAGTCTCAAAACTCACTTACATAATGCATGGATCACATGGAATCCAATACCTCTTGTATCTAGATATCTCAATGATTTTCACACATGAATGTGTTCATGCATTATTTCATACATGTGTCTCAAGATTTTTCACATGCATTATCTTCTTGGATTCTTCTTTCTCATTTTAATACACACTTTTGATTCTTTCTCTACATGTTAATATGCATTCACTTATTCATGCACTCTTCCTTTTGTTTTTCCTTGTGTGAAAAATTATATGGGTAAAATACTTTGATCACACACACAATATCTAATATTATTCCTTTTATCTTTCTATTATTCTTTTGGGTCTTAGCACACACACACTTGTTCTTTTTAAATAGGGTTCAAAGGGTGTGTTTTCTTTTTTATTTCTTCCTCCTTCTTCACAAGCACACACACAATACTTTCTTGATTGGTGAGGATTTTCAAACCTGATTGGGTGTGTTCAATGTATGGCTTGTTCTTGCACACATGGGTGTCTCAATTAATACATATGCATGCATATGCATCATGAATGCATTCTACTCCCTCCTTTGTGAAAGCATGAAGCCTATAATTTCTTTAAATGAAACACATGGGTGTTTATGTTCAAAGAATGCACAAACAAGCTCCTGCCATCATGTGATTTCCTTCTCCTTCATGAACAAACCCTTACAACCAACAATAATATATATATATATATATATATATATATATTAACAGAAGGGTGTTCTTATTCTTCATGAAAATAGGAGGGCACACATGGTCTTCTTCTTCGTGCATGGAGTGTGCGTGGTCCATCTTCAGAGAACCACTAACAGTTCTTGTATCTTGGTTTTGTATTTATGGAGTAAAACAAGGGTTCAAGATTGGTTGTGTACATGCAGTTTCTTCTTCATTATTGAAGCACATCAAGGGTTTAAAAACCTATTGGGTGTCTGTGGTTTTTTCGCATAGAGGTGTAGTTCCTTTCACTAACCAAGATGGTTCACATTTGTCCTTTGTGAAAGGGGTGCGCGGAGCTTCTTTACATAACTAGGTTGTTCATAACATCTTTTCAATGCTCTTTGTTTTCAAAAATGATATATTTCTCTCAATGTTTGCAAAAACAACTCTCAGCATGGTGATCCTCTATTTATAGGTGAGGTTTGGATCTCTTGCGCATTCAAATACTTGTGAGATTTTTCAGTATTCAAATCTTTGAATACCCATGATCTTCAGTTTGAATACTTCAAATGCAGATGAGATATCCTGTATATCTCTCCGTTCATTTTTTTCAAGACTTGTCCTTCTTTCTCGGTGGGTATAATCCACACGTACATGTGTTTCTGAATGCATGAAAAACATTTCTGCTAAGGATCCGATTGGCCTCACAATTATTTTTGCTTTGGCCGACAAATGATCTTTTTATATCAATTCTTGCATGAAAATTTTAATGCATGCATGTATTTTTTACATCCGAATGATCACTATGCAAGAGTTTTCATCATCAACATTGACCAGAAGCTCGATCATGGTGGATCGGTAGTGGAAACGACGAACAGCTGCGTTGGGTGACTCTCTATGTAGTCATTGGTTGAAGGTGATTCCATTACATTTGGATCAGATTGGATTGATCAAGAATGGCCACAATTATAATGCAGGATGTGGGACAGAGCGTGCGGTCAAGATCTCATGCGAGATCAGATGAGCGGTCAATATTATCTCTGCATTTTTTAAACCCGCCTAACATCGAAACAAAGACATGGACGCAGATCATTTATAATAATATCTACTGCAACCACAAATCAGAATTCTCCTCCTCCCTCCACGGTAATTCCATGTACCATGTTCACCCTAAATCCACCCTCTTAGTGCCCACTCTTCCTCCTCTGGGAGAACTCCTAGAACCCACTATGTGTGCTTGCCGCACGAGTTGATCACCATGTGTACAGACCTGAGGGACTATACACGGTCTGTGTTCTACCTCATACGGGGCTGGACTTGAGTGCTTCCCTTTGGAATGGTTGACCCTATGGTCGCACACGTTCCCGAGGATGAGGATCTCAACTTGCCTCCTTGGATGGATCAAATTTTTGGTGAAGTCATATAAAAAATATAATTTGTTAAAAAAAATTTATATCCAAGATGATATGCCATCTTTAAATGTTTCATGGACTCTCCCTCCCCTTTTTATTCATCCACCATCATTTCTTTCTTTCTTTTTGGATCATTAATACCAAACATCATTAATACATTCCTTTAATCCAATCATAGATGATGTATGGATCATTTATTCATTCCTCATGGCTTATACACGGCCCGCTCTCTGCCTCATGTGGCGTTGTCCTTGAGGGCTTTCCTTAGGTGTGGTTGACCCTTGGGTCCTGCATATGCCTGAGGATGAGGACCTTGGCTGGCCTCCTTGGTTGGCTCATATTTTTATAAAAGACATAGAATAAATATACTTTGTTAAAAAAAAGTATACCCAAGATGATATTCCATCTTTAAATGTTGCAAGGCCTCTCCCTCCTCTTTTTCTCCATCCACCATCATTTATTTTGTTCTTTTTGGATCATGAATCCCAAAAATCTTCAACACATTCATTTAATCCAATCATGGATGATTTATGGATCATTTCTTCATTCCTCATGCATTAAAGCATATTGTGTGGTCTTCAATGTTGTAATGAGTGATGTTTTCTCTTTAAACCCATGTCTTGGACTTTGAGGATTGGCATAATCAATCATCTAATTTATAAATATCATTCATTTCGACTCAATGGATAGATCTTCAACACTTCATCCACCTAGTAACTATGGATGGGTATTTACTTCTTTCCTCACTCAATTGAGTATTGCATAGACTTATTCACATGTTGTAATAATTTATCACCTTGATGCAAGTCTTGGAACTTAAGACCAGTTCTATAATCATCATATTTAGTTCACAATATTTATCCATAATCAAATTGGGATCTTAAATGATTTACTAACATCTATTTAAGCATCATGACTTCAATCATTGGCACAACTTCCATCATCACCTTTTTATATACATATTAAAAAATTATTGACGCTTGACTCCTTATTGACAAAAAATTCAACACCATTATCTACAAATGGGATAGTATATAATATTATAAGTATTTAAATGATATTTTTTAGAAATATAATTAATTTAAATTTATTATTCATGTGGTTATAGTGGTTTTATAAGAATTCAGAAATTATGTAAGATGTTTTAATATCCCATTATCTTCTTTAGGTCACGTGTTAGGTTATAAAACTATCATTATTTATGAGGTCTATATAAATACAATTTAATATGTTATGTCATGAAATTACTTATTTTAATAATATTTTAAATTTCATTTTAATTTATTATTCCATTGGTATTTTGATTTAAATGTCACAAAAGCGGTAAGGGGTTTATGTTTTAGTACTTTATTCAATACTGATTATTTATTCATAGATTTACATTGAGGAAATTATATGGTTCGTATAATATTTTTTTTTTCATTTTTCTTCTCTTATGGGTAATTTTTTATAATAATGTTTTTATGTTTATTTTTCCTCATTTTATGTACTCAAGAGATCAAAATAATGTTTTTAATGAAAATCCAATTTAATTATCTCTTCGTTCAAAAATAAATTTTCTTCCATAATCATGTTATCGAAAAATATTTTTAAGAATATTTTTAATTATCTATAATGAGATATTGTTTTCATTTTTACCCCTGATTTAATTTTTACACAATTTTTTAAATGGAATCTTTTGGTCCTTTACCAAATGAGGTACTTTTAGAATTTTTTATGAAAGTTTGAATGGAATGTTTTCTTTTAACATAATTGACATAAGTATAGTTTACCTCCATAATTACTACCTAATACATTTTAAGAATAGTTTATATTTTTTTATGATCATATTCATAGACAATGTCTCCACTAATATTTTTTAAATTTTTATATTTTAAATCATGGATTTAAAAGTGAAAATGTTATTTTCCTAATGAAATATTGTAGTGATTCGTTTAAAATAATTTTCATCTATGACAAGATCCCTTAATTTTAATTATGTTATATTAGGGATAAGATCAAATGATACCATCATTTTTATTTATATGGATGTTTTTTATGATAATTTTTTATGAAACTATTTTATTTTCTGTGGGTTTTTCTATGAATAATTGATGAAATTTTTATGAAACCAGATTTATTTTAACTGGTTTTTATGTGATGATATGATGAATATTTTATAATATTATATAACAAATATGTATGGTTATAATGACATTATGGGTTGGTCTATAATTATATATACCTATTATTCATTTGGTAAAGTATTATAACTCATAAGAGAGTTATAGGAAACACATCTATGTACTTGATTTTCAATGTTAAAAAAGACGATATACTTGATGCACTGTAGAAAAAAGGTTTTGATTCCAGATCAGTTATGATTTAATAGTATTGGTAGTTAATAATATTATATGAAATGGTTTTTAAACTTACGATGACACCACGCTATTATATCATAAAATTATGGTTCATGATTGATTTATGAATATTTATCACTCTTTTGATTCAAGTTCTTTTAAATGATAATTATTATTTAAATAACTAATGTTTATGATATTTGATAGATTGGGTATCAAATGTTTATGTTTTATTCATACAATTATTCATAACTTATGTTATCTTATGATCATAGATTAATATTTCCCTTTGTTTACCATTACTTGGAATTTGATCTCACTAATTTTTTTTCTCTAGGTTATGAAGAATTTTATTAAGTATTATTTTTATAGGAAGGGTTCACGTAATAATGAAATTAGTGGGATATGATGTAGTTCACTTATGGGCCAATTGAATACTTTACCAAATTTCTAAATATACTAGACCTATACAATTATAGATTTGATCATTATGTAATGTAATGAATATTTATCTAATAAAATTTATTATCTATGTATGAAAAGAATGGGTCACTATAGTTATTATAGAAAAGAAGGGATACAAACCTTGGTAACTCTCGCATGTGAACATTGGGTGAAGTGTGACTCTCCACCAGAGGGAATCAAGATGAATGGGGTGCCACATGGGATAGTGGTAAGAGTCCTATCTGGGAGGTGTATCCACCCAGGTAGTGCTATAATAGTTATCAATTATGTCCCGCTGGTTGCAATTATATAATATTATAGTTGGTATCAAATAAATTTTTAGTTATATTTATAAATAAGGATAGTGGAATATTAGTGATAACCCTAGGGATAAGTCTATGTATAAGAAAACATCCTAATGTTTTGGTAATGATAATGGATGCTATAGGTTAAACCTAATGTTTCATATATTGAAAAAGAGGTTCCATGTTTTTTTGAAAAGTATAAATTATTTTTCATGATCCTTAACTATGATTATTGCTTCTCACACTATAATATTTGGATTTAGTCAATGGGTATAACCAGAAGGATTTATGTTAACACTAATAAAAAATGGATAGATTTTCATTATGAGTAACAAACATGAAATTAGAGATGAAATGTGAAACCTTATGATTACTAATAGTAATATAGTTGATTATATGATTATCAACCTCTACATGGGTGAGTTTATAAAAAAATTAATAATAAAAATAATGAGTTTCATAAAAACCATAGAGTAAAGACGATTCAGATTCTTTCATGTTGATAATGTGGGAATAAGGAATCAATGGAATGCCTCAGTGAAACTGAATGATATTTTCATTGTGGAAATGAAGGGAATAAAGAGTACAATTTCAAAATAAAAAATGAAGAGTTTGATGGAGGAAAATGAAGTCCATCCAAAGTTACCATTTATAGAACAATGACTTATGTTTGGGGAATATGGGAATTATCTAATCCAATCCCCAAATAGAAATGTTAAATCCTTGACTAAGGAAGGACCCATGCTATAATAATCATTAATCTCGAATTATTTATTTATTTTTTAGGATTTAAAAATCATGTTGTTGATTTTTTATATGAATAAAATTATAAATATAATAATCATGAAACATCTAAGGATTGTTACAAAGTATTTTTTCTTAAGGAATTGAAAAGAGATGTTCAATGGTACCAGTAAATAAAAAAATTGATTTAGTGGTATAATGATAATGGTTAATTGGAATGAATAAATGGTTGATAATGGTGGATTAATGGGTATAGTATTGGTGTCCTTGAAATTGGTTAGGGGTGTGATGATAAAGTAATTTGGGTCATATTTGAGGAAGTTTTTTGAATTTAAATACGATGCATTTATTTTATGAATTAGTATTTTTGAAGAATATAAGTTCTCATGTGAGTTTAACATAGGATTTATGGATACCATCATGGGTATGTAGGTTTAAGAGAATTGACACCCCTTTTAAGGTTTTAAGTGATGGGATTTTGAGGTGATTTTAAACTTTTATTGGGTTCTTGAAACAATATTATATTTTGATTTAAATAAACCTTTAAGTTAGTATATAATTTTATGTTAATTTAATTATAGCCTTTTAGATAATGTTAAATAGATAATTTTTAGGGTTACAATGTGATTCATTGAAAATAAAATATATTAGGATATATTTATGGTCAAGAAAATTATTACCTTTTAAGTTAGTATCTATATTTTATTCATTTAATTTTGGTGAAATTTACTAAATTATAATATCTTTCAGGGGGACTAATTATTTTTTTGGGAGATGTTTCATTGGTTTGATGTATATGTGATTGTTAGGTTTGACATGTCAATTAACATGAATGATTAATTGGGAAGCATGAATAAAATATTTTTTCATTGTAAGCTAAAATGAACGAGACAAACTTAAATACAAAATTTTCTTTAATTTTGAGGATATTTATGAAATGATCTAAGTGGAAATTTTATTGATATTGTGGAATGTTTTTACTTAAAATTAAAATTTCCATGTTTTTTCATTTTTGGAATCATATTACCTTATGATAACCAATTTTGGGTTTTGTTAATTTAATGTTATAGGAGGAATAAATCATAATTATTTGATAAATTTTATGACCTATTAAAGGTAAATTTTAGTGATTTAGGCATGAAAAAATCATCTTGAATATTCTTCTATTAGAGCATTATATAACGTGGAAATTGATCAATGTATAAACAAATGATGAAATTGTGCTTATGATATGGAATGAAATCAAGTGAGTATATTTTATCATTTTCTCTATCATGAATATAAAGGAATATTTAAAATTTTGGAAAAGTATCTTGAAATAAAATGTAATAATTTTACCTTCATTTTTGATGAATTAATGGTCCTTTCACCATTCAAATATTTATGGTTTTTTGGTGGTTAACATTCTCTGAAACAGGTATAATATCACTCTATATTAGTCCTTGGGTATTATTTTTCTCTTCTATGTCCATATTTTCACATCCCAGAATACTTATTATATTTATAAACCTAGTTTTTTTATTTCAAATGACCTTCATATTTATCTTTCCCTCTTTTCAAGAGAATGGTTTATTAACACATTTTAAGATTTTGGTTTTCAATAAATTAAATTTTCAAATATCAAACCCTTGAGTACTTGTCACAAGTTCAAATTATGAGGAAATAATTTATTATTAGGTGTAGGGGTATAATGTAACACCATAATATTTCAAAAATATCACTATGATAGATAGGGTAGAAGATATGAAACACCAAACCTAAATGAAAAATTAAATATTATCATTATAACATAACTGTTGAAATAGTGGGTAAGAGTTAGAATAACAACATTAGGAAATATATATATATATATATATTATATAATCAATAAAAATTTATTGATCATTTCTTAGGAAATGAGAATTTAATTTTTAGTATTGTCATTTTATACTTCAAAAATTATTTTCCATTAAAAATATTATTATTTCTATTTCTGAGATAATATTTAAATTAATTTAAAGAACAGTAAGAAGTTTTATTTTATAAAAAAATATCTAATTTCGGAATTCAAAATATGAAAATAATCTTAGTAATTTTTTCATATAATTTTTTGATTATTTTGATTTTTCGATGAATAACGAAACTTGATTATTTTTATTTAAAACTATATTTTATTACTAAGTATTTAAAAAGTAAAATATTATTTTCAATTTAAAATAAAATATTATCAATAAATTTTGAATGAAAAATATAATTCTAGTATTTATAATTTATTTTATAATTTAATTTTTTATAAAAATATTTTATACATAAAAAGAAAAATTATTTGAAAAACTATTTTTCATAGTGTTTTTCTTGTTTTTATTTTAAATTAATTTCTTTCATTTTTAGTAATTAAATCTTGAAATTTTTTCATATTTGGAATCAAGATGTCAATTTTTTTAAAATATTTTTATTTTACTATTGGTCATAATGAGTAGTAACCATATTAAATGTTTGTTATTACTATAAAGGTAAAACGGGTTAGTTAGGGTTAAAAGTAATATAATATGGTCTTAAAGTCATCAAAAAACGTGTCCCTTTCCTATTGGATGGTTTTATTTCTTCAAAATATATAAAATTATTTTATATATGTCGTTTTTAGTCATTTTCCATGATAATGACATTTATATTATTTATGTAAAAGATATAGTCAAAAAATGTCATTCTCCTTACGTAAATATCTCTTAAATTATTACATACTGGTGAAGAGAGTATTAGATCTGTTCCAAATGGATATTTTATGTATAATTTTTTTTTCAATTTCAATTTATTTTTAATTATTATAAATGAAATAATTACCTTAAATTACTACACAACGCTAGTACACTATTTAGTCAAATGAAAGAAAAATAAAATTGATGATTTAAAAATATTATAAGTTACATAATTTGGAACATTTTTCACATACATAGAATTATGAAGATACTTATTACTCATTAATAATGTGTGAAATTTTTATATTTTATTTCCATATTTTTATTACTTTCATTAAAAGTGAAATTAAATGAATAGTGTAGAAAATTACATTAATGATATTTCGTGTAACTAAAAATTTATTAAGTTACTTAAAAATTAAAAAATACTAAAATTGGAAAATTAGGATTATATGTGGCAAAATTTTTATTTTTTCCCTTTATGAGTAAATATTTATCCTATAATTAATGTTATAATCCATTAAGAGTGAAATCCTTTTTAACTTTGTTAAGGTTAAAATGGGACAATTAAGGGGTTAAACCAAAATAGAAGGTTTAAAAATCTATTTAAACCTATAAAATTATATTTGATGATGATATTACAATAAATTCCTTCAATAAAAATGAATCTATGTCAATTGGAATAATTCTTCTTTATAATAAATTTATTATAATTTAATATATTCAGAAATTCCTAACATGCTCCTCACCTCAATTATAAAAGGGAACCTCCTCCCCTCACTTCTTCACAAATTTTGATCCATACATATCAACCAAAACCTAAAACCATCCCCTAGAAAATAATATATTTCTATAAGTTTTGGTCTCCCCAAAATACCAATCCTAGGATCCTTAATAGGATATCTAATTGAGTTCTTTCAAAGAAGAGGTAATCGCCTTAAATGATCACATTCACTTTACTTTATCTATTACATCATGAAAATATATGATATTTTTCATAATATAAAAACATAAGTATGTTAAATATAATAAATTTTATTATGATTATTAATTCACCATTATCTACTATCTTTCCCATCAAATGGTAAGTTAAAGCATCGCTCGTGCATATGCCCAACTTACCGTCTCCACATAGCGATACTATTTATTTTTCATCACTATATTTAATGGGTGATAATTATTATGGGTTTAATGTTTATATATTATATTTATGTAATAATTATACTTCTATCTTTATAATATCATATCTACCTTCATACCTTCCAATTTTTTGGAAAATGATAAAATCACTCATGTGTATATGTGAAATACCACCTCTAGGAACTGATGTGATTTTCTTGTTTTCTGTTATACATGGATTATAATAAGGATATATTTAATAAATATACATGATATATATATTATATAATAATTATTCTAGATAGTATTAATTATTAATTATAATTATTTTATTCTATCTATCAAGAAATGAAAACAACATTCATGTGTACATATGACCTATCATCTCCATGAATGGTGTAAATATTTGTTCTATCTCTAGATTTTATGGATTACTATATATATATAATATATAATATATTTCTATAATTATATAAATGTTTTAGATGATGTAATAATGATACAATTATAAGTACTGGAGCTACTGAACCGAAATACTATTGATAAACGAAATAGTTAACACCTGGAAACTATGATTTTAATAAGTAATTATTGATAAATGAGTGTTGGAATGTTATAAAGGGATCATATAAAATATTATAAGTATTGAAAATGATTTTATTATATAAATATAATAAATTTAAATGTATTATATAGGAGTATATAGTGCTTCCAAAGGATATTATAACAGAGGTAAGGGTTTTTTGTCTCAAATTGTCTTCTTTGGACATAAGTTATGTTATGCTCCTTTTTTATGAGGTGTATATAAAAACCCATTGAGATGTTATATCATGAATTTAATAATTTTAATTATATTCAAAAATTTTATTTATAGTTATTCTTTTATTGTTATTTGGATACAAATGTTACAAAATCTATAAAGGATTTATTTTAAAATCATGTTTTTAATAGGGATTATTTATGATTGAATTTACATTTAAGAAATTATACGATCATAATATAATAAATACCATTCACTTTTATTCATCACTAGTTAATTTTAAATAATATTTTCTCCCATTTTACACTTTTTTATTACTCCTGATATTGAATGAATGTTTTAAGGAAAACAACCTTTATTTCTATCTTTGGTCAAAGATCATTTTTCTTGAATATCCAGGTTTTCTAAAAAAATAAGAGTCTTTTATGTTATTATATAAGTTAGTAAATCTATTCTTACCTATTATTGAATTTTTTTAAAAAATTTTACCATGAATTTTCTTTTCATTTTCAAAATATGGTGCCTTTTAGGTTTATTTATATGTGTTAAAGGAATGTTTTTTCTAAACTTATACAGAATGAATGGAATTTATCACCATAAATATCGATAGATAATTTTAAGATTAATTTATAAAATTTTAAGGTTATTTTCTAAAAACGTATTCTTAATGTATGTAACTTTTTTAGATTTTGAATAAGGTATTTTAAAGTGAAAATGGTATTTTCCTCATGTAATATCCCGGTGATTCTTTTAAAATAATATTCATATATAATAACATATTTTGATATTAATTATGATTTAATAGGGATATAATCCAATTATATAATCCATATTATTTCTCAAGATGGATTATGGTGAGGAAATTTTTATTAAACTTTTTTATTTTCTATGGGTTATGCTTTGATAAATTGATGAAAAGTTTATAAACCCAATTTTCTTTGCACAAGTTATGATGTGATGATATGATGAACATTTTATGATCTTTTGTGACATATATTTATGGTTTTCATTATGTGATAGGTCGACCCAAAACTATATATCCCTTCAATGCATTGGATAATGTATTGTATCTAATGATATAGTTATGGGAAACAACTTGATGTATTTGATTCTCTATAGGAATAAATGTGATGTGATTGATCTTCAATAGGAAAAATGTATTCATTATTGATATATTATGATTTAATAATATTGATCGTTAACGATAACATATGAAATTTGTTTTATAATTATAATGGTATCCCACTATTATGACATGAACTTATGGATCGTGATTTATTTATGAATATTTCTTACTCCAATGATTGATGTTTTTTGAAATTATAATTCTTTATAGAATGAATCATGTTTAAAATACTTCATATCTTGGGTATAAACTTTTTTAGTTATATCCAAACCATTATGATAACCTTATATTCTTTTATGATCATAAATTGATATCTCCCTTGTTTTCCCTTACTAGTTATCTGAGGTCACCTTTTATATTATTTATTTTCCCAGGTTATGAAGAAATGTATAAGGTAAGATATGTCAAATAAGGGTGATAGTTATGGAAAGAAGTGTGAAATGATGTAGTTTACTTATGAATTATTTTTTATGTACCTAATATCCCAAATAAACTATAACTATATTATTCTGGACTAGATAATTATGTATTATAATTAATATCCATCTAATAATATGTATTATATTTATATAAAAATAATAATTCAATATAATATTAGGATGGGAAGGATAAATAATTGATTAATGGAACTCATCTTTACATTCATGTGTTTCTAAAAACAATAGGTAATATTGTTACTGGGTCTTGAACTAACTTGTTTTCCTTTCTTGTAGAGTGAGAAAACCGAGAAGAAGTCTGAGGAATGTGAAATATAGGTGGTAGTGATCTAACCTAAATTTTATATAATATAAGTGAACCAAGAGAAAATGACATAGCGTAAACCCAAAGCATCGTGCTTCATTGATTTAGTGCATCAACACATTATTGATTGTATACTCTTTATATTAGAATGTAATAGTGAACAATGTAAAAATTATTGTGTCTCTCATACTTAATTTCTTATATTTTTTTGTACACATTTCCAGTTAGGGTTGTGTAAAGTAAACATTATTAGTATTTGGTAAAGTCTAATCAAGTTATCAGAATAATATAAATTAAATAAAGACAAAACAATTGACCCATACCGTCAATTGGTCAAGATTAGTTAGGGTAATGAAGAGAAATGGGAAAAATATTTTTAATTGTGAAGGAGTTCAATACCCTGACCCCCAAGGAATCTCTAACTAAATTACCTTGAGGGGACTATAGTGACACCCCTTGAATATACATTTCCAAATCAACCATAAGTACTCCTTCATAACAGATTTAAAATAATAAAGAATGGGTAGAAAGAGTTTGGATGGATAACCTCAACTTCCTCTATAAGAGGGATATATAGATATTCTAGATTAAAACCATTGATATTTTTGATAGATTTTATTATGTGATACCCTTAAAGGGATAAAATTTAAATAATCTTAATAAATATTTATCCCTTCATTAGATAATATTATATATTTCGATGTTGAGAGTGTACTAAAATGAAAAACATTGATTTTTTTAGATCTAAAATAATTATTCTATCTTTCAAAACATTATTTTTTATCATGTTTTAATATTTTACACACCTCCCATTACTAGTATTAAAATTATATAAATCAAATATAAAATATTTCATAAATAAGGTGTAACTATTTGTTCCTAAAATTGGAATTCATTTTTGGGAATGTTTTCTCAACCATGTAACTTCTTTCACTATAGCCTCAAAAGAAATATTCAATATTGAAAAACTATTTTTAGATATTTGATTAAATTGTGTAACATAGTATTATTCTTATATTTAAATCCTTTATATGTTATTCTACTCTTATCTTTATCCATAAAATTAAAAGTATCACCTAATATAATCTTAATTCCTTTTATAGATTCTTCTTATGTTGGTAAAATTGTTACGATTTTTTTTAGTATTTCCAACCTTCATGAATCTCCCACACATATCTTCTGAAACTCTTGTTTAATATTTTATTGACAAACTCTCATGATATTTGACTACATCATGTAGAATTACTTCCATTCCTCTATAATTATCTGACATTGATGCTTTATCAAATTTACTCTTATTTTCTAAATATATTTTCAAAATTATTATATAATTTTTTGGAAAATGGATATACTTTTTTTAATTTTCAAATGGACACTTCTAAGTATAATTCACCAAATCAGTCCATTTGTGTCTCTCTTGAACTACTCTTCCATGTTTCTTTTTCTTTCCTCTTTTATCATATATATCCATGGATTGTTTTCATGATTCCGATTTATGTCCCCTTATTCTAAAAAATATATATAGTTTATATTTATATATATATAATTCTTATTGGAATTCATGAGTATATTACACAAGGATGTATCACTTTTCTTCATTAATAACATCTTGGTAATAGTGTTTCCATCTTTATTATTTTGAAATTTTCTTAAAGAAGATTTATATCCTATTATTATCTGCTACATTTTTTAGTTTTTTGTTGACTTTATTTTATGATATTATTAGTTATATGTTGGAAAAATAATCATAATCGTGATCATATATGTTTAAAAATCTACATAATCTTTCCACATAATCAAATATTTTCTCGATAAATGGATTACCCATTTTTAGTGAATTCAGTTTTTTGTAGTTGGATCTCTTCTTGATTCATGTCTGATCCCCCTAATTTTTTTTCATTAAACTACATCAATTAATATATTATAAAAACAAAATATTTCACTATGCAGAATCCTATAATAATACTAATAATGACTAAAAACCCCCTTTGGTTTCTCCTTTCGATTTCATGCTATTAATTTTTTTTAGAATTGTGATTTTACTATTTTTTGTCATTATCCCCAACTAGTGGGAAATAATTTTAGGATCATTCACTTATACATATTCTCATATATGCCATTTACGTTGTGTTAGTCCCATCATAAATTTATCATATCCATTTGTGATGTTTTTTTCCTTTGAATCATGCATTCTATAGAAATAAAGATTTAGAATAATTAAATGGATGTGATACATATGGTACCTTTATCGATGGGTTTCATATAAATTGACTTGGATATTATTTAAATTTAAAATTTCTACTTACATCAGTCTTCTTGGAGCCATAATATTAAATATCAAATTGTATGAAAGAACCTTTCCCCTCAATAGTTTGGGTAATTTCATCTTTTTTTTATGACTCTTTGAATTTACCTCTCTATCATGATACATATTTTTAAAGGACCTCCTATCATCCTAAAATGATCTTAAAATTCATTCCTAACTTTAATTAAGGTTCTTGGTCTAATTAACATGTAATTTTTTTATTCTTTCATGTAATTCTCAAATTATTTTTTCAATATTTCCTCAACCTCTACATGTGAATCTTATACTTTTATTATAGTGTTATGTGGTTTTTCATGATAATGAATTGATTCTCTAAAAACCTGTTAAATTATAGCCTTCTAAACATCACTACATTGTAACATCTCATTAATTAGATATATATGTTAATTAAACGTGACATGGATTATTTATTATATTCCAAAATATCACTGAGATAATTTCAATTTTTGAATTTCCTACAATACACAACATCTATTTCCTAAAATTCTTATATTTTTTATAATTCTATTCATTTTTCTTTATTTTTAAATGGATGAATAGAGGATTTATATTTAGTGTCCCACATCATATCTTATCTTGGGGGACCACTGCCTTATTTCTCATTACAAGCCATAGTCACTCGTTAAATCTATTAGGGCCTCACTTCCAAATAGGTCAACATGTCTCCTTGTACATTAAATCCCACATACATATTTATTTCAATAAACAATGTTTTTTTAACTTTAATATCCACACCACTCTCATAAAACTCCCATTTTTAGCTTGAACAGTTTCTACTAGTGTCTTACATTCTTAGATAATTGAGCTAGATTGTTGATGGTTAATTTTTTGAGAAATCTTTATATAATTTTCCTCAATAAAATACTCATAGAATAAACTAAAAATAATAGTTTCAATAAAAAAACTCAGAAAATAAATTTTTAAATTATATTCTAAAAATCTAAACCTTTTTTCTATTTCATATCCAAAATAACACACTTCGTATAATATTGAATTTGGTATTGTTTTTTACATTCCAAATACATTTCCATCATGTGAATACTAATTTAATAATCCAATGGAAACACTTCTATAAATAAAGTAATTTCACTAATAATTATTTTAATCCTTAACACAAATGTATTTGTGAACAATAACTTTTAATTAATCAATTTATCTTCTATACATATTTATATTAGATTTATTATCAATACATTCATCCTTATTGACAATAAATAATATTTTTTCATGTATTTATCACTCATAGAAGATTATTGATGTATTTTTTATGCACAAAAGTCTGAGCAATGACATTTAGGGGAGATTCAAATGGTGGTTATACCATTATTAATCCCTAATTATGTCTATGTTTTGGAGATAGAAACATTGATTAAGAGTTTATTTTATTAGATATTTCCTCATATCAATTATTTCTTCAGTATCCTGAAGGTGGAGATTCCAATGGTGTCTCATCAACATCTGTTGACAAAATATCATCATCATACACATTTCCATTCATGATATTTATCTAACATGTTGGTTGTAGATAGATCCTGTGGGGGTACAACCAATATAGAGATAGGATTATATTTTCTGGAGATATGGGTTATGTGGCTTGAGGTTTTACATCCAGCAAACTCGCATAGGGTAGAAAGCATGGTATCACAGATGAAATAAGTGGATATGAGGGTCGATAAATATTCAATCTATTTCCACCAACACTAGCTCTAGCTGATCTATGTTAGACTTAGGGTGTTGGTGGTCAACATCATTGATAGATTCTTATGATTTAGAGAATTGATTATAAGGTTTTATAGACCGTATGAGCTATGATACTATTATTTTCCATATTAGAACTTATATTTATTAAAATTTATGTGATACATTATTTTTTTTTACTATATCATTTATACATAAGTTAGAAATATCAATATATACAATAAATGTTCCTCCTAATCTAGTGACTCTTATCATTTTGGTCACCCTCTCATCCACATATTCTATTTTTGTGAGTTTACAATCATTAGGGAGTGTTTTCTGGGATCACATCATCATAGAAATGACCCCCTATGACATCATAACTATTATAAACAATATATATATATAGTAAAATATTTGGTATATTTTCATCATTAAAGTGTATTTGTAGATGATTGTATGGGTCTTGGTTCACCTTCACTTATGGGTGATATCATAAAGTGGAATATGCATGACCAAACATCATAAAATTGCAACTAATCTACCATAAACTTGTGATCATGGATCAGTGCACTATGGATTCATCGTATGATCCAATTTAGCTATTATGGATAATTATATAAAAAACTATAGAGGATTTCCTCAACTTTCCCTACAACTATAGCTTGATTTTGGAATCAAATTTCATCCAAAGATCATATAGATATAATCTAAGGCTTATCAAATGGACCCACTTGATCTTATGGAGTAGAAGTTTATTTTAAAGGAACTTAATAGAAATATTTCATTAAAAATATTGTGCCCCTATGGGAAACACCTGTTTAGTTTATACATAAGGAATAAATGGTTATAAGGATTTGTATTAACTATTATTATCTATAACAGATGAAATTAAAGAAAAATATCATCTTCTAGGGATCAAAAACCTCTTTAACTAGATGATGGGAATGAATTGGATATTTATTATCAACCTTAGGTTTATATATCACCATGATCAAGTAAATGTGGAGGATTTCTTGAAGAAGGTGTTCAAAGATCTCTATAGTAATTGTATATTCATAAAGATGTCACTTAGAGTGGTGAAAACCCGTTTGTTGTATAGAAAACTCATAAATTATAACATACAAAAATTCCTTGACAACTTTATAGTGTTATTCATCGGTAACATACTCATTTAATCTTTGATAGAGAATAATCATACCAAAGATTCGAGGATTATTCAAGACATGCTTTAGGATAAACAACTATAGGGTATTCTTTATATGTATATTCATTGGATTGGTGAACTCTGTTTCATGGGGAATTATATATAATAGGGTTTAATAGTATTTTACCCATGAAGGTAGAGGTTATGATGTCATCGGAGCGGAAATTCCCATTTTTTTTGAATCAAGTTAAAACACCAATGTTTTTCAACTTTTTCATTGTAACAATGAGTCAGTTTGAAAACCTAGATTTTGGATGAAGTTTCATGAGTTGGAATCTTTGAAATGTGTTTATATCAGACTTAGTTAAAGCCTCGAGGAGTTTCCTATATGGATAAATGGGTTTTGGGAGCATCGATCCTGGCCAAGGTGTACATACAAGTTGTGCACTGTTAGTTAATCAATGAGATTAAGTTGTGGATGTAAAAATGGGTGTCCATTAGCGGATGCATGGTCTGTGCAAGATCTTACAGACCATGAAAGTTGGAAAGTGTGGCTTACCAAGTTTATATTTCGAGTTAATTTATTTATTTAAATTCAGAATTAAAAGGAATTTAATTAAATGATATGAATTGAGGGTTTTATTTAACTGAATTCAAGGTTAAGAGGAATTTTATTAATTGATGTGAAATGGAGGATTTATTTAATTAAATTGAGGCTAACAGAATTTAATTAAATGATAAATAATTATAGAATTTATTTAACTAAATTTAGTTTAAAATAATTTAATTAAATAAAGTGAATTGAGGGATTTATTTAATTAAATTAAAGTTGTGATAATTTGATTAACCGATGATGAATTGGAGAATTTATTTAATTAAATTCCATTGGAAAGAATTTAATTAAATAAAGTGAAATAAATTTTTTATTTAACTAAATTAAATCTAAGAGAATTTAAATAAATGATGATGAATTGGAGAATTTATTCAATTAAATTCAGTTGAAAAAATCATTCAATAAAGGAAAACATGGGGATTAATATAATTAAATTTTGGCTGAGAGAATTTAATTGAATGAGTTTGAGATAGTGAATACAGAATTAATTTAATTAAATTGTGTTGGAGATATTTTAATTAAATGGCATCGAATGGAGGAATTAATTTATTTAAATTATGTTGAGAGTTTTTAATTAAATTAAATTGAGATGGGAAATTTATTTAATTAAAATAAGATGAAAAATAATTAATTTTTTTAAATGATGATGAGTTTAATGATTATTTAATTAAATTGAGATGAGGTGAATTTAGTTAAATGACTTATAAATGAAAAGTTTGTGGTTATAAAATTAGGAGAATATTAAATCTTAAAATTTAAATGATGCGTAACTGAGGAGTTGGGGTTTCATTTAATTAAATTCAATGTAAAGAGGAATTTAATTAATTAATGTAAAATTTATGATTTATTTAATTAAATTCAAGGTTAAAAATAATTTAATTATTCATTGTGAAATGGGTGTTATTATTTAATTAAACTGAGGTTGAGAGAATTTAATTAAATAATGTTAATTAGTTGTAGCATTTAATTTAATTAAATTGTGTTCAGGGAATTTAATTAAATAAGATGAAATAGAGAAATTATTTAATTAAATTAAGTTGGAATGAATTTAATTAAATGATTATGAATCACGTGTTTGGTTTTTTTAATTAAATTATGTAGAGAAATTTTAGTTGAATAATAATGAGTTTGAAAACATAATTAATTAAAATCATTTAGAAGTAATTTAATAAAATGATGTGTTAAATATAGAGTTGGAGTTTTATCTAATTAAATTATATGTTAAGATGAATTTAATTATATGATAAAATGGTGGTTTTATTTAATTAAATTTTATTGGGAGAACTTAATTAAATAATGATGATTTGGTGAATTTATTAAATTAAATTAGTTGGTGAAAAATTTAATTAAATGATGTATAATTGGGGAGGTGGGGTTCTTCTAAGATGTGTAATATTAAGGGGTAGTAATAATAATATGATGGCTATTATTATTATTATATTAATTATTATAATCATTCTAAATTTATTAATCTATTATTTGAGGGAGAATAGAAGAGGGAGGAACACCTATCCCTCATCCTACTTGAGGTGCAACACACCTATGGTGAAACATCCCTGAGTGGCGCACCACCGTACTCTACCGAGCCCCTCTCTGTGCACCAGATCATTGTGGTTTCATCACGGACGATGTTCGTCTTGTCGAGGTAAGTACTTCTTATAATGTTTTATTCTTTTCATCGGATGTATCTTCTCTTCTTCTCGCATGTTCCATTGGGTGGAGACCCTAGGTTCGGTATTAACCTAGATTTCTTGTTTCTTTCAATCATATGTGCTGTGAAAGTTGTCTCGGGACACATTGGTCTATATTCCAATGACCGCAACTGAAGGCAAAGTCACTTGGTTTGTTTTGGTTCACCGCTGTTATATTCATGTAAGTCCATATACCTGATAAATGGTTTCTCATGCTTGAATCTGTTTTTTATGGTTTTCTTGAGTTGCGGTTGTTTATTTTGGTGTGCGCTGGTCCCCGCTACACTAATTAAGAGTACTGGTTGTTTCTGTTGTTGTTATATGTTGAGATCAATTCCAACTTCGTGCTTGTATTAATATAGAAGTTTTCATGCATGTGTGCAAAGCGGTTTGAGTTAGAAAGCATTGGCTCGGTCAATTCCTTGAGGTAGTGTCCTTAACATTGCTTAATTAATAAAACGAAGAAGTTGTTTAATTAACGTTGTGGGGATATTTGACTTCAAATAATGATTGAATTTTTTATTGGTATAAAATAATTTATTAGATTATAAAATCATGTTTTTGCAATAACACCCCTCTAATGACAGTGCGCTACCTTTAAGCTATAAACTTAATAATTAGGTTGATATGTTTTTTTAACTTTCTAATATGTGTTTTTCTATTGCTACCCTTATAGGTTGACACACTTGTATTAAGTGGTAATTATTAATATTGAATGGAATAATATGAGACAATTAATTGGGGAATTAATACTGAGATATTAATTGGCTATGTTGAGATAATAAATTTGTGAATTAATTATATGATTTGGGATTGTAATATGGATAATTAGATGGCTGATTAATTATGAGTAAATAATCTGGTTCAATTGAGATAATTAATTATTAACTAATCATGTGCCTTTTGATTGATAATTAAATGTGGGATTAATCATGAGATATTAAACAAGTTAAAATGAAATAATTAATTATGAATTAATTATGTGCACTGAAATGATAATTAATCATGGGGTTAATTAGGATTAATTAATTTTTTTTTAAGTTGAGATAATTATTTTTGAATTAATTATGTGCCTTTTGATAGATAATTAATCATGGGATTAATTATGAGATATTAGACTGGTAAAGTTGAAATAATAAATTATGAATTAATTATGTGCTTTGAAATGATAATTAATTAGTGGATTAATTAGGAGTAATTAATTTGGTTAAGTTGAGATAATTAATTCTGAATTAATTTTGTGATTTAAGATGATAATTAATCGGGGGATTAATTATGAGATATTAAAACTTTTAAGTAGATATAACTTATTATGAATTAATTATGTGCTTTGAGATGATAATTAATCTAGGTATTAATTATGAGATATTAATTTGGTTAAGTCGAAATAATTAATTATTACTTAATTATGTTCTTTGAGAATTGTAAGGTAGATAATTAATCTGTGGATTAATTATAGGATATTAAAATGGATAAGTTGTGATAATTAATTATGAATTAATTACGTGTCTTTAGAATTATAATTGAGATAATTTATATATTGGATTAATTTTGAGATATTAAATTGGTTAAGTTGGGATAATTAATTGTAAATTAATTATGTGTTTTGAGATTTGTAATTGAGATACTTAATCAGGGTTTAATTAAGAGATAAATTTGTTAAATTGACATAATTAATTGTGAATTAATTATGTACATTGAGAATTATAATTAAGATAATTAATAAAGGGAGTAATTATAAGATATTAAATTCTCTAAATTGAGATAATTAATTATGAATTAATTGTGTTCTTTGAAAATTTTCATTGAGATAATTAAGTAGTGGATTAATTATGTGATATAAAATTTGGCTATGTTGACATAATTAATTTTTAATTAATTATGTGTCTTTGATATTATGATCTAGATATTTAATTTTGGAATTGAATATGTAGAGTTGTGATTTATAATGTGATAACTAATTATGGAAAATTAACTATGAGATATGAATTGTATTGTTGATCAATTAATTGATGAAATAATTAATGGGATTTGTGTACCTAGTTTATTTGTTGAGTTAAATACTGTATTTGAGCATGGCCAATGAGATGAATAGGAAGCCCTTGCCTCAGGTTTTTGAGTTGAATGTGAATCCCATGTTAATGTTTAATTAAAATACATAATATGTTTTTCCGTATGTATAAATGTGAATATTATTGCTTATATGTAATTGAAATGGGATAATGAAATGAATGAGAATTTAAATGATTCATGCATTATATATTGTGAATGGTTACTCCTCGTATAAGAAGGGGAGCCAGGGGAACATGAGATCTCTTGGGGAGAATGAATATGTCAGTTTTTGTGATGATCCTCTAGAGACTGTGAGAGATTGTGGAGTTCATCCAGGGGATAGACCGTGTGCACCACTATTAGTGATGGATGTCTATGTGTTACATCCTAATCCATCCAATGTCATTTTACAAAGGACCGTGAGAGCCTAAGGTAGGAGGACCATGTGAGCTTCTATATTGTTTAACATGAGACTGTGAGAGATCTTAGAGTTTGGGGGGAATGACCATGAGTGCTTTCCCTAGTAGTGAATGTATGTGCATTACATCTTGGTCCAACCAGAAATAGTATCCAGGGTCTATGTCCATTTGGAATTGGTACACGCTTGGTTCATATAGAGGGATGCTAAACATATATATATATATATATATATATATATATATATGCAGTTACTGTATATATATATGCATAATTGATATGATCATACACTCTAGCTGTGGGATAAATCAGGTATCACTATCAGGTGTTCCTTTAGATCCGGGATGGGTTGTTGGTTATTTATTCATTTCTATTATTTCATTGAAATACTTGCACACTATTTAATTTTATTTCATTTTCTAGATTGAGCTAAACACTGGTGGTCTTGGCCTACTGAGATTTATATGTCACACCCTATTCAGGATTCCATTGCACTAAGGTACCTAAGTAGACTTTTCTTTTTTGTAAAATTGTGGAATTTTTCTATGTTGTATGTTAATACATCAGAGTTAGGAGAAAAGGATGAAGTAGGAGCTCAGGATGCTTGTGAAGATCACCCGTAGGGATTGAGTCCTTTTCATTATTTTTATATTGAATTGAAAAACATGTTTTTTTGTTTACTGCATTCAGATATGTATCACAATGACATGTATACACTATATTAACTGTCATTGTCCACTTTCCTTATTTAGTTGACTATTGCTTTATATCTATTTCCGTCGTTGTTTGAGTTATTATCAATTTCCACAGTGCACTCAAGGTATAAGGTTATAGTCTCCCCACTGACTATCCATACACCTTCACTACTATTAAGTAGCCTCTAGCATAGGAGGAGATTTCCTTGAGGTCTTGTGGTGACCGGTTCGGCTATAGGGTCAAGGGTAAGCCTGATCAGGACATTAAAAAGAGGTATCAGAGGTTCAGGTTTTATTTCTTTTTCCATTGTGTTTCTGTTTTGGATTGTTAGACTGTAGATAAGGAAAGTGTCAGTTCTATGTTAATAGTTATGCTTGGGACTGATCACCCCACGTACGAGAAATGACCAAGTGGATAGGGCTGGTAATTTATGTCTATATTGTTCGTGGTTACTGTTGATATGATTTCACCTTGAGTGACTAGTGTATTTTCGGCTGCTTGTTTATTTATGAATTTTTAAAATTTTCCTTGGCCTAATATTATAAGGAAATTTTATTATATGAATCATCTTAGGAACTTAGAGATTCACATAGATTCACATACCATACATATAATAATCCATGTAGTTTCATTAGTAGGATGCTTATAATTTTTGATTATGTGCCTTGGATAAATTTCATGTTTTGATTTACTTTAGCATGTCCCTTTATACAACATGTTTCATTGATAGATATAAAACTCTTGGGTGTTTATATTCTATGATGCCTATTTATTATCTTATTTTTCTATTTTTCAAGGCATTTTCATTACAACATATTGTTGTGTTACTACATATAAAAAAATGGTAGAGATTTTTTAAAATGTAAATGGATGCATGAGTGGAACATTGACTTGTTTATTTCATAACGGGACCCAATTTTAGTTGTAAGGTATATGGGAGACTTCTAATTAGGAAAACGGTAACCCATGTTTTAAAACAATTCAAAAAGTTCAGCTAATGTTAAAAGGTTAAATGGAAATTTTATGTGATAAATGGGAGTCATATGCCAGCGTTAAGGTATATGGGAGCCTTAAAGGTGTGTTGGGAATTTGGGAATACAACATTATTATTCAAAAGAGACTTCTTGACCTTGGTTGGTTGGTTAATGTTGTAGTAGTTCCCAATGGATTCTTGGGGATGTGAATTTTTGTTAAGGTGGGTTTATTGTAAAGTCCTATGTTTTTCTAACCAAGTTGAAAGACAAAAGTTTTATTTCTTTTTAATTATAACGACTGTTGAGTTTTAAAAATAAGCTCCAGGATGATGTTTTGTGAGTTAGAATATTCTAAACCTGTTTATATCGACCATGGGTAAAGGCTCGAGGAGTTTCTTGGATGGCTGGATGGGTTTCGGGAGCCCCGGGCCTGGTAGAGGTGTACGTACAGGCTGCGCATGGTTAGTCACACCGTACAAGACATTCATACTTGTTAAAATGGTTATCTAATAGCAGATGCATGGTTGACACAAGATCATTCAAACCATACAAGTTAAATAGTGTGTCTTACCCAGTTTATGGTTAGGGATAATTTATTTAATTAAATTCAGGATTAAAAGGAATTTAATTAAATGATATTTATTGGGGGTTTTATTTAATTAAATTCATGGTTAAGTGGAATTCAATTAATTTATGTGAAATCAGTGATTTGTTTAATAAAATTGAGATAAATAGAATTTAATTAAATGATGATGAATTTGAGAATTTATTTAAGTAAATTCAGTTGGAAAGTATTTAATTTAAAAAAGTGAAATGTGGTGTTTATTTAATTAAATTAAATTTGTGTTAATATAATTAAATGATGATGTATTGTAGAATTTAATTAATTAAATTCATTTGAAACAAATTTAATAAAATAAATTGAAAGGGGGGTTTTATTTAACTAAATTAAAGTTGATATAATTTAATTAAATGAAGATAAATTAGAGAATTAATTTAATTAAATTCAGTTAAAAAACATAATTAAATAAAGTGAAATTGGGTTTTTATTTAATTAAATTACAACTGATAGAATTTAATTAAATGGGGTTGATATGGAGAATAAAGAATTAATTTAATTAAATTTTGTTATAGATAATTTAATAAAATGAAATTGAATGGGGGAATTAATTTAATTATATTATATTTAGAGTTTTTAATTAAATGAATTTGAGATGGAGAATTTATTTAATTAAATTGAGTTTAAAAGAATTAAATTTTTTTAATTGATAATGAGTTGGAGTCTTTATTTAATTAAACTAAGATGATAGGAGTTTAATTAAATAACATATAAATAAGTAGTTGAGGATTATCAAAGAAAAAGAATATAAAATGGTATTCTTTAAATTATGTGTAACTGAGGAGTTGGGGTTTCATTTAATTAAATTCAGTGTAAAAAAGGAACTTATTTAATTAATGTGAAATGGAGGTTTCATTTAATTAAATTCAAGGAGAAGAAGAATTTAATTAGTCATTTCAAAATGGGGGTTATTATTTAATTAAACCGAGGTTGAGATAATTTAATTAAATAATGTTGATGAGTTAGAGTTTTTATTTTTTTAACTGAGTTAAGATATTTTAATTAAATAACTTGAATTGGAGAAATTATTTAATTAATTTTTGTTAGAACGAATTTAAATAAATAATGATTAATATGGTGTTGAGTTTTTTAATTAAATTATGTTGAGAGAATTTAATTAAATAATAATGAGTTGTGAAATTTAATTAATGAAATGCGGTTGGAAATAAATTTAATTAAATTATGTGTTAAATGTGGAGTTGTGGTTTTATCTAATTAAATTCATGGTTAAGAAGAATTTAATTATTTGATAAAAATTGTGGTTTTTTAATTAAATTGTATTGAATTAATTTAATTAAATAATGAGGAGTTAGTGAATTTATTTAATTAATTTTTTTGGATGGGAATTTAATAATATGATGTGTAGTTGGTGAGTTGGGGTTTATCTAAGATGTTTAATATTAATGGGTAATAATAATAGTATGATGGCTATTATTATTATTATTGTTTTATTCTTATAATTATTTAAGAGTTTTTAATCTATTAATTCAAGGAGAATAGGAAAGGTAGGTGCACCTATCCCTCGTCCTGCATGATGCATGACACACCCATGGTGCAACAACCATGGGTGGCACACCACCCTCCTCCCCCAGCTCCCTCATCGCGCACCGAATCGCAGTGGTTCCTTCACAGAAGATGTCTGTCTCGTTGAAGTAATTCATTCTATGCATGTTTTTTTCTTCACATCAATTGTCTCATCTATTATTAACCAGTGTTATATTGGGATGTGACCCTAGGATCGGGATTAATCTGGATGTCTTTTGTCTTCAGATCCTATGTGGTGAAAAAGAAATCACAAGACACGTTGTTTTGTATTCTGATGACCGCCGCCAAAGGCAAAGAGACTCAGTTTGTTTTGGTTCACCGTCATCATACTCGGGTAAGGATATATACCCAATTAATGGTTTCCCACCCTTGGATTAGGTGCTTATGGTTTTTTGTGTTGCAGTTGACTATTTTGGTGTGCATTGGTCCATTTTGAACTAATCGGGAGTTCCAGTTTTTGTTGTTAGGTGTTGCGATCAATTCTAAGCATTCGCGTGCATTAATATATAAGTGTGTATGTGCGAGCAGGTAGCGATTTGAGTTAGAAATTATTAGCTCAGCCAATTCCTTGAGACAGGGTCCTTAACATTGCTTAATTTATAAAACATAGTAGTTTTTTAATTACTATTGTTGGGAAATTTGACTGTAAATCCTGAATTAATTATTTATTGTTATAAAATAATATATTTGATTACAAAATCACATTTTTTTAATTAAACCCCTCCAACAGAGATATTCTTCCATTAATCTAAAAAAATAATGATTATACTAATATTTTTGTTTTGCTTACTGATATGTGTTTTTATATTGATGCCCTTACATATTTACGCACTTGGGTTAAGTAGTAATTATGCATTTTCGGAAAAAATAAGTTGAGATAATTAATTAGGGAATTAAATATGATATATTAATTGGCTATGTTGAAATAATTAATTTTTAAATTAATTATATGCATTGAGGTTGTAAAATGGATAATTAATCGGGATATTAATTATGAGAAATTAATTTGGTTAAGTTGAGACAATTAATTATGAATTAATTATGTGCCTTTTGATAGATAATTAATCATGGGATTAATTATGAGAAATTAAACTGGTTAAGTTGAAAAAATTAATTATGAATTAATTATGTTCTTTGAAATGATAATTAATCTGGGGATTAATTATGAGTAATTAATTTGGTTAAGTTGAGATAATTATTTAAGAATTAATTATGTTCCTTTTGAGAGATAATTAATATAGGGATTAATTATGAGATATTAGACTTGGTAAGTTGAAATAATTAATTATGAATAAATTAGGTGATTTGAAATGATAATTAATTGGGAGATTAATTATGAGTAATTAATTTGGTTAGGTTGAGATAATTAATTACGAATTAATTTTGTGCTTTGAGATGATAATTAATCGAGGGATTAATTATGAGGTGATAGAATGGTTAGGTAGAAAAAATTAATTATAAATTAATTATCTGCTTGGAGATGATAATTAATCGAGTGATTAATTGGGAGATATTAATTTGGTTAAGTTGAAATAATAAATTATGACTTAATTATGTGGTTTGAGAATTGTAATTGAGATAATTAATCAGGGGATTAATTTTGAGATATTAAATTGGCTAAGTTGTGATAATTAATAGTGAATTAATTATGTGTCTAGGTAATTGTTATTGTGATAATTAATAGGGGATTAATTATGAGATATTAAATTGGTTAAGCTGAGAAAATTAATTGTGAACTAATTATGTGTTTTGAGTTTTTTAATTAAGATAATTAATTAGGGGATTAATTAAGAGATATTAAATAGGTTAACTTGAGATAAATAATTTTGAATTAAGTATGTTCTATGAGAATTGTAATTGAGATATTTAATCAGGGGATTAATTATGAGATATTAAATTGGCTATGTTGAGATAATTAATTGTGAATTAATTATGTGCTTTGAGAATTGAAATTGAGATAACTAATCAGGGGATTAATTATGAGATATAAAATTTGTCTATGTTGGGAAAATTAATCTTTAATTAATTACATGTATTTGATATTATGATCTAGATATTTAATTGTGGAATTGAATATGGGGAGTTGAGAATTATAATGAGATAATTAGTTATTGAAAATTAATTATGAGATATGAATTGTTTTTTATTAATGAATTGATGAATTAATTAGTAGGATGTGTGTACCCAGTTAATTGTTTAGTTGACTAATGTATTTGACCGTGCACAATGAGATGAATGGGTGTCCCTTGCCTCTTGTTTTTGAGTTGAATGTGAATCCCATGTTAATATTTTAATTTAAATAGTTAAGATGGTTTTCCATATGTATAAAGGTGAATATGATTTCTTATATGTAATTGAAATTGGATAATGAAATGCATGATAATTGAAATGGTTTATGCATTATATGTTGTGAATGGTTACACCTTGTATATGTAGGGGAGGCAAGAGACCGTTAGAGCCCTTGGGGAGAAAAAATATGTTAGTTTCTTTCTGATCCTTTTGAGACTGTGAGCGCTTGTGGAGTTGATCCAAGGGATAGACTATGTGCACTAGTCTTGGTGATGGATTTCAGTATGTTATGTCCTTATCCATCCAATAACATTTTCCAAAGGACCGTGAGAGCCTGACGTAGGAAGATCGTGTGAGCTTTCATATTGTTTTCCATGAGACCATGAGAGATCATGGAGTTTGGAAAAAGGGAAAGACTATGAGTGCTTCCCCTAGTAATGAATTTCTGTTCATTACGTATTGGTCCAACTAGAAATAGTATCTAGGGTATATGTCTATTTGGCGTTGGTAAGAACTTGGTTCATAGAGGAGGATTCTAAGCATATCTATCTATTTATATATATATACTATTACTATATATATATAATTGATATAACCATACAATCCTGCTATGGGATAAAGTAGGTATCTTTGTCAGGTGTCCCTTTGGATCATAGATGAGTTGTTTCTTATTTATTAAATTCTGTTATTTATTCCATATACTTGCACGTTGTTTAATTATATTTCATTTTCTAGATTGAGCGTGAAACCGGTGGCCTCGGCCTAATGAAATTTATAACTGACACCCTATTTCATCCACCATTGCATTGGGGTACCTGAGTAGACATTCCTTTTTTGCAAGATTGTGTACTTTTTCTATGCTACATTCTTATACTTGGGAGTTAGGAAAAAAGAAATGAGCTATAGCTTGGGATTCATGTGAAGACCTCCCTTGATGATTCGGTCTTTTTCATTATTTTGGTATTAAAATGTAAATAATGTTTTTTTGTTTTATTCTTTAGATATGTATCACCATGACATTCATGCATTGTATAAACTGGCATTGGACACTTTGTTTATTTAGTTTACTATTGATTTATATATGTTTTTGTTGTTTTTTGTGTTATTATCTATTTCAAATGATAACTATGAATACAAGGGTATAGTCTCACCACTGACTATCCGTAGACTCTCTCTTCTAGTCAGTAACCTTTGGAATATGGGGAGATGTTTTTTAGGTCATGTGGTGACTGTTCCAGCTACCTGTTCAAGGGTATACTAGGTCAGGATGTTACATGGGGCCACCTTAGACTATGTTTGATGTGAATAACATTCTTTGAATTGTGGTATATTACTATGGATTCATGGTGGAATTATATAGTATTTCCGCACCCATGATTGACCTTACCTGATATGGGATTACATTTTGTTTATTCTATGAAATTTTAGATATATTTTTAGGATCCAAAGTGAAGGTTGATCAGTTATTTAGTTCTATATTTTCTAGATGTAATATTTGATTGTGTGGTGTTTTGTGAGCCCTCTTGAAGTAGTCATGATTTTTTTAATGTAAATAAATTAAATGATTGCTTATATATCCATAAAATTATGACTAAATGAGTAAAACTTTGTGACCAATGATTCGAAGATTTCAGTGGTATTTCCCACCTTGAAATCCATGATGAATTATCTTCCCAATGAGTGATTTATGGTTTAATGAAACAAATGATACTCAAGTACATTTTTCCATAGAATGATCTCCACGTGTGATATATGAAATGTATAGAGTTCTTAATATATTATGACTTCAAGGTTGTTTATAATTTGGAGAATGTAAATACTATAGTCAATTCCCTTAGCATGAAACCCCTTGCTCAAATAGGGATGCATCCATATGAAAAGGTAGCCTTGATATGGTTTTCCTTGGTAAAAGAAATTGGCACCGATTACCTTTGATCAATAGTGGTTTCACCCAAAATTTATCATTGTGTGACGAAGGATAAGCATATAGACATGTATTCTTGAAGCTTATCATGACTAGATATTCTTAGAAGACGCACCTGAGGGATTGTATGAAACAAGGGAGAATTCCATATTTTTATAAGCGAAGATAGTGGTTCTACTTGGTCTATGTGAGGAGGTTTATATAGAATTTGGAAACCCCTATATTTTGGTACATTGTGAGGTGAAAAAGATGCACCGAAACTTTAATCATCAGTTTTGGAATCCATGTATGAAGAAGAGAGTTGTAGAATTTGTTTTGATGTGATCACGTGTCAGTATGTGTAGGGTGATAATCAAGTTCCTACTAGTTTGAGACAACTCCTTGAGATTTAAGATTTAACATGGGATAGAATATTGATGTATATCTATATATTAATTTCTCATTCATTAAAGGGTCATGATACCATCTAGTAAATGATAGTCTGATTGTAACCATCCTAGAAATAGAATCCTAGAGTCAGATGTAATATCCCAAGTAAGTAATGAATAATGGATATTATTATCTATGTCTATTCATGAATTAGATAGTGTTTTGGAGGCTTAAAACGAGAATAAATGCAATCTTAAGCATGGAATACACTAATATTTTTATAAGATTGTTTTACTGCCTTTTAATGGAAAACCATTTTTAAATCAAACTTTTGAAAATTTTATAAGCTTTATTTGTCAAAATAATCTTATTCTTTAGGATTGGGACATTGAAATTTACTTTGGATAAATTTTTGGTATTTTTCTGACAATGTTCATTTTTTAATGAATAGTGAAAAATACTGCATTTTACATCAAAACTGCATTTTCATATAATTTAATTATATCGTTATATTATATTTTTAATTTGTTATACTTTTTAAATAGAATATATTTTTTCCATGTAATACAATGGTGGTCATTGGGAGTAATTTCACTTTGGAATTGGGTATAAACAAGTGCCAAACTTTTCATAGATATTGTTTCAAAAAAACCCGCTATTTGTTTTGACAAAGAGAATTATTTTTAAATAAATTATTGCAATTTATGTCTTTGTAATTTGGTAAAATGGATTACATATTTCGAATCATAAGGTCCAAAATATGTAATCAATACTCTTTTGTATTTGGACATTATGAATATTAACGACGGTAATTATCTTTAATTATCTTGATTAATTAGTAATCGGGTAGTTCAGGATAATAAAATAATATCATAATAATTAGAAATGACCCTAACATGTGTCCTAATGATACTGGTTGTGTCATGGCCGACCATGGGATGCATTTTTCCAAACTTGGGGACCCCATTGAATCACTTTTGTGTGATAACGACATTTTATCTTTTTATTTTTAAAGATAGTTAAATATAACAAAGAATGTATCACCTGAGTAAAACATTTTTAATTTTGTATACATAAATTATCTATTGAACTATAAATAGTCATTGGAAATCTATATTTATTTCCTACATCATAGTATTTTTTTATAATTTTTATAAATTAAATAAATTAAATTATTTTTGACATCATGATGATGCAACGATTACCTCATTAATGAATGATTTAAATAAAATGAAAAGATAATGTAAAATATAAGACTTAAACTTGTAAAAGACCTATTGGATGAGTATATTTTGAAAACTTATCACCTTATCCTAGAAATATATCAATGTGGGACCTTTTAAATCCGAAACACATTTCAATATAAATTAACATTTTATAACATTCCAAGAGTGCCCTCCTCTCCTCTTATAAAGGCCCCCACCTCTACCTATTTACACACACTTTTCAATCCATTTACTTGGACGATCTCTACTAATTTAATCTCTCCACATCCCTCTCTTTATCCTATAATCCTTACCTTAGGCAGAAATCGTTTCAAGAAACCCTTTTGGTACAAACTAATAGGAGTTACCCAAATTTAAAGGTAAAGTCTTCTCTAATGTTCTTTTGTTTTATTTCGCTTCTCCAACCCCCTAAACTCTTTTTATTCATTTATTTTCTAACAAAAACGGTATGTTAAATATACTAGGATGTTTTTATAATAATTATTCGAGCTACACTAACACACACCTACATCTAACAGTTAAAGAACATACTGTTTTCGTGGATGGAAAATTTCTGCCTCACGAAATGATGATTGTTCAATATTCTTATAACACCTTCAAATGTGGCCATTAAGATGTCAATATATTTATATATGATATATAATATGTTGATTTTTTACTTAATATTATGTATTTTTCATTTATGTCATAACTTTATGGCTTCCATTATGGGTAAACGCGATGTCTTCATTTTAGGAAGTGCGGACTACCGCCCCCTCAAAGTGATTTTATTTGTTAATGACATATGTGGGACATATAAAGGATAGATTTAATGATATTATATATGATATTATACTAGAATTTTGATATACCTTTATATCATTATGATTCAATTCCATTAAATAGAAAATAGAAATGAAAGTAGCGTTCATGCGTACGTACGGCTTACCGTCTCCATGAACGGTGAATTTCATTTCTTACCTCTAAATGTTATGTAATATTATAAATGAATGTATATAATGGATATATATGATATATATGATATCTAAATCATGAATATAATTCTGGATATAATGGATATTTTACCACATGAACAACTTGTAATTATAAAGAGTTTATTTTTGACTCAAGTACCAATGATCGACAAATCGACCATTATTAACTTAAATAATTACATAGTGTTCATAACATGGTAATAAGTGATATAAGAGGAATATTGAACTCGAAAAAAATTCTTAAGTAAGTAGAAATTAACTCAAGTTTATTATTCAGGATATTAAAGAACGATCAAGTCAAGTCGGACACGAGTTATGGGACTTCGTCTCAATCTCCTTTCATTGAGGCATATTTTGTTTTATACACAACTTTCTTTTATACGGTGTATAAACCCCTTTGACTTTTATGTTTATTCAAAAGGAATCTTTTTTATACAAATCATTTAATAAATGACATAAGGGAATGTTTTTGTCGTACATATGAGGCGACAATGGCTTCTCCACCACTGTGACCATTATTTGAGTTTTGGCTTCCTCTACAAGCCATAACTTTTTTTTAAAATGAAAAATAAATACCATATTTTACTTTTCATTTATTTTTGTATTAAAAATGGTTTTCATAATGTTTTTATTATATCAATGTGTTGTATTGATATCTTGTGATTGAAATGTGGAAATGTTATGTTTCCTTTATGCATGTTTTATTGATATGATCATGTTATAGTTCTTGAGAATTGTTATGAATACGGGTGGTTCTGTGATAAACTATGGGCAGGTGAGCCTGATATAGCTCTCCAATGCCTTGGGTAACGCAAAGGGGTTAAAAGTTAAGGTTTCTCCGAAGAGATTTAGGGAATATACTGTGATGAGTATTCCAAACATAACCATGAGGGTTACTCCCTACATAAGAATGTTATGAATGCCTCAAATTACCTTTATGTCATATGATTTCTATGATTTATTCATGATTTGATGAGGTATGATAAAATTATTATGTTTTATGAGTAAAGTATGATTTTTTACATGGACTAATGTTTTCATTTCATACTTTTATATCCCTTACTATGCTTTTTATACTCATCCCATGTTTTTGAAATGTTTTTCACAGGTCAAGGGAAAGGTACATGATGTGATGATAGTGTCAAGGAAGTGTCAAGAAAGAATCCATGTTTCATTTTAAATTTTTTTTCTGTTGATGGAAAAAATGAGTACTATCTTTTATGTAACGACTTTGTTTAAATGTGGAATGTAATGCCTGATTTATGATCCAATTCCCTAAAACTCTAAAACTGAAAAGATCCTCAATGTGTATTCTTGAAATAACTCAAGATTAAGTAATGTTTAAGGCTGGGGCCTTATAGTTGGTATCAGAGGTCAATTTAGATAAATTCAGGAGTTAGAATTCTATTATATTATTATCCAAAAATATTTTTTGTAATGGTCAAATTGACATGATATAGAATTTGCAGATTACCATGTTGCTTCATCTAATACATGTTTTTTCAGAATGGTTTTCCGTAGAGGAAACTGGGAAGCAGTGCTAGGAAGGCATACAGAAGGAAATGACCTTCTGAATCAGCATCATGAGATGGTAAGAATTGGAACTGTATAGTTTTTTGCAGTAATGGCGCAGTTGACTCAATCGATAAATGTTGGTGGTATCCATGTAAGAGATCAGCCCGATCAACCGCAGAGGAACATGTCAGTGGTGGAACATTTCATGAGGCAACATCCCCCATCATTCAGAGGATCATCTGACCCTGTGCTAGCTTAAGGGTGGATTAAAGCACTGGAGAAGATTTTTGATGTCATGGGGTGTTCAGACAATCAAAAGGTTAGACGTGCAATTTAACATTTTGAGGTTGAAGCAGATCAGTGGTGGTCGATGGTTAAAAATATCAGGGATGCTAATGAGATTGATGCTCTCTACTGGGATGAATTCAAAGGTATGTTTCTTGAGAAGTATTTTCATAAGGCTGTTCGAATTAGGATGGAAAAACAATTCTTGGAATTGATGAAAGAGGATGACTCAGTGGCTTTTTATGAAGAAAGGTTCATTCAATTGGCAAGGTATGCTCCAAATTTTATCCGAGACCTTGATAGTAAATTCAATCGTTTTTACTCAGGATTAAAGCCAAAATATAGAAAGGCTTTAGCTTCTCGTGAGTTCAAAAGTTATCAAAAGCTTGTTCGATGTGATGAGAAGGTGGAAATGGAGTTTACCGATGATCAAGTGTTATATAACAACCAGCAGAAAAAGAGACCAAGGTGGCAGGAGAAAGGGAAGAATTCTTCAAAAAGGTCTGATGGTAAGAAAACTAAGTTTCCAGTTTGTGATAAATGTGGTAAAAGGCATGCTGGGGAATGTCTTCTGAATTCTAGAAAGTGTTACCGATGTGGTAAGATGGGACATAAGGCTCATGATTGCACTGAAAAAGATCAGGATGATGGTAAGACCAAATTTGATTTACAGTTAGTGAAATATTTTAAGTGCAATGAGATGGGTCACTATGCAAACGAGTGTCCGACAAAGAGCTCGAGTGATGGGAAGTAGTTAGACTAGAATCAGAATTGGGTGGTGAAATGCTTTACAACTACTTCATCAGATGTTGGGCCATCAAATGTAGTGGTATCAGGTACTTTGTTTGTTTTTTCAGATTATACCAGTGTGTAGTTTGATTCAGGGTCTACACATTCTTTCATCTCTGAAAACTTTTATAGTAAAATGGGAATACCATCTCAAGAAATGACTCCTAACCTTTTGGTAAAAACACCTAGGGGAAATATTGAGGAAAACAGAATTTATAAGAATATTCCTATCCTTATCCGTGGAAAGAACCTACTTGAAAACCTTATTGTTTTACCTCTAGTAGAGTTTGATGTTATCCTGGGTATGGATTGGCTCTCTATTTACCATTCTAAGATTGACTATAGAGCTAAAAAAGTTTCTTTTCAGAAGGAATTTCAGTTTGTATACAACAATGAACCCTTACTGTTGATAACATATCAATAGGCTGAGAAACTTGTCAAAGATAGAAATGAATGTTACCTTGCACATATTGTTGAAAACATATGAACTATTCAAATTAATGATGTGCCAGTGGTGATTGAGTATCCTGATGTTTTTCCTGATGAGTTTCCTAGAATAATACCAGATCGAGAAGTTGAGTTTACTGTTGACTTAGTTCCTGATGCTAAGCCAATTTCAAAACCCCCTTATCGAATGGATCAAATTTAAATTTTAGAGTTGAAGGAACAATTGCAAGATTAATTAGAGAAAGGTTTCATTCGACCTAGCACATCACCATGGGGTGCTCCTATTTTATTTTTTAAAAAGAAAGATGGTTCAATAAGACTTTGCATTGAATATAGATCCTTGAATAACATCACTATTAAGAACAAATATCCTTTGCCTCATATCGATGATTTTTTTGATCAGCTTCAGGGAGCTCAGTATTTTTCAAAGATTGACCTGAGATCAGGGTACCATCAGTTGAAGGTAAAGGAAGCAGATATTTTCCATGAGTTCTTGGATAAGTTTGTGGTTGTTTTCATTGATGATATTTTGGTGTTTTCTAAAAGTAAAGAGGAGCATGAAAGACATTTAAGGGTTATTTTTCAAACCATAAAAGAAAATAAATTGTATGGGAAATTCAGCAAGTGTAAGTTTTGGTTGCAACAAATTTCTTTCATTGGTCACATTGTTTCTAAAGATGGGATAACTATTGATCCTGCAAAGACAAAGGTTGTTGAAGAATGGCCAAGACCCACAAATGTCACCGAGATTCATAGTTTTCTTGGTTTGGCGGGCTATTACCGAAGTTTTGTTAGAAATTTTTCATGGTTATCTAGTCCAATGACTAAACTAACTCAGAAGGGTGTTAAGTTTATCTGGACAAAAGAATGTGATGATTGTTTTTAGGAATTGAAAAGAAGATTGGTGAATGCTCTAGTTTTGGCACTACCTTCCAGGAATGGGGAGTTTGTTATCTACAGTGATGCTACATTGAAAGGAATTGGTTGTGTACTAATGAAGAATGATTAGGTAATTTCTTATGCTGCACATCAGTTTAAAACTCATGAGGTAAATTACCCTACACATGATTTGAAATTAGCTGTTGTTGTTTTCGTTTTAAAAATTTAGAGGCATAATTTGTATGGAGTAAAGTGTGAAATATATACTGATCACAAAAATTTAAAGTACATATTCACTTAGAAAGAATTGAACATGAGATAGAGGATATGGATAGAATTAATCAAGGATTATGATTTTACAATTCATTACCATCCAGGAAAAGAAAATAAAGTGGCTGATTCTTTGAGTCGAAAAAGTAATGCTTCATTAACAATGTTGCATTTTGAATGTGATCCTTTGGTTAAGGATTTGATGAACTTTGGCATAGAAGTTGTTGGTGCAGGATGTCCTTATGTTTTGTTTTAGGTATCAGTGAAATCTTCTCTATCAGACAGAATTAAGCAAGCACAAAAGCAAGACAACGAGTTGAAGAAAATGGTAGAGCTGGTTTAGAAGGGTAAGTTTCCTGAATTCAACATTGATAATGATTGTGTTTTGAGATTTGAGAAGGTATTGTGTGTGCCTTGTGATTCACAGTTGAAGAGAGAGTTGTTATATGAAGCTTATAGTTCTCCGTTTTCAGTTCATCCAGGCAGTACTAAGATGTATAGAGATCTTCGGGAGTATTACTGGTGGGACAGAATGAAAGAAGATATTACTGATTTTACTGTGAAGTGTTTGACTTGTCAACAGGTTAAAGCAGAGCAGAAGTTACCGAAAGGGATGCTTCAGCCTTTACCAGTTCCAGAGTGGAAATGGGAGAATATAACCATGGACTTCATTGTGGGATTGCAGAAGACACCTCGAGGTAATAATGCAATATGGGTTATAGTAGATCGCTTGACTAAATCTGCTCATTTCCTTGCTATATGAGATAATTTTCCCCTAGATCTACTTTTCTGTTTGTATCTTAAAGAGATATCCAGGTTACATGGATTTCCTCTATCCATTATATCTGACCGTGATCACAGGTTCACTTCTAACTTTTGGAATGGCCTTCATAAGTCGTTGGGTACTGAATTAAATTTTAGTACATCTTTTCATCGTCAATCAGATGGGCAGTCAGAATGAACAATTCAGACTTTGGAGGATATGATATGTGCATGTTCGAATGATTATCAGGGAAGTTGGGACCAACATATTTCTTTGGTTGAGTTTTCTTATATTAATAGTTTTCATTCCAGTATACAGATGACACCATTTGAGGCATTTTTTGAGAAGTAGTGTCGAACTCCATATTTCTAGGATGAAGTGGGTGAAAGGAAGTTTATGGGACCAGAATTGGTAGAAGAGTTGGCATAAAAAGTTCAACTGATACAAAAACACATGAGAACAGCTCAGAGCAGGCAGAAGAGTCATGTAGACAACAGGAGGAAAGATCTCTCTTTTGAGGTAGGTGATCATGTTTTTTTCAAAGTATCACCATGGAAAAGTGTGATGTGATTTGGTAAGAAAGGAAAGCTGAGTCCAAGGTTCATTGGACCAAACGAAATTCTAGAGAGAGTTGGATCAGTTTTATACTGAGAGGATTTACCTCTGAGTTTATCTCTGGTACACAATGTTTTTCATGTTTCAATGTTAAGGAAGTACATGCCAGATCCATCTAATGTTTTGAGTCCAGAGGTAGTTCAATTGGAAGAGAATCTATCTTATGAGGAACAATCGGTCTAGATTCATGACCACAGGGATCAAGTGTAGCGGAATAAGGTGATTCATCAAGTAAAGGTTTTGTGTAAAAACCGAATGAGTGAAGAGGCAACATGGGAATCTGAAAATACAATGAGAGATAAATACCCCCACTTATTCGATAAGTAAATAAATTGTGGGGACACAATTTTCTAAAGGGGGAAGGATGTAACATCCCAAGTAATTAATGAATAATATATATTCTTATATATGTTTATTCATGAATTATATAGTGTTTTAGAGGCTTAAATGAGAATAAATCCAATCTTAAGCATGGAATACACTAATATTTTTAAAATATTGTTTTATTGCCTTTTGATGGAAACCCATTTTGAAATCAAACTTTTGACAATTTATATAAGCTCTATTTGTCAAAATAATATTTTTCATTATGATTGGGACATTGAAATTTACTTTGGATAAATTTTTTGTATTTTTCTGACAATGTTCATTTTTAATGAAAAGTGAAAAATACTGCATTTTACATCAAAACTGCATTTTCATCTAATTTAATTATATGGATAGATTATGTTTTTAATTGGTTTTAAAGTGTAAATAGAATATATTTTCACCATTTAATCCAATATTGGTCATTTGGAATAATTTCACTTTGGAATTGGGCATAAACAAGTGCCAAACGTTTCATAGATATTGTTTCAAAAAACCCCGCTATTTGTTTTGACAACTGGAATTATTTTTAAATTAATTATTGAAATTTCTGTGTTTGGAATTTGTTAAAATGGATTACATATTTGGAATCATAAATTCAAAATTATGTAATCAAGACTCTTTTGTTTTTGGACATTATGAATAGTAACGACGGTAATTATCTTTAATTATCATGATTTATTAGTAATCGGGTGGTTAAGGATAAAAAAATGATATCATAATAATAACAAATGACTCTAACATGTTTCCTAATTATATTGGTAGTGTCATGTACGAACATGGGATTCCTTGTGCCAAACTTGGGAACCCCATGGAATCACTTTTGTGTGATAATGACTTTTTATATTTTTATTTTTAAAGAAAGTTAAATATAACAAAGAATGTATCACCTGAGTAAAACATTTTTACTTTTGTCTACAGAAATGATCTATTGAACTATAAATAGTCATTGGTAATCTAAAAATATTTCCTACATCATAGTATTTTTTTATAATTTTTAGACATTAAATAAATTAAATTATTTATGACATTATAATGATGCAGCGATTACCTCATTAATGAATGATTTAAATAAAATGAAATGATAATGTAAAATATACGACTTAAACTTGTCAAAGACCTATTGTATGAGTATATTTCTAACCCTTATCACTTTATCCTAGAAATATATCAATGTGGGACCTTTTAAATCTGAAACACATTTCAATATAAAGTATCATTTTATAACATTCCAAGAGTGCCCCTCCTCTCCTCTTATAAAAGGCCCCCACCTCTACCTCTTTACACACACTTCTCAGGACATTGGCTTGGAAAATATCTGCTAATTTTATGTATCCACATATCTTTATTAATCCTAGAAGCCTTACCTTAGGCAGAAATCTCTTCAAGAAACCCTTTTGGTACAAACCAAGAGGAGTTACCCGATTTAAAGGTAAAGTCTTCTCTAATGTTCTTTTGTTTTATTTTGCTTATCCAACCCCCTAAACTCTTTTTATTCATTTATTTTGTAACAAAACCAGTATTTTCAATATACTATTATGTTTTTATAATAATTATTCGAGCTACACTTACACACACCTACATCTAATGGTTAAAGAACATACTGTTTCCGTGGATGGCGAATTTCTGCCTCACGAAACGATGATTGTTCAATATTCTTATAACACCTTCAAAGGCGGCCATTAAGATGTCACTATATTTATATATGATATATAATATGTTTATTTTTTTCCTGAAGCTTCGGTATTTTTCATTTATGGAATACCTTTATGTCTTCCATTATGGGTAAATGCGATATCTTCATTTTAGGAAGTGCGGACTACCGCCCCCTCAAAGTGATTTGATTCGTTAAAGCCATATGTGAGACATATAAAGGATATAGTTAATGATATTATTTATGATATTTTACTGGAATTATAATATACCTTTATATCATTACTATTCAATTTCATTAAATAGGAAAGATAAATGAAAGTAGCGTTCATGCGTACGTACGACTTACCGTCTCCATGAACGATGCATTTCATTTCTTAACTCTAAATGTTATGTAATATTATAAATGAATGTATATACTAGATATATAAGATATATATGATATATAAATCATGAATATAATTCTATATATAATGGATATTTTACCACATGAACAACTTGTAATTATAAATAGTTTATTTTTGACTCAAGTACCAATGATCGACAAAACGACCGTTATTAACTTAAATAATTACATAGTGTTCATAACATGGTAATAAGTGATATAAAAGGAATAATGAACTTGAAAAAGGTTCTTAATCATGAATAAATTAACTCAAGTTTATTATTCAGGAAATTAAAGAACGATCAAGTCAAGTCGGACACGAGGTATGAGACTTCATCTCAATCTCCTTTCATTGAGGAATATTTTTTTTATACACAAATTTCTTTTATACAGTGTATAAAACCCTTTGACTTTTACTTTTATTCAAAAGGAATATTTTTTATACGAAGCTTTTACTAAATTACAAAAGAGAATGTTTTTGACGTACGTATGCGGCGACAACGACTTCTCCTCCGCCGTGACCATTATTTGAATTTTGGCTTCCTCTATAAGCCAGAACTTTTTTTTAAAATGAAAAATAAATAGCATGTTTTACTTTTCTTTTATTTTGGTATTGAAAATGGTTTTCATAATATATTTATTATATCAATGTGTTGTATTGATATATTGTGATTGAAATGTGGAAATGTTATGTTTCCTTCATGCATGTTTTATGTGATACGATTATGTTATGGTTCTTGGGCGTTGTTATGAAGATGGGTAGTTCTGTGATAAACTAATGGTGGGTGAACCCGATATAGCTCTCCAATGCATTGGGTAATGCAAAGGGGTTAAATAGTAAGGTTTCTCCGAAGATATTTAGGGAATATACTGTGATGGGTATTCCAAACGTAACCATGAGGGTTACTCCCAACATAAGAATGTTATGAATGCCTCAAGTTACCTTTATGTCTTATGATTTCTATGATTTATTCATGATTTTATGCGGTATGTTAAAATTCTTATGTTTTAGGAGTAAAGTATGATTTATTACATGGACTAATGTTTTCATTTCGTACTTTTATATCCCTTACTGAGCTTTTTATGCTCATCCCATGTTTTTGAAATGTTTTTCACAGGTCAAGGGAAAGGTACATGATGTGATGATAGTGTAAAGGAAGGTGTAAGAAAGGATCCATGATTTATTTTAAATTTGTTTCCTTTGATGGAAAAAATTAGTACTGTCTTTTATGTAACCACTTTGTTTAAATGTGGAATGTAATGCATGATTTATGATCTAATTCTCTAAAACTATAAACCTGAAAAGATCCTCAACGTGTATTCTTGAAATAACTCTAGATTAAGTAATGTTTAAGGGTGAGGCCTTATATCAGTGGTTACATATTACATTGTTGTTAGATACAAGCAATAACCTACCAAAAAAATGAATAGTTTAGAAGCCTTGGAAAACTAGATACACAATTGAGTATTTCATTAAAAAATGAAATAAAAATTATAACATAGTGAAAGAAAATGTATTGCATCCTCAGACTCATTCATTGATTCCTTCTTCATATCCCATGAAAGTGAAACAAAGTAAGGTTGATCTCAAATACCATGTAAGGGTAACATATAGTAGAATATATCATTATTTATTAAGTAAAAAACAATATGGTGTGGTAAATAACTAAAAACACATTACATTTAATCAATAACATGGTCATGAATAACAATATAACATGAATAAATAATGATAAAATAATTATATATTAATAACCAAAAGATCTTGAAGCTAATCCATTGAAAATATCAAAAAAGTAATATCATGGATAATTATAGCTGAATTTTTAGTGAATAAAATTATTAATAATGAATTTAATGATCTCAAACATAGTGATATCTATACCTTCAAGACCTTATGCAATGAAAATTTAATCGATATGTTATTTTACACCATAAACCTATTTAATTATATCTTACTGATTTGTCTCATGATACCTATCAATACATGTATGGGTATATAATTTTGGGACTCCCATTAGTTCATATCCAATTAAATCCACATATATAAAATGATTGAATTAATTCATGAACAATATGACGTACTGATAAATATATGTATTGATTAAAGAATATAGATTTATCAAGGTTTTACCCAATCTATCAAATAACAATCATAGTAAATAATTTTATTTATAATTTATAAAATGTCTAATAAATAATCACATATATGAAAAATAACATGTATATTTAATTTAAATGTACTATATAATTATCAAAATAAATTTAATGTTTTAGGAGAAATTTAATGAATTCAAAATTTTACAAGAATGTTAATTTAATACTTTCCCTAATTGATTTCATCATAATACATTTAGATAATAAAAAAATGATGGTATCATTAAAACATATCCCCAGTGAACTATGATTAAAATAGATATTTTTTTTCATTTATGAATATAAATATAAAATAAATACCATTTTAAACCTTATTGAAGAAAATACCCTTTTCACATTGAAAATAACTATTAAAGAATAAAAAAATTTAAGATTAATCAAAAACAAATATTTAAAAAAGCCTTGTAAATATGTAAAAGAAGATTTAATGTAATAATTATTCATGAAGGAGGGAATATTCTATTCATGCTGAGTATGTTAAAACCAAGATTCCTGTCCCATTTTTGGTACAAAGTCAAAAAGTACCAAGCTCAGAAAATGACCAGAAGATTTCATTTTAATTTTTTTTAAAAGTAAAACATGGGTAAAAATATCTTTATCCAATAATTGTGTAATGTTAAAAATATTCTCTAAAACATTTTAAGAAAAATATTGATATGGAATAAAAATAACATTTGGCCAAAAACATAAATAAAATTGGATTTTCTTAAAACGTTTTCTCAATAATTTTAAATACCAATGATTGAAAAATGGAATAATTACTTGAAATATTCATTAATGACTATAGGATAAGAAAATGAAATGGTTTTATTAGATAATGATATTATAATTTTCTTTAATGGAAATTCATGCATAAATAATCCCAATTAAAATGAGATTAAGACCTAAACCCTTATCTCTTTAGAAACATTGGAATCATGAACCCTATAAAATGAAAATGTTCAAATGAAACATTAAATATGGTTAATATAAATAGATTCATGATATAATATATCAAAGGGGAATTATATACACCAGATATAAATAAATAGGTTTATAATACCAAATATGTATAATGGAGTGGAAATTGAGATGAAATATCTTACTAATATCATAATGTTGATGTTAGGATTAATCAATGAATTAATTATTTGTATCAAATGTAAAACCATATAAAAAATTTTACAAATACAAACTTAAAAAATAAAAATAAATTACACAAAAAATTGTAGAATATCAAATACATTGGAGAAGTAATATAACCTAATGAAAAGAAATTGAGTTATGAAATTCCTTACCACTTGGTAACATTCAATTCAAATATGTGCTGAAGAAATTATTAATAATTGAAATATAAAATACCATGCAGTATAAATTATTCATTATATTACATATAATAAGTAATTTTATAAACCATATAAAAATATTTGGTTCATAACATCAAAATATTCCTTAATGAAATGAAATTAAGACGAAGTCCCTTACCTCACACTTCACATTAGTTGAACATGAATTAACCAAATATCTAATGGTTATAAACATGTTATTAATTTATAGTATAACCATATTAATATTTATAATTTCATATATTGTCCTCTTATAACATTTCACAACATATTTGTTAATAATATTTCAATATTAAATTTGTTTCAGATGTTAACTACTTCGTTTTATCATGTATGTTTTGTCAAAGATATCCTAGTTCTTGTCCAAGGATAGAGATTAATCATATAAATCATGATATTAATTGTATAAATATAACATTAATTAACTACATACCTTTTTATACCAATTATTTAAATTTTTACAAGTAAAATAAATAACATCACTTTGGGGTGATGGTAGGTCGTACATACGTGCAAGTGGTGATATAATTCCCTTAATAGGTGAAAGGGCAAGGATGTAGTTAATATATTAATTTTGTGAAATTAATATCATTTCATGCATATCATATATATTCATTATTTCTATGATTATGAATATCTATATGAGTTAGTGATGGAAAATAAATTACATTGGGTCATGAGGTGGTAGTCATTACTTCAAATAAGGCCTTTAACAATACAAAAATATGCCATTTTCAGCACACAAAAAAAGCACACAAGTGTATCATGATAAAAATACCTATGATATTGGTAGTACTTTAGAAGAACCTATAAAGGAAAATTTTATTAGTACTATAATAAGTGCTGATATTGGATCCATTTATCAGTAATTAATTAAGTGCAGATAAAATACCCAATTTATAATCAATTTTTTTAGGGATGATAAATGTATCTTTTTTTAGTGCTATAAATTGAACAGATTATGGGATACTTTATACGTTTTATAAAACATAGTAATAAAGGTATCCTTTTTCATAACTATTAGTTGTGGTCATAAAGGGTTCCTTTTTCAGGGATATTACAAGAGCTGATAAAAGTTCTCTTTATCGACACTAGTGTTATCGCTGATAAAGGGGCATACTGACACACTGTGAAGTTAAAATTATAGCATAATACATTATAAAAAACAACATAAAAATAGAAAATATAGGTTTCAAATAGATAATTTAGTTGAAATAAATTTTACAACCTAAATAATGAGAAAAACAAAATATTATAGTCATTTCAAGAATTGGTTTTTACAATTACATGAGTAAGTAAAAAATATCACAGACACTCAAAAACATCAATGTTCTATTGTATTTTGCCCTAGAACCCCAATTATTCTATTTATGAACAAACAATCCCAGCTCAATAAAAGTAATTCACCTATATAAGAAAACAATTATTATGTTTGTGATACTATAAAGAAATAAATTATATACAATGTGTTAATTTTAAACTAAAAACATATAATTCATACCAAGAACATTGTGTATCATATTGAGTTTCGATTGTTTCTTAAATGTCACTCCAATTATTTTTTTCTCATAAGTTGGAATTTTTGAATTGTCTCTCATCTATGGATACAAAAAACTTACTATATATGGGACCCAATTCAAGAGGAATTTCTTTTTTTTGTAATACCCTTCAATTGTCACACTATTTATTATTCATCTACAAACATTAAATATATTAAAATTAACTAAATAAGTATAATATAAAATGATATGGATTTTAATTAAGTAATAGTAGATAAAATTATGATAAAAAAATTGAGATCATTAACTCTGTTTTTTCAATGTAATGCATTTTTTAAACTAAAATGGCACTTATATATTGAAAACAGGCACTTTGTTTCATAATGACAACACTGTGTTTCATATTTATGTGTATAAAATTTATATATATCACAAATTAATTTTGGATCATCATAAATTATTAATAAAATATGATTTAGTGTTATCGATTCTCATTGAGGGATACATGTTGTTATCTAAATTGAAAATTTCAAACTGATAACTGACACTATGACTCATATATGGAACACCATATATTATATTGAGGTGAGGATGATTCCTAAAGACCAAAAACGAATTATGGATCATTTTCCTAAAGTATCAAAACAATTGTAACATGTTCTATCAATTTAGTTTTTGTGACATGTGTTTTTAACTAAAATTCAAAATTTAAAATAAAACCACAATATTTTAGTAATACCAGACAAAACATGTGTCATATTAAGGTATTAATAATTCATAAATATATAAAATTAATTAGGGATAATTTACCAAAGTTATCAAACCAATATGAATAGGTTTTCTTATATTTGAGTCTATCACTTGTTTTTCTACTAAAATGTAATTTAAAAAACACTTTCAATCATACTAATCACATCATTTGTTGGTTTAATGTGAGATTGACTAATACACATAAAAAATGACTTATGAATCATTATCCTAAAATATCAATATAATATGATAATTTTTTATTTTTTTTCAGTTTGGGACATGTGTTTTGAACAAAAATGTCAATTTTAAATTGATAAATGACATTTTGAGTAATTCCATGAACACTTTGTATTGTATTGAGATAAAACTAATTCCTACATGTTACAAATGACTTATATATTGTTCTTGTAATATATTTAAATGATCCTAATTTTTTTTAGCTTTTACTATGTCAGTTTTCTTTTTTACTAAAATTGTATTTTAAACTAAAAACACAAACATTGAGTTATACTGGTCACACTATGGATCGGATTGTGGATATGAAGATTCCTATATGTTAGAAATGAAATATTTATCCTTTTCCCAAATTATCAAAATAATATGAATGTTTTTACTTGGTATAGAGTATGTCACTTTTATTTTTTTACTAAAATATCAATTTAAACTGAAAATATACACCTTGCGTTGTACCAGTCAAATCATGCATCACTTTGTTGTGAAACTAATTCCATATGTCATAAATGACTTATGTATCATTTTCATAATGTATCAATAAAATACAAGAATATTTTATTGGACATCAATGAGTGACACACGTTTTAAATAAAAATAATAATTTTCAACTGTTAATTGACACTCTGAGTCATACAGAGCACACTCTCTATTTGATTTTGGTGCATCTAATTATAATATGTCACAAATAAATTATAGATAATTGTAGTAAAGTATAAAAAAATACAAATCGATTTTCTCACTTCTGAGAAAGTCACTTGTCTTTTTTACTAAAATGGCATTCTTAAATAAAAATACACACTTGAAGTCATACTAGTCACACCATGAGCCAGATCGAGGTGAGTTTGATTCCTATATGTAAAAAATTACTTATAGATATTTTTATGAAATTATCAAAACAAATTGAATGAATTTTAACTGTTTTCATCATTTCACTTGTATTTTTTAATAAAATTAAATTTTTAATAAAAAAACACTTGGGGTCATACCGGTCACACCATGTGTTTCATTGAGGTTAGTTTGATCTTATATATCATTAATGAAATATGGATTCTTTTAAAAAATTATAAAAAAATATGCATCTTCTCAGTTTTGAGTACGTCACTTGTATTTTTTTTTCTAAAATGTCATTTTAAGATAAAAAATACACTTTGGATAATACTGGTCATATATTGTTTTGATTTGATGTGAGATGAGTTTCTAAATGTCAAAAATAACTTATGAATTGATTTCCTAAAATATAATGATAATCAGAGAGCATTTTTTTGTTTTTAGTAAGTAAAACATATTTTGAACTAAAATTCCTATTTTAAATAGATAACATATACTTGATCCATACCAAGAACACCATGTATCATATTGAGGTGTGGATGATTTCTAAATATAAAAAATTCCCGATGGATCATTATTTAGATGTATCAAAACAATCCAAATGTGTTTCCTTAGTTTTGAGTTTTTCACTTGTCTTTTTTACCGAAATTTCCTTTTAAACTAAAATACATAATCTTCAAGAAATTTCAATCACACCATTAATTTTATTGAAGAGTGTCTGATTCCTACACATCACAAATTATTTATAAATAATTTTATAAAATCATCAAAATAATTCAAATATATTTTCTTGGATTTTATTATGTCACTTTTCTTTTTTACTAAAATGACAATTTTTAATAAAAAGAAACACTTGGAGACAAACTAGTAACATAATGCATAAAATTGAGTTTTTTATCCCTACATGTTACAAATGACATATGGATTGTTTTACTAGTGTATCAAAACAATCTGTATTTGTTTTATCAGTTTTTATTATGTCACTTTTTTTTTTCGAAAATACCATTTTTAACAAAAAAACATTTACTTTGATTCATACTAGCCACATCATGTGTCGGTTTTATGTGAGACTAATTACAACATCTTAAAAATTACTTTTGAACCATTTCCATAAAATATATAGATATTTAGAGTGTGTTTTCTCAAATTTTATTGAGTGATAGACATTTTGAACCAAAATTATAATTTTAAAATGATAACATGAATTTTGAGTATTATCGGGCATATTGTGTGTCAGATTGAAGTGTGGATGATTATTACACATCAAAAATGACTTATGGTACATTTTCATAGAGTATCTAAACTATGTGAATGTGTTTTCCTAGTTTTGAGTCTGTCACTTATCTTTCATACTAATATGTCATTTTAAAATGAAAAAATAAACTTCGAGTCACACTAGTCACACCATGCATTAGATTGAGTTAAGGTTGATTCCAATACATCAAATATTACTTATGGATCATTCTTATAAATTATTAAAATAATTTTAATGTATTTTATCATTTTTTCAGTATGTAAATTTTTATTTTTACTAAAATGACAATTTTAAATAAAAAGACACACTTGGAGTCATGCCAGTCACATCGTGCATCAGATTGATGTGTGTTTGATTCCTATATATCAAAAATGACATATAGATTATTTTACTGAAGTATCAAAACAATCCATTTTTTTTCTTATTTTTGAGTTTGTCAATTGTATTTTTACTAAAAAGTCATTTTTAACTAAAAACATACATTTTGATTCATACTAGTCACACCATGTGTCAGTTTGATGAGATAATTATTCATACAAATTAAAAATGACTTATGAATTATCTTTATTATAATATAAATACTATCAGAAAATGTTTTCTTAGTTTTAATTGAGTGACACCTATTTTGGAAAAACGAATGTCAATTTAAATCTGATAATCGTCACTTTGAGTCATACTAGGCACACCGCATATCATATTACGGTGAGGTTGATTTCTAAACATAATTATTTACTTATGTATCATTGTTCTAAGGAATAGAAACAATAGAAAAGTGCTTTATTACTTTTGAGTATATCATTTTTCTTTTTTCTCTCATATGTAATTTTAAAACAAAAACATAAAATTAATGTCATATATATCACACTATGTATCGGATTGATGCGTGGATGATTATTACATGTTAAATTTGACATATAGATCATTTTTATAAATTATAAAATAAATAAATTTTTTTTTCTCTATTTTGACTATGTCACTTGTAGTTTTTAATAAAATACCATTTTAAACTAGAACATGCACATAGAGTCATATTGGCCACACCATGCGTCGTATTGGCGTGAGGTTGATTCCTATAGGTCAAAAATGACTTGTGGGTCATTTTTATAATTTTTTACACTATCTGAATGTGTTTTCTTAGTTTTAAGTATATTATGTGTATTTTTTTACTAAAATGTCAATTTTAATATCAAACCACACAATTTGTGTAAAATGAAAATTTGGTTTTGAAAAAATTCAGTTCGAGACATAATAGCCCCATCATGGGTAAAATTGTCATATTATTGATTTCTACATGTGAAAAAATAATGATATATTATTTTACTGATGTTTGAAAGCAATAAGATCTCATTTTATTAGTTTTGGGAATGTAATGTTTATTTTGGACTAATATGTAAATTTAATAAAATAATATCAGAGAAAAATGATAAGGAAATTTATTAAAAAAACACAGATAAAATGAAGAGTAAATTAACTAAATAAGTAGTATGAAGTCACCTAATCATGATGTCTGTATAAATTCTGACCCAATTTATTCTTCCCATTTGTTTCTAAAAAATTGATTTCCTACCTTATACTTTTCCTTGAGAATCAGATCAAAAATAATATATAATCATTTTATACTAACGCTTCACACTAAAAATATATTTATAAGGTTATCACTTATATTAGATAAATAATTGTTTTAAATAACCTAAATTTGACAATGAAAAACATTCTGACAACATATATATTCCCCAATCATCTCTAAACAAATTTACTTCTTTATTTGACTGTATTGATTGTTGAAAATCATCCTAGAAATGAGAAAATTTATACAAACAAATGATTAAGAGATAATTTCAATTAATTTTTAATTACCTTACCAAATTACCTCTTTAAGGATGCTATTCTTTTTATGGTTTATGATATCTTTCATAAAATTTCAAACAAAATATCAACTGTCATTTATTTTATCTTTCTTCATACACTATAAAAATATTGACCAAAATAATAAATAGTTTTGAAATGTGTTTTTATGGTTAAATATTTCTATGTATACCTTAATATATTTCCATTTTAAATAATCTTTAGGCTTCTTATATTCAGTCCCTGACTTCATACCATAATTTTTTTATATTTGTAAATCACCTTATTATAAAACAATTCTCATTAAAACACCAAAATTAAACATATAATTATAATTTTATCCATAAAATACTTACTAATGTGAATTAAAAATTCACAATACACATCATGTGTGGTTGGGTTGATGGATATCTATTCAATGGATCTAATAAATAATTAATTTTGGAATCCATATTAGTTGCGATTAGAATCAAGTGGTTCCTAAAAAACAAAAAAAATAAGTAATGAAAAAAATATTTTATATCATTACATTTCTGAGTTTTACCCCTACATAATATAAATAAAAAATAGTTTTTTGTTTGTTATATTCTTATCAAACACCTCATTAAGTTCATATATTTTCTTATTAATTTCTTTCTAATCTAATTTAATTTTATTTGTGGAAACAGTATTGGGATTAATGAATCCAAACCATGCTTCACAATGTTTTCTCTTTATATAGTTGTAATATAAATTCCTATAGAAAATATGAATAATTACAAATTTAATGAAAATATTAGATCATTTTTTGGAAAACATATTATAAAAATATACCATATATTTGAATTCAAAACTATGACTCATAAATGTTCAAACATGGGAATATTATTTATACTCGATACCAACTGATTATTTAATGATGGTTCTGAATATTTATTCTTTATAAAGAATGTATGACACATCTTTATATTTTAATGTGGTGTCTTCATATATTTATAAGGATAATAGATGTTGTAGTGTAACTGGAGGGGAGAAGGTACACTTGTAATGTCTTTTCATTTTCTCAGTCAATACACTAGATTTTCTTGATCTGGTCTTTTGTTTCCCAATCATTTTATCCATCTGTAATACCATAACTCAATACGAACCTTTTTTTCATAAACTATTACATGTATTTAATTTGATTTTTTTTAATAGAATACCTAATGTGTTTTATTATATTAGACAACTATTCTATAAGATTTACAATAGCTTCATTGACCATTATAATATCAATATCATCAAGTGGAATAGGGAACTAAGTGCTCGACTCTTAAGCTACCTCAATCCCCACTCTCATGTGATATTTTGGGAGTTCTTTGTTGTGTAACATGCCTCTTGGGATGTTATACATTTCACCCCCTGTAACAATGTGCTGAGTGGTTATTTATATATAGAAATCAAATGCAACATCACCATGTATAATTTTATTAATATAAAGTTATTAGAAGATATCTGATTGACATTTAGGTGAAAGACTAAGGAAAAAATTGATTAGCATAGGTAAGGCATGTGGTTGAGGAGAATGTCTAGACTTAAAGATAGTGGGATCATTTGGTTATTCAGGTGCTGATCTTTATTCCACAATAAGTTAAATTTGATCCTTTTGAATATATTGTTCTTCCAAACCAAATCGAGACAATAAAATCTTGAAAAGAAACTATTTTCACCTATAATCCTTTCATCATATTTTATGTATCTTCTTGTTGTTTTTTATTCTCATAATATTTTTAGGGAGACACTCCAATACCTACACCTCTAATGTGACCATACTGTTCTTGCCACTTGAATGAAACTGAAATTATTATTTCTTATGATATAGTCACTGTTGATTATTATATCTAAACTATATAAAAAACATATGAACATAAATAGATATTTTTATGTATTACTATTATAAATCATAACAAATTACTATTATGTCATACTTATACATGTTTCCCATACTTATTTTTTAATTTCATCAACTATTGTAACCTCTTTATTTATGTAGGACTCCTTCTATAACACATAATGCACGATAGAAGTGAAATTACATATTGTTTCATCAGTATATATATATATAAAGGAACATTTTTTTCATATCACTTAAAACTTTTTTTACTTAAAATACATACCATTTTATTCTCTAGTGAAGCGCACCCCATCCTTGCATTACAATAGGGCTACATTGGTTTTGATTCATGTTGTTTATTTTTAGAACTCCTTATATATTTTACAAATTAATTTTTTTGAATCAAATTGGATAAAATAAATAATTTAAAATAATATATTATCAAATATATTGAACTGAAATTTATTTTTAATCAGGAAGAATGAGGAAATCATTCATTGTTTCCTTATTTAAAATGTGTGCATAGGTAATTGGGGGGTGGGGATTTACTTTCCTTTTAGAATCCTCTTCAAGAAATCATTTATTGTTTCTTTATTTAAAATGTGTGCATAGGTAACTAGGGGGTGGGGATTTACTTTCCTTTTAAAATACCTAATATTAAACATGGTAATAAGAGTCCAGAATCATTTATGGGGTTTTCTTGCAACAATTAAGACAAATTTTATATGGAAATAATCTAAACAAACTAACTATATAAGGAACAATGAAAATTAAATAAATGTTTCATTATATAATTTTCCATTAATAAAAAGAAAGTATATCATAAATATACCTTTATATCTTCTAAAATTATTTATTTATTTACAGGTTGGAAAAATATCCATGAATCTATATCAATAGAAACCTTGATCCTCATTGTTACTACAATGAAACTAATGAACGTTGAATTTCTGGGGTCAACGGGTTGGCCACATTGATTAAAGACAACCTCAAAATTTATTCACTTACTTAATTCCTTTATAATTTTTTTAACACTCTGATGTTGGGTTATTATTTTTTTCATAAACATTGTGTTTATCCTCTAATAATTTGGTAGTTTTAGCATCGACGTCATGTTTTTCATGAAAATTAGTAACATCATCATGTGAAAAAGTCATTGTCTTCATTATTCATCAATATTTTTATTTAGATTTCATAAATACTGTAGGGAACACATAATAGTATGGGGAAAAGAATAGTATATTAAAAACACATTAACCTGGTCACTATACTCTCTTTAATTTCATTAAAGGTTGAAGGTATTTTCATCCTCTCTCAAGAATCGAAATCTCTTATTTGTGGTCCCCTCTATAATGCAAGACTTTTTCTACATTAAGACCTATATGAAATGAATGTGATATCATAATTAAACAGTAAACCTCAATAGTGTTTTCACCTCACATAACAATTGTTTTAGACGCCAGTAGGGCAACTGAAAAATTATTGTTTTCTAGATATAAGACATAAAATACCTATAATTCGTGTGATTATATTATAAATTCCTAATAATTTTCCCCTTACATAAATAAATTCAACTCCACCAAGCCTATTTCATCAAATTTCACTGATTTTCTATTTTCAATTCATTTATAATGGAAAATTGACACTTAAAATGTTATACAATCCAACTGATATACATATTCAAATTAAATGGATTTATATCCTTGGAACCAGAAATGTGCATCACTTTCACCACAAGTTTAACTCCACTTTTTTCTATCATAGTAAGGTCACAATGTTATTTTTTATGGAATGTATAACCATTAATTATAAAACTAATCTAAGATGTAAAATTTTCAATTAGTCCCCTGTATAGCCATCAAATTTGTTCAATAATTAAATTCAGTGTTTTAGATAACTCCTTATAAATATTATCTCAAACCATCCCATAAACTCTTGATTATATTTAATTAATATCCATCCTTTATCCCTTGATAGCTGAAAATATCTAAAAATTGATTTTTAGAATTCAATATATGTATCAATATATTCACTATTATATCCATTAAATATGTGATCTTTCTCATGCTCTGTGGTGTTAATTTCAACAACTTATCTTCTATAAATACAATCACTCATAAGGTATCCAATATGATGAGACTTTGGGATCCCAATACTTTCAAAGTATGATAGGTAATCATTACAGAATTCAAAAACTTCTTCAACAATATATCATTCTACAATAAAAACTTCTATCTAACATCAATTCATGATGTACGCATTCAAAATCTATATATACTATTCAATGGGGGCACATCCATCTATAATAAATAGGACCACCTTGTTGAACCTATCTAACTTTGTGAACCACTATGTTGACCATTGTATCAAATATTAATGGTGGTAATAATATTTTTAATTCACATAATATGACTATAACCTCCTTATTCATGATTAAAAACATCATAGGGTCTATAACATTACTACATAAGGCCTTGAAAAAGAAAAAGATTATGGTAAATGTATGTCATAAATTGTTAAGAGGAACTAAATGTAATGTGAGGGGCATCAAATATTGAATCAAGACATTATATTCACATGGTTTTATTCCTTGTACCTTTAAATCAATCATTGAAATGAATTTTTTAATATTTAATGATTACTACTCTAGAACTTTTTACACCATTAAGAAAAATAAATTTTTTTGAGTTTTCTTCTTGAGATAGAGTGTTAGATTCTTGTGGAAGAAATGTATGACCTTCACACTTCACTAGTGAAAAATACTCTCTTATCCCCGTGTCAATCATATCCAAAATATCCTTGATTATACTATCTAATTTTCTAAGAATATTTACTAATGTGTTAATAATAATATCAAATACATTTTTTCTACATACATGACATCATTAAAATTTAATACATACAAACAATTATAGTATAGTAATGAAATGAAAATTGATCTCCTATTTCAACATGATTTCATGATGTTTTTGAAAAATGATTTACCAAAAAACAATTTCAATATCATTTACATTATCAAACACTTTATCACTAGTTGATAGAGCTAGTTTTTGTACCTTTTTTATTATTCCCATTTTTTATTATCCTTAATGATTGGTAATTACATCACTGAGGTAAAATATTCGAATGTACAAAAAAACACAATCTTCAAGGAATGTTTTAATAGAACCTAGTGTGTCTACTTTTCAATAATTTTACACCCCAATATTCATTAAATTCTACAGCCTGACATATTTCCATAGGCAGTAAATTCATTTATCATCCCATAAAATAAGATCCTTAATGTAAATTCTTCACTTATATGAGCATCATACATTGTAACACATGTATCCCACATCAATTTTAGATATTATATCAATGGATACAAATATAAATAATTTCATTATCGAGTTGTTTTGGTCTAGATATATGCAAAGACAATATAATTTATTTACAGTTTATGCATAACTATGGAGGAAAGTTATAATTTACCAAAATAATTGGTCATGTAATGTGATTAACACTATATACATTTAAAGGATTAATTCTACTCATAGATAATACAAGACAATATTTCATTATCTCATTTATGAATTCTGTATACTCATAGACAATTGTCTTCTACTAACGAGTGTTTTCTGGGTGATATGGTTTACCATATTTAATTATTATATATTTATGAATGATCAATTGTCTAATAGTTTCTTGAAATCCATATAGTCTTTTAACATATGTAATGAAAGGGAAGTACACTATATTTTATGAAGGACTTGATTCAACTTTCTTTTATCTATTCATGACACACTTATGGAGTTTTATGGGTGATTCATGGTCTTTGTTAAACAATATGAAGTTATTTTTAAAAGCATGTATTTTTTATAGATCATTCCCAACGAATGTATCATTCTTTTAGAATCATCTATTAGAAAAGGAATTTCCTTTTCTTCTAGTAGCATATAATTTTGGAGACCATGTAGTTATTTGAATCTCATGTCACTCCATCCACTACCAGCTTTCAAATTATATAACATTAATAGAACTAACAATGTTTTGTATTTATTACAACTGATAAACAATGGACTCTTATCACAACTATTTAATATTTAAAACAACTTTGTACAATCACAAAGGTCAACATCAATTTTCATCTTTATTTTTTCTATATTATCTCCATCATCATTTACACTACTATTCAAATCAAATGATCCATAAATCTTAGTGTCATACCAATTGGTGTTCATGCTCAATTTTTCCTATATTTAATCCAATAGTTATAGATATGGTCTATTACATGAAAAATTAAATTTTCTTCCAACTCTTTTGGATTAATTTTTTTGAACAAAAACAATGTAAACATGTAAAATGGATTTTAAAAGGGTTATATGAATTATCTATTGCAAACATGATGAAATGTTGAACCCCATGTTCATAAAATTTGGTCATATGATTAGTTTTCATCAATTTTTCATTCATATTCACCCTATTAGGATCATAAAATATTTATTTTGTATAAAAAATAAATAAATAAAAATAATGTATTCATAAACAAAGGATAAAGTTGTAGATATTTCTAATAAGGGGAACCCAACATTTGAATGATATCAGTTATGCTTCCTAAGAGGTTATCATTTTACACAAGGGTGACATGAAAAGAATCAACCATAGTTAAATTTGTGGTCATTGGTCCAGGTTCTCAAATTGATGTTGTGTGGGACAAAAAGGTGGCAATAAATATCATAGTAAGAAAAATTATTATTGGATGAAATATTTCTATTTTGAATTATTATTCTATATTGACATTAAATTATGACATGGAATTCAAAATTAGTGTAAAAATATCATTCTTCATAACATACAATTTCATGTAATTAATGGATTTTGACACAAGGTCAAGGAGCGTGGAATTGCATGAAATGAATGGATGAAACTATTATTGATGATAGAATTGAATTTGGATTCAATGTTACTCTATTTTTCTATAGATTATTCTCTACCGAGTAATATATGAATGCAAAAAAATATATTTTTTACTATAACCCACTGATGAACCTCTATTTCAAAAATAGTAGAGTTATAAATCTTAGGTATATTTGACATAAATACACCACATAAACATTCCAATAAAAATAATTCAAACAAAATTCAATAATCATGGTTTTCAAATTATTGAAATCCAAAACATTATGATTCCACATCAAATAATGACACAATTCACTATATTCTGTCTCTCACATCTAGTAGTAAAATCCTTCAATAGTATATTCAGAAGAGTATACTCATTATTTTGAAAATTCATACCACATGTTTGGTTAGGGGATATTATGATAAACATTATAAAATTATTCCACTGTTATAAAATCCATTTTGGTTTCAAGATAGCTATGATTTAAATTAGATTCATTTATTGGTGATTCTCAAACCATTCATAATGATACAAAATAGATCAAAATAATAATAATATTTTGTAAGTGGATTATATGTTTAAAGGAATTATATATTATATTCAAAACATGATTATTCTATTTCAGATAATATTAAAGGAAAATAATTTTAAAATATTTATTTTTATAAAATATAATAATGCATAACCAATTAATATAATTTTTATTCATAAAATATTGATAATGATATTAAAATATTAGTAAATTTACTAAAAAATAAAAAAGATATAACCCATGACTAATGAATCTTAAAATAAATATTCCAGTAATATAAAATGGAAATTGAGTCCTTAATGAAACCACATTTCATTATATGTTTATTTCATGGGAAAAAATATTGAATGATGATACTCTAACGGTCACTGAAAATAAAATACACAAGTTATTGAAATGTTTTAAAAATACATCGTGGTTTTAATAAATGGGATAAATTTGGATTATTTGAAGTAAGTGGAAAAAATTGTATGATTTTAATCCATAACTGTGGGATGGAAACTTGATACTGGGAGATGATTACCAAATTTGAATAGTAAAACACATCCTATTTATCATTTGAAGTCCCCAAAAAACACAATAAGTGGGAATTGTTATTTTTATTTGATTATTAGGTGCTCTATGAAATCAGACTAAGAAATGATGTTGAATGAGAGAAAATAACATGAATGAGAGGGAAATTTTGAGACCATAATTATTTAAGGGATGAGATATTGGGTGGAACATGGGAATAGGAGGGATACTAGATTCTTGGAGTTGGTTAGTAACTATGAACCAAGAAACATCTACTTACTTATCATTTGTAGTCACCACCTTAAATGAAAGTGGGTAGGGGTTTTGCGGTGCACATCTAGGATCTCTATGTAATTAGACTAATAAATAATGATGAATGAGTGAAAATGAACATGAAGGTGAGGGATAGGGTGAACCTATAAAGGCTCAAGTCAAGAGATATTGGGTGTATCATGGTAACATAAGGGATACATGGAACTTGGAGCTGATTACCATTTTTTCACTAAAACAATCTACCTTCTTATCATTTGAAGTCACCACTTTACATGATAAGTGGGTAGGATTTTGCGGTATACAACTAGGAGATGCATGAAATGAAAGTGAGAATTAATGATGAATGTGTGAAAATGAACATGAATGATAGAGAGAGGGTGAAAGAATAATGGATATAAGAAATAGATATTGGGTAAAGGATCATTATGGTAGATTGTGTACAAATAATATTTCTTAGGCATGCGTTGTTTGAACAATTTGAGAAATTAAAAACAAGCAACGATGTTTGAACGGGCACAAAGTATCCTAAGTGATCAATACCTTGAATTTAATATATCATTAAAATTTAATAACATAGAAAAATTGATAAACAATAAACTATGATAAATATTTGGAAACTCATTTATTTCTAAGAAAAAAATTGAAACCAAAGGAAAAAAGATGAATATAACTTAAAATATTTATTTAAACATTTCATTTCATAATAAGAATCATTTAATAAGGAATTTTTGTATCCTTTCTACAAAAAACGTAATATTTTAAGAAATCACTATACATGGAAATCATATAACATAGAAATATACATTAAAATGATGAATATAAATTAAACAAAATATTATAAGAATTTAAAAGAAAAAACATGTGAATCACATAAAATTTCTTGAATACCTTTCAACATATAATACTTTTAAAAATAAATCCACTAGAAGGGAGTAATATTTTTAATAAATTAGATAAAAAAATTACATGAAATAATAACATGATAAATTTCTCACATTTACACTTAAAATGATATGATTTAAACTTCTCAAACTCAATTTTGAAATCAGAATATCTTTAAAACTAGATACACCTAAAAGAGGGTTTTGGAAATTTTGAATGAGAAATTTTATGTCATTTTCCCTTACAAAATATGATGATTTTAAGATATGAATTTATTTAAATTAAAATCATTATAAGAACTAATAAATCCCACGTATATCCCTTTAACATATAAAGATGGTTAACTAGACCATCCCCCTAAAATTGTTTCTGTTTATTCATTAATAACTAAAGAAAAGGTAATGGCCCCCAAAACCATAAAATTTCATTCAATAAAATAAAATAATGAATTATAACACACAATTATATTAATGGTTTCATGTAGTGAGGGGAGGGGAAGAAGAAGAATATGAGTAAAGGGGAGAGAGCATGAGGAATCAGTGGATAAATTGTAGGCATATCTTGGTGGTGATGCTTGGATACTGGTGGTAAATCTTAGTAATGATAGTGGATTTCAATGAATTGTGGGTTGTGGGTTTTAATTTGGGAGGTAAGGGGAGAACCAAGGGTGGTGAAGCCTGATGAATGGTGGCGTATCTCAATAACGGTGGATGATTTTGTCGAATAAATGGTTGTGTTTTTGATTTGTGTGGTGAGTTGAGGTGAGAAACAAGGGGCGATAGTGATAGTAGCAATGGCATTGACTAAGAATGCAATGAAAAAGAAGAAAAAAAAAATAACAAACCTTAGATTTGAGGCTTGATTCTTCTTAGAGAAGGTCGAGGGGGAGCGAAGATAACGTTGGAGTTCCATATGAGTTTTAAAATTAACTAAAATCATTGTAGATAATGTTATTTTTAAAAGATTGGGGATGGTTTTATCAGCACTTCCAAAAAAGCACTGATAAGGAGGAGTTTTGTCAGTGCAAAAATAATAAGTGATATTAAAAGTCCTATTTACGAGTGCTTCTTTAGCACTCTTAAAGATAGGTCTTTATCGTCACTAAATAAAGCATAGATAAAATCCATATTTATCTATGCTTGATTAGCACTCATAAAGATTTATAATTTTAATTATAAATAAATATATTTTTAAATATATTTATAAATATTTTAATATAATTATAAATATATTTATATAATTATATATATTTATATAATTATATATTTTAAAAAAAATATATTTAAATATAAATTTAAATACAATAAATATATTCATTACTTAAATATATATATTGAAATTTTATAATTATTTAAATATGAAATTATATTTTTATTATTATATAATTAATTTTGTAATAATAATTATTTCTTTATAATTCTAAAGATATAATTTTTATAAATATAATTAATATACAACAATAAATATATTTATAAATAAATATATTTTTACATCTTTTTATAATTAATTATTTATAATTATAAATATATTTATATCAGTATATGCATTCAATAAATAAATATTAATATTATTATAGTAAATACATTTATATCATTATTTATATTTATATAATTATATATATATATTTAATAAATGTCTATAAATATAAATATAAATATATTAAATATATTCATCATTTAAATATATTTATTATAATTTTATAATTATATAAATATATGATTATTTATTTATAATTATATTCATACTTTTTAATAAAATGATATTTATTTATATATAATTATAATTATATAATTTTTAAAAAATAGTAAATATACATTTATAATATATTTATATATAAATATTTACTTACAAATATATTTTTAACATTATAAATGATTCTATAATATTAGATGCATGAATGTTAAAAATGAGTGAAATTAAATTATTAAAAATCAGTAGAGTTTAAAAATATTGAAAAAATAGGTAAGTTTTATTAATTATAAATATTATTTAAAAAATAAAATATAGATATATAATGAAATGAAGATGAATATATATTAAAAATATTAAATAATAGTAAATAAATATGTATAAATATACATTCGAGAATATATAAATACTGACAAAAATTAAAAATGAAAAAATAATACCGACTCTAATAATATTAAAAATTAATAAATAAAATATACTGATTAAGAACATATTATTTTAAATAAATTATGTTACTAATTGAATTTGTAAAATGAATAATTTTTTTGAATAAATTACATAAATATTTGGGGTATGTGTTTTTATATAATATTTCATTAATTACATAAATATTTGTGTGTGTGACATTAATTTTTGTGTGTATATATATAAAATATTCATATATGTAAATAAATTGAACAATGAAATTATATAATATGTATCATCTATTAATGAAATAAATAATAATAAGAATGAATAGATTTAAAAAATGATAAAATCTTATTCATTATATAGATAATTTTAAAAAACTAAAAATGAATATTTATATATGTTAACGAATACATATTAATTATATAAATTAAAACCATATTAAAAATATTAAATGTTAATGAATAAACACATATAAATAAATGATGAAAATTAAAAAAAATATAGACATACTGAACAATGAAAAATTAAAAATGAATAAATTTATAAAATATTAAAAAGTAAAAAATTTTATGTATTGAATAAAAATATAAAAAATGATAAAATTTGGTGATTATAAATAAAATATATATCAAATATATTATCTTAATGGATATAATTCTAAAATAAATATTAAAAAATTGAATAAATTATAGAAATATTATATGTGTGATTTATATAAAAATATATTAATTACAAATAAGTATGTGTGAAATAAATTTAATACATTTTTGATATATGTTAAATTGAAAAATACAATGGAATTAAATTAAATTTCTATTACTCAATACAAATAACGAATATTTTTAAATAATATTTTTTTAATTATAAACAATATTTCACTAAATATATGACTAATTTAACATATTCATTAATATTGGGTGTTATATAAACTATATTTTTGTAAATATTATATATATTGATATATATACATATATGAATGCATTTCTCTATTAAAAATGTAAAACATATTAATGAAAAATTATGTATAAAACCATTAAAAATGAATAATACATTATTATAATTTTAACTATTACATTTTATTCATTTTCATTATTTATATTTAATATATTTTAATAATTTCTATTTATAATATATAAATATATATATAGAATTTTCTCATTTCTATTAATAATTGTTTCATTAATAATTTTTTTTATAATTTTGTAATTTATTCTTTTTTAATTTTTTGTTTAATTATTAAAATTTATTCATTTTATATATCTATATTTAATATATAAATTTCATTAATATTTATAATTTATATATATGTATAATAATTTTATTCGTTTATATTAATAATTATTTAATTAATAATATTTTTAATGCTTACTATTTTTATTTACTCATTTTAATTTTTTTATTTGATTAATTATTTTAATTTATTCATTATATATATATATATATCATATATACTATTTATTAATATTTATAATATATATATATATTAAAGTTATTAATTATTATTTAATCAATAAAAGTTTTTATATTTTTAATACTTGTGTCTTTCTAGAATATATAAAAATATATGACATGGCCTATGTGGGGAGGTGGTTTGGGTTGTGTAGGACCCAACCGTGCATTCAAGATGACTATGGTGGGCCAAGGCATGTATGTGGATGTGTTGAGGCCCCAGAAAAGCATAGGGTGGGAAAGGCATACACAGGCCCTTGGGCGCATTTGTGTGTGTGGAGTGTATACAGGACCCCATCCCCACAATAGGCTTCTGAGATTATGATGTAGAAGAATCATATATAAAGTTGAGGTCGACCAACTAATATTTCAATGTGGGGCTTGAATTCATTATTAAGACTCTTATTGGTGATACCAAATGCACTAATATAGGTTACCCTTTATTAATGCTAAAATAAAGAACTAATAAAGGAACCCTTTATTAGTGCTGATAAAGGAAGCCTTCATAAACACTATTTCCTAGTTCTAGTAAAGGCTTACACTATATATTATTCATTTTATAGAAGTTTCATAATTCAACCTATCACTATGGAGATAATTTTTGTGGTATTTACGTGTATTTATGTTATGATGTCACTATTCACTTTTAAGGGAATGTGTAGTTCCCACTACACATTCCCATCAAGAATATTTTGGAATCTTGGTTGGGGATTTCTTATTCAGTTATCTATTTTTTGGAATAAAATAAAAAAAACAAAATTTATAAATGTTAAAGTACCAAAAATCATATAATAACTATTATAGGACTATCTCTTTAATTGTTAATTCTTCAAAATATTCTATCATTATGATTTCATTTATTATTTTATCATGTTTTTACAATGAATCTGTGTTTTTTATTTCATTATGTTATTTGGTTTTGTTGGAAATGAATAACTTTGAGTGACGATATTAGTATGAGAAATTTTATGAGGTATGTGTTGTTGTTGGGAACCCATATTAGTGTTGTGATGGTACTACAATAAGGAAAACAAAACCTGTAGAATAATGAAAAATAGCCCTTGCTCAATTATGCAATAGATGATCATGTAGAGACATTATAGAATACTAGGGGACCAATCTATGTGTAAATACAAATTTATTTTAATTGTATATGGAAAAACATATACAAATATTTATTGTTTGGAATAAATTTGGAAATGAATCCATAATCTATAATAGAATTCATAATTTTTCATACTAAAAATGGAGGAGTAACAAAAAATAGTTGGACCCAACCTAATACATTTCTTATAGTGTGGTTAAATTATCACCACTCCAATTTTTTTTATGTCTTCTTGACTTGTTGAACATTATCTCCCTATATATTAATATTATATATTTACCAGAATTCCATTCTCACCAGTTATAAAAAGAAAACTCACACCACCCATTCAATAACACTCTCAAGTTTGTGTTTATACATGAAAATGTGACTTATTTCCTTTCCCAATAATTCTATATCATTTACTTTATCTATTATAATAAATTGATTAGACTATGTACCCCCTTTCCAAGGAATCCTCCAAGGGAAGCTTAAAGTTCCCAACATAACTTCTATTTTTCCATACTGGTGTTTCAATTAAGTCATTCCATTTCAATTATATTTTTACCATTATTGTATTATTATTTATGTAATTATAGTTTACTAATTAATTTATATTGTAGTAGAAACCATTAGAAACCTTTTCCCTTTTCCATTAAGAAAAAAAATGAAATCTATACGTGTGTACATATTATCATCTCTACAATGTACCATATCTCATTTATTTCATAATGTTTCATTATTATTATTTAAAATTTCTTAGAATATGATTAAACACTGTAAAAATATCTAAATAATATCATTATTATTATATAATAATGATATTATTCCTAAATAATCCACTTTCATAACCATAATCATATATTAATTATGGTATATTCATGTTTGTGATGGTCTAACCACCTACTTGAACAATACTATAAAATAATATCATAGATGAATATGATAAATAAATTAATGATATTAAATTAAAATAAATAAATCAATAAATATTTCTTATTAGTTCTTAAAAAGTGACATTATCAGTAAACTTGTTAATTAATATACCAAAGACAGTTCATTAAAAATAACAGAAACATGATCAGTACTAATTTCATATTTAGGAATCAGAACCAAAACCCACATATATTTAAATTCTAACATTATAAATAATTATAAATCACCAATTACATTACAATTTATTATCCTAAAGTGATGAAATGTGGGATAGTAATGGAGTACAACACCACTATTTAGAAACTAGTTCAAAATGATCAAGATTACTGACATACACTATTGAAAATAGATAATAACAAAATAATATACATGTATGAAATAATTATAAATGGTCATTATAATTGGTTATATATATGAATACATTTTTTAAATAAGTGATTAATGTTGATAATATTTATACAGGAGGTTTATGAACTTATGTGGAAGTCATGATTTAAGGCAAAGAGTTCTTTTTCTAAAATTTATTTTTTTAATACATATTTCTTATTATGAACCATGATATATTTAATATTTTTGGATGAATTCCTAAGGAATTTATTTTACCATAATCAGTTAGTTCATAGGTTTTGATGAACTATGTCATATTATCTCTTTAAATGTATTTCGATTCCAAATATACTAATTCTACATGCTTTTTTGTTTACTCAACTCCCTTTAGTTAGTTATAATAATTATTCTTAAACATATTTCTTCCCATCTTGGTTGATTCCACCATATGATATTATTACATGGTACATTCTCTTCAAATTTTTGGATAATGAATTTTTAATTCAATGATTTTACCTTCATGAGTTTGTTCCTCAAAAATTATATCATTATTGAGAATAATTTTCATCTTAACTAACAAAAATTTCCCCTTAGTAGCCATATTTTACATTCCATGTGATGTTCTCTTTTATAATTAGAAACTTAATTATGTGTTATCACATGTGACCATTTTATTTCCCTTCTCAAATTTTAAAATGTATTCTTTGTTAAGATGCTTATGATGTGGGTTTTCAAAAAATGAATTTTGAAATATTGAAACTAATGTCCAACCATTAATTGTCAAATTCTATATCTTAAACTCTTTATTTTTTCACAACATTCATGTATTTATAAGTATCTATTATTTTCTATTATTTTTAAAATTTAAAAATTTTCAAAAGTATTCACTTCACATTTTTGAAAGTAGTATATCTATTCAATGATTCAATATTGATATTTCATTAAAAATACATATCTTAAAAATTAATTCATTTCAATTTATCAACATTAATATTTTTGAAAATTAGATTTTCAATGTGAATGATACTTCAAAATTTATGCTAAAGATAAAACTATTTTTCTAAAAATAATTATATGATTGTGCTTACATTTTTCTCATTATCTCTATTGGATTCATTTCCATGGAACTTATCTTTCCATAATCACCCTTTAAATTTTATTAGAAAATTATATTTATGTTTGAATTAATTTTTTGTATAAAATTATCTAATTATCAAACTCATTTTATGTGATACTACATTGAGATGTTATGAAATCAATGCTTCTTTCTATGGGTTATTTATTATGTAATGAATGTTTATTTTCAACTGGAAAAGACATGTATGTTTTATTTATGGGTGGGTTTTTATATCTCCCTCATTCTCTTTTTTTATGGTTTTATATCTCATTAGATAATTATTTTGAGTGTGAACACAATGTATATTAGCTATGTTCACAATATTGAACGAGAACCAGATGTGTATTTTATAGATAAAAAAGATTGATCATGAACCTAAAAGTGATTAGCTATATATAATTGAGTGTGAAATTGATACGTCTTATCTAGGCTCTTAGGATTAATCCATAGCTTGATGAACATAAGAAAAGTTCCCAAGATTGACAATGAAACCAATGTAAATTAGCTTGGTTCAAAAAATTTTCCTATACCCAATGTGGATGAGATATGTTCAAAATATTGATTGTGACCTCAATAAATGTTATCTAGATTTACAATATTGAGTGTGAAACTGATAAAAATTTCCATTTTTACAATATTGATCATGAACTTGATGAGAATTTTCTAGGTTCATAGATTCAGCATGAACACTATTCATATTTTCTAGGTTGACAAGATTTTGTTTGAACCTAATGTGGATGAGATAAGTTTATAAGATTCAGTGTTGAACTGATTTGGTTACCTAGGTTCACAATTTTATATGTTATTGTGCTTAAGATTATGAAATATTTCTATGCTATATTCCTGTGATAAGTCTAACTAGCTTAGGTTTAATGTCTCGTGATTCTTTACACCTATTCTATTGTCCATGTTTGTTCATTTTAGAATACATACCCTTCTATCATGACCTATGGATAACTCCTATGGTTCTATATTCTTTTCAATAACATATTTCTCCACTGTTAATTTTTTATCATTTACTTATGATCTTACCCTAGATTACATTTTGTTGATTTTTTCCCTTTTCGAGCATTTGAGTTCATCCCTTTTTTATATTTTTATTATTAACATTATCAAGATGATTATAACTTATGAGAATTATTAAAGTGAGTCTTGTGAGTTTAAATTATAGATAAATGTTTGCATGATTCATAAAATAATTTTCTAGTGTAACTAATCCTCAAAGACCCCAAACCTTTCACTCAGGGGATTTTATGATATTTGTGAGGTGTGAACATTATCTTATGGTAATAATGTAAAATATTTATATTTTTCTCTTGGGATTTTATTAAAAGACAAGGTTGAGGTTACACATAAAGTCTCATGCTACTATAGGAAACATAAGAAGACTAAAGATAAAACATCCATCACTACACCACCCATTAAGATATTAACTTAAATAAACAACATAAGGAATGAAGTGGACTATCTACTACAACACACTTGACATAGGGAACTCCATAAAATTATTTCAGCATATGATCTTGAGGTTACTATCATAGAGACTCCAATATATAAATATAATGATTTTATATATTTAAGTGGAGGAGAAACCAATATGTGGTTGTTATATCTATGAGAACCACATCCCCCAACCGATTCAGAGTAGTTAAATAAGTCATAATGGCTAAAAATATTTATACTCAAGCTCTCTTGGGAGGAAACCCAAAAAAAATGGATTTTATTTTCCATTATTTCATTTTTCTTTTAATATTTTTTTAATAAATTAACACTATTTATTATTCCTAACTCTATATTGTAAGAACCTTGAGTATTTCTAGAGCTGATGAACAATAATACAAACACATTACCTTGAGGAAGGAGTTTTATACAATTAAGTAATGTTTTCCATTAATCTCAATTCCACTAACCTCGCCTATTTTTGATGTTAACAACACATATAGATACTTCACATTATATTTTATTATTACTATATATATCATATTTTATATAAGGGTAATGGAATTAAGGGTACACAAATTAACTATTTTTTATTTAATAGTGAATAATACATGTTACTTAGGACTATATTTAGTTACATTGATTTGAAATCAAATATATTTTTAATATCATAATGAAGTATATATGAATACATCATATTTTTTTAAATCATTATTTAACAATTAATTAGTAACTTTAATGGGAAGATGAGTTTTTACGATGAAGAATATTTTAAATTTTCATATTATATGTAAAATAAATATTGTAAATTCATAAAGTTATATAAGTTATATTTCAAAATCACTTTCCTATTTTTAATTATGTATGGGTTGTGTGTTTATTTAAAGTGTTTTGAGAAACAAATTCATAAATAATTATTAAAATGTAATCTAAGGTATGTTTTTCCATATTTTATACGCACCTTGACTATCATAAATTTTTCAGGGGGTTCACTGTTGTGGGAATTCATTCATTCTAGATTATCTAGACTCTTTCATGAATAAATGGGTATTTAATAGTAAGTTGTTTATAATTTCATTCATGATTTTTTATTAAAATTAACCTCAAATAATATCTATATATTTGTAGGGTTTTATTCTAACAATTCATAATTCATTCTTTAATCAGTGATTTACACAAAATGGATTCAAAATAAAAAAAACATTGTAGTGTTTATGCCTAAGTGAAAATAAAAATGGAGGAAAAAATGTGAACTTCAGATATGAATAATATAATTTTCAATAAATGTTTCATATTTTATTTTAAAATTTATAATCGAGAAACTTGGTTTAGCATTTATTATAATTATTTGAAAGTGGTGGAATAAGAAGATTCATCTTGTTAATCCTAATAAGTCATGAATATCAATGATTACTATGTCAAAATGGAAAATAATATTTACTTAATCATGTAGTGAAATCCATTATGATAATATTGACAATAATTATTTAGTATAATCATAGTTTATGTGTGAGGTGAGTGATTTGTGAAAATTTATAGAACAAATTCTATTATATTTGAGATTTTTTTGTGAGATTATATTCCAAAAACCCATGTGAATAATTGATTTTAATATATTTTTATTTTTCAATTCTATTTTTAGAACATTAGATTTATTATAAATTCTTGTTATTTTTAAAATATTTTACAAATAAATTTTAAACATCATTTTTCATACATGAATACATTGATTTTATTCATAAATATGTGTTTATATTTAAATAATATTTTTGGTAATTATTTTATAAATACATCAATATTTAATAATTATTATGATTTGAAAATATTATTTATTCAATATATTTTATTGGGAAACTAATTCTAGATGATGGAAAAAATATAAAAAATATGAATTGGAGTTTCATAATAAAAATCCAATATTTCATTAATTTATATTATATTGACTCCCATCCACATAAGATTAATTCACCAGATAAATGGTAGTAAACTATTTTTTTCATGGTGTGTATGAATAAATCTATTATTATAGATGTCATGACATACCTCCACTATAAACCCCTACAAGGTTCATAGTTCTATTGAGAGTGACCCATTAGGACTACCTCCAATAAGCCTCGGGTTGGAAACTTTTACTGATGGTATATAACATGTAAATGGGAGGCATTACAATCATATATAATAAGAACACAATAATAAATTCACCAACCCATGACATGAAAAAAAACCAAAATCCCATTTAATCCATAAAACAAGAAATTTCATACAAATTCATGTACCCAGAATAAATACAAAAATAAATTCCTAAGGCTAGATCTCCAACTATACCTTCAGTCTATGATATAGTATTTTCTATCTAGGTTTTAAAAATCTTCTTAGAATATAAAAAAATAGTGTTTATATATATGTGGGTGACCATATATTAATACATAATAGGATGATCCACAAAACCTCTCAAGAAAATGTTGATAAATAAAACTAATTATTTAGTAAATAAATAGAAGAACCAACATGCACCTATCTCCCAACCCCACCAAAGCTCATTCAAAAAATATAATATCTGAATCGAATAAAAAATAGTGAAAAAATAGAAATGTGGTACCCCACATTGCTTCACCACTAGTTTGAAATTCTTACATCTCGATATAAAACGTCATGTGCTTCCATCATATCCATAACAATTCAAGAATAAAATATATACATATCAAGTCACAATTGATATGGGTTAGAATGCAACCATATATATATCGAAACCCGTGAAAGGTGAAAAATTATTTTTGGATCCAATAACAACCATCCAAAACCCAATCCACATCCATATATCATGCATCCACTCCCCTAACACATATCATATTTATATCATAGTAGGGTGTCAGGAACATAAAGGACATCAACCTTATTTTTCCCACCTACCATGTCAAACACCCACTCTGTATACCACAACAACATTACATCAATAACAAATTTTTCCTATGGAAATTATACCCACACCACTCCTTGAAGATAGAGTGGGAATGAGGGAGTAGTCAGCCATCATTCCATAACTAACATGGTTTTTTAGTGAAGACATAATGAACCCAAAAAAATCATATTTAGTGAGACTATTAAACTATGATGGGGTATATATAAAATCTCTAGGAAACACATAATATAATGAAATCACACACAAGACTAAACAAAATTTTCGCATTATAATGATGATAACATATCCTATAACCATCACCACATTCTGACCACGTTCCAGTACAAACTACTACAACCCTTATGTCATTAATCACCAATAATTTCTAAAAAAATATCCACATTAATTCTCATATTGTCTAATTGAATCACATTATTTAACCATTAAATATTTACCCTTACTTTACTATGTTTAGTTCATTATTTCATTCAATTCAATATTTAGTGTAAACCCATTCTTTAGGAAACACTAACATTTATTTCCGACTATTACCCATTTATTTAAAGTATATAATTTCATTTATAGAAATAGATTATCAAAAACTATCCCACATCTATTATTTTGTTTATCAATTCAAATCACATCGTATTTATTTTAGGAAACTAAAAAACATCCCCTCAACATGTGCCCAGCCACTAAAAACCATACTATAATAGATAACATTCCAACAATGAGAACTATGCACACAAAACACTACAATATCACTTATCCACAATACCAACAATTACTAAAAATATTCACCTTACATGATAACCAATTAAAAGATATTTGTTTAACACATCCCATATTATAAATTATTCATATTATATATCATACAATTACTGCCTCCAGTGCTACACAATATGTAGTAAAAACAAAAATACATATTAATCACTCACAAAAATAATTAGAGGAAAAGAACTTCCATAATCCACTTTTATAAAATTACATCCTATTCATTTCATATTTATTTTATAGGACCTAACATTACAATTATAGAATTCAAAAAACTAGTTCATTACCATATTTACTAGATTAAACATTCTGAAAGGTGATCATAAATAATATAAATAGTATCTATAACTCAACATCAACAATTAGTCATCACATTAATAATAAATAGTTATCAATCACATAAAAATTGATAGGAAATAATAGAAATGAATGAGTATTCTTTAAATTTACATAAGTATTATTCAGTATCATTGTTGGGTTAATCCTTAACATCCACCTAACATTAGAAAAATCATGTTATTTCAAAATTATTCACAGAATAAAAGATATTTCATGAATTACTGACCTAAATAAAATATTTTCAAACACTACGCAAGAATATGGTTGGGAAGCGATGTTCCCCAAGTGAAGACCATAAGAGGAAAATATCAATCTTCCAAGATCACAACCATTGACCCAAATAAATGCAACTCCCAAATAATAATACTAATATAAAAACCATTTTCTCCCTCTAAGAAGGAGGAATAAGATTCACTAAGAAAGGGTGATAAAATCACCTTAGATTGTCAATAGGGGATCTCCCACGATGATGATTAATGATGAGAAAAATGGTACTTGAAGATACCCTAAAAAGTTTCTTAATGTTGACCAAGTTAAAGAGAAACAAAATATATAGAATGATATATGGAGGTTATCATGAATTTTTACTTTTAGTATATAATTAAAAGACTACGAGATATTTCATATAGGTTATAGAGTAATGGAATTAAATTGAATGAATATTAAAAAATCGTTCTATGTTTCCCTTTATCTATACCCTCTTAAATTTAGTCAAAACATTACTCTCATACAATTTAGTAGGTTTATAGCATTGGAAATTTTACCATGCCACAATATCATAACTCTTGAAATCATAAATAAGAATTCAAAAACAACCATTGTGTTTTACAAGCACCATAACATAGAGAAATTTGAAAGGTTAAACCCACAAAAGAAAACACTATTGGATTTATGACACCACTATGATAGAAACAATGAAAATCCCAGACCATCCCTTTTTCCCAATAAATTAAAGACTAATACCATTTATCAAACTAATGAATAAGTTATGTGGACTCCACAAATGGAAGAATCAAGGATCTCAACCTTTAAAACTACATGATGCAGATCAACCCAAGGTAGAACACACTAAGCTAACTAACTAAACTTTTTTGAAAAATAAACCAAGTAATAGTTCCCTAGGTCATGCATAAATTTGTTTAATATACATGAAACCTCATATTCAACTCCACATTCATTCCTCAAATATACTTTTATCACCTCTAATACCAAAAAACTGAAAAGTAATGGTTGAAAATTATTTTTGACATTAAAACAGACACGATGACTAATATTTGTTCCATAATATAGATTGGAAAATTTTTAAGGAACTGTATTATTGAATAGTAATTTTTTTCGTTTACATATGATTTTTTTTATAGCTGGTGGTTAATCCTAACCATGTATAATTAACATTATATTTAACTAGGCTATGTAATAATAAATAAAATTTACAATATACTAACTCAATCATTTGTTAAGACTATATATGATAAATTAAAATTATATCTTGGTTAGGGGTGATTAAATAAAAATCCAAAATGTCCTCATAATACAAATATAGTGTTTCATAAGAAAAATAAATAGTGCATAAGATTAATAAAGATGTTGAATGGGCTATGTATGAGTAACTAGGATAATGAAACATATATATATATATATATGTATATATATATATATATAAATTGAAAATTTTGAAGCTATATGTGATAAAAAAAATTATGATAAATATGAGATGATATGGAAGTATTTTGAAATAATGAAAATTAATAATAATTTTTGATATATATCAACACTATGTGAGACACATGTAAGCACATGGGGACCAAAATAATTTTTTTAACAACCAATTTAACTATGTCATGTAAAACACCCCCAAGAAATTTATTTGGAGAAATATTTTGGAATGAAAAGAAATAAATAGTTAGGTGTTGAAAATAATTACTTTTTGAAAATTAAGAAGTATTATCCATGTAAGAATAATCTTCCAAATCATCCATTTTCATGATGAATAAATACATTCAGCCCATGAAGGATATATAAAAAATCATACAAGGAAGTAGAAGCACATGGGATTTAGATTATACACTAACTGAATCCAATGGAGGATTTCTAATGATTGAGTGGAAGCTAAAGGTAATCCTCAACACTTAAGTAGAGTGTTTATAATCCCTGAAAATATCATCTAAGCCATTATTTATACTGTATCTTTGTATCAATATATGATCTTGATGTTTTTTAGATGATTTTAATTTTTTTAAATACTATGAGTGTATTATGTCTTGATTATTCCTCTTAATTTTAATGAATATCTTGTGATTAATGGTTGAATATTTTGTTTGTTAGAGTGATAGAGAAAATGTAGTATATTAAAATAATCACCAATTATCTATACATTATTGCTAGGAATTAACTCTATGAATGTGAGGTAAATACAAAATTTGGACTCAGACTATAGAAAACTCTCTTTATCGTGGTAAGTATAGTTTAGTGGATTAACACTATACACCTGTGTGAATGGTTTACACACCTATTGGGTCCTAGGAAACCCATTTTAAAAACCCCAGATTGAGAGATAGTTGTAGCACCAGCACCATTGAAATGTGAAATCAGTTCTTCTAATTTAAAGAGTTGTGAAATATTATGGGGGACATAATCTTCATTGGAAGTTTGTGAGGGTATATTCAATAAGTATCTCTAGTAAATCCATTGTGGTATTTAATTTCCCAAGAATAAAAAATTAGATAGATTAGGTATTTTGATAGAATTTCATTTCTCTAAAAAGTGATATCCCATAAAAATGGAAAATATTCGATGGTTTTCAACCTTATTTTAGGTAAATTTCACCCTTCCTACATATATATCCCATTAAGATATTTTCACCCCCCATGTTTTAAATTATTTTATTTAAAAACCCAATCAATTACACTTATAACCCAACATGTACATGTAAATATAAATGAATTATTATTACATGGTTTTGATTGTGCAGTGACCATACACACATATAGGGGAACATGAAGTTCACACAACACATTTTCATCAAGAGATAGGGTGGAAAGGATAACATCTTATAACTCATCAAAAAAATATTATATCATTTTCTAATAATAATATCAACTAATCCAAAAAAAAATCCCCAATCCCAAATGTCTATATTATTTTTCAATTAGATACATAATACATATATTTTAATATAAATTTTTTCTAATCTTGAAAATATTCTTCATATCAATGTATTATACTATATTAATTTCATATTGATAATAATTGCATTTGGAATTAAATTATTATTTTTAACTATAAGTATAGTATATAGAAAATCATGTGTCTTATTTTAAGAGTAATAAATGAATACGGTATTTATTTTAAATAATATTAATCAGAAAATAAAATATTAGATATTTATGAGTGATTAAAATTGAAATAACTTGAATAAAAATTAATTTTTTAATTAATAATACATTTTACAATTGTAGTGAGTTGTGATTTTTAAATTTTTACTATATAATATTACTATTAGTTTATTCTTATTATTTTTTTATTTCAGGTAATTCTTTGGTGGTTTTTGAAAAGGATTTGGATTATCCTCTAAATAACTAAAGTGATTAATATAGAAACAAACATTGAAATATTCTATTATTTATGACACATCCCTTATTCATGGAATGGTTAATCTAAAACATTATGTGAAATATACATTTTATCCTATAAAGTTAATATTATGTCCTTAAATTGATATAACATATTTTTCCCACTAAAAACTATAAAATAATTGAATTAAGAAAATTATATCATTTAATTTAACATGTACAAATATATTTTCCCAATATGAAATATATAATGATAAAAATTTATATATGTTTGTAAATAAGAAATAAAGATAACCAATTATTCTAAAGATGTTTTAGAATTACCTTGAAAAATGTCTATCTCAATTTCTTAAATTCCCCAAATATTATCTTTCTTATAGAGAGTTGGATATGTATCAAATGGAACATCATCATTATGTTTTCTCTTCTTATGAGGATATGAAGATATATAAACTTTATATCTCATATAATAACCCTAAAAACTATAAATATATAGATATTATTTTATAAGTATTAAACCTTAAATTAGGTAAGAATTGTATATATATAAATCCAATTGAGTTAGTAGTTTGTTCAAATATATTTTATAATACCTTCTAGCACAAGACTATAAGGAATGAATTATTATTATATCATCATAAATAACCATCTTAATGAAATTTTGGTTTGTTTCTTTTGAAAAAGTTATTAGAGAGTTCCTAAAAATTAAAAGGACTCATGAAGTGTTGATACCATAGAGACCATAGGTGTTTGGAATAATCTATGAAATTTATTTTTATAGGACAAAGATCAAACCAAAAAATTATAGATCACCCTACACCATGTTTCATAAAAAATTAAATGTTATGTGGATAAATGATATATTGCACGAGGAGGAAAGATACCACACAACTAAATAATTGTATAAGAAAAAACAAATACTTTAATAAGTATAATTCAAGGATATATATGATTAATTAAATGTTTAATAATATTAAATATTATATATCATTCCACAATGATATGTGTCAGGTCATAATAGTGATTCATCAAATTGACATTTTATAATGGTAATAATTATGGCCAATGATTCACCCCTCGATGGTATCCTGATATAAAACATATGATTCAATGTCTATATCTATAAATTAAATCCCATCATAAAGAGTAATGTTATATCATGAAGTAAAAAAATCCAATATCAAGTGATCTACCAAGAATATGAATATTACACAATAATGATGTCATTTCACCAAGTATGGTTAGAAAATGATATTTTTATATTATTTCACTATAATATTGTTATTTAATTATAATTAATGAATCTCAAAGGAGAAGGAAACAACACCTTAATGGTGACGGCTTCACGACAATAGGTTCATGTTGAGTAGTAATTATTGAATTAAAAAGTTCTGATATTTTTTGTATTTTTTAAGACAAAAATTATGAAAAGTTCACAATGAATTAGAGATCTAATTTGGTTGAATTTTACCATCCTAATGAAGGTGAATTTATAATCAATTTAATGTAATCAATGATATTATCTCATGAATGATGTGATATATTACTCTATAAAAATTAAATGAAGATCATTGATTAAAAAATAAGAAAAAATAAGAGTTATATATAATTTTTGTAAGGGAAAAAATTAAATAATAATGGCTGATTCATGAGATTATATTTCTGTACTTTCAAGGAATTTCATCATGTGGATAAAAAAAATATTATTAGTGCCCATTTTTATTATATTCACATTATTTGTTCATGAATATTTTGATGATCTTTTTAGAGTATCAGTGATCCATAGAAGTGATTAAGAGTAAACCGTTATTTACATTGTGAGGATTATAAACCTAGAGGTTAGTAAAACCACACTAAATTAAAAAGAATAAGAAATATTATTATTGATTTTATCTATACATATATTATCATTTTATTCACCTTATACATATCCTAATATTGTTAAAATAAATAAAAATTTCTTATGTCTCTTTCTTTTTTTTGTCACATCATTTTTTGTGAGGGAGATAGATGTGTTCCAACTAATGAAGAAACAATATCATTTGAGATGGAAATTTGGATGAAATTAATATACTATAATTTATACACATCATCAATTTTATGTTAATTAACTATTATAGGACTAATACATTGTATTATAGTGGAAGGTTCTTGTTGAAAATTTTATCTTAGAATCCCTTGAAGTGGTTTTCAATCAAAATGGAATTTTGATATTTGGTGAAAATAATTTTCAATTATGGAATAATATAATAAAATAGTTATTCTAATATCAGGATTGGATTTCTGTATAGATTCTACACACTAGATCTTTTTTAACATGAAATTTTGATCATTATCAGGAAAATATGAAAGAATATTTACGTAGATGCTAAAGTAATTATTGTGTTGGGGGGAGGGATTTTCCCAATAAAATTCACAAAATGGTGATGTTGTGTAAATACCTACACTAGTTGTGGGATAAATGATTCAATATATTTTATGTTTATTGAAAGGAATGTGAATAAAAATTACAGGTTACACAGTACATGTATGAGGAATTAATGATTCACCTGAATAAATTCATTGATTGATTCTTTTATTAGAAGAAAATTATTGTAGAAGAAATGCACAAAAATAGATAAACCATCAATAATACTAAAATGATAAATAGGATATTGATAATAATATAACAACAATTTAATTAAAATGTATCAATTCTTGATGATATGAATACTAAGGATGTTACATTGAATATTCATCACAACACTCTCATTGTATATGAGATAATGAATAACAACAGCAAATATTTTTCAAATGAGAGATCTCAAGAAGTGGGGATTAAGGAAATGATGAAAATCACATAGTTTAATGATCTTAAAGATAGGGAAATATAGGAGTTAATATATTTCAATTCCTTAAATCTGAAAAGAAGAAACTAAAAATTCAATGTCAGTCTTCCACTTGATTCCATTCAGTGTGTAATGGTTGGGAACCACAATTCAAATTATTTCAATAATTTTTTTTATGATGATGATATTGATGATTATTCACTAAAAAATAAAAAATAAAATTATGTTGATTTAATTATTTCAAATAATAAATTCCTTTAGAAAAAGACATTTATATTAAAGAGGACATTATTTTAGAAGATACGTATGTGGAAGAAATTGAAGTCTTAAAAGACCTCACAGAAGAAGTCCTTTTTTTTGTCATAGAAAAAAATAATTGGAGGATAAAGATTGTAAAAATGATGAATTTGTGGGAATAATATGCCTCAATGTTATGTTATAATATATGCTTTATGACATATATTTTTTTAGGGGAAAAAACAAATCCAATGGTGTTTCTTTTAATTCCAAACATTGTATGAAGTATTAAGAAGAAGATAAATCCACATTAAAATAAGAACACGATGAGTTTAAATCAATAAATATAGAAAAAAATATAATTGTTGAGTAAAAAACTGAATAGTAGGACTAAATTCTTGATAGCATCAATAATAAAGAAAAATATAGAGTCAAATAGACTAAAGAGCATGAAGAAAAAATTATTTATTATTGGTGAAATATATAATAATGAGAATGGAACATGCATTAATGTATGTAATTGGTAAAGTAAAGTATGTGGGATATATATAAAGTGTATTATATAAATAATTACCCAACTAGGAATTTTTAGGGTAACCAACATTCATAATATTTCAAAATTATAGAAAACTCTATAGTGAGATTGAATGTAAAAAAAGATGAAGTGATGGTTGATGAAAAGCCACAGACACCCATACCTAAAAAGAAAATAAGCTTTGATGTATCTAAAAAGACCCAAATGTTTATTGTATACATAAAGAGTGGATTTAAATGTTTTCCAAAATAAGATTGTTTTTGTTATAGAAATATATATTATAATTAATATATTATTTTCTAGATGAAATCATCACTTCAGGGAATAATAAAAATAAGAAAAGATGGTAGGAATTATTACAATCATAATTTTTTTTTATTTTTTGTGTGAAGGTTATTGACAAAAACCCATGTATTTTTCATCATTAATACAAAGTCCAGTTTTAAAGTATTCTTAGAGGAAACTATTTGCAGCTAGAATCATCATCAAGTGATATGAACAAATAAAACCAACAGGTATGTTTGTAAGATGAAGTTGATCCATCACATCCAAAAGATTAATGACCATACTCACCACCCAATGATGTGACGTAGGAAACATGGATTAAGAATAGAAGAGCTAAGATGGATAATGTAATTAATATTTTTTTTTGAATGTAATAAATTATGATGGAGTGTTGATCCATGAAAGTGGATGTATATCCCATGTGGCAAGAAACAATGGCCTTTTCTAGGGAATAATGTATATTAAAGAATGTTTTGTTTAAGATTTAAATTAAAAATTATTGAAAATTATTGTCTCTATAAAATTAAAAATTATAGGAAACATGTTGACATATATAAATTTATTAGTTATTGAAAGCATTCATCACAATTTTCAATGGGTAATAAAGTGATGTGACACAAGTTATAAAACTAATTTCACTAACAATACATTCATTATTAGAGGAAGATATGATAAAACTATAATGAATGTTATGAACATAAAGGGATATATTTACCTCATTATTAAATAAAAGGACATATATTTTATATCCTAGAATAATAATAGAATGTTTAATAATAGAAGGACAAGGCACTTTATCTAAATTCCATAGAATATTTTGTGAATAATGAAAGAGAATATTCTATCCAGTTGATTTCACAATATCAGGCTCACATGTACAATGTTTCCAAGGGAGATAATAATTCAAAAAACATAAAAAGGAAAAAAATATAGCACAATTACAAGAAATTTTCAATGTTTATGTTTTTCATCCAATATTTCCAAAATACATCAACAAGAAGAGGTATTTTATATTGTCAATTAAGGATCATAATAGTATGCTACATATGATGGTGATTACACACAACTCCAATTTATTCAATTTACTTACATGTTATTAAAAAATGGTATATAATATTTTTGGAAAAATAATTTTGTAAATAATAAATTATTGGAGTTTACCAACATATATATAAAATATTCTCAAAAAATATTAATAAGAAAAAAATAATTAGTTGTAAGTACTCCTCAACAAAATTTTACTTTTATGCGGAGAAATTTAATGATTAAAAACATACCCTTTAAAATTCTCATTGAAAAGAATATATAATAGAGTTATTAGAAGGATACTTTTGGACATCAATACATATTAAACAAACATATTTTTTGTGTCGATGATAAAAAAAGACTCCTTATGAGATTTGGTAAAAATTAAAACAATATTAGAATACATTCATGTATTCAAAAGAAAATTGTTTCTTCTCAAGGAGGAAAGAAATTAAAAGTTTTATTATTTTAGAGATGAATAGATCTTTCTTTTATACTCATCCAATATAATGGTTTATACATGCAAAAAAATACTACTGAAAATAACTGAAATCAAAGACATTACTATTGTGGAAAATGAGTTGATTTCTCAAAAACAATGAGCATATTATAGAGGAATGTGATACCAAATTAAGAATATCAAGATGTTGTTAATGATTCCAAAGAATATAATGATGATCTGGAAAATTAAGTTACATCAGTGTACTCAAGTAAGTTGAGAATAATAGATGGAAATAATGAAGTTAACTGCATTTGTGACTAACATTTCCCTTATAAAAAAGTAGGATAAAGACTCTAAAATAAACACAATTACAATATCAATTTGAGATAAATAACATTTAGGATGATACTAATATAAAAATATAGTTATTAATATGTATGAATATCTTGAAAAATTGAGAATAATCAAATCGAGTAAATTATTCCAAGGATAGAAGAAAAAAATTATAAGTAATTATTCCATAAAAATCAATGAATAAAGGAAAGTAGTTTGAAACATTTCATTGATAGTGTGCATGCATTATTCTAGAATATAAGTTATTGACACATATGAGCTTTTTTTTCAAAACTAGAGATGATTCAACTTTTCTTTTCTATTATAGTGAAAAGGGGATTTAGGGTTTTCCAAATGAACAAAAAATTATAATTCATTAAGTGTTTACTTGATTAAGAGGTTTATTTATGAATTAATAGGGTTTTCTTATACATTAAAATAATTTTTTAATTGGATAAATAATTAAATGGGTTGAAGAAAATCCAAGAGCATGGTATTCTAGACATGATCAATATATAAAAATGATTGGTTTTCAAATGAATGGGGAATAATAAAAGAATAATTATGATCATTTATTATGATTAATTGGTATTTTGGGGATTTAATGAAGAAAAATGAAAATGGTTTTTTAAATTTCTGTGTTGTGAGTTAAAAATTACTATGGTTATAGAATTAATATTTCATCATGGTTTACAATTGAAACACAGAAGACACAAAACCATTATTTTTTAATCTATATATTCCAAAGGGTTACTCAAATGTTTATTAATTGAGGATTCAAAAGTTTTGATAAGATCAAAATATAACATTATGATGTATTCAAGGAATTATATTGAAAAATAGGTTGATGTGATGGAATATAGGTAAATTATTTAGAGCTAATTTTACTGAATAAATACATGAAATAAAGTTTTATTTTCCTCTTTTCAGGATGATATATAAAAAATTAATCTTAAATAAAATAAATTTAATAATTTAAAATAATATTATGTCTTATCAATGACATGGTGAATTTATGACTATTTTATAGTGACAATTTATAGAATGATATGTTGGGATTTATATATGAGGAATCAATTGGTTTAGTTGATGATTTCAAGTCCACATTGGGTGTTACATTCCTTCTTGTATGATTATGTATTTCAGGCATATGAAAGTCGTAATATTTATATTTATTAAAAATAAGAAAATATAATTCATTTGTTACTATACAATCACGTACTCAATTTATATAGATGAATAAATTTATTGAGGATCTTGGAGTTGATGTGAAATATAATATTTAAATTCGATGTGATAACTTGAGTGGAATCATTATTAGAAAAAATATTATCCATAACTCAAGGAAAAATTTAATAGTGAAAAATCATCACTTTATTAAGGGTAATTTTAATCAAGGATTAGATAATTTAGATTAGCATTGTACAAAAAAAATCCCGTTACAGACATCATAATAGAGTTAATATCCAAAGATGGTTTTGAAAGGCATTTTTTGACTCTTGGAGTCTATCCATCTCTATCAAACATTATAGTTTAGAGAAGGAACCCCCTCTCCCCTAATGAGTTTATATTAATGGAATTGCTTGGTGGTTCTAATTGATAAATTATTTATATTTATAATATAATCTTTTGAACTCTCAATGAAGTTCTCTTTAGGTTTATTACTAATGTAAGAGGAGTATTTTTTCCTTAAAATATTGTTTGAATTGTTATCTATTATAAAAAATGGGGTGATACCATGGAATAAATTCTATACATAATGGGTTATTTGAGGGGATATAATTTAATATATATTAGAAGGGGAGTTTTAAATATCCTTAGTGATGATTCAAATATTTTTTAGTAATTTAAAACAAAATTTTTATAAAAGATTGTTTTCTTAAATTAGGTAGAATATGTGTTAGTGAATGTTTATAACATGTTTTGTCATAAGATGAAGAATATTCAGGAAAAGGAAGTGAAAATAAAAGTTAGTTATTAGAAACTAAATTGAAATATCCATCATACATAGACTATTATATTGATATTTCAATATAGTTTCAAAATTAGTTGAAAAATAGAAAGTCAAAAGTTTTTGAAAATAATTATGCTTGAAATAATTTTATGGTAATTTTTAGATATTTACAAAGTGTTTTTAGAAGGAAGTATATGTGTGAGTTTTCTTTAGTTTCCAAAATAGATGTTTTCTATACATATATCATCAAACCAACAAGCAATAGATGTTGAATTTCTAAAAAGATAGGAAGTATGAATCTATTGATGTTTGAAGAAATGAAAAGTTCTTTATTTAGAATTTTTAATAAAATATACATCATTGAATACACTCGATCGGATGAGAATGTGATTTCTGTGTTTTGAGTTGTTGTGGTGTTTCAAATTATAATGAAATATGAAGTGGATCAAGATATCAGATTTCAATATTAGAGGAATATTGTGGTTGTTTCTGCATAGAAGTTGAAAAGATCAATAATTTATTGAAATATAGAGTATTTTGAGTTTGTGATTAGATTGGAGGTAGTTTCTATGTTAATTAAAATGGTTGATTTGATCCAAGGAATCGTGCATTAATTCATCAGATTAGTTGATGGAACCAATTCTTGAAATGTGTTTTTGACACCGATAAGGAATCAGATGTAGATTTCTATTGGACAAAGTATGATCTGACTAAAGAGTAGATGAAATGATAGAGAATATAGATGAAAATTTTAAACATATTTATGTTTCTACCAAAAAGTCATTATAATAAACTAAAGACTTATAAAGTTTCAATGATGTTTTTGAACATTTTTAGTTATTCTACAACATCGAAGTGAGAATCATATATTTTTTTATTGGATTATGCTTTTATGTTTCAATTAGCCCCAGAGAAGAATAATAATTAACAGATTTCCAAACTACAAGCTTCTAGAATTCCAATTTTCACATAGAACCATTATAAGGTGTGAATCGATGGTTGGGTCTTTTTCAATAGTGTCAAGAGAGTCGGGAAGATGATGAATTTTCATATATCATCTTCTAAAATGATGTTTTTTTCATTCAAATGGTTTTATACCCTTTTTAATGATAAGAAATTAAAGAAGAAATATGAAGAATCATGAAGTTTTGAGAAGATTCCAAAAGATATGAGAAGGATTGAAGTGGTCAAAATGAAGTTCAAATGTGATGGAATTTCAGATATTTTTAATTTTGGTGACCATGAAAACATTTTAGCTTCCCTTCTTTATTATTCTAGGAGCACCTAAAATAGAGTTGAAAGGTAAAATAACACAAGACATTATTCACCCATGTATAAAAGCTTTTAATTTGTATAATTTCTGTCTAAAGTGAGTTTCCTAACTAATTTAGTTTCATGTTGAAGTAGAATTTCGGGACATAGTATTTTGATCAGAACATCATACTGAAGATAGTTCAGATAACCATACATAGGTTTATTTGTCTGAGGAAATTCGGACAGAGTATTTGAGATGAGTTTCTAAAAGGTTAAGTGTTTGTTAATAAAATAGATCATATAGTTTGATTCAAGCATACATTAGAAAGGGTGATCATACTGATTCTACAAGACTTAGTTTCATTATATTGAGGGCCATCACTCACATATACATCAAACTAAGTCTCTTGAAAGATTCATTGAGGAGAAGAAAGATTCATTGTTAAATATTTTTTTGGCTCAAATTATTGTAAGAAAAAAATTGTAAACTGATGGGAGTCAATATAATAATTCTAATTGAAATATAGAAGGTGCATAATGGGATTTGATAATAGTTTTATTTACTTCATCATAATAATGAATTTACATAGACCAATGGGAATTTCTATGGTAAGGATGTAGGTTCTCACACTAAGGAAAGACACTGTAGTTCATGTGTTATTTTTTTCTTGTCTTTTTCTAGATGCGCTTGAGTTTTAAAAAAAAAGTTATGGAATAAACTCTAACAATTTATAGGGGTTATGTTTCCTAAAGTTGATATTTGTAAAAATACAACAACCGATCCACCACCCATAACTATTTGTTCAATGATCCTTTTGTAATTCAATATGTATTAGAGGGAGGAACCTTGATTTATCTATATCATGGAAAATCTAAATTCTATAAATATTAGAGTGATTCCATCATTTTTTAGAAAAAAATTATCATGGTTGAAAAAATGATGATGCAATATCTTTTATATCTTGACGTGGATGTTATTGAGTTTGGTACAATTGGGTTTCCATTTATTGAGATAGACGCCCCAAAGACCTTTGCTGAAAAGGAAAATATTGAAGTTAATGGAAAATAAAAAAAATTATATTTTTATATATCTATTAGAAAATGACTATATTAAGGTAATGGGTCTCCAAATAAAAATTATAATATGCGACATGATGAAAATTATTTTCAATGGGTATATTAAATTAAAGTAAGAAAAGATACAAATCTAGAATAGCTTGTTTGAAGACATAAGAATTAAAGATGGATAAACTATTAAAGAGTAATTAAGCATAGTAAATGAAGTTTTTTTGAGACATCATTGGTTTCGATGATTTCTAGAAAGGTTCTAAAATTATTAGGAAACTCATGAGAAATTTTCTGAAATATTTTGATTCTAAATTTTCATCTTTAAATGATAACGATGATTTATCTCTTGATGAATTGCATAAATTTTATATTATTTATGAAATTATAAAATCACCACTATTCAAAATGAATATTTAAGATGAAATAGATGTTGTAGATATGTGAATGGTGACAATTCAAGGTAATAATTATTTTGATCCTTATTATTCCAAAGATAAGAAGTTTGTTGAGTTTAATGAAAAAAACATGCCCCTTAACTCCAAGAGCTATCAGAGAGGAAGATAAAAGTATAGAAGAAAAATTCATATCAAATGTTTTTAGTGTGGAGGAATTAGGAATTTTTCCATTAATATCATCAAAAAGAATTTTGTAGAATATAAATATGATTCTAATGATAACCCATGATGGAAGTAGTGGAACTGAAGTTATAAAGAAGCAAGTTCATCCAAAAAAATAATAAGTTCACTGAAAAAATGGATTCCAAGTAAGAAAACTAAATCAAAATCAACTAATATGAACTCTTCAGAAGATTAATGTGCAGAAAAGTTCAACACATTCATTGGAAAAGTTTAGAAAAGAAAATATTCCCCAGATAGTGAAGAAGGAGAAGGAGGTAAAAAATCTCACTTAGAGTATCATCTCAGATAAAAACATGATTCTTGTCTTGAGAAAAACATAAATAATCATAATGGAATTATAATAATAATGAAATATAGTAAACATGTTATTAAAGATTGAAAACATGTTATCATGAAGGAAGAATAATACATATAGGAGGAAATAAGTTACAAATTGAGAGTTAGAGAATAGGGAAGGATGATTCAATATCTTAGTATGAAGTTAAAAGATAATTAAGATAATGGTAACAAGAATCAATTGAAATCTTTTGAAGTGTAAATTAATTTAAGAAATATTAATGAAAAATGTATATATAATTTATAAGTAAAAGATGAATCATATAAATTGATAGAAAAAACTCACTCTACGAATCAAGTGAAATCTACACCCACTATATAAAAAGATTTATCTTTTTTTCAATAATTTCATATCTAAAGAAAATTATTGGGAAATGTTTGGATGAGAAGGGGTGTGAATACCCTATCACATCTAAAAATGTTGAGAATTAATCCCATAGTAAATCGTTCTCCTTCCTAATGTTAACTAAAGTTGAAATATGTTATGAACCTTGAAAATATTAATAGAGTGAAATATCATTATTCTATAGAAAACCAAATTTAATGTGTTCTATTAGTGTTGTTGAATTTATGGAAAGAGAGAATAAAACCATTGGTATAAAATATATCATTTAGTACATGTGGTTGAATAGAGTGGATAAAATAGTGGATGTAGAATTAGTAACTTTCATAAGTCATAGGAAGTAAGAAAAATAAAATATCACATTGTTACAAACTTTCCAACAAAAAATCAGTGTGATTTCCTAAAGGAAATATGTTGGAGATACGACCAATAGGGTTAATTTTATAAAAAATATATGACCATCCACAATGAAAAAGTTTCCTATAATATAAAATAAAAGGAATATGGAAATAATAAAGTCATGGAATGGGATCATTTTGTTGTGGTATCTTTAAAATCTAAATAAATAAAAATCCATGAATTCTTTATAATGGTCATTCCTCAGATGTTATGGGAGATAAAAAAATTATAAAATGTTGAAAATAGTTATGGAGGTGTAGGTACACTTATAAATGATACTTCCTTTAAAATCATAGGAATAAGAACTGATGAGATTGAACATAAAAGACTAATGTCCAAGAAAGCTCTATTTGTTGATGGACTCAATCAAAATATACAGAGTGTCTGTAAACTTGGTGATGATGGAAAACAACCGATATTGATGAAATATTCATATATAATAAGAAGTATGGAAGATGTAAAGGTTATAACAAGGGACTAAAGAACTTGTGGGAATCTATTTCACATAAGAGAACTCTAGAACCCCTATTACCTTAGTTTTGATGATGAAAAACGTTTGTGGGACTTTACAAATAGGAATCATAGGAAGAATATTATGAAAAAAATTATATTTCTAGTGATGTATAAAAATTTCAAAAATTTAAAATAAGAGAATAATATTATTTTCATAAATTTTTATAAAGGGAAAATGTCTGATAATAGTCATAAAAAAGTTGAGATTCAGTCTACCAGACCTCTTGAACTTATTCATTCTAATTTATCTGGGCCTATGAGACATCAATCAAACAAGAATATTTTTAATTTATCACTTTTAGTGATGATTTCACTTGGATTGCGAACATAATTTCTATAAATCACAATTCATAAGTTGTTGAAATGTTTAGATTGTTCAGAAAATATATTGAGAGAAAAATGAGGGTTTATATAAAGAAGCTGAAAAAAATAATGGAGATGAATTCACCTGAAATGCCTTTGAATATTATCTGGGAATTAATTGAATAAAATATCAGTATATTTCTCTATACACCCCACAAAAACATTGATTATAATAAAGGAATAATACAAGTTTAGTGTAAATGTGATAAATTATGTTATCATAATTCAAACATTCAATGTTTTACTATAGAGAAGATATTATTACTATTGTACAAGTGAAAAATAGAAGTTTGTTTTGGATGAAATCCAACATGACATACTATAAAATGTAGTATAAAGAACATTCATTAAAATAAATCATTTTTTTTGGAAGTCCATGTTCACTAAAAATAAAATATCAGGATCTTGGAAATTTGATGAGAATGTTGAAGAAGGAATTTTCAAGGGATATTCATCCAAAAAAGGAGTTTCAAATTTCGGAACAAATAATTAAAGAATTTATATGATTCCTATTATGTGAAAGTGATTTTAAATCCTAATTCAATATCAATATACTTTGTGAATGAGGAAGAATACAAAATAAATATTTACAAAGAGAGTGAAATTGAGTCAAAATAGACTTTTCAATATTTTGAATAATCATTTAATGAGGAAAGTGAAGCTAGAAATAAAACACTAAAATTTTGTACTTTGTAAAAACATTATTTGGAATTATAATTCTCTAGTTTATACAAGAAGAATTCTAAGATTAGAAAATAAAACATCACTCATTTCACAAATTGAATTAGAATCAGTTTCAGAAGTAGTGTAACACAATGAATGGGTTGATGTTAATAATGATGAAATGGAACATATTTAGGAAAAACCCACATGGGAACTTGTTCTGTATAAATCATATAAAAATTTTATTAGAACAAAGTGGGTGTATAGAAACAAATGTAATGATCATAGAGATGCTTCAATAAATAAATCAAGACATTTTTAAAAAGGCTATGTATAGGTGGAAGGTTTTGATTTTGATGAAACTATTTCCCCTGTTGATTTATTATGAACTATTATAATTTTTATGGGAGTGTATACACATATAAATTAAATTTTTTATCCAATGGATGTAAAATCATATTTCTTAAATAGTGATATTGAATAATAAGTTTACATTGACAAACCTTGTGGGTTTATACTTGAAGAAGATGGAAAGAAGGATTTTAAATTGAATAAATCCTTGTATGGGTTGAAACAAGACCCACATTCTTAGTATTCAAAACATAACAATTGTTTGAGAATATTTAATTTTTCAAAAAGGAATTTTGATTGAAAATCATATGTGAAAGAAGTTAACTTCATCACCCTAACTTTAATTGTTTATGTGTATGAAAAAAAATTATAGAGGTGAAGAATTTTTTTTAATAATTTTATAAGGAAATGATGAAGAATATTTAGATTAAATGTTTGTAGAATTAATATTCTTCATTGGTTTAAAAGTTCAAAATAAGGAAAATACATTTTATAATCCCAAGAAAAGTATTCTATAGAATTGTTAAAAAAAATTGGGTGGAAGAATCCAAATATGTTACAACTCTTATTTTAGTAAGCACAAAGTTCAGTAAATATAAAAATAGAAAAAAATTATGTGAAAATACTTTTAAAGGATGATAGAAAGGATTATTTTTCCCACTACCTCAAGACCTGATATTGTTAATGTTGTGAATTTTCGTGCTAGATGTCAAAGTAGTCTGAAATAATCTAATATATTGGTGGTAAAGAGAAATATGAGTTAAGGTAATGGAACAAAATCATATGGTATGGTGTAAAATATAATTTATGATATACAAATTCATGGTTATACTGATGTTGATTGGTATAGAGATTGTATTTATAAGAAATCAACTTTTGGAGGAAAATTTTTCCTCAGAGATTGTTGTGTGAGTTTTTATAGTAAGAAACAAATTCTAATAACCTTGAGCATAATAGAATCAAAATATGTTGTAGCTACAAATGCATATACTCAAATGTCATGGATGAAGGCTTGTCTAGAATATTTTAATGTTTATGTTTTAAATCCATTTAAGATACATTGTGATAATAAAAATAAAATTAATCTTTCTAAAAATCTTATCTACAACTCAAAATTAATTAATATTGACATAAAGATTAACTTCACAAAAGAAACAGTTACTGGTGGACATTATTTACTATAATATATTTCAATGAAGTATGAAATTGGTGATATATTTAAAAAAGTAATGTTAAAAGAGAGACTTGTAGAATTTAGGTTGTTACATCAGGTTTATCCTTTTCCAAGTTCTTCCTAATCAACATAAGGATGACCCCCACCATTCTTTTCATCTTGTTAACAATGGGGTGGAATTTTTATAAGTTAATCCTTTTATAAAGTGAATTACTTTAATTATTAAATGAATATAAATATATGGTTATAAATAAATGGTGGAGGGGATGAAATATGAGAGAAAAAAAGGAAAATTGAGGGGGGTTCATCTTTTCATATTCTAAATTTTTCTTATAAACAAGGAATGGAATTCCATCAAAAAATTATATTTAACATTTATTGTGGCGTTAAGACATTCACTTTGTAAAATTTTGTGATAAAATAATATTTAAAAATATGAGTCTGGAAAATGGTGAGTCAAAAATGTTGTTAATGATATTTTTTAAAAAATAAAAAGGGGGGATTGAAGATCCGATTTGTTACTTTAAAAAAAATTATTTATTTCCAACTAAAATTTTATAAATGAATTTAGTTTTAAATTAGTTGGAAGATGTGTTGCTGAATGTTTATGACTTGTTTTCTGAGAAACTGTTGAATATACAAATAATTTAAGTGAAATATAGAGTTATTAATTAGATACCTAATTGGATAATCCATCAAACACATTTCATAGGATTGAGATTTTGATTGAAATACATAAATTATGGAAATGTCGAAAGTCAGAGGATGTTGAAAAGATGAAAGATTAAATGTTTTTTATGGGAAGTTATAAAACATTAAAAATCGATAGTTGAAGTAAGATAAGGGTGTGTTTATAGAGTTTCTGAAGTAGTTATTTTATAGATGTAGCTCATTAGTCTGAGAAGAACTATACACACAAGTTTTCAAAATAAAATAAGTATTAATATTATGAAGTTTGGTGAAATTCAATGTTGTTGATCATGTATGGTTCATCATATTCTAGTCATCTAACACACCCTACCATATGGTAATGTTATGACAACCCTGCTTTTTATTACAACTTAAGCATGCTTTATTACATAAAACTTCACTTGATACAACAAAGAAGATCGAGAGGTTTAGTGTATTTGGGACTTAGGATCATTACATAAAAACTTTAAACTTGAAATACATCATCTTTACTGAAAACTTCCTTTACATGACCACTACATTCCTTCGTACTTAGCATTGCATGGGATAACCTGAGGACATGCATAAGAAAAGGGTGAGCTATAAAGCCCAGTAAGGGATTACACAATGAATAACATGAGGAGTACAATACATGTTAGGCAATACAAACATCAATAGAGCATTAGAGTAACATGAACATAAAGGCATGATAAAGCATGATAACCATAACATGGAAATGTGGCAACAACACTTAACATTGAATTAGCATGAGCCAAGGCTCATTGCACATGGAGCATGAGTAAACCCTCATTGCACTTGAAGCACGAGTAAACCCTCATAGCACTTGAATTAGCATGAGTCAACACTCATTGCACATGACGTATCATGATACTATACTTTACCCAATGCATTGGAGCGCTATAAGGGGCGCACCCTTCTTAAACATTTCATTTCATGCATAAGTGTGCCACATGGATCATAAAACATGGATTCATAAAACATAATCATTTATTCAATGATAAAGGGTTGTGGAATTCATACATGAAACTTTATAATCAATAAGTAAATGTGCATAAAGGTGAATACCCTTGATGGAGAAATGGGCATGGTATTCACTACACAATGATATTGGCTTAGAAAATTGGTGTGATTTCGGGAGCGTAACGGCGTGACATAAGAATTCATAAAAAAGGTTGATGAGAGAGAAAGGGGTTACTCATCATATTTACATGTAATGGAAAGTAAGTAGGTCATATAGATACATGTCCCAACAATTGAAAAGGAATTTATATTCATGATACAAAAGTATTGCTTGAATATGAAAGAGGAGAAACAGGTTTCTTTCGGAATTTCGGCATAGTAATGGGTGTACATGGGAGGCATTTAATGAGAGATAAAGGGGTCTCCCATCATTCAAAATATAAGAGGGAAGTATGGGAGAGGTGCGAAACCATACCCCAACATTCATAATTGATATTAAAAGGGCAATACAACTTAATGAAAATAGACAAAAATGAGAAAGGAAGAAAACCCCTTACTTGGAAGTGTGCTTCCAAAGGCTAGAGGGAGGCTTGTGAGAGGCTTCTTGGGAGCTTGGGGCACCTTGGGAGGATTATAGAGAGAGTAGGGAAGAGGTTGGAAGAACTCCAATGGATTTTAGTGAGGAGGAAGTGGGAGCTTGGGTGGGTTTATATAGGAAAGGTGAGAGAATTCTTTATTATTTAGGTTTGGGACCCCTTATATTAAAATAATCCAAACCACAAACCATCCCATGGTATTTGCCCATGGTTTCTGGAAAAGGAAGGAGGAAAAAAATATTTTTCAAGGCCAAGGTCCGAACTTATTAAAAAATTATGGTTGCTTATGTGGAGGTGAGTCACACTCCCATGGAAATTAATTTAAAAAGGCAAAGTGTTGAATAAGTCTTGAGGGCTCCATTAATGCTTTGAAAAGTAAGTCAAACAAACCCAAAACCTCATTATTTTAATGATAAAACACATATTGTCCGAACATAAGGATTATGTTATTTTATTACATCACCATTGGGACATTATGATGTCATAAAACACATTATATATTTAAATGGTATTTAAATTTTACCCAAAAATTTAACTGTCTCAGAAAATTATGAAAAATTCACAGTTGGATAATTTCGATGTCCTGATTCCAAAAATAATATTTATTTTATCTAAATAATTTTCTAAATATGTGAATTTTCACTTTTAAAATAAAAGCCGACATTTATAAAAAAATTCACGGGTTTTGACAGAAATGGCTTTCAAACCTTAATAAAAATTTTAATTGCATTCATAAAATTATAAGATCATTTATACTTAATAAAAAATTAATTTAATATTAATAATAATATTTTATTAAAATATTATTTAATTCAAAAATCCTTTAATTTAATAAAATATAATTATTAATTTAATAAGAACTAAAAACACCATTTGTACTTTAAAAACTAATTACAATGTATCAAAAATTACTAGAAATTATATTCATTATTATATACAAAAATAATATACATGAACATGGTGCTACTTATTTGTTAGATAACCCCTTAAAATAGCCGCGTAAGACCTAAGGATAAGGTGTGCGATGGTGACAGACTCTTGGGGCGGCTCGGATAACATCGCTCGAGTGGTAATTTCAATCAACTTCCACTTTTCCCGTAGACGACCACGTTCGAGCTTGACTTGATGAAGCTCAGCTTGGTCTTGGTCAAGGGAAAATCCCAAAGACGCCACCTCTTTTCCGAGCTCTAACAAATGGGCTTCGTAAGGGGCAATTCTACTGGATGAGTTCATCGCTTCCTTTGTCTGAGTAGAAATGGGTTCGTTAAAGCCTTATATTTATACTACTCAGATGATCACTATTCAACGGCTATAAAAGTAACGGTCACAAATCTTAACGTAAAACTAAAGAAGTTGACATCTTATAAAAACATTTTTCATAAAGAAACATTTAACTGGTTCATGAGGGATTTTCTATTAATGAAAATTTGGGTCGTTACAATATTCCCCCCTTAAGAAATTTCGCCCTCGAAATTTTCCTTTTCCCACACTAAAACAAATGTGGGTAACTTAGATTTATCATATCCTCCAACTCCCAAGTTGCTTCTTCAAACTTGTGGTTTCTCCACAACACCTTGACAAGGGGCATTGTCTTATTTCGTAGAACTTTTTCTATATGATCTAAGATCTTCACTGGTTGCTCCTCATAAGAAAGATCTTCTTCTAATTGTACCACCTCAGAAGAGAGTACATGTGAAGGGTCTGGTATGTACTTCCTTAATAGGGATACATGGAAGACATCATGCACCTTGGCCATAGTAGGTGGAAGTGCTAGTCGATAGGCCACAGCCCCAACACGATCAAGAATCTCGAAGGGGCCGATGTACCTTGGACTTAAAATCCCTTTCTTTCCAAACCTCATGACCTTCTTACACGGAGATATGCGTAAAAACACCATGTCTCCGACTTTAAACTCAAGGTCTCATCGACGATTATCTACATAACTCTTCTGTCGACTTTGGGCTGCCTTGATATGTTGCTGAATGGTTTTCACCATCTCCAACATTTCTTAGACCATTTCTGGTCCAACCAGCTTACGTTCACCGACCTCATCCCAACATGCTGGTGTTCTACAACTTTTCCCATAAAGGGCTTCATATGGTGCCATTTGGATGCTTGAGTGGAAACTATTATTATAAGAGAACTCAAATAGAGGAAGATGTTGATCTCATCCTCCTTTAAAGTCTATTGAGCACGCTCTCAACATATCCTCAAGTGTTTGGATAGTCCACTCGGATTGGCCATCAGTTTGAGGATGATAGGCTGTACTGAAGTTCAGTTCAGTATTCAGAGCATGTTGAAGACTCTTCCAAAACTTAGAGGTTAATCTTGGATCTCGGTCAGACACAATAGATAGTGGTACTCCATGCCACCGTACCACTTCCCTGATATATATCTGTGCCAGTTGATCCAAATAGAAATCCTCTCGAATTGCAATGAAGTGTGCAGTCTTTGTAAGACGATCCACAACAACCCAGATTGCATTGTTGCCTTTGGATGTCCTTGGAAGTCCAGTGACAAAGTCCATGGTGATGTTCTCCCATTTCCATTCTGGTATGGGCAATGGTTGCATCATCCCCTTAGACTTCTGCCTCTCCTCCTTCACTTTCTGACACACCAGGCACTTTGATGTATATTCAGCGATCTCCTTCTTCATATTATCCCACCAAATGTTTTCTCAGAGATCTCGATACATCTTTGTGCTCCCTGGGTGAATAGAGAAATTTGAACTATGTGCATCATCCAAAAGTTCCTTCTTTAGCTATGAACATGATGGAACACATAGTCTTTTCCCAAACCGCACAATTCCTTCTTCATTAACATTAAACTCTGAGGATTTTACCTTTTTGGTAGCTTCCACTTTTTCATGGATTCCCGCATCATCCTTTTGAGCATCCTGTAACCTTTCCAAAAGAGATGGTTGAGAAATCATTTGTGAAAGGATTAATGATGTTCCCTTATTTATGATTCCCACATCCATCTTCATTAAGTCTAAGAAGATTGGATCCTTCTCAATTCTCATCATTCATAGAATCGCTGGATCCTTTCTACTTAGGGCATCTGCCACCTTGTGCGCTTTCCCAGGGTGGTAATGTATTGAACAGTCATAATCCTTGATGAGCTCTATCCATCTTCTCTGAAGCATATTAAGCTCTTTCTGTGTGAATATATATTTAAGACTCTTGTGTTCAGTATATATCTCACATTTATCTCCATAGAGATAATGCTGCCAGATTTTCAAGGCAAAGATCACCGCCGCTAACTCCAGATCGTGCGTTGGATAGTTTCGCTCACGGATTTTCAACTGCCTTGAGGCATAGGATATCACTTTATCATTCTGTATCAGCATACATCCTAAGCCCTTCTTCGAAGCATCACTGAATACCACAAAAAGCTCCACACTTGTGGGTAAAGTGAGCACAGGTGCAGTGATAAGCCTCCTTTTCAACTCCTTGAAGCTTTCTTCGCATTCATCACTCCGAGAAAACTTTTCTCCCTTTCGAGTTAGCTTGGTAAGAGGGTTGGACAATCGTGAGAAATTTCTCACAAATCGTGGATAATATCCAGCTAGCCCCAAGAAGCTACGGATATCAGTTACCGATGTTGGCCTCGGCCATCCCTCAATTGCATCTGTTTTGGAGGGGTCCACAGATATCCCATTGCTTGTGATGATATGGCCCAATAATGAGACTTCCTTCAACCAAAACTCACACTTTCTGTACTTTTCATAGATATTCTCCTTGCGCAAAGTCTCTAGTACAGTTTTTAAATGCTCCTCATGGTCCTCCTTGGTTTTGGAGTATATTAGAATATCATCTATAAAGACTACCACAAATTTTCAAGGTAATCTCTAAAGACTCTATTCATCAAGTCCATGAATATTTCTGGAGCATTGGTGAGTCCAAAATGCATTACTATGAATTCATAGTGCCCATACCTTGTACGAAAAGCAGTCTTGGGGATATCTTCCTTCTTCACCCTTACTTGATAATATCCCGACCGCAAGTCCACCTTGGAGAAGTATTGTGCTCCACGCAGCTGATCAAACAAGTCATCGATTCTTGGGAGAGGATACTTGTTCTTTATCGTTATTTTGTTAAGTTCACGATAATCGATGCAAAGCCGCATTGACCCATCCTTATTCTTGACAAAGAGGACCGGTGCACCCCATGGTGATGCACTTGGGCATATAAACCCTTTATCCAGATTCTCCTGTAGTTGTTTCTTCAGCTCTTCAAGCTCAACAACAGCCATTCTATATGGAGTCTTGGATATTGGTAGCGCCCCAGGTATAAGTTCAATTGAGAACTCAACATCTCTTCTTGGAGGAAGACCAGGAAGTTCCTCGGGAAATACTTCAACGAATTCCCTCACAATAGGAATTTCTTCAAGGGTGGTTTCTTCCTTGGACTCAATCATCTGAGCTAGATATGCATGCTCATAAGGAAGTAATATCCATGCTTGAGTTGATGGATCTAAAGGAGATTCATCTTCCTCCAGACACTTGTAAAGAATCGGGGGTCGATTCTCCATATGGAGTGTGATTTCCCTCTCCTGACAATTTATGTTGGCTCTATATAAGGAAAGCCAATCCATGCCTAGAATTGCATCAAATTCCACCAAAGGGAGTATGACGAGGTTCGTCGGGAAATTCAATCCACAGATTATAACAAGGGATGACTTATATTCATGGGATGCAATGATTGCCCCATTTTCCGTACTCACCGACATCTTTACTTCCAGGATTTGTGGTGGTACTGGGATTGTTCTACTAAACATTCGAGATATAAAATAATGTGTAGAACCTGAATCAAAAAGTACGTTCTCTATTCGTGAATGAAAAACTAGAGTACCTATCACCACTTCGTTGTCGGGGTTCACTTCGGCATAAGTGATGGAAAAAGCTCTTCCTTGCTGTCTTGGAGGTTGTTGGTTGCCTCCGATAACCCTTGGATTAGGGCACTGATTCGCAAAATGACCCAGTTCTTTGCATTTGTAGCATTTAATAATGCGTTGAGGTTTGAACAGAGTGTTCCTCTCCTCTGTCGCAGCCGCGGGTGCTTCTTGCCGACTGTTAATAGCTAGGTTCCCTTCTCTTCCACACCTAAAGCATTTTCTCGTCCCCCTAAGGCAATTTCCAGGGTGCTTCTTTCCGCACTTTTGGCAAGTGGGGTGCTGGAACTTCTTAGCACCGTTGGATTTATCCATCGGACCACCAGCATTGAAGTCCACCATACGCTTCTTGTCCCCATGATACCCCTGTGATTCTATGATCTCCATTTCAACCTTGAGGGCACATCGTACAATTTCCTCATAGCTGTCGAAGTCACGGATCGCTAATGCATTCCGCAAGCTAGGCTTCCGCCCACCAAAGAAGAGGTCAACCTTGCATTCGGGGGTAACGACAAAGCCGGAAGCGTATCGTGCAAGCCTTGTGAAGTTTGCCTCATACGCTCCCACAGATTCTTCATCTTTCTGCTTGAGGAAAAGGAAGTCCCTTTCCATCTTAAGACGGAGGGTGCGCGGAAAATATTTATCGAAAAACATCTTCTGGAATTCATTCCATTCCAAAGCCTCGATCTCCTCCTCAGGCTTCGTATTTTTGATCAATGTCCACCATTTATCAGCTTCACCCTCCATACGATAAGCCGCCAGGAGAACCTTCTCTTGTTCAGAACATTGAAGGATAGAGAAGATCTTTTCAATGGAGTTGATCTATTTCTCAACGATCGTGGGATCAGATAATCCACTAAAAGTAGGAGGCCTTTGTCTCATGAAGCTCTCGATAACGACTTGTTATTTCTTAGGGGGGGGGGGGGTTGAACGTTCCTCTTGACCCGTGTTTCTATTCAAAACTTGAGTTATCTGAGATAGAAGCATGACAAAGTTCGCGATTCCCGCTCCCATTGGATTGGGCATCTCATTAGTAAAATCATCACACTGATCTTCACAACAGTTGTTAGCCCGAGTTCTCCTATTACCGGCCATTGTCTGGAATAAAAGGAAAGTTATGGGTAACACATAAAGGGCAATCCAAAGACAAAAGTTGTTGACTTATAAATAAACTTTAATCTCTTTAACTCATGAGTCTATAGGATTCAATCCAAGATTTTTAGGATCTTCCTTCTAATATATATTCCTAGGGGAATTTTTCCCTTAATAAGGGTTCGTACTAAGATTGTGAATTTATCAAAACATATCCCCCGGGAGTGTCATAACCAACAGTACAGCAAGGCCCGTTGTCGTGCACCAGTTCCCATTCGAGTCTAGATCAAAGCGGTGTTTTCGGGTTTTACCCCTATGATACATCTGTGCCAGAGCCACCTCTACCTGCTCGTATCTAGACAGGGATGTATTTGTTTGATAAACCACTTACTTATTATCTACCAAAACATAGGGATGTTTTTATTATGCTTAGTCTTTTATCTAAGGCTTTTCTAGGGTTTCCTAATCCCAAAAATAACTAAACCTATCCTCTGATACCAACTATGACAACCCTGCTTTTTATTACAACTTAAGCATGCTTTATTACATAAAACTTCACTTGATACAACAAAGAATATCGAGAGGTTTAGTGTCTTTGGGGCTTAGGATCATTACATAAAACCTTTAAACTTGAAATACAACATCTTTATTGAAAACTTCCTTTACATGACCACTACATTCCTTCGTACTTAGTATTGCATGGGATAACCTGAGGACATGCATAAGAAAAGGGTGAGCTATAAAGCCCAGTAAGGGAGTACACAATGAATAACATGAGGAGTACAATACATGTTAGGCAATAGGAACATCAATAGAGCATTAGAGTAACATGAACATAAAGGCATGATAAAGCATGATAACCATAACATGGAAATGTGGAAACAACACTTAACATTGAATTAGCATGAGCCAAGGCTCATTGCACATTGAGCATGAGTAAACCCTCATTGCACTTGAAGCACGAGTAAACCCTCGTTGCACTTGAATTAGCATGAGTCAACACTCATTTCACATGACGTATCATGATACTATACTTTACCCAATGCATTGGAGTGCTATAAAGGGCACACCCTTCTTAAACATTTCATTTCATGCATAAGTGTGCCACATGGATCGTAAAACATGGATTCATAAAACAAAATCATTTATTCCACGATAATGGGATGTGGAATTCATACATGAAACTTTATAATCAATAAGTACATGTGCATAAAGTTGAATACCCTTGATGGAGAAATGGGCATGGTATTCACTACACAATGATATTGGCTTAGAAAATCGGTGTGATTTCGGCAGCGTAACGGCGTGACATAAGAATTCATAAAAAAGGTTGATGAGAGAGAAATGGGTTCCTCATCATATTTAAAAGTAATGGACAGTAAGGAGGTCATATAGATACGTGTCCCAACAATTTAAAAGGAATTTAGATTCATGATACAAAAGTATTGCTTGAATATGAAAGAGGAGAAAAAGGTTTCTTTCGGAATTTCGGCATAGTAACGGATGTACATGGGAGGCATTTAATGAGAGACAAAGGGGTCTCCCATCATTCAAACAATAAGACGGAAGTATGGGAGAGGTGCGAAACCATACCCCAACATTTATAATTGAAATTAAAAGGGCAATACAACTTAAAGAAAATTGACAAAAATGAGAAAGGAAGAAAACCCCTTACTTGGAAGTGTGCTTCCAAAGGCTAGAGAGAGGCTTGTGAGAGGCTTTTTGGGAGATTGGGGAACCTTGGGAGGATTATAGAGAGATTAGGGCAGAGTTTGGACGAACTCCAAGGGATTTTAGTGAGGAGGAATTGGGAGCTTGGGTGGGTTTATATAGGAAAGGTGAGAGAATTCTTTATTATTTAGGTTTGGGACCCCTTATATTAAAATAATCCAAACTACAAACCATCCCATGGTATTTGACCATGTTTTCTGGAAAAGGAAAGAGGAAAACAATATTTTACAAGTCCAAGGTCCGAACTTATTAAAAAATTAGGTTTTCTTATGTGGAGGTGAGTCACACTCCCATGGAAATTAATTTAAAAAGGCAAAGTGTTGAATAAGTCTTGAGGGCTCCATTAATGCTTTGAAAAGTAAGTCAAACAAACCCAAAACCTCATTATTTTAATGATAAAACACATATTGGCCGAAAATAAGGATCATGTTATTTTATTACATCACCATTGGGTCAGTATGATGTCATAAAACACATTATATATTTAAATGGTATTTAATTTTTACCCAAATATTTGACTGTCTCAGAAAATTATGAAAAATTCACCATTGGATAATTTCGACATCCTGATTCCAAAAATAATATTTATTTTATCTAAATAATTTTCTAATTATGTGAATTTTCACTTTTAAAATAAAAACCGACATTTATAAAAAAATTCACGGGTTTTGACAGAGATGGCTTTCAAACCTTAATAAAAATTTTAATTGCATTCATAAAATTATAAGACCATTTATACTTAATAAAAAATTAAATTAATATTAATAATAATATTTTATTAAAATATTATTTAATTAAAAAATACTTTAATTTAATAAAATATAATTCTTAATTAAATAATAACTAAAAACACCATTTGTACTTTAAAAACTAATTACAATGTATCAAAAATGACTAGAAATTATATTCATTATTATATAAAAAAATAATGTACATGAATATGGTGCTACTTATTTGTTACATAACCCCTTAAAATAGCCGCATATAACCTAAGGGTAAGGTGTGTGATGGTGACAGACTCTTGGGGCGGCTCGGATAACATCGCTCGAGTGGTAATTTCAATCCACTTCCACTTTTCCCATAGACGATCACGTTCGAGCTTGACTTGATGAAGCTCAGCTTGGGCTTGGTCAAGGGAAAAGCCCAAATACGCCACCTCTTTTCCAAGCTCTGACAAATGGGCTTCGTAATGGGCAATTCTACTGGATGAGGCCATCGCTTCCTTTGTCTGAGTAGAAATGGGTTCGTTAAAGCCTTATATTTATACTACTCAGATGATCACTGTTCAACGACTATAAAAGTAACGGTCACAAATCATAACGTAAAACTAAAGAAGTTAACATCTTATAAAAACATTTTTCATAAAGAAACATTTAACCGGATCAAGAGGGATTTTCTATTAATGAAACTTTGGGTCTTTAAAAATGTGATTTATATATTCTGAGTTTTTACAGTTTCACAAATTTCAAACAAATGTGAAGAGGCTCAAGATATCAAATTTTAATATTAGAGGATGTTTTCTGTTGTTTCACTATAAAAGTTTAATAATTCAAAAAGTTATTAGAAAAATATTTCATGTTTACAATATGTCTTGAGGAAGTTTCTAGGATATTTAAAATGGGAGATTTGATATAAGGAATCAGGAACCAATTCATCATATGAGATTCTATCACTGATTCATTGGATTAGTTTTTTACATTGATAAAGCACCAGATATATATTTCCATCAAATACATTATGATCAAAAAATATAAGTTACACTAATGGAGAAATTGGATGAAAATGTTAAACATATTAAAGTTTTTACCAGACTATCATTGCAGAAAAATGAAGTATTTAGAAGTTATAATGATAAAGATTTCCTTTTTTAGTTGTCCCAATGAATTGGAGAGAGCATCATATATTTTCTTTTAGTGGATCATGTTTTTTTATTTCAATTGGGTCAATATAACCAAAATGATGAAAAAAGTTCCAAATTGAAATGTTTCATACTATAAATTTCTATAAATACCTTTTATAATGTGTGAACTATTGGTTGTGTGTTTTTCAATTGGGTTAAGATGATTAGAAAAATGATGATTTTTACAGATCACCTTTTTTCGAAATAAAGTTTTGTTCTTTCAAATGGATTTCTATATTATTTAAATATAGGAAACTTTGGAAGAGTTGTTAAGAATCAATAAGATTTGAGAAGACACCATTAGAGATTAGAAGGTCTGAACCATTCTAAATGAAGTTTAATGTTAATTGAATATCATAGATTTGGAATTTGGGTGAATGGGAAAATATTTCAGTTTCCCACCTTTACTATCAAGATATCATCTTTAAATAGAGGTGAAATGTAAAATGGTACATGACACTATTCACCCATGCATAAAAGATGTTACTCTATATAATTGATGTTAAAAGTCAATTTGAAAAAAATATTTGTTTTGGGTTGATGAAGATATTGTAGATAATGTATTTTGATCATAATATCAGACTGGATATAGTTTAGATTTCCATAAAGATGGTTATAAGTGTGAGGAAAATTGGGTTGAGTATTTGAGATGAGTTTATAAATGGAAGAGAGTATTTTCAACGAACAAAACAAATATTATGATTCATGTGTGTTGAAAAATGTTCCATAGAACTGATTATATTTGGTTTGGTTTCATCAGACAGGGGGTCATTTGACCCACCAACATCAAATTGGGTATCCAAAAAGATTCATTGTGGAGAATAATGTTTCTTTATTACATGTTATTTTCTAGCCCAAATTGTTGTAGGAATTTTATTAAAATTGACGGGAGTTGATATAATCCTTAATATTGGGAAATATAATTTTTATAACATTAGTTAATACACGTTGGGTTCACTTATTCATAATATTGAATTTTTATAGACCGATGGGAGTAGTTATGGAAAGGATGTAGGTTCCCAAACTAAGTCCAAACCCTATAAATCATGTGTTTATTTTTTTACTTTTCCATTTCGGGTTGCACAAGAGTTTTCTAAAAAGTTGATAAGGAATAAGATCTAACATGTTTCAGAGGTTAGTTTTACTATTAATGAAATTTGAAAAAAAACTAATTCAAACCCCCATTCTCATTTGCTTTATGATCCTTTGAACTTCAACTTTTTTTCATGATGTTTGGCATAAAGTGTTATTGAAAATCATTATGATCAAATATGTGTCATGAGGATAAACTTGTCATTTAACTCTGGTTTCTCGCACTGAGCTTCGCTCATGTGATTTTTGAGTAGATTATTAGTAAATCATTGAGACATTATATGAAAGTATTATGTTTTTTTTGTTTTGGTGTTTGGTACTAAAGTATATAGATGAATATGTGTCAATGGATATTCAAAAATCCCAAAGGGAAATATTTTTAGTAATTATCTTCTTAAATAATTGTTTTGTTTTGTTTGTTGGAAAATATGTTCGATAGTTTTCATAGAATGTATATATATCCCTCAATAAATTAAAGTATGGGCTTTTAATGTGTTTGGGAGAAGTTTTTAATTTTATACCTATAGGATAGATATTACACCACAACATTAAGGATCGTGACACAACATTTTTCAGGTAATATTAAATGTATTGTGGATAACTAACATGTTGTTCCATGAGGGAAGAGACCATGACACAATGGATATTATTAATAATAAATCAAGAACTTAATAATAATAATTAATGTTTATATATGATTAATTCAATATTTTTAATGATTAAATGTTGATATATCATGCCATAATGATATGAGTCACTCCCTAAAAGTGATACACCAAATTAAAATTTTCTAAATGAAATTATTTTTGGAAATGACACATTCCATGATGGAATCCTTATGGAAAATCATTCCTTCCATACTTAGGGGTGAAAGAGAAATAACTCCATAGAGGGTAATGTTTTCCCTATAGTAGAATAATATGATATCTAGTGATCTACGCCATTAAGAAAGGCCATACTAAGATGATATAACTAAATAATAAAATTATTATCAATGATAATTTCATATTATTCTACCCTGTTGTTATTATAGTAGTCTAATCCATCAGTATTGATGGAGAAACCTATTATGTCATGGTATTTATGGTCACCCCATAAAAAGGGATGATTTATGCTGAAATTCAATAGTTTTATGTTAATATCATTTGCAGATTTTGTAAGGCTCAAATTATAAAATGTTAATCAAAATTAAGGATCTAGTTTAGTTGAATTTACCCTCGACGTCATGTAAAATTGTTGACATATTAGAAAGAAAAATTTGAGAATATTGCAAGATTGAAGGAATATATTTCTCTAACAAACATAATAGAGGATAACGATTTCAAAAAAATAAAAAAAATTTAATTCATTGTTTCCCGAAAGGAAATGAGTTATAATTAAGGAGGATCTTAGATATTTCCTCATTGAGAGTTATATGAATTTCATCACATGTATGAATGATATGATTGGTACACCATCATTAGTGTAATCAAATTATTATTTCATGAATATCAATATGGTTTCTATTACAGGATTAATGAGTTCTTTACTTTGTAAGGGTTTGAAATCTAGAGGGTAAGTGTGGCCACTCTACATTTTAATGATATTTGGAGCGTTATTAGTGAACATTGTAAATCATAAAATCATTAATGTATGATCCTTGGAAATATCCTAGTGTAGGTGAACCAATTAAGAATTTATTATGTCTATATAAACATTATTTCAGTCTTCATATTCATTGTGGGGGAGAGATGTAATCTTATTAATGGTAGAACATGATCATTGTCAATGGTTATTTCCATAAAGTCTATACACCTTGATTAACCTCCCCCAATATAATTTAACTTTCATAGGAACAATATATATAAATTTTAAAAATGTTAAAAAGTATTTATATATCAAATTTTTTATCATAATATAAAAATTGGTAGAAAATCGAGGTCCATGTTAGGATATATATAAATATTTCTAAATTTTACACATCAATATGATTGTTATAGTTTTTATTAATGATGTAATAATTTGAGAAAAAAATCAATAAATTTTTCTTACTAATATTAAATGAACATATTCGTAAGATATAACGGTTCATATCATAATATTTTGTACCAATTAGATGGATAATGTTCATTAAAATTGAATTGAAACCCACTGAATCATTTAGATTTTTGAATAGTTTGGTTTATTTTACCACAAATTATTTCATGGATTTTCCAAATCACCTCCCCTAAGGTGAAAATATATAAAATAATGAAATATGTTAATTTAAAATTAATTATTATTAATCACACTTATTAAATAATAACTAACCATGATATTTAGGTTGTGAAATTAAACCCCAAAAAAATAAAAAAAATATATTAATATAATGGCGGAGAAGAATAGGGAATCACAATGGGATGTCATTCCAAATACTAAAAAATTAATCTCCTAGTTAATTTAAAAAATGCTTAATATATTTATGTTGATATATCTCATTCTATGAATTTTTAACATTTAAAGGAATGTTAATTCATAGAAGAAATATGAGAAATGTATGAAAAACACTAAGATTTCAATCTCAAGATGAATGTAAAAAATTATATTCTAAATTATAGAAAAATAAAATTCAATTTGAATTATCAAAACAATTTTAGTGAGAAAATAAATGATTAAAATATTCTAATAAAGACCCAAGTGTGTTTTTGTGTGAATATCATCTTATGTGTGTCATTCTACTGCCTATTTGGTCTATGTAGTTTAATTTAATAATATTCAACTTACTCAGCTCTTATCAACTGAAAATTATTTTAATATTTATAGAAAAATCCTAATAAACATTATAAAAGTTTAATTCAAATTAAATCTGTGAGATTTAAACATTTATATTACCAGCTATCATGTGTTTCTTCAATCCCATTTACATATATGTATACATATTTTTGATGATTAAAATCAGTTCTGGTGGAAAATTTCTAAGGTGTGATATTGTGAATTAGAAAATATATACGAGATATAGAGTAGAAAGAGAAAAATAAGATGATATTTTCACACACACATGGGAATTTATTTTAATAATTGAGTCAAGTATTTTTTCACTAAAATAAGAATCATGATTCATTTAAATTTTATTATTACATAATTTATGAGATAATTTCTTGTGTGTGTAATGACCCAATGTTTTTAAATGGAAATTACCTTCTTATATTTATGTCATAAAATCTCATGAAAGCACAACATAATGAACTAATAAGTGATAAGTGATCTTTAAACATAATTTTGTCACTTCTGTGTTTGGACTTTCCAAAATCCGGCATACACGATTGTGTTCAAGATGTTTTTTGGAGTCTGATAAAACAAAAATAATTTTTGGTGAATAGTAACCAACCCTAATGAATAGTAACATAACCTTATGAATAGTGATATACCCTAATGAATAGTAACCTCACCTATGGTGGTATAAAAATAATATTCAAGTTGGAAGTACGATATACCTATATTTTAGAATGAGTTAATGAATGTTTTAAAACTGGTTTTGATAATAAATTATTATTTTAATTAAATATTAAAATTTAGAAAATTATTTTTGAAAAATGTACTTCATTTTTTGATTCTACATGTCAAAAAACGGTTAGGGAGAATTTTTGGGATTTTTCTGAAATACTTGAAATTTTGATGAATAGTGAAATATGATAATTCACAAAATATGAAAAATACATTAATTATGAAGTCATGATGATGTTCTGCTGATGTAAGCCCAATTGTTTCGGATTAACATGCTATGTTTACTATTGTTGGTCATGGAATTATCATTATTCCTTATCTTGAGGGAAATTAATAAACTATTGAATAAACAACTGGGAAAATCCTCTCCTCCCTCACAATAAATACCTCCCTCCTTACCTCTTTTCCTCACACCTCTCAAACATTTTTCCTATCAAATATTCTGCCCAAATACCCTCCCAAGATCCTTCCCTACTTCCAAGGCTTGTTGGTCTTTCCAAAAGACCAAAATCAAATCCCCTAAGAGGAGTCTCAAAGAGAGAAGATCAAAGGGTAAGAACCCTCTTTCGTTTCCAAGCATTTTGTTTTCATTTTCTTTCTTTTCTTATACCCTATTCTCCTTAAATTATCCAAAAGGAATGAAAGCTCCATAATATCATATATTCTGGATGATAATCATGTTTATGTAAAATTTCAAGCATCATACTTCTCCTCCTCTCCCTCACGTTCTAGAATTAAAACATCGTCCTTGATGTGTCAAATTAACGACCTCATGGATAATGTGTTTTCAATTATTTTATCATTTTGTTTCTAGTCATGAAACCATTTATGTTATGGTTGAACCAGATTATTATATTTTTTATATGTTCTATTTAAGGTTATGTAATCCTCATACACTCATGATATAAAACAATAATACAAAACAAGACAATTATGGGCAAAATCTTTAAAATCAATTCAAGTGTTTATCATTAATGTATAATGTAAAGGTTCTCTTTAACTCTAATTAACAAACTGAATTCTGTAACCATGAAACCTAATGGATGTCCACTATGGTTATATAACTTCAATTATTGACAAAAACTTTCATCTTACAATTTATTTGAACCTAAACACAATTGAACCGATCATTAAATCAAATGAAACAAACGGACCCGAACAATGAAATTGAACCTTGTAACAATCAAAATGGGTATAAATGAACTTAAAAAGGTTATACTGAATCTTTTTATTTTAGATAATTTTATGTAATTGTTGATTAATAAAACTAATTTGACTATTCAGGTTATTAATATCAAGTGGAGAACACCAACGGACCTAAGGTAAGGGATCCTCTCAATTTCACCCTTATTCAAGATTGGTCACTATGTTTGGACATGTTGTGTGTAATTATTAATTATGGGGTATGATTTCAAACCTTCCCCACACTTCCCTCTTTATGTATAAGTGATTATAATTCCCTTTCCTCACTCACTAACCCCCCCTCAAGTACTCCTGATACCATGCTGATAATCTATAAAGAATTCTACTCGAACCTCTTTTATTCCTTCGGGTTGTCTTATCTACCTTTCTACCAAAATGATGTTATATTATAATTTCCTTTGAATACTCTAAATTTTGTTTTCATGTTCCATGTTTATTTTTTAAGACTCTTTAATCACTCTCTTTCAGGTATATGCATGCTTTTAAGTGATTCTCTCCTCATTACTTCCCGATAAGTGAACCTGTTTTAAGGGAACGTCCCGAATTCTTTCCAATTATCAAGTGTAATCTATCCTCTGTTTTAAGTAACATTTGAATTTATAAAATCAGTCCTTTTATTATTAAAACCCTCTTGATTTACTTCTGGTTTTATAAAAAACATTATTCCGCTTTTCGTTTTAAGATATATTGGATGTTTTCTTAAACCGCACTAAAATGTTTTGACTCAAAGATTCCTATAAACTATTTTTACATGTTATCACCTAATTTTGTTATCTATTGTCATGATTTATGACTTTATACATTATTAATTTCTATTTATGATTTAATTCCTTTCGTTCATGGATGCTTGTATGTTACATCCCTTTTTATTATGCTTCATGACATGATTGTGTGCCCATTTCTTTCCTTGGGTACTCTTATGTTTATGTGTGATTGATTATGTGAGATTCTTTATGTGGAATGCATATACATGAATAACCTTAGATGGGTGAACCCAGATAGTGCTCCAATGCATTGGGTAAAGTTAATGTCTCATGGGAATATTCTGGGAAAACGGTCCGGGCGGTTAGCCTTGGCTTGTGCTACTATGGGAAATGAGATTGGCAGTTAGCCTTGAATCATACTAAAGTCATGTTTAAAGTTTCTTCCACATCTCTATGAAACTATTCTTATATAATCTCATGCTTATATGATCCCACGATTATTTTATTCCATGTTTTTATGATCCCATGTTTATATGTTATGATTCCATATGTTACATGATTCCAATATCATTATGTTGAGCCTCCTAACTCATGTGCTTAAAGTTTATTCTTATGTTCTTATCCTTACTGGGATTTTTATCTCATCCCTTTGTTCATGTGTTCCCCAGGGTAACCTATGTAGATGTAAGGGCTCAAAGTAAGTTAGGATCTCATTAGGAAGATAAAATAAAGAAGTGTTTTTAGCCCCATGTTTTGTGATATATGTACAGAGTCTTCCAAGACACTGGACATAACAATCCTTGGCTTGTACTCTGATGATGATTTAGGTTCAAAATCATGAAATGTTATGTGTAAAAGGATAGGGTCACTATAGTTGGTATCAGAGGATGTTCTAGTTATTTTTGGAGATTAGGAATAGAGCACCTTAGTGAGAACCTTAATGATTAGACTAAGTATTAGAAAATATTCCCAAATTTTTTTGAGTATTGAGTAAGTGGTTTATCAAGAAAATACATCCATGTATGGATACTAATGGGTAGAGGTGGCTCTGGCACAGATGCATCCTAGGGGTAAAACCCGAAAACACCGCTTTGAGCTAGACTCGAATGGGAACTGGTGCACGACAACAGGCCTTGATGCACTCTTGGTTACGACACTCCCGGGGGATATGCTTTGGTAGATTCATGAGCTTAGTACAAACCATTATTAAGGGGAAAAGACCATAAGAATATAAGATAAGAAATAGATTTAGGATAACCTAGATATAAACCTACGGAATCATAAGTTAGGATATACTTCTTCTTTATAAGTTTATCCTTTAATGTTCAAAGTTTCCTTTCTACGCTCAATAGATATGTATTCAAGACCTATAATTATTCGTTCTTTTTCTTAGTTAATGGCGAGAAATAGAAGAACACGTTCCAACAAACAATGTGATAGGCAATGTTATGATTGACCTAATGATATGCCTGATGTGACAGAAGCGGGTTCTCAAAACACCAAGGCAGTACTTGCTCACCTGGAACGAGTTATGAATAATAACTTTAATCAGGTGGAATGTCCCCCTCCTCCATGGAAAGAGCATGTTGTCGTAGAATCCTTAATTCAGCAAAGTCCTCCCATGTTTAGCGGGTCTTCTGATCCCCTCATCGTAGAACAATGGAATAACTCCATTGAAATGATTTTCTCTGTCCTCCAGTGCTCGGAATAAGAGAAAGTTGTACTGGAAGTCTATCGTTTTGATGGGGAAGCTGATCAGTGGTGGACACTGATCAAGAATACAAATTCCGAATAAGAAATTTATTTTATAGATTGGAAGGAATTCAAGAGGATGTTTTTCAACAAATATTTTCCTCGAACCCTCCGTCTCAAGATGGAAAGAGAGTTCCTCAGACTCAAGCAGAAGGAAGATGAGTCCATTAGGGCGTATGAAGAAAACATTACAAGGCTTTCAAGGTACGCCTCTGGCATTTTCATGAACACTGAAACCAAAGTGGATCACTTCTTTAGTGGACTAAAGCTGAGTCTACGAAAAGCATTGGTGATTCTAGACTTCGAAAGTTATGAGGATATAGTTTGTTGTGCCCTCAAGGTAGAAATGGAAATTGGAGACTCTCAGTGGTCTCATGGGCCTAGTGAAAGGAAGCGAAAAATGGAAAACATCATAGGTGTTCCATTAAAGAAATCCTGTGATGGAAAGAATCCCAACTTTCCCCTTTGGAAAAATTTTGGGAAGAAGGATCCTGGTAACTGTCTGATGGGAACCAAGAATTGCTTCAAATATGGAAAGTTTAGTTATCTGGCCAAGAACTATCAAAGGGGTATAAAAAATCCTGCTAATGTTGAAGAAGAAATGAAGGTTCATATCAACACTCATCCTGCAGTGCAGTGTTATAACTGCAAGGATCTTGGGCATTATGAGAAAAATTTCCCTATGCTAAGGGTTATCGTAGGCAATCATTAACAACCTCCAAGGCAATAATGAAGGGATTATGATATCAATACTACTGAGGTGGAGACGAAAAATTATGTGGGGACCGGTACACCTGTTATTCATTCAAGAATAGAGAAAGTAGTAGTTTATTCTAGTTCAATGCATTCTTTCATATCTTGAATGTTTAGTAGAACTATTCAAACACCCCCTCAAAATTTAGAGGAAAAGTTATCTGTGAGAACAGTGAATGGGGAAATTATTGCATCCATGGTTCATAACTTTTCCTCGGTTAATGTTTATGGAATGAACCTCCTAGGAAATCTTGTCATACTTCCTTTAGTGGAATTTGACGCTATCTTGGGCATCGATTGGATATCTTTATACAAGGCCAACATCAACTGTCAGGAAAGGGAGATTACTCTTCACATCCCAAAGCATCCTCCGATTCTTTACGAGTGCAAGGAGGAAGATGAATCTTCTTTTGAATCATCATCTTATGTGTGGATATTGTTTCCTTATGAGCATGAATATCTATCTCAAATGATTGAGATGAAGGAGAGAATCATGTTTGAAGGCATGCCAATCATGAGGGATTACACTGATGTATTACTTGAAGAGTATCCTGGTCTTCCTCCTGACTGAGAGGTTGAGTTCTCAATTGAGCTTATCCCTGGATCTCTGCCAATCTCAGAGACACCTTACAGAATGGCCATCGTAGAGCTAGAAGAGATAAAGAAGAATTACAGGAGAATATGGAGAAGTGTTTTATACGCCCGAGTTCTTCACCGTGGGGTGTTACAGTCCCCTTCATCAAGAAGAAGGATGGATCAATGCACCTCTGCATTGATTATTGTGAGCTCAATAAAATCACAATAAAGAACAAGTATCCCCTTCCACGTATAGATGACTTGTTTGATTAGCTGCGTGGGGCCAGTTATTTCTCTAAGGTGGACCTTCGGTTAGGATATCACTAAATAAAGGTGAGGAAGGAAGATATTCCCAAGACTGTCTTTCGAACAAGGTATGGACACTATGAGTTCATAGTGATTCCCTTTGGACTCACTAATTCTCCAGCAATTTTTATGGATTTAATGAATAGAGTCTTTAGATATTATCTTGACAAATTTGTGTTAGTATTTATTGACAATATTCTGATATACTCCAAGAGTAAGGAGGAACATGAGGAGTATTTGGAAACTGTGTTAAAGACTTTGCGAAGGGAGAAGTTATATGAAAAGTAAAGTAAATGTGAGTTCTGGATGGATGAAGTATCATTCTTGGGGCATGTTATCACCTGCAAAGGGATATCTGTGGACCCTTCCAAGACGAAGTCAATTGAAGAGTGGCCCAAACCAACTTCTGTAACAAAGATCTGCAGCTTTTTGGGTCTAGCTGGGTATTATCGATGATTTGTGAAGAACTTTTCACGATTTTAAATCCCAATGAACAAGCTTACACGGAATGGAGTAAAGTTTTCCTGGACATAAGAGTGTGAATACTGTTTCAAGGGGTTGAAAAGAGGCTTATCACTACGCCATTACTCACACTTCCTACCAGTGGGGAACTCTTTGTGGTATATAGTGATGCTTCTAAGAAGCGCTTAGGATGTGTGCTGATGAAAAATGATAAAGTGATATCCTATGCCTCAAGGGAACTGAAAATATATGAGAAAAACTATCCAACGCATGATCTGGAGTTAGAGGCTGTGATCTTTACCTTGAAAATCTAGCGGCATTATCTCTATGAGGAAAAAAGGTGAGATATATATGGACCACAAGAGTCTCAAACATATATTCACATAGAACGAGATTAATATGCGCCAATGAAGATGGATAGAGAGCTCATCAAGGATTATGACTGCTCAATCCACTACCACCCCGGTAAGGCAAACAAGGTGGTGGATGCTCTATGTAGAAAGGATCCTGCATCTTTATCAATGATGAGAATAGAAAAGGATCCGAACATCTTAGATTGGCAAAAGATGGACATGGGAGTCATTAAGGGAGGAACATCATCAATCCTTTCTCAAATGATTGCTCAACTATCCCTCATGGAAAAAATAAAGGTTACGCAAAGAAAAGATGTGGAAATTCAGAAAAGGGAGGAAGCTGTTAAAAATGGGAAATCCTCTGATTTCAAAATTGATGAGTAAGGAGTTGTAAGATTTGGGATACAATTATGTGTACCATCTGATCCAGAGATAAAGAAGGATCTATTGAATTATGCACATATCTCAACCTTCTCTATCTATCCTGGGAGTACCAAAATGTATTGTGATCTCCGAGAACACTTCTGTTGGGATAACATGAAGAAGAAGATTGTGGAATATATATCAAGGTGTTTGGTATGTCTGCAAGTTAAAGATGAGCGACAAAAGTACAAAGGTATGATGCAGCTATTGCCTATACCCATGTGGAAATGGAAAAATGTTACTATGGACTTTGTCACGGGTCTCCCGAAGACGTCGATGGAAAATAATGTGATATATGTTATTGTTGACCGAATCACCAAGACATCCCATTTCATCGCTATTCGGGAAGATCTTTCTCTTGAACAACATGAAAAGTTATATGTGAAGGAAGTAGTGAGAATACATGGTGTTCCACTCTCAATTGTCTCTGACCATGATCCATGGTTCACATATAAATTCTGGAGGATCCTTTAACATTCTTTGAGTACTGAATTAAATTTTAGCACGACCTATCACCCCCAAAATGGTGGCCAGTCTGAAAGAACTATTCAGATGCTTGAAGATATTCTTAGAGCCTGCTCTCTAGAATTTAAAGGTGTATGGGATCATAATATCCCATTGGTTGAGTTCTCATACAACAATAGCTTCAACTCGAGTATTCAAATTTCTCAATATTACGCTCTGTATGGAAAACGATGTAGAACTCCATCTTGTTGGGATGAAGTTGGAGAATGAAAGCTACTTGGACCCGATCTTGTTCAAGAGATGACAGAGAAGGTTCAAGTCACCCAGAAACACATTAAAGCTGCTCAAAGTCAGCAAAAGAGCTATGCTGACAACCGTCGAAGGTACTTGGAGTTTGACGTTGGAGATAAATTCTTCCTTCGAATATCTCCATGGAAGAGAGTCATGCGATTCAGGAAGAAAGGGAAGCTAAGCCCAAGGTATATTGGCCCCTTTGAGATCCTTGAATGCATAGGTGCCGTGGCCTATCGGCTTGAACTTCCACCTAATATGGCTCAAGTTCATGATGTTTTTCATGTATCACTCTTGAGTAAATACATACCTGATCCCTCACATATACTAAACTCAGAGGTGGTGTAGCTGGAAGATGATCTCTCCTATGAGGAGCAGCCAGTAATGATTCTTGATCAGAGAGATAAGGTTATTCGTAACAAGACGACCCATCTTGTAAAAGTGTTGTGGAGGAACCATAAGTTTGAGAAATCCACATGGGAATTGGAGGAAGTAATGAAGGAAAAGTACCCACACCAGTTTTCGGCTTAGTATGTAAAACAAAATTTCGAGGGCGAAATTTCATAAGGGGGGAGAATGTAACGACGCAATGTTTTTAAATGGAAATTCCCTTCTTATATTTATGTCATAAAATCTCATGAAATAACAACATAATGAACTACTAAGTGATAAGTGATCTTTAAACATATTTTTTTCACTTCTATGTTTGGAATTTAAAAAATCTAGCATACACCGTTGTGTTCAAGAGGTTTTTTGGAGTCTAATAAAACAAAAATAATTTTTGATGAATAGTAACGAACCCTAATGAATAGTAACATAACCTTATGAATATTGATATACCCTAATGAATAGTAACCACACCTATGGTGGTATAAAAATAATATTCAAGTTGGATGTACAATATACCTATATTTTAGAATGAGTTAATGAATGTTTTAAAACTGATTTTGATAATTAATTATTATTTTCATTAAATATTAAAATTTAGAAAATTATTTGTGAAAAATTGACTTCGTTTTTGGATTCTACACATCGAAAAATTGTTAGGGAGAATTTTTGGGATTTTTCTAAAATACTTGAAATTTTTATGAATAGTGAAATACGATAATTCACAAAATAAGAAAAATACATTAATTATGAAGTCATGATGATGTTCTGATAATGTAAGACCAATTGGTTCAGATTCACATGCTAAATTTTCTATTTTTTTTCAAGGAATCATCACTATTATTTATGTTGAGGGAAATTAATAAACTATTGAATAAACAATTGGGAAAACCCTCTCCTCCCTCACAATAAATACCCCCTCTCCTTACCTCTTTTCATATCACCTCTCAAGCATTTTTCCTAGCAAAAATTCTACCCAAATACCCTCCCAAGATCCTTCTCAACGTCCAAGTGTTTCTGGGCTTTCCAAAAGACCAAAATCAAATCCCCTAAGAGGAGTCTCAAAGAGAGGAGATCAAAGGGTAAGAACCCTCTTTCGTTTCCAAGCGTTTTGTTTTCATTTTCTTTATTTTCTTATACCCTCTTTCCCTTCCCTTATCCAAAAGGAATTAAAGATACAGAATATCATATATTCTGGATTCTAATCATGTTTATCGAAAATTTCAAGCATCATACTTCTCCTCCTCTCCCTCACATTCTAGAATTAAAACATCGTCTGTGATGTGTCAAATTACCGATATCATGGATAATGTGTTTTCAATTATTTTATCATATTGTTTCTGGTCATGAAACCATTTATGTTATGGTTGAAACAGATTATTATATATGTTATATGTCCTCTTTAAGGTTCTGTAATCCTCATACACTCGTGATATAAAACAATAATACAAAACAAGTCAATTATGGGAAAAATCGTTAAAATTAATTCAAGTGTTTATCATTAATGTTTATTGTAAAGGTTCTATTTCACTCTAATTAACCAAATGGATTTTGTAACCATGTAACCTACTATATGTCTACTAATTTTATATAACTTCAATTCTGGACAGAAACTTTCATCTTACAATTTATTTGAACCTAAATACAATTGAACCGATCAATAAAACAAATGAAACAAACGGACCTGAACAATGAAATTGAACCTTACAATCAATCAAAATGGGTATAAATGAACATAAAAAGTTTATACCAAATCTTTTAATTTTATATAATGTTCTATAACTATTGATTAATAAACCTAATTTTACTATTCAGGTCATTAATATCAAATGGAGAACACCAATAGACCTAAGGTAAGGTATCCTCTCAATTTCACCCATATTCAAGATTGTTCACTATGTTAGGACATGTTGTGTGTAATTATTAATTATGGGGTATGATTTTGAACCTTAACCATACTGCACTCTTTATATATAAGTGATGATAATTCCCTTTCCTCTCTCACTAATCTCCCATCCAGTACTCTCGATACCATACCGATAATCCGGAAAGAATTCTACCCGAACCTCTTTTATTCCTTTGAGTTTTCTTATCTACCTTTCTACCAAAATGATGTTATCGTATCTTGTAAATACTCTAAATTTTTTGTACCTGTTCCAAGTATATTTATAAAGACTCTTTCATCACTCTCTTTCAGGGATACACATGCTTTTAAGTGATTCTCTCCTCATTACTTCCTGACAAGTGAACCCGTTTTAAGGGAACTTCCCGAATTATTTCTTATTATCAAGTGTACTATATCCACTATTTTAAGTCAAATTTATCTTTATAAAATAAGTATTTTTATTATGAAAACCCTCCTGGTTTACTTATGGTTTTATAAAAAAACATTATGCCGATTTTCCTTTTAAGAGATATTTGATGTTTTCTTAAACCGCACTAAAATGGTTTGACTCAAAGATTCCTAAAAACTATTTTTACATGTTATCACTTAAGTTCGTTATCTATTGTCATGATTTATGCCTTTATACATTATTAATGTCTATTTATGATTTAAGTCCTTTCTTTCATGGATTCTTGTATGTTACGTCGCTTTTTATTATGCTTCATGACGTAATTGTGTGCCCATTTCTTTCCTTGGGTACTCTTTTGTTTATCTGTGATTGATTATGTGAGATTTTTATGTGGAAAGAATATACATTAATAAGCTTAGATGGGTGCATCCAGATAGCGCTTCAATGCATTGGGTAATGTTAATGTATCATGGGAAGATTATGGGAAGACGGTCCGGGCGGTTAGCCTTGGCTTGTGCTACTATGGGAAACGAGATTGGCGGTTAGCCTTGACTTGTACTAAAGTCATGTTTAAAGTTGATGCCACCTCTCTATGAAAATATGCTTATATAATCTCATGCTTATATGATCCCATGATTATTTTATTCCATGTTTTTATGATCCCATGTTTATATGTTATGATTCCATATGTTTCATGCCTCCAATATCATTATGTCAAGCCTCCTAACTCATGTGCTTAAAGTTTATTCTTATGTTCTTTTCCTTACTGGGATTTTTAGCTCATCTCTTTGTTCATGTGTTCCCCAGGGTACCCTATGCAGATGTAAGGGCTCAAAGGGAGTTAAGAGCTCATTATAATGATAAAATAAAGAAGTGTTTTTAGCCCCATGTTTTGTGATATATGTACCTAGTCTTCCAAGACACTAGACTTAACGACCCTTGGCTTGTTCTCTGATGATGATTAATGTTTATAATCATGAAATGTTATGTGTAAAAGGCTAGGGTCTCTATAGTGTGCCTATTAAAACTTATTTCTACCTCCACTAAAAAATTATAGTGAGCCATATAAAAATGATATATGAAGTTAAACCATGAGATTTCAACATAAATACTCTCATATGTATTTCTTTTCTTCAATATCATGTATAATTCATCTTATAGGGATATTTTCCACTAAAATAGATTTTAATATTCACTAACAAATACCATTAAAGTGTAAAATAGGTATTTTGGAATTAAATCCTTGTTCATTAAAATTAAATATTCTCATATATTGCGTTTTCGTCACTTTGGTTTTTATATATATCAGTACTATAAAACATGCTATTAACAATGCTAAAATATCCTTTATCGATGATAGAAAAGCACTGACTATTGAAGGGAGATTAAAAAACCTAAGAATTTAATAGCAATAGAAAATCCCGGATAAAGGTCCCCTTTATCAGCATATTTAATAGATATGATAAAGGGGAATATTGAAGTGTTATATAATAGTGCACTGCAACATCAATGTAATGTACTGTAACGACACGTTGTAGCACCAGAAACAACACCATAAAGTAGAAAACTCAAATACCAATATAGAATTTAAATGGAATAAAATTTATAACCCAAATTAAATAAAAAATACTATATTATAAGCATTTAATACATTGATTTATAAAATTAAATGAGTAATTATAAAATATTAAATAAATACAAAAACATCAAGGATCATTTTTCTTTTTCCCTTGACACCAACTCATTCTCTTGCCGGAAAAATGACCCATAGATGATAAAAATAACACACAGTTATAGGAAAACAATTATTGTTTTATTAATTATATAAATAAATAAATTAAGGTGAATGTTTTAATTTTAAAATAAACATTGTTTCATACCAGGAACACTTTATATCAAATTGATTTTTGGTTGATTCTTGCATGTCACACCATTTCTTTTTTTTCAATCATTATCTATATGAAAATTAACTAAATAAGCAGAATATAAAACTAAAAATGAAATTAATTGTTTAATATTAAATATAATTATTAAAATAAATATAGTATTGTTTGCTATGTTTTGGCGATGCGATGCGTGATTTAAACAAAAATGAAACTTATATATTGAAAAGATGTATTTTGGATTCAAACTGGTCACATCGGGCATCAAATTGAGGTGCGGCTAAATCATAAACATAAAAATTGACTTATAGATGATTTTTCTAAATTACTAAAACAATATGAATTTTTTTATTGGTTTTGAGTACGTCATATGTCTTTTTTACTAAAATTCCATTGCAAACTGGGAACACGCAGCTTAAGTCATAATGGTCAATTCATGTGTCAATTTTATGTGATACTGATTACTATAACTCAAAAATGACTCATAAATCATTCCCAAAAATTATTAAGACAATTTGACCATATTTCATCAGTTTTTAGTGAGTGACAAGTTTTTAACTAAAATGTCAATTTAAAACTGATAACGAACACTTTGACTCATATCAGGCACATTGTGTATTGGATTCAGGTAAAACTAATTAATGTATGTCAAAAATGAATTATTAATCATTTTTTTCTACATTAAAAAAACAATTTGAATGTCTTTTCATAGTTTTGATTATGTCAGTTATCTTTTTTAATACAATTAATTTCAATTTTAAATTAAAATATTCTCTTGGAGTCCTACCGATCACACCGTGCATTGAGTTGTGGTTTGGATGATTCCAACATGTTATAAATGACTTATGGATGGTTTTTCTGTATTATCTAAAAAATTAGAATGTGTTTTCATTGTTTTGTGTACATCACATGTCTTTTTCAATAAAATGTCATTTTAAATTAGAAACAAACACTTTGTGTCATACTGGTCACATCATGTATTTTTTTGATGTAAGAAAGATTCCTACATGTCACAAATGACCTATGAATCGTTTTTTATAAATTATCAAGACAATACAATTGTGTTTTCTTTGTTTTTAGTGAGTGACACTTCTTGAACTAAATTGTCATTTTTAAAGTGATAACATACACTTTGATTCATATTGGGAACATTGTGTATTAGAATGAGGTATGGGTAATTTATTTACAGCACAAATTAAATATAGATCATTTTCCTAAAATATAAATACAAATTTAATTCTTTTTCTTAGTTTGATAATGTCAATTGTCTTTTATACAAAAACTAATGTCAATTTTAAATAAAAAGTCACACTTCATGTCATATCAGTAACACCATGTGATGGATTTATGTGAAGATGATTCTTAAATATTCCAAATGACATATGGATAGTTTTTTCTAGAGTATAAAATATTTCAAATGTTTTGGCTCAGGTTTGAGTATATAACCTTTCTTTTTTACTAAAATGGAATTTTAAACAAGAGTCACACACATTGAGTTATATTGGTCACACTATGCGTAATTTTGATATGAAACTAATTCATACACACCCAAATGGACTTATTAATCATTTTTATAAATCATCAAAACAATTGAAGAATGTTTTATTTTTTTAGTGAGTTGCACTTTTTAAACTAAAATGCCAATTTTAAACTAATAGCAGACACATTAGTTCAAACCAGCCTCATCATATATCAAATTGAGTTAAAACTAATTCTTATACATCAAAAATTACTTATGGATCATTTTAATAAATTATGAACACAATATTAAGGTGTTTTCATGGTTTTGAGAATGTCATTAGACTTTTGACTAAAATTAATGTCAATTTTAAAATAAAAGACGCAATTCAAGTCATATCGGTCACAACATATGTTGGCTTGAGGTATGGTTGATTCATATATTTCTTAAATTACTTTTCAATAATTTTCCTATATTATTATAAAAATTTTAATTCATTTGATCAGTTTTGAGTATGTAACTTTTTTTCTACTAAAATATCATTTTAAACAGGAAATATGCAATTTTAGTGATACTGATCACTTTGTGTGTCCATTTGAAGTGAGACAGATTCCTATATGTCAAAGATGAAATATGAATAATTTTCCCAAATTATTAACACAATATAAGCATGGGTTTTTTAGTTTTTATGGAGTGACAATATTTGAACTAAAATTTCAATTTCAAACTGATAACATACACTTTGAGTCATATAAAGAACATCATTTATGATATTGAGATGATGCTAATTCTTACTCATCAAAAAGAATTATGAATAATTGTCTAATGTATCAATACAATAAAAATGTTTTTTCTTGGTTTTGAGTATTTTAGTTTTGTTTTTTATGAAAATTTATGTTAATTTTAAATATAAAAGATGTATTTGGGGTCATACCAGTCACGCCATGTGTCGGATTGAGGTGTGGATGATTCCTACATGCCCCAAATGACTTATGGATCATTATATTAAATTATAAAGATAATAATATATTCTAATGTTACCATGCTTTTCATTTCCTTTATTTTTTAAACAGCCAAGACTACATATTGATTCGATTTTCTTAGCTGAAAAACGTTTCTTATTATTGAAAACCAAAAGCGTATAGGAGTGTCTCATGCTCATTATATAAAGATACATCACAAAAAAATCAGGGTATGGGGGAACTCCTTGTGAGTACTTTTTATCTTCTACAACAAGAATGGTTTTTCATCTAAAACATCGACTCAATATGAATTATTGCTAGTTCAAAAAATAAATGCAATGATAAGTGTGGTATCATTGGAAGAAAGGAACATCTTATAATTTTTATGGATTATAGTAAATAGTTGAATGAAAAATATGACATCCCAAAATATCTGTGAAAAAAAAACTAAATAAGTTTTAGATAAACTTGATAAGAAAATTAATTTACAAATATTAGTTAAAATGATGAAAAAATTAATTAAATAAGTAGTAAGAATTCACCTTTTGATGATGTTTGTATACATTTTTAACAGATTACATTATTTTTATTATCTCAATTGTAGCCTCAATGTTTAATCTCTCATCAGCATGAGCATCTTTGAGAAAACCACCCCCAACTCGAACAAAATAATCCACTTTTATAAGAAAACAAGTCTTGTGTGAGTAATACTAAAAAGAAATAACTTCAAAAAAAGAAAATATTAAATTATGTCTATAGAGATGATATTAATATGAAAACATCAATATTTCCATATTTATTGATTAGAGGCAATATTACTTCTCTTTATATAATGTAAGATGAGGGAACTTGATGGAAAGTAATAAATACTAACACTACAATAAGGGTAAAGGTATCAAAGGAGAAGAATTATGTGGATGTTTTGGTGCCTAATGGAATGAAATATAGACAATAATATTCTAAAATAAATGAACTCTTCATAGAATAATTAACATTAAATCAATGTTTCATTATATAATCTTTTGTAAAATAGAGAAAGTATATCGTAACCTTACCATTACGACTTCCCAAATGGTTTTCCTTCATTAAACTCTATTATTCCATAGTATTTATAGCATCATCATTTACACAAGACATTTTATGTATGTGTATTCAAACAATTACTTTAGATTATGTTAATTCAATAGAGAACATATAATATTATGAGGGAAAACATAGTATATTAAAAACAAGTTCTCTTTCTCATTGAACACTCTTTCCTTTTAAATGGTTTTAGTTATTTGGATCCCCAATCAATAATCAAAATACCCTATTTATGGTCCCCTATAACATACAATACATTTTCTATATTGGAATCTATATGACCTAAATGTGATCCCCTAATGAAAGGGTCATCCTCGATTTAATTTTAGTCTGACTTGATATTTTTTAGTCACTAGTAGGATAATCAACCAATTCTTGTTTGTTTGATCTGAAACATGAAATACTCATACTTCTTGTGATTCCATTATAAACATCTCATATTTTCCCCTTCCACACTAATATTCAAATTCATGAAGTGAACTTAATAAACGTTTACTACAGTACCATTTTCAACCCATTTACAATAGAAAAGTGGAAATTGAAATGTAGTATAATACAACTTGTATATCTGTTCGATAATACCCAAATAGGAAATATTTTCATAAATTGGATTTCTATCCTTAGAACCAGATATGTGAATCTCTCTCGCCACAGCTATAACTCCACTATTTTCATCCTACTACTGTCATTGTGTTCTTTTATATAGAATATGTGACCACTGATTACAAAAACAATGTAAGATATAACATTTTTATTAGGTCCCCTGGCTAGCCATCGAAGTCATTTGGGAATTGAATTTGGATTTTCAAATAACTCCTTATAAATTTTATCTCAAAACCATCCCATAAACTATTGATTATGTGTATTTGATATCCATCCTTCAATCATCTAGGGATTCAAATATCTAAGGATTTTATTTTGGGATTTAATGTATGGATTAATATCATTACTATTATATAAAATGTAATGGTGAAATTCCTCCTACTATATAAAGATAATTTTAATAACATATCTTCCATAAATACCTTCAACCACAAGGAATCCTATGTGATGAGACTTTGGGAGACTTATTCTATCAACATATGCTAGATAATCAGTGTAGATTTCAACTGTTTCTTCGACAATATATCATTCTACAGTACAACCATCTGTAGAAATACAATTCCTTACATACCCTTTTAAAATACAAATGTACCGTTAAATGGGTTACATATATCTATAATGGGAGAGACCACATAGTTGAACCTCTCTAACAAAGTGAACTGTTATGTGGACCATTATATCAAAGAATGATGGTGGAAATAACATCTCTAATTCATATAATATGACTTCATCCTCTTTATTCATGATTGTAAACTTTTTAAGTTATATAAAATTATTGCATATGGATTTGAAAAAATAAGGGGAGTCTGTTTAATGTATTCCATTCATTTTTCAAAAAAATGAAACCAAAGTAACCTAGTGTCAACTATTACATCAAAACATGACAGTCGTGTGATTTTACACCATGTAACATCAAATTAGTTATTAACATGACATTCTTGGTCTTTTATGAATACCTGGATTGAAATTTTACACAATTAAGTAAATGGAAATATTTAATTTTTCTAGTCTGGATAGTGTGTAGTTTACTAGAGGAAGAAAATTCCACCATTTACCCATCATTAGTGTCAAATCTTCATTTATCCATATGTTAATCATGTCTAAGGTTTACTTGATTCCATATTTCATCTTCCTAAGAACATTTAGAAATTTTCCAATAACACAATCAAATATTTTTTTACATGCATGACATTAAGAAAATTTTTGAGGTATAAACAATTCAAATACTATAATTCAATGAAAATTGATCTCTTTTTCCATCCTTAATTCGTAATATTTTTAAAAAATGGTTTAAGAAAAATAGATTCAATATAATTTACTTAATCAAATAGTTGATCACCTATTAGTGGAGATAGTAATGTACGTTATTCAATATTCTCATCAAATGTTATCAACAAATATTGGTATTTCTTTCATTGAGGTAAAAATTTATGATATCGTAACAACATAGTCTTTAAGGAATGTTTTAACCAAACTAAGTGTGTGCATTCTTTAAAAATGAGACACCCCAACATTACTTTAATGTTATAGCCTAATAAATTTCTATAAGTAGGAATGTCGTTTATCATCCCACACAACATAAACCTCAATGTAAATTCTTCACTTCTATGACCATCATATACGATAACACATATATCACACATCAATTTTAGATCTTTGATCAATGGATAAAAATAGACATTAATATAATTATCAGGTTTCTTTGGTCCTGATTAAAGATAATAAAACATAATTTATTTTCACTTCATGAAAAAACATGGTGGAATGTTATAATTTAAAAATATGAAGAGCCATGTACAATGAGTACAACTTAATAATCCAAAATTATTTATTCCTTCTATAGACAATGCAAGATGAATGTTTCTCAGCTCATCTTCAAATTCTGGATACTATTAATCAAATTTCTTCTATTGAGGTGAATTTGTTGGATGACATAGGTTCCCGTCATTAATTATTTTATTTCCATACCATGTCTTTTTTTTGATGGTTTTATGAAATCTATATATTTTTATGAATCATGTAATGATAGGAAAGTTCCATAGAACTCTTGAAGGACTTGATTCATTTTTATTTTATCAACCTACACCACCCATAGGGAATGTTTTGGGTGATTCATGGTCCTTGAGACAAAATATACAATCATTTGGACAAGAATGTTTTTTTATAGATCATTTCCATTTTTTTTGTAATTTTTTTAGAATCATATGTTCGATGGGTAATTCCATTTTCTTCTAAAATCATTTCATTCAAGATACCAAGTAGTTCTATAAAACTTGTTCCGTTCAATCTACTTCCAGATTTCCAATTATATAACTTAAATAATTCCAACAAAATTGTGTATTTAGTAAAACTTGTATAAAATAGTCTCTTATCATATACATTTATCTTCTTGAACAAATTATAAAATCATAAAGGTCATCTTCAATTACTATTTTCATTTCTTCCATGTGATTTTAATCATCATTTACACTAGTATTCATATAAAATGATCCATAAACCACATTATCATCCAAATTGGTGTTCATGTTTAGTTTTTCCCCATTTTTAGTTCAACATTTATAACTCTGATATATTCTATGAAAAATAAAATATTTTTCCACCTCCTTCAGGTTATTTTTTCTTGAATATAAAAAACATAAACATGGGAAAATGATTTTAGAAGGGTCATATGCATTCTCTATTGAAAACATGATGAACTAATTAACTCAATATTCATAATCATATATAATTATATTACCATGAATTCATTTTTGATTCATATCCATCCTATTAGGTTCATAAAATATTCATTCTTTACAATAAATAAACAAATTCTAATAAAATGTTTATTATCAAAGGTGAAAGTTATAGATAATTCTAATAAGTGGAACACAACATTTGATTGTTTCAAATAATTTTAATCTTCTTTAAAGATAATGGGTAATTGAATTTAAGAAAATAATTTCTCAAATATGGTAGGTTTTATCCTATGAATTCATCCAAAGTTAAAAGTTATAGTCAATTAAAATCCTCATTATCATCATATCTTGAACATTTATTGTTGAATTTTTTTCATGTGACTCATCCCCCATGTCTTGTGAACATAAAACTATATTTCCTGAACTACTATAAGTAATATTAATCCCATACTAGGTACTAGAGACCATTTTGAATGACTAATACTCATAGTAGTTTAGGAAACATATAAGAGATGGGGTGAGTCTCAAGAAACAAAATACATTAATAAATATTCAGGAGATGAAGTTTATGAGGATGAAACCAGATCATTTATATATAAAATAATGTGGATCCTTAGAGTTTTTAATATTTTATATTCCTAAAAGGACTAAAACTGAAACTTATAGAAATAAATAAATTGTTTTCCAATAGAAAATAATAATAAATCATATCAAATAATCTACATAGAAGATAAGTTCATTTTTTGAATCTAGAGTTTTATACATTTTTAAGAATAAAGTTTATAAATTTAATTAAAATAATGTTGTTCCAAGTAGATATATTACTAGTGTTTCATCTATTTATGATATAATGGTAGAGTATAAAGATGATTCTTATGTTTACCTAAATGGTATACAAGAACTAGAAAGCATCAACATCCATATCATGAATTAAGATATTTTAAATCCTTCATTTTTATTATTGATAGAGATCAACATAATAACATTATGAAAAAATATCCTATGGTTCTAACCATGGATTATGATCTCAAGTTATATAAACATGTTTTGAATTTAAAATATGATTTGTTATAGAAAGAATCATTTATTAATGAAACTGATTCTATTAAAATAAATAATACTTTCATCTCTACAAATTTTCTAAATTATTCAAGTAATATTGGTTGTTAATGTCTATTTAGAATCTTACATGGATCTAATGATAACATTAAAGTTTTTAAATCAAGATTATTAATCTATGGGTTCAAAAAATGAAATGGATTGGTTATTTTGATAATTATACTCATTCAGTTTAAATTACAACAACCATAATATTAGTTTCTTTTCAATTTGATAAATAATTTCCATGTTCATTAAATGGCTGTTAAATATGTGTTTTTAAATGGACATTTTAATATATAAATTTACATATAATAAAGTGATGGTTTTATGTATAATATATTTAAAATAAATTATGTAAATTAGTTTTATATACTTTTGGTATTAATGAAACACCTAAACAACATGATTAGTATGATTCTATTATTTTATCTCATGGATTTTTACATAATAATATTGATAAGTGTACTTTTTAATGTTCATAAATTAATAATATGTTATGATTTTTATCTATGTAAGTGTTGTATTAGTCTTTAAAAACAAAAAGACTAGTATTAATGAGAGGAATAAATACTTACCCTCCATGATTTAAAGTTTAAAATTAGGATAATAGATACTATACTAATTATTAAAGTAAGAATACATAGTGGGGGTTATTATTTATGTGAGTCTCACTATATTGTGAATATGTAGAATAAATTTAATCTTATTATATTCATTGACTAAAATAATTAATTTGACTCTAGTGTTAATTTTTTTATTAATACACACATAGTCGTATCACAATAAGAACATTCTAGTGTATTATTTTCTTTAATATATGTAATATAATATAATAAACCCAATATCACATTTTTGGTTTGTCAAATGAATTGGTATTTTATAAATTCTAGCATGGATTATTGGACATTTATAGTTATAATATTTTTATGCTTAAAGAAGTGTATAATGATTGAGTTTATATTATAATGATTACTAGACTACATTAAGTATTCACAAATTCAAGATGAAATGCCATCAAGAGAGATTATCAATCCAAATTTGGGTGGATATTTACTCTTATATATTGTTCCATTTCTGGGGTGGGAAATAAACAAGGATTTCACATTTGGTATTAGAGTCATAATTTAATACTTTAACAAATTTTAGAATGGAAAAAATGAATCCCAAAAATATTAATGGAATTTATGTTATATAATATTCCAATACCTCTTATTTCCATTAATTATGGAAGTGAAACAATAATGTCAAAATTTTCTAGTTTCATGTATAATTTAAAGTACAAAAATATTACATTTAGACATGATATGTGAGGAAATTTTTATAAAATGTAACTATAATAATTGTTTATGTGAAATCTTGTAGGAACCTTCCAGATCCATTAATAACATATATATTAATGGATATTAACGAACAAATTAATAGATAAATTGGTAAATAACCCTTAATAGAAGCTATTTAGTACAGAGTGTGATCATATACTAGTGAAATACTCTTCCATATATCTTTCACCAAGATACCCAAGGTTTCTCATGATATGTAAGTGGAGGTGAACAATATAATATAACACATCTCAATACCATAAAAATAATTAGTTAAATATTTCAATAAACATAACTCACTCACAAATTTAAACACCCTTTAATGAACAACCCCTTCATAATAATATAAAAAATATATTGATATCAATAACCCATGATCAATCTATGTTACAATAACAAACAAATTTTCACTGATGAATCAATAAGGGGTCTAAAAAGGCTGTATATAACACAACATATTTATCTAATTGGGAAAAAATATCAAAAATAGCTTATTTTATTTTAAGATATGATAAAAGATATCAAAAATTAAATTTTAAACCCATAAAAACATTTAATACAATGAAAGTATACAATTCTTACACATTCTTTTCTAATGTGAAAAGAATCCTAAAAAATAGCCTAACATGATCTAACTCATATAAATACATGATCAAAATATAATGGAAATTATTTATAATTCATAATAAATCATTAACTAAAATCCATTTCAATTATTGAATAAAAAACATGGATGGCATTTTAACAAAGACATTGTGTGCATTATTTCCATGGAAGGAAGTTCAAAAAATTAAAACATAAGAAAAGATCCTTTCTTGTTAATGAAAAATTAATAAAAACACTTATAAATCCATAACCCCATAATGGATAATTATAATAGAATTTACTTCAGATAAAAACATAGATTAAAAAATTTCAAACATTCGTTGTTCCATGTTTAAAGGAAAATGAATGGATCCACCTACCTGAATGGATAAAATCAATGTGTTGAAGTATTAATACACTACAAGGAAGTATGAAAATTCTTTAAATGGTCAATAAACGTCTAAAATTTTAGAAACTACATTTATAAATTCATTCTAGAAGGGAATGTAGTGATGGATAAAGAATATAAAGATATAATTAACAAAAAAAAGAAAAAAGATATCATCAAACAAGCACAACGAGTGAGGAGTCAGATAAAAATTAACATACCTTGGATTGAAGCTTTTATTCAAATGAGAGAAATATAAATATAAGTTACAAAATCCAAGATTCATTCAATCCTTAGATTCTTCGAGCCTTGATTCGTTCAAAGCGCGAATTTGATCCTTGGATTCGTTCCACTCTTGATTCAATCGTGGATTTATCGAGTAGGAGTGGTGGTGGGAGGTTTCTTCCACAGATAACTTGAGAAATCAGAACTGATTTAGTCATAGTTAGAGTTATTAAATAGATTGGGGACTCTATTATCAGGGCTTCTAAAAAATTCTCATAAGATCCCTTTTATAAACACAAAATTAATATGTTCTCATAAAATGCACCATTATCAATGATTTTTTAGCACTGATAAATCTCAATCTTTATCAGGGCTATAGAAGCACTGATAAAATGAATCATTATCAGTGCTAAAACATTAGAGATGATAAATGATTTAAAATTATTATTATAAATAAAAAATACTGTAAATATATTTATATTTATATATTTATTTATCATAATTTTATAATTATTTAAAGATATATATTTTTTAAATTATATAAATATTTTTTTATAAAAAAATTATATTTTTTATTTATAACTATAAATATATAATTTTATAAATATAGTAAATTTAAATTTATAAATTTATTTTCAAATATATTAATAATGATTTATTTATAATTATAAATATGTTTATATCATAATATATATTTATATAATTATATATATCTAATAAATATATATATATAGTAAATATAATCATTATTTAAAGATATTTGATAAAAAAATTAATTATAAATATATATATATCATTATATATATGTATATAATTATATATGAATATTTAATAAATATATAAAAATATAAATATAAATTTACTAAATATATTCATTATTTATATGTTTTTAAAATAATTTTATAATTATTTAAATATACGTATTATATTTTTATAATTATTTAAATATATAATTATATGAATAATTTTATAAAATTAATATACATATATATGTATATATATATTTATAATAATGTATATATTTATATAGTTATATATATATATATATTTAATAAATATATATAAATATAAATATAAATATAAATATAAATATAAATATAGTAAATATAATCCTTATTTAAATATACTAATTATATTTTCATAATTATTTAAATAAATATAATTATTTTTGTATAATTATATAAAGACTTTTTAAAAAAATAGTATCTATCTATTTATAATTATAAATATATAAAATTATAAATACATTAAATATAAATTTATACATATATTTATTTATTCATATTTATAAATATACTTTTAAAATTATTAATGTATATATAATCATAAGTTTATGCATGTTATAAATGAGTTAAATTGAATAACTAAAAATGAGTAATCATTAAGAATATAGAAAAAATGGATAAGGTTTATTACTTAAATGTAAATTATTTTAAACAAAATATGGATATATATTGAAATAAATATGAATAAATATTGAAAATATTAAAATACAGTTTTAAATATAGATAAATATTTAATAGAAAATGATTAAATTCAGAAAAAAATAAAAAACAAAAAATTTTAAAAATGAATTAATGCCTAACTGTAATAATAATAAAAATAAATAAATAAAATTTACCGATTAAAGAAACAATATATTAAATTGATCATGTTATAATATAATTCTAAAATGAATACTAAAATTCAAATAAATTACATAAATATTATGTGTATCTGTTTTTGTGATAGATTTCATTAATTATATAAATATTTGTGTGCGTGCGTTGTATATGAAAATACATGAATTATGTATATATATGTGAATTAAATATAAAACAACATTGATATATGTTAAATTGAAAAATCAAACGGCATTCAATTATGCCCATTACTCAATGCCAATAGTTAGTATTTTTAATTCATATTATTTTTTAATTATAAACCATTCTTCACTAAATAAATGCCTTATTTTATGTAAAGAATAAATATTTTGTATTATATAAATCATATTTTATGAAATATTATATGAATTCATATATATCTATATTTAATACATACTAATTATTAATATTCATTATCTATATATATTTATTTTAAATTTAATCATTTTTATTATTAATTATTTAATTAATAAAATATTTAATATTTATCTTTATTTATTAATTTTTTATTTTTATTTTTTTAATTGTTTCATTTTATTCATTTTACAAATCTATATATTTAATATATATAATTTATTAGTATTTATAGTTTAAATATATTAAATTAAATGTATTCATTTTAGACAATAATTATTTAGTAAATAAAATTTTCAATATTTTTTTAATTTACTCATTTTCAATGTATATTTTTTTAAATATTTTATTGTATATTGGACTTTTATATGTGGTAAAAATTAATGATAAAAAATGTCAAGTCATGATTTTTTGCAATGATAGGTGAAAAACATAAATGATTAAAATTTTCTTTACAATAAACATTTATTGGTGTAAAAATATCAACTTTTTTAGAAAATATTCATCAATTGTATCATTAAAGTAATAACAGTTTTACAAAAATAATCCATCAATTCTTAATTCATGATTAAATGCACATTTTAACAATGATTTAAATTACTTTTAAATATCTAATTTTTTCAAATTATGTAATTCAATATGAATTTCCAATAAGTTCTATGAATGTGTTCTAATGATATAATCATGTTATATGGAGATGTCAAAATAAAATATATTATAAATAGAAAAAACATATCAAAAACTAGAAAAAACAAATTTAGTGAAAAATTAATAATAAAAGATAAAGAAAAATCAAACTAACAAAGAAAAATATCAACCCATGAACAATAATGCCAAAATATATTCACTATAGTGAAAACAATATAATAGATAAAAATTATATAATATTGTCAATGTCATAGATAAACCGCTTCATATAGATAGAAATCATCTAATATGGGATTTGAAAGTGTTTCATGGAAATGCTTTAATCTCTACCCAATAAAAGTGAATATCTATTGTACCTCTTCAATGATTATATACCAAGCCCTAAAAAGATAAATATTGGTTATAATTTATATCAAACAAAAATTTAATGGTCATTTGTTTTCAAAAAGTGTTGGAATTTTTCATCTTAAAGTTTAGTTTTTATTAGTGAAGGCTCATCAAAATGTTATATGTGAAGGTCACATAATTCTTAGGGGAATGTTTAGGGATCATTCAATGGATAATGATGCACCAATGTGTGGAGGCAACATGTTACACTCTGTTTAGTGGGTGTCATGATGTAGAAAATTTTTTGTGTGGGTTTTGGCTAGGGTAAAAATAATATATATTGACTTCATGATTTTTTATGGAGAAAATGTAGTCATACAATGACACTTTGGTCACACCATGGTCTACATATCGTGTCCTTGTAGCTTCCCATATCGATGTATCGTGGGGTAGTCCATGAAGGTCGTGCCAATTAAAGGGGGATCATTATAGGTTATTGTAGCATTAGGGATAGGGCTACATAGTGATTAAGGAAGGCCAAACCATGAAGTGGGAGGACACTTATCAATGAAATCTACCTGGGGATTTTGGTTCTAAATAAATAATAAGAAGAAACCATGAATATACGGTTCACATCTTAATATGTTCTCTGGATGGGAATGTTGCATCTTGGGTGAGTTGTTGTAGGTGTGCTATTAGACCATGACCCATTTATTTATTCCAATACTAGACCCTAGGTTGTGGTGTATTTTCAAGACTATTAGTGTCACACCATAAATTTTCCCTTAAAAAATATATTAAAGACCTATTTTTCTAGGATAGCCATTTATTTTAATGGTAAATGGGCCATCAAGGAGAGTCATTTCAATAGGCTCTTCACCCTTATCTCCCTCCTTTCAATCTCATTCAATGATCAGTGGTTATAGGTTGATTTTGAAATATATTGAAGTTAATTTTTTATTCTTCCATTTTTCATCATTATATTCCTAGTTTTTGTGTATGGGTTTTGATGAAAATTCTATGAGAGAAAAGTGGAATATTCATTGAAGGATGATGATTCATATTACGGTGTCTATAGAATTTTCAAATATGGGTAATGTTTTCTATTTGTCTCCATTTCATTATATCCATATCACCTAATAGATTTATTTAGAGTTCTATAGCAATTTTTAATGGAATCGGGGAGGTTTCAATTGTTGTGTGATGTGTACACTTTAATCAATTTGAAAAAGGATTCTCCGAGAAGATGATCGCACTAGGTTATGTGTAGTTTTGGTGATGTGTTGTGATTTTTTGGTGATAATGACTCTTTTTTAAAATTAAATAATAAATTATTTGGATGTGATATCTTGAGATCAGGTATTGGGGTTTGGTATGATCTTTGATGAGTCTTGGATTGGTTTGGCAGAGGGTGATCATAGAATAGTGATAATGGTAACAACTATATAGACATAGATGATCAATTTAATGAATAAACATATAATTATTGATGCATGGGTGTTCATTCCTGTATGAAATATTGGTTTGGATAAATTGGATAGAGACTAAGGGAACCCTACATAAATAGTGTGGACTAAAGAAACACTAATTGGGATGGGGAATAAATATCTCTATAAATTGCATATTTTAGTTAACCTGGTGACTATGTAACTAAGGTGGAAAGGTTTCTAGTTCAGTTACAAGATACCCTAAGCTAGTGTCCATATTTGGGATGATTTTTGAGTATCATTGATTACATTCCATGGTCTATTTGTATAGGAATTAGAGGCTTAGGCCAAGTTGTGATAGGTGAGATAGTTTTACATCTCATGTATGATGGGGAACACCCTAATGAGTATAGAGTAGTGACTTTGTGTGAAATAAGAATGTGATAAGTACTAAGGGGATTGATGAGGTTTGATACAGAGGATTTTCTCTAGGTGATGGGATTTAGAGATATTCTATGTAAAATGATAGACAGAAACCAATAATGTGTGGTATGTTGTTGGAATTATAATAATATTGGAATGTCCTATTAAGGATTTTTTTATATAGATCCTATGAGATATGAGATCACAACATGGTGAAATGTGTGGATTGGTATCGATATATATATAATTGTAACATTTACTGAATGTAGATGATGCTCTTTCAAATGATATGAGAATTTTTAATGGTTCAGTAAATGTATGATGGTGTTTTATTTAAGATTTGAAGCTATGTTTCGAGTGACTGGCACCTCAAGGATAAGCTGGTGATCTTGTGGGATGGTTTTCATGACCTTTTATTTATTGATTGTGTGATCCTAATTGATTCCATACTAGATGAAGAGACTAGATATATGGCCACAAATTGAGTTAAAAGGTGGTGGAATTATCCTACCATGAGAAGTAAGGTGGAGGTCAGGATTTGATATGTGATGAGAGAACTCCTCTTGATGAGATACAATGGCCATAGAAGACGATGTGTTCCCTCCCTTGAGTGATGATGGCTAGTATAGGTACTAGATATGTGACCTCAATTGAGTGAGAAAGGCTGGATCAAGACATGATGCATGACCTACCCTAAGTGGGGCTACATAGGGTACCTAATGTGTGAACTCCCATAGGAGGGGCTAGTTTGGTTACTTGATGTGAAACCTCCTATGAGTGAGTGGGGGATGGTTCAAGATTTGATTTGTGACTTCCCCTAAGGGAGAGGGGATGGTTCTGGATGTGATTTTTTGATTCAACCCTAGTAATTTGGTAGAGATCAATTTTTCAAATGATATGGTAGAGGTTTCGTATAAGATATTTCCCAAAGAGAGGGGTAGGGTCTAAAACTAGGTAAGACACCCATCCCTCTATCTCCAGATATATGTTGAGATATGGTACAAAATTATAAATTATATATTCTTTTATGGGTTATAGATTGGTATCAAATGCTACCTTGTGTCTTTATTTATGATTTGGGACATGGTATGGTACCCTCCTCTTTTTCATTGCGTATGGGTAGGTATTTTTTCACGGGGAAACTTCAATTCCACCATAGACAAAAGAATGTATGGTTGGGTGTTATGGTGGAGTTATTTTCACACAAAATTTAGACATGAAATATTTTATGTTGTGTGATTAATTATTTAATTTTCTTGTTAATAAAAATGTATATGATTATTTATATTAAGGAAAATTTATGATACCCTACTGAGGTGTATTTCTCCCACACTATATGGGAACCTTAGTGCACATGTAAACAATATTTCTATTATATAAGATATAAAAATAGTTATATAATGGATCCAGCTAGAGAAAATCCATGGGGATTGGTTATGGGGGTGCGTTCTGGTCCACGAACGGTTTTAGACCTTCCTCATGTTTTTTCTACATATTTTTATATGTCATCGGCCTATTGGGTGATTCTCTGGGATGTTTTACTATATGATTACATTTCATTTTTATTATTATAGAAGTTTTTTATTTATTTATTATTCATACTCTAATTATTTATCTTGTATAATTTTTTTATTAGTTTATTAATAGAGAATATGGTATTTATGATATTGTATCCCCATTATATGATTTATGCCCTCACTTATAGTTAGTAGTCTATAGTATTCAGGGTGGAACACCTGAGGCTTTATAAAAAACCAATCAAATTACATTAGATTGAGCCAAGAAATCCCAATAAAATGTGATATTAGAGAATTTTTTTATTATATATCATAATATATGTTATAGTAGATAGGGAGCATGAATGTATCAGAGCATGTAATGGACCTACTATAAGTTATTCAAGAACGCATTTCCAGTTGAATGTCTCGGTTACCAATGTTATGAGATTATTGTTCTAATTTTTCGATGTAAGGGTTGAAAATTTTATTATGGTATCATATGTGTTTTTGAGATTGATCTTTATATTTATTTTATCTTATCCCATGGTTTAAATATTTTATGTACATAAATTATATTGGAAACATATTATTCATCTATAATTTCTATGATTTTGTGTGATTGATTTTTCTTGTGAAAAATAAATCACATGTTTAATGTTCTGAAGAATCATTATATATTGTCTTACTATATAACATTTTTTGGGATTTGAATAAGTTGAACAATAATATTTTTTTATGATAGTTCATGTTGATATCATCATGGTATGTTCTCTAATGATGGTTATACAATCCCTAGGTACAAATGATATATAGAAACCCTTGGTTGGTTTTTGTGAGCATTGGATGGAATGGATATGGTCTAGTGAGAGTGGTGTATGTCTTAGAGATGTGGTTCATGATTGTAATGAGTTTCCTTGAGTATGTGGTCACTCTTGTGGGGGTGGATGAATTATATGTGACATTGCTTATGCTTTCATGCTGTATAAAACATAGAGTGATTTTCATATCAAGGTTCGGTTTAGATGGAATGATCTTTTTTATGGCTATATTTGTTGATTTTGGGTGAGGTTTTGATGAGACAGTGAATAGAAATCCTAGATGATTAGATCATAGTTATATAGAATGTGGGTAGATTATTTGGGTTATTGAATAATGCTTGAGTGGAAGGAGATCATATCATTGGCATTTGAATGATTGATATTCATCATACTTGTTCGAAATAAATAATTTAGGTTTCTTTTGGATATATGAGAATGATATATTGAAAATCATGGTCAGTTTTTTAGTATTCTGAGCCAATTTTTGAAGGAAAGTGACTCATTAGAAAATGAATCTGGTGTATGATGAAGTATTATAGGATCATACACCCATTGAGTTCAAATGAAATTGATATGGATTGGGGTGATAACCTATGAGTTGGTCCTTTAGAGGTTTACACTACCTTGTAGGAGGAGAGTGAGTATTGTCAGGGATTTATTACAAAATCCTCAATGTTGGGGGGGGGGGAGTGTAGGCTAGTTATGTATTGTTCCCAGTGGTTTTTTGGATCACTGAGTGATTATGTGTGGGTTAATGATTGATGGAATTAATAGAAATTTTTTTGGAATTATGGAATAATGGTTTGATAAAAATTAGAGGTTCCCTTATATGGTGAGAGGGTACATCACAGATGTATTATAGAATCATGTTATGATCAATCTAACTTTGATGATTGAAAATGGTGGTTAAGATAGGGTATGTGTGGCTCTAGTGGAGTGACACACATGACATATTTAGACTCATATAGCACAATTATTTAAGATTATTATAATGGAATATATCTAGTTGGGAGTGAACCATTTTTCATTGGATGGTGTCACCCCCATTATGGGTTGATTTGGAAAATTTAAATGATGATATTCTAGGTGAGGAAGGAATGAGGGGTGTTTAGTTTTTCTGGTTGGTGATGAAGTATGATAGGTATTATTATGTTTAGTAATTATGTTTAGTAATGGGAAGGATTTATGTGGTGGATATTTGAAATTTCATTTTACCTAGGATACAATAAGGATAGTCTTATGAAGGGGAGCATCAGATCAGTCATAGATGTTAAACCTTTATTTCAAAATGGTCATTTATATAGTGAAACTGGTGGGTGGATGTTTGAGATGGAACTAGGTTCTAGGGGGAAGGTTTATCAAATTTTATTTTTTCCTTACTAAATATCAAATTTGGGATTTTGATGTAGTGAATAATGTGTATTGTTGTTTGGAGTTGTGCATCGAAAGCATGATGGAATCATAGAGTGAGTCATATTGGTGACGTATTAGTGGTCAAAGGTGTATTTTTATTCTGTATTTGGTTTCTCAAGAATCCATCCATGGAATAACACCAGTTCGGGGGTTCAGACATCAGTGTGGTAATTGGTAAAATCTCATTATGAATATAGTAATTAAGGAATCTGGATTGGGAGATGCAATGATGTGTCATGGGTGTGGGGGAGAATTTCTTAGGGAATCACACCAGAGTGGGACTTACTAGAGTTATTATATACATTTAGATATAGTGTGGTGTAAAATTAATCATTTTTATTATATTTGATAAAATTTATATATTTTAGTGATTGAATGAAAATTATAAAGATATATAGTGTATTTGGACATTGTGTAAGGATAGTGGAAATGCATCCATTTAGGTTTTGAATTTGTAATGAAGTGATGTATTAAATTCAATTTTATGGATTTGAATTTAGGATTCATTATTAGGTACTTATTTGGGATGAAATTATTTATAGCGTGTAATGTTTAAGGAACTAAAAATTTGTGTGTGGATTTTTTAGAGGGAATTCTTATGTTTTTGTTTTAGATAAAACAATTATCCTAGAAATTATTTTTCTTCCATTATAGGGGTAGTTGAAATTTTGATAGATGATAGTCAACAGATCATGCCATATTTAAGAAGGAAGGGAACACGTCACTCTATAATATGTGGGTGTCTCCATGTCCATGATTTTTTGTGTCATTTTTTACTAAGGAAAAACCATACATATTTGATTTAAAGAAATTCTTAAATAAAGGTCCAATACACCATGTATTATTACTGTGATTTGGATTCATGGTGTGGGTAATGAAGGTCAATACAATAAAAGGGAGGGTCCTGTATGGGTATTATATCATAAGGATGAGGGATAAAGTGTGCAGATAAATGCTCATATTGTGAAGGGGGAGTCCATGTTGTGATAGAATGAACATGAGGATTATTGTGAAGGGTTACGAATTGACAGAACACCCAAGACCACTCCTCTATAGGGTCACCAACAATTTTAGGGAACTAATTAGTTAATAAACCCTCTATCCATTGTGTTATTTCATCATGTTTTTATTAGAAACAATACTAGGGCACCATGTCATGATTCTTAGTGTCATATCATGAAATATCTAATTTCTAGTTTTTAAAAATAATTCAAAAACCAATTATTTATTTTTACACCTTTAATTTTTATGGAAAAGGGGCATTGAGAAGAATAATTTTTTCCATTTATTCTTTCTTATCTTAATTCATTAAATCCCCCTTGAAGAGGATTAATTCAAGTATGATTCCATGATTGATTTAAACTATGTTATTCATATCCTTACTTTCTTTATTCATCCACTTTTTCATACTCTAGTTTAATGTGTTTTCACTAAGGGTTTCGGTGATGATTATACTATTTCATGTTAGAATTATCATTAAATGAAAGGGATTTGTGTTTTGATGGCCATAGGATGTCTAAATAATGAGAATAATATATGCTTCTCATTTTTTATTATAGGTATATTGACCAATAGATTTTTCTATGGTTTCCACCACATAGGCATGAAATAAAAGAGTGTTTTAGTATCTAATTATTGTTATATTTATTAAAATGTATAGAGGACATACTCTGAGGATGAATAAACATGGTCATATATAGTTTGGGTGATGAAGATTCACCAGATGTGTTTTTCGGTTATTATTACTCTTTGGTTAAAATTGTATAATAATATAAAAATTATTATAAATAGTCCTTTTTATGGGACGAATTGAGAGAGGGGATTACATGTTGACATGATCATAGATGATTCATGGATTGGATTTTATGAGGTTGAGAAGATCATGGTGAGGATGGTAAATCTTATATAGAGTTAGGTGGTCCCATTCATAAAAAAACACCTTATTATTAATGAATGAGTGTGCATGCATACATGAAATATGGGTTTGGTAAAAGGGATTGTGATCGAGAGATACCTAAATAAAGAGATAGGATGTCACTAATACTAATAATGTAGGATAAAGTATATCTTGTAACATTAGTATTTTGTATCATCTAAAAATACATCTTCATGAGGGTGATGGTGTCTATTGATTTATAAGAGACCCCAGGTAGGTCTTCATATCCTAGTTGTGTTTTGAGTATCCTAGAATAAATTTCTCAATCTAGTAGGGTAGGTATTAGGTTTTCAAACCCAGTAGTGATGAGTAAGATGTATGTAAGTCACAAAAATATTGGGGAACAAACTCTTGATGGTGGAGTCAAGACTTTTTGTGAATTATGATTGAGATGAGTCCTCTATGACTAGTTCAGGTGTGTTGTGAAGGGTTTCCTCAATGTAATGGGCTTGAGATCTCTTCTAATAGTGATGTGAGAAAGAACATAATTTGGGTTTATATTGTAATAATTACAAGAGTATGTGAATTTATTTTATAATTATGGGTTAGGTAGATCCTGTGGGATATAAGATCATTAAGTGGTGATGAGTTTGTACTGGTATCGATGGATAGATCCTAGACTGCATTCAGGGAACCCATCGGATTCCCTTACAGGAGAGAAGATAATTCATATAGTTTTTCAATGTTTTGAGTTTATGATAAAGATAGTATTAAGGATAATATATTATGTGTATATATGTATGATGTTATTTTTTTGAGACAGAGTGCTAGATCTCTAGTGGGCAAAACCCTGGTGATGATCTGGAGAACTAGTGGGATAAGTTGTGTGCCTAGTTTTTTGATTCATGTGTGTGCCTAGTTGTTTGGATTCTAGATGATGATATTTTCTAGATGGAATCATAATGAGTGAGAATATGGTGGAAATATCCTTCATTGAATGATAATGGTGATTTATAGATGGATATATGATGTTCAACATCCCCAAGATGGGAGGATATTATTCAGGTACATTATGTGATACATCCATTGAGTGATAATGCATAGTTTAGGTACATGAAATGAGACCTCCCCTAAGAAATAAATGGTGGTATAAGACATGATGTGAGACCTCACATAAGACGGTTTGGTTTGGTTACTTGATTTTAAACTTCCCATTATAGGGGTGAGTTTGGGTATTTTATGTGTAACATCCCATGATTGAGAGGGGATGGTTCATGATTTGATGTTCAACTCCCTCTGACTGAGAGGGGATGGTTCATGATGTTATTATGGGACCATAAATTATGAAAATTTTATAGGTCAATATTTGGTATTACATTAAAAAGTTTTATACCCAAAGAGAGAGGGAAGCTTCCAGGATGTGGAAAGAAACCCTAAATTGAAAATTCATGTATGTGTTTAGAAATGGTCATACACATTACCTTACATCTTCAGGTATCAGTTAGCACATTGCATGAAAAACTACCTTATAAATTATTGTATGGTCTGAGAAATTTAATTATACCCTACATATAGGATTTGATTATCATTTGGTATTTTATATTGATGATCCTTCATCTCTAGAATAGGCCTAAGTAGGTGTGGTTTGGTTTCATGTTGTCCGGGTCAGAAAATGATGACCAAACACAAAAGCTTGTATGTTCTGTATTTTTTTATTTACTTTCCTCATTTATTAAAGTTTGTATGATATTTAATGTTAGAGGAAAATTTTTAGAACCTATTGGGATTTTTTATCACACCGTTCATGGAAACCCAGGTTCATGTGCAGAATTTGTAACTATTTTACACAACTTAGTATAGGTCACACAGTAGATCGAGATGGAGTAGCTCAATGGGAATTGGAGATGGGGTTGAAGTAAGTCATAAGGATGGTAGTAGGCCCCCTTGTGTAAATATACTTATTTATATTTTATATGTGATCATATTTGTGGATGATCAGGTGGTATGTTTGATTGTATGATAGTATTTCATTTTTTATAGTAAGGATTTGTTTTATTTATTATGTGTACAGTGATTATTAATTAGGGATATTATTTTGTTATTTTTTCATTATTGAGGCTTATGATATTGATAGAATAATATAACTATTGTATGATTCATCCAATTTCCTCTATTCATTGGACACTACAATATTGGGAGAAGGGTTTGAGGATACATAACACTCCACTCTAGTTATAGTAATGTGATCCATGTTTGGATGCAATAACATTTATGTATAAAATAAGGGATAATGAATAATATCATGGTATATCTTTAAGATAAAATTTCATTATTGAACATTCTCACTTATTTCGAATTGATGATGGAGTTTGAGATATTCATGTATATGCATGTGTTTCTTTTTTTAGATTTCTTAGTTCTCATATATGTCTCTTAGAATCTCTTAAAACCCCAAAATCTAAAATTTCATTTGAGTGTAAATTCCTAAAAGTTTATAATATAATTTTTTAAATATATAAATATGTTTGAGGTTCTATCTCTATAGAAAAGTCAAACCCTTCCAAAAAATGAGAATATTCAGTGATAGGTTAATGAGGGTTCTAAAAGTTATATGGTAGTATCATAAATAATAATGTCATATAATATTTTAATATTTCAAATTATGTTAGAAATTTTATCAATGATTTTTTTAATTATTATAAATTATGACATTACCATTTATTTGGGGTTGTAAGTAGTAAAAATTGATTGATGATCCCACACGAATACAAAATATATTTCATTATTTTGTTATATAAATGAGAAATATTTTCTTTGATGATTAACTTAGGAAAACCGAAACTAAATAATATTTAGGTTATCCAAAAATATTTAAATCCTTTTAATTTTCATTCATAATGGTTCATGATTCTATCCATATTTATTGATAATCAAAATCAAAGAAATTTTATAATTTATTAAAAAATGGGGATTGGAACCCTAAATCCAATGCCCTAAATATAGAAATTTAAAATAAATAGAAATGGTTAGTTTCTAATTTATCTCATTTTGGATATATTTTAGTTGAGTAGAAAATTTTTATAATAATTGGAAATATTGTGCACCATGAGATATGTTTTTCAAAAACAATAATGAATTAATAGCTTTTTGTGTATTAAAATGGGAAATAATTTGTTCTATATAGGTAAGGGTGAGACAAACCTAACAGCTGAATGAATATCAATCTTAGGAATAAAATACCTTAGAACATTGTAACAATAAAGTATTCATGGGTTATATTCATTGAAAATGAACTTATTAGACTTGTGTTTAAAAAGATGGTATAATATTTCATTCTATTTTGTATGGATGAAATGTTCTACCAAATAAAATAAAATATATTTATACTTTTGAATTAAATTTTCCACTATATACAATTTATCATCAAGAAACATATAATTTATGAAAATTTAGATTGATTATTCTATGTATAGTAATTGAATAATATTGTTGATATGGTTATCTACTATAAAGTCTCATATTATTCTAGTCACATACTTGGTTATTTCAGGGTGTTAGATGTGTTGTAGAGTATCTAGGATGTGGCTTGGATATGAAAAGATATGGTTTGGCTTCATTAGGCCCGCCATGGAATGGTTATAACCTCATTATGTCATGTATTTTTTAGGGTTTCTAGTGGTTTATTTTTTATCTATTGAGGATTATCCGATTATCTAGGATTGTAGTGTTGATGTTAATAACATTAGTTTTGGAAGAGTTATTTTTTTGGTTATTCATTAGGGAATATCAATTACCATTTTAGTGATCATGGTGGCATGTTATAATCATTTTCTACCATGGGGAGTGTGGAAGTGGTCATAATGGTGTCTGTTGCAGCCTACATCTTGGTTTTCATAACAGTACCTCAAGGTTATGTTGCAGGTTATTTAGAAAAATAATGAGGAAAAAATAAACTATATTATGACAGTTTATGGTATGAATTCAGATAGAGGATAAATATTAGGTGGTTGATCCCTCTATAATATAGCAAGGGGGACCCATTTTCAATCAAGGAAACAACTACTTAGTTTAAATGGGATGCGATTTTTTTTAAATCCCTTGGACATCATTCCCTGTTTAGTCAATCTACGCCATGACATTTTAGGTCATTTACCACACTATAGTGCAGTCATCCTAAGTTTTATTATAAATCCTCACATCCCTATCGATTCCATTGATTCATTTTATTTTCCTATAAAGCATATGTTACTATTTAGTGGTCATTGGTCATCCCATGGAGGATCCTAAGGAATGATTCTATAATATAAATATATATATTGCGATATAATGATCCTTTATATTCTTTTTTTCCATCTTCCTTCTACTCATAAGGATAGTTTTATGGGTTTTTTGTTCTTTTTTGGTGGAGTTGAGTCAAGATATTAATGGAGGACAATATGTTAAGGGTTTTTAATAGTTTCTCATGTGATCCAAACACAAAAAATCAGTGGTTACCGATGGTTTAGTCACAGTAGTTCTAGTAACATCCATGAAAAAAATTAGGTAAGTATATATATATATATATATATAATATATTTGTGGTTTCATAAAACCATTGTGATATTCTTTCTATTTTTTTCAATTATCAGTGGTTTAAATTAAATTATAACTAAACATTTTAAAAAACTGAAGTCCCTCCCCATACTTTTCTCCCTTTGTGGGACCCCAAACCCAACTCCCTACCACCCCAACCTCTTCCTCCCCTCTCCCTGACAGTGACTTCAATCCAAAGACCCCCTTTCCCCACCCTATTCCTCTATTCTCCCCGGAGGAAATCCTAACCCTATAACCCCCAATTGCCTCGAACCCCCTCTACCTCAAACCCCATGACCCTCCGCAACTCTGACCTCCTCTCTGGCCTACTCGCAAAAAATGAGAACCCCCCCCACTATGAGCTCTTTCTTTCTGGATCAAATACCATCCTCAGCGGTAACAAAGACCCCCCTAAGGGTTTCATTATCCTCACCCTAAATCCATTATTGAGTATGATACCATCCCAACCTCGTTAATTATAGTGTTATTTATGATATAGTATCTTGATTATTTATACATATAATTTATTATAGATCACTTTTTGTATACAAATAATCATAAAAACAATATGGTGTATATTCTGACATTAGTCTTTGTCCATGAAAAAAATACTACAATATTCTTTCATTGGTTTATTATTTTAATGTGTTTAGTTCTGTTTAGAATGCATAAATAGTTACATACATATTAACAAGGATATAATTTCAAATATCATGAATAGATATTATAAATTGAGTTGAAATATCTAAAAATAATTTCATAGATTCACCCTACTCCTCTTAGAGTGAAAACACAATCTAAGGGGAGCTTCTTGTTGATTAAATAACATCATGAAATTATTCTTTCTAATAATTTTTTTATGAAGGGATAGATACATACATTATGAATAAGTACAATTTTGTTAATATATATATCATAATTTTAATTTTAATGAATCAAAACATTTGAATTAAATATGTTAATTTAGATTATCTTGTGTTCATAAACAATTATAATAAATTAATTATAATGATATATAGATATTATGATATAGAGTATCATTGGTACCCTTTTGGTTTATGATGATTGCGAGTTCTTGCTTACAAATTTATATAACGATAATTATTTTGTATATAAATTTCTTAGATAGAATATGATCACTTCTCAGTGTCAATCAAGACACCAACATCATTTTATAATCTGTATTAAAAAGGATTCAAAATTTTATTGCTAATTATAACATGAATGAGTTCAAATGGGTTTGTGGAGATGATCATGTTCTCATAAATTGTAGATGAAACCTGTTTAAATATGAATATATCCTAAAAATATCAAAATAAAATAAAAAAAGTAAAATTACTATGTGTACCACAATTAATATGTGATCTGTATCGAAAATTTACACTTTATGATGACCAGTAAGAAATTTTTCTCTTTATCTTTCCTCGAATGATTCTATATCATTCACTAGTGTCTACATATACTATGTTAGGATTGATATATCATAAAAAAATTATCACCCTATCATTGAATAGTAATAAAGAAGAGGTATGAAGGGAGAATAATCTTGTATGGGTTCTTTAACAGTATCAAAAACATATATGGATCACATTACTTTAATTTCCATTACTTTATAAAATAACATTTCATGAATGATACATCAAATTTGTAGCTACAAAAATTTATGTGTGTTTTCCTATAATAATTTATAAACATCAATATGGTTATATATTTATTATCAATGATTATATGAATCGTCATCATGATTAATATTGGAATAATAACCAATATTGAAATATGAATTGCAACAGTATATTACATAAACTATATCATAGATCCATTGTATGATATAATATATGACTTTGAAAAATAACCTAGGATTCAATTATGATTATAATATTGTGATTGATATATATAATATTAAAAAGAATTTAAAATATAATATTGATTCATACTATATGATTCACCCATTTTATTGAATTTTCTTTTTGTTTTAGACAAGTAATAAATTCCATGAAACATTCTCTATAATATAACACAATTCCATGTGAATCCATCAACAATCCATTTTAAATGATTTATAAAAAACATTAATTTTTTGAAAAAAAACCATTTCAATCATTTTAATCAATTTTTTACAAAAAAAATATTGTAACAATATGTTCCTTAACCATTTTAAATTGAAGAATATTGAGAAAAATAAAATCCAAGATCCTAGCTGATCAGCATATCGAAGCACGCCACCACTACTGTTATCTTTAGTGGATATTAGTGATTCTGTTGTACCCGAGACTACTAGTGAGCTGGCTATTTCCCCAGATTTCATTGGTATCCCACCGCTTGATTCACTTCTTATGATGGAGAAGATTTTCACCCCTCAATATATGGGATATTGGTGAGTTAATGTTATTGGTATGAATTTAATTTTAAAAAAACAATATATTTTTTAATAGTTTAATGAATTTTTCAAATATATAAAGACAACCATAGAATGGATATAGATATGAACATAGAAGATGAATGAGACCTGATGTACTTCAAGATTATTATTACATTTAATGAGTCTGGTGTTCTTACCCATGACCTTGCTGCTAAATGATTGTTGACCCTGAAATACATGATGGTTTAGAAAGTAAAATTTTCTCCCTTCAATCAAATTTGAGCATTGAAGGATACAAAATAACCAATCAATATTTAGTAATTGATTGAAATAATATTTGAAATAGTTCTAAATCATTAATTTTACAAATAATATTTTTATTATACAATTATAATTTATTAAAAAATAACCAATGATTATAAAATTATCTTTGGACAACAACCACAAATTTATTTGTGAAATGTAGGAATTGATGCCACATCAATCCAAGTTACAATTTTCCTGCGATGCCCGTAAATATGTTTTTAGCCTTTTAAAACACTAAAATGCATGTTCATCCATGAAAAAAATTGCAAAATATCTCATATTGATGTGAAATCATAGGACAAACACCATTGAATTATTTATGACATGTACAATAAAAAATCTTATCCATCCAACATATGGTGTTCCTTGAATTACTCAATAATAAATTTTAAAAGATATCAATGTTTTAGAAAATTATTTCAGGGGTAAAAACCAATAAAAGGACATATGATTTTATATAAATTATGCGAAAACAATAGTATATTAAATTTTGAAATATAAGAACTGACGACACGTCATTTCAAAAAATGGTTTTTCTATTATGGTTGTAAACATGTTTTTAGTGTTTTAAAACACTAAAACATGCATTTAATGGTCAAAACCATAGAAAAAATATCCTCATAATGATTTTAAATCACGGTAAAATAACTGTTGAGTTTTATTAATGTGTAAATATAGAAAAAACATCAAATCTGTATGCGGTGTGGTCAAAATTACTCAGTATACACTTTTGAAAGGTACAAAATAATTTTTTAAAAAACATTTGGGGTCAAAACCTAGAAAAAGATGATATATTTCCCAAAAAATAGGGGAATACTACCATATTTTTAATTTTGATAAATAAGAACTAACAACATGTCATTTTGAATCATAGTTTCCCGTTATGATTGTAAACGCATTTTTATTTTTTTAAAACACTAAAATGATTGTGGAACAGTAAAAACCATATAAAAAGATTTTTAATAGTGTGAAATATTGGTACTACCACCGATGAGTTATTTTTTTGTACTCGAAGACAACACATCAATATGATGATTGGTTTGGTTGGAATAACTCGGTATATACTTTTGAAATGTAAAAATCCTTTAAAAAAAATGTTGGGGGGGGGGAACTAGGTTAACGATGTCATATTTCTCTGAAATCATTGAAAAATGATTGTATATTTACTTTTGAGATGTAGGAACAAACATTACATAGTACCAAATTATGATTTTCCTATTATGATCGTAAAAGTGGTTTTAGTGTTTTAAAACAGTAAAATGTTCGTGGAGTGGTCAAAACTATTGTAAAAAACATCAGATTGATGTAAAATCTTGGATAAACATAGATGTGTTTTTTATTATGCACATAGACAACATTTATCCAATGTGTGGTGTGGTCATAATTACTAGGTATACACTTTGGAAAGGTACAAAATCCTTTAAAATGTTTTGGGGTTCAAAATGTGGAAAACGATGTCATATTTCCCTAAAATAATGGGACAATGACCATATATTTAATTTCAATTTGTAGGAACTTAAGTTATATCATTTTAAATTTTGTTTCACCTATTATGGCCATAAATTCATTTTTAGTGTTTTAAAACACCAAAATATGCATGAAATGGTCAAAACCAAAGAACGTGACCTTACTTTGATGTTAAATAAATGGAAAACCACTTATTATTTGTTTTTGACATGTAAGTATAGACAAAACATCAATCCTATATGTGTTTTAGTTGGAATTACTTGTTATACACTTCTAAAAGGTACAAAACCCTTGAAAAACAAGTTTCGGGGGGGGGGGTTCAAAACCAAGAAAATGATGAAGATTTACTCTGAAATCAATGGAAAATGAAAATAAATTTAATTTTGAAATATAGAAACTAACAAAATGTCATTTTGAATTACAGTTTTCTGATTATGTCTGTAAAAAAGTTTTTTGTGTTTTAAAACACTAAAACATGTGTAGAATGGTAAAAATCATAGAAAAATAAATTAAATTAATGTTAAATCATGGTAAACCCATTTTTGAGTTTTATTTATGTGAAAACTAAGACAACACATCAATCTGACCTGAGGTGTGGTCAGAATTACTTAGTATACAATTCTAAAAGGTATAAAAGCCTTTAAAACAACTTTCACGGGGGGTCAAAACTAGGAAAACTATGTTGGATTTCCATAAAATCATGGGAAAATGATAAAAATTTTAATTTTTAAATTTCAGAACCAATGGAACATTATTAAAAATTACATTTTTCATGTTATGGTTGTAAACTAGTTTTCAGTGTTTTAAAATAGTAAAGCATGCATGGAATAGTCAAAGCCACTGATAAAAGCCTCAGATTGATATGAAATCACGAGACAACCACAAATGAGTTTTCTTACATGTACACATAGGAAACATATAAATATGAGATGTGGTGTGGTCTTAATTACTATGTATACACTTTTTAAAGGTACAAAAGACTTTAAAAACAAGTGTTAGTGGGTCAAAACTAGGAAAACGTTATAAGATTTCCGTGAAATCAAGGAAAAAACTGTAAATTTAATTTTGAAATGATGGAACTGAAACATGATATTCCTAATTATAGTTTTCATGTTATGTCTATAAACATGATTTTAGAGTTTTAAAACACTAAAAAATCTATGTAATGTTCAAAACCATAGAAAACAACCTAATATTGATGTGAAATTATTGAAAAAACCACCACTAAGTTGTTTCTGAAATATCTAACAAAATGTGATATCAAAATATTTAAAAAATTATTAAATAAATTTCATGCACACCACATGTTGTTTTAAAAGTAAATTAGAATGTTTAATCATCCCTTTTTAGTTTAAACTATTTAATATTATCTTAAAAGGGTATTTTTATTGTTTCCCAATTATTTTTAATTATATATTTTTTTATGTTAAAATATATTTTATTTGATGAAAAAATATCAAAACATATTTTCATCATTCTGAATATATTCTGTATCTTTTTTCCATGGAATTCAATTTCCTAAATGTTCTAGTTTTCATTTTAGGTGATAGATTTTGGCAGTATAGGTTGACTATTATAATCCATGACATTATTCCCAAGGCAGTCATGAGGGTTCTTAGTATCTATTTTTTGTTAAAACTTTATCAATTATTCTACTGTAATTATGATATAATATTTTTTGTTTTAATTTTGGTTTAATTTTTTATTACGATTAATGAAATGATGTGGTCAGTTTCAATTGGTGACATGATTTGGAGACATCCAGATACAGTGGAGGTCATGACATGGATATATATTAGGCATTGTTTTTTCTTAGAAATATATTATATGTATATTGGGTTGAATTATATTGAGGTTATGATGAATGGATGTTTGTCTGTATGATATATGTATAATGTTTTTATCATAAATTGACATTTTTGTTTATAATATGTTAGTTTTTATTAAATTTTTACAAAAATTTATCTAATTTAGTGGAGGTTTTATTTAACCACCACTAAATACAATGAATTAAAAATGTATATTTTTGGTTTCTATTAAATGCCGCTAAAAGGAACAACTACTAATTTGATTTGTGGTTGTGTCTTTTATTTCTTTAATATTTCTAGCAGATATTTTTTTTAAAACCACTCCTAAATAGAATATAACTTTCACTAAATTCTCTGAAAACAACACTTAACAAAACCACCATGGAATAATAAAAACCTCTATGGAATTCCTACTAACTATGAAATACACGATGGTTTTAATAACCACCACTAAACTATGAGGCAACCATTTAAATTTCCACTAGTTCAAGAAAAACTACCACTACATACCATTTTTTTTAGTGTCATTAGTGTTTAATAATTTATTTCTATCTTTTATTTCTATAATTGAGTTTTTAAACATTTTATGAAAATATTGGATTTTAAATATCTCTACACATATTTTTTATTCAAATATTAATTTTAATTATTTTTTTTAGGTTATGTAATTATATAGACCTAATAAAAATAATGAATTAGATTAATAGAATATATAACAATGATAACAATATTTGTTTTATATTATTTCATTATGTTGATTACGTTTCCCTCATATTTTAGTGCTAATAATGCTTTTATTATTATTTTTGTTAAGATTATTAAATTTAAGCATGTTACAATTATTAAATTAATTATTGACGGTAACGGAATAATCAATATAGAAATTTGGGGTTTTTATTTTTTATTATCATCGGATTTAATTGATAAATAAACTATTAAGTGTAATTATATGTTTTTTTCAATGATTATTTATTTCTGTACTATAATTAATGTGTATTATTTTATTATAATAATGTTTTTGGAGTGGTTGGAATTTTATGATAGATTGGGGGTGATAATTTAAGTTTTTTGGTTTTAATATGATGTGGTGGATGTGGGATAGTATAGTTGTATCAGTGGAAGTGGCAATGATAATGATTGGGGAATTTAGTGTGGTCTACTATTATGATGGTGTAATGATTTTGACATTACCTTATACTGTAGTTTCCTCAGGCTATGAAAATAAATAAATAATTAATTAATTGAAATGTGGAAGAGGAAATGGGTTGGGTAGATAAATTGAAAATGTTTATTAATTCATAGATTAATAATTGAATTTAAATGATTAATTTAAGTATTTTTTTTTAAATATATTGATATGAAGGAGTTGTGTATCTATGAAAAAAATTGTTTTTGACATTAAAATATTTAATGAATTTAATTTCTTTAATAATGACTAAATATTTATGTTAAATTGGAATATAATTTTTGGTTTGGTTATTTTTTTATTAATGTTTTGATTTTATAAGTGTTTAGATATGGAAGTGTTTGATGATTTATGGTATTGTAATTTTAAATATGTGTTTTTTGTGGTGATATTTTTATAAGGTTAAAATATATATTTGTCTAATATTTTATTATCATATATATATGTATATATAGTCTATTTAGTTTATGTTGTTTTCTATGCACCCCACCCTAGTCGAATCTCTTTACTAATTACCCACATATGTTTTTGTGTTACTGGTGCACCATTAACATCCATGATATGGGGTGATACAGATGAATAAATACACCACCTAACCCTCTCTCTCTTCTAGGATTGGTATATGATGTGATGGAATAAAGTTGTGATATGACGTATATGGTATGTGTTATAATGATGATTTAATAGTGTTGTGATATTGACGAGATGTGATGATGTGGGGATGATGTGATGATGTGGTTTTGGTATGTGATATATAGTAATAGTATATTGTATGTGGTTGTGTACGTATGATTTTTTTTTGTAATATGGTTATGTGGATGTGTTATTTGGATTTGGAAAGGATGGGAGCACCAGAATGTATAATGTGGTTTTTGAGGGAAACTACTTCAATCTATATGTTGGTGTAGTATACCTCTCTAATGTATTTTATTTATATTAAATTATTATTCATATGTGTGGTTTTTTTGAGTGAACCTTAGTGAGGTTGGGTAGAACTGAAAATGGCTAGTTAATTAGTGTATTTTAATGGTTATTAACAAATTATTTTGGTTGATTCTTCCACATTTTCTAGAGAGTTTAGGGGAGGATCCTAGTAGGAATTCAATAACATCACCCTTATGTTTTATATCTATTTTTCTTAAAATATTTATAATTGAGTTGGTGATTGAGATTGGAATAAATATCTACAAGTTATCACTATAGTTAAATTCACTACCTTATGAGTTGGTTGTATTTTTTTTAACAAAATTGGTTATATATGGAATGACAGTCATTATAGAGGCCTAAATTTACATTATTTTCATATATATAGTTGATTCGTGTCAATTATTTATATATTAAAAGGATTTTTTGGGTAATGTATGGTGAATTAATCATATCTTAATGAATTATTACATTATTTTAGATGAATATTCAGTTCAACTAAAAAAATACAAGCCCAAGGACCTAAAAGGGTTAGTTTCCTCCAATACTAGGTACATAACAATCTTATTTATGAATAGTATTCAATATCTCCAACAAGTTTCCTCTCACATATACCCATACGAGATATGTACTGCTTATAACATATCTTCCTAAACTGATTAAATTGAATGAATAGAAAGGGTGATTTTAGATTCTAAATAAGTTTAAACATAGGAGATATCAGTTAACGGACATAATTGAGCATAAGATAAGTATATGGGTATGAGAACATGACCATAACTTATAAAAACATATGTGACATTTCATAGACCATAAATCTAGATTTATGAAAAAAGGCATTGTGAAAACAAAATACATGAGTCATAACAGTAAAAATATCAAAAACACTTCAGCCCTAAGATAATAACATAGTCATATGAATATGACATAAGAGTGTGGAATAAATATAATAATGATAATTTTATTACAATTATACCCACCAATCCATTCATCACATTGTAGGCTTGAGATAACCACCTATGTACCTTCATGTTCTTGGGGAAAATTCCAATGTACCCTCTTAGGTTTTGGAAAATCACTCATGTATCCTTTTAGCTTATGAGACATAAAACATTAACCTATAAATTCAAGGGCTATAACTGAAACACCAAAATAATAATAATAAATCATTCATATGAATTCCATAATAATATTAAAGAATTCATCATTCCATAAAATCTTAATTAACCCATGGGAAAGATATGTGTTGTATGTTAAATTCATTAAAATTTTCTCATTATAAGACATCTACATTGAACAAGTGGATGGTATCATTGGATAATATCCCCTGTGAAACATTATATTCCTTAATGTATTTTGAATGTTATTAAACATACTTTTATACAATCATTAGAATTATGCTTTTAAAAAATAGGTTAAAACATACTTTTCATTTAGTAACATTTTAAAACCCATAAATTCTGATAAAAACCGGAATACGATATTATTTTAAAAATCATGGAAACATTTAAAGTAATATATTTGATGAAAAAAGGACATAATGATGTGAAAAACTTTTCATGTCATATATGTTAAAAAGAAATCATCTTCCCACTTTTAGAAAGAAATTCAGAAGTTATCCATGTAGAAAATATTTGAAAAGATTCTTATAAAAAATATATAATGAAATTCAAATTTAGTATAAAATTTATTTATTAAACATTTATGTATAGATTAAAAATTCCATAAAACAATTTTAATAACATCGACATGAAGGTGAACGATTCTCAAACAGAAAGTATAAATACGTTCACTTTTTTTAAAAACAATAATTTGGGCCATTTTTTGAGTACCAAAGAGAGGGAAATGGAAATAATACATGAAAACCATAGAAAAAAACATTTAAGAAGAAAATATATGGTGTGTAATAAATAAATAATATATAATTATCTATAATAGAAATTGATATGTAAACAATCTCATTAAAAGTGAGATTATAACATAAACCATTACATTAAGCCACCACCTCATTTTAACACTCTCCAGACTCATTTAAATGCATATTTTTCATTACCATATAATATTAATTTTTATCTAACTATATAATATTCCGTTATAATTTCTAAATATCTATTTATTAACAATTATATGTTAAAAGGAGTATTTAGATGTTAACTATTCCATTTTCCATGCATGTTTTAGTTTGAATATTCTATCCATGAACCTTGTTCATTGTTAAAGAATCATAATAAATTCATAAATATCATATATATAATATATATATATATATATAATAAAATTTAATAAAAAACCATGAAAGTGATTATTAAAAATGAATTGCATCCCTTCATGGAGGCGGTAGTCAGTACGTACGCAGGGGAGATAAATTTTTTAATGAATGGAAATAAAAGAAGGTAGAAAATAATTTAACTTTAAAAAATTATAATTATGTTATAAATATCATATATATATATATTTATTTATTAATTCCACCTAAATAATAATGCATGATAGTTTGTGATGAAAAAAAATAGATCGCTTCTTGGAGATGTTAGTCGGCACATAAGAATGAGTGATGCTTTCAATTTCCATTCGATGGATAAGAAATAGATCACGGTTAATCCATAAAAATAATAATATTTAATTATATTTATGATACTAATGTAATTATATTATTATTTATATAATATATTCAGTAGAATTTTATGAATAAATAAACTATAAGGGACTTGGTTAACATAATTTCCTCTTTCTCGAGTATCTGCCTTTCGCTAACAACTTAAGACTTCACAGGCTGGCCTTTCTATGAGTCCAAAACATCTAGGACGTATTAAGTGGAGTATTTAAGTGATTTGGGTAGATCTTTTTTGATCTAATGTGCTCAAAATCTATTTATAAGTTAAAAATAGGAGGTTCCCTTTTATATGTGTGGGGAGTAACACCTTTGTAAATACAATTAACATTAAAATAATATAAATTCATTAACATTGTAAAGTTTCACCAATATAGATTTCAAATATAAAATTAAATTAGGTGTAAATACATTAAAAATTTAAAATAATTATATAGTTTTGGTGATATCGAAATTTGCATTAATTAGTTTAACCCTCTTTAACAAATTTTAGCCTTTATTGTGATGACTTAATTTTAAATAGGATGGAACGTTTTTATGTCATCAAATGAAATTTAAATTGTAACCAAATTTTGAAATTATGATTAAAAATATAGAATTAATTTTACCTTATACAATATATATATATATATATAATAGATTTATTCAATTATCGCCACAAAAAATGCACACGAACCATTTTTCAAAAAAACTGTATCTCCATTCCTAAAAATGATTTTATTCATGTTTATTTTTTCATAATAACCATTATATGAATGTAAATTTTATTTATTGAATATATTAAATTCATATTTAATTAAAATAATTCTTCAATAGTTATTAATTTAATTTATTAAGATAAAATACATTACACACAAAATTTGTTTTTCAAAATATATCATTTTATCTTCAAATGATTTTATCTTTATTTCTAACCAATTGATAATTAATGTATAAATAATATTTCATTTTACCTATATGTTACTAGTTCTGATCTCTAGGGGTCTAGGTGGAGACACATGCATTTCACTTAGTGTTTCCAATTTAATATATTATTCAGTAAAATTTGATTGATTTGTGTTATGCTTGTGAGGTGATGAAGGATAAACATTAGCCTATAGGGGAGTTCACTTTTCATTTGATACAACCATATTATTTTATCCTTAGAAATAATTGGTTGTATTTTCTAGTTTTTTTAAAATTTTAATTCAGATTAGAGAAATTTTCTTTAATGTAGAAAGAGAGAGTGCAATGTTTGTTGGTGGGAAGGACCAATATATGGATCCAAAGAATATGGACACTATTTTCTCTCATCTAGTAGAGATAATATTAGGTTTAGTGAATGTTAAAATATAGTTTTCCAAAAATATTTGAATATTTTCATGATATCAAAATTAAAGAATCCATGACACAACCTATTGACATGATATCATGTTTGGGATACAATTAATACACAACAACTATCTAATTTATACATAATTGTATAAGATAAAAACTTTAGATATTCATGCATTATATATTTTTCAGAAGGGTTTCATTCAAAATATTTTGTATTTATTACCACTAACTGAATCATGTTATTGTAAAGGACCATTATCCCCTCCAAATTATTTATTATTTATTCTATCTATTGAAGTGAGCTAGCAGGTTCTTGATGATTGATGTTCAGTTTGGGTATCATCTGATGATGATTAAGGGGAATGATATCCTAATAATTTCCTTCAGTTGTTGTTATAGCCACATTGAGTTCATTCTTATTCTTTATAAAGTCATGATCACACTATGTATTTTAAATTTAATGATAAAATAAATTTTTTAGTTCTTAGATCTATATTTTTTAGTATTCAACAATGAAATACTCAAATATGAAAGAGTATATGAGGATTAAGTTAACCATTTGGGGGAAGTTATAAAAATCCTTTGGTGACATCAACTATATAGGAATGTTTTTAAATATAAGATCTAGACATGTGAGGTGAATTTACCTAGGAATTTCTAGTTTCAAAAAGGTGTAGTAATTAATCCTTTGAAGATTATGGTTTTGGTTTCCTAGGTGGATCCCAAAAAAAATAAAAAATGTCTATTATTTCCTTATTCTTTACAAATTTTATTGGTTGTTCATTTCCAATTTCTATCATATTAAGGATCATATAATAGCTTTGACCATTAATAATTATACATTTATATATATCAATAAATGTCTAACAATATTAGAGTATCTGAATGAGAATCTTATCAGTGTTTCTATTCTCCTTTTACTTGAATATGGAATAATGGTTAAGGTTTTACGCAATACATCACATCATATTCATTGTTTTTTAATTAAATATATATTTTTATTCTCCTATAGGTCCAAACAATTATTACCTAATGAAGTGAAATATGTTACTCTAGAACTTAGTCTTACAACAATGGTGTTTGGTTTGATGTTGTAGTGGTATTATGTTATGAGTGAGTTTTTTCATATTCATAGATCATAGTATCCTAAGGTATATCTTCTCTGTGTATGATTTAAATTTATAGAAATTGAGTGGGATAGATTTCTTTGCATGGCTATATCTTTGACATATTTTATACTCCAGGTAAAGTCAACATGGTAGCTAATGAACTAAGTAGGATGTGACATTAAGATGTTTATATAGATACTTGAGATGAGTTTAGGATCATAGGGGAGCCTAAATCATTGTATCTTGATACAGAGGAAGTCGTTAGTAGAGTTTTCATGTACCAAATTATAGTGAATTAATTTTTTTCTTTTTATGTGAAGGAGTATTAGTTGGGAGATTTCTAGAGACATAACTATGTCTCCCCTAATTCGATGACCTAATATAGACTTTGACTGGACCATGGATGAATTCAAAATCACCCAAGGCTTGTAACTGATACCATAGAATTAAAATAAACCTAATTGGGGGGATATCTCTCAGATATTTTTTTTAAAGTATAAAAATTATACCTAAAATTCAACATGGAACATCCCTTTTCTAGACACCCATGACCAATAAAAATAATCAAAAATAAGGTAAAATTTATCAAAATAGACATAACTATAAATAAACATCCAACTAGATTCAAAAAATTGATATATATATATATATATATATATATATATATATAACTAAATTGAAAAATAGAATACAGGAAGATGCTACTTGGGCCGATAAAACCAAATCCCAAAACAAAACAAAAATAAAAAAAGCTGATCTCCATGTGACCCCAAGGTCCGTAGATATCCTTAATTCTAAAAATAATATAGGATATATCATAAATAATAATTCATCTAATAGACACCACTCAACTAATCTGATGTTGATCATATAAAATGAACATTGGTATAACAAAAATGAGTGATGTAGCTAGGGTGTGAACATAACCATCCCAGTAGGATTCCATCAAAGAGTCAATGTGATTTCATTTTCCAAGCCTTAAAAACAGACTAGTTTTAATTATACTAACATATAATATATATTTTTTATCTTTTAAGATAAGGAATTCATATTTATTTTTTAAATATCTTTTCAAAATTTTCCCAACAATTTCTCCATGTCATATTATAAGAAAAATTGTGTTAGAAAAAATCAATAAAGTGGAAAATTAAAACTTTAAAAAAGTTAGAGAACAAAAATTAAAAAATGTTGAAGAGAATAAATATAATTTTTTATTGGATTCATATGCGTACAAAGAAGAAATAATAAATAATGTGTACATTATTTGAAATTATTTAAATTTTATATAATCATGGGTAATATATTGACACCCCATGATGTTTTCTTAAATGTAATTTAGTGTAAAAATATTTTAAAATATGGAATATACTTAAAAATTAATACTCAATCGGCTTTCCATACTTAACCTCATCAGTAGTGCTCCCCTAGTAGGGTTTATAACACACAAACAATGGTTAAGATTCCATCTCATTAGGAAAAGAAAAAAAATATTTTATCAATATTATATAATGAATTCTATGATTCCTATGATATGAGTTATTTAGGGTGAGGATAAATGTGTGTCACAAAACTACATGCCAATAAATAAAATTTGTTAAACCATTCCATCTATATACCTATACCCATCCCCCTTCTCCCTTGTATCCTAAACCCCATTTTATTTCATATCATCAAAGAAAATAATAAAATTCACATAATAAATAATTTCAAACACCATTTCATGTTTTCTGGGTTAAGATCATCACTCATCCATATTACAAAATTCATTTCCAAATGTTCCTACTTGGCCTTAGGATTTAAAACAACTCTTGTGACATATTGTTTCTTTAAAAAACTTTTCCAAAGACACTTCTGTTTATTAAAATAAATTTTCATGGTTCCAAATGGACATATTAATTATATAAACAACTCTGAATCTCATTAAATAACCAATTTGAAATCAAACATCGCATGAAAAATTCTTTATAACCAGTAGGGAACTCAAATAAAATAGATGAACTTCCCATGTGAAGACATTGGGAAATTCTAAAAACATAATTTTAATTATCAATTTATTTAGGAATCTTTTTAAATAATTAAATGAAAAAACATAAATATAGTATTTTGGTAATAGGAATTTATAAAGTGAAAGAATCATAAGGATTTTTATAAAAAGTGGAAAATAGGGAAACACCTACCTAAACCAACAAAGATGAGGAAAAACCTTAAAGAGTTAAGAGGAAAGGACATAAGGAAGATACATCATACCCTATGAACAAAATAAATATAGTTTTATAACCAAACCTCACAATAAGGTTTTTCCAAAAGTAAACCACGTCATTAATAATAGTGAGATGTTAGAGGAAAATGAGAAGGAAGGGGAAATGAGGGTCATACATTGATGAATTGGTTAAAAATAGATGAGTTAATCTAAAAAATCATAAGGATTATTTAAGGGATGCATCTTATGGATAATTTTATGTGTAAAACAATATGGGATAGAATATTAGGATTGAGGTATTAAAAATAAAAGAGAGAGAAATGGGAAATTCCATGATTTTAATGTTCAAGATTAGTTGCACAACTTGGCCTCATAAATTTCCAAATTGTATTCCAACTATGTGAACTCTTATAAACACACCTACAAAACTATATATTTCAGTTTTAGGATTTATAAAATTTTATTCAAACAATATTAATGGATATACTAAATACTATATACCGTCTCTAACGTCCTCCTCGTGGTTAGAACTAAATGTGTGAAAACCTTGTGATCAGGAAGATTTCATAAAATTATAATAAATTAAAAATAAAATACACAAGAATAAAAAAATCAAATAATGATAAATAAATAAAATAATGAGAAATTTAAAGGTTGGGGTATGTCAATTCTCCCCTCGATGCCAACTTACACTCCTAAAAAGTCAATGAAGCCCTAGAGAAAAAAAATGATATCAAGAGAGAAAATATAATGGAGGATATCACCAAGATAAAGTAGTAAATATAGATGATATAACTTCCAAATGATCATGGGATGGGAGAGGATAATCATATTGAAACACCTATAGGTATTAAAAACAATTCCCATAGAACTTAAGCCACAACTGAGAATGTAATCCAATAAAAAATCTTGAAGGACAATATAGAGAAAATTTAGAAATAGAGATTGTTGATGTGTTTCCCCACTATATAAGGTCCTTACATAAAAATATGGGTCGAATGATATGAATCTTTTGAAGGATGAAACAATTAAACAATAAAAACTCTTCCCCTCATAAAAATACAAATCAAAACTCCAAATCTAGTATTTTACCTAAATTTAATGGAACTATGAATCATATAAACCAAAGAACAAAGTCATAGATTAAAGAAACCAACAGAGCATTGGGGAAATGGAGAAAAAAAGGCGGATATATTGAAAAATTCAACTATACCAATCCCAAGGTCCAAATTAAGGATATAATCTAAATAATATTTAAATATATACCAATTTACTACAACAATGGAAGGTATTCGGGGTATTTGAGTAGGATGGTTAGAATTCGTAGTTATACTATATTGGTAAAACACAATTATTTTCTTCTTCACAAGGGAAATAGAAATAGGATAGGATGTCTCCCCCAGGATATCTTGATCCCCTAATTTAAGATCAACCTTATTCCACTTCTCACAAGATGTTAATACTATATTGGAACTGAAGGAAACATGGTCACTACCCCAACAAATGTGGTCTCCAAAAATAAAAACTACCATCATTGATTTATTTATATGATCTTAAAGTAAATACAGATCAAATAGTGGGATCTTAGCAATGATTTTGAAAAGAGGAACTTTAATTGAGCTCTCAAGTGATAACTCTAGATAGAATGAAACCAAATCATTGAAGTGGGAAACATACTCATTCACCATCATATCATCATTGTAGAGATTCATTAGCTTTATTGCACTTTCAATTTATATATACGTTGGAAAATTACACTAAATAAAAATAGTATTAATTAGTTCCCAATACATGCAATTATAATGATGATGGGGAAAGATGGACTTCTGTAATTCTGGGCTCGGTCCCTCAAACATTCTTGAAGTGGTTTTCACTCATGAGACTTCTAGAGTTATCAAATGATTGAACTCCATAATTTACACTCGACACTCCATAAAATCTTGATGAAATTAATATCCATGGAATATGATACCATTCTTAGAATATTTTAGCTCTACCACTTACCTTAGGATATATGTTTATCCATAATTAAGACTACATATGAGTCCTAAGTGACATTAAGTAGAGGAATACTCTTGATATCAGCATCCAAAATACCTCTCGAATATTCTTGGAGGAATTATTTAAATAAAAAAGAATACATTATTAATATTTAATTTATATCTCACTCAAATTAAAATGGATCCTTGTAATTAAATAAAAAACACTAATTTGTAAAACCATTATTGTAATTAAAATTTTAAAGTTCACCTTTAAACACTCATCAAAACCGTGTCATTTCACTTCAAAATATTTTATTAAATCACACACCATGATCCTATTTTATTGTTTTCAAAATACCTAAATAGTGGTTAAATGTTTTATAAAAATTCCTTATAAACTCACAAAACTTAGTATTTTTTCTTAAAAACATACTTCCATCAAAAAACACTAATGAAATCCAACACAATTACTCAGATATAACACAAAAGCTATCTAAATTTCATCTCAAATGGTAGTAAGACATAATAAAAAACAAACCAATAGAAAAATGATTTAAAATGAAAATTTAGGGGGGGTAGTGGCTATGAAAAATTTGGTTGTACATTTTGAAGGATCATGAACCATCCATGAAACAGGTTGTTAGAAGCTCATAGAACCACATGCATATGAACCTCCAATTTTTTTCAATTCAAATGTGAAAACTATGTGAATACAGTTGTAAAAACCCATGTAAAGGTAATATAAAATTAATTTCAAGCCTTATTAGTATTCATAAATTATATTTTATATAGATATTATAATAATATTAAGTATATTTTCAATCAAAAAGGAAATAGGTTAATTCTTATTAAAATTGTTATCTTATGTTGAAAAGGTTTTATGTAAAATTATCATTAATAAATTTTAGAATTTTAATTTTATAAAATTAAATTAATTTTTTAAAACATCATATCAAAATTGGATTGGGGTTAAAAAAAATTTATTTATCTGAAAAGATTCATTTTTTAGTGAATTCAGAAAATAACGATTTTTATAAACAATATATTTATTTTCATTAAATAAAGAAAATTAAATTTTAAATTTTATTTTATTATAACATATTTTTCATTTACTTATAAATAAAATAATTAATTATATATGAAATAAAATTATACCTCATTTTGTTATAAGTTTATTTTTGGGCTTCAAAATGCATTTTTCTTCATCTTGTTTTTTCATTACATTTTGAATTTTAAACATAAATTAATTTTATCCACTTATAGAAATTGAATAATAAAACATCCATTCAACAATAGTAATCATAATGTTAAAATATTTTAATAGGTAACTTTTACTTTTTTCATTATGAATAGTAACTATAGTAAATATTTGTGATATTGGTAAAGATAAATTGTGTAATTAAGGTTTCTAATATTGTTGTAATTCATAAAAATACCTAAAACATGTATTTATTGTATTGGATACATTTTATATACCTTTAAAGTAAAATTTTCAAAAAAAATTATTTTATTTCTGCTTTCCATTGATAATTACATTGATATTATTTTAAATAAAGAATAAAAAATAAATCCGATTCTGTGTTTTTATATCTCTAATTTTTTTCATAGGGATAAAAATAGAAAATTTTCAGTTATAAATTGTTATTTGAAATATAAACTAATTTTTTATAACTATATTTTATATTATATTTTTAGTGAAAAATAATTACCTCAAATGCTCATGGAACACCAATATAGTGCTAGTTCAAGTGGTTGAAATATCAAGTAAATAATTTTTAAAAAACTAAATGTAATATTTTTTGGAGTATTTTAAGTGTAAAAATAATTTAATAGCTAAAAATTACATATAAGGGCTTTTAAAAGGCTAATATTTGAATTCCATTACTATATTGATGGAACTAAATTCATATTAATTGAATAGTTCAAAAAATGACATTAATGATATTATATAATTAAGAATAATTTATTATATGATTTAAAAGTAATAAAAATACTATTTTTTGAAAATTGAATATGATATGGTTTAGAATATCAAACATGGTAATTTATATGGGCCACTTTTCCATTAATAGTAAATGTTGTGAATCCTATAGTTTGAAAAAAATTGTTGTCTTGGTTATCCTTCAAAGGGTTAAAATGGGTTAAAATAAAGAGACAAGGTAAAACAAATATAAACATGTCGAAATTTTTTTATATAATGGGACCGATAATTATAATCATCCACTCTTTTAATTATATCAATTTGGTGAAAAGTTTCCATGAAAATTAATTTTTATTAATTTAATTCATTATATAATTCCAAGAGTTCCCCTCCACGAACTTATAAATGGTCATCTCATCCCATATCTTCCTCACACCTTCTAAGAAATCTACATTAGTCAAAAAAATCCCCAAGACTCTCCAAAACTTCACTCTCTATATCTTATAGGTACTAGTCTCTCCAAAATACTAAACCTATGAGGCTAAAGGTCTAATCCCCATTGGTTGTCTAACGGGAAGGTTTAAGTCCTAACTAACCTATTTCAAGTTTAATTATTCTTCTACATCCATCAAATAATCTTAAATTTTTTTGAAAAAATATCATGATTATATTATATATACTAATATTTTATTAAGATTAAAATATAAAACTTTTTCATATTTTTTCTAATCCACTGAAAAATGTAAACATTGCTGGTGCGTATGTGTGGAATACCACCTCTATTATTCGATGTGTTTCATTTTTCCATTACCACATCTCATGGATGTCTATTATGATGGATTTAATTAAAATATATGAAACTCATGACATTATTATCATTCTATATATTTCATATATCATCTACTTTCTTACCATTCCATCCATTGAAAACTAACAGCATCGTTCATGCGTGCATGTGGACTACTAACTCCACAAAGTGATGTGATCTATTTTTCATCACTGCATTAGATTGATGATAGATATATATTGATATATAATTAAATATATAATTTCAAATTTATGATATAATAATTAGTATATAAATATAATATAATAATGGTCATCTATTAGTTATGATCATTAAAAAATGGAAATGATACTCATTCTTATGTATACACTACTACGATGGCCCAATCTAGCCCACGATCATCATATTATCCTCTTTAGGCTTGGCCTTCATGGTTTTTCTTTCCCTAGGATTAGTCCCTCAATAATCCACTAGGAAAAATCCTCATGATGGGGGAGGTATCCCCACCACCTTATAAAGGGGTACTTTATGGTCCTCCTCCAACAATGTGGGATTTCCATAATCCACCCCCTAGAAGGGCCCGTCATCCTCATTGGCACATCAAATGGAAATTGGCCCTAATACCATTTTATGTTCCATCAAGGATGTTATAAACTTTTAGGGGATTGATTTTGGAAATACCACATCGAAGGAGGAGGAGCATGAATAACCCCTTTATAAGGTGGTGTGGATAGCTCTCCCTGCATGATCCCTTTTCCTGGTGAATTCCTGAGTGCCAGATCCCAGGAAAATAAAAACCATGTGGCCTAAGACCAAAGTGGAAAATGTCATGATCATGGAATAGATTAGGCCTTCAAAATGGTATTAAAGCCCAGTTTATATGGGGCATTGCTGAGTCTGTCTGTCATTTCTATATGTTCCAGTATGTGAAGGCTGAGCATTAGAAACCTTCCGGTTTACATCATCCACATTCAGTACCTACAAGTAAGTGGGATCAAATATCTATGGACATTGTGGTTGTGTTTCCTTGTACTCGAAGAAAGATTAATTTGATATGGGTTTGGACCAAAAGACTAACTATGTCAGGGCACTTCATACCCATGCGAGATACAATCAAAGTTGAGGAGTTGGGAAATATCTATGTGAAGGAGATTTTCTATTTTATTGAGTTCAACCTATTATAGTTTTCTATAGGGATCCAAATTTCACTTCCCACTTTTGGAGAGGCCTTCTAGAGGTATTGGGATCTTAGGTCTATTTGATTACTTCCTACCATCAGTAGTCAGATGTTCCGATAGAGAGAGCTATACATATTCTTACAGATAATCTCTTCTCTTGTGTTCTTGACTTTGGTGAGGATTGGGATGATCACTTGGGGATGGTTGAGTTGACTTATAACAATAGTTACCAGTATATGATTAGAATGAACCCTTTTGAGGCCTCTCATGGATGACTTTTTAAATCCATGTTGTGTTGGTTAGAGATTGGTGAGATTTATATAGTTGTACCAAGCTTGGTGCAAGAGAAAACCACAAATATTTAGTTAATTCATCAGATAATTTTGACAGGAAATAGCTGATATAAGTCTTATGTTGTACATCACCACATACCTTTGTAGTTCTTAGTCAATGACCATGTGTTCTTGATAGTTTCACCCCAGTTCAGTCATATATGTCTTAGAAGGAAAGGGAATATTTCTCCACATTTATTGTGACATTTAGAGGTTGTTGAGTGGGTGGTAAAAGTTTCATACCATTTATTAGTTCCACCACAGCTGATATCAATACATAACATATTCCATGTATCATAGCTGAGAAATTGTTTATCTGATCCATTTCATGTTTTAAGTAGGAGTGATCTACAGATTGAAACCTATTTTTTGATTGACTCTGTGGTCATTCATGATAGTTGATTCTAAGCCCAAGATAATTCATGGGAGGATGATATAATTGGTTCATGTGCTATGGAAACATGGTTCTAATAATCATGGGATGTGGTAAAGTGAGTCACTGATGAGAGAGAAGTGGACTCATCTATTTGGAATGGAAGCTTCTTTATAGGATTTCTAGGAACAATAAATTTCTATGGTGGGGGTGTTGTAACATCTAGTTACCATTCTAGAAGGTACATATATAAACATATCATGTTTTTTTATTGGGTGTTGTTGAGAATGAATCGATATGATACCTATAATGTTGAAGTTAAAGATTTGTAGTACTTTTAGATTTAACTGGCCTTTTGTGCGAGTAGTTGGAGGGTTATATGTAGTGTAACTAGGTTATATTCCATGTGATGGTTTTTTGAGGCACCTCATGAAAGGATTCACAATATAAAGTTTACAGTTCATGACTATCCTATACACATTGAGAATTATTTAATTAATGGTTTTCAATTTAAAGCGATGTGTTTTTCGGCAGTTATGAAACATAACCATTTCATGACGTGAAAGGTTATTACATGTCATGTAATACCTCGAATGTGGTTTTTAAATTGGAAATGATGCTGAGATTCTATTTTATCCTCTACTATAGTTTCCTCTCCCTCGACCCAAGGTCTTCCCCATGTGATCTTAAAGCTTTAAAACCCTTATTAATCCTTTCATATGGTGTTTGATCATCATTTCATTTGTGTTTTGATTCCTGAAAAAACATTATCCATCATTTTCCATCTCTCTATCTTTCTTCTCCTTTGGCATTTCAATGTATCATATTGAAATTGAGGTATCTATACTTCGTACTACTGGATCTTGTTTCTAGGATGAGTTTTGAGGTCTTCTACACCTTTGTTCTCATTGATGGGTGTCGTTGCGAGTGTTGAGTTACAGAAAAAGCAGGTCACTCTGTCATGTTTATCCAAATTGACTAACTCTAAGTTTTAATGATTTATTTCTATGGTTAATTTAAATTAAATTAATTAAAGTTTTTTTCAAAGGATACAATGATCCTTAAGATGCTGATGAATAGTTGGACATCATAGAACACATGTTTGAGTTATCAATGACACTGGATGTGATCGATGTAAAATGTGTCACCTTTGTACTGGAAGGACCAAATGGGATATGGTGGGATACAATGGTGATTCTAAATAAACATGAGGTTTTTGAGTGGAAAGACTTCAAGGTTATTTTTACCAACTATTTCTATCAAAAGTCTATAGTGTTGGATTAAGATTTTGAACTTTTCAAGCTTGAGTAGGATGACAGAACTGCGAATGATTATTCAAATCACTTTGATGAAATTTGGTAATTCGTGCCTGATATTGTATCTAATGAGAGGATAAAGGATTTATATTTTGAGTTAGGACATCGATCAAATATCCATTCTTATGTTTTCTTGATAAAGCCTTCCACTTATAATGATGTACTGTATATGGAAATGATCGTCAAGATTCACCTAACTGGAAAGTCAGGGTTATCTGGAGTTTCTTTCTCTCCTAGTGGTAGCATGAGTTTCTTCAAGGTAAATTGAATTCATGACGATTCTGATGACATTTCTCAAAAGTAGGATCATTCGAAACATCTTATAGAACCCATAGGAAGTCTTTTTAATTTCTATCAGTGTGGAAATACTGGACATTCTAAGTGGGTTTTCACTGAGGCATCCAAGAACTATAGCTACTGTAGATGTTCAGGACATTTATAGATATTCAATCATAACTTTTCTACTCCACATAGTGGAACAAGATAATCATATCCTTCTAAAAATGTTTTGTAATCATATGTTTCAAATAAAAAAGGGTTCTATCAAAAGGTATATGGAATGAAGCTACCTCATATAGTGGAAGAGTCTCCATAGGAAGCATACATGGCTCAAAAAACTATGAGAGGTAATGTTACTATAGCTTTATCCTTAGTGACTAATCTTTTTCATATTAGTGCATCCCATTAATTTATGTCAACATGTATTGTTAATATTATTAATCTTCCTATGGATATTTTATTTTGTTCAGTGTATATTCCTACAACCCATGGTACAAAGAGAGAGTGGGTTCTTCGTAGTCCTTCTTGTGTCTTCTCTCTATTAGATGTTGAGATGGCTTGGAGTTTTCTGCTCCTCAACAAGAAATATCATGACATCATATTTGGGATGGATTGGGTTATTTTTATAAAATCATAGATTTTTTTATCTTTTTGGGGTCTACCTTACTAAACCTAGTGGTGTTTTTCTCGTTTTTCAAGGATATTTGGACCCATGGTTGAGCAGAGCCAAACCTTATTCTGCAGAGATTTGGAATGTAATATCAGTGTTTTCTTTTGATATTGAGTGGGAATCTTTTAGTGGTGATATCCCTCCTATTTTCATTGGGTTTTTTGTTGTGCTTCCTTCTGATTTCTCTATGATTACTCTATTAAGGTAAGTTGACTTTTACTTTGAATTGATGACTACAACTCGACCAATTTCTATTCACTCTTATCACATGGAACTAGATAAAATGAAGTAGCTAATGTACCAAATGGAATATCTTCGTAAGAATGGATTTATACACCCAAGTGTGTCACCCTGGGTGGTTCCAGTTCTTTTTGAAAAGAAATATGATGGTTCTCTTTATTTATGTGTTTACTGCTGAAAACTCAATTGAGTTATGGTAATGAACATGTACCTTTTTTCACAGATTGATGATCTATTTGATCAGTTTAAAGGAGATAAGTGGTTTTCAAAGATCGACCTTCGATCTAGTTACCATCAATTGAGGATATAATAATATGACATTCATAAAACCACCACTAGGTGTATGTATGGACATTATGGGTATCTTTTTATTCCCTTTGTTCCATCAAATGCTCATTTAGTTTTCATGGATTTGATGAATATATTGATCTATTACATATCTATGTTAATGTTTTCAAATTTTAATGGTGATATTGATAATCGTTACTTCATCTTATTTTAATTTTTATATTTTCCCTTAACTTGATGGAATACCAAGATACTTGATTTATAATATTTTATTTAATTATTTTTATTATTTTACTAAAATTTATCATAGGGATATTTTTAAATTCAAGGGTTTCATAGGATATTAAAGAATATGAGTCATTTTCATTATTTAATAACTCTTTAGTCATCATTAGAATAGATTTCAAACATTATCATATTCCTGAAATTATGAATCCATATTAATCAATTTTAATTCTAGAATATTTTATTACCTTATTTTACACCTTCTTTTCATAATCCTAAATCATCCTTTTGTATCACCTTATTCTTCTCATGGTTTTATGGTTTAGAAATAATTTGGGAATGTTAGGATTTAATTTTAACCTTTATATTTTCTATTTCCATCCTTTTCTTGAACATAATTTTTTTTGATATTTATAATAGACAAGGAATATGATCATTTTTTTTGAAATCATATATTTCCTCATTCTCCTTCATAGGATGGTAAGGTATAGAGTAATATTTTATAACAATATCCTTGATTAGATATAACCACCTTCATTAGATAATTATCTTATCCTTCTATGTGAATATATATTTAACTATTTAGAGATTGTCATATATGTCCCACTTCTCTCAATATTTCCAGTTTCTCATAATATTTATTGAAAATATGATTATTTGTTACTCTTGATCATGTCAGGGGTAGTTTTTCCCCTAGATATTTAATATAGAAACTAAATCAGCTATTAAAACAAATTTTAATTATAACATAGACCAATAATTTATTTGAAGCATAATTATATAACATAAACCCTTTTATAGTTAAGGATGGTTCTAGTACATGTGTATTAATAAAAATATTCATAATATTTTTAGAGATCACTAAAAATTATTATTTCCATTTAATTTTTAATATATTCTATGTTAATTTAGTTTTTTGGTTAGAAAAAAAATTATACATTTCACACATGTCTCCCATAATACCTAATTAATTCAGTAAAACATTAAATCTATGTAATAGTAGCACATGTTTTCCATTATTTAACGACCATTACTTATGAATGATCTAAATATATACCCTCACTAGTTATCATATACCTTGGAAATACCACTTATTATATCAATAAGTGACATTTTAAGGGTTTTTCTTAATAGTGTATCTTTTTGTCAATCCACCATCAAAATATACAGTTGTGTTTCATTTTTTTGGATTTTGGTTTATATGATAATATAATCTATAATTACAAACAGAAATTTATCATGATAATCTCTAAATTCCCTATTCATAATGGAATATGAAGAAAATTAGGTAATTTTTTTGCTCAAATGTTATCAATATAAACACATAATTTTTACATTATGTTTATAAAAATTTATCATTAGATATACTCTATTGTAATGTTCCATTGATAATATCCCAATCAAAAATAGATCTGTTAAAAATAATATGCTTCAAAAATTTGATCAAAAAATGCATCAATTTAATATGGAGGATACTTTTGATTTATAATGTTCTCATTATTCTCCAGATAATCAATGAAATGTTCAATTGAATTGTATTTGTTATTGATGAAGGTGACTAGTGTGCCCAAAGTAGATACACTAGCTCTTATAAACCTCATTTATAAATTCACAATCATTTTATACATTAATTCATCCATTTTTGTTGGTTTTATTCAATATAAACTCTTTGATATATACATTATATAATGTATAATTTCTACTGAAAACACCACCTCATGATCTAGGGGATAAATTGGAAATACTTTTGAGTATATATTATTATATTAACTAATAAATGGACTTTATTCAAGGTTAGTATTTTCCTTACCCTCAAACATTTTTTCCAAAATTAATTATTTATTGTGTAATTAGAACCATAATTGTAATAGAGTTTTCAATGTTGATTAATAATTATTAATTAATTTAAATATAATAATGGGATGGTTTGAGATATGTAATGAAATTTCCTTCTCCTATAAGTTAATAATGGTTATGCATAAGATGATTCAAATTATACCCAATATAGAATCAAAATATAAAAATGGAAGAACCGCTAAATTTACTAAAATATATTCTCTAAAATGTTAATTTGGTAAGGGTTTAAAACTTGTGATGAAATAATTGTACAATTGGGTGTTTTTATCAATTTCTCAACTTCAAGGATTTTAAGTAGTGATCAGTATTTCTTGAAAATATCTAGCATTAGAATCAATTCATTAAAATGGAATCCAATTGAGAATTATGCATTAATTATTGAATAATTATTGTACCTATAACCACTTCATTTTTTGATCACATCAATAGTGGTTATAGAATAACCAAATCCTTATTATTCTGGATTTTGGGGTCTTTTGAAATTTATTTTCTAGAAATGATTTTAAGATTGTGCATTGTCTCACATATTTTACATGTAACATTTGGTTGAATTACGAAACCATTGTTGGTGTGTTTGGTAAAACCTTCTTATCACCCATAATTTTTAATGGAATGTTCATTACCCTATGATAGTCTTCAGATTTGATTCTTATTTTTCTACACATAAATAATTTTCTACTTCCCTAGAGGAAATTCGTTGGGTTCTTTTCCACAAATTTTTTCATGTGTATAATTGGATACTCCTTCTAGTATGACCATATTTACTCGATCATACATTATTAAAAACTATATTTTTCTTATCTTTAGGTTATCTAGATCATTGAGATCCTCTAATCTGTATTTCCACCTTAGTAATACATCAAAAAAATTTATTTATAGCCCAAAAAATAGTGAATATATGAATATTTTAAATACTTTCTTTCAATCCAATAAATAATTATTAAATTTTTTTAATGGTCAATGAAAAAGTCAGTTATATACTATTTACGTCATAATAATATTTTATTATAATAATAAATTTATTAATCCTCCAATTTTTTGATCTCTATAAATTATTTCTCTGTTATAATTTATATATTATATAGAATTTTTTTAAATATATTCTTATATTAATATCACCCAATTAATATTAATTCATCCTTTATATAATTTTTATTAATTAGTAACCACCCCGAATTAGTTTTTTCATATAAATGTTAGATGTGACAAACAATAATCTTTTTCTTAGAATGTTGAACCTAAAAAAACTACTATATAGATTTGAACCATTGTTTCGTAATTGATGGATTAGAAGATCCAATAAAGGAAAGTGATATTTCCACGTAGAGAAATAAAATTTATGTATTCCATTATTTATAGAATGTTAGTGCTCCACATGATTCATATTATTATTCATAATCGAATATAGTATATTTAACACCTCCAAAATGATTCCTGACTCAATCTCCCACCTTAATCATCTCACTAGAACAATTGTTATATTTCCCATCACATTAATTATTTTACAAGTTCATCCTATTTCAATTCATTTACCAAATAATTTAAAAGGTTAGTGAGGAGGATAAATAACATAAATAATCCAATACAATAATAATGTATAAGGACACCTTTTACCATTATGTATTTAATATTAAATTAAATAATATAGCCTAAATTATGTCACCCTTTTATCAAACTAGGATTTATTCATTTATTAATGATTATTATCCTAATATAATACCTAAAATAACTAATCATTGATCTAATACAAACAATAATGGAATATAACACATATAAATAATTTTAAAACGTTTTCTCATAAAAATACATAATAAATTATAAAACAAACCTCACCCTAACTATATAATACATAATGTCTCAGATCATTAGATACATTTATAAATATCCTTTAATATAAGAATTTATTTGAATATTCAAAATTGTATTCCTATAAATCCACTGTATTATTTTTACTCAATAAAAACCCTTAAAGGAATAAATTAAATTAAAAGTGGGATAATATCTCATTAAGGTTATAATCATAGGAAAACATTTATTAGATGATTAGTATGAGATATAGTGAGATCATGGGATAATCCATAAGAACGTGAACATAGCATAAATTCAATGTATATAAGAAGAATATGAAATAATAATATTTCACACATCTAAAAAATTTCAATATAAGTATAATTCAATCATCACTACTAAGATTTAGTAACATAGTGTGATAGTCTCACTACTTATACACCATTCATGGAATCTCATAGTGCATTAATCATTGCATTATGTTCTATGAAATTTTGGCCCCAGCCAAAAGATTATAATATGTCTATAAATATTTTTTTCATGTCAAATATACATAAAGGATATAAAATTATCATACATTAAATATAAATCATAATTAAATCTTGATTGAGAAATAGGTTATATGATGATATAATGATGGATTGTAGAATGAAAAAAATGGAGTGTGTGCTATATATTTTAATAATGGGTTCCAAAGAAACAACATAAATAGTACTTTTCAACTACTATATCTAGAATCCAATAAGCTATGCATGATTTTTACTAAACATAATAGTGTTGATATTTCAATATACACTATTTAAATGCTAATGTCCTTAGATTACATGTCATATTAGAATGCTTTAGAAATTCCCTTGATATATTGAGAACCTTGAGATACTATGAAATTAATCTTAAACATATTTATTATGGTCTAGCTACATCATACTGATAGGACACTTATGATGTTGGGCTGTGAGGTTCTAGGGGCTCATAATCATTGAGAAATATTCTGATGAATTTCACCCTCAGGGATCTAGATTAGATGAGATCATGAGGGCTGAACTGCTAATTAGTGGACCACATGTTTTAGGATTCATTGGTAGTTCCTGTCTATAGACATTTGTAATGCTCTGTAAACTTGATATTATTATCTATGTGTAGAATTTGATCATGTAATTTTATGTAAGGACCAAACTATTTCATTGAACTCGTATTTGGGTAGCTTGAATTGGGACCATCATTTTTGTTGAGGCATTGATTGAATAATAAAGATAAAATTTATCACTTTTCATATACAGAGATATATTGGGCCTTATTGATCAGGATAGTAGTACCTTCACTAAATCCATGGTCATAGTAAAAGAAGGTAAGCCTTTCCAATTAGGTAAATGAATATTAAAGCAAGAATGGATGATGACATGAAGTGTGAGTCATGATTTATGATATATCACTCGATAAATATATTATATTAAAAAAATGTGTTTATAAAAAGGTATTCATTGCAATGACCACTCCTTATCTTTTTTGGGGCCTTTATGGGATTCTATATTATGTTTTTAATATTTTATTAGTATTCATTGATATTGAGATAATGTCTTAAAGGGTCACACACTTAGCATATTCAAAATTATGAATTATTATTTTGAATAGTAGTTTAGGACATAGTGGGACCTACCATATTGTCTGAGATATGTATGATGATATATCATCGACAAAGAATAAAAAAATTCATATTATTCAAGTATAGAATAATTGGTATTGAATTAATTTATCAAATTTATTTATAACTATTAATTTAAATAAATTAAATAAAATTTATAAAAATAAAAATTATTTTAGTCAAGGTTTTTTAATATTTTTTAGAATATCATGTCGAATTAATTACACATTTTTATGACGTAACATATTTTTTTATGTTAAAATTAATTGGAAAAAATATAAATTACATTTATGACTTAATAAATCAATCAAGAAATACCGTTTATGAATTATATAGTGGGTAATAAATATTCAATGGTTAGGGAGACTTTTCTAGGTAATTTTAGTACCTCATTATATAAAGGAGGAGAGGATCACAAATGTCATACAATTCATCACACAATGGATGAGAGCCTCTCTCTCATCTTCCACTTTTTAGAGAGTAAATTCCATGTTCCAAGCCATCGATCTAAGTATTGATTCATGGATTATTGGATTATCAATGTAGTGATCAATATGATATCGATTTCATCATAATATCTCAATGACAACACCAAAAATTCGATTATTGATGCTCTCATGGATTTCTAAAGAATATGTGGATAATTTGGAGGGATATTTCTTTAAATCCTCGGAGCAGCAATCATTTGTTATGAGTGGATTTCAAACACAGATTTAGATCGAATATGTAACTATTTGATTTGATTTCATACCTCTAATTTTTTATGTGAATATCTTCAAGCCTTTAGTCAGGTGGTGATTTGCTAAAAATCATGATGTTATGTCGATCGTCGGTGAAAATTTTCAAACCTCTATCCCACTAGATTCTATTGGGTTCAAGTAGACCTTAAATTTGTATTAGAGAAAATAAGTGATTTTTAATTCCAAATAAAATTAAACTTATATTTAATTCATATATAGGGCATCGTTATGATCCCAACATCATAGATCGTGAGCCAATATGATATTATATGACCATGTTGCAGTCATTTAAAGTTATAAATTGGATTTAAATTATGATTTTAGGTTTATTATTGAAGAATATTAATATTATATATATATATATGATTGAATAGTTTTTTTTTTCTTTTGGGAAAAAATGCATGTTCTGGCCGGAACGTGATGCCTAGAATAATTCTTCAATAGGTAGATTATTATTCAAATAATTTATAAAATTAATTTTTTTTAATTATCTAAATGTATAGGATGTGGAAAAATTAAAACAAAAATTGGTATTTGATTTTTGGATTGAAGGGGTTACTCACATGTAATGTTAAAACAAAAATAATTAAAACTTCAAATGGTTCAACAGCGCTGACTCATTAAAAAAAGGGAAGCTATTAAAAATCCATACTTCAAATCCCAGTCGATGAAATTTTTTAAAAATAAATATAATAATAAATGGGTGACCTTGGGAAAATTTCTCCAACACTGCCTCCCATGGACCACCCTCCTCCACCATGCTCAGATCCCCGTCCCACATTAGCTCCCAGACCGCCCATGGCATCTCCATTGCCAGTTAAGGTCACCACTTCATCCTATTCAATAGCCACCCATGGAGAGACCGCATTACCCCCACCATTGTGGGACATATCTCAATCCTCCTTTAGGTGATGTTTCTCATCCAAAATCCTTAACTCACCATCACCACCCAGGATGACCTTGTGGATGCCACCACTAATGGATGTGACTACCACTTTTGTTCATCTTTTCTATTTCTAGTTTTCATTCCACCATTGACATCAACCTACTCCACCCAATTCATGACTAACACCCCTCCCACTACAAAAATCAGGAAACCCACTACCAAAGTGGAGTATGCCCAACTTGGAACTAGCCAATACAGGTCTTCCCAACCTATAACAGCTCTGCACTGGTGTTCTTCACTCGAAACTACCCATCATGGGTGCTATCCGACCCAAAATTTCTATGGTAAGGGTCGGATCGATCTTCAATGGGTATGGATAGTGTTTTAGGGTTTGTGAATATTTAAAATATCCAAGAAATTAATTTATTACTTTTTTGGAATCTTCAAAATAACAATAATATTTGAAAATATAATTTAATTTTTCCTTTAAAATTTAATTAATTTTAAACCAAAAAAAATAATTTATTGTACTTTTAATAATTCATTTAAAATTTTAATATACCTCAATCTTGGATTTATTTCAATTTAATTTTATGATGCATTTAGAATAATCATTGACTGGTCTTGAGAATTAACTTACCTTTATTTCTCTAGGTTTAAATTTATTTAACAAAATATAACAACTCTCTAAGATGATTTTAGTATTTAATTTCAATTTGACTTTTTGTGAATTGTGCTTTTTTATTTAATATTTATAAGTGATTTTCATCCATCAATTTTTTCTGTAATATATTTTCTAATTCTCGATTCTTACTCACTTGTGTGCGAGTATATTTTTATTATGATTATGATGTTATAAGACATATACCATACCGAGATGCAGTGGTACCCCAAAATATTTGTAGAAACATTAAATGAGGGTGCGATTTGAAATACGATTTAAGAACGAACTCAGGTATTATACCCCTTATGTCAAATTTTATCCATTAAGTATAAATGGATCAAACAATACCAAAATATCTACATCAGTCATATATTTTATTCAATTTATGGGTTTTTTTAATATTTTTATGAATACTCGTGATTATTCAATCACCTAAAATGATAAATAACAACTACATATATTAAATTTTTATGACGTGGTGAAGTTTTTTCTATTTACTTTATAGTTAGTTGTGAGTGAAATCACATAGTATAGACATATCATATATAAAATAATTTCATTCAATGATAAATAATAATAAAAAACATAAAATAATTATATAGTCACAAACACCTTCCATCATTTGAATTTGAATAAAACATTGTGCATAGGGTTCTCGTCAGCCTTAGTTGATGTTGCCTCATACTGCTAGGGATTTATTATGAATGTGATCATTTTAATTAAATAAATATGGAAAAAAATAAATATAAAAAATATGTATTTTTTGTATTTTAGAAAAAAGTGTTGAGTAAATCATGTTTATGATTTCTAGAAGCTAGGAAATTACTCAACAGATCACGGAGCCATGAGTTAATGAGGTTGTCTACTCAAATGCCTACCTCGAAACATTATAATTTGGGTAATATACATATCATATACTATGATAAGAGGTTTCTAGGTTCCTTGAAACTAGATTACTCAAGTGACTGTGTATTACAAATCTAGTAGTGAGAGTTAATGGGGCTTGGAAAAATGGTGGGATATATTTGATGATTTAATTAATCTATAATGTCTAACCGATAATCAATTTAAAATTTCTAATTAGTTAGAATTTTTTGTATATAAAATTGTAATTAATACCACATTGATACGCATGTTATTATTAGAAAAATTATGTCTTCACTAGAACTAGTTTCTATGATTTGTACAATCACATAAACAAATTAATACAAAATATGAAATTTAAGTTGATTGAGTCCCCAATACTTGTTGATCCACATTAATAAGTGAGGGTATGAAAGGTGCTTATAAGAGAACATTATATGACACTTTTATGATTAAAAAATAATGATATAATTAATTTATTTTGTGAGTTGTAGATAATACATCAGTACATTTATGATTTCACATATTTTCTCATCTTCAGGAATCTTGCGAGGAGAAAGTGAAGCAACAAATGAATGGGTTCTGATTACACTGGATACATGTAAATTTAGATATGGATCATAATAATCTATTAAATCTCTATCTTATTTCATTTTAATCCAATTAATATTGTTTTTAAGATTAAAAAATTAATAGTATGGTGAAAATACTTCATTACCTTTTTGGTAAGGTTTGCCAAGATTTGTAAGAACTCGTAGAAGGATTATTATTTAGGTATTACGATGAAAAAGTTGAAAGATAAGGTGAAAGGACAATGAAAAGTGTAAAGAGAATGAAACCTTTACAATGTCTTTATAATAAAATAGGTATTAAATCGGAGGTTATTTTCTTCTTATGTCACGAGATAATTATATAGAAGATTAACGAAATAAACTGAACTGAAGAACCAAGAAGTCACTTTTTCATTAGGTGTATTCATCAATTTTTTTTATTTTTTTGAAATATATATTGGGTATTAATTAAATATGATTATCAAAAATGTGTATTGAAATAAGTTACCATGTATGAAAAGAAATGTTATAATAAGTAAGATAAATTCTCCAATCAGTTGAGAATGTGTGATTCCCATACTAGTAGTGAGAAAAACAAAACTTTTAATTTCCAAGTAAATAGTTCAAGTAGAACTTTTATTAAGTGTGACAAAAAATTTATCTCATGATTCCATTTGAAATAGGGATATGATATTCCATTTTTGGAATGATTTATTTATGGTGTCTTATACTGAACTAAATATTTAGTAATTATTGAATAATTGAAATACCTGATGAATATAAAAATATAAAAATCTAATACCCTATTATGAAAAGATGATGCTTTTTTTTGTAAAACTAATTTGTTTAAATTGATGTAACCCTTACAGTTTTATTCTCTTTTTATTTAAATATCATAGGTATTATCGACGCATTTACAGGAATGGTTTTGGATAAAGAATCCTTTAGATATAATGGTATGTCACAAAGCTTTCATAATTTATTTAGATAGAGAGAATAAACTATTACATGGTAAATAAAGTGTTAGATATACATAATAGATATTCCTTTAATATTTTTATATAATTTATTGGTGAAGTATGTTATATTTATGGTTATAAGATATAAGCTACTTTAGACCCGTGTATTAATGATTATCTTGACAAGGAATTCATTAAACATTATAATGTAGTGTAGAGTGATTCATAAATGAAAATTAAATTATATATATGTAATTAAGGATTTTAGTAAGTATAATTTAATAAATGTCTTACATGAAAGCATTAATCAATAAAATATAGTGTGGATTGATTTCTAAACACACATTTCCTTACACACATAAGAGTCATGATGTAATTAAAGGGAGCATCAATGCTGGGATTGATATGAATTATATATATCCATTATATTTCAAGACATTCTTAACAATTATTGGAATAGTCACAAAATAATATGCCAACTATAATGAAAAATGGATATCATATTTTTGATAGTATTATATGAATACATTATTTTATATAAACTTTTGTTTATATGCAAACTATTTGATAAGGATATAAAAAAATGCATCAATAAAAAAATGGTATTGCTATTATTACCCTATTTTTTTCTAAAGAGATTATAGAAATACTTGATATATAAATGAAATAGTCATGTTATAGACTATATTTCTATAAAAGGGTGCACTTGTGTATTTGGGATAATGGGAGCTAGATTGACTTGGGATTTAGTCATTTACATATATTCACAAATAGTTTTCATGGGGACAAGTTCCACAAGAACTTGTTAAAAATAAATGTTCTAGGGACACATATTGTATAGAAATGATAAAGCCTTGGTTATGGTTTTACATTCACTATGGATAGTGATATATTATTCATTATTAATAAAAAATTTGACAAGAAATCATTATATATAAATTTAATAAGATTGAAATTTTTAGTTAAAATTCAATAATGGATCCCATTTATCAAAGTACATAGGATTATTACATTGAATACTACGATAGGTATTCAATGTCAGACTATATATTGGTGGTACAAGTGTGGTACCAATAACTATTGATTTATAGTACCAAGTCATTGTGACTAAATTGATTAGAATTCTACATTTAATAGTTGATATCTATGATCATAATATTGGTAATTGTATTTAAATATAATAAATGATTAAATGAATCTATAAAACTTAACTTAAAAAGGTTGGTGACACCATAGATTGTCAATAAAGGGATGCAAGTTACAAAAATATAGATTTTTATTGAAGTAAACAATAAGATCATAGAATATTCATTTGGAATGAATTTTTTCCATGAGTCTAAAATAGTTTAGTGGGAGTGTCATTGCATTCCAGGTAAAATATATTTCATAACATATGAAAAATAGTTATTGGTATTATTGTTAGTTAAGACTATATTGAATTTAACTCTCTAGATATTCACTCAATGTAGAGACCTACATTCTGCGGATAAGTATCTACTTAGTTAAATCTAATGTTTTATTATATCTATTCAATAGAATATATACTGATAAGGTATTGATAAAATAAAATATGTAACAATTTGAGGGAGAGTTTTTACTAATGTCACATAGAAAAAATCCCTTCAATAATACATGTATGGGATATTGGAGGAGATTCATTTTTGTGATTTCAATTGAATATTCTTATACAATGTATTCATCACCTATGACATGCTTTTTAAAATATGTGATGTTGATAAATTATAATTTATTATAGGAAAATATCTATAATATCCTAGATAACTGCATGGGAAGTTGTCAAAACTATCAAATTGTACTTGAGATAATATCAGTGATACATTCCTCATACATAGAGAGGAATGGAAACTGGTTATATGGGGAGAAAAATTATTATTACATGGACCTACATGATAAAATATCACATTTAAGATGAGGTAATGAGATAGATAAATTAATACAATCTAGTGGAATCCATATCTACTAATAAGGAGTGTGTTTCATCATTTAATGAAACTAAATAAGTAGTGGATAACATGAAATTATTTATTCTAGTTCTTAGAATCACACCTAGTAAGTACTTTTTATCATAGTATCAATTATGGTAATTATATTACTTTAAGTAGACCAAATTTCATGTTTTTATAGTGTAAAAAGGAATATACTCGGGGATAACATTTATTGAGGAGTATTAATCAAGGAGGTGATGTCACAAATAGTATAACAGCCATGTAGTGGAGACATGGAAGGACTAATGGAAAAATTCATAACTTAACAACAGTATGATATTATGATGTGAGATATAATAAGGATAGTTAGCATGTTGGATCTAGTTTATGTGGGAGTGTTTCAATAGTTGGTGCCCTAGACCAAACTTAAACAGTAATTTTTTATTACTATATCATGTATATATTAAGTTATGCATGATGTTTTATTACCATATTAGTGTTAATATTTCCACAACCACTTTTTAAAATGGTAATTTCCTTATATTACAAGTCACATAAAAAGTCTATTGAAGTTCCTAGGATATGATGAGAAACTTGGAATACTATGACATTAATCATACACATATATCTTATGTTCAAGATACATCATATTGACTAGACACATATGATGTTTTACTATCATGTTCTTGGGGATCATAAGAATTTATATTTCCTCTCATAAAGTTCACAATTGGTGATCTTGAGTAGATGTGATCACGAGGACCAACCTTCTAGTAGGAACCCCACTTCTTTCGAGTGTCATAGGTAGTTATTATCTACAAAAACGTGTAATTGTCCCATGAATTGAGGTTTTTATCGATGTGTACCATTTCATAATGTGCATTTATGTATGAAAAAAAACTATTCATTAAATTCATATCAAGGTAGATTGTGTTGGGTGAGTCCTTGGTGGTATGAAATTGATTGAATAATCAAGGTAGAATATGTTACTTCTAAATAGAAGAGATATCTTTGGCCTAGTTGGTTAGAATAAAATTAAATTAATTAAATCTTAGGCCATAGTAGAAGAATATAAATTCACGAAGTTAGGTCAAAGAATATAAACAAATGAAAGGATGATAACATGGACTTTTCATCATGAATTATGAGATACCTTAAGACAAAGAGGACATATTTCAAATCATGTGTTCATAAGAACGTTGTCATTCCTATGACTACACCATATCTCTTGAGGGGCCTTGATGGGTTCCTAGAATCCACTCTTGTTCTGGAAATAATATTTATTACTATCGAGATAAGGATATTGAGGGTCAGACACTAAAAATATTCAAAAGTCTATATTTTTATACTGAATAATATTTTAAGACATGGTGGGCCCCACAATGAGGTCCGGGATATGTTTGAGGATATAAGATCACCAAAACAACTTTATATTATTAGAGTTTAGAATAACAATTATTGAATTTATTTATTAAATGTATTTATAAGTATTAAATTAAATGCATGGAAAATATCATACAAACCAGTAGTATTTTATTCAAGATTTGTTTAATACTTGTGGTAATGTTGAGTTAAGTTAATGACTCGTTTTTATCATATAATATATCTATTACATTATAAGTAAGTGACAAAAATATAAATTATATTTATGAATCAAAAATAAGTCATGAAATATCTTTTAAGAATTATATAATGGGTAAAAACATTTTTGGGGATGGGGATAGTTTTTGGGTAATTTGTGTTCCTCACTATGTAAAAGAGTATAAGCTCACACATGGTGTACTATTCATTTCACTATAGATGAGGTCCAATCTCTCCTCTCTCGCTTCCTAGAGAGATAAATAAGTGATCCAAGCCTTCAATCAAATTGCACCTTCATGGATTTATGGATTGTTGTTATGGTGGTCGATGGGATCTCAAAGGCATCGTCAGAACTCTGATCTAGCACCTATAATTCAACGATCAATGCTTTGATGGATTTTCAAAGCATGTGTGGATAATCTAAAGAAATTTGGATTCAGATTCTTTTAGTAATGATTTCTGAGGAAATGTGGATGTTGATCAGAACATTAGATTGTATAGGTAAATATTTTAGTAAACTATTTCTTTGAAATTCATCATGTGAAGATCGTAGATCATTTATTGAGGATACTCTTTGCTTGTGATGATGAAGTTACATCGATTTCCAGTGAAAATATTTAAATCCCCAATCCAATAACTTCCACTGGGAATCCATATACATTGAGCATAAAACATGTATATACCTAAAAAATAGCGTTATAAATTATGAATTATTTACAAAGATAAGTTAAAAAAATAAAAGATAAATATGGACCGTAAATAATTATTTCAAATGACTTGAGAGTGAAACAAAGTGGTCAATAAGAATTCTACTTACTATAAGTTTAAACATTACTTGGACACACTTTTATCTTCTTGTATAATAGAATTGTTTTATTCATTTATCTCTTAAAGAATGTTATTTTTAATTATTCTATTTATTATTAATAACTTATATTAATTTATTATTTATACTCTATATATTAATTTTCCATAAAACATATTGAATGTTATTAATTATAATCATTTTAAATTTAGTATGGGGATATTAGCCTTTGATATTTGATTAAGGGTCTATAAAATCATGAATTTAAAAGTTAAATTTTTTGTAGCATTAGATAAATTATAATTTTCTATGATTATTACATTATATAAATAGTTTTGGATCACAATGATGTTTTTCATGGTATAATAATTTTAATAAGTGTTTCCATTGATAAATGATTAATTATATATAAATATTTTTGTACCAAATATATCATTCAAAAATTGTAATAAAAAAATGATTGAATAATTTAAATTATATTTAAATACAAATAACATATTTACAACCATATACGAAGGAGGTGATATAAATGGAATAAAATAATCCATGTAGGTAGCTACATAGACCATTGAATGGAAAATGAAAAAGGAAGTGAAGAATAAAAAAACAATATTTTATGTTTATGTTAAAATTAAATAGTCCTCATAGAATTTATTTTAGTTTTCTATACTAATTATTTATATTTATATAGGGTATAAAAAGAGTGGAAAATTAAACTGTTTGGAATAGTTCATACAACCTTTTTTGATATTACACCATTTCTAGGTGACCTATGCTTTGAATGAGTTTAATTTGTGAGACTAAAACATCCCCATAATAATTATAAGGTTTATGTTAAATTTTTTTATCATATTTTAAGCCAACCAATATAAATACACTTATATGGGAAAAATATGATATATCGGTCTTTAAAAAATGAACCTTAATAGTAATCATGTCCATTATTAGTAGAAACACATCTCTCCTAGAGAGTGGTTTTCCAGTGATAAATAAAACATTGAGGGATGAAATAAATTTTTCCTGGTTTAACTAAACTTGTCTATTCTAATGAACATACAATGAAGATGTGCCGATATAATAGAAACACTAATCACATTACATGTTTTTCAATTTGGAGTGTCTATAATGACTCTCCTAGTTTACAACCTTGAAAAAAATAAATAGATAACTCACTAAACTCTTTATAGAAAGAAAATAACTAATCCCCTTTAAAAAAAACTAATGAGTGTTCCAAGAAAAATGAATGGTTAATTTGACCATTGATGGTAAAAAATAATCTATTTTTTATTCACCAGATAAAAATTCATGATCATCTAGTGAGATGATCTCCCGGATCACTATCCTCTTACTATGTTAATTTCATTCATAGATCTTGAATACAAATTCAATTTCACAGACTCTTCTATAATTCTTCTCCTTTGTTTATTCAAATCACATATATTTATCCAAAAACAGCAATTTCAATAGCTTCTTCTTTTTATTCTCTTCATTTTCAATATTCCCAAAACTATATGGATACTTTTTTTATGAAATTTGGAACCTTTTTTTCTATAGTAACTTCAAAATTGAGTCATGTGAATTTTTTTCCCATGGACTATGGATCCTTTAATTCTCATTATCTCTCCATAATTTTTATCCCAATCATCTGCATAATCTTCCATCATTAATGTATAATGATCCTCCCACCCATAAAAGTGTGATATTTTTCCGTGGTGTGATCATCCCTACATAGGTAGATATATTCAAATCTATCTAATACTAATCAAGATATGGCATAAAATTTAATGGTATGAACATATCTTAACATGTAATATTATCATCCACATTCAATGATATGTTGTGTATCATATATTGTAGTTGGATAATTCATCACTTTAAATAGACAAATTAATAACCCTCATATATCATATTTGTTACAGAAATGAAAATTATATAACATGGAAATAACCCTTATGTATTGAATTAGAGTAGAGCATTCCCCTAAAATGAAAATGGAAATGATAGTTATGTTTTTCCCTCTTCTATAGAAATGACTCTTATATATCACCCATTTTTATGAAAATATATCTTATGTATTGGTAATTTTCATGAAAATGGTCCCTATGTATTTCCCTCTATCAAGAAAATTACTCTTACGTATCACCATTTGTCATGAAACTATCTATTATTCATTTTACTTTTTATGAAAGTGGATCTTACATATTAGCATAGTTATATTTATATATATACATATTGATACTCCCAGGACATTTTTAACTCTCCTAGAGTGTACCATGGATACTATTACATATTATTCTAGAGACATTTACATATAATTGTGAACTATATTCCTTTACCATTTTTCTAGAAAATTCTTAATATATATAATCACTTCCAAAATAACTAAAACTTCTCTTTCTATAATATTCATACCTTGTCTTCTAGATAAATTCTAGACCATATTTTGGTCCTCTTTTAGAGTACTTCTAGAGCATCTTTGGAACATCTTATGGGCCATCCACATTTAAGATAACCTCTTAAATATTCACTTCTTTGATAAATTTTTTAATATCAAGAATTCTCATAACTTCTAGATCAATTGATTCAACATATCATCTAGAACAATAAATTCTTTTAGAATTATTCCAAAAATCCTCCATCCTTCATGTTAAATATTATTCATTAATTCTTAAGATTAAATATATGTTAATTGAATAATATTTTCAAAAAAATAGAACCCAAAAATACTCCATTGGTATTTTTGCAAACAATATCTCCCTTTTGTTTTTTTTTGAAACCTCCTTCACAACTGATTTAATCGATATTCATCTGAAAAAAATTTATTTGGAAAATAACATAATGTAAAACCTAGATCCTTTATATAGGTTATAAATTATTTAAAATCACCAAATCTAATTAAATATGAGTCAATCTCATCATTATAAACAATATCGACATAAAAATTTCATCATTAAAGAATATCCTTGTTTTCCATTCGCTTTAAAATTTCAAAATGAGGATGCACCCCCTTAATGGGAATTTGAGTACTCTCCCCTTTACAAAACACAATCCTAGGATCTATACCCCATAATAAATTAAAATGAAAAAAATTATTTATAATTATATCATGTTTAATCAAGGAGAACTTCTACCAATAAACACATGCATAAATTCTTATCCTTTGTCAGTGAACCCAAATATCATTTCTTAGAAACTTCATAGTAGAGAGTCATAAATTCATATATATAACTCAAGATAATCACCATACCTTATTATAAATAGAAAATTACATAAGGGGGTGGGGGTTCCTTCTCTAAAATATCTATTTTTATAGAGATGATTAGACTCTAAAACCTCGAATATTCCTCTCAAAATCATATTTGGGTCATACCTTTTTCATGATGTATATAACCAAATATTATTATGACACATACCCCAAATTCATAATCCCTTTATTGACCATTAAATTTTATTAAGTGATACATTATCTCAATTTTATTTATCCTTGAGTGATGGATATGTTTTATTTATAATTGTGAAAGAACTTTATTTATAACATTTGATTTAAATATGATACTTCGCATTAACTACCAAATCCTTAAGATGAATCTATCTATTTCTTCATCCATAGAAACTAATTTCATTCTTAATTATCCATTATAAACTGAACTTATACAATGCTCAGTGAAATGTAGTCATTCATCTTTCTCATCCAATAAATTCAAAACCCTTTAAGAAAAAAATGTGCCACCTAATGCTAACATGATATAATTCATTGAACAAGACCAATTCTGATATATATATACTAAAAACTATGCATTTTATTTTATTTTTTGATAAAAAATAAAACAAACAGTATGATATTAATATAACTAAGATCCATCATCATTGAAATCAATTTCTATTCCCAAGTCCATCATTGTAATTGTTCATCATTCATAGTGGAAAACAAAATCTCAGATCATGTCATTATTACATACAACATGATTCGAATGATTTTATATATTTTGTTAATTTGACCTTATTATTATCATAATCACTTAAAAAATTCATTTAGTTTGCTTCCGGTGTTTTTATTGACCTAGAATCATCTGTTCCAAACCAATTGAGTATTTATTTTGTATATTTTTATTGAGAAATAAATTTTCCATACATTATCAAAGTCACCTTTAAAACTACAAAAACATGTTATCTCTATAAACACATCTGTCTCAAACATGCACCTCATATATTTTAAAAATATAATTTATTGTGATTTATCTAATCCTAAAAATATTATTTCATCTATATACACAAGAACCAAAATCATTTCATTATTATATTTCCTGATATAGATATTTGGATAAACTTTGACTTGCTATAATCCATGATTTATCATGTATTGATACAACGTATAAAACAAATGTTTTTGTGCTTGATTCATCCTTTAAAATTTCTTACTAAACCTAGATACTTTACTCTTATCTTCATATACAATAAAAAATATGGTTTCTTGATTGAAACTTCCTCTTCATGTCTCTATTAAAGAATACTGATTCTTTGTCCACTTGTTACTCCTTAAACTTTCTATGCATCAATATTTCCTAAAATAGTAAAATCGTTTCAAACCATGCTATGGTGGAAATTTTTTCATGGAAATCAATTCCTTTAATTTGGGAATATATATTTCACACCAGACATTATTTTCTCATATTCATATCTCTATATTCATTAAGTTTTTTATGGAATATCAACTTGTTTCTAATGTTATTTTTTTCTTCTAACCATGGGTTTATTTCCCATGTTTTATTCTTCTTTATTTATTGAATCTATTCGTGAATTTATTTGAGCTATTTTTATCTTTTCAACCTCTTGAAAAAACATAGGCTCTACTTGAGATAAAAGAAGTTTTTTATAGGGTATTCATCCTTTGGGATTGCATCAGAGTTTTCAAATATCCAATAAACTTTTATTCCACAATTTCATCCCTAATTCTTAACTCTTTTACAACTACTAAAATTTCTTTAATATCCTCATAATCAGTGTATTTTTTTTACTCTACTATATCCTCATGTTCTCCCTTTAGTCTACATACTTTAACATCATTTTATTGTGAAAATTTATCATTCTTTTATTTTTATAACTTCTCACTCATTTTATAAAACATTTTATTCTTTATAACAATAATTTTATCCATGACTTTTCTTTACATAATTTGAACATAAAACCATATTAGAGATATAAATTGATTCTTTAATTTCTTCCTTCTAATATGTCATTGGAAGTTTCTTCTCAATTAGCATCGTTTAGGGAATGTTGTTAATGGTTAGATTCCCCTTATAAATGACACTGTTTTTTTGGTAAGTCATCACCGTTGAAATTTGGTTCATCACCATGTTCTTATAAATATATTCATCCACCTAATATTTGGTAAATTACATGTCATTTTCACTCTATAATTTCTAAATATTCAATCAAAATATATTCTCTTCAAATCTATGATATCATGTAGTACACACAAACTCTTTGGATTTTTGAGATATCTCTATTATCCAAGAAATAATGTTTTTATCATAAATAAATAGAATTTTTTTCCACTTTCCATCCATGGATTTTGGATATATTGGCCCACACACATCTAAATCTCATAAATTTCTTTCCCATCAACATATAAGTCTTTAAAATGAATCTCTATTTTCAACAAGTATCACAAGTGTCAGTGAAATCACTTGATTTGTAAGCAATATCATGTGTTTTTTCATTCTTCACAAAAACATACAAGTAATTTTAGGTCTTGTTTGCAATAATATTTTGTAATAGATTTTTCAATTCAACCTTGCTTAGAAAACACCTTTCTTTTTCTCCACCGATGTGGAAGATAATTAAAATTTTCAATTTTCCTTACATAAAATCTAAATTGTCTCTTCTCTTAGATAATGTAATAATTTTACTAATGTTTTCAAAAAACTATAAGTTATATAATTATTTTACACTAATAAAATTTTAACCAAGTATATCAACCACCAATAAATCCTTGCATCATATCTCTTCGCCTAATATTTTTTATTTTACAAAACTAAAGATCTTCAAACCTTCATTATTACTGAATCAAATGAAATATACCTTTTCAAACTTATTTCCCATGAAAAGATATTTCTTTTCATCATATGTGAAGTGAATAAACTATTAATTATCCACACATACACCTGATCTATTTCATTCAATAAATTTTTTGCAACATTATCATTTTTATATTTTCCTTTCTTAATCCATGTTCACTTATACAATTCTTTTAATAGTACATGTGATTGATCCTCTTCTGAATTTATAGGATAATTATCTTCTTATAGGTATTCAAATTGATTTTTTATTTTTCTCTCACTTGATGATATTTATAGGTATTGAGATCTCTTTTTTGTATCCTTTGGTATATCTCATTATATCAATGATGAATTAATCCTGAATTTGTCTCCCAATCCTTCACAAAAAAATATCTGCTATAAACATATTAGGTATTAGAATTTCTTCTTTTCTGTTTTTGTTTCTATTATGTCATGAAGTTTCCTTTGTCTATGTAACACTCATACTATGTATGACCCATAATTCCACAATATTAACACTAAATTCATAGTTTATTATTATGTGTGATTTATTATCCACTAGTTTATTTCTAGGTATTTATGGGTCATCCAAAATAACATTCTTATAGGATATAGGTTCTTGTACCTTCACATCAAATATCACTTCTTTTTTGTTTTAATAAATTCCATAAATATATATTTCCAACAATTTCTGTATTTTTTCACTTATGTGAATCTAAATAACTCTTCCATTGGCCCCATGTGTATATATTTAGATACTTTGTTACCCCTTACACTACCTCTTTTTAATGTCATATTAGGAGTTAGAAGTTTTTATTGATCATTAATCCTTCATCACATCTTCTTTATAATAGCTTCAAGATCCTAGATCCTTTCGACATTATTGTTCACAAAATAATTCAAACAATCAATAATATGGTTCATCTATTAGATTTTGATATTGACCTTAATTTTATTCTCCATTTTTACTATATTTCTAAATATTTTTCATTCAATTTTAATGTTCAACAAATATTTTTATTCTTATTAATATTAAATATATAGTTTTGATTCACATAGCACTCAATTAGATTACTTTTCTTTAGACCACAGAATATCAATTTCTTCAATATAAGAATATAGTTCAAACTTTTGGTCAACTATTCACTAAACTCCACTACATTAATTATTATTTTACATATAATTTTCTGTTATAAAATCCATAGGTACATCCTCATTAATTTAATTACAATCCTAAAATTCTTACACATTAGTTTCTATTGAGAAAATATATATTTTTTAATGGATTTTAATCTTTTTGAATAATTATTTCTATGAAATCATCTATCCATTCATGCCCTTAGATGATTTCCTATTGGTTAATTCATCTTCATCGTAATATCAAAATTTCATTAGATGTCTTGAAATGAGATTCTTAACTTTTCCACATTAAAAGGAAGAAATAATAATCTTGATATAAAATATTCCTTCCACTCCATAGATTAAAGGAAAAAAAATCACCACCTTGTAAAATTTTATATCCTAATTTTCATCCTCCAATGTTAATCTCTTAATTTCCAGGATTTTTACTTCCAAAGAATTATCCTCTTCTAAGGACTTGTTATTATTGTTTCTCATATTGTATTTAATGAGGGTTTTATGAAGATTATCTAGTGACAACTCATTTGGGTCATTGTATTTGAGTACTAAAACAATCATGTTGAATCACAGAAGTAATATTCTCAGGATCCTCTTAATGATCATGATATCATCAAAAAAATTTCTGATTTTATCCATTCCCCCTATATTGATGTTCACATGATCATAGAATGCATAAATGGACTCATTTTTTGTATCCTTAAATCCAAAAACATGTTTCATTGCACCTATAATTTGGATTAATGTACCTCATAATCACTATTATATATATTATAATATTTTTACCAAATTATGTGTGATGTTTTACACTTCATTGCCTTTGTGAAAACTATATTGTAAAAATAACTTGCAAGATAATTGAATCCATTAGCATTACCATTAATTTTTATTTGTTATTTCATTAATAATTCATCATTGTCCATGTTAACTGAGACCCCATGTATAAAACCAATAAAGATATATATTTTCAATTATTAAAAATATAATTTCAACTGATTATTTAATAGTTAAAAAAATCATCAAAGATAAAAATTCTCTTATTATTTAAGGTAATTTTCATGGTTTTAAATATAAAATACTCCCCTAAGAACCTAAAAATATAACACCACTAATTGGTCTAGAGAATGTTAAATATCTTAAGAGTGGGGTGAATCAGCTTACATTGGTCCTTAAAAAATAACCATCACCAATAATATTGTTACACTATTAGTAAGAAAAACTCCCTCCCTCTTAATACATATTAATTTATAAAGATAACAAATAATGAAAAAAGAAATTTAACTTGGGTCAACCATATTAGTTTAATTTGAATAGTATAAAATTGTGATGTGTCCATAAAACAGGAAACAATAAGAACACTACTTGTTTAACAATTTATTGCAACAAAACTAACCCCCCAATTTTACAACATTTAACAAAAAAATAGAGAATTAACTACCCTACTTACATTAACGAAAAAATTTATCCCCCATCAAATACTAATATGTGCACAATATATAGTGAATGGTAACTTGAATCACTATTTGTATAATAAATAACTCCATTTTAATCCACTTGAGGAAACTAATTAATATTCTATTGAGATGGACTCCTAAATCTCTCTCCTATTATTCTTTGACTTTTCTATATAGGCTTAGAATACATCTTCAATATTCCAATACTCATATAGAATTTTTATCACCTCTTTATTCAACTCAAAATTATTTTTCTAATTGTATTAGTGTTAGTATATTTTTTATTTTATTATCTTCCCTTATAATATTAAAAAAACTACATGAATATTATTTATATAATATTTGAAACCATCATTTTCACCATATTAACTTCTAGACTAAATCACATGAATACATCCCCCAAGATATATGGATCATTTAATTTTTGTCATCTCTCTTTAATTATTGGCATTATCTTCTTTGTTTTCTTCCTTAACTTACATGGTATGATCCTCTAACATTTTATGACATGAGATTCATCCAAGGAATGTATATCTCCAAATAAAAAAATCCATTAACATATTTCTATGAACATTAATGGAATTTAACCCACTTCCGCATTGAGAACACATCCAAAACATGCAAATTATCAATCATATTCAATTATATAATATATACTATAAACTATGGTTTGAAGATTATTCAACTTAAATAAAAAACGTAATAACCCTTATATATTTTCCCAATCATGAAAATGAAACTTACGTACTGCAAATATAACTTATTAATTTCCTTAGTGTTGAGCCTTAACAAAAAATAAAAAATGAAATGATGATTCCATATCTTTCTCTTTTGAAAAATGACTCATATGTATATCCCTTTGTTTTTTAATTGAATCTTATGTAATGACTTTTTTCCTGAAAGTGATTCTTATGAATTTTTCTATACCTTGAAGATAAATCTAATATATTTATATTTATCATTTATATGACTCATATGTTTTGGTATTTATCATGAAAATTACTCTTTTGTGTTGGCATAGTTATAGCATATATATAAGGATAGCATTGGGATTTTTCTAATTCATTTTTAGTGTGTCTTGGTTACTCTTATACATTTTTTAGTGACTATTATGTATCAAATTTAACTCCATGCCTTTGAAATTATTCTAAAAACTCTGGAGTATATCTTAGAAATTCTAAAATAACTTCCAAAATTCATTTTTTTTGAAATGGCACAACTCCTATTTCGGAAATATTTTATATCATCTTTGAATCCAATTCTAGACTACTTCCCAAACATATTTAGAACATATTCTATAACACACAATTTCAAAAAAAATCACGAATATAAAATTCAAGGATAACATCAATAATACCACCATTATTATTTACTTCAATAATAATTAAATCTTCATATCATTCAAAACACTAGATTCCATAATAATTCTTTCAAAACACCTTAATCCTTCATGTTATATGTTCTTTATGACATTGTAAGCTGCATTGGAAGGCCCTATAATAGTAATGTCAAAAAACAAATCCCAAAAATACACTAAGGGTATTTTTTATAACTAATAAAATGGATGATGGTGGTGTTATTTATATATAAGAATGAAAATATTTTTTATAAAAAATGAATAAAATAATTTTTGTTATGACTATAAAATATGTTTATCCTTAATACAAATAGTCTTAATTTTTTATATTAGTGATATCTAATACATTCCTATATGATTGATAATTTTATTTTTAATGTTTTTCACTTACTATAAAAATATTATGTTTTTATAATATTTAATATTCATCTCCATATATTTAAATTTATGACAATTTCAAAAAAACCATTTCCCAATTTTGAAATCCTAATTATAAAAAAATAATTTTTTAAAATAATATTCTACATATGTTAAATTTAGTATTTAAATATAACACAAAAATTATAGTGTTTTATAAATCAAGGTAAAACAAATTACAATATTAATATATGATTATAATTCCTCAGAGTTATAGGACATAAAATTTATATTTATTATTTTAGATATAAATTTATATTATTACAATACTAATGTTCTCTTATTATTTCAATGATACACATTTAATTATATAACTAGTCCAATGGTTAACCTTTATATTCTCCTTTAATATTTCATATTCCCCTAATGAATACCTTAATCCAATGGTTACCATAACCCCCTATAATTAACACATTTACTCTCGAATTTACTATATATATATATATCCATAAATGATTCTCCCAAAATAAAATCTACAGTTTTCTATCTAGTGTTATAATTTTAATCACATTTCAAATATTTTTCTTTCATAATTCATTGATTATTAGAAATATAATTTTTATAGGATATTTACAACCAAGGGATTTATAGTTTATATACATGATTCTAATTTGAATTTAATTTATATTTTTCTTAGTTATTATGTTCTAAATATAATTTTAATTTTTTATTTTATTATTATGAAATAATACCATAATGTTTTTAAAAATTTTAGTTTAAGTGTTTCATTACTAAAAAATTATTAATAAAAAAAATTATTCAAGCAGAAAATATTATGTTTTTACTAAGATAGGTTTATCTTAATCAAAACATGGGGAATAATATTATATTTCTTGGCTTATCCCTTTGAATATATGTATATAAATATTTTCAATTAAAAAATAAAAAATGATTTTGACCCATAATTTTTTATTACCAAAAAAAGGTATTTGAATAAAAGATTTATTTTATTAAATTTTAAACCCTTTTAAAACTAAAATGAATCTCCATAATAAGATCTAGAATGTAAAGAATCAAAAAAAATATATTTAATGGAATAAAATATGTTTTGGACCATTATAAATTACATTATGGTTGAGAAGTTGGGTATAATGAATGAAATTTAATTTTCTAATCAATATTAAAAATTTATGTTATATATGAGATAATTTAATTATTTACGCACTTCTTTATATTAGTATATTCAAACTGTAGACTATATGAAACTACCATGTATTAATATTCTATAAAAAAATATTATTTTAAAAAATTATCATAATTTCACAATTACCTATTTTGTTGTATTTGTTCTAAACATGATATCCTTTTAATTAAAATTATTCTAAAAATATGTGAAAATAATTTTTTAAATAAATAACTATATTGAAAACCCATGTCGTTAGTGGTAGATTTAATTCTTCAAGGATTCTCTATGATGTATTAATTTTCATTACATAATGAGAACCCACTAATGGGATATTTATAGATGTGACAAAAATGATCAACACAATATAGTATATTAAAATTTTAGTATGAAATTACAATAATTGTAAGTGTATGATATATTGTAAAGTTTAACCATTATTACATTAAACCAATGAGAATATAGAAATATTGTTATATATTTTAGAAAGTGAAAAGATATTGTTGTATGCTAAAATTGGTAAAAATTATTCAATTCATCATTAAATAGGATCAATTTTGAGGAGACTGAAATTTAATGTATCTTTATTTTACAAAATTTCCCTAACTAAAACAATATATTACGTAATAATCTAAAAATATTGAGATTTGATTGGAATAGTTTCTTTTGAGACTAGATATATATCAAAATTATTTTATGATGCTTATGTACATTTACCTATAGTTTCTTCATAATAGGACATTATATAAACATATGACAAGTTAATATCATTCTCATTCATTGGTAAATAGAGACATAAGAAAGGGGTGAGTTCAATTTCATAGTAAGGGAATAATAGGCATTTCAATATGTTACACTGGGTGATATCATAAGCATTATGGTAAAATATACATATGAGAGAAATCTATGAATAATGAACATGGAATCATAAAATATTTTAATATATCATAATAGGATAACATGTATTCCCTTGTGACAAAACATATAATATGGTGTAAAGACTATTAAAAAATGAGACATAAATCATGATCCACGGGAATAGAATAGTCACGTATATAAATAGTGGGACACCAATATAATCAAATAAACTCAACATTACATATCAGGAATCACAACATATATCCTACAGTGGATTAGGCATCACAATTTTTCTCCCATGGTAGATCTAGAATCCTAACCTATTTACCATAGTGGTTTATGTATAACAACATGTTTCTCAATTTAGATTAAGAATTTATACTTGTTTCACCATTATCCCATGATATTTAAAACTTTACCCAAATCATTGAAGGGATATATAGGTCTAATCCATCACATAATAATTAATTATACATGTCTTCAACAAGAATGAACATATTTATCACATCATAACAACACAAGAGTAAGAGTGGGTTTCAAATTACCATTTAAAATGAATCACATAAATAAATTTAAAAACTATGTTAATTAAAAAACATCAATCGCCCAAATGATGAAATTAGTAAAATAATTTTTATGGAGTATCTTAAATCACAAATTCATGAAAAATAGACCCCATTAATTGAGGAGTAAATGTAATCCAAATTTTAAAAAAAAATATTGTAAAGGGAAAAAAATTCAATGTATTGAAATACCTTTTTTGAAAATCCACATTGGAAAAAGAGATAATAAAAATTATCATTTAAAGTTGTAAATGGAAAGTAAGATGGTCACATAAATTTCTACACACTTTAATTTCAATAAATTAATGTATATCATTGGAGGTTATTGAAAATGTAGACTTGAAACAAAGATCCATTAGATCGATGACGGCCAGTTGTTGATAAAGTTAAACATTTAAATGAGATAAAAATCATGCATTAAGAGTTTAGTCTAAAGAGATATTTTACCCAAAATTATAAAACATAAAATAATATAAAATTCTAAATAAATTAATAAAGAGAATATTTAAATTTGATGTTCAAAAAAACCCACATTACTCAAAGAATTATTTTTAAGTTAACAAAGTCCCAATCCTTGAATATAGACATTCTAAAATGTTATTTAACATAATATATAAAAATGTTAAAAATATTAATCAACTATTTTAAATATTTACTCAAATTTATATCCATTTATACTCTTCATTTATAGTTATGCTCTACATTTTTACTAGTTTCCTATTTTCCCACATCAGATGTTTATAATTTTAAAAATTTGTACTAGTTTCATAGGAGTGGTGTTAATGTTCATTAATATATTAAATTGTAACCCTATAGTATTAGAATATTTAATAAAATAAATTATTTATAGTGATATTTTAAGTTGATAGTTTATTTCGGGAGTTATTTATCCTTTATCCTAGTAGGTGAAATAGACAATAAGCATATTTCAGTGATTTTTAACCCTTGAATGGTTTTTTAATTAATGAATTAAATGTTGATATAACCTTTATATAAAAAATTATAAATCTTTATTAACATATTTATATCATATTATACTATTAATTATTCATTCATAATCTGTTAAGATATAATTTCATATCATTGTCCAAGTATGTGGTCAAACTTTCCTAAACTGGAACATACCATGATTAATATACGATTATTATGTGATTATTTGAAATATCATTATAACAGTAGTATAATGATATAATTTTTATTATTATTTTGATATGTTATAATTATAAATAACTAATAGAATAAGTGACGGATAATAGAAAATAGCAAATAATGAATAAATGGTGTTTCATCATAGTTCACTTCTTTATGATGGTTAGTTTAATAAAGATTCTAATTCACTCGTAACATTAAGAGGTTATTAAATTTATATTATAGAAAAAATAATTTCATAAATATAATATCTATTCTTTAAACCCATTATTATATCATTCCATGAAATGTGTTATCGAAAAAATGTTCTCCTTTATTCATAGAGGTGGTAGTATAGACAAGCATAACTTTCATGTTTTTACTTTTTTTTAATAGAAAAAATATAAGGATGTTAATTATTGTACCGTAATAATACTAATAATAATTAAATTTTAGTATACTAATGATACTGATATTATCATTTTAATATAATGTATTCAAATTTGAAAAATAAGGACAGTTTAAAAAGTAATATAAAAGAGATAGATAGTTTGAGAACTATTACCTCACTTTTTGTATTATCTCTTTTGAGAATGGATTGTGCATTTGAGTAATTATATATTAAGAATATAAGAACCTTTTTTATTTTTGATAGGTATTCTGAGGATAGGTTTGGAAATAGTCTGTGTTGAAATTAGGGGTTATTATAATGACCTGAACTAGTATAAATAAATTCCCCCTTTTGATTTAATTTAAATGTCCAATTATGTAATATGGTTATCGAAAACACGTTCACAACTTTGGTTTTTTATATCCAATAATATTTAAATTAATATTAAGTATAATTTCCATTTATAATATATTTATCAAATAGTGATCACATGATTAGTATAAATATAGGGGTTTACTAAATCCAATTGACACAGATAAAGGAATTGATGGCCTCAACAAGTAGGATCATTCCCTGTGAAGATCATTTATCATAGCTACCTAGGCAGATATAATATTCATGATTTTCCCTTTACCAAACTCAATCTATGATCCAAAATCTTAAAAAGGATTAAAAATTTTACGGGTGAAGCTCATGATCATCGAGATCATGGCCCAAACCATGTTCATTGAACCACCACATGAAAGTCTCCCTATCACGAACCTAATTTTAGGGAGTTTAAAGGTTTATTATAGGGATATGTATCAAGACACTAGATATATGATTAGATACATTATTATTCATAGAATAATGGAGATATTTTCTTCCTATTATTGTTACTCTATAGATGATTTTTATTTTGATATAATAAAACACAAATTTTGTTTTTGTGTCATATTCAAATTCAATTAAGGAATGTATTTGGATGAATTATTTTATTTTTTAAAAAAATAATATTTTGATAAAATATTATTATTTAATAATGGTTATTAAATATAAAATTTCAATGAATTTTTATGAAGTCAAATGTAATTTTTATAAGGGATAAAAAAATGTTAATGTAAAAAACTAGCATTTCTTGATAAATGTTGATTTCAATTTTTAAGATAAATATTAAATATTTGGAAATTTATTTATAAAATTTGAATATTTTTTTTTAGAATTAGAATTAAAAAATCATATAATGGTGAGGTTTTTAAATTTTTTTGAGAGAGATGAATTTTAAGGTAAAAATTAAACACTGTATAATTTTTTTTTGTATTACGACATCATAATGACCCAAAAGTGATTTAATAAATATTAAAAAAGGTATCCACGACCAAATAAAAATTTTCATTTAAAATAACGTGATTTTACATTTATTTAATTAGTTTTATCAATCCATTAAGAATCCTCTAAAACCATTAATATATTTTTTGGTTTCAATGTCAATTATTTAAGAGTGTGACTCACTTTCACAAAATAATGGGAATTATTTTACAATTTTTGGACCATGGACTTATAAAATAATGAGAACCACTTTAATTTGGTAGAAACCATGTGAAAAACCATGGTATGGTTTGTGGGTTTGGTTATTTTATTATGCAGACTCCAAAACCTAAATAATAAACAAATCCCCCTCATTTACTATATAATCCCACCTAAGAACCAATTTCTATTCACTGAAACTCCTTAGAGAATGCCCATAATCTTAAATAAACACTCTATATTCATCCTAAGTCACCCCAAGATCACAATAAGATCCTTTAAATCATTTTGAGTCACACACTCAAGTAATGGATCTTCCACTCTCCTCTTTTTATCAAGAACACATTCTATGTTATGTCTCTTAAATTTAATTTTTTTATGTTGGTATGTTTTCTTCCATATTAAATTACAATCCATTTATTGTATAAATAATGAGACCCCCCCCCCTTTAGTCTCATTAATCCTCCCATGATCCTTTATGTACACTCGTCACCACACCAAAATTTAGTAAGGGATCTTCCTCTCCTCCTTCAATTTAGGAACCTTGTTTGAAATTAGTCTTTTTTAAATTCAAGTTGTTATATTTTAATTAATTTATAAAAATTAAATTACTATCCAATTGATTTTATTTTTATGATATATCATTTATCCTCTCCCATTTTTACCTCTACCTAAGCCTTTACTATACTTGAATTCTATAAGGGATCCCCATATTTTATTCATTATTCACATTTCTTTATTATCAGATGTCTTATATTTTCAGTTAGTAATGTTGGGATATGTCATTACATATCCCTATTACTAATTTTTTTTTAAAATGATCATATACCCATTTCTCTCTTATAAACCCATTTTATGAATTTTTATGTGATGTTGTTATACTGCTAAAATTCCACCTCAGTTTTTCATTCTAAAAACTTATGTGGTGAATACCCAAAACCATTTCCTATCAAGGGTTTTCACCTTTATGTACTTATACAAATTGATTTAGTACATATATGTTTTTATTACACACTCCATTATTATGTAATTAAATGTGATGATAAATGTTTCCAATTTTTATGATCTATGTGGCACACTTAAACATGAGATTTAAATGAATATGGAAGGTGCTCTAAGAATTATATAGTGCTTTAATGTATTGGAAAATTTTTAGTATCATGATACACCATGTTGGAAAATGGACTGAACCTGATTCCTTTATAAGAATTTTTCCATCATAATGTCTTGGAAATTATCATTGATCTATTTTTTTGATGCCGTGTTTTCTATTGTTTCCCTATTTCCCGTTTTTTTCATTATGATTATCATGTTATATCATGCCTTATTATTCATGTTCCGTTTATTCCCTATTAATATTCCAATTATATAACATGTATTATCTGCTTCATGTTATGCCTTTTCTATTCCCTTACTCAGATTCATAACACACCCATTTCTTAGGAATATCACCAGGTTATCCCATGCAATTTTAAATATGAAGGAATATTATAAACATGTTGATGAGGTTATCAATAAAGATGTTTCATTATTTGTTTTAAGTTGTTATGTAATGTACCTTATTTATAAATTCACTATAGTTATCGATCAACCAAGTTGTATTATGTATAATCTTATGAATTAAATCATGTGTTATTTTTTAATAAAGGGTTGGGTTTTTATAGTTGTTATCAAAGGAAAAGATTATTTATTTTTGATATTAGGATTATAAAATACAAGCGAGGGCCTTAGGGATAAGACTAAGTATGAGAAAAAATGCCTATTTTTTTTGTTTAGTGTAGATTATTTATCATGAAAATACATCCATGTATAAATACTATATGCAGACATGTTTCTAGAACAGATGTACATAGGGGTAACAAGACTGACAAGATGTGTCAGGCCAAACTCAATGTAACCTGGTACATGAAAAGGGGCCTTACTATGCACCCGATTTGACATTCCTAGGGTACATTATTTGGTAAATTCATAAGATTATTATGAAACATTATTAAGTTAAAAAATACCTATAATAATATTTTTTTTGGAAATAGATCATGGATAGCATAGATTAAATCCTAGAAATCGATAAGTTAAGGAAATACATGTAATTTATAAGTTATCTCTATAATGTAATTGGATTCTATTTTATGTGATTAATAGTTTAAAAAACACTTCCCTAATTTTCCCATTATTCTTGTGAATGTCCATTAATAGGAGGAATCAGGTAAATAGTCAATGTGATGGGCAATGTGATGACTTACCCAAATGGGATGCCCAACCCGATGGAAGCAGAAATCGTGAATTTCATGATGATACTCTATTAGTTAACTTAGGTTATGAATATAAACATAGATTAGGAGGATCATTTAAGTCCATGTAATATAGAACAAGCTGTGATTGAGTCCTTTATGTGACAATGTCCTCTAACATTCAAAGGATCATCTGATCCTTAAATCATGGAACAACAGATCAACTCCACTGAGATGATATTCTCTATCCTTAAATGTTTCGAATAAGAAAAGGTTCTACTAGAGATTTATCATATAGTGGTTTAATCTAATCATTCGTTTACATTGATCAATAATATGAATCCTAAGGAAGAAACCAAGTGATGGTGTGGAAGGAATTCTGGAACATGTTTTTTAATAAATATTTTCCTCATACTCTCTATCTTAAAATGGAAAGGGATTTACTCTACCTCAAGAAAAATGATTATGAATCTATTAGGCAGTATGAGGAAAGCATCACAAGAACTTCGTGATATGCATTTTACTTTGTCGTTACCCCTGAATGAAAGTTTGACTGCTTATTTAGTGGGATAAAACCTTGTCTATGAAAATACTTGGATATTTGAGACTTTGATAGATACGAGTAAATTTTCTAATGTGCCTTAAAATTTGAAATGGAGATTGGAGAATCTCAAGGGTAACAAAGGGATAATAAATGAAAATTGGAGTTTAATTATAGAGGTCTGATGGAGAAATATAATGGTGCCTTGAAATTTCAACATCCCACATGCCAAAGGTGCGGGAATAAGAACCTCAAAAATTTCCTAATGTGAATGAGGAAATTATATATGTGTGGAAAGAAAGGAAATCTAGATAATGATTGCCCATAAGAGAAAACCACTAATTCAATGTCGGAAAGGAATGCTCTAGTTAAACCTCAATGATTTCTTCCAATTATTCACATGCAAGTGACTAGGGAACTTGGAAAACAGATTCCCTAAGCTAAAGGCTTTCAGAGACAACAAAAAACCTTTAAGGTATAAAGGGTGAGATTTTTCCATCACAACAACTTGCGTGGACCCCCATAAAAATGGTGAAACATATTTTATTTATTAATTAAAAAATAGTGAATATACTTTTTTATTATGGTTCTAATCATTCTTTCGTCTCACTAAAGTTTATTAAAACTATTCAAATTCCACCACAATGTATGGAAGCGGAGTTATAATTGAAAATGGAAAATGGAGAAATTATTGCATCTTGAGTATATAAATCCTCCCCTAACACAATTTGTGGGATGAACGTCCCAGTGAAAATTTTGATACTCAATTTGTTCAAATTTTATACAATTCTTTGTATGGGTTAGCTTTCTATATATAGAGCCACCACAAATTTGGGCGAGAAGGAAATCACTCTGCGTATTGTGAATCGGCCCCCAATTTTGTACAAGTGCAAGGAGTATGTTGATTCTTCTTTAGCACCAACATCTCAATAATGGATATTATTTCTCTATGAGAAAACATATCTATCTAAAATGATTGAGTTTAAGGAAAGAACCATTCTCGAAGACATGCCTATTGTTAGGGAATATTTGGATGTGTTTCTTAAATAATTTACCAGACTTCTTCATAGCTGAGAGGTTTAATTTTCAACAGATCTTATACCTGTGTGTTTCCATTATCAAAGACTCCATATAAAATGTCTGTTGTGGAACTTGAGGAGATGAAGAAACAACTATAGGATAATCTTGATAAAGTGTTTATATGCTCGAGTGCTTTACATTGGGGTGAAATAGTCCTCTTTTTAAATAAAATTGACGGTTTGATACTTATTATGAGATCAACAAGATCATAATAAATAAAAATTATCCCCCATCACTGATTGCTGACTTGTTTGATCATCTATGTGGAACACAATACTTCTCTAAGATGGATCTATGGTCAGTATATTACCTAGTTAGGGTGAAGAATGAGGATATCCCCAATACTTATTTTTGTACATGGTATGGGAACTCTGAGTTAATTGAAATGATATTCAGACTCACTAATGCTCCATAAATCATCAAGAAATTGATGAATAATGTCTTTAGATATTACCTCAATAAATTTTTGGTAGACTTTATAGATTAAATTATAATATACTCCAAAACCAATGAGGAGAATGAGGATTATCTAATCACAATGTTGAACACATTTTAAAAGGTAAATATTTATTCCAAGTCCAACAAATGTGAGTTATAGTTAAATTAAATATATTTTTTAGGGCATGACATCATAATAAATGGGATATCTATGGACCCTTACAAGATTGAAGTAATTTATGGATGGTTGTGGCAGACATCTGTGACAGATATATGTGGTTTCCATGGATTTATTGGGTACTACCATTGAAATATGAGAAATGTATCACTATTATCAAAACATCCAACCAAGATAACTCATAAGGGAGTCATGTTTTCTTAGAATAATGAATTTAAAGAGATCTTTAAGGAACTAAAAATTTGTATTATCTCTACACCTCTTCTCACACAACCCATAAGTGGAGATCTTTCATAGTATTTAGAGATGCTTCAATGAATGGATTGGGTTGTGTGTTAATGAAAAATGAAAAATTCATAGCCTATGCTTCAAAGTAGTTGAAATTTCACAAATAGAACTACCCAACATATGATCTAAAGTTTTTTTTGTAGTGAGCTTCACTTTGAAAATATGGTGTCATTGTCTCTATGGGGAGAAGTTTGAAATATAAATAGATCACAAAATCCTCAAGTATATATTCACATATAATGAGCTAAATATGTGCAAATAAAGCTGGTTAGAGCGGATCAGGGATTATAAATTATAAATCCACTATCATCCTAGAAAATTGAATGAAGTGGAAGATTATTTAAGTAGAAAGGATACAAAAATTCAATCATTATTGATAATTGAGAGGGATCTGATCTTCATATATTTATAAAGAATGGAAATGGAAATCATATTGCAAGGAAAATCATCAATCCTTTCACAAATGATTCTTAAACTATCCCTTAAGGATAGGTTAAAAGATTCTAAAATTTATTATCGGGGAATTAAGAATAAAGTTTAAATTATATGAAAAGTTAAATCCTTAGAGTTCAATGTTAATGAAGAAAGTGTTGTGAGATTTGGGTCATGTTTATGTGTACCATAAAATCCTATGTTAAAGAGGGATTTATTTGATGATGAATGTAGCTCAATCTTCTCCATCCACATAGGAATCATAATGGTGTATCAAGATATCTGATAACACTATTGGTGGGACAATACAAATAATGAGATCGTGAAGTATAAATCAAGATATCTTGTATTCCAGTAAGTGAAAGAGGAATGGAAGAAAATATAAGGGGATGATGCAACCATTACCCATACCTACATGGAAATAAGAAAATATCACTATGGACTTTGTCACTAGTCTTCCAAATACATCAAGATGAAATAATTATATATGGGTGGTGGTGGATCATCTTAAAAACACTACGCACTTCATTGTGATTCGGTGGGATTTCTCACTGAATCAACATGCACATATATACATTAGATAAGTGGCAAGGTTTCATGGATAACTGCTATAGGTTTTATAAAATTGAGATCCAAGATTCACCTATAATTTATGGATGATCCAAAAACACACTATTAATACTAATTTTAATTTCATCACGACTTATCACTCTCAAACTAATAGTCAATCTGAGTGGATGATCTAGACACTCGAGGACATGTTGAGATCATGCTAAATTGAATTCAAAGGAGTATAGAACCAACATCTTCCTCTTTTTTATTTATCTTAAAAAAATAGTTTACACTTGAGCATCCAAATGGATCCTTATAAATATTTTTTTGGGAAGAGTTGATAAACACCTTCATGCTGGGATGAATTTTGGGAACTCAAATTGTTAGGTCCTGAAATTGTCAAGGAAATGTTGAAAAAGGTTAAGGCCATTTAGCAGCACATCATGGCTACTTGGATTCAATAAAATAGCTATGATAAAAATCATCAACATGAACTAGAGTTTTATGTTAGAGACATCGTATTCCTATGAATATGTCCATGGATAAAGTGATGAGATTTGGGAATAAGGGAAATCTTAGTCCATGGTACACCAGCCATTTTGAGATACTTGATTTCATTAGAATGGTAGCCTACCAAAGTTTTCTCCCACCTAATATATATCAAGTACATGTTGTATTTCATGTACCCCTCTTGAGAAAGTACATAACAGACCCCTCACATCTACTCAATCCATAGGTGGTACCATTATATATTGAACTTTCCTATTAGGAGTAGCCTATGAGAATCTTATGTCATAGAGACAAAGATCTATGGAATAATACAATGCTCTTTATCAATGTGTCATGTAGAAGCCAAAATATTAAATAAGAAATGTGAGAACCAGAGGAAGTTATGAAATAGAGTTAGACAAATATTTTTTAGTGTGGGAAATGAAAATTTCAATGGAATGATTTCTTAAGGGGGGTGATTGTAACAACATGAACTGTTATAAATAAAATTACCATTTTGATTTTAATTAATTTTAGTATTATGTAATATGGTTATAGAAAACACATGAACTTATTTGTTTTATTATATCCTATAATATTTTATTGATCATTAAACATCTTTAATGTTGATAATATAGTTGTTGAACAGTGATCAAATGATTAGTTTAAATATAGGTTTTTAACAAATCCAATTCACACGGACAAAGGAAATGATTGCCTCAACCAGTAGGATCATACCTTATGAGGCCCTTTTATCAATGATTCTGAGGGAGGTAATATCATTGGGAATTTCCCTTGACCAATCCCAAGTTGAGATCCAACAACTTAAGCATGAGAGGAATCATTTATAGTATAAGTTCAAGCTCACCGAGATCATGGCCTAAACCATATACGCCAAACAACCCCATGAAAGTCTCTCCATCATAAACCTTAATCATAGGGATATTGTAGGTTTATTAAAGGTATATGTATAAAGACCCTATATATATGAGTATTTACATTATTTTTTATAGAATAACAGATATATTTTCATCCTATTATTGTTACACTATAAATGATTATTATTTTGATACAATAAAACACAAATAGTATTTTGGTGTCATATTCAAATTAAATTAAGGAATTTATTTTGATGAATTGATGGTTTATTGAATTAAATAATATTATTATAAAATATTATTATCAAATAATGTTTATTAAACATAAACGATCATGTAATTATTATAATGTCAAACAAAATTTTTATAAGGGATTGAAAAATGCTATTGTCAAAAAAGCCAACATTTATTGATAAATGTTGATTTTATTTTAAAATTAAAAATTCAAAAATATAGAAAAATAATTAGAAGAAATTGATATTATTTTTGGAATCAGAATTTAGAAATTATCCAATGGTTAATTATTCATAATTTTCTCAAACGGTCAAATTTTTTGGGTAAATATTAAATACCATATAAATATACTTTGTGTATTATGACATCATAATGACCCAAAAGTGCTTTAATAAATACTATTAAATGTATATATGACTATATCTATATTTTTTCCTTTAAAATAATGTGATGTTAAGTTTATTTTATTAATTTTATAAATTCATTATGAATCCTAAAAAACCATTAATATATTTTAAGGTTTCAAAATCATTTCATTAAGAGTGTGAATCACCCCCACATAACAAATGGAATTATTTTAATATGTTTGGAAATTTTCCATTTAAAATTATGATAACCACTTCCATTTAGCAGAAACCAGGGACAAAAATCATGGAATGGTTTGTGCTCTTGGTTATTGTATTATGTAGAATCCAAAAACCTAAATAATAAAGAAATCCCCATCATTTCCAATACAAAATCACCCAATATCTCATTTATATTTACTAAAACTCCTTCTAAAAGGTCCAAACACTACCATAATCCCTCTGGAGTCTTTTAAAGGCACCTCTATGCCCTTAGGAAACCCATCCTAGGCATTTTGTGTCACATACTCAAGTAAGGGATCTTTCACTCTCCTCTTTTTTATCAAGTACTTCGTCTATGTTATGTATCTTAAATTCAATTTTATTACATTGTGATATGTTATTCCAAATTCCCTTATAATCCATTTAATTTATAAATGATTATATCCCCCATTTCACTCTCATTAATCCACTCATGAACATTTATGTACATATGTTACCATTTCGAAATTTAGTTAGGGGTCTTCCTCTCCTCCTTTCAATTCAAGAACCTTCTTTGAAATTAGTCTTTTTAATTTCATTTTTTTATATTTTTATTCATTTATAATCATTAAATTACAATAAAATTGATTTTATTTTAATGATAAATCATTTATCCTCTCCCATTTTAACATTTACCTAAGTCATTACTATGTCAAAATTCTATAAGTGACCCTCATCATTTTTTCATTATTCAGGTTTCTTTATTATCATATGCCTTATATTTACAACTCATAATGTTGGGATATGTCATTACATGTCTTTATTACTTTCAATTTTATTTCCAAACAACCACACGAACATTTCTCTCTCATAAACATATTTTATGAATTTTATGTGACGTTGTTATTCTGCCGAAATTCCACCATGATTTTCCATTAAAAACAATTTTGTAGTGAATACCCAAACTCATTTAACATAATGTGTGTTAACCGTGACGCACTTATACATATATATTGAGGACTTACATGTATTTATTACACACTCCATTCTCATGGGATATAATGTGATGATAAATGTTTCCATGTTTTATGATCTATGTGGCACACTTAAGCATTAGAATAAAATGATGTAACTGGTGCACTCAGAATTATGTAGTGCTTCAATTAATTGGTTAATGTTTACTATCATGGTATGTCATATTGGGATAAGGAGTGAACCTAATTACTTTTTGGGAATTTTTCCATCATGATTTATTGGTAGTTACCCTTTACCTATGTTTATGATGTAGTGTTTTAAGTGGTTTCCACATTTACAATGTTTCCATTTAGATTATCATGATATCTAATTCATTATTATCCATGTTCCTTTTATGTCCCATTGATATGACTATTGTCTAACATGTATTATCTTATTCATGTTATTGCTTGTTTATACCCTTACTGGGCTTTATAGCTCATTCCTTTCTTATGTATGTCCCCAGGTTATCCAATATAGTTTTTAGTGTGAAGGAATATTATGAACATGTCAGGGAGGTTTTCAATAAAGATGATTTATTCCTTATTTTATGTTGTTATGTAATGTAACTAATTACCAAATATATTAGACTTCTCAATATTCTGGGTTTTATTAACATTAATCTTGTGTATTAAATCATGTATTATTATTTAATAAAGAACTGGGTATTTATAGTTATGATTTGCGAGAAAGTGATGATATTAGATCCCCAATTAAAAGTGAAATGGGATAGAATTTTTTTAAATACCCAAAACATTTGACTAATATGAAGTCATTACTAAGGGAAGTGGGTCAAAATTTTAGAAATAATGGATTTTGGAAGATATAAGGTCAGGAAATTTCCAACCATGTTTCTTAACACATGTTTTGAACATGTTTACATCCATTTACCCTATGAATTATTACTTTTACCATTTTAACTAATTACCAAAATAACTAGTTTTTACCTAAGGTACCCTAATATTTATGCCTAAAAATAATATGGTCATTATTAGATAATATGGACCTAATAATAATAAATTTCAAATCCATTTTTTCTAAATCAATTTTTAAAATTGTTAACAATTATTTTTATTATAATAAATGTATAATGTATTAAAACCATTTTAATAAATATGTTAGTTGAGTTCTAAAATGTCAAATACATGTTTGAAAACTATAATAAATATTTTAAAATGTATAATTCAAATTATAAAATACATGTTTTTTCAAGAAAAAATGTTTCATAAATTTCATATTCAAAATTAAATACTAATAATTCCATAAAATGTGGAGTGTTGTTAAAAACAATATATTTCACAATTCATGTAAAAATAAATTATTTAAGAAAAATATCAAAAAATGTTCTTAGGAAACTATTTTTATTCTAAATATAAAAAATAAATTCAATTTTTTCAAATTCACATCCATTAATTAATAGATTTTATATTAATTTAAAAATATAAAATTTATTGAAAGCTGCATTTTTATATGAAAACGACTTTTATGTTATATATTCTACCTTTTGTTTCATATAACATAGTAATTAAAATATTTTTAATATACTATTTATTTCAAAATATATTATACCTGAAAAAAGTAAATTTTTGAAAATGATTTTATTAGTTTATTAGTTTAAATAGTTGAGTCAATATTTAAATTGATATTTATTTTTAACTATTATTTTTTAATTGATATTTATATAGGTTTTTTTAATTCCAATAATATTTTTTATAAGTTATAATTATTTGGTTACATTATAATTTATTTTGGTTTTGGTGTTTCCTATGGAGAAAGATATCAGACATAGTATTTCTTTGATGAGGAAAAACATGTGTGGTTATATTCAACCCCCCTTGAAAAAGAATTACATCATCAAAATAATATTACATGGAATAAAATATGTGAGGGTGATTTTTTTCTAATCACATCATTATATTACCACATTGATTCCTTAATTCAATGATTCCTCCACAAAATATTGACCAGATTAGTGGTCATGTTCTGAAACACCTTATCTCTTTGATCTAGAATTTCCACTAAATATTCCCCATATGAAGGATTGTGTTTCAGTTACACAGACTATAAGTTGAGTAAATTCAATGGTTATATTATGTACTTCCTATAAATCAATTAATGTAATGAATCATTTACTTTATATAAATTTTTACAGTGTTCTGAGTGATAGGTTATGACCTTCACATGTTCAAGGATATTGATGGAAATGATATATCTAGGGATAAGATTCTCTTTTTCCTCAAATCTAAAAACCTTAATACATGGTTATATCTAGAGAAATATGTTATCACTATAATAAATTCATTATCTCATAGATTATTATCTTCATAACTCTTTTATAAGATTTTTTCTTCTTTCATATGTCGTTGAATGGTTTGAACTGTAAGAACTCATCATTTTTCAAGGTAAAAAATATTGATTTTTTATAAACCCTTTTTTATCCTTATAAATGTTCCTTGAGATTTATGGAATGTTTTATAATAATTAAAACCTTCTTGAGATACCAAAAATCTAGTTTTTTTGGGAATAACATAGGTATACAATTAGCGCACAGGTAGGGAAAACTGTGAACCTCAAACTGTGTGGCCCTATAAGGGTGCCACAAAATTTTTCTAAACCATGTGAGGGGGGTTTGGATCATGAGGGGATGAGGTATAGGGTGTTCATAAGCTATGTATTATTTTATTAACCATATTCAATGGTCCATGTCGGGTGTTTTCCCTAGGCAGTGGGGTGTGCACAGTCAGTGCATGGATTGGAAAACTGTGTGACCACATAAAAAGTATAGAATTTATCTTTTTACCTTTGTCTATTTATAACCCACCCCACCCTTATTATTTCTTTATTTATAGTATAAAACCCCATACCCTACTCTCTTTTTAATCACTCTAATGCCAAAATCTTTGATTTGATGTATCTTCTTCATCTGACCTCTGAATCAAGATATATTTGTTATGTTAGATAACTATTAGTGAGTTGTCCAATACTTTAGCTCCATTCATTATTTGTATTCCTCTCGACAATGTTATTTTAGTGCGAGTTCATATGACATATTTTTAAGGTGTTCATCCATTCTTCCTTTTTATCATATCTAGTCCAAACCAAGGACTAATATTGGATGAGGCATCTACTACAAGCATATGGTGGGTGTTTTTTACTTTTCTCTCAAAGTATCACCATTTATAAACAGTTTCCACTATACGCATGTCGGTTTCACCAAGATTTTATCATTAAATATATTTTACGTAAATTAAATCTACTAAGTAGAAACCTAAGGCCTAAATGACACCTCATGACATCATTGGAGGTTGAGACCTCAATATTAACCACCCCAAGAAGGGTATTTTATCTATTATTCCATTAGTGTTATAAATTATGAATATGTGAGACACCATTTGTGTTTGATTTATATGACCTTTAAAAAATAAATTGTTCCAAATTAATAAATTAAATTTTAAAACATAAAATGGAAAGTATATATTGATATAGATAACACTTTTACTTGATAAATTATTACTGAATAGAAAATTGGTTGCATGTTCTTATTGACAATTTCACTTAGAATGAACGGTAATGGAATGAACATAATGAATGGTAATTGGAATTAGTATGAAATAGAATAAAATATATTATTATATACAAAATTAATATTTTTCTAATTGTATATAGTCTATTTTCAACTTATATAAGTGTTTAGACATGAGATTTCCAGGGATTCCTGAGGGAATGCCTTGATCACTCAATGGATGCCACCTTGATTCATTGAGATACATTACATGGAAAATACCCACCATGAAGTGTAGTCCTTGTATTATTATGTGAATTCCTCAGTGATGTACTAATTATTCACTTGAAACATTTATATATATTATAATTCCTTAGATACACTCTTGGAATTTATCTTGATGTCTTCAGATATGTGGTATGAGGGATTCACCCCATTACCCCCAGTCAGGCATAGCCTAGGATTACTATGGATGATCTCCATGGACTCGGTTAGAATATTTTATAGTGTAATTCATTGGGTATACTCCTTGTATTTCACTCAAAACCTTATATATGGATATTATGGGTTACCACTATGAGTTGGCTCAAACCCTGAGGTCAAGGATTCCTTGGTTTCTCCTTGGACCCTCTTTTATTATTATCATTTTATTTTACTATTTGATTACAATTATATTATAATTTTAATTCCCTAACTAATAATTAAATGAATTCATGATCAGATACATCAATCATTGGCTAAATAAGGTATTGTCAACAAGGTTTCAAATGTGTAACCATAGATCGACATGGGTTGTATTTATTTTCCTGTTTTATTTTAATATACCTTCCCACTATCACAGTTAATATTCACATACTAGATTATTTATAGACATTGTTTATGGGGGATGATTGAGTTTATCTCATTCCATGTTTGAGTTTTAATTGGTACCTTGGATGATTATATGATAGTAGGTGTGGACAAGGGAAAGTGTCTCGATTTGAACACCTGACATCTTTAGTGGGATCAGAGCTTAGTGGCATATAACTGGGAATGCTATTGGGATTCTTGGATAGTTTTTTCTCTTTTAGATTCGTTTTTATATCATATATTATACTATCTTCCTACTACCATATATGCCTATTTTCCCTTTTTTAAGAGACTTACCATCTTATTTTGTATATGGTTCAATTTATATCTTCTGAAGGTTATTTATTTATTAGATGCTTGTTCTTGTTTTCAGTGTCTCATTCATTATTATTACACTTCCATTGTTTATTAAAATTTTCACTATTATGATCCACTTTTAAAAGAGGGTATAGTCTCCCCACAGACACACCAAAAGACTTTGTTGTTTGTTATCATCCTCTTTCATATGGGGAGGCGCACTTGAGGTTGTGTGCCTAGTTTTGTTTTGTTACTCAGGATTGAACTGGGCCCGAGATGTTATAAAGATATATTAGAGTGGTTTCTTTACATTTCCAATTTTTTATGAAATTTATACTGGATATTGTAAATGTGTCAGAACATGGACATTAACCATACTTGGGAGTATCTACCCCACTTTCAGGGAAAACACCAAGTTGGATGAGAATGGGAAATTGTTATTTAATATTCCTTTTTTTATTATTGACATAATCACACTATTGGGAAACATGTGTAATTTTTTATGTTCTTGATATTTAATTTTTATTCTACCATTTCCTCGTATGGAAATAAAAATTGTAGCATGGATCATTATATGCTCCTAGGACTCACATTCCATGCATATTCCATGCCATATAGGTTCATTTTTTTCTTACATTTCTTGTGTTTCCTGTGATTGTTGAGTGTTCTTGGGATGTGATATATTTTTTTTGAGTAACATTATCTGTAGGGAAGAGAAATTGATTATTTAAAATGTAGACATCAATATAATTGGTTATTTCCCATGTAATTTCATGGTGGAATATTAAATATCCAATTTCAATTAATGTAAACTACTTAACCATGGTAACTTGGTTTGAGATTTGGATATTATTACATGTTTACCAATTTCAATCAATAAAGTATATAGGTCTTTATAAATTGGAATGTTTAGTTCATCAAATCAATACATCATGTTCTACCCATTACATTCTGATACCAAATGTAAAGAGGGTTGGAAGTAATTAAATTGGCATCAATTTCAATTAATAATGTGTATGGGTATTTATAAACTAGGGATAAAAATCCATTTAATTGAACCTTTTGATACAAAAAACCCACTTACATACATAAAATATAAATTTTGAATTATGAATAATATGATTTCTAGTAAATATGAAGGGAATGTGTAACTTAAGGATTTTTTTACTTCTTAACTTGTAATTATCACCTATAATATACTGAAACCCATGTGGTTGAAAACACAAAGACTTTCTATTACCTTGAATTTAGACCTAGATTATTAGGATATTATGGCTTGGGTAGTGAGCCCCTATGATTATCTTGCTGCTATAAGTGAGAGTTGGTTGTTTCGAATTGAATATTTTCTCATTCTGATTGGGATATCACTCCTTACTTTTATCAAATTTTCATATGAAGTGTGTGTTCTTCATTTGTAGATCTATTCCACCAGAATCTTCTCAAGACGTGCACCAGGAGTGTTGCAACAATCATGCTTCAGAGATGGTGGTCCCTAAGCCACTGATTTTTTCTCTAGGATTTAAACCTATAGCACCACCTGATATTCTTAAACTGGGAAATGATGCTTAGCTTCGAGGTCATTTCTTACATTTGATGCAGTCTATGCATGGTGTTCCCTGACTAACACCTATGATGTCTAATCTTAATCATGAGTTCCAGCTGTAGTATCCTCCCATATTCATAGGTTTTAGTGGACCTTATACTTCTATGTTATAAAAAGAATTAATTTTATCTATATTCAAGCATCTGGGGACACCACTAGATAGAAGGGTTGTTCTTTCCACCAATATTCTCCATGATTCTTCTAAGAATAGGTGGGATGTGGTTCCCTAGGTAGGCCATCATCAGGGCATTGTCTGGGTGGACTTAGAGACCACTTTCTCTGATTTATTTTTCCCTAAAATGTTGAGATCTAACCGACACAGGGAGTTCATTCACCATAAAAATGGTGCTTTTTCAATCATAGACAATTCAGCGTGATACACCAAACTTCAATTTTGTACACTGATTACTTCTAGTGATGACTTTTCATGAGCGATATTCTTTAAAAATTGGATTCTATATTCCATTAGCAATGAGGTGAATGTATTCCACAAATATACCATTTTTGAAACTGTAATAGAATATCCTTCAACAGAGGACAACTTGGGGGAAATTATAGTATTGGGAATTAAGGGTTGGTTTCAAGATAGGTTAGTAGTTCTTTCAATGGTAAGAATCATCACCTATAGGATTCTCTTTAGAATATTAACCACCAGATTATTTTTACTGATAGCTCTTTTTTATTCCATCAGTGTAGACAACAGGGTCACATGGAGCTATAATATGATAGAGACCCACTAGAGTGTCGTGGTTGTAGACATGTGGGCCATATTCAATTTTTTTTCTAAGACATTTTTACTGTTTATAGAATAAGGGAACCCTCACTAGATCTACCTTAAGGATATGAATCAGTGAAACCACAACAGGTAGGAATATGGACTATCATTGGAAAATAGGATAATGAGGACTTCATGGTCGAGCTGGCCAAACTTTTAATTTTTAGCCCCATCAGAGTAGACCTACATAGGGCAGTCCAGTTATAGAAAAGGTTAATAGATCGGGCTAGTTTCATGAATTACAATAGATACCCAAGGAGCATAGTGTAAGACTTTTTATTGTATGAGTTACTATTCTAGTAGACACTACTATCGTATCTTATTTTTTTAATGCAGGTGAATCACATTCCATTATCTATGTATGGATCGTGGAATGTATTGGGCTTGAAATTCAGTACTTTTTTTGGGTGATGACCCTAGACACACCATTGGGTGTATTGTAAGAGGATATCCACCAATGTAAGGGCTATCCTCTTTAGATTGATGGATATCATTTCTTATGGAATTTATTTATCCTTCAGATGACAAGGTCCCATGTCATACTTGGGATAGATTGGATCATTCCACATCATGCCAACATTGACTATTATCATTGGAGGGTGCCTTTGACATCTTTTGAGGGTACATATGTATAGAAGGGCGAGTGGGATGTTTAGGCTGGTCAGGCTGGACCATAGCGTCATGGGATGGGAGGAGTGAAATCCCATATTTTCAAACTTTTCTATAATGATCGGATGGTGAGTCTGGAAGATTTTATTCTAGTGGTAGTTCTTTTATGTATTTTTTCTGAAATACTTATTTGGAAAACCTATTGAAAGAGAGGTGGAGGCCCATTACATGATAATCTCTAATATATATTACTTTATACAAGATCATACCTAATGAGCTCCAGGATCTCAAGAGATGGTTGGAGTATTTATAATATATGGTTTTTATTTGAACTAGTACTTCTCATTGGGGTTCGTCTGTCCATTTTTCCAAGAATGCGGATAGAACCCTCCAACTTTGCATGGATTACCAATATTTGAACCAACTTATATTTAATAATTGGTATCCTTCTCCATGGATGGATAATCTCTTTAATTATCTATGAGAAACCAAATTATTATGAATGATTAAATGGAGATCAGGCTATCATCGGGTGTGAGTAAAGCTTTTAGACATACCACATAAATATTTTTGTTATCGGTACAATTTATATGATTACATGGTTTTTCCTTCGGTCTTAATAACATGACCACTTTTTTCATTGCCTTGATAATTAGGGGTTTCTACCCTTATTTGGAATCATTTTTCATGGTTTTTATGGGTGACATTTTTTTGTATTATCATACTCAAATCAACCATGAAAACCGTCTTGAGGTCATATTTAATACACTGACAAAGAATCAGGTATATGCTAATGTTGCAAAGTACCACTTCTAGATCGATATGGTTCACTTATTGGGTAATATTCTATCGAATTTAGGAGTATCATTTGACCTAGAGAATGTGGGTATTGTTATTTTCTAGAAGTATCCCAAGAATGTGTTTGATATATTGTGTTTCTTATGGATAGAAATTTATTATATGGATTCTATAGAGGACTTATCACACCATTCATCACCTTTTCTCCATCTGAATAAGATAGTTATAAAGTTATTGTAGTATTAATCATGTGAGAAGGCCTCCCTAGAGAAGAAATTAAGACTTACTTCAACCCTAATCCAAATTTTTCTAGTGGTTGGTAGTGTTTATATAGTATTCTGTGATGCATCAAGCATTAGGATAGGTGAAGTGCTGATATAGGAGGATAGATTCATTATGTATAGGAATCTCCAATTAAGACCTCATGAACATAATTACCTGAAGAATGACCTCCAACAAACAGTTTTTTTTCATGAATTGTATTTATGGAGAGATTATCTTATGGAAGATCACTTTTCTAATGACCTGGACCCGAGCAGCCACCCGAATAGTGCTAAACAGGTCAGGTGTTACTACCTTAGGCGCACCTCCCCAAACGCCAAAGGCTTCCGACTAGTAGTGAGGGTTTGATAGGTATAGTGGGGAGGATATAACCTCTCAGTGGATAATAATAATGGTACTGGTCAGAGTATAATAGTAAAGATGCAGCGGAATAAAAGACTTAGCAGACTCGAACCAGACCAACAGAGCGAAAGCATAATCAATATTGTTAAACAGTGGAAGAAATAATTATAACAAAAACAGCGTAAATAAATACAACAACATGATGAACACATGTAACTACCACTGAACAATAAAACATGCATCCAAAGTAGGTCAGACATATCTGATTATTAAAAGGGAGTTAATGGCTAAACAACAGTAGCTACAACAAGTAAGCATGCTAATACAGGAAAGGAAAAAAACAAGATAAACTCCAGTTAGGTAAGACCGCAAGGTCCATACCATCTCCATGAAACAACTAATGCATCCCATATCATGAAGCTGACCTCCTTCCTACAAGTAAATTCATAAAGTCTGCACATGTCCCGAAGGGCCCGTGCAGGGTGTGAGACAAATCTCAGTAGGATACCACCCAATGGTGCGTACCTAATATATGTGTTTAAGAAGGAATTAATTTATAAGGAAAACAGTAAATAGTATGATGCAAAAATAACACAAACTCCACTGGAGCTCAGCGGCCACCATAGAGTGTCACCTGCTTCGGCCAACGCCAGAATCTCTGTTGTGTAACCCGACACCATGTGCCCCCTGACACTGCATGTCTCAAGTACCGACGTCCCGAAGGCACGCCCAAGAATAGTAACACGTTACCTTGTGCCTCCTGACACCTCGTGCCTCAAGTACTGACGTCCCGAAGGCACGCCCAAGAAGTAACCTGGAGGAACATCGATGTCTGTCCTCAAATAAATAACAGGAGGGACAGGGATACCTATCCTCAAATTAAGTAACCAGAGGGATGACGATATCCGCCCTCAAATCACAGCAAGCCTAATCCCCAAACATGATAGCCTCAAAGCTATCCTCTGGAGGCTCCTCACCTCCCACGTGGATTCCTACGGCAAGTACCCCAACCAAAGTACCTAAACCGCATCTATAGGGACCTCTACCCACACGAGTGGTTAAAACCACCTCACCACATAGTATTTATGTGTGCACACTACTGAAATTTCCAGGTGAGTGGTAATCACCAAATAATATCTAACCCACCACAAATCTTTCACCTCATGTCCCGGTGACCATGCCGCTCAAGTCCGATGGCCTTGCCATCCATGTAACCTAAGCCATGCCCAACCTGATAGTAATCCTACCTCAACCTGACATCCATGATGCCCAATCCTGTGGTTAAAACCAACCAAAGTAACCTAGGTCCAAGCCCAACCTTATAGTTGTACTGCCTCAATCCGACATCCATGACGCCCAATCCCGTGGACAAAAACACCCAAGTAACTCCGGACATTCCCATCATAACCCAAAGGTTCCATCATATGAAAAATCACACATCAATTATATAATCACATTTTAATAGAACACATCACAGGAAAAACCATCTAAACAGATGAATTTCTCTAAGAAAGTGTCGCCCCATACCAGCACTAAAGTTTCTAAGGACTCCAACAATTCATATAAAGGTTTAAATAACTATACCTAATAGTTTAAACCAATACATTTCAAGTATTATCATTTTGGTACCCCTAGCCAAAATGCCCCATGTGAGCAACAACCTCTCACCCGACCCTGCTCAATCAAGACAGGACAAGGGCATACTGAAAGGTGTACCATAGGTGTAACAAACATCTTAATATGAAATAGAAAATAAATTAGGGTCTCTCTCAAAATACCCTAAAATGCGCCATAGGATGCACCACACAAATTTCCACAAAAACACGAAAGAAGGTATGCACCACCTACCTTGTACTAGTACAATGTTACTCCTTCGATATCAGCCTCCAATTAGGTCTAAAACGTGGTAGATCTACAAAATAATCAAAACCTCTCAAAACCCTCTAACTCATTGTAGAACATAAATCAAGAACAATGGCACAAGGGGAATCAAGGCCTTACCGAGGGGGTTATAAAGCATCAAAAGATGTTCGAAACGGAGTTCGGACGAAGATCCAAGAGGGATTTGAAGGTCCGGTCAGCTCTCCCCGCATAGCCTCGAGTGAAAGGAAGAAAAAGAGGAGAAAGGGAATTCTCGGGTGGCCCAGAACATAAAAACCCTAATTTTAAGTGGTCGTGTGGTTAACTCGCATGGTTTAGCAAACCGTGCGCCAACCGTACGGTTGCCACTACCTCACCTAGGAACTTCGCATAGCCAACCCGCACGGTTTGGAAAATTGTGCGCCACCCGTGTGGAGCCCACTCTCTCACCCAGAGACTTCGCATGGTTTGTCCACACGGTTTGTTCAGACCATGCACCAACCGTGCGCACCTACACAACCTCCCCAACTTCAAAATTTTAACCCATAATTGTCTAATTTCTCTAGTTTTATCAAAAGAGAGTCAAAATTCAAACAGGGTCTGGATTTCGACCCGTTCCAAAAACCCAGTTTCTTACAATCTCCCCACCTTAACATAGCTCGTCCCCAAGTTATAAAACGAATCCCAGAGATGGAACCGAATATACCACCCCGACCAAAGCAACCCGAAATTCCCTGGTCACAAGGTTCTGGATAAATTCCTCAAGGGGCTCCCCACCTTAGGAATCGCCTAACTCAGTCTCAACCCAACAAAACTTAGAACAAGCAATGGTTCACAGACCTGTGTTCCAAACTCAAGGTCCTCCCATGGCGCATTGTCACCCATGATCCTCATTGGAGCTCCCGTATCGTTTCGAACACCCAAATGTATCCCGCACTACATCAGTGTCCACCTCCATGAGGACCTACATCCCATGGATGCTCAAAATGAACCTGATGCCTAGCACCTCCCATAACCTGCATCCTCGACTCCCCGATGCCCATGGAACCTCAAGTAACCTACATTCTCGATGCCCCGATGCCCATGGAACCTCAATTATCCCACATCCTCGATGCCCCGATGCCCATGGAAAATCAAGTAACCTACATCCTCGATCCCCCAATGCCCTTGGATCCTCAAGTAACCTACATCCTTGATGACCCAATGCCCATGGCACCTCATACATATACTTATATAAAAATATCATGCACCTAATATGGAGCCAATACCACTGACCAAACATCTAGTCAATCCACATAGGTCATGTGCATCATGTGCACCCAAGATTGACATACCTCTACTTGTCATGCCAAAAGAGAACAAGGGAAAATCACAGCCACACCCTTGGTGTACCTCTAACCGTCATCGGCTCACTAGCATGCTTGGCCTCTGGCAGCTCCACGGCTTGCACCTGGCCTGAAGTACGGCTGCCTGATGCCTGACCTCCTTGCGGTGCTCCTCCAGCCCCCAGCCACTAACCCCTCATCTGGATCCCACTGTATCTATCACATTCGTCACGTGCAGTTGAACCTCAACTACCCCTCCTGGTACCTAACCTGAACCAACTCTGTAAGCCACCATCTGTCTTGGTTCCTGTCTGCCATCTGTCTGGAAAGGCTTCCTGCAAAACCTCTCCAGATGGTCGACCTATCCACATGCCTGAAACTCCTTTGGAGGCCTATAACACTAAGTCTGAACATGCCCTAGTTGTCCACACTGGAAGAAAACCACTGCAGAACTTCTACGAGGTGGTCTAGCTGAGTTTTTGGCCTGACTGCCCGGCTAGAACTCATCCCGTCCTCGCTTCCTGCTATCCGAACTGTCACTAAAAGCTGTCGCCCGGCTAACCTGGAGCCTTTCCTTCTGGGTTCCCTCCGCTATGAGTGCTAGATTCACCACCTCTGAAAAGGAACCCAGCCTAAAAATATTCACCTGGACCCGAATGGTGTGTCGTAATCCATCTTCAAAGTGTCTCACCCAAGCTGCATCATCGCTTACCATACCAGGTGCAAAGAAAGACAGCTCAGTGAAAGTAGCTGTATAGTCCATGACAGACATGTCTCCCTACTGAAGACTCAAGAACTCCCATGATCTCTCAGCTCTCAGTGTCTCTAAGTAAAAGGGCTCAAAGAACCTATCCTCGAAGTCCTTCCATGCCAGTCCCTCATGCCTACGATCCTAAACCTTCACATCCCACCAGCGCTTTTCCAGTCCTCACAACATGTACGTCACCAGCTTGACCCTCTGCCCTGGAGGCGTCTCGAGATGCTCGAAGATCATATGCATTCTCTCTATCTAGTTCTCATCCAACTATGGACCACCCTCACCCTGAAATAGTGGCGGGTGCTGTGATTGGAACACCCACGTCAGATATGCCATAGATTGCTCTGTACCCTATGTGCCTCTGTCGATCCCCTTCAAGACATGTACCAAAATAGCTCATAGCTGCTCGTCAAGCCATGACCCGAATGCTGACAAACCCAACTGCTGTTGTGCCTGCACTAGATCCCGAACCTGATCCTGTCCCTGATCCTATACCTACGGCTCATGCTCTGCCTGCACTAAATCCTAAACCTGATCTGACACCTACAACACTGTATCCTCACTTGCCTCACGCTTCATCGATATGTATAAGAGGAACCCACTGAATACCATAAATGGTCAGACAACCCATATATATATATCAATATATATTAAACGCAGATAAGAAAGCAGTATAAGGTGGTGCATAACTACTACCCTTACTCCCCCCCACTGCAACCCATGCCCCATGGAATCTCAGCCTCATGGCCTCCTTACCCGCCCCTATTAGGGCCAAGTATCCAAATTACCTTGGTCCATGACCTCCCTGACAACTAAAGTTGCCTCAAACCGACGACCGAGTCGCCCAATCCTAGTGATCAAAATCACCTCAACTGATTTTACCTACCTGCTCTCATGAAAGCCAGACCTAAATATCCTACCACATTCAATTCTACAAATATACAAAGTATGGAATAAAACATTGAAATAAACAACAAACTGTATCAGGAATTTCACCAATTCACATTTCAGAACATAAAAAGCATGGAAATTGATTTTTATTCACATGGAATTATCACTTCACAAATCATACATGCAATTATGAAATTGAAATACCCTAAAATGTGCCTATCAAAATTCAAGCAAACAAGAATCGCCATACCGGGCCAAGGTCCAATTCTCCCTTACCACACTGGGTTAAGGGTTACATATCATAATCAATAACATCACACACCAAGTGAGAAACTAAGGTGGAAATCGTATAAACTGTAATATGAGCAATAGAAAATAGCAATTCCCACCCATGAAAACTAGGTCCATCCCCCGTACTTGGGGCTACAGGCACCCAAGAACAAGCTAGAAACCCAGTTCTAGTAACAACATATCTCCAATATACCATAACCCAAATATTAAAACTAGAATAAATAAAAAAGAGAAGTCTCAAAATCCTAGTAGTCATCAAGGAACTACTACTAAATCTCTGTCAAGAACTCCTCTGATACCACTTTGTAATGACCCAGACCCGAGCAGCCACCCGAACAATGCTAAATGGGTCGGGTGTTTCTACCTTAGGCGCACCACCACGAATGCCAAAGGCTACCGACTAGCAGTGCGTGTTTGATAGGTATAGTGGGGAGGCTATACCCTCTCATAGGATAATAATAACGGTACTGGTCTGAGTATAACAATAAAGATACAGTGGAATAAAGGACTCAGCAGACTCGAACCAGACCAGTAGAGCAGAAGAATAATCAATATAGATAAACAACGAAAGCAATAAATATAGCAACAACAGCACAAATAAATACAGTAGCATGCTGAACACTTGTAACTACCACTAAACAATAAAACATGCATCCAAAGCAGGTCAGACATATCTGAATATAAAAAGGGAACCAATGGCTAACCAACAATAGCTACAACATGTAAGAATGCTAATATAGGAAAGGAAACAAAACAAGATAAACTTCAGATAGGTAAGACCTCAAGTTCTATACCATCTCCATGCAACAACTTACACAACCCAGCTTCTGAAGCTGCCATCTTCCTTTCACATAAATCCTTAATGTTTGCACGCGTCCCAAAGGTGTCGTGTAGGGTGTGAGACAAATATCAGTAGGATACCTCCCAATGGTGCGTACCTAATATATGTGTCTAAAAAGGCATGCATTTATGAGGAAAATAGTAAACAGTATGATGCACAAACAACACAAACTCTATTGGTGCTTAGCGGCCACCATGGAGTGTCACCTGCTTCGGCCAACACCGGAATCTCTGTCATGTAACCCGGCACCATGTGCCCCCTTACACCGTGTGTCTCAAGTACCGAATTCCCGAAGGCACGCCCAATAATAGTAACCTGATACCATGTGCCTCCTGACACCTCATGCCTCAAGTACTGACATCCCGAAGGCACGCCCATGAAGTAACCCGGAGGAATAGAGATGCCTATCCTCAAATAAATAACTGTAGGGACAGTGATACCTGCCCTCCAATCAAGTTACCAGAGGGACAGAGAAATCTGCCCTCAAATCACGGAAAGCCTCAATTCCCAACCTGATAGCCTCAATGCTATCCCCTAGAGGCTCCTCACCTCCCACGTGGCTTCCTACAGCAAGAACCCACAACCAAAGTACGTAAACCGAATCTACAGGGGCCTATACCCATACGAGTGGTCAAAACCACCTCATCACAGAGTATCTATGTGTACACACTACTCAAAGTTCTGGATGCGCGGTAATCACCAAAATAGTGCCTAAGCCACCACACATCTAACACCTCGTGTCCCTATGACCATGCCACTCAGGTCTGCCGGCCTTTCCATCCAAGTAACCCGGGCCATGTCCAACCTTACAGTAATCCTTCCGCAAGCCGATGTCCATGATGCCCAATCTCGTGGTTAAAACCACCCCATGTAACCTCGGTCAAAGCCCAACCTGACAGTCGTACTGCCTCAAGCCAACATCCAGGATGCCCAATCCCATGGTCAAAACCACCCAAGTAACTCGGACCATGCCCTTCACAACCCGAAGGTTCCAGCATATGAGAAATCACACATCACATATATAATCGCATTTTAACAGAACAGATAACCAGTTAAACCATCTAAACAGATGAATTTCACTAAGAAAGTGTTTCCCCATACTAGAACTGAAGTTTCTGAGGTCTCCAACAATTCATATCATGATTTAAATAACTAAACCTAACAGTTTAAACCAATACATTTTATGTATTATCATTTTGGAACCCCTGGACAAAATTCCCATGTGAGCAATGACCTCTTGCCCGTCCCTGCTCAATCAAGACATGACAAAGGGCATACCCAGAGTCATCCCATAGGTGTAATAAACAATAGAAGATGCAATAGAAGATAAATTAGGGTCTCTCTCAAAATACCGTAAAACGCACCATAGGATGCGCCACACAAATATCCACACAAAAAATGAAAGAAGGTATTCACCCCTACCTCATACTAGTATGATGTTACTCCTTCGATATCAGCCTCCAATTAGGTCTAAAACATGGTAGATCTACAAAAGAATCAAAACTGCACAAACCCCTATAATTAATTCTAGTACAGAAATCAAGAATAACGACTCAAGAGGAATCAAGGCCTTATCGAGGGGGTTCTAACGCATCAAACGATGTTAGAAATGAAGTTCGAACGAAAATACGGGAGGGATTTGAAGGTCCGGTCAGCTCTCCCCGCATAGCCCCGACTAGAAAGAAGAAAAAGAGGAGAATGGGAATTCCCAGGTGGCCCTAAACTTAAAAATCCTAATTTTAAGTGGTCACATGGTCAAACTGCATGTTTTAGAAAACCGTGCGCCAATCATGTGATTTGCACTACCTCACCCAGGATCTTCGCACAGCCAAACCGCACAGTTTGTAAAACCGTGTGCCGCCCGTGCGAAGCCCACTTTATCATCTAGAGACTTTGCACAGTTTGTCCGCATGGTTTGTTCAGACCGTGCGCCAACTGTGTGCACCTGCACGACCTCCCCAACATCAAAAGTTTAACCCATAATTTTCCAATTTCTCTTGTTTTCTCAAAAGTGAGTCAAAATTCAAACGGGGTTGGGATTTTGACCCATTCCAAAAACCCAGGTTCTTACAACTTTGTGGTGTTTATAGACCTCAAGATCCTCAAATATATCTTTACATTGTGTGAATTAAATATCATATACTGAATATGGATCAAATACCTTTAGTATTTTGACTTTGAGCTTTCTTATATGCCTATAACGGTAAATGAGGTGGTTGATTCACTGAACTTGAACACTCATGAAAAATCCATTCAGGAAGCCAATGATGAATGTAAATTAATGGTCTTATTTTATGAGATGCATCTGGAGATTCCTGAAAGTTTCAAGTGGCCTTTTCTTGTATGTTTAGAAGTTACCTCTTCTCTCTTGTATAGAGTGAAGAGAATACGGTTTTTAGACATTGAAGGTTTGGTCCTATGGGAGATTATTTCTAATGAGGACCAAACTATGGATTAATTGGTCAATGGAGAGAAAAGACTTCTAATATATAGATTTATCTCGGTTCCTACATACGTGTGAGAGGAGGTGATGGGAGAATCCCAAGTTTCTGAGTGGGTAGTTCTACCAGGTTTATCCATGATGTATTGCAATATGTGCTTCCAGTATTGGTGGCATGGGATGAAATGTAATATTGTGTGTTTTATCACTATGTGATCCACTGATCAGTAGGTGAAGGCAGAACACTGGTGACATACTCTCATGTTACAACCCTTACCATTCTTAGAATGGAAATGGGATGGTGTTGTGATGGAATGTTCTACTAGTTTTCCATGTTCACCTCGAGTTAGTGATTCAGTTTGGTTGGTTATCGATATCCTGATAAAGGTATCCCACTTTCTTCCCATTAGGGAGACATTATTAGTGGATGATCTTAGCAGACTATTTTTCCTTAAAATTGTATGACTACATGAGGTACCTTATACCATATATTCATATAGGAATTATCATTTCACGTTGAGGTTAGGGAAAGGGTTACATAATGATGGGGATACATAGGTTCACTGAGCAAAAAATTTCTACCTCGAACTGATGGAAAATTAAAATGAACTATACGGTTGTTGGAGGACATGCTCTGAGCATGCGATCTTGATTTTTGGGGTTTTGAGAGAAACATATACCCCTATTCAATTTTTTCTAAAATAATATATTTTAGGTAACAATTTATATAGCTCCGTATGAGGCCTTATATGGAATGAAATGTTTTCCCCTCTATGATAGTTATAGGTAGGGGATGAAACACTATTAGGTCCTCGTCTCATTCAAGAGACTTCAGAGAAGGTTAAAAAAATTCAGAAATATAAGACTATTTCTCTATATAGAAAGAAAATCATGTCTATTGCTATAAATAACATTTTTATTTCAAGGTTAGGGATCATGTTTCTTGAGAGTATCACCCAAGCATGGGCATTGGTGGATACAGTGGAAAGGGAATATGTAACCTTGTTTTGTCGAGCATTTTTAGATCATAAAGAGAGTCTAGATGGTAGAATATCAGTTTTTTTAACCTTATAGGTATCGTTACATGCATGATTCCTTCCACATTTCATATATTCTATCATATCGTGTTGATCCATCACATACTGTTGATATTGAGGATGTTGAATTAGATGAAAATTCTTCTTTTAAGGAGTACCCCATTCACATCATTGATTAGAGCATGAAGGATTTATGAGGTAGGATTGTCCCTTTAGTATTGGTGATATGGATATATGGTTATATATTGGGTGAGACCTAGGATAGGGATGAAAATGTAGGTACTTAGGGGCTAGCGTTATTCTCAAACAAAGCTTTACTATTCTTGAAAGGAAAACTTGGGGAAGAGTTTCTTTAATGGAGAAGATAGTTTCAACCAATACATTATTTTTGGTATAAACCCATTAATTTTTTTAAACGTTTTTTATCATTATAAGTGTTACCTATGGTTTAAGGAATGGTACAGGAGTGGGTATGGTATGTTCGGAGCCCATAACTACCATTTTTGGAGGAACAACTTAGGTGCATGGTTTGCACACAGTTATGGATAACTGTGCACCTCATATTTTCTGAAACTATAAGGGTTACACATGGTCTATCCAAACCATGAATGTATGGTTTAGAGTAGGTGAGGGTGAGTTTGAGGGTGAAAATTTGATACACATTGTTTTTCTATCCATGTGCTACAGGTTGTGCGGGGTGTGCTCCATAGGCAATGGTGTGTGAATAGTTGGCACACAGTTTTTAAAACCATTAAACCAAACCATGAAACCTCTTAAAAGATCTATAATTGACATTTTTACACCACTATATTTATAAATCTCCCCACCCTCCTTCTTCCTTTATTTCCATCGGACAACACTTGATCCTCCTCTCCATTAAAGCACTCTAATTTTTAAAGTTAGAATTTGAAGGATATTCTTCATCCAACATACAAATTAAGATCTATATATTGTGATGGATATCTACTATTGAGTTATCAAATCCTTTATTTATTTTTTATTTTTCTATTTTCCCTTGATGATTTTATTTTTGTGTGATTTCATATACCAAATTTATAGGGAGTTCATTTATTCTTCTATTTTCTTCCGATCTAGAAAAAACCAAATGTCGATACTAGAAGGGTGATATACTAAATGCATAATGTAGGTATTCTTTCAGTGATCCCTGTAAGTCTTACTATTTATAATTTTTTTCATTGTGTGCATGCCAGTTTCACTAAGCATTTCCACTTAAATACAACTTCCTTAAATTAAATCAATTAAGATGTTACCTAGAACCCTAATGATACCTCTTTATATAATTAGAGGTTGATTAGCCCCTAAATAGGATAATATTATTTGTTTATAATATAATAATCATGTGATTTATTAATCATATACACCCTTTTTAGTGCATTATACACTGTGAACATTATTTGACATTATGATTGTAGTTCCATCTTAAAATGCACAATTAAATGGTACATTCTTAAACATATAATCAAACTAAAAATGGTATTTATTTTATATTTATATTCTCTTTTATGGTATCCCATTATATAGGGATATATTTATTCTTTTGGATCATGTGAAGATTCAAATCAGAAGACGACCAAAGTGGGCTTGAACCAATAACATTCTGGGCGAAGTGAACTGTACAATAGCCCAATAAAAGTATTGTAGAGAACAATATTGAAGGCCAATGATTATAAAAATTTAACTGAAGATATATTATATCATGGGTAACATTTCATCCAACAGTGGACCAAACTAATTCGGATGTTTTAATGGAGTTCCAGGAGGCCCAATTTGAAGATAAAATTCTGGGCCAGATTTTGTGGCCAAGAAAAACAGGCCACCATTTAATTAACGTATCTTAAACCATGACATATTTCGTACTAAAATTTTAGTGGATATTAGGGAACATTTAGAGATAAATTTTATCCATCTATAGACCACTCGAATCCATCTATCTAAAAGTTCATTTTGGTGCTTCGTTTCAGTGGATGTAAACTAGATGCCACTTCGGGGAAAGAGTATAAAAGTCTCCTCTACATTAACATTCCACCCATCTAGGCCCACCAAAATTAATTAAAGTAACTATTAAATATGGGTTCTCGACAAAAGGATTTATAAGTTCCTATTTAAGGTAGTGGTTGTGGAGGATTTAGGGATCTTGGATCTTTGTTTTCATTGTAATGTTATTTTGCCGATTTGTCTTTGTAACCTTCTTCATTATCATGTAAGATGTCCGAATCACCTTAGTTTTTAATAAATGTTCTTCTTATTCTCTTATTTTGTTCTTATTAATTTCACATTGATACCATTGCCTCATCTTTTGAACTTATTCACACTAATCCTTGTGATATTCTTCACACAACGGTGGAGTGATCATTATTTTGTTGTTTTTACTTCTTCAATTCCACCCTTGTGGGTCTACTTCCTACTTACATTGAGAACATGTCATCAATGGAGGGATAAATATTTTATGGTTTGATCCAAGGTAGTATCAAAGGTATAGATTGGATGTTATTTTTCACTCTCTAAATGTTATTAATTTCTTTTATTTGAGTTTCTTTTGTTAAATTATTTTCTCTCTTCTTCTTCCTTATTGAATTTATTCACACCACTTTTATGTGCTAATTAGATCCTTTACCATGGAGTGCTCATGAAAATGATACTACAAGTGTATAGGTTATTAGCATGTGTTTTTGAATTTGGTTAACCATTAAGTTATGAGGTTAGTTTGAATTCATTGATTGAATCCTTCTCGAGTTAATGAAATTGAAATTGTTAAAAAAATGGATTCATCCAATCCACCCCGAGCAATAACCTTGGATCAACCCATTTTCTCATAATTTGAATTCACGTAGATTTATTATTATTCTTTTAAAACCATTTAAAAAAAACTCAATTTGGACACTTCAATTCCAAAAATCCATCTCATTATATTGTATATCTATAGGTTATTTTTAGGTCTCTTAGGATTCGATGACCCAAGCTACACTACAAGCAGCTGCTTAACACTAAAATATTGGGTAAATTTGGGAAAGACCAAATTTTGGCACCATTTATGGGGACCAAGTAAGTTCCTTATACCAAAAACCTTATTTCCTAACCCCCCATTATTCTATTCTCATCCAAATTATCTTATCTTTTACCTTTCTCACTTTTTTGGCGCATGTCCGCATACACCTGCGATAACTCAAACAAATTAGTTAGGGTAGAAAGTACTAGGATAGGGGAGTCAAGTGAATATAAGGGATTGTTTACACTTGATAAAAATATTATTGAAACTCTAAAGTCAGCAATTAAAACAATTCCAATGGAGGGCCTTCAAAGAAATGAAATGATAAACACTGTGGGTGATTTAATGGGACACCTGAACCAAGAATCTCCAAAAATAGGGAATGTAGTCAATCAAACCATTAACGACTAACTCACTCCATCTTGGACCAATTCCCCCTCATGCATTAGACAAAATTACCTATGATATTCCATCTACAAATTTAAACCCTGTGTCCTAAACCACCTCCTCACATTCCATGGAATGGAGTCCAAGATGCCCTACCTTCACGTTAAGGAGTTCAAAGACATTGTAGAAACCATGTGTCCCCCACATCAACTAAAATCAGCTAATATGAGTCTCTTCCCTTTCTCATTAAAGTATCGAGATAAAATTGGATAAAAATATTGATACACTCATCCATCAACCCTTTGGACCAATTACAAAGAGAATTACACAAAAAAACATTCTCCACGACAAAACAATTGCACTAAAAAAGAGCATCCAATTTTTTTTTTGAGAAAGTGGGAGATTCAGTCTATGAAACATGGGAGAGTTTCAAAGAAACCCTAAAAATGGTTCCACACCATGGTTTCTCTATTCCTGAACAAGTGATAATTTTCTATGAAGGTTTGGGCCCAGGGAACAAACAATTCATTGACATGATGTGTAATGGAACCTTTAAAAACAAATCCCCAAATGATGCTTACGAGTATATAGAAATCCTTACTAAAAAGTACCAAACATGGGGAACATCACCTTATTCTGAAAAGTCACAAAGAAATACTTGAATTCATACACATAGAGAAGAGGAAATCCTCAAGGCTAATTATGTAGCACTCACTAGGAAGGTTGAAGAGATAGACCATAGAAAAATCATTGAAATCCAAACTATAGGCCCTATTTTCACAATTTTTGACAAACATTACCTCAAAAAAAGACAGTTTCCCAACCATTCCATAGATCAAGGATGTTATTCTAGGAGGACCACCTTCTAAAGTCAATTCCCTAAACATTAAAAATCCCTAATACCAAAACAAATTCAACCCATGCTATAATGACCACCCAGGCTTCTACTAGAAAGATAACCAACAACCTAGCCAACCTCAAGGAACAAAACACTACCCTATACACAATTTTCTAAACCATAACCAATTCCAACCACAACTAGTCCAATACCATATTCCTCCTATCCAATAACAACAACCCATCCAACAAACCATCCATCAACCCATCCAACAACAAAAGTATCCTCCTGGGATAAACCAACCAACACAAGACCCCACCCAATCTCTCCCTCTTCCAATCCTTGAACAACTGTGTAAAAAAATGGACAAAATGAACTCATAAATATCTTAACATAAACAAGAAATTCAAAACATCAAAACTACAAATAAAACCCATTCCCACACAGTTCATTCCCTAGCAAACATCAAAGAGAAAGTCAATTTGCACTCAAACAACTAAAGGTTGTGACAGTTTTAAGAAGTGGGAAATCAATTTAGAAAAATGAACTAATAATTCAAAAACATTAAGATAATTCAAAATCTAATTTAAAATTAAAAATAACCACATGATAAAAGTGAAAAAACTGATAACAATTTGAAATAAACAACTCTTCAACAGACAATCCCACAACTTGCACTATTTCCTCACCACATGAGGGGGAAAACCAATCCTCAATTGAGTGAAACATTGAAGGAAATATTATCACACAAGTCAAGTTGAACATTCCACTACACGATGAGATTCAGACCATTACTACATACTAAAAGGTGTTTTCATGGGAACTCTCAAATGATTAGAGGTTTTTGGGTACTTAGTTGTAGCAGAGTGGCTAAACAAGGTCGTCTCTCAAAGGAGGATGTAAATTAAAACAACTTCTTAAAGGTATTCATAAAATAAAATAGAATAGAATTAAAATTCTAATTAAAAGGATTGGGGTTTTTTATCATTTATAAATCTTTAAGAAGTTTGATGGATGATGATTTCATTTTTTTTGTTTTTAATTTTGAAATGATGTTTGATTAAAAATACACAACAAGAAGATGTTTTTTAGGAAATATTTTAAAAGGAATAATTGATCTAAATCTACCAATTCATCCAATTATTTATCATTATAATTTTAATTAGCATTAACTTAATTATAATCTATTAATTTTTTAAATCCTGAACCCAACGAGAATTAACTTTACCACAAAGATAAAGTGAATTTAACCCTAGGCTAATTCAAAACATGCAATCATGACACCCTGCTTTGATTGATGTTCTAAGGTTAGATTATGGTCAGTGGTAAATTAAGGAACATTTACATTCTGGATAATGAGGATGAATTGAGTTTAGGTAATGTATTTTAACTCTAAAAACTTATCCCTCGTGGTCTTGTATTACAGATTAAGTTTGTGCTCTCACAATTTAAACAAAACCTCGACCTCGTGTGTTTTGGTGTTAGTTGTTCAATTGCTTTCATAGTTTCTTATAATTTAAGAACAAAATTAATGGATCATGTTATGTGAATTACAATAGCTCAATTATTCAAAATAATTTAATGAAGAGGTTAGAATATAGATCGATCACTAGAAAACTACTCTTTTATGGGCGTTGTGGTCATCGTGGAGACCTTTTGCATGAGCAAAGGATTGAAAGGGTAGAACCCAATCTCATATCCACTATTGATTACAAACAAATTAGGAACATTAAGAGAAGATGCAATTTGAACATAATATAAAAAAATAGAAGAAATAAACGAATATTAAAGAATTTTATTACACAAATGAAAACATTACAACATGATGAAGAGAAGAAGGCTTCGATGAGGGGATCCTTGCTTCAAGAGATACCCCTCTAACAATGGTTATAGAATTTCAGTGAAACCAATTATCCTCTCCCTATAATCTTCTAATGAAAGTCTCAAGCCCCCAAAATAGGGAAAAAACTAATTTATAGAGTGGATGGGAGGCTAGGTTACAAGTGGTTTCAAGTGTGAATGGAGAAATTCGGTCAAATCGTTTAATCCAACATGAACCACCCATTTTACCACCAAAAAGAGTGACTCAGCTCTTCTTCCAGAAGGATGTTTTTTGAGGAATTGAATCCTTGAGATCCTATAAAAAATCAGGCATAACCCAAGAATGTTTGAAGAAGTTACGACCCAAATACAGAACCTATGTCCATTCTGGAGAGTCGAGCCCACCATTGACTTAATGGCCCATTTACTCGATCCAAATGCACTTTTTAGCTCTAGTGTCCTGAAAAAAGTTTGTAGTAAATTAAGTTAGGAACACTTTTGCAAACTTTTATGTTCAAATCAGTGATATTTAAATATTTATGTTTGAAATACTATAGTGTATTTTAAAAGGGTGAAACTGTAATTTTCATCAAATTTTCAAATGAATGATCTAATCCCAAATATTTCATAAATGAATATATTTATCATAATGTGAGGAAATTATGTAATTTATTATTAATAAAATATTAATCAAAATAGTGTTTTATCAACTCCCCCAGACTTACCCTTTGCACTCCTCGACAAAACCTCATATCATGTAAACATCAATATCAAAACAAATTTTAAAACACATATCCTTGAGATCCAAAAATTACACACTAAGAAAAAAAAGATATCATGACTCATAAAAAAACATTATTTAAAGTTATCCACTTATATAATTCAATATATTTACACTTTTTATCCTCCCATGCACAAAACACTTACCTCTCTAGAATTTTCTCTTATCACACAAATGTCAATTTTTTAGCAATGTCTTTCTCATTCAAACTCATACAAGGGTCACCATAGGCTTGATAAATTCCTAAATCGCCACCCAATATGAGTCAAGGAAATATGTTTTTCATGAGTAATTTTTAGGGTTGTTCTATGGATTTCGGTTGGTAGGATTTAGATGTGAAAAATTCTGAGGCTGAATGAGGGGGGTTTGACTCTTTTTGAAGAAAAATTGCTTAATCTAATTTTAATTTAAATATGGTCTCATCCTCAATCCACATAGCATCAATTCATGTTCATCATCATGAAAAATAAATGAATTTTCACACCAATCAAAATTTTAGCAGTAAAAATTCCAATCTTCTCCAGAATGATTTTCTCGAAAGATCTAGATAGGCACACCTTTCTTCCTCTATTAGAAGCTCCAGAAAGGCACAACTTCAGTTATCATGAAAGCTCCAGAAAAGGAACAACTTTCAATATAATGATTTTATTCTGCAGAAAACACTTCTCTTTAGAATTTAATTTCCCACCCTATGTATCACAAAATGTATTAGCACAACACAAGACAGCTTCCCCCACACTTAAGTTCAACTAGATTATGCAATTTCACTTCATGAATTGGTTGGATAGGGAAAATTGGCTTGTAATGTGGCTAGACTAACTGGATGTTCATGGATTTTAAGGGATAAAAGGATTAAATGTTCAAGCTAGTCCATTATAGAAAAGGATTTTTTGAAATAGGGTCTTTAATACCAAACAAATGCCTCAACCATTTAAAACATAAGTACCTCAAACCCTAAATTTTTGATAGGAAGAAATCAAAATCTGCTAAATCAAGTATGGTTTGGTTCTCTCAAGAAGTTAGTTGAATGTTACGAATATGAAAAGAATAGTTCATAATCCTCACAATAAATTGATTTCAAATATAAAGACAGTGATATGTGGCATGGGATTTGAAATTCAGACCACTTTTCATAAAATTACTAAAGATTTGAACTTGAAACATAGTTATTTTCAGCAATCATTTAAGCTCGGTTTCATGGGAAAAATGGTTTCACTTATTGATATAGATTTTAAAATGGTTATGAGAATAATTTCAGCTCAAAAGTTACAAAAACACATATAAAACTGAAAAATAAACATACAATATTTTAAAAACACATTTTTTTGGAAAATCATTAAAAAACAGGAAAACAGTTGAAATTACTCAACTAAAAGGTTCCCTACCCCACACTTAAAATATTTCATTGTCCTCAATGTGAACTCATTAGATGATATATACACATAAAATTTATAATTTTAAATAGGATAAAGAATAAAAAAGTGAAAGGGTTAGGAACAACCTGATATGCTCAAGTGATGATGGGGCCAGGCAGTGTGATGAAATCCACTGCATCAGTAGGATGTTCCTCAATGTATTTCTTCAAACAATTCCCGTTGACTGTAAATCTCATTCCAATGTCCTCTTGTGTGATCTAAACTACACCATAAGGAAAAATATTAGTCACAACATAAGGAACTAACCACTCAGAATGCAACTTACCAGGCATCAGCTACAGTCGTGAAATGTAGAGAAAGACTTTCTCTCCAACTTGAAATTCTCTTTTTTGGATCATTTTGTCATGAGATACTTTTTTATCTTTCCTTATAGAGAATGGAGATCTCATATAAAGATAATCGAATATCCTCATGCTCTAGAATTTTCAGCTTCCTTTGGATTCCATCTTGAGCCAAATCCATGTTGCATTTTTTTATAGCCCAATAAGCTCGATGCTCAACTTCCAAAAGGAGATGGCATGGTTTCCCAAAAAATAAGAAATGGGGAAATACTGATGGGAGTTTTGTATGTTTTCCTATATTCCCATAGCGCATCATACAAGCTCTTTCTCTAATCCTTCCTATTTGTATGCACAGTTTTCTCCAAAATATATTTCAACTCATGATTTGAAACCTCATCCTGGCCATTTTCTTGGGGGTAGTATGGTGTTAATGTTTTGTGTGTCACCCCATACTTCTGAAGGAGGGAATCCAAATTCCGAATTCATAAGTGTGTCCCTTGGTCACTGATGATGGCCTTCGGTACTCCAAACCTACAAAAAACCTACGCTTTGTCAAATTCCACAACAACATGAGAATCATCAGTCTTGGTAGCCTTAGCCTCCACCCATTTTCTCACATAATAAATGAAAACCAAAATATATAGGAAACCAAATGAAGTAAGAAAAGGACCCATAAAATTGATGCCCCATACATCAAAAATTTCTTAGAAAAGTATGGGTTTTGGGGGCATCTTGTGTCTCCTAGAAATGTTCCCCGTGTGTTGGAAATGTGAGCACAACTTACAAAACACATGGGCATCATGGAATATGGTAGGCGAATATAATCTAGAGTACAAAACATTCCTAGTCGTCCGTTGTGGTCCAAAGTTTCCACCACAAGAAAGTGTATGATAGAATTGCATAATAGACTCAAACTAATGATCAGGAACACACATCCTAATAACTTGGTCACTACACATGCCCCATAAGTATGGATCATCCTAAAAAATAAATCTAGACTCACTCTTTAACTTTTGGACTTGATGTTTCTTTAAATTAGTAGGGATTTTAGATGCAACATGGTAGATCACTAAATCCGCTTACCAAGGATGCATACCTAAGATGGAATAAAGATTCTCATCGGGGAAAGTGTCCCGAAGTGGTACCTGGCCCAAGATGTCATCCTCTAGTGTGTGATTAATCCTACTCATGTGGCCCACCAATAATTTTTCTGACACATTTTTTTCCTTTATCTCAATGTCAAATTTATGAAGGAGCATCTATCGGATTATCCTGGGATTTGTGTCTGGCTTCTTCAAGAGGTACCTCAGAGGTGCATGGTTAGAAAAAACGACTACTTTAGAGCCCAATAAATATCAATGGAATTTATCTAAAGAGAATATAATAGTAAGAAACTCATTTTCCGTGGTTATGTTGTATGATTGGGATGAATCCAGTGTCCTCAATGCATAGGCAATCACATGTGAACATCCTTCCAACCTCTAAGATAAGATAGCTCCAACCGCAAAGTTAGAGGTGTCACACATATGCTCAAAATGAATCTCCCACCATGCGGGTTGTATGATCAATGGAGTGGTCAGACACTTCTTTATCCCATCAAAGGAAGTCTTGCAAGAATCATTAAACACTAAATCAGAATCCTTTTGAAGTAATTGTGACATAGGAAGATCAATCTTACTAAATCCTTGATGAAGCGCCGATAAAATCCCTCATGCCCAAGGAGAGATCTAACATCACATAGACATAAAAGATATTGTAAGGATGAAATAATATCTACATTATATCTATCAACCCCTATCCCATGTTTTTACACTACATGCCCTAGGACAATGCCATTCTCTACCATTAAATGACACTTTTCAAAGTTCAAGACCATATTCTTCTCAATACAACGATTCAACACCTTTCCCAAAATACTTAGACATTCATCAAATGAATACCCATACACTGTAAAATAATCCATGAATACCTCCATGAAGGTCTCAATAAAAATAGAAAAAAATACACACCATGCATCTCTGGAAGGTACCTGGAGCATTTCAACGTCCAAATGGCATCCTCCAATAGGAGAATTCACCGAATGGACAAGTGAATGTTGTCTTTTACTGATCCTTAGGAGCAATAGGAACGTTGAAATATCCAGAAAATCTATCCAAGAAACAATAACGTGTCTTCCCAGGTAGTCTCTCGAGCATTTGATCAATAAATGGGAGGGGGAAATGGTTCTTATAGGTGGACTGATTTAGTTTCCTATAATCAATACACACACACCAACTGTTTTGCACCATCATTAGAACTAACTCATCTTTATCATTTTTAACAACTGTAACACCACTTTTATTAGGCACAACCTAAATTGGACTTACACACTGAGAATCTATAATGGGAAAGATTATACCTACCTCGAGCAGTTTCTCAACTTCTTTTTTAACGACTTCCATAAGGGGTGGATTGATTCTCCTTTGTGGTTGCCTAACCGGTTTAGCCCCATCCTCCAAGAGAATCCTATGAATTCAAATGGAGGGGCTAATACCTGATATGTCACCCAAGGTCCACCTGATTTCCTTAATCATCTCCCCCAAAAGAATCAAAAGTTTTTTTCATGTTCAAAAGGGAGATTGTTAGCAAGGATAACAGGTAATTTTTCACCACTTAACAAGTGTGAGTATTTGAGATTAGGTGGAAATGGATTGAGTTCCAATATTGGGGGGGGGGGGTGATGTGTGGATGGATAAATTGAAGGAACTAAAATACGTTCACAACGAACATCAGTATCAAAATATACATCATCAAAATCATATAATAAAGTGTCAAATCCATCAGCATACTCAACAGCCATGGCATAATTAGAGTTCACATGATCAAAATTAGAATATGATTCCATTTCAAAATGAAATCTGAGATAATCTTATGCATTATAAATTGGTGTGGAAGTACTATTAGACATAAAACTAGAACCAATACTCATAATCTTCCTCTAAGCATAGGATAATAATATTCCATGGGGTTTTTTTGGTGGTTCAAAATGGGAGATAGAAAATGCTGAATGGTCCTCTGAGGGGTACTTCATGGATTCCATAACATTAAATATCACAACTTCATCTCCAAACTCCTTGCAAAGTGTACCCTCATTGACATTAATGATAGTTTTTTCAGTTTTTGTGGATGGTTATACCTAAGATAATGGGAGCATGAGAACTTACCTGATCATCCTCATTTTTAAGCATGTAGAAATCTACTGGAAAGATCATATCTCTTACCCAGACAAGTAAATCCCCAAGGAATCCTGATGGATATTTCATAGCTCTATTTTCCAACTTCACCACTACTCTCATCGGTTTCAGCTCACCAACCTACAAAGAAGATAATACAGAGTGAGGCATCACATTTATGAAAGCTCCCAAATCACAAAGAGCATTAGAAAAGTGAAACTCACCTATGGTTCATGGTATGGTGAATTTCCCTAGATCCTTACACTTTTTTGGCATTGCTAGAGTTGGTGTAATGAGTGCTGACACATTCCTTCCAAGATTGATCCTCTCATTTCCCTTGAGCCCTCTTTGATTGGTACAAAGTTTTTTTATGAATTTGGCATACCATGGTATTTTTTTAATGGATTTAAGTAAAGGTATTTTTATCTCCACACGCTTGAATGTGTCCAAAACATCTTTTTGCATCGCCTCCTCAGCCATCTTCTTGGTTTCTACACCCCTGTATTGAAATGGAAGGGGTTTAGGAGGAACATCATCAATCTTTTCCTTACCGTTATATTTCTCTTTTGGTTTCTCTTCAGCTAGTCTTGAATGGGGATTCACCAGATTTGAGGTGAATTCCATTGTAATGGTAGGTACAAATGTATCATTCATTTTCTTCCCACTTCTCAATGTGATGGAACTAACATTCTCCTAGGGATTTTAAGTTGGTTGGGATGGTAGATTTCTAGAATTCTTACTTACTAGTTCATGGAGGGTGATGGAAATCTGGATCATTTGAGTCTTCAACTCTCTCAGCTCCGAACCATGACTCTTCAGCTCATACAATTGATTAACAAAAATTTTCTTCAAAAGGTCACTAGTGTTAGAATCTTCCTTGTTTTGGGGATTCCCTTGTTATTAGATTGTTGATTCTTGAGTTCCATACCTCATGTCCAATTGATATTTTCACCCTTGGTTGTTTTCTGGTGAAAAGGAATCAAGATTCTTTTGGGGATATGGTTGTTGTCTCTACTGATATGGTCTCCCAGGAAACACTGCTGCACAATCTTATGTGTCTTGTAGTTGTGGGAAACAGTCAGTTGGGTGGCTTATCTTAGTCCAAATTCTACAAGTCCTTGAAGGAGGGGTTTGGGATGTCTTTTGTGCCAAATAAATCTACCTCACCATAGTTTTCAATTCTTCCAACTTGGTATCGATCAAATGACTTTCAAGAGAAGAAGGGATTACCTGATGTACTCCCATGACATGCGGTGTACCTCGATCACCAAATTGTTTAAAGTTTTGGACCATCTTGTCGATCAACTCACGTGTAGCTACTAGTGTATTTTTCACCAATTCTCCTCTAGAGGTAGTATCCACCATGATTCTCTCCCTAGGTGTGAGTCCTTTGTAGAAGTACTAGATGAAGAGTTTCTCACTAATTTGGTGATGTGGACATCGTGCGCACAACTTGTTGAATCATTCCTAGTACTCATAAATTGACTTCCCTTGGGCATGCTTGATCCTTGAGATCTCTTTTTTAATGGATGTGGTCCTTGAATCTGGAATAAATCTATATATCAAAAGGCATTTCAAATCATTCTAACCAGTTACATCTTTGGGATTAAAACAATACATCTAATCTTTTGCAGCTCCATCAAGAGAAAATGGGAATGCTATTAGTTTGATTTGATCTTTAGACACATTTATTGGTTTTAAGGTTGAGAAAAACCCATTAAATTCTTTAAGGTGTTTATTTGGATCCTCACCAGATAATCCATGAAATTTTGGAAAAAGGTGAATTAATCCAGATTTCAGTTCTAAGTCTGATTCGAGATTTGGGTATTCAATACAATTTGGTTGATAATTAATATCAGGTGCAGCCAATTATCGAATGGTTATATTAAGTTCATTTCCATTATTTTCATCCATTGGTTCTTATTTTATATTTGAATTTTAATTTCTTCCAATTTCAAGGATCTTGTAGTGGAGGAATTCTCCTACTGGTCGAATGTCGAAACTTCCCACATACTGAGAATGTCTGATTTGAGACCTAATGTTGCGTTCAATATCAGTGTCAAGATCTAAGATATCTTTGGGATTATTTCGTGTCATAAATCAATGAATCGTAAAATGGAAATGAAAAAAATTGGACCATAATAAAAAGAAAGTAAGTTTGGGTTTGTCTGATAAAAATGAAAGAAGAGAGTAAGAGAAAAAAAACTAGAGAAAGGGGAAAGAAGAAAGAAAGAGGAGAAGAAAGGAATTAATTGAAAAATTAAATAAATACCATTAATTAGTTGAATAAATTACTTTCTTCCCCAGAAATGGTGCCAATTTTAAAGGCATTGTCATGGGCGCCCTCAAATGATTAGTGGTTTTTGGGTACTTTTGTACAGCAGAGTGGCTGACCAAGGTCATCTCTCAAAAGAGGAAGTAAATTAAAAAAACTTCTTAAAGGTATTAAAAAATTAAAATAAAATAGAATTAAAACACTACTTGAAAGGATGGGGTTTTTTATATTTAATAAAACTTGATGAAGTTTTATGGAAGAAGATTTCATTTTTTTTGTTTTTAATTTTGAAATGAAGTTTGATTAAAACGACGAAACAAGAAGATGTTTTTTTAGAAAATCTTTTTGAAGGAGTAATCGATATAACTCTACCTATTCACTAAATTATTTATCATTATAATTTAAATTAACATTTACTTAATTATGATCCCTTAATTTGTTAAATCCTGAACCCTATGAGAACTAACATTACCACAAAGATGAAGTGAATTTAACCCTAGGCTAACTTCGGAACATGAAATCGCAGCACCCTACTTTGATTGATGTTCTAAGGTTAGATTATGGTAAGTGGTAAATTAAGGCAAATTTTAATTCTATTTAATGATGATGAATTGTGTTTAGGGAATATATTTTAACACTCCAAACTTATCCTGTATTGTCGTGTACTACCGATTATGTTTGCGCTCTCACAATTTAAACAAAACCTCGACCGGACGTGTTTTTGTGTTAATTGTTGAATTCCTTTATTAGTTTCTTATAATTTATGAACACAATTCATGGATCATATTATGTGAAATAAATTATCTCAATGACTCTAAATAATTAAATGAAGTGGGTATAAGATAGATCGATCACTAGAAAACTACTCTTCCATGGGCGGTGTTGTCATCATGGAGAGGTTTTGCATGAGCAAAGGATTGAAAGGGTAGAACCCAATATCATATCAAAACATGATTCCAAACCAATTAGGAAGATTAATAGAAGAGAAAATTTGAACAAAACAGAAGAAATGATAAGAAATAAAATAATAACAAAGAATTTTTTTACACAAATGAAAACATTACAACATGGTAAAGAGAAGAAGGCTTCAATGAGGGGATCCTTGCTTCAAGAGCTAGCCCTCTTAAAATGGTTGGATAATTTGGGTGAAACCAAATCTCCTCTACCTCAAATATTCTAATAAACCTCCCAATCTATCAAAATGAGAAAAAACTAATTTATAGAGTTAAGGGGAGGTTAGGTTACAAGTGGTTTCAAATGTGAATGGAGAAATTCGGCCATATATTTTAATCCAACTTAAACCGCCCATTTGGACAAAAAAACTCATGAATCGGCTCTCTTTACAGAAGGATGATTTGTGAGAAATTGAATTCTAGAGATCCTCTCAATATTTGGGCCTAATCCAGGAATGGGTATAGATGTTATGGTCTAAATACAGAACACATGTCCATTCTTGTGAGTCCAGCCAACCATTGACATTATGAACCATTTACTCCATCCAAATGCACTCTTTAGCTCTAGTGTCTTGAATAAAGGTTGTAGAAAATTATGTTAGGAACACTGTTACAAATTTTAAGTTCAAATAATTCATACTAAAATATTTATGTGTGAAATACTACAATTCATTTTAAAAGAGTAAAACTGGAATTTTCATCAAATTTTCAAATGAATGATCTAATCCCAATTATTTCATAAATGAATATATTTAGCACAATGTGAGAAAATTATGTCATTTATTATTATTAATATATTAAAAAAATATTTTTTTATCACATACTCAAAATACTTGAAGGACCTCTGCACATTTAAGATGAAATTCTCACATAAGAACCAAGTCCTTCTAGCAGCAAATGATAGCACACCAATCCAAAGAACCCTTCCACCAAAGATGAAAGACCCAGGATGCCCACACATCAATATTGAACTCGAAGGGAACAAAGTTTTCAAATACTTGTGTGACCTAGGTGCCGGTTTCAATATCATTCCATATGTTGTGTACTTACAATTAGGCCTAGAAGAGCTCCAACCCACATCTGTCACACTTCAACTTGTTAATCGTAGCATTAGGATTACAAAGGGGATTTTAAAGGATGTTTTGGTAAAATTAGAAAACTTCATCTACCCTTATAGATCCATTGTAATTGACAAAAATCCACCAATCATCCTTGGTTGTCCCTACCTTACAACAATCATCTCTTTTATCCAAGTCCAAAATGGGAACATGACCATCACCTTTGGAAACATGAGTCTAAACTTGAACATCTATAATGAAATCTCACAAATTGGGGATGATGATGATATTCATGAAGTAATAATGAAAGGAAGAACTAGTAATGAATCCATATAACATCAAGGAATATTTGAGGAATGTTTAAGTTAGGACGAGATTAATTTTCATTGTTCACTTGAAAGAAGATTATCTTCTTGGATAGAATCACTTTTAGATTGCTCCGATGATGAAATCTTAAGACCAACAATTAGTGAAACCTTTCAGGAATCCACATTCATGGAGACCAATCCAACTCCATTCCCTAAAACTAATCAAACTAGTCTAATAGATAAAACTTCAACACATGGGGAATCAATCCTATCTGAAACTCTAAAAAAATAAATTGATCATGATCCAATGTCCTAATATTCTTCTAAAATTTTGAACCCACTTGATCTTGAATTGAAATAACTTTATACTGCACTTAATTCTTCCTTCTTAGGAGAAAATGGAACACATCCTATTTTTATTTCTTCTTATCTTCAAGCTGATAATGATAGGATGCTTCTAGATGTCTTTAGGAGAAACAAGAAAGCCATTAGATGGAACCTATACGTTATTCCTAGGATTATCCCACTTATCGGGACTCATTGAATTGTTCTAGAATATGATTCAAATCCATTTTTTCATCCTTCATGGTAACTCAATCTTAATCTCATAGAAGTAGTGAGAAAATAACTTTTAAAATTGTTAAAAGCTGGTATTATCTATCCCGTAGCTGAGAGTGAGTGGGTTAGCCCAATACATGTGGTTCCAAAGAAGTCTAGAATCACAGTAATAACCAATAAGGGTGGATATATTCTTTCAACTAGGGTGACTAGTGTATGGAGAGTCTGCATCAACTATAGGAGGATCAACTCATTTAACAAGAAGAACCATTTCTCCTTACTATTCATTGACCTAGCCCTTGAGAGAGTGGAAGGTCATGCTTTCTACTGTTTTTTAGATGGGTACTCAGTGTAAAATAAAATCTAGGTCTCCCTAAAATATCAAGGGATGACTACATTTACCGATCCATTAAGCACATTTTCCTTCAAATTCATGCCCTTAAGGTTATGCAATGACCTCGGAACCTTCCAGTGGTGCATGATGGGAATCTTCTCAGACATGGTAGGGAATTTTATAGAGGTCATAAAGAATGACTTATCTATTTTTGGGGATACATTATAAGGATTTCTAAGGAATGTGAAGAGAATTTTGTCAAGATGTGAAGAAAATAATCATTCCCTAAACTGGAAAAAATTTCATTTCATGGTTAAAGAGAGACTGGTCCTTGTCCATCTAGTCTCATGTAGGGAGATCGAAGTTTATAAAGCCAATTTGGACATCATTCATCACCTTCCATCACCCAAAACTGTCAAAGAAGTGAGGTATTTCTTAGAAAATGATGGTTTCTATAGAATATTCATTAGGAAATTTAGTTTAATTGATCATTCCCTTTGTGGTCTTCTAGTAAAGGATGGTCCATTTTTTGGATAGAAATCTATGAGGGTGCATTCTCAACCCTCAAATCATCTCTCACCCATCCTCCCATCATGAAATCCCCAAATTGGAACCTTCATTTCAAAACTCATGTTTGATGCCAGTGACTTTTCTTTAGGAGCTGTGTTAGGACAACATTGTGATAAAACTACATATGCAATTGCTTATGCAAGAAAATCCTTAAATTATTCCCAAATAAACTACACCACCACTGAGAAGGAGTTAATTTTTTTTGTTTTCCTTATAAAATTTCAGTTACTCTCTATTAGGATCCCCCATCAATGTGTTCACTGACCCTTCCGCACTGAAATACCTCTTCCAAAAACAAGATGCTAAGTCTAGACTGATTAGGTCAGTCCTTCTCTTACAAAAATTTGACCTCACAATAAAGGTAGAAAAGGATTTTGAAAATTTTGTAGGTGATAATCTCTCTAGGGTAGAATTCAATGACAAATTATCTCACCTTTATGTGTCTCATTCATTCCCTAATGAACACCTATACTCTGTGAGTGACTGCCCTTGGTATTCCGACATAACCAACTTCTTATTTACAGGAGTCATTCCCCAATTCATAGGGACTCATGATAAAAAGAAATTCATTTTGGATGTCAGACACTATGTGTTTGATGATCCATACATCTATAAGTTTTGTCCTGACTAAGTCATTAGGAGGTGTGTCCCAGAATCTGAACAAGAGTCCATCCTTAAATTTTGTCATAGTGAGTCTTGTGGAGGTCACTTTTCCTCCAAGAAAATTTCTGCTAAGGTTTTTCAGAGTGGTCTCTTATGGACCACCCTATCAAGGGACTCCTACACGTTTTATCAAAGATGTCCTACATGTAAACAAGTAGGGTCCATCAAAAAAAGGAATCAAATTACACCCACTACCATCTTATTGATTGGAATATTTGACTGTTGTGGAATCAATTTCATGGGTCCCTTCCCAAACTCTAGGGGATATTTGTACATTATTTTATTTGTTGATTATCTCTCAAAATGGTTTGAGGAAATTCTTACAAAATCCAATGATCATTAAACTAGGATTGTATTTCTCAAGGAAAACATCCTCTCTAGATTTGTAATTCCTAGGGCTATCAATAGTGATATGGAACTGATTTTTGTAATCATCCATTCTATGAACTCATGGAAAAATATGGAATTTCTCACAAAGTGTCCACTACTTACCACCCACATACCAATGGTAAATCTGAGTTATCCAATCTAGATATCAAACAAATTCTTGAGAAAATAGTTAATCCATCTAGGAAAGATTGGTCGAGAAAGCTCTTAGATGCTCTTTGGGCCTATCAAACCTCATAAAAAACAATTTTAGGAATGTCCCCATATAGGTTGGTTTATGGTAAATAATTCCATTTTCCAGTAGAGATTGAACATAAGCCCTTTTGGTAAATTAATAAAATGAATTATGAACTCTCATGGACAAAACAACAAGGATATTAGATCTCAATGAACTTGAGGAACATAGGATGGAGGCTTATGAAAATTCTAGGATCAATAAAGCTAAAGTACATTCCTACCAATCTCTAAATCTTAAAACTAAACACATTGTACCGTGTAAACCTCTTATTTTGTATTGCTCTAAATTTCATTTACACCTAGAAAATTTGAGGTCCAGATGCTTAGGTCCATACATAGTGCATATGGTATACCCCCATGGCGCTATAGAAATTAAAGATCCCCCCAATGGTCAAACCTTTTACATAAATGGTCATAGAGTCAAACAATTCATTGAACCATTCAAAAAATACTATGTTGGGGAAGACTTGTGTGAACCTTCCTTAGATGTGGAAAATACTTAAACAATTAAGGGTATATGTCAAGCTAGAAATGTTAAACAAAAGTATTTCATGGGAGGCAACCCATGGTTTTCATGTTTTCAATCATTATGAATCATATTTATTTTTTTATTTTGATATTTTTTAAAAAAATAAACTGTTGACATGTTCTTATTTTATGAGTAATAATGGGTATGAAAGGGGATCTCCATATTCATCTGTGTCACGTGATGTGATCCATGAGTAATACCTTACTCAAATATTTAAAATAATAAATTTTATTATCAAATTATTTTATTTTAATGTGTTTGTAGGATAAAAGAAAAATAAAAAAATTACCTTATACTGTTGACGTGTTCTCATTGTATGAGTAAGGATGGGTATGAAAGGGGAGTTCCATATTCATCCATGTCACGTGGTATTATCCCTGAGTAATACCTTACCCAGAAATTTAAAAAGAAGACAATGTATCATCAGTTTATTTTATTTTATTTTTATGTTTTTATATGTTAAAAAAATATAAAAAAATTAAACGAAACATCATAGGTCATGGTGAAAAGCCTATCACCACCGGCCAAGCCACTGGGACTCGAACCTAGGACCGAAGGGAGAATGGGTCACACATTTTCATCATCAAACACCAGGTGACATCATTCCATGATTATCATTTTCAATGTCCTCTTTGATCTCTTCTCCTATACCCCTTCTGTGTTTTCTTTTCTTTAAAAACTGGGGACAATGTTATTCTATGTTGGGGGAGGTGAGATAAAAAAAATTGATTTTGTGTGTATAAAAAATGTGTGGAAGGAAAAATTTCATTAACCTAGAACATGATAACACACATTGAAAACATTGAAATTAGACATCAAATAATTTTTCATTCCTTGATTCTAATTTTAATTCATGTTTATGTTCATGTGCATAGTTTTTGGAAAGTGCGGTTGTCCGATGTGATTTTTCACCATTTTTATTTTCATCCATTTAATAACAAAAAATCACAATGCACATCCTCTAGATTGCGGGTTATTAGTTTGAGTTCTTAGGGTCCCATAATAAATGGAATAGGTTTGGTCATCCTTTTAATTTTAACATGAGTACTCAAAAAAAATCAATTGTGCATAGAGAAATGAATTGAGCTAATGTGTGGCTTACGGCGCATGGGGAATGTGACTCCATATTTGTATGGCCCAGAGTTGGTCATTTTATCTCTATTTGTGGTAAATTGAATTTTTATTGAGTAAACTCAAGATTATTCCCAAGTATGTGAGCTTTACTTGGTGCCCTATGATCTTTGATCCTGGGAGTCATCAGAATAGTCATGCTATAAGGGTTGACTCAATTGAGTTCAAGTTATATTACCATACAAAAATAGAAAAAAAATAAAAAAATAGAAAAAAATGAATACTCATATTAATATTAAAATTTGATTCCTTATAGAACTTCTATCTTTTCTCTATTGAATGAAAATGAACCTCCATGTCTATTATGATGAACAACACTTCATCATGTTTAATTGAAATTTGATGAAATATGGCGATGTATTTGAATAAAGGAATGATCTTGGGATTGGGATATGCCTCTGGATCTAGCTTGTTTTAATTTATTTGTATGGGTTTCATAATTTTTTGGCACGAGGTCTATGGGTGGGAAATGTGTATTAAAATGTCTTTTTTTTGGAAAACAGAATTCAAATTTCATATTTTTGAGATATATTTTTCTCGGGACTAGAAAAACTAATTATGGGGGTGTGATTAGACCCAAAAATACGCTATTATTTATCATATATAATATAATATTCATGTGATTTATTAATCTTAAAAACTATTTTTAGTTCATTTTACACTTAACATTATTTCACATTATGATTCTAATTCATTCTTAATATGCACTATTACATGGTACATTCTTGAACATCTCATAAAACACAAAATGGTCTTGAATTTATTTTCATATTTTATTTTCAGGTATCCCATGATATAAGGAACAATTCATGATTTTTGATAACTTGAAGATTCACATTGGAAGACAACCAATTTGGTCCTTGAACCAACAACATTCTAGGTGAAGTAAACTGGACATCATCCCAATAGATGTATTATAGAGAACAAGTTAAAAACCCAATGATTCTAAAAAAATTATATGAACATAGAGGATATCATGGGGAACATTTCATTAATTTGTTTTCCAAGATAATTCAGAAATTTTAATGGATTTCCTGGCGGCCCAATTTAAAGATGAAATTCTGGGCCAGATTCGGCAGACTAGAAAAATATCCCACCATTTAAATCATATCTTGAAAACAACAAAATATTTTCAGCTGAAATTTTACAGGATATTAGGAGACAACCAGGGATAAATTTTATACTCTTATGTACCACCCTAATTATTCAATCTATAAGGCCATTTAGACTCTTCTTTTTGGTGAATGCAATCTAGCATCCACTTCGGTGCAAGAGTGGCAAAATATCCTCTACATTAATTTTCCACCCACCTAGGCCCACCGAAATTAATTAAAACGACTCATAAAGATGGGGGCTCAACAAAATATATTCTAAATGCCTATTTAATGTTTTAGTTGTGGAGGATTTATGGATCTTAGATATTTGTTTTCATTGTAATTTTATTATGCTAATTTGTCTTTGTAACGTTCTTCTTTCTCATGTAAGTTGTTCGAATAACCTATGTTTTTAATAAAAGTTATTCTTCTTATCTTATTTTGTTCTTATAAATTTTACATTGATAACATTTCCTTAATGTGTGAACTTATTAATACTAAACATTTTGATATTTTTCACACAATGGTGGAGTCATTGTTATTTTGTTGTTTTTTACTTCTTCAATTCCACCCTTATGAGTCTACTTCCCACTTCCGTTGAGAACATTTCATAAATGGAGGGATAAATATTTTATGGGTTTATCCAAGGGAGTATAATGGGGATGGATTTCATGTTATTTCTCACTCTCTAAATGTTATTAATTTCTTTTATTTGAGTTTGTTTTGTTCAATGATTTTCTCTCTTCCTCTACTTTATTGAATTTGTTCGCCTCACTTTTATGTGCTAATTAGATCATTTTCCATGGAGTCTTCATGAATATGATCCTACAGGTGTATAGGTGGTTATCATTTGTTTTTGAAGGTCTTTAACCAATAAGTTATGAGTTTAGTTTAAATTCATTTAATGAATCCTTCTCGATTTAATGAAATTGAAATAGTTAAAAAAGTAATTCATCCAATCCACCCCAAAAAATAACCTAGGATCAACTCATTTTCTCATAATTTGAATTCGCATAGATCTCTTAGTTCTCTTTTAAAACCATATAAAATAAACCCAAGTTGGCCACATTATATCCAAAAATCCATTTCTTTATATTTTATGTCTATAGGTTCTTCTTAGTTCTCTAAGGATTCGACAACCCAAGCTACACTGCAAGCGACCGCTTAACCCTAAAATCATGGGTATATTTGGGCGAGACCAAGGGTTAAGACCTCAATGTTAACCACCCTATGTAGGGTTAATTATTTTTTATTCCTTTAGTGATATAAATTGTGATTACCTTAGACATCATTTGGGTGCGGTCAAATTGACTTCTAAAAAGGTATGTTCTTTATCTTAATAAATGAAACTTTAATTCATTAAATGGATAGTATATATTTATGTACATATCACTTGGCCAAGATAAATTATTATTAAAATGAAAATTGGTTTCATATTGTTATTGAATTTTTCATATTGGACTCAATGTAATGGAATAAACCCAATTAATGGTAATGGGCATGAGTACTACATGGACTAAAATTTCTTATGATATACAAAATGTATAAGGTTCCTATTGCATATATATATATTTCATCTTTATCAGAGTGGTCTGAATTTAGATCACCTTGGGTTCCCAAGGGGATCCCTTGAGCATGCAAAGGATTCCACCTCGATTCATTGATCTGATTTCCTTGGGAGATACCCACCACAGAATCAAATCCTTGTATTATTACGTGAATTCTATGGTGATTTACCAATGATTCACTTGATACATTTTCCATATATTAGAATTCCTTGGATACAATCCTTTGATTCAGCTTGATGTCTTCAGGAATGTGATGCCATGGATTCACCACATTAGTCCCAATCATGATTATTTTGGGAATACTATGGATGAGCTCCATGAAATCAGTTAGACTCTTTCATATTAGAACTCATTAGGTTTACCCCTTGGATTACACTCAAACCCTTATAGCCAGACTGCATGACTTACCAATATGAGTTGGCCTTATCCCTAAGGTCATGGATACCTTGGTTTGTCCATGGATACTCTTTTATTATTATCATTTTTATTACTCCAAGATTACTAGTATATTATAATTCAAATCCCCTAACTAATATTTAAATGAATACATGTCTAGAGACATCTATCAAAGGATGAATCTTGTATGGTCCAAAAATTTTCCCTTTAAGAACCTGAGCTTGATATGAATTTTATTTATTTTCCTTTTTAAAATTTATATACCTAAACACTATCATATTTTATATTAATAGGCTATATTTTTTATATTCATCATTGGTGGTAGCCTACTGAGTTTATCTAAAACCCTATATGAGTTTACTTTTATAGAATAACAGGTTAATTGATAACATGTGTGTAAAAAGGTAAGAATAAAGCTTTGGAAAGTTGACTTTATTCTTAGGATTGAAGATTTATAAAAGATGATAGAGTCAGTTCTTGGGATTCTTTAATAGTTTTTTTCATATTAAATTATTTTTTAATTTATGTATTTTACTATCAGTCTTCTTCCTTGTATGCAATCATTCCCTTTTTTTTAGTGAAATGCAATCATATTTTCAATATGATTTATTTGACATCTTCTCGTGATTATGAATTTCTTAGATTCTTGTTCTTATTACTGTTACATCATTCACTATTATTACACTTATATTTCTATTCATATTTACACCCCTGTTATCCACTCTAACAAAAGGACATAGTATCACTATTGACATACCGTAGGACACCACAACTAGTTGGAAGCCTTTGGCATACAGGGAGGCATGATTGGGGCCATGTGGTCAGCCAGGTTCGATTACTCTAGAGGAAAGTGTGTTTGTGATGTCACATGAACCCCCTCTGGTATTTCTAGGACAAGATTTTGACTATCTATTTCATCTCTCCAACTCCACACCAGTGTGTTGTTGTCCTACATATCTTCCCGTATAATGCCTCATGTGGTTCCATATGAATTATATAATAGGATCTATTTTTATACGAGAAATTAACCAAGGGTAATTTTTATCCAAAAATCCAGGAATTCCATGAAATAAGATCTCAACATATCCTCCATAGTTTTAATATTCTTCCCAGGCTGACCATCTATTATACAGTGACAAGCAGTGTTGAAAAACTTCTTTTCCTCTAATTGTTCCTTAGACTTCTCCAAAACCACAAGGTAAACCTTTTGTCCCTATCATATACATTGGATTTGGGTACTCTATACAACCCTACCACATCTCTTATGAATTACATGGAGAGTTGGTTAGGAGAGCAATATTATTTGATGGAAATTAAAAAAATGGACTTAGTAAGGAGATCGACTACAAAAAAATATCATTATGGCCCATAGATTTTTTGAGGAGTCCTTTGATAAAATCCATGGTATTTTTCACAAATATATTCCAGTATGGGTAACTATTTCAAAAATAACCTAGAATTATGTCATTCAGCCTTAACTTGTTGGCATTCTAAGCATTGATATTTTTATTCTATGATATCCCTCTTTATGTTATCCCTAAATAATATTTTCTTTATATCTCTACACATATTTGTTCATCCTGGATGGATAGTGAAGTATGAGTTATGTTAATCATCCATAAGTTCATTCTTCAATTCTAATTTTTGAGGGGTGCATATCCAGGTTCTAAAACATATAACTTTGTCTTCATAAATGATAAAATTTGGGATACTTACTATCTTTTTCTCTAGGTGTGCGCCATTTTTATAGGCTTCTTTGATCATCGTGTAAATGGACAGTTGTGTAGTCATTTGATAAATATAATATTTTTCTCCTTCCCTTATGATTTCATGATTCAACCATTACAACTCCATAACTATTAAGTCATTTTCAATCCTCATCATGGATATGATAGAATTTCCTTTTCTACTCAGGTCATCATCCACCATGTTTTCCTTCACATAGTGATAATGTATTAAACAATCGTGGTCCTTGATCAGTTTTAACCATGTTATTTGGTGCATGTTCAACCTTTTTTTTAATATATACATTAATATCTTATGGTTGGTATACATATCAAACTTCTCACCATAGAGATAATGCCATAGTAATTTCAAAGAAGATACCTCTACCTCTAACTATATATCTTGTTTGGGTAGTTTCTCTAGTGATTTTTATATTGACATCATGCTTAAAAAATTATATTCTTAGTCTATATAATAATGAATCCCAAACATTTCAAGTAATAATCCTTGTATATCAAAAACCCTTCTATAATATAGGGTTGTGTAAGCATGGCTGAAGGGAACAACCTATGCTTAATATCCCTAAATATTTCCACATATTCTTCTTTCCATATGAACTTAACTACCTCTCATGTCAACTTGGTTAGTGGATTACCTAATCATGAGAATTTTCTTAAAAAATGTAGAGAGTATCTAGAAAATACAAAAACACCATGAATCTATATCATATTTGTTGGCCTCATCAAATTTTTAATTATTCCCTTATTTGATTTGTCCACGGATTTACCCTCACTGGTGGTTACATGACCTATGAATGATATTTTTTTATATCAAGAATTCACACTTTCAATACTTTTCATATAATTTATCTTTTAAAAATATCATTAGAATAATTCTAAACCATTTTTAATATTGTTCCTTATACTTAGAATCTATGATAATATCATCAATAAATTCATCCATAATTTGTAAAGGTAATCTCGAAATACTTTACTCATCAAATATATAAATAAATCAGGATCATTTTGAAGTCTGAATTGAATCACTATAAATTCAGTGTTGGTAACTTGTATGGAAATTTGTATTTTTTGTATCTTATATATTTTCCATTAATTTATTTAACTTGAAAAAAGGTCAATCTTTGATAAATATTGAGATCTATGTAGTTGATCAAATAGATCACTAATATAGTGTAGATTATTTTTCTTATTGATTGTGATGTTGTTATGTTTATGATAGTAAATTAAGAGGAACAATGATCCATAATCATTCTTAATAAAAAGCAATGGTGCATCCTAAGGTAAATCCCTTAGGAATAAAAAGCCTCTATCAAGATTCTATTTATGTTTCTTCTTTAATTATTCCAACTCATTGAGGTCCATTCTATAAATACTTTTTAAGATATTAATTGACCCAAATATATACTCAATTGAAAACTAATCCTCACTCTCTAGGTGAATAATAATATTTACATCTAGAAATACATCAATATACTCCTTTATAATAGGCATGTCATCAATTTTGACATCATCCTCAATTATTTGAGCAAATATTATCATATTGTTGTGTATCATAATACATATAATATAATTTTATTCTAAGAGAAGATTATCCTTGTATTGATAATTGAGAATATGATGATTTGGAATATGAAATTATATCTTCTTCTCTAGATAACTGTTATGGGACATAACCAATATTATATCAAATTCAACCATAGGGAGGAGAATTTGGTCTTCAGAAAGTATATTTTCAGAAATTTTATTTAGAGAGGATTTATATATAATTTATATGATCAATGTTACACCATGGGTTTTTATAGATAAACAAATATCCAAATAATTGGCTATGGGTATATATTATTATAAAAGTTGTTTGATATAAAATAATTTCAAGAACTATAATCAAATAAGGAATTCACTTCTCTATAATGGATAATAAGCGTACCTCGCATCACTTAATTATCTTGATCCACCTCATGATTAGTGATTATGTATGAAGTCCATTTTTCCAAGGTTTGTGAGGTTTTTGGGGGATATTTTCTTCCATAGATGTATGGATAAGAAAATAATTCACATAATTTCCAGATTCCTTGCATTTGAAATATTGGAGAGTGTATAGAGGATTAACAAGGACCTTCTTCACTTCTGATGGCCTTTTTGCATCATTTCAACATTTCAGGCCTTGATGGCTATCTCTACCACTTTTAAAACATCCTCTGAAATATCTTATGATCTTTTTTGGTTATTTAATTCCACATTTCTAGAAAAAACGAAATAAAAATTTATTTCCTTATATTTTTCATTTGATATCCCCTGAAACTCCATATTTTGTTTCTTATCTCTCGAGTAATGAGAGTATGCAGCTTCTATATCTCTCTTAAATGTAAAATAGATGATCTCAACATAGGTACTAAATTATATTATTGTAATTTTCATTATAAGAACTTATTTAAGGCCACTAAATAATCATTCTATTTTACTATCAATATCTGTAACCAAGTTGGAGTCATACCATTCCATACTTGTGATTTTTAGTTCATTGCATCAAATAGAACCATCATCCTTTTATTTCAACTACACAAATTCCCTCACCATATTCTTATTAAGATTTCTGGGAAAATACTTGGAAAATAAGACTTTATTAAACTCTTACAATACCATAGATTCTCATTCCTCCTTATTTGTTGTGTTCTTAACCATAGTCCACCATTAGTTGACCTCACTTTCCAATAGATAGATACCTAGAAAAAAAATCTCCTGTTCCAAGCACTGGATAATAGAAAATATTTTTTCCATCCCATTGATTTGTTTCCTAAAATTAAGTGGATTTGATGTGACACTGATATAGGGTGTCCATTTCCTCAAAACAATAAATAGAAATATCCTCCCTACTTATTATTTTTGTGAGATCAACATGATTTTTTTAATTATTCTTAGCATTTGAGAGTTGGGAGTGCATTTCCATGAGTTTTTTTACTCCATCATCTATTCAGTATGGGTTTTCATCAGTGTAGTCATCTTATTTTACCTCACACCCATTGTTAATTTTATTCCCTCTGGTTACATCCATCTTTAATGCCAAAATTATTTAACATGACTGATAAACATGTAACATCATAGTTGATTATCATGATTAATAACCGAAAAGGAATTAAACCTTAAAACCTTTTACCCTTTTATATAATCATGTTAGAATATAATTACTTTACATAAATTAATTTGGGTTATCTTATAATAATCAACATGATCCCTCAATGTAACTAGGAAATCAATTCTTTGTAGTTGTTTATTAAGAGAATAAGATCAACTAAAACATATCCATTACAAGTGTCTGTAAATGTGTTCTTTCTTATGCATAATCATCATGAATGAGAGTGATGATTGAGTCAATGTTCAACTATCCTTTTTTGATGTGATTACCCTTAGGTTAATATATTCAATATCCCAATAAACATTCCAAAAACCAAAAAGAGATGTATTTTAATGAAAACCAACTACTCAAAATATACCAATATTTCAAGATATCATCCTACACATAGGAACATCTATATGGTTTCCACTAAAGTTCACAATTCTTAATTCAAATTTTAAATAAACTAATCTCCAAAAATAAGAAAACATTTTATATGATACCAAATACAGATACCAAATCTAAACATGCCCACATTTTAAATCAATTATATAATTAAAACATTACATCTCATAATAATGTCAAAATAATAAGAAATATGAGGTTTAGTGTCTTCATATACCATCTACCTAAGAAACCTATTTCATAATGCATGTGATAATTCACCTATAATTTAATTTTACTCGGTCTTATTCAAAACATCTCGCAAGATAAACTCATCCAAATTCTGTAGGAAATGGAAATATAATAAATGGGTGAGCTAAAACACTCAGTAAGGGAATAAAAAATAGATAAATATGTTACCTATAGTGAGAACATAAACATTTTGGAAAACATAAGTTGGATAGAAATATCTAATTAAAATAAAGTGGAATCATAAATTTTTTTCGTATTTTATAATATGATAATAAGTAGTCCCATGTGATTAAACATGTATCATGTTGTAAATATTGAGAAAACATGAGGCATAAATCAAGTGCCATGGGCCAAACATAGTATCACATCAAAATAGTGTGGTAAAAACATCATCATAGAAACATAACATTATGGATCAAGAATCAAAACCTATTTCCTATAATGTTTCATACATAATAAACTATTTCTAAAATAGAATTAGGAATCACAACCTATTTGTCACAACAAATTAGGAATCACAACACGTTTCCCATTTTTGATCAAGCATCACTACTCAATTCACCATTATCTCGTGATGTATAAATCATTATACAATGTATTGGGGGGTTATATAGGGTCCAACCCTCCCTTAAATATTAACCATAAATGTGTACCATAATAAAACATTTAATCACCACATCATTAAATCTCATAAATAAGAATGGGGTTATCATTACAATTTATAAGTTATAACATTACTAACCATATAAACATGATCAATCATACCAAATTCAATCACCCAATAGCGGAACATAATAAAATATTATAGAGTTTTTTTCATAAAATAAAACTTAAGGGAAAATATCTCCCTTTAGATAATGTTTAAAATGGGATCTAAATTTAAAATAATTTATTTTGAAAGGAAAATAATTTTCTATATTTTGAAATACCTTTTTTAAAAATCCACATTGAAAAAAGAGATAATAAAACTTATAATTTGAATGTAGAAAATTAATATATTAGGATCACATAAATTGATACACAATTGGATTTAAATACATGAAAAAAATGTTAGTGATAACTTTAATCACATGCTTAAAACTAATATCAAGTTAAGAGATGAAGGTTATTTTTTGATAATGTTATATATTTCAGTGATAGAAAAAGAATGTATGATGAATTGAATCAAAAGATACATTTTCCTAAAAAATAAAAAATAGAATATCATATAAAATATGAAATCAATTTTAATTTATAATATTGAAGTTCAAAGTACAAAATAATCCATATAACCCAAAGAGAGATATTTTAGTTACCAAAGTCCCTTACCATGACTCTTGACTTTAAGAAATGAAATTTAACTTCTTTTTTCATAATTATAAAAAATTTAATCACCTATTCTATAACCATACAAATAATTTTATCAATTTATTATTTTAATTTATAATTATTTTTTATAATTATATTTTTCACATATTTTTTCACATCAGGTGATTATAGTTTTCACAATTTATACTAGTTTTATAATAGCAGTGTTGGTATTTATTATTTGCTTAAATTTCATCATTTTAAATTTTATTAAATTTAGTATAATTAATGTGTTATAATGATTTATGAAGTTTAAAATTTATTTCATGAATTCTAAAGTCATTATCTTAGAAGTCAAAATTGACAACAAGTATATTTCGTTGATTTTTAACACACAAAGTGTTTTTCCTTAGTTAATGAATGAAATATTGATATAAACCTAAATAAACCAATAAAAAAATTATTTTTTTATAAATATTTATATCATGTTACAACATTAATTTCTTTTAAACAATAATACATGTAATAATTTCATAGCATTATTCAAGTTGTTGGTCAAGATGACCCAAACATGAAGATATCGTGATTAATGGATTATTATGAGGTGATTTATTTAAAATATAATTATAAAATTAGTATAATGATAAAATTTACTCTTTATTATTTTGATATATAATAATGATAAAAAAAATAATGTAATAAATTATTAATAAGAAAAAATTACAAAGTATTATTAAATTGTTTTTCCTCTTTGTTCTCTTATTTAAGATGGTTAATTATAAAATAATTATGTATTGCTTATAACACAATGATTTTATTTAATTTTTATTACCATAAAATTATTTATGTCATAAAAATAATATTTATTATTTAATCTAATTACTATATATATCCATGTAATTAGGATTTTAAAAAACTCATTTATTCATGGAGGTGGTTTTCTGCACATACAAATGTTTCATATTTTGATTTTTTAAAGGAAAGGGGAAAATGTGGTAAATGTTTGTACCATAATTATAATAAAATATAATCATAAAAGGGATAAATATGTTATTATTCTAATATCATGTAATAAATTTTTAAAAAATAATCATCCCAAAAAAATAAATAGAAATGAGAAAGAAAGTTTAAGAACTTATACCTCACTTCTTAGAAAATATCCTTTACGGAGTGTTTATGACTTTTAGTAATGGTATTTTTAGAATAATTTTGTAAGGTGGATAAGAATTATCATGATAGTGTTGGGTATAATTTAGACTAAAATTATGGTTTTGTGGTTTGTGGGGATGTTAGTATATGTGTCCCTCATTTATAAGTGAAAAATAAAGGCATTTTTTTTGTACACAAAACATTTCAAAAATTGGAATTTAATCTCAAGTAAAGTGGCTAATTTTTTTGAGATATAATGTTATGGGATGAATATATGGTTGATAAATCATCAAACACATTTTTTTAAACAAGTTTCAATCCATTTATTACTTGAATTGTTACTTCTACCATTGATCTTTTATTGTGGTGACTAGTTTTTACCTCAGGTAAATTAATCTTTATACCTAAAATAAATTAGTCCTTATTAGATAATTTGGACCTTAAAATTATATAGTTAATATATATTTTCTTTGATTTTTTTTCTAAATGTTTTGAAAATAAATTTTATTATAGTAAATTCATGATGTATTAAAACAATCTTGAGAAAAATATTACTTGAGTTCTTAAATATCAAATACATTATTCTGAGATGTAAAAAAATTAAAATATTTAATTTCAATAATAAAATAAATAAATCAAGAAATTTGTTTCATAAATTTCTATGTAAAACTTATAAATGAACAATTCAATAAAATTTACAGTATTACTAAATACGGTATATTTCACTATTCACCAAAAAATCATTTTTTTCTAGAAATATGTTAGAAATTCATCTTTGGAAAATATTTTTAGAAAATTATAAAAAAGAAGTATTTTAAAAATAATATATATATCCTAAAGTCTTTAAATTCTATTTTAAATTATAAGACCAAAAATATAGTGAAAATCTATCTTTTTTATAGGAAAATGATTTCCTGTACATTATTTATTTTTATTCATGATTCTTATAAAATTAAAATTAAAATAATTTTAACAATTTACTCATACTAAAATATATTATACATGATGATATATAATTTTTTTAAAAAATATTTTATTAGTAGATTAGATTCACTAATTGAGTGGATATTTAGAGTGATCATTATTTTATTTTTATCTTTTTTAAATATATATTTATATGTATATTTAATAATTCTATTACCACTATTTGTAACAGTTGATTATATGACTACCATAAAATGATCTATATTTTTGTGATTTTCTGTTTCATGTGGAGAAGGATATTGAACATAATATTTATTTAAGGTGGAAAACTCTGGTTATTGCAAATTATTAATTCTCTCAAAACAAAAAGAGTTATTAGAGTGAAAAATTTATTATTACTAATATATTATATAAAATATGGTTGAAGAATAATCTATAAAAAAAATAATTGAATATATTTTTATATTTCTCCGATCATATATGGATTAGTAAATTTTCATGTTTCTTGATGTTTTTTATGGATTTAAGTGGTTAAAAATAATTATAAATGGTAATTGAGGTGTTTCATAAATTTTTTGGATAAAGAGGAATATTTATTTGATATGTTTATATCTATTCATACAGAACAACTGAGATGACAATGAAGAAAATTAGAAAAGATAATATTCACGAATGACTATATAAAGGGAAAAAATATGTGTCCATATAAATTGATTAATATATAAAACAAAAAAGTTATCATACAAAACGAAAAATGTGATTATAAATAAAATATTGAATAAATATTAGTTGAACATATAATTTAAGAAGGTGATTATGAGTTATTATAATCTTATTAAGTATTAAGGGGATATTAAAGGAGGTTAAATGATGATATGGAACCATAAGGTAACCATTAATGTTTTCATTGAGAAATCAAAAATCTGATACTAGAATATTATTTTTCTAATAATGTAAATTTTTTGTATTTTCATTTTAAATTGAAAATTCATGAATATTTAAAGATGGAACTTAAAAATGGCGATGTTAAATTGAGTTAAATAATTTTTTAAATTATATACCATAAAACTATTGTGTTGAATGCTTACCACTCCACATAAATTCCATGAGAAATTTTTATCATTTCCATAGTAATTAATCATGCAACATAAATTCATAACATCAATATAAAATAAATATTTTATATCAAATTATTATCAAAATCTTAATATATAAATTTCAATATAATTTCATCTTTTGATAAGACAATAATTAATTAATATAATAAAAATAAAATACATTTTCGAAAATGAAAATTAAATCACATAATTCATAATAAGAAATTAATTTATCTTTATTTTTATCCAAGTTTACCCAATACTATCATTATCTACCTTTTAATTTCACTATGTCATCAATATTTAATTTCAAAAATTTCAAAAACTAAAATTTTTCATTAAAGGGTTACAAAAATGTTTCATAAAAAAATTAAAGTCTCACCAATAATGATAAATAGTTCATTTAATCAATATTTATATAATTTTTTTTCTTTAAATTCATCATCATTTCATATTGAAATTTCCTTTATTTTGGACAAGTTATAATAAAAATAAATTAAACATGTGGTATTCATAATTTTCATGAATAACAAGATCATATATTTATTCCATATTAATCTATATATAATTTATTTTCATTATGAGTAACATGGATTTCATATTCTATACTTGGTTCTCAAACCCAATGTCTCACACACACTATAACCACATAAAAGAACAAAAACAAAGCCTAGGGGAACAAAACCTATAGTAATGTTTTAATGGTTTGAAAAATAAATTATCCCTTAAAGTGATTCAGATAGTGGTATTTCAGTAAATTATTTAGAAATAATAAAATAATATATTTTTACCAAAACATTACCTAAAGAAAATACAAATAAGAAAATATGTAAGATTTTACCATAGATTTGTTATCTTGATTCCAATGAAACTTAAAAATATTGGTCATTATTTATTTATCACTGGGAGGGGGTGAATCTGTGATCTTCTATTTTTACATTTTCCACTATTAAAAACAACATTTACCTCTAGATAGTGAGAATTCCATATATTTAAAAACAACACCCAAGAGTACCCATAGGAATATAATAAATTATGAGGTTGACTACTCAATAAGATTACCAAGTCCTTTTCATGATCTGGGGGAAATCTCATAGAAAAAATCCAATATAAAACTATCTTTTATGGTTTATAGTAACTAGGTTATATCAATAAGTTTCATTTTACTATATTCATTTGATGGTTCAGGTAGTCCTCACACACATAATATGATAAAATAGATTTTGAAACAATGAAATGAACCTTCACCAATAGATTTTAACATGTCATCATTATAGTAATATAATTATTCACACATTACCATATGTAAGTTAAATCTTATTCTAATTTGATTTCTTTAACTATAGATAGAAAAATGGCTTCCTTATCTTCTTTTTATGGCCTTCTCACATTTGACACACACACACCAAAAAATCAACTTGATCTACAATGACTATTAAATCTCAACGGTGTAGAACCCGTTACATCTTTCCCTTTATTTTTAATTAAAACATTTATGACATAGTGTAAATATTTTTAAATTGAAAATTTTAGATATCTCATTTCTGGTCTTTGTAAAAACATCCACAAGAAAACACTTCCATGACTAATTGTAACTAAGACTCTTCAAAATCCTTTAAAACTGATGCATTTTACACGATATTTAGTGATGAGTTTTATTAACATTAAAAATATGTGATGATAATGGGGGGGGGGATTTATTAGCGGTAGATAAAATTTGTAATAAAGGTAACCTTTACCGGTGTTAAAAATTTCACTAAGAAAAGGATACCCATTGTTTGTGCTTTTGATAACATTGATAAAGGTGACACTTTATAAGTGCATTTCATAACACCAATAAAATCTCATCCTTTTACAATGTAAAAAAGAGATGATAAAGGGAACATTAAATAATTTAATTTATATATATATTATTATATGTTTAAATAGAATTTATATTACAATAAGTATATATTTGTAAATTTATTTTATAAATATGATTTATATAAATTATAATGAAAATTATTATAAATAATATTTTCATAATTTTATTTACTATTTATCAAATTTATTTTAATAAATAAAAATATTTAATAGAATACTTATATATATTAATTAAAAAATGAATTATAATTAATATAAATATAATATATTAATATTTTTTAAAACAACTATATAAATAGATAAAACAATATATTTATTTAAATATGGGATTAATATTTGAATTTATTTATTTATATTCATATTCGATAATTTAAAATATACTTACATGTATTTTCATGTATTTGTACGCATGTATTTGTATATGGATGTATGTATGTATCTTTATGTGTGTGTGTGCATGTGTTTTTTGTGTATGCATGTGTTTTGTGTGTGTGTGTCTTCCTGTCTGATTTTTTTGTGCAAGTGTATGTATGTATGTGTGGGTATGTATATGCATATGTGCATGTGTGTGGATGTGCATGCATGTGTGTGTCTGTGTGTGTGTGCGTATGATATGTGTATAGTTTTATGTATTTGTACTTATTTTTATACGGAATCTGTATGTTTATATAGTATGTTCATGCATAAATATATATATATGTTTAAGTCTGCACACGTTTATGTAGTTGTGTGTATCTGTATACATGTGTGTTTGTGTATGTGTATGTGTATGTGTATGTGTATGTGTATACATCTGTGTTTGTGTATGTGTATGTGTATGTGTATGTGTATGTGTATACATGTGTGTTTTTGTATGTGTATGTTTATGTGTATATGTATGTGTATGTGTATGTGTATGTGTATGTGTATGTGTATGTGTATGTGTATGTGTATGTGTATGTGTATGTGTAAGTGTATGTGTATCTGTATGTGTATGTGTATGTGTATGTGTATGTGTATGTGTATGTGTATGTGTATGTGTATGTGTATGTGTATGTGTATGTGTATGTGTATGTGTATGTGTATGTGTATGTGTATGTGTATGTGTATGTGTATGTGTATGTGTATGTGTATGTCTATGTCTATGTGAGTGTGTGTATGTGTATGTGTATGTGTATGTGTCTGTGTCTGTGTCTGTGTATGTGTCTGTGTATGTATTTTTGTATGTGTTTGTGTCTGTGTCTGTGTATGTGTATGTGTCTGTGTATGTGTATGTGTATGTGTATGTGTATGTGTATGTGTATGTGTATGTGAATGTGTATGTGTATGTGTATGTGTATGTGTATGTGTATGTGTATGTGTATGTGTATGTGTATGTGTATGTGTATGTGTAGGTCTATCTGGATTTTTATCTGCATGTTTATATCTATATATATATGTGTACATGCATTTTTATGTGTAATCATGTGTGTATGTCTATGTGTATGTATGCATATGTATGTGAATTTATGTGCATGCATGTCTATGTAATTTATGTATGTGTATGTGTATACATATGTGTATGTGTATGCATATGCATGTGTACATGTATGTGTATGTGTATGTGTATGTGTATGTGTATGTGTATGTGTATGTGTATGTGTATGTGTATGTGTATGTGTATGTGTATGTGTATGTGTATGTGTATGTGTATGTGTATGTGTATGTGTATGTGTATGTGTATGTGTATGTGTATGTGTATGTGTATGTGTATGTGTATGTGTATGTGTAGGTCTATCTGGATTTGTATCTGCATGTTTATATCTATATATATATGTGTGTACATGCATTTTTATGCGTAATCATGTGTGTATGTCGATGTGTATGTATGCATATGTATGTGAATTTATGTGCATGCATGTCTATGTAATTTATGTATGTGTATGTGTATACATATGTGTATGTGTATGCATATGCATGTGTACATGTATGTGTATGTGTATGTGTATGTGTATGTGTACGTGTATGTGTATGTGTATGTGTATGTGTATGTGTATGTGTATGTGTATGTGTATGTGTATGTGTATGTGTATGTGTTTGTGTATGTGTAGGTGTATGTGTAGGTGTATGTGTATGTGTATGTGTATGTGTATGTGTATGTGTATGTGTATGTGTATGTGTACGTGTATGTGTATGGGTATGTGTATGTGCATGTGTATCTGTATGTGTATGTGTATATGTTTCTGTATGTGTATGTGTATGGGTATGTGTATGTGTATGGGTATGGGTATGGGTATGTGTATGTGTATGTGTTTGTGTATGTATATGCGTATTGGTATGCGTATGTGTATGTGTATGGGTATGTGTATTAGTATATGTATGGGCATGTGTATGTGTATGTGTATGCGTATGTGTATGTGTAAGTGTATGCGTATGCGTATGTGTATGTGTATATGTATGCGTATGTTTATGTGTATGTGTTTGTGTATGTCTATGTCTATGTCTATGTATATGTCTATGTCTATGTGTATGTGTATGTCTATGTCTCTGTCTATGTCTATGTCTATGTGTATGTTTTTGTGCATGTTTATGTGTATGTGTATGTGTATGTGTAGTGTATGTGTATATGTAAGTGAATGTGTATGTGTATGTGGTTGTGGTTGTGTATGTGTATGTGTATGTGTGTGTGTGTGTGTGTATGTGTTTGTGTATGTCAATATGTGTACCTGTATGTGCATCTATGTTTACATTTGTATGTCTATGCGTATGTATGTGTGTATATGTCTGTGCATGTTCATGTGATTGTGTACGTGCATGTGCATGTGTATGTGTGTTTATATGTATATGTGTATTTGTATGTGTATGTGTATGTGAATGCCTATGTGTAGATGTGTATGTGTATGTGTATATATGGGTACATCTATGTCTATGAGTATATATGTAAAGACCTGAAACTTCCAATTAATTTTTTTAAAATTTAATGTGGAATTTACGAGTCCGTGAAAATTAACGGCGCATGATTTCAAGGCCCGGTGTGCCCGGAATAAATTTCTGAAATTTTTTACAGGTACGTTCAGTAAACGTACGAGCGATTTTTTCTAACTTTTGAACCGGTGCTCAGAATTGAAATATGTGGGCGCCATTGAACTCACAGTGCCAGTATTCGCTTAAAGAGACCTTCACCTCGACTGCAGTGGGTCGAGAGTGAAAGTCAGATTTTGTGTTTTTTGTGAAAGAATGAAATAAATAAAAGGTTAACATTTTTATTTTATTTGTTGTAAACCTACCATGTGGATGTTTTAGTGGTTGGGGCCACCATAACTAAATCTCCCATGTGAGGTTATGGTGGTGGGGACCACCCGAGCATGACCCCCCGCCTAAACTCATACTTTAATATGGAGATAACTCTTGAACTCCCCTTTATTGGGAGATAGCCTTTGGTATCCTCCCACTTTAATGGTGCCACCCCCTTTGATTAATTATATACAAACTCATTTAATTAATTAAGCCAATTTTAAATTATTCCAACAAACTAAATAGCCAACATATTCTATTATGTTGGCTAGTTTTTTCTTTTTGGTGGAATTGGGGAAACTGTGGGAAAAGGGAGAGAACCTTGGAGGATTACACTTCTCTAACGAAAAAAACGTGTTCTCCAACAAAGAACGCACTCCCCAACAAAGAACGCTCACACCGACGAGGAACTTCCTCAACGACAACGAACCGACGATTGAGGAAATGTCGATGTCATCGACGTCCGTCTATCCCCAACGACATTGTCTCCTTCCTCGCGACCTCCGTCAAAAAATCTCTGAGGTAGGGGTTTAATTGTGTATGATTATTTATTCCCATGTTCTTTCCTTCTAAAACCAGGAATATGGATCAACTCTCTTACTAGTTGATCCGCGGATGATTTATTTTGCGGGTTTGGGAATAATCATTATGGGAGGGTTTGACGTTCTTCATTCAAGATTTTGTTTGAGCTGCTTGCTACTGCCCTAAAGCGGAGGTTATAGGCCAAACAAACATGGTCTGACCCCTCCAAAAATCTTGGTTCTTTTGTGTGTTTTTCGCGATGGTGACTGCGATCAGTGTCGATGTTTGGCACCGATGGAACTCAAGGACTGCATCCGACACCACGACCGGCCACGAAGAAGGAGGCGAACAGAGGGCTACCAGACAAGCTGGTCACCGGCACAGGCCCGACGCGCGATCGTCGCACCACGACAGCCTCACCGTCCAGCGGCGCTATGCCGGTCAGCGGCCTTCGCCGCCCGTGACCCTCCGCGCCACCCCACGACCTCACCGTCCACGACCACCGTCGCCCAAGGCCCTCCACGCCGCCCCGCGTGCCTCTCGGCCCACAGCCATCTGCACCGCCCCTCGGTCGCACCACCCCACGGCTTCGCCGCCCGCGGTCTCAGCGCCGCTGCCCAGGCCGGGCCGCCCAGTGGAGGCTGGGCTGAACCTAGCACGGGCCGGACAGAACCCAGTGGGTCGGGCTGGGCTGACCCGAACCATGTCGACCCAGGCCAGGTCTGGCTGGTTCGGTCCTACCGGGTCGGACCAGACCCAGACCCACTTTAACCCATTTACGCTCTTTTGGCCATAACTTTGACACCGGGTGTCCGTTTGACGAACTGTCTGTGGTGCCAGAAACCTTGGAGTGAGATAGTCTCTTTGGTACACCCCACTGAAGATTTGGGGTAATGTTTGGGAAATGGTCGGGTTGGATCGAACACGAATCCAACCGGGCCCTCAGGACTAAAATGATAATAACTTAAAGAACGAGCTTCCGATTGATGCACCACATGTTACGTTCAGACCCCTATGATGTGGTAGTCCTTTGAGATATTTTTTCATTGGAATTCATGACAATTGGAGTATCGAATAGTGGCTTGAGGAGGGGACACTCTCAGAGATGATTAAGCTTAGTGCGGGAACCCTATAGCAGGCTGTGACTTGAGAAAGGGATCCTTCATGGGTCTGTAATTGAGGGCCCCACATGGAACTTCTCTATGATTCTATGCAGGACAAATCTAAGATCCTATGTGTGTCAGACGATGTACTAGGATGCCATGTGGGTCTGATGACGTACTGGTGATGTACTAGGATCCTGTGTGGGTCGGACGACGTACTGATGACGTGAAGAATGAATAGTGATCCTGTGTGGGTCAGAACCGAGCGATGCTGTGTGGGTCAACACCGGGCGATACTTTGTGGGTCAACACCATGGGATCTTGTGTGGGTCAGCACTGACCAATCATGTGTGGGTCAACACCGAGAGATCCTGTGTGGGTTAGCACCTAGAGATCTTGTGTGGGTCTGATGACGATTTAAGATCCTTAATGGGTCTACCTCTTAGTGGAGTAAGATGATTCGGTAGTTATATCTAATCATCTTTAATAACGTACCTAAGTTATACCAGGTGTGAGATGAGTCTGTACCTTTGTGGTACTTTCCTTCATGGTAATACCTTGTTGGTATTCTTATGAGTGTCATACTTGTGTGGTACTTACCTATATGGTATTCCATCCTTTGTGGAACAGTTGAGCTTTGGGCTAATGAGTTGGGCCTTGTGTTTCCTCGTGATTGAGATGGGTTTACTTGATAAATTAGGTATATGTATGGGCATATACCGAAGTAGGATTGACAGTTGTTTACATGTTGTGTGGTTTATCCTTTCTAAATTTTGTGAGACCTTGAGGGTATTGGGGACCCAACAGAGTATCGTTATACTCACCCCTGTATGTTTTATGCCCGCACCTCATTGTGTTTGGTGCAGATGATAGATAGCGTTGATCGAGGTTGAGAGTGCCAGGACTGGAGGTAGCTGGCAGGTGGACATTAGACGAGGAAAACCGCAGAGACGGACGTTCATGAGAAGTACCTATCCTCAGGTAGGATTCTTGGTGGACGATTCAGGAGTTGCTTTGCACCTATCAGTTTCTTTAACATTCCATATTTCTTTGTACATTCCGGTCGGGCTTTTATTTATCCCCTTTTTACCTATTGTACTCACTTTGTTTACTATACAGTTTTCTTGAGTTCGTATCCTATTGTGTGCTTGGTTGCGTGTGTTTACAGGTTATAAAGGCAATGCCTTCCTTGTTTTAGGGAATACACCTTCGGTGCTAGTCGCCAACCCCTGGCCTATGGAAGGCAGGCTTGGGGTAGTCACGACATGGGCCCCGGGGGACGGTTTGTGGAAAATTGGTATTAGAGGAGTCGGTTCTACCATATAACATAAAATTTTGATCTTTTTAACGGAAATAGTGTTAATTGTAGTGATTGTGGTTATCAGTTTAGGGAATCCAGTGTTGGTGCGGTGGCCGACGTATCCATACACCAGGACCCTCACTTCTGATTTCCAACATAGTGCACGAAAACACTGATTTCATGTGTGTTTCCAAGATTTTTCTTTGTGATCTCCTGAGTCAGCTCACCAGGTATAACTTATTGATCGTGACACACCTGTTTCTTTTTAGGATGCCTCCATGCAGACAACCATCTTGGGTACTGAGAGTAGTACGCACTGATAGCCCACAGAGTGATGAGTCCTCAGTGTAGAGCTCTCTTCCAGTAGAGGCACCAGTGGTACCCTTACCCGTTGGGCCACCAATTCCACTAGCCCCAATAGCAGAAGATGCACGGCGCTTGAGTGTGTTGCATGAGTTCCAGTGCCAGAGGCCACCCAGGTTTAGGGGAGAGTCGGACCCACAGGCAGTTGAGGATTGGTTGTAGGCTGTAGTGAGAGTTTTTTGACTGGTAGGGACACCACCTGATCTCATGGTGATCTATGCCACTAGCATTCTTCTGGTAGCAGCAGGAAGATGGTGTAGCTTGATGCTTCAAGTTCACAATGAGGTGACGCTTCTCTGGGTAGACTTCGAGAGCCTGTTTCATGCAGAGTTTCTCCCAGTGACTCTTCGCGCAGTGCACATTCCGGAGCTTCTTCATCTGTAGCAGGTCATCATAACTATGGCTTAGTACTCAACGAGGTTCACTGACCTCTCATGGTACTCCATAAATATGGTGCAATACCCATTCTTCAGGGACCAGACCTTTGAGCAGGGGCTCAGCTTTGAGATCAGGGATTTGATGATCTCACTCAGCATCTCAACGTAGGCAGGGGTGTTAAAGAGAGCCCTCTTAGTGGGGAGTTTTCTTGCTGAGTAGTCACCAGCAGCAAGACCCACTATCAAGCATCAGGAAGAAGAGTCTTCTATAGATGGAAGCAGACAAATGTCACAGAGGTCCAAGCGGACCAGACCTATAGGTGACTACCGCATGACTTGGGATCGGTTGTGGAGGTACCGGAGACAGAGCCAGTCATGACAGTAGTAGGCAGTGTTACGCTTGTGGCGGGAAGGTTCACATGGCTCGTGACTATCCGAAGAACTATACAGATGATCAAAAGACGGTTGTGGGACCGCCCATGCAGAGATAGAGGATTAATCGAGGCAGTCCGTAGGGAGTAGGCGGAAATGGTAGAGGAGCTGGCCATGCAACTGACGATGGGTGACAATTCGAGATGTTACCCCACCACCACTAGGTGGTCCACACCGAACACAGGGAGCAGGTGGACAGGGGAGAGCTCAGCTCTAGGTAACTGAGGCCTACAAACATAGATCTCCAGAGATGATACGAGGTATGATTTGTGTTTATTTACCTTAGCTGCAGTACTTATAGACACATGTTCCAGTCATTCTTTTATTTACAATGCCCTCATTCAGAACTCAAAGATTCTGATGGAGCCATAAGCTTGATCATTATGGCTAGAGACTCCTACGGTAGTATATTCAATGATTACGCACTGGTTCCGATAGTGCGAGATTACTCTAAGAGGCAAGAGTTTCAGTTGGGATCTCATAGTAGCAGCATCGATGCCTTACGACGTCATCTTGGGTATAGACTGGTTATCTACAGTCCATTCTTAGATACAATATATTAGGCACAATGTGCGGTGTGTCCATACAGATGGGACTAGGTTTACCTTCACTGGCGAGAAGGGAGCCTTTGTATTGTAGCATAGACTTACCCGGAAGAGGGTACAACCGATTACACATCTATTGGCTAGACTTACCCTCAGAGCAGTTGATGTGGAGAGTCCAAGTTATCCTGTAGTGGTGGACCAGTACATGGATGAATTCTTTGACGATGTTATAGGTCTACCTTCTCATAGAGAGGTGGACTTTTACATTGACATGTCCCCTAGGACGACCCCGATATCTACACCAGCATATCAGATGGCTCTCGCGAAGCTTTGCGAGCTGCGGGTACAGCAAGTGGACTTGCAGGAGAAGGGATTCATCTGGGCCAGTGTTTCTCCATGGGCAGCCCCAATTTTGTTCACCAAGAAGGGGGATGGGAGCTTGAGAATTTGTGTCGACTATTAGCTCCGGAACAAGGTGACCATGAAGAACAAGTACCCACTCCAAAGGATCGACGACCTCATTGATTAGCTGAAGGGGGCATGGTGGTTATCGAAGATAGACCTCAGATCAGGATATCACTATCTCAGAGTATGAGACAAGGATGTGCAGAAGATGACTTTTAGATGTCGGTACAACCATTAAGAGTTTTTGGTTATTCCATTTGGCATGACCAATGATCTAGTAGTGTTCATGGGACTCATGAAAGGATATTTCATCCATACCTTGATCACTTTGTAGTATTATTCATCAACGGAATTCTAATCTACTCAACTACTGAAGAGGATCATTGTTATCATTTGTGGGTAGTACAAGACACACTCTGAGATCACCAGCATTATGGTAAGCTCTTGAAGTGCCGGTTCTGGATCCCAGAGGTTCACTTTCTAGGACATGTCATATTAGAGGCTAAAGTTGTAGTGGATCCAGTAAAGATTGAGGTGGTACTTGCCTGGGAGCCACCTAGGAGTGTAACGGAGATAAAAAGTTTCCTTGGTTTGTCCAGAAACTGCTGGAGGTTTGTGCCATATTTCTCAAGAGTTGCAGCACCTTTATCAGCATTGATGAAGAAGGGGAAACCCATTTTTTGTTCGGAGAGATGCCAACAGAGTTTTCAGGAGATGGGTTAGAGGCTGACTAGTTCCCCCATCCTGAGGAAACTGAAAGAGGGCATAGGGTACATAGTTTACTGCGACACATCAGGGACTGGGCTTGGATGTGTCCTGATATAGGAGTGAGCAGTGATCACATATGGTTCTCGATAGCTGAGACAACATGAGCAGAACTATGCTACCCATGACCTAGAGTTAGCAGTAGTTTTCTTCGCCTTAAAGATTTGGTGACATTACTTTATGGGTGAGAATTTTACAGTCTACTCGTACCACAAGAGTCTCATGTATATCTTCTCTCAGAAGGACCATAACCTGAGACAACGATGTTGGCTTGAGTTCCTCCAAGACTATGACTTCGAGATAGTCCATACTCCTGGGAAGGGGAACGTTGTAGAAGATGCACTCAGCATGAGATCTGGTATAAAACTTCTAGGAGAGGTGACAGAGTAGGTGGCCACATTGCAGAGATCCTGTGTGGGTCAGCACCGACTGATACTGTGTGGGTCAGCACAGAGCGATCCTGTGTGGGTCTGCACCAAGCGATCCTGTGTGGGTCAGCACCAAGCAATCCTGTGTGGGTCTGCACCGAGCGATCCTATGTGGGTCCGAACCTAGAGATCATATGTGGGTATGATGATGATTTATGATCCTTCGTGGGTCTACCTCTTAATTGAGTAAGAAGATTCAACGGTTATATCTAATCATCTTTACTACTGTACCTAAGTTATACCTGGTGTGAGCTGAGTCTGTACCTGTGTGGTACATTCCTTCATGGTAATACCTTGGTGGTATTCTTCTGTGTGGTGTACCTGTGTGGTACTTACCAATGTGGTAGTCCTTACTTTGTGGAACATTTGAGTTTTGGGCCAATGAGTTGGGCCTTGTGTTTCCTCATGATTGATATGGGTTTACTGGATAACTTAGGTATATGTATGGGAATATACCTAAGTAGGATTGATAGTTGTCTACATGATGTGTGGTTTATACTTTGTAGATTTTGTGATACCTTGAGGGTTTCAGGGTCCCTATTATGTATAGTTATACTCACCCTTGCACAGGCTATGCATGCACCTCGTTGTGTTTGGTGCATACGAAGGATAACACTGATCAAGGATGAGAGTACCAGGACTAGAGGTAGCTCAGAGGTGGAAATTAGATGAGGCGAACCACAGAGATGGTTGTTCGTGAGTTATACCTACCCTTCAGGTTGGATTCGTGGTGGACAATATAGGAGCTGCTTTACACCTATCAGTTGTCTTTTACTTTCTAGTTTCCCTTGTACTTTCCAGTTGGGCTTGTATTCTGTACCATTTTTACTTACTGTACTCACATTGTTTACTATACAGCTTTCTTGAGTTTGTATCCTGTTGTGTGATTGGTTGGGTGTGTCTACAAGTTATAAAGGTAATACCTTCCCATTTTTAGGAAATACACCTTCTGTGCTAGTTGCCAACCCCTGGCCTATAGAAGGTGGGATTGGCGTAGTCACGACACGGGACACTGACTGCGAGGCTCGACGTGCTCAGATATTCACAGGGCAGGCACCTGATGGATTTTATGAAGGTGGGGAGCATGTCATCCTCTTTAGAGGACATACCATGGTATCAGTGTCCCTTCGGGAGGAATTCATGAGGGAGTCCACACATCCCCTCTAGTGTTACATCGAGGAGTAGAGAAGATGTAGCAGGATCTCCGACGATAGCATTGGTGGCCAAGAATGAAGAAATCAGTAGCAGAGTTTGTCTCTCGGTACCTCACTTGTCAGCAAGTGACGACGAAGCATCAGGTACCATCCGACTTGGTTCATCCTTTAGAGGTCCTAGAGTGGAAGTGGGATGGGATATCCATGGACTTCGTGATAGGAATTCCACGTACATCTAGGGGTCATGAATCTATTTGGGTGATCGTTGAACGACTCACCATGTCGGACCACTTCCTACTAATCAGAGAGCAGGGTTCTGTAGAGAGCTTGGGATGCCTCTATGTGCAGGAGATTGTGCGGCTACATGGGTTACCCTCGATGATTATCTCTGATCATGATGCATGTTTTACTTCCCGGCTGTGGAAGGGGTTGCATGAGGCTTTCAGGATGTTTCTTCATTTGAGCACCGCCTTCCATCCTCAGATGGATGGCCAGACTGAGCGAACCATTCAGACCCTTGAGGACATTCAACGTACTTGTGTCCTCGACTTCGGTCATAGCTAGGAGGATCACTTGCCTTTTGTGGAGTTTGCATACAACAACAGCTATCACATCATCATTGGGACTACACCTTTTTAGGCATTGTACAGGTGACCGTGAAGATCAATTTTGTGCTAGACTGACCCAGGGGAGTCAGCACTCATGGGACCTGAGATAGTACGGGCTACCATAGAGAAAGTGAAGATCATCCAGGAGTGGATGAAGACTGCATAGAGTATGCATAAGTATTAAGATAACAAGAGAAGGAGACCTCTATAGTTCAAGGATGGAGACCACGTCTTTCTACGGGTCTCACCTCGACGATGTTTGTGGAGATTTGGCCGAGGCGGCAAGTTATCTTTGAGGTTTATCGGACCCTTTCATGTCCTCAGAAGAGTTGGGAAGGTGGCTTACCGCTTAGCTCTTCCACCTCAGTTTCATAGGGTGCATGATGTCTTCCACGTATCCCAGCTGAGGAGATAGGTGCACGAACATTCTCACATCATCGACCACGGAGAGCTGGATGTCGACGATGGGATGACTTTTACGGAGGTTCCAGTTGATATTGAGGATCAACAGGAGCGGGTCCTTCGTGGGTGGTCGATACCTCTGGTGCATGTTTGCTGGCAACATGGGAACCTCCAGGAGAGCACATGGGAGTGGGAGGCATAGATTCGTGCTCAGTACCCCCACTTGTTTTCCAAGTTTTGAGATGTGGATTAAGGGGATGTAATGCCCTGAGGTGGGGAGAATGTAAAGACCTGGAATTTTCATGTATTTTTTTAAATTAATTGGGAATTTTACGATTAGACAAAAATTGATGGCTCATGATTTCGAGGCCCGGTGTGTCCACAATTAATTTCTGAACTTTGTTTTGGGTATGTTCCATAAACGTACGAGTGGATTTTTCAAACTTTTGAACTGATGCTCAGAATTGAAATCTGAGGGCACCACTGAACTCGTAGCACCGGTACTCGCTTAAAGAGACCTTCACCTCGACCACAGTGGGTCGAGATTGAAATATATATTTTGTGGTTTTCAGGAAAGAATAAAATAAATAGAAATGTTAACATTTTTATTTTATTTTTTGGAAACTTCCCATGTAGATGTTCTTGTGGTAGGGACCACCAAAACTAAAACTCACATGTGAGGTTATGGTGGTGGGGACCAACCGAGCCTAAATTCCCTCCCCCCTAAACTCCAATTTTAAAATGGAGATAACTCTTGAACTCCCCTTTAATGGGTGATAACCTTGGTTGTCCTCCTACTTTAATCGTGCCACCCCCTTTGATTAATTATAACAAGTCATTTAATTAATTAAGCTAATTTGAAATTGTTCCAACAAACTAAATATCCAACATATTCTATTATGTTGGATACCTTTTTCTTTTTAGTGGAGTTGGGGAAACTGTTGGAAAAGGGAGAGAACCTTGGAGGATCACACTTCTCCAACAAAGAACACATTATACAACAAAGAACACTTTCTCCAATGAAGAACGCTCACACGGACGAGGAACGTCTTCAGAGACAATGAACCGATGATTGAGGAAAAACCGACGTCACCAAACTCCATCTATCCCCAATGAAATCGTCTCATTCCTCGCATCCTCCGTCAATAAATATCCGATGTAGGGGTTTAATTTTTTATGATTATTTATTCCCATGTTCTTTCCCTCTAAAATAAGGAACATGGATCAAATCTCTAACTAGTTGATATGCGGTTGATTTCTTTTGCAGGTTTGGAAATAATCATTGTGGGAGGGTTTGACGTTCATTATTCAAGATTTTGTTTGAGCGACTTGCTACTGCTCTAACTCAGAGGGTACGGTCCAAACAATCATGGTGAAACTCCTCCATAAATCTTGGTTCTTTTGTGTGTTCTTCATGATGGTGATGGCGACTGGTGCTAGTGTTTGGCACTGGTGGAACTCAAGAACCTTGACCGACACCACGTCCGACCGCGACGAAGTAGGCGAATGGAAGGCGGTCGAACAAGCCATCCGCTGGAAATGGCATAACGCGCGACTGCAGTACCGCAACAGCCCCGTCGTTTAGCGGAGATCCACTGGTCCGCGGCCTCCACCACCCCCGGCCTCCGCCACCCGCGGCCTCCGCTGACCATGGCCTCCGCCACCTGCGGCCCTCCGCACCGCCCCATGGCCCTCCACGCCGCCCCCGCGGCCTCACCTCCCTTAGAACCCGCCGTTGGAGGCCCTCCAGACCACCCTGCGGCTTCGCTGCCTTATGGCCGTCTGTGACGCCCTGTCGCCTCGCCACCCTGCGGCCCTCCACGCAGACCCAAGACCTCCGCAGCCTCGGCGCCACAACCCAGGCCGAGCCACCCAGCGTAGGCTGGGCCGGACCCATCTTGGGCCGGGCTGGACCCAGCGTGTTGGGCTGGGTTGACCTGAATTGGGTCGACCTAGGCCGTGTCGGGCCGGGTTCATCCAACCGAGTCAGACCAGACCCGGACCCACTTCAACCAATTTATGCTCTTTTGACCATAACATTGGCCCCATGAGTATGTTTGATGAACCATCTATGATACCAAAAACCTTAGAGCGAGACTTTCCCTTTGGTATACCCCACTAGATATTTGGGATAAAGGTGGTCAAACAATTGGGTTGGATCGAACACGAATCCAACCGGGACCTCAGGACTAAAAGGTTAATAACTTACAGACCGGACGTCCAATTGATGCACTGTTTGTTACGTTGATACCCCAATGGCATGGTGGTCCTTTGATATACTTCTTAGTGTAATTTAGTGGAATTTAGAGTATTCACTAGTGTCTTGAGGAGTGGACACTCCCGGAGATGTGCAAGATTAGTGCGGGAACCCTGCAGCTGGCTTTGACTTGAGAAATGGATCCTTTGTTGGTCTGTAATTGAGGTTCCCACATTGAACCACTCTAGGATTCCATACGGGACAACTCTAGGATCCTGTGTGGGTCAGATGATGTACTATGATCCTATCTGGGTTTGATGACATACTGACAATGTACTAGGATCTTGTGTGGGTCTAACGACGTACAGATATCATGATGAATGAACTGCGATCCTATGTGGGTCAGAACTAAGCAATCCTATGTGGGTTAGCACCTAGCAATCCTATGTGGATCAGCACCTAGCGATCCTGTGTGGGTCAGCACAGAGCGATCATGTGGGGGTCAGCCTCGAGCAATCCTGTGTGGGTCAGCACCGAGCGATCTTGTGTGGGTCCGCACCTAGAGATCATATGCGGGTTTGATGATGATTTAGGATCCTTCGTGGGTATGCCTCTTAATGGAGTATGATGATTCAGTAGTTATATCTAATCATCTTTACTACCATACCTATGTTATACCTGGTGTGGGCAGAGTCTGTATCTATGGGGTACATTCCTTCATGGCAATACCTTGGTGGTATTATTCTATGTGGCGTACCTATATGGTACATACCTGCATGGTAGTCCTTCATTTTTGTAACAAATGAGCTTTTGGCTAATGAGTTGGGCCTTGTGTTTCCTCATGATTGAGATGGGTTTAATTGATAACTTAGGTATATGTATGGGCATATACCTAAGTAGGATTTGTAGTTGTTTACATGTTTTGTGGATTATCCTTCGTGGATTTTGTGAGACCATGAGGGTCTCGGGGTCCCTTCAGAGTATCATTATACTCACCCCTAAATGGGATATGCCCACACCATGTTGTGTTCGGTTCAGAAGACAGACAACGCTGATCGAGGCTGAGAGTGCCAGGACTGGAGGTAGCTCAGAGGTGGATGTTGGATGAGGCGAACTGCAGAGACGATAGTTTGTGAGTTGTACCTACCCTTCAAGTTGGATTCATGGTGGAGAATCTATGAGCTTCTTTACAACTATCAGTTGTCTTGTACTATACATTTTTCCTTTTACTTTCTAGTTAGTCTTGTATTCTGGCCCCTTTTTTACTTACTGTACTCACTTTGTTTACTATATAGTTTGCTTGAGTTCGTATCGTGTTGTGTTCTTGGTTGCTTGTGTTTATAGTTTATAAAGGAAATGTCTTCCCGGTTTTAGGGAATATGCCTTCAGTGCTAGTCACTAGCCCCTAGCCTATGGAAGGCGAGCTTGGGGTGGTCACGACATGGGGCCCGGGGGACGGGTCGTGACAATATACGTGTGTGTGCATGTGTATGTGAAACTATATTTATGTAGTATGTGTACTGTCACAAAACAGCCCATATACTCAAGTACCCTGATAACCGATCCAACTCTGAGATGGTCTGAAGGGTGTTTCTGATCCCCATAGGTTTTCAACTAGCACTTGGCATTATACAAGATCAAGAGGGAACAAATTTTCCACAAAAAATGGAAGATAAAATATTTACAAGTCAGTATGCTCAACACTCCAAAGGGAGAATGTACTATAAATGAAAGAGGTATAAAAAACCCCAAAGAAGTACATCATCAAAGTACTCAATAAATGGAAAGATAAAACTCAAATATCCCAAAGGAAACAACATACCATGTTGAAAAATGATCGACCAGTCACAACCTCACTCCATGGAACAAATGATCATGAAATCCCACCACCTATAGGTGGATCATTCTCTTTTCTAGGACCTAGCATAAAAAATATTCAAATGCATGAAGGAAAATGTAGGGCGTGAGATATAATTCCCAGCAGGGTCTCACAAAGTGTTACACAATCAATACCATAACAATTTACCATTTATGGTATATATTTAAATAAACAAGGAATGACATTACATTTTTCATAGTTTAAACCAAAACATGCTTCCATAATCAAAAGATGACAGATATATCAAAATAGCTTTCAAATATGATTAAATGAGAATTTTACTTAAAACAACTTATATAAATCTATTGGCATGAATAAAATAGTTCAATGATTTTACAAAATGTATAATATATTGAAAAATCACATCAAAGTACCATGTAAAAATCCCCATGGTAGTCTATTTTATCAGATAATAGGATCCTCAGACATCATAGTAATGATCTCAACTCTAGTTAGGTATTCACTCAAAAATACACCCTAATAGGGGAAGCCGTCAAGGGCAGTCCACATCCCATAAAGGGTGACCCATAAAGAGAAGTCATGCCATAGTAGTTTTAGTATCATTTATCATCATAAAACCATTTTTGGGGGGTTAAGGTCCTAGAATTCTTGTCTAAGAAAGCACTAACTTCCCAGACAAACATGTTCTTCAAATAATCAGTCAATCAAATTGAAATTCAATCATTTCAAAACATTTCAAAATTTAATATCCCAATTTCGCCTCTTTAACATGCCTTTTTCTATTTCAGAACCAAATCATAGGGTTTTCATCATTTCATTCCATTTAATATCACTTCTCATTTTCATCCATTTTCTCAATACCAACATCAAATCATTTCATTATAATTATTTCCAAATCAAGCCATTATTTTTAAAAAATACATCCCACAATTCTTGTTCCATTGAAATTGTGGTTTCTATCAAAACTCATTCCCATTTCAAATTAAAAATAAAATCCTCACAATTTATTGTTTTTAAATAAATTGAAAACACATTTAATTTTAATTAGTAAATTCATGGTTTCAATCATAGTGAAAATAATTGTGGAACCACATACATTTAATCAATTATCCATAAATTAACACATGCAACATGATAATCTAATGAAGAACAAAGGTGAGGAAGAATTAAGAACGCATCCTAGAATCAAGATCTAAATAAACATATTTGAGATCAATCAATTACATTATGATCTATCAAAGTATAATAAGGAGAGAAAGATATGCCATAAGAAAACACATGAGTGGAGATCCACTTATCAAGAGGAAAATGAACAAGGTTTTCACCACTTTCATCTGCAAAGGAATGTGTTTGGAGGATTCAAAATCACCTAGGGAGACTCTAGGTCGTGATAGGGAGAGATCAGGTTAAAATAAAAAGAAAATTAGATGTGAAACACACTTAAAACTGCCCATATCAAGATTTATATGGTGTATAACCCCGGTTCACATCGTGTAATCCACAAATCCTGCAGACCACAAAATAGGTGTCACCTTTTTATTAGAATCTTATTTTCCCTTACACATTGTGAATTTCAAATATATAGTGTGTAAACATTAATTCACTAAAAATTCATCATGGAATATTCCTGGAAAATAATTTCATGATGTGAAATCCCATCACATGGTGTGTTATTTCCCATAAGATAGCAGAAAACCTTGATTCTACTAAAAACTGAAATACAATAAAGGAAACCCAAGACCAAAGGAAAATGAATACCTCATGAAAGGTAACATGGTTTTACATCCTCCCCACCATAAAAACGTTCTACCCCTATAAAACCTATAAATAAATATCCACATCAAAAAGGTGACACCACTGCTCTATCATCAGTGCCTCATTCTCCCACATCTCATAAAAATCCAAACCATGTTGTCATATCATGTGTACTAATGGTATCAACCTCCCATGAAGTACCTTTGTCTCAGAATCAAAAATCCTAATTGGAATCTCAGTCATGGATAAATCAAGATCAACAACAAGATCAATCCATCTTAAAACATTAGATGAATTAGATAGATACTTTTAAATATGAGAAATGTGAAACACGTTGTGTATCAACATCAACTAATGTGGTACTGCAAAATGGTATGCCACTTTCCCCACCCTCTAAACAATCTCAAAATAGTCTACATAGTGAAGACTAAGATTCACTTTCCTCCCAATCCATTAAATACCCAACTGAGGTGAAACTATCAAGAACACCTGGTCACCAACAATTAACTCTAATGGTCTATGACACCGATCAACATAAGACTTACACCATCTCGGTTTCATCAACATTATATGATGAATCGACTAAATTATTTCTATCATATCTTCGAACAGCTTGGTCCAACAAAATAACTTTAATCAATCTTTGAACAAGACCATAGATATTTTAAAAGTCAGGCATACAGGGCCTCAAAAGGATCAATTTGAATTATTGACTGGTAACTGCTATTATAAGAAAGCCCAACCAGTCTCAAACATATTTCACAAGATCCACTAAAATCAAGGATATATGAATGAAGCATTCCCTCAAGAATCTATATGGCCCTCTCTTTCTATCCATCCATTTGTGGATGGCCAGTTGTACTCAAAAGAATCTGATATCACATCACCTCTAGAAGGCCTCAACAAAAAGGAGAGGTAAAATGGGGATATATTTCTGAGATCATAGAAAAAGGTACATCATGAAAATAAATAATCTCTTTCACATAGATATTTCATAGCTCTATAACTTTCGTGGTATCCTGAATGGGTATGAATTGATTCAATTTGGTTAGTCTATCGATCACAACCCATATCGTATTCTTCTTTTGATGGGTATGAGGAAAAAAAATTTAAAATTTTTATAGAGATCTTATACCACTTCCAAGTCTGCACTGATGTTGGATGATGTAAAACCAAAGGTATCTAGTGCTTATACATGTCATATTGATAGGAATAACAATTAAAAACAATGTTAGTGTTGTCATATCTCATACCTGATCACCAGAATCATCGATGTATATCATAAAACATCCTTGTGGTTTCTGGGTTCAAATCCCCTTGAGAATTATGGAAATTAATTAGCCCCTAATATAGGCTAATATTAATTATTTAAAATATAATATTTATTTTATTTATAAATCATAAAAACCATTTTTAGTTCATTTTACACCTTGAACATTATTTCACATTATGATTGTAATTCCTTCTTAAATGCACTATTACGTGGTAGATTCTTCAACAACTCATAAAACCCAAAATGGTCTTGATTTTATTTTCATATTATATTTTCATATTATATTTTCAGGTCTCCCATGCTATAAGGAACAATTCATGACTTTAGAGCACTTGAAGATTCACATTGGAAGACCACCAAAGTAGACCTTGAACCAACAACATTTTGGGAGAAGTGAACTGGACATCATCCCAATAAAAGTATTGTAGATGACATGTTTCAAGCCCAATTATTCTGAAACTTTATCTGAAAATATAATATATTTTTGGGTAACATTTCATTAAAAATTGTTCCATGCTAATTCATATTTTTCAGTGGAGTTCCATGTGGCCCAAGTTAAAGATGAAATTATAGGCTAGATTATGCGGCCCAGAAAATAGCCCACCAATTAAATAATATCTCGAACACCACAAAATATTTGAACTGAAATTTTACATACCATTAGGAGACATCCTGGGATACATTTTATCCTTACATGTCCCAGTCTAATTTATCCATCTAGAAGGTCATTTCGTCTCTTCTGTTAGGTGGATGAAAACTGGCTATCACTTCAGGGAAAGAGTGGAAAAGTCTACTCTACATGAATTTTCCACCCACCTAGGCCAACCAAAATTAATTAAAGAGACTCAGAATGTGGGAGGCTCGACCCAAGGCTTCCTAAATTCCAATTTAAGTCAGTATTGGTTGAGGATTGAATGATATTGGATCTTTCTTTACATTGTAATGTTATAATATTGGTTTGTATTTGTAACGTTCTTCATTATCATTTAAGTTGTTTGAGTCACATTAGTTTTTAATAAAAGTACTTCTTATTCTCTTATTATAATATTCTAAATATCACTTTGATACCATTTCCTCAATGTGTGAACTTATTCACACTAAACATTGTAATATTATTCACACAACGGTGGAGTGATTGTTATTTTGTTGTTTTTACTACTTCAATTCGGCCCTTATGAGCCTACATCCCGCTTCCGTTGAGAACATGTCATCAGTGGATGGATAACTATTTTATGGGTTTCTCTAAGGGAGTAGAAAGTTGATGGATTGGATTTTATTTCTCACTCTCTAAATGTCATTAATTTATTTAATTTTTGTTTCTTTTATTCAATTATTTTCTCTCTTCCTCTTCCTTATTGAATTTATTTTCCCCACTTTTTTATTCTAATTTGATTCTTTGACTTGGAGTGCTCATGAAAATTATCATATAAGTGTATAATTGATTGAATTTGTTTGTGACGGTGTTTAACCAGTATGTTATGAGGTTAGTTTGAATTCATTGAATGAATCCTTCTTGAGTTAATGAAATTGAAATCATTAAAAAAAGGAATTCATCCAATCCACCCTGAGAAATTACCTAGAATCAACTCATTTTCCCGTCATTTGAATTCACATAGATCTCTTAGTTCTCTTTTAAAACCATATAAAATAAACTCATGTTGGCCACTTTATATCCAAAAATAAATACCTTTTATATTGTGGGACTATAGGTACTTCTTAGGTCTTTGAGGACTCCACAACTCAAGTTAAACAACAACAGACCGCTTAACCCTAAAATCATGGGTAAATTTTGGAGAGGACAAATTTTGGCACCATTGTTGGGGACCTAATTAAGTTATCTTAGACACTGTATTTATTTTTTAACCCCACTTCTCTACTATCATCCCCAATTTCATTCATATGGAAAACCCTTTAGAACAAATACAAACATGGGGAATCTCTCCCTACTTTGATCACCCCACACCAAGTGTGATATACAATGACCATCCTAGTTTTTTCTAGTGAGATAATCAACAACCGATTAAGCCACAATTTTTTAACTCTTATTTTCCACAAAAAATTCCAACCTATTATGAGTTCCAATCCAAACAAGACCAATCAGAACATCCTCATATGGAATTCCAACAACTTAATTATCCTCTTAGAATAGAACATCTGTCTCAACCCCTTTCCCATCTTGATCCACATCCACTAATTTTGAAATTGTGTCAAACAATGGAGATAATTTCTTCTAAGGTTTCATCCTTGAGAGTATAACTAAAAGCATTGAAACAGTTATGGAACCCATTCCCAGTGAGGTTGTCCATTCCACATCATTCATAAAAGAATCTTGTTACACACAATCATCTCATGAAAATACTAAAGAAAATTCCTTTTAACCTAGAATACCTGAAGAACATGAAGAAATATTTTATGGGTGTCTAAATGTAGAGGAAATTGATTTCTTTTATTCACAAGAAGGAAATTTGACATCATGGATTGAGTGTCCTGAATATTCCTCCATTGTTGATTTTTCAGAACTAAAAATCATTGCACCGTTGGGAGAAATAAAAAAACTTCGAGTTCATAACTACTACTGAAACTAATATTTCCAATTTGGTGGTTGAATATTCCATTAAAAAAGAACCATTTTTGTTGAGAAATTAATAAAATGAAATTTATTTGGATTCAAAATCTCTACCTATGTCTGAATGTCCTATCTAACCAGAGCTCAAAATTATTTCCCATCCTTCCCCACTCAAGTATCCCTTAATAGGGTATAATCATGAACTTTCAATTGGAATTCATTCTTCTCTTGAATCCAAAAAATTAATAATGATCATTGATTTTTTAGGCAAGACTACCGAGTAAACTCGAACAACCATTTCTAATATTCCTTGTATTTTCCCACTCATTGTAGAATATAGGTTTGTACATGACACAAATTCTAAAAAAATAATCAATCTCAAGAAAGAAGAATTGAATAAATATGGGGTCATTAAAATTATTGAAGTTGGATTTGGGTAATTTAAGGGGGTTCAAGTCGAGATAATGACGTTAAACAAAAGTGATACACAAAAGGAAATCTGTGGTTTTCATGTATTCTATCATTTTGAATAATATTTATTTTATATTTCAATATTTTAAAAAAAATTACTGATTTTGTTGAACTGTTCTTATTTTATTAGTATGGATGGGTATGAAAGGGGAGCACCATATTCATCCATGTCATGTGGTGTGATCCCTGAGTAATACCTTACCTAGAAATTTAAAAAGAAGACAATGTATCATCAGTTTATTTTTTCTTAAGTTATAAAAAAGGACATGTCATGGGTTGTGGGGAAAAGCCTGTCACAACTGACCAAGCCATTGGGACTCGAACCCAGGACAGAAGGGAGACTAGGGAATTCATTTTCAACATGAACCACCAGGTGACATCATTCCATGATTCTCATTTTCAATGTCCTCTTTAAACTTCTCTTCTAAACCCCCTTCTAATTTTTCTTTTCTTTAAACACTAGGGACCGTGTCATTCAATGTTGGGGGAGATGAAATAAAAAAATTGATTTAGTGTGCATAAAAAAATGTGTGTAAGGAACATTTTCATTAACCTTGAACCTGATAACACACATTTCAAACTCTGAAATTAGATATCAAATAATTTTTCATGCCTTGATTCTCATTTTAATGATTTTATTAGTTCGTGTGCATAGATTTTGGAAAGGGCAGTTTTCTGAATTGATTTTTCACCGTTTATACTTTCGTCCATTTAATAACAAAAAAAATCTCGTCCTCTATATTGTGGGATATTAGTTTGAGTTCATGGGGTCCCATAATAAATGGCATAGGTTTGGTCATCATGTTAATTTTAACATAAGTATTCTAAAAAACAAAAAAAATAAAAAAATCAATTGCACATAGAGAAATAGATTAATATAATGTGTGGATTTTGGCACTTGGGGATCATGACTTCATAGTTTTCTGGACCAAAGTTAGGCATTTTATCTCTATTTTTGGTAATTTGAATTTGTTTTTTATTGATTAAACTTAAGATGGTTCCTGATAAGGTGAGCATCACTTGGTTCCCTAATGTATTTGAGCAAGGTAGTCATCGACAAAGTCTTGCTACATGGGTTGAATCGATTGAATTCAATTTCAATTACCATGGAAAAATTGAAATAGAACTAATCAAAAATAAAAACAAAAATAAATAAAAAAATAAAAAATTAATACTCATCTTAATATTAAATTTTGACTCCTCCTAGTTCTTCTATCTTTTCTCCATTGAATGAAAATGAACCTCCATGTCTTTTTGATCCACAACACTTCATCATGTTTAATTGAAATTGGAATAAATATGGAGATGAATTTGAATAAAGGAATGGGCTTGGGCTTGGGATATGCCTCTAGATGTAGCTTGTTTTAAATGATTTTTATGGGTTTCATAATTTTTTGGTATGAGGTCTTTGTGTGAGAAATGTGTATTAAAATGTTTGTTTTTGGAAAAAGGAATTCGAATTTCATATTTTTGAGATATATTTTGCTCGGGAGTAGAAAAACTCAAGATGGGGGGAGTGATTATCCCCTAAAATATGCCAATATTCACCATTTATAATATAATATTGATGTTATTTATTAATCATAAACACCATTTTTAGTGCATTTTACACTTTCAACATTATTTCACAGTACGATTATAATTCGTTCTTAAAATGCACTATTACATGATACATTATTGAACATCTCACAAAACAAAAAATAGTCCTGATTTTATTTTCATATTTAATTTTCTATTCTCCCATGACAAAAGGAACAATTCATTCTTTTGGAGAAATTGAAGATTCACATTGGAAGACCACCAAAGTGATCCTTGAACCAACAACATTCTAGGTGAACTGAACTAGACATCAACCCAATAAAAGTATTGTAGAGGACACATTTCAAGACCAATGATTATAAAACTTTATCTAAAGATATAGTATTTCATGAGGAACCTTTCATTAAATAGTGGCCTAAGATAATTTGAAATTTTATTGGAGTTCCAAGCGGACCATTTTGAAGATGAAATTTGGGGCCAGATTCTGCGGCCCAGAAAAACATCCCAAAATTTAAAACATATCTCAAAAGCAACAATATATTTTTGGCTGAAATTTTACAGACTATTAGATGACATCTGGGGATACATTTTATCATTCTATGTTCCACTCTAATTTGTCCATCTTGAAGGGAATTTTGGCACTTCTTTTCGGTTGATGCAAGCTAGCTGCCACTTCAGAGCAAGAGTGGAAAAGTCTCATCTACATTAATTTTTCACCCACCTAGGCCCACCACAATTAATTAAAGAGACTTGGGTAGTAGGTGGATCGACCCCAGGCTTCCTAAATTTCTATTTAAGGTAGTAGTGATGGAGGATTTAGGTATATTGGAGATTTGTTTTCATTGTTATGTCATTATACAAATTTTCCTTTGCAACGTTCTTCTTTCTCATGTAAGTTGTTCGAATTAACTTAGTTTTTAATGATTGTTATTCTTATTCTCTTATTATTTTATTCTTAATATTACTTTGATACTATTTTTACAAGGATTGAACTTATTCACACTAAACCTTGGGATATTCGTCACACAATGGTGGAGTGATCATTATTTTGTTGTTTTTACTTCTTCAATTCCGCCCTTATAAGTCCACTTCCTGCTTCCATTGAGAAAATGTCATCAATGGAGTGATAACTCTTTTATGGGTTGATCTAAGGGAGTAGAAAGGGGCTAGATTGGATATTATTTCTTACTCTCTAAATTTCATTAATTTATTTTATTTGATTTTCTTTTATTAAATGATTTTCTCTCTTCCTCTCCTTATTGAATTTATTCTCCCCATTTTTCTTTTATAAATTGATCATTTACCTACGAGTTCTCATGAAAATGATCCTACAAGTGTATATGTGATTATCATGTGTTTTTGATGGTGTTTAAATAGTAATTGATGAGGTTAGTTTTAATTCATTGAATGAATCCTTCTCGAGTTAATGAAATTGAAATCATTAAAAAAGGAATTCATCTAATCCACCCCAAGTAATAATCTAGGATCAACTCATTTTCTCATAATTTGAATTCCCATAGATCTCTTAGTTCTCTTTTAAAATCATCTTAAATCAAACCATGTTTTCCACTTTATAGCCAAAAATTCATCTCATTATATTGTGTGTCTATAGGTACTTCTTCGGTCTTTGAGGATTTGACAACCCAAGCTAAACTACAAGAGACTACTTAACCCTAAAATATTGGGTAAATTTGGGCGAGGAAAATTTTTGGCACCGTTGTCGGGGACCTAAGTAAGATTTTTTAGACATTATCTTCTTTTTCTCACCCCACTTCTCTATTCTATTCCTCAATTTCATTCCTATGGAAATCCCTTTTGAACAAATCTAAACACGGTGAACCTCTCCCTACTTTGATCACCCCACACCAAGTGTGATGTACAATGACCATCTTAGTTTCTACTAGTGGGATAATAAAAAACCGATTGAGCCACAATTTTTTAACTCATATTCTCCACAAAATATTCCAACCTATTATAAGTTCCAATCCCTGCAAGGCCAATCATAACATCCTCATGAGGAATTCCAATAACTTAATTATCCTCTTGGAATAGACCATCTGTTTCAACCCCTTTCCCATCTTGATCCACATACATTCATTGAGAAATTGTTTCAAATAGTGGACTGAATTAATTATGAGGTTTCATCATTGAGAGTAGAACTAAAAATCCTTGAAAAATTTACGGAACCCATTCCCAGTTAGGTTGTCCATTCCCCATCATTCATATAAAAATCTTGTTACACACAAACATCTCATGAAAATGATAAAGAAATTTCATTTCAAACTATGATACCTAAAGAGCATGATGTAATCGTTGATGGGTGTTTAACTGAAGAGGAAACTAATTTTTTGTATTCACAAGAGGGAAATTTGACATCATGGATTGAGTGTCCTAAATATTTCTCCATTGATGATTTTTTAGAACTAAAAATCACTACACCATTAGGATAAATAAAAAACGTAGAGTCCATACCCATTATTGAAATTAATATTTCCAATTTTTTGGTAGAATATTTTATTCAAAAGGTGCCATTTTTTTAGAAAATTGGATAATTAAACTGATTTGGATTCAAAATCTTAACATGTTCCTGAATGTCCTATACAATCCGAGATCAAAATTATTTTCCATCATTCCCCTCTCAAGTATCCCTTCATAGGGTATAGTCATGAACTTTCAATTGGAATTCATTCTTCTATTGAAAACGAAAAAGTTGGACTAATCATTGATTTCTTATGCTGGACTACAGAGAAAAATATATCAACCATTTCTGATATTTTTTAGATTTTCCCACTCATTGTAGAACATAGGTTTTTACATGACCCAAATTCTAAACAAAGAATCAATCTCAATGAAGTGGAAGTGGATAAATATGGGGTCTTTAAAATATTTAAAGTTGGTATTTGGTATGTTAGGGGGGTTCACATTGAGATGACAACGTTAAACAAAAGTTCCAAATGGGAGGAAACCTATGGTTTTCTTGTTTTCTATCATTGTGAATCAAATTTATTTATTATTTTGATATTTAAAAAAAATACCTTAAACTATTGAACTATTCTTCTTTTATGAGTAAGGATGGGTTTGAATGGGGAGTTCCGTATTCATCCATGTCATGTAGTTTGATCCCTGAGTAATACCTTACCCAGAAATTTAAAAATAATTCAATGTATCATCATTTTATTTGATTTTATTTTTATGTTTTTGTAGGTAATGAAAATAAAAAAAAATTAAAATGAAACAACGTAGGTCATGGGGAAAATCCTGTCACAACTAGACAAGACATTGGGACTTGAGCCCAGGATCAAAGGAAGATTGGGGCACACATTTTCAACATCAACCCCTATGTGACTTCATTCCATGATTATCATTTTCAATTTCCTTTTTTAAGTCCTCTACAATACCCCCTTCTATGTTTTCTTTTCTTTAAACATTATGGACAATGTTATTTAATGTTGGGGGGAGATGAAATAAAAAAATTTATTTTGTGTGCATAAAAAAATATGTGCATGGAAAACAATTAATTAACCATAAACATTATAAAAAACATTTCAAACTCTGAAATTGGATATCAAATAATTTTTCATGCCTTGATTCTGATTTTAATGCAAGTTTAAGTTCATGTCCATATATTTTGGAAAGTTCGGTTTCCTGATGTGATTTTTCACTGTTTATATTTTCATCCATTTAATAAAAAAACATCCTTCTCCTCTAGATTGTGGGGTACTAGTTTTAGTTCTTGGGGTACCATAATAATTGTCATAGGTTTGTTGATCATTTTAATTTTAACATGAGTACTCTAAAAAAAATTGAGTTGCACGTAGAGTAATGAATTGAACTAATGTGTGGATTTTGGCACGTGGGGATCATGAATTCGTAGTTGTCTCGCCCGAAGTTGGGAATTTTCTATCTATTTTTGGTAATTTGATTTTTTTATTGAGTAAAATCAAGATGATTATTGATTATGCGATATTAACTTAGTTCCCTAAGGTCTTTGATCCCGGGATTCATCGACAATGTCTTTCTACATGGGTTGACTCGACTAAGTTCAATTTCAATTACCATGGAAAATTTTAAAAATAAAATAAAAATAAAATAAAAATAGAAAAAAATGATTACTCATCTTAATATTAAAATTTGATTGCTCCTAGTGCATCCATATTTTCTCCCATGAATGAAAATGAACTGTAATGTCCATTGCGACACACAACACTTCATCATGTTTAATTGAAATTGGATGAAATATGGTGATGAATTTGAATAAAGGAACGGGTTTGGGATTGGTATATACCTTTGTACCTAGATTTTTTTAAATGATTTTGATGGGTTTCAGAATTTTTTAGTATGAGGTCATTGGGAGAGCAATGTGTATTAAAATGTTTTTTTTTGGAAAAAGGAATTTGAATTTTATATTTTTGAGATATATTTTTCTCGGGAATAGAAAAACTCAAGATAGAGGGTGTGATTATACCCTAAAATATGCCAATATTCATTGTTTATAATATAATATTCATGTTATTTATTAATCATAAACACCATTTTTAGTGCATCTTACACTATGATCTTTATTTCACATTATAATTGTAATTCCTTCTTAAAATGCACTATTACATGATAGATTATTGAGAATATCATAAAACACAAAATAGTGTTGATTTTATTTTCATATTTTATTTTCATCTCTCCCATGCTCTAAGGAAAAATTCATATTTTTTATTTCCTAGAAGAGTCAGATTGTAAGACCACCAATGTGGGCCTTGAACCAACTACATTCTGGGTAAAGTGAACTGGACATCAGCTCCATAAAAGTTCTGTGAAGGACTAGTTTCATGTCCAATGATTCTAAAAATTTATATAAAGATATAGGATATCATGAGGAAAATTTAATTAAATAATTGTCCAAGCTAATTTTGATTTTTAATTGAGTTACAGGAGTCCCAAGTTGAAGACGAAATTATGGCGCAGATTTTGCGGCCCAGAAAAAAAGTCCACCATTAAAAACATATCTTGAAAAAAACAAATTATTTTTCAATAAAATTTTACAATGTATTAGAGAAAATCTAGGGATAAATTTTATTATTCTTTGGACCAGCCTAATTCGTCTATATAAAATGTAATTTTGGCAGTTCCTACCGGTGGATACAAGCAGGTTGCCACTTCTGGGAAAGTGTGGAAAAGTCTCCTCTACATTAACATTCTACCCACCTAGGCCGACAAAAATTAATTAAAGATACTTGTACAGTTGATGGATCAACTGAATACTTCCTAAATTCCTATTTAAGGCAGTATTGGTGGTAGATTTAGGGATCTTTGATCTTTTTTTTTCACTGTAATGTTATTATGTCGATTTGTATTTGTAACATTCTTCTTTCTCATGTATATCGTTAAAATCACCTTAGTTTTTAATAAAAGTTCTTATTATTCTCTTATAATGTTATTATTAATATCACTTTGATATAGATACCTCAATGTGTAAACTTATTCACACTGAACATTTTGATATTCTTCACACAACGGTGGAGTGATCAATATTTTATTGTTTTTACTTCTTCAATTCCACCCTTATGAGTCTACTTCGTGCTTCAGTTGAGAACATGTCATCAATGGAGGGCTAACTTATATATGGGTTGATCTAAGGGAGTAGAAAGGGGCTGTATTGGATTTTATTTCTCACTCTCTAATTGTCATTTATTTCTTTTATTTGAGTTTCTTTTATTCAATGATTTTCTCTCTTCATCTTCCTTATTGAATTTATTCTCCCAACTTTTATTTTCTAATTTCATCCTTTACCTTGGAGTGCTCATGAAAATTATACTACAAGTGTATAGGTGATTATCATGTGTTTTTTATGGTGTTTAACTATTAAGTGATGAGGTTAGCTTAAATTCATTGAATGAATCCTTCTCAAGTTAATTTAATTGAAATCATGAAGAAAAGGAATTCATCCAATCCACCCCGAGCAATAACCTAGGATCAACTGATTTTATAATAATTCAAATTCACATAGATCTCATAGTTATCTTTTAAAACCATCTAAAATCAAACCATGTTGGCCACTTCATATCCAAAAATCCATCCCACTATATTGTGTGTCTATAGGTACTTCTTAGGTCTCTGAGGATTTGAAAACCCCATCTAAACTACAAGTGACCGCTTAACCCTAAAATCTTGGTTAAATTTGGGAAAGGCCGAATTTTGGTTCCTTTTATGGGGACCTAAGTAAGTTATCAGAGACACTATATTCCTTTTCTCACCCCATATCTCTATTTTCATCCCCAATTTGATTCCTATGGAAAACCCTTTTTAAAAAATCCAAACATTTGGAACCTCTTTTTACTTTGATCACCTCACACCAAGTGTGATGTACAATGACCATCCTAGTTTCTACTAGTGGGATAATCATTAACTGATTGAGCCACAATTTTTTAACTCATATTCTCCAAAAAACATTCCAACCTATTACGAGTTCCAATCCCAACAAGGCCAATCAGAACATCCTCTTGTGGAATTCCAACAACTTAATTATCCTCTTGGAATTGACAATCATTCTCAACCTCTTTCCCATCTTGATCAACATACATTAATTGAGAAATTGTGTCAACAAATGGATAAAATTAATTTTGAGGTTTCATACTATAGAGTATAACTACAAATCATTGAAATAGTTATGGAACCCATTCTTAGTCAGGTTTTCCATTCCCCATCATTATTAGAAGAATCTTGTTACACACAACCATATCATGAAAATGCTCAAAAAATTTCCATTGAACTTATGATACCTGAAGAACATGATGTAATAGTTGATGGGTGTTTAAATGAGGATAAAACTAATTTTTTTTATTCACAAGAGTGAAATTTGACATCAAGGATTGAGTGTCCGGATTATTTCCTTATTGATGATTTTTGAGAACTAAAAATCACTACACCATTGGGAGAAATAAAATAATTATATTCCCTACAGATTAGTAAAACTAATACTTCCAATTTGGGGGTTGAATATTCCATTCAAAAAGAACTATTTTTGTTGAGAAATTTAGAAAATGAAACTGATTTGGATTAAAAATATTGGCCTATGTATGAATGTTCTATCTAACCTGAGCTCAAAATTGTTGTCCATCCTTCCCCGCTCAAGTATCCTTTCATAGGTTATAATAATAAACTTTCAATTGTAATTCATTCTTCTCTTGAAACTAGAAAATTTGTAATGAACTTTTATTTCATAGCTAAGGCTATAGAGGTAACTGGATCAACCATTTCTGATATTCCTTGGATTTTCCCACTCACTGTAGAACATAGGTTTGTACTTGATACAAATTCTAAACAAAGAATCAATCTCATTAAAGAAGAAGTGGATAAATATGGGGTCCTTAAAATTTTTAATGTTGGTATTGGGTAAGTTAGAGGGGTTCAAGTCGAGATAACAACGTTAAAATAAGCGCTACACGGGAGGCAACCTATAGTTTTCATGTTTTCCATCATTGTGAAACATATTTATTTTTTTATTTTGATATTTTAAAAAAATACCTTAGACTATTGAACTGTTATTATTTTATGAGTAAGGATGGGTATGAAAGGGAAGTTCCATATTCATCTATGTCACGTGGTGTGATCCCTATGTAATAACTTACCCAAAAATTTAAAAAGAATACAATGTTTCATTAGTTTATTTTATTTTATTTTTATGTTTTTGTAGGTTAAAAATATAAAAATAAAAAAAAGTAAAAAATATTAAAATGTCACGTCGTGGGTTGTGGGGGAAATCCCATTACAACCGGCCAAGATACTAGGACTCAAACCTAGGACCAGTGGGAGGCTGGGGAATTTATTATCAACATCGACCACCAGATGACTTCATTACATGATTCTAATTTTCAATATCCACTTTTAAATCTTCTCCTAGACCCCTTCAATGTTTTCTTTTTGTTAAACATTAGGGACGATGTTATTCTATGTTGGGGGGAGACTAAATAAAAAAATTGATTTTGTGTGCATAAAAAAATGTGTGGAAGGAAAATTTTCACTAACCATGAACATGATAACACACATTGTAAACTATGAAATTGGATATCAAATAATTTTTCATTCCTTGATTCTGATTTTAATGAAAGTTTAAGTTCATGTGCATAGATTTTGGAAAGTGCGGTTTTCTGATGTGATTTTTTACCATATATATTTTCATCCATTTAATAAAAAAACACAATTTTCATCCCTTAGATTGTGGGGTATTATTTTGAGTTCTTAGGGTCCCATAATAAATGGAATAGGTTTGGTGATCATTGTAATTTTAACATGAGTATTATAAAAAACAAAATAAAAATAAAAAAATCAATTCTGCGTAGAGTAATGGATTGACCCAATGTGTGTATTTTGGTTGTTGGGGATCGTGACTTCATAGTTGTCTGGACAGAAGTTGGGAATTTTATCTCTATTTGTAGTTATTTGAAATTTTTTATTGTGTAAACATAAGATGATGTCCAAGTACGTGAGATTCACTTGGTACCCTAAGGTCTTTGAGCCTACGAGTCATTGGTAAAGTCTTGCTACATGGGTTGACTCAATTGAGCTAAATTTCAATTACCATGGAAAAATTTAAATAAAAAACAAAACAAAAATAAAAACAAAACTAAAAAAATTTAAAAAAATGAATATTAATCTTAATGTTAAAATTTTATTCCTCCTATCACTTCCATCTTTTATACCTTGAATGAAAATTAACCTCCATGTCTATTGTGACATACAACACTTCAATATATTTAATTGAAATTGGATGAAATATGGAAATAAATTTGAACAAAGGAATGAGATTGGGCTTGGGATATGCCTCTGGACCTAGCTTTTTTAGATGGTTTTTATGGGTTTTATAAATTTTTGGTATGAGGTCTTTGGGTGAGAAATGTGTATTAAAATTTTAATTTTGGAAAAATGAATTCGAATTTCATATTTTTGTGATATATTTTTCTCAGGACAATCTAAACTCAAGATGGGGGTGTGATTAGACCCTAAAATAGGCTAATATTTATTTTTTATAATATAATATTCGTTTTATTTATCAATCATAAACACCATTTTAGTTCATTTTACATTTTGATCATTATTTCACATTATGATTGTAATTCCTTCATAAAATTCACTATTACATGGTACATTTTTGAACATATCATAAAATAAAAAATTTTCTTGATTTTATTTTCGTATTTTATTTTCAAGTCTCCCATGATATAAGAAAAAATTCATGCTTTTAGAGAACTTGAATATTCACATTTGAAGACCACCAAAGTGGTCCTTGAACCAACAATATTCTGGGTGAAGTGAATTGGACATCAGCCCAATAAAAGTACTGTAGAGGACAATCTTCAAGCCCAAAGATTCTAAAAGTTTATCTAAAAATAGAGTATATCATGGGGAACATTTCATTCAACATTGGACCAAGATAATTCGGACTTTTTAGTGGAGTTCTATGCGGCCCAAGTTGAAGATGAAATTCTGGGCCAGATTCTGCATCCCAGAAAAACAACACACCATTTAAATCATATCTCGAAAACCACAAAATATTTTTGGCTGAAATTTTACATACTATTAGGGGAATTCTGGGGATACATTTAATCCCTATATATCTCAGTATAATTCATCCATATATATGGTCATTTAATTTCTTCCTTTTTGTGGTTGCAAGTTGGCTTCCACTTCGGGACAAGAGTGGAAAAGTCTCCTCTACATTAATTTTCCACCCACCTAGGCCCACCAAAATTAATTAAGGAGACTTATAAAGTTGATTACTCTAACAAAGTCTTTATAAATTCCTATTTACGTAAGTAGTGGTGGAGTAGTTATGGATCTTAGAGCTTTGTTTTAATTTTAATTTTATTATGCTGATTTGTCTTTGTAATGTTCTTCTTTCTCATGTAAGTTGTTCCAATCACCTTAGTTTTTAATATATTTTTTTATTATTATATTATTATATTATTATTAATATAACTTTTATACCTTTACCCCATTTATTAAACTTATTCACACTAAACCTTGTAATATTCTTCACACAACGGTGGAGTGATCGTTATTTTGTTGTTTTTACTTCTTCAATTCCGCCCTTATGGGTCTACTGTATGCTTTCATTGAGAACATGTCATCAATAGAGGGATAACTCTATTATGGGTTGACCCAAGGGATTATAAAGGTTCTATATTGGATTTTATTTCTTACCCTACAAATTTCATTAATTTATTTTATTTGAGTTTCTTTTATTCAATTATTTTCTCTCTTCCTCTTCCTTATTGAATTTATTAGCCCAACATTTATTTTCTAATTTGATCCTATACCATGGAGTGATCATGAAAATTATCATACAAGTGTATAGGTAATTAGTATGTGTTTGTTATGGTTTTTAACCAGTAAGTGATGAGGTTATTTTGAATTCATTGAATGAATCCTTCTCGAGTTAATAAAATTAAAATCATTAATAAAGGAATTCATACAATTCACCCCAAGAAATAACCTAGGATCAACTCATTTTCTCATAATTTTAATTCACATTTATATTTTAGTTCTCTTTTAAAACAATATAAAACCAACCCATGTTGTCCGCTTCATATCCAAAAATCCATCTCTTAATACTGTGTGTCTAAAGGTACTTCTTAGGTCTATAAGGATTCAATAACTAAAGATAAACTACAAGCGACCACGTAACCCTAAAATATTGGGTAAATTTGGGTGAGACCAAATTTTGGTGCCATTTCTGGGTACCTAAGTAAGTTATCTTAGAAACTATATTCCTTTTCTCACCCCACTTCTCTATTCTTATCCCCATTTTTATTCCTTTAGAAAACCCTTTTGAATAAATCCAAACATGGGGAACCTCTCCCTACTTTGATCACCCCACACAAAGTGTGATGTACAATGAAAACCCTAGTATCTACTGGAGGGATAATCAACAACCAATTGAGCCATAATTTTTTAACTCCAATTCCCCAGAAAACATTCCTACCTATTATGAGTTCCAATCCCAACAATGCCAATCATAACATCCTCCTGTAGAATTCCAACAGCTTAATTATCCTCTTGGAATAGAGCATCTATCTCAACCCCTTTCACATATTGATCCACATCCATTAATTGAGAAATCGTTTCATAAAATTTATAGAATTAGTTCTTAGGTTTCATCCTTGAGATTAGAACTACAAAGAATTTTAATAGTTATGGAACCCATTCCCAGCCAGGTTGTCGATTCCCCATAATTCATAGAAGAATTTTATTACACAAAAACATCTCATGAAAATGCTAAAGAAATTTCCCTTAATCCTAAGATACCTAAATAACACAATTTAATAGTTTATGGATGTTTAAATGAAGAGGAAAGTAATATTTGGTATTCACAAGAGGAAAATTTGACATCATGGATTTTGTGTCCTGAATATTTCTCCATTGATGATTTTTCAAGATTAAAAATTACAGTACCATTGGAGGAAATAAAAAACATCGAGTCCATACCCATTACTGGAACCAATATTTCTTATTTGGTGGTTGAATATTCCATTCAAAATGAACCATTTTTGTTGAAAATTTTAGAAAATAAAACTGATTTGGATTCAAAATCTTGACCTGTGTCTGAATTTCCTATCCAACCCGAGCTCAAAATTATTATTCATACTTCTCCAGTATAGTACCCCTTCATAGGGTATAATCATGAACTTTCAATTGGAATTCATTATTCTCTTGAAACCAAAAATTTTGTAATGATCATTGATTTCTTAGGTAAGAATACAAAGGAAACTGGATCAGCCATTTATGATATTCCTTGGATTTTCCCACTCATTATGGAAGATAGGTTTGTACATGACACAAATTATAAACAATTAATTAGTCTCAATACTGTATAATTAGAGAAATATGGGGTCCTTAAAATGTTTAAAGTTGGAATGGGGTAAGTTAGGGGGTTCAAGTCAAGCTAATGATGTTAAACAAAAGCGCCACGTGAGAGGAAACACATGGTTTTCATCTTTTCTATCATTATGAATCATCTGTTTTTTATTTTGATATTTCAAAAAACTTGTCTTAGACTATTGAATTGTTCTTCTTTAATGAGTAAGGATGGGTATGAAAGGGGAGACACGTATTCATCTGTGTCATTTGGTGTGATCCCTGAGTAATACCTTACCCCAAAATTTAAAAATAATACAATGTATCATTATTTCATCCGTGTAATTTGGTCTGATATTCCTTGGATTTTCCCACTCATTCCATGATTCTCATTTTAAATGTCCTATTTTAACTCCACTATTATACACCCTTCTAATATTTCTTTTCTTTAAACATTGGGAACATTGTTATTCTATATAAGGGGGAGATGAAATAAAAAAAATGATTTTGTGTGCATAAAAAAATGTGTGGAAGGAAACAATTCATTAACCTTGAACATGATAACACATATTTTAAACTATAAAATTGGATATCAAATAATTTTTCATACCATGATTCTGATTTTAATGCATGTTTAAGTTCATGTGCATAGATTTTAGAAAGGGCGGTTGTCTGATATGATTTCTCACAATTTATATTTTCATACATTTAATAACAAAAATAAAACACAATGCTTGTCCTCTAGATTGTGGGGAATTAGTTTGAGTTCTTAGGGAACCATAATAAATGGCAGTTGTTTGGTTATCATTTTAATTTTCACATGAGTATTATAAAAAAAATATGAAAATCAATTGCGCGTAGACAAATGGATTGACCTAATGTGCGGCTTTGGGCACTTGGGGATCATGACTTCATAGATTTCTGGCCTGAAGTTGGGAATTTTATCTTGATTTGTGGAAATTTGATTTTTTTTATTGAGTAAACTCAAGATGATTCCCGATTATGTTAGCTTCACATGGTTCTCTATGGTCTTTGAGCCTGGGAGTCATCGGCAAAGTCTTGCTACAAGGGTTTACTTGACTGAGTTCAATTTCAATTTCCATGGAAAAATTGAAAAACAAAATTGGAAAAAATTGAATAATAATCAAAATTTTAAAATTTTATTCCTCCAAGTGCTTCCATCATTTCTCCCATTAATTAAAATAAACCTCCATGTCTATTGTGACACACAATACATCATCATGTTTACATGAATATGGATGAAATATGGCGATGAATTTGAACAAATGAATGGGATTGGGTTTGGGATATGCCTCTATACCTAGCTTGTTTTAAATGATTTTAATAGGTTTTATAATTTTTTGGTTTGAGGTCTTTGGCTGAGAAATATGTATTAAAATGTGTTTTTTTGGAAAAAGGAATTAGAATTTCATATTTTTGAGATATATTTTGTTTGGGACTAGAAAAACCCAAGATAGGCGGTGTAATTATCCCATAAAATAGGATAATATTTATTGTTTATAATATAATATTCATGTTATTTATTAATCATAAACACCATTTTTAGTGCATTTTACACTTTGAACATTATTTCACATTATGATTGTAATTCCTTCCTAAAATACACTATTACATGGTTCATTCTTGAACAACTCATAAAACAAAAAATGGTCTTCATTTTATTTTCATATTTTATTTTAAAGTCTCCCATGATATAAGGAACAATTCATACTTTTTTATCACTTGAAGATTCACATTGGAAGACCACCAAAGTGGTCCGTGAACCAACAATATTCTGAGTGAAGTAAACTAGAAATCAGCCAAATAAAGGAATTTTAGATGAAAATATTCAAGCATGATGATTCTAAAAATTTATATTAAGATATAAGATATCATGGGGAACGTTTCATTATCAACTGGATCAAGCTAATTCTTAATATTTAATGGATTTCTAGGTTGCAGAAGTTGAAGACGAAATTTTGGGCTAGATTTGGGGGCCCAAAAATACATCTCACTATTTACATCATATCTCTAAAACCACAAGATATTTTTTTGCTACAATTTTATAGACTATTAGTGGAAATATAAGGATACATTTTATCCATCTATTTCCCACTCTCATTCATCCATCTAGAAGGCCATTTCAACGCTTATTTTTTGTGGATGCAAGCTGGTTTCCACTTCAGGGAAAGAGTGAAAAAGTCTCCTCTACATTAATTTTCCACCCACCTAGGCCCACCAAAATTAATTAAAGAGACTTTTATAGTTGGTGGCTCAACCCAAGGCTTCCTAAAGTACTATTTAAGGTAGTATTTTTTGGATGATTTATGGATCTTGGATCTTTTTTTTCATTGTTATGTTATTATGTTGATTTGTCTTTGTAATGTTCTTCTTTCTCATGTAAGTTGTTTGAATCAAATTAGTTTTTTAAAAAAGTTATTATTATTATCTTATTATATTATTCTTAACATAACAATGATACCATTTCCTCATGATGCGAACTTATTCACACTAAAACTTCTGATATTCTTCACACAATAGTGGATTGATCGTTATTTTGTTGTTTTGACTTCTTTAATTCCTCCCTTATCAGTCTACTTCTGGCTTCCATTGAGAACATGTCATCAATGGAGGGATAACTATTTTATGGTTTGATCCAAGGGAGTAGAAAGGGGAAAGGTTGGATGTTATTTCTCAATCTCTAAATTTTATTAATTTCTTTTATTTTAGTTTCTTTTATTCAATGATTTTCTCCCTTCCTCTTCCTAATGGAATTCATTCTCCCTAATTTTATTTTCTAATTTGATCCTTTAATTTTGAGTGCTCATGAAAATTATCCAACAAGTGTATAAGTGATTATCATGTGTTTTTGATGGTGTGTAACCAGTAAGTGATGAGGTTAGTTGAATTCATTGAATGATTCCTTCTCGAGTTAATGAATTTGAAATCGTTAAAAAAAGGTATTCATCCATTCCACCCTGAGCAATAACCTAGGATCAACTCATTTTATCATAATTTGAATTCACATAGATCTCTTAGTTCTATTTCAAAACCATCTAAAATCAACACATGTTGGCCACTTCATAGCCAAAAATACATCTCTTTATATTGTGTGTCTATAGGTACTTCTTAGTTCTATGAGGATTCTACAACCCAAGCTAAACTACAAGAGACCGATTAACCCTAAAATATTGGGTACATTTGGGAAAGACCAGAAATCCCCCATCATGAATTTTCTCAGAGATAAATGAAAAAAAAATTCTAAAACATTAAACAACCTCCATGGAAAAAAATCACTCAGTAAGAGTCTCCCCTCCATAATTATAATCCATAATGCTTTAGAGTTTTTTTATCAAGATGCTTCTCCTAAAGAATCATCTCGAGAAGAGAGGAGGTCAACTAAACACATTCAAAGAAAACCTTTGATCTTCATCTAGGAATCCTAAATGAAAATTTGAATAAAATTGCATCAATTTCCAATCTTATAATGATTATTCCACAACATGGTTGGAATTTTCCTACTCAAATAATCAATAATGGATGTTTCCAACTAAAATAATCAACAATCCCATTCTCCTTCCCTGGGGTATAGGATATTTTAAAATCAAAATAATGGAGGTACTCTACCCAACGACTCTGGTGAAGATTCATATAACTTTGAGATAATATATTACTCAATAATTTTTTGTTGTAATAAATGGTGAACCTTTATCCTAAAAGGTAATTACTCAAACTCTTAAGATCATGCATCACGATTGCAATTTAAAGTTCATAGGTCTAAAATTTCTTCTTGTCTTCATTATCTGTGAAGATCCATAATCTTCCACATGATCACCCTACATAATAATGAAACCCAAACCAGAACCTGATGCATCACAAAAGACCACAAAGATTTTACTAGCCTATAGAAAAGTCAAAACTAGTGCAAAAGTCAACAATTGTTTCATCTCAATAAGATAAGTCAAAATTTTATCATCATAAACAAACTTTTTCCCTTACAAGTGAGAGTGGTCATCAGAGAATAAAACATCAAGAAATCCTCCCCAAACATATGATAATACCCCCACAAAATCCAATAAACTAAGATTCCAAAAAAATCAATGGTTTCTCACATGTAATAACATCTTTCATTATACCATGATCAACTGAGATACCATGTTTTGATAGAACATTTCCTAATAACTTCACTTATGGGATCTAAAAATCACATTTTATATATTGGCATAGACTCGGTCATTTCTCAAAATATCCAAAACTGCTCTCAAATGATGAAAATGATACTCCTTGGACATAAGGTAAACCCGTATTTCATCCAAAATGATTACCAAGAATGTATTATTATACTCCTAGAAGATCTTTTTCATCAAATCCATAAATACTACAGTAGTATTGGTCATGAAAAATTGAATATCAGGTTACCCAAAGTAACCATACCTACTCCTAAAGGAAGCCTTCTAAATGTCAAATTATTTTATTCACAACTGGTGATAATCATATTAAAGTTAAATCTTGGAGAACCACTTATACCCTTTCAAATGATCAAACAGATCATCAATCTATGGTAATAGATACTTATTCTTCAAAGTAACTCAATTTAGTTTCTAGTAATCAACATAAAGGTGAAGTGTTCCATCATATTTATTAGTAAAGAGATTAGTCACTACCCATGGTGAAACACATAGGTGAATAAGTATTTTTTATAATAGATCATACAACTAATATTAAACTCATTTAGTACAGTTGTTTCCATATGGTAAGAATGAAAATATACTGGCTGAGTACCAGACACTAAATCAATAGAGAACTCTAACTCTATTACTAGTGGAAGAATAGATAAATCAGAAGGAAACACATTGGGAAAATCAATGAAAATTAGGTATAATTCCTCACTGAAATATTATTACTCTAGATTAAAAAGAAAACATTGTTATTACATTACCCAGATCAAGATTAGAAGTTCCATCCACAATAGAAATTAAGTCACGTTCTCCCTTAAAAACATGGAGCGCCCTATCAATCACTGTTAAAAACACTTTCTGAATATTTCACTCAAATTGACACTTATTAAAAATGATTGAATCCATCATAAAAATTAATTCAATAGGTTTTATTTCGAGAACTATAAAATTATAGACATGATTAAACTATGATAAATAGAAAACACAAGTATGACAATGGAGACCCTACTCTCTCTTTATTCCAAGGGGTGTTGTAATATCCATCACATAAGACAAAAGATTCATAGGAATATTCTGAAGTTTCACAATTGAAGTTGATATAAATGAGTGAGATTAACCACTATCAAATAATGCAATCACTAAATATGAAGCTATATTGATGGTAACTCTCATAGTCATTGGACCAGTATCAGCTTCCTATGAAGACTCTTCCACTACATGAAGAATATTTGTTATGAATACCTATGGCTAACACCCCTTTGTTCAAGAATAATCTGATTGAATTGATGTTATTTTTTTGATAACCTCATGCCAGTACATAGAGAAGAAAATAAATTGAATAATTTATATAAATGTCATATGTGACAATAAGAACTGCTGATCATTTTCACCCAAGTAAAAACATGTCTCAAATACCCAACCTTTCCACAATGGAAGAAATTAAAAGACCCTCTACCAGGTACTACAAGAGGTTTGGAAGAAACCTTCTATCAAGATCCACCCTAAGACTTATCATGATTTCTCTTTCCATTAAAGGAACTCACAAAGCTATCACTGGGAGAAAAATAAACTCCCATCAACCCAAACTTTCCATCCAGGTCAAGCTCATCCATTAACGCCTGATCTAGTACATCAAAATATGATGTTATCTTCTATAAGAAAAATTGGGAATGAATATCACGTCTAAGATACATCTCAAATCATCAAGCCTTCATATTCTCATTTAATACAATATCATGTGAAACCTGTACAATCTGGGAAAAATAATTCGTATACTCTGTCACTAACCAATCAACTTACTAGAGGTTAAACAACCCCATAGAATTATCCAGTACCATAGATTATAGATTTAACTAATCCTTGAAAATAAATATAATTTCATTCCACTCTAATCTCTCATTATTTTTAGTTGTTACCAATGAGTCCCAACATCTCCTACTAAATCCTTCTTGCTTCAAGGTAGCACAATTTACCTTAATTGATTTTTGGAGATACTATGAAATTAAAAAGATCAAGCATTCCTTAGCCTCTTGAGGATAATTAGATCCTTGGAACATTGCTGGATTTTGGTGATGAATCTCTTGATCATGATTTTGAGATTCATTCCATTGATTTTCCATAACTATATCATAAATAGGAATGGGTGAAGGTTTCTATCCTTTATCTTGGATATCACGCACAATAATCTCAAAAATATTCTAGTCCATGGGAGGATATTCTTGTTGTGTTTCACCATTAGATTCCTCTTGGATCTTATTCAAAACATCTTCTTGGAGGAATGTTGCTAGAAAAAATAAATAGTATAAACTAAAGACATCATGAGATTACTCTGATCAACAACTCAAATAAGATCATTGTAAAATTAACCTCATCAAATAATATTTCATTATTTTGATTGTAATATTCCCAAATCAAAATTTTGAAAAATACTAGAATCATATCAAATTATTTCTTAATATGTATTTACCAAACACCCATGGTGACTTAATGATCATTAGGAAGAGAGTGGGCCAGGAAATCCCTCATAATGACCTACTATGTTTTGAAAATACATCCCAAATTATTTACTAACATTTAGGAAATATGCTTAACCTGCACCATTGATGCCACTTTTTCACAAACCATCTCAGATGACATAATTCCCTAATAACTAATTCTATTCCAACATGACCAAAAAAGAATTCCCAATCCCCACGAGTTGGTGAATAACACCTCATGTCATACAAGATCGAGAGGGAATGAATTTTCCACAAAATAACATAATATAAAATATTTATATTTCAATATGGTCAACACTACAAATGAATAAATTACTAGAAATTAAACATCTATAAAAAACAAAAACTAGTACATAATCAAAGTAATAATAAACTAGAAAGTGAAAACAAAAAAATCCCAGTAGAAACATCATCCCATGATGAAAATTTATCCACTAGTAATAACCCGAATCCATGATCTAATGGATCTAGAACTGTAATCGCCTCCAAGTGGTGCTTTCACTTTACTCGAACCTAGTATAAAAACATCCTTAAATAGCCAAAGAAAATGGTGGGGTGTGATGGATAAATCCCAGTAGGGTATCACCATGTGTTCCATAATTAATATAATAAAATTTACTATTTACTCTACCAATTTAAATTAAAAAGGTGTGGAATTAAATTTTTCATATTTTAAAACAAAATATGATTCCATAATCAAAAGATGATAGATATATCAAGATAAATCAAATAGTATAAAATGAAGAGTTTATATAAACCATCTTATATAAATCAGTTTTCATGAATAAAATAGTTCGATAATTCAATTTCATGTATAATAATGATACAAATCATAGAAAATCATAATGTAAAAAGCCTCATGGTAAGTTAGTTTATTAGGTAATAACATCCCTGCACATATCAGTAACGGTCTTGCCTCTATTTAGGTTTTTACACAAAAATGAACCCCAATATGGGAACCATAAAGGGTAGTCTACACCCCAAAAAGGGGAACCTATAAAGAGAATACAAGGTGTAGTTATTTTTGTAATAGTTGTCATCGTAAATCCATTACTAGGGAGTCAAGGTCCTAGAATGCTTGTCCCACTTACCACTAACTACTCAAGATAACATGTGCTTAGAACAATCAATCAATTAAATTGGAAATCAATCATTTCAAAACATTTCAAAATATAATTTCCCAATTTTCTATTTTAAATATGAATTTTCCATTTCGAAATAAATTAATAGGTTTTTAATCATTTCATTCAATTTCGAATCACTTTTCAATTTAATCCATTTTATCAAGAAAACATCAAATCACTTCATCAAAACAATTTCCAAATCAAGAGATCATTTCTCATAAATCCAACCCACAATTAAAATTCCGTTGAAATTGGGGATTTTTTAAAACTCAATCCCATTTCAAATCATATATCACTTCTTCAAAATTCCACGTTTTCAAATAAATTTAATACTCATTTCAATTTAATCAATCAATTAAAGGTTTCAGTCGTATAGTAAATAAATATGGGACCACCTACCATTATATAATGATCTATAAATTAACACACACATTGGGATTTGATAATGAAGAATGGAGGTGTGAAAATAAAAGAACACAACCTTGAATCATAACCCAACAAAACAACGTTTAGATCCATCAATTAAATGATTATATAACAAAATATAAAGAGGAAAGTCATATATATAGAAAGAAAACACATGATTGGAGATACTCTTACCTAGAGGAGATTTAATGAGGTCAACACCACTTATATTCATAGAGGAAATGGTTTCAAGGAGAAAAAATCACCTACACAAGGATCTGGGTCATCAGAGGTTGGGATGAAGGTCAAAATAAAATAAAATAAGGCATAGAAAACACATAAAATTGCCTAATTTGATAATTACATGGCGTGTAACCCCAGTTCATGTCGTGTAATCTGTGAAGGTTGCATACACAAAAAAAGTTCCCCCTTTTTATTAAATGACTTTCCCTAAGAAATCATGAATTTCAAATATATGGTATGAAAACATTCAACACCTGAAAATACTTCACTGTATTTTCTTGGAAATAAATACATGACGTGTAATCCCATCACATAGTGTATAATTGCCTAGCAGGCAGTAGAAAACCCAAATTCTGTTGAAAACCCCAAAACCAAAAAGGAAACCCGGTACCAAAGGACAACACATACCTCATGAAAGGTAATAGGTGTTACTTTTACATATGCATATATATGTGTATGTATATTCATGCACATGTATGTGATTTTATGTCTGTGTGTGTATATTTATATGCATGTGTTGTTAATGTGTATGTGTATATGCTTATATGTGTATATGTATATGTATGTATGTGGGTATTTGTATCTGTATGTGTATATGTAAGCGTATGAATTTTTACATGTTTTTCTATGCTGATGTATGTGTGAATGTGTCTATTTGATTATTGATTTAATATTATTCATCCATTTTTAATAATATTCAATTTTTATAATTTTCTCAAAATTATTCATTTTTAATATATATGAAATATATATTTCTTAATATATTCCATTTTGATATTTATTTATAAATTTTTAAATATTTAATCATTAATTTAATAATAATAGTTTTAATTATTATTAAAATTTTCAAAGGTTGATAATTAATAATCATTTTTATATGCAATCAATACAATACATGCATCAATAATTAGCAATAATATTATAATTTATTTATTCATTTTCATTACCTTTTATGTGTTCTCAATTCACTTAATTAATGTAATGAATTCATTTTTTAATATTTTTGTAATTTGAATAATTTTAATTATTCATTTTTCATATTGTTTCATTTAATATATTTTTTAAATTTTTTGATATTTATTAATTTTTAAATTTTTTAGAATTTATTCATTTCTGAAAATTTATGCATATTTATTTAACGTGTTTAAATATTTTCAATATAATCTTAATTTTTATGAATAATATTTGTTAATATTTATTTATTAAAAATTTATATTTTAACTACGTTTTAAATTTATATAACTAATTTCTATAAATTTATTTTAATTGTAAATTTTTTATATATTCAATATTATTAATTTTCAATTTATATAATTGATATTATCTATTTATTTATTTTTATTCATTTTTATGCATTTTTAATTCATGTAATTAATGTTATGAATTCACATTTCTAAATATTTTTGTTATTTATATAATTTTAATTATTCATTTTAATATTATTTCATTTATTATTATTTAATAAATTTTAATTTTTTATGAATTTATTCATTATTTAATATTTAGTTATAAATATTTATATACTAAGATTTAATATTTTCACTATGTTTTAAATTTATATGAAAAATAATCATTTAGTTTTATTTAATATGTTGAAATATTTTCAAAATGTTTGAAATTTATATAATTTATTTATTTATTTATTTTTAAATATTTAGTAATTCAAATAATTAATATAATTCCTTTTTAATAATTTTCTTATTTATATAATTTTTATTATTCTTTTTTCTTTTTTCTTTTTTTTTGTAAGTTCTTACAATTCATGTAAAAAATCTTACAAATTAATTTTTTTAAATAGTTTTTTTTTTAAATTTTATTTATTAATTTTAAATATTATTTCATTTAATATTATTTTTTTATATTTAATATTTGTTTTTTTAATTTAATCAATTGCTTAATTTTTTCACACATATTTTTTACTTTGTATTAATATTTTTATTATTTTTAAAATTTATATGAATAATATTTATTCTTTTTTTATTAAGTTTCGAAATTTTTAATATATTTGAAATGTATATAAATAATTCATATAAATTTATTGAATTAATTCATATAAATATATTTTTAATATATTTTTAATTTAAATATTTCATATTATTATTTTTTAGTATTTTTGATATTTATATAATTAATATATTTTTAACTAGATAGAGGGGATTATAATAAAACTAAACACCCACACACCCAAACACTATCATTCTCAAGCACCCTAAAGGGTCAAGCATCATTCCTCCTCCATGGGATTGGCATGAACCCACTCTGACTTTATTTTTATATTTTTTGGATGGTCCTATGGCCTAGTGGCATTAAAAACCTTGAAATAACCCCTAAGGATCAGTGGTCCAACTTTTTTTATGGCCCAACAAAAATTGTCCTAAACACCATGGCCCATAGACCCCATGAAAACCCCTCAAATAGGGGTCTCATAACCATCATTTCTATAATGACTGTCCTCTATCTATTTTATTTATTCATTCATTTTATTCATTTTTATGTATTTATATTTTATGTAATTAATGTTATGAATTTATTTATTTTTTAATATTTTTGTAATTTAATCAAATTAATTTATTCATTTTTAATATTCATTTATTCAATATTATTTATTAATTTTTTATATTTACTAATTTTTAATATTTTTGTAATTTATTCATCTGTAAATATTTATTTATAAATATTTATTTATTATGTTTTAATATTTTTAATAAGTTTGTAATTTATATAATTAATTCATTGAAATTAATCTTTTAATATTTTTTGTAATTTAAATAGTTAGTGTTTTTTATTTTTTGTAATTTTATTATTTATAATATAATTATTTTTTATTTATTCCTTTATATTCATTTTTATTAATTTTTTTACATTTTTTCAGTTCAAATTTAGCGATTGATAAAATACTATTTTATTAGCACTGAAAAATAGGGGTTAAGAAATACTACATTTATCAGATCATTTTTAACGTTGATAAATGTTTCAATTTAGAGCGCTATATTTGCATAGAAAAAATTACTATTTATCAGCTCTTATGTTTTTAGTGATGATAAAATAAACTTTTATTAGTTTTTTCAGAAAGAATTGGTAAATCCATTCACTCTATTCATAATATAACCCAAGAAGATCATGAATTCCTTTCTATGCACTCATGTTCTCATGGAACTAAAGATGTGTTGTAGCCGATGTTGATCTTTTTGGACAAATCAAAACCTCAAAATTAGTGGTATGAAATTTTGAACTTGTTTTTAAGTAATTTATGTCAATCTTTTATATGTTTTGGAAGATTTTTTGAGTTTATCTTCATTTAAATCACACATGATACCTAAAAATTTTATTAAATATCATGGGTAAAACTTACATAATTGTTGTGAGTGTGTTTAATATGATGTAATCCATCCAAATTCACATAATTTACACACGAGTGTAGATTTCCCATTTAGTTCATCCACAACACATGAAATTTCCCATAAATCATATATAGTTACACTTTAAACCTCAAAACCAATAAAAATATAATTTTATATTGTATTCTTGTACCAAAATTAATTCTAAATTTATTAAAACAGTATAAACCATGAAATTAATTCATTGAACAATTTTACTCCAAAATATTATGAAACACCAAAAAAATGTGATAAACTAACTCAAATATATGAGAATATTTAGAATTAAAGTAAATTAAAATTTCATATTATAACTAATATAATTCATGCAATATTGTTCAACATGGTAGTTTATTTTTTTGAATTCCATTACTTATTAAAATTATTTTTTGTTATTAAATAAATCCTCTTCATGGTTTTTAATATTGAGAATTTTTCTTTTCATGGTGAAATCATTCAGTTTTTCTAATCTACCTACAATTATGAAAATTTTTAAAATTTCCTGTCATGTTAAATTTTTTATTTTGATTATTACTGAATGAAGAATGTAATAACCATATTTTATTTTATTAATTTGTTTAAAACACTATTAAAAAATTGTAATGAATATGTTATTTGTTTTGATATTTGTTTTGATAGTGAAATCAATTTTTATATACACTAATACATATCCATTTATATAAATACATATGTTTCTTTTGGAAATTAAATGTTATAGGGAGAGAATTATCTCCCTTAATTAATCAATTTAAAAAATATTGACTTATGATATGTGAATTATTATAAAAGAATAAGTGTTATAATAATTTAAATTCGTACAATTCTTTTCCTTTATTCAGTCTAACAAGTGGTTGATGCAATGAAAAATTATATCATATATGATGACTATATGTGTGTGTATATAGAGAATATCCTTTCAGTGATTCTAAGAAAATACCTTCTGTGTATTTATTTATTTTGTTAAATCTGAATATTACTGAATCAAATAGGATGGATATGAATTAAAAATGGATGGATTCCATTCGTATGAAAAAATAGAATCAGGATGGGGTGTAAATGTTCCTCAAGTTTCCAAAATATCCTTCATATGAACCTTCTCAAATCCTTTGACTATGTTTATGTCATTGTTACTCAAGACTAATTACTCGAGTGGAGTTGGAATAACACATAAAATTTCATGAAATAGTTCCATGTTATAAATGTTTCACTAAATAAGAGGAAGAAAATAATGTGGATATTAAAAAGGATAACACTGTATTTTATGGATCATCTGATATGATTACAAGTGTGAAAAATGTAAGAGATTTTATATAGGATAAGGTTGAATAATTGAATGATGATGAAGATCAAATTGAGGAGATGATAATGAAAGTTTAAGATAAACTACACGATTGTTAGAAACTATTTTAGAAGTTAAAGAGTTGTGAAAAAAAAATTATATTATTTTCTAGTAAGTATACAACATTTTCAGCCATACTGAAGCTATATAATGTAAAATCTAGCAACACATGGTGTGACACCAGCTTTAATGAACTACTTTCTCTCTGGAATGATATTCTACCTGAATATAGTATTTGTTCCTTCCAAACATTTGATTCAAAATAAATACTACATTCAATGGGTCTAAACTCAGAAATAATACCTACCTAAAAAATGTTTTTTACTGATTTTCAAGGATTATAAATCATATAAAATATCCCAAAGTATGTTTCATCTTGAAATAATAAATATGAATTGATTCCTTAAAAAGTTTTATGGTACTTTATAATCATTCCATGGTCTAGGAACCTATATGTAAGTGATAAGAATATAAGGAAATTGACATGGTAAATAGATATAATAAATCAAAATTGGAAACTTCATAACCTAATATGAACTAAGAGAAATAAAATTGATCATGAGTAAGCTAATTTGAAAATGATATAAGAATCATTTATCTTATACTATCTATAGATGGAGTGAATCCTTTTGGCCTATAAAGATGAACTCATGATACATGGTTGGTTATATCGGTAAATTATAACTTACCATTATATTTATGAAAGAACAGAAAATACATTATAGTATCTCCACTTATATCATGATCAAAAAATCCATGTAATGATATTGATTTTTATTTGACTCCATTGATCAAATATTTGAAATTAATATGGGATTCAAGTGTTGTGTTGTATGATTATTATAGAAATTAATATTTCACGTTGAGAGAAATGATGTGTAGGATGATAAATTAATATACTAATTATATAATTTTTTAGGATATAGCCTTAATGTAACTCAAGAATGTTCCTTTTGGGAAAAATGTACAAACTCAGTTGAGCTGAAACATTCATCAAAGTCTATGTTTCTTTGATAACATTGATTTTTACCCTGATGGAACAAATACCAATTGTGGGTGAAATCATTTGATGGGAATTCAAAAGAAGTTACAACACCGTATCTAATGATATGTGATCAATTGTATGAGAATGTAATAGATATGACCACTAATTTTGGTAAACCTACATAAAAAAACCTTATGAAAACTGATTTGAAAAAAGAGATCATTTTTTTGAATTATTGTACCATAATTGTTTTTACCTTTTTAATTTTCTTGATGTCATGTTTCTTTGAAAAAATGTATCTGATAGTTTTACTGGAAGGTTACTAAATTAACCTAACAAAATAAAGGATAGAATTAAGGATGGGTTTGATATGATGGACATGGGGGTATAGGAAGAGTTGCAACCAGTAAATGGTGAAAGTTGGAATTTTCTTCTTCCAGTTATTTACAATCTTTATAGGAAAGAGAGACATCTGTTTTGAAGAATCCTAAATGATGTAAAGGTTCCAAAGGGGTATTCATCAAATATCATGAATATTTTTTCAATTATTAATTTAAAATTAAAGGCCCTAAAATCACATGAAATCAATTTTTTGATGCAAGATCTAATACATTTTGATTTATGTTGAATTTTCCCTATGAATGGTTGTCAAACATTAACCATTTTTTTGTTTGTTTTCAAAGTTGCATACAACAACGTAATAGGCCCAAAAAAATTTGTAAATACAAAAAAGGAAATTGATGCCATATAATGAAAATTTTAGATTTTCATCCCACCATCAATCATTGATATCTTGGTTTACTGGATGGTTCACTTGCTTAGAGAGATCCGACTATTTGGTCCTATACATTATAGATTGTTGCACACCATTTAACTATATATGATGATTTTGAAAGGGTATTTCAAATATCAAATTCATTCAATTGGTTGTATTGTAGAGAGATCTATTGTTGTGGAAGCTATTCAATTCTATACTAACTGTCAATCTAGTATGGAAAGAATTGGTCTACCAAAATAACATCACTTTAGGGGACTTATGGGTGAATGAATTTATGGAATAGTTGTTTTGGTAATTATTATTACAGAATAAGAGTTTCCCAACCTGTTAGTTTTACATAATATTTTATATGTTTATCCATATGTTGAATTACACAAAGTAATTATTAGTCATTAGAATCCATCAAGGGACAAATATGGATATCAAATACCTATAATTAACAATTTACTAGAAGGACTAAAAACCATATTTTTTAACGTCAACAAAAAATCCTAATTCAATTTTATAATGACATTGATGTTTATCTAGAGGACCAAATGTGTATTTATTATCTTATAATGGTTATGTAATTAATGGTAATATTTTCTATTAAATGTAACATGATGAAAAAGGTACTATAAAAACTAATGGTGTAACACTTGTGGATGAAGTGATACATGTATCTAGTAGAAAGGATGGAAATCTAATTTATGAAAATATTCTATACTATATCATCCTTGATAAAATATTGGAGTCAGATTATATAAAATTAAAAGTGGTGATTTTTCATTGAAATTGGGATGATAACATGAGTATTGTTAAAATCAATGAATTATTATTCATGAAATTGGATTAAGTAATTAAGGATATAAGGTTGAACCATTCATAATGAAATCATGGTAATTTCAAGTATTTTATATCTTAAATCCTATACATAGAAAGTGGTCAATTATTCTGTTATTGACCAAAACCACTAAAAGTTTAGAAGTCAATCCAACTGAGGATGATCCTATCATTGGGATCCCATATTCATTTCATAGTGGTCCCAATGTTAACAGGGTCTTGTATGTCCAATGTAAAAACCCATAGTTTATAAATGATATTTTTTCTCTTGAAATAAATTTATGTTATAATATAGTATATAGTATTATACAAATAAAGAAGTCAAAGAAATTTTATTTCATTAATAAATATGGTTACATTAATATGAAAAAAAATTAAAATTATAAAAATTACAATTCGATGAAAAATATAATATGGAAAAGCGAAAATAGAAAAATATGGATTTCACCAATCTACTGGAATCATCACCCCCACTGCCAACACTATAGAAATGAATCAATATTTTAGTAAACCAATAAGTGTTATTGAAAATGGAAATATAGAACCTTGGGAGGAATATAGTATACTAATGAATGAAAGAGAATAGAGGTATTTATAGGATATAATGAAGCTGTTGGGATATAAATGTGATTGTTGGAATAGTAACCTAACTGTTGGGAATAGTTACCTAATTGTTGGGAATAATAACTTGGGCATTGGGAATAGTAACCTGATCATTTGAATAGTTATTTCCCTAAAAATAATAAAAAATGATATAAATAATATTATTATGATTAATTTAAGTGAATGTAACTATGATAATTCCAAAAAATAAAAAACATTATTAAAAAACTCGAAGAAGATATAAACAAATTTTTAACAAACAGTATTTCAAAGTAACTCTTAAAAGTAATAAATTTTATATTAAAAATAAAATTACCTATTTTAGAAATGTAGATCGGAAAAATAATTTAATTTTTTAAATCACCATTTCAAAAAAATTCAATGGTTATTTTTTGCTAATTTTATGAAATACTACATTTTTCGGTTGAATAGTAAAAATTCAGTTTTCACATAACTGATGTATCTTAAATTACACCATTCATGATATAATAATAAATTAATCCATTATATAACATGATATTCCTCCATTATATATTTAATTTTATAAATTATTCATTAAAATAAGAAAAAATGTCATTTCCATACCTAAAAAACCTCTTTCCAAAACTGAAAGTCAAAAGTGACCCTTTAAGATTACAATTTTGTTTTTCCACTTTTCTGTTTAATAAACTAAGGAATTAAAATTATAAAGAGGATTAAAGTATTAAATACCATTATATTATATTGATATATTATTTATAACGTAAAAAATTAACTATTACATGTTTTACATTTGATATACTATTTAATTTAATATTTTATTCTAAAAATACCTCTCTCCTCATGTATAAATAACCTGTCTCCCTCCCCTTTGAAAAACACTCATACCCCACCTTCCAAATCATAAACTTTTACAAAATCCTTCCTATAAAACCCCTTATCTTCCTTAAGGGTGTTCTATAGAAATCCAACTCTAAATATCAAGAGAATTTTAGTGTTGTATAAGAGAAGCTACACTACAGATTAAGTAAGTATCGATCAACTCTTCTCTTTTTCTTATTATTATATTTATTTTTTCACCACCCCTTTCATAGAAAACATTATAAGATTAATTAATATGTGATTTAACATTATATTAATTATGTTAACCTACTATAAGTATCGCATTTATGGTATATATAAATTTAAAAATTTCATTTTTGCTCTTTCGACAATGTCAAGTCAATGGTCGGTTAACCACCTGTGGAGACATTTCCACATCAACGATTATAACCAAATTCATGGATGGAAATTATGAATTATATATAATTTATAAATATGAAATTACATGTATTATAAGATTCTAGAGTTAATTATTCTTTCATATAAATTACATTTAACAAAATAGAGAAATCGAAGAAAAATGGGAAATTCTTAAATAAAAAATTCTATCAGAATAACTAACCTATAACAAAGAACATTAAAAATATAATAAAATGAATAAAATTGATAAATAGTGGTTAAAATAATCGTAATTCACTTCTAGATCACTTTTTTTATTAAATCTAATTTTATTATTTAGAAGGTTTAATAGAAATGAAATAAAGCGGGAATTATGGTAAGGGGAATCTAAAAACAAAATCTGTTTCTTTGGGTTTTTCCTATTTCACACCAATTTTAGTTTTTATATTCCATTAATTTTCCATAAAAATAAAATTTCATTTTTATTAATTTTTTGTTTTAGGTATATACAGGTTACCACCTTGAAGTATATTCCAAATATATTAATTTTCTGAAAAGTCTTTTCTTTCCAGAACACAATTTTACTTCTCTTTATTTGTTTCTTATTCACTAAATAATGATGATGGTTATAAAAAATATGTTTTCGATTTTTTTCATTTGGGAAGCCAAAATATTATTCATTCATTTATTCTTGATGAAATCCTTATGAAACCCTTTCTCTTCCTTGGGTTTATTTCATGACTATGATTGTTATACATTATGTGTGGCATGCATGGTTATATAAATATTATGATGTGACGGGTAGGCCTGAAATTATATAGGACTCTAATTAATTGGGTAATTTGACATTTCTCAAAATATAATGTGTAACAAGCATGGAAATGATTCTATATTGTTTCACAATAATAATGTTATGATTATTCACATATATTATGTGTGAACCTGATGCTAGCATTGTACAAAATTATGTGGGGGATTTGACCACAATGGCATGCTATTTCATTTTAATGCATTCCTACACTCTATTCCATTATCACACATTTCCATCATGATTTTTATGATGATATTATTTTTATTATATGGTGGTTTTGATTATGTTCACCCATGTTATATTGATTCATCTCCCTCATTCATCCTCTTAATGGGATTTTAACTCACCACTTCATTTGATTTATATCCTCACAAGATTACATATACTCAGGAGAACATGTGATTTTGAAAGGATAATGAAGAAATATTTAAACAAATGTTTATATTTTATTATGTACATGTTATGTGTGAGACTAATTTTCCCAATACACCAAACCTTTTAATCTGGTAATTGTATCTCTATTATTTTATTTATCATGAAAATGATGTAATAGTTTTGTAAGAAAAATTAGGGTTGATATAGTTGGTAGCATAGCTACATTTTAGTTAATTAGGGAATTTGGATTAGAAAACACTATTTAAAACCATTAGGATAATACTAATTATATATAAAGAGCAAAGATTTTTTTTATAAAAAATTTAAACATTGGGATCCTATAAGATATGTGTTTAGTGTTAAGTATAAAAAATAATAAATTATTTATTCTTGATCTGTTGACTTGAGTATTGTTAAAAAAATCTATTTTAGAAAACGGATGGAACTAAGAGAAATAAGTCCAAAAACCCATGTGAGGGATAATACAATGATTTCTAAAATGGAATCCCTAATGACCTGGGTGGTGGAGATAAAAAATTAATAGAAATTATTATCCAGTTGTCTCAAGCTATGAATAATAACTTCAACCATGTGAAACATCCTCCTTCAGCCAAGAAGGATCAACTATCCATTGAATATTTTATATAGAAATTACCACCAAAATATTGTGGATCAATTGGTCTACTTTTCACAGAACAGTGGGTTAAGTCAATATAGGATCTTTTTGTGTTCAAATGTTATGTGAAGGAAAATATGACTCATTTAATTTATCATTTAGATAGAGAATTCGGTTAATGGTTGGAGTTGATAAAGAACCCAAAGTCAAATAATTAAATGGATGACATAGAGTGTGAGGTCTTTAAGAAAATATTTATTAATAATTATTTTCCTTGAACTCTTCAAAAAAATATGGAGAGGGAATTCATATAGCTAAATAAAATGGAATGTGAATATGTCAAATATTATAATGAATATTTCATAAGTCATACAGTACGAACCTTGAGTTTTCTAGTCAATATTGATAGAAAAATAGATAGATTATTTATTGTTTTAATATCACACCTTCTAAAGGATATATCTATCCACGACTTCAAGATATATGAAGAAGTGGTTCGATATGCTGTCAAAGTAGAGATGGAGTTTAGAGATTTGACATTTGGATATGGGGATAAGAATATAATAATGAAGTTTCAAGATGGTGAGTCAAATGAAAAAGGATGAAAGAGGATCCAACTAACCACATGTAAAAAAATTGGGAAGAAACACCAGGTTAATTATCTCATAGGGTCAAGGAAATCCTTCATGTTTTGGAGATAAGGACCCCATGATCATGAATGTCGAAGAGGCATGTAGAATACAATCAACATAATGTAGGATATGAAGACACATCTTAATGAACCACTCATGGTTCAGTGTTTGAACAATGGGGAGAAATTTAAAGATACAAGGTGGTGTATTAATCCATACTTCTTAAGTGTAATCAATGACAACAACCACAAAATCCTAAAGGGAAATGGAAAACTTATTCCATCACAACTGCTAAAGTGGGGGGAAAATGATGTCATATAAGGTATAATTACTATTAACTGAATAATAGAAATAGTTTTATTTGATTCTAGTACTATGTATTTATTTATATCCTGCAAGTTTTCTAGAGTTTCTGAATTGAAGCCTCGATGCCTTGAAGTAGATATGTATGTAAAAAATCTAGTGGTGAAATCACTGTAACCCGAGGGTTGGACACTTCTCCTATAAGAATCTATTCCACTATTCTTCCTATAAAATCTCATAATACTTACCCTAGTAGAATTCGATGCAATAATAGTTATGGATTGCCTCTAATTATATAGTTAACACATCAACTATAGGGAAAAGTAACTCTATTTTCATATTACGAACCATCCAAACCTCCTTTATAAATGCAAGGAACATCATGAATCTTCATTGGAAAATCCCACAATTGTGTGGGTGTTGATACCCTATAAATAATCATACCTTTCCCAAATGAATGAGTCAAAGGAAGGTATAAACCTGGAGGAAATGTAAATTTTTAGGGAATACAATGATGTGTTTTTATATGAGTTACATGGAATTCCCCGAGACAATGAGGTAAATTTTAAATGATCTCATACCTATATCCACTCTTCTCTCAAAATTCCTCTAAAGGATGGACCCAATCAAACTGGAAGAGTTAAAGAAGCATCTACAAGAACATTTGTGTGATGAACTAGTTTAGGATTCCATCTAATCCAACACCCGACCCAGTCTCTGGCATGGCCCAAAGGGAATTATTGATCCCAATGGGCTGGAAACTAGTGCCTAGGTATCGATATTAAACTATTTGGAATGATTTTACCCATGTTGAACAACTATAAACAAGTCTGAAGAATAAAACATCACACGGAAATAAATAACCATAACCAAAGAAGATAAAAAAATTTCATGTTAAACATTTTACAATCTTAAATGAAACCCAAAATACTAAAAACTAAGGGGAACCAACTAGAAAATAACACAAAAGCCTCCATGCAATAATAGGGCCATCAACCTCATAAAACCTCCACCAATTCCATCAATAGAGAAACCCTATAAACTTAATCTACCATCACCACCATCGAATATATTTCCTTTCCCTCTGTCAAATATAACAGGGTCTACATACACCCAAGGGTGTATGTAGTGTGTGACCCAATGCCTAGTTGGATTACACCCAAAAAAACATTCCATTCTATAAAATTATATTACTAATTAAAATGAATGTTTTAATAATGAAACTGGAAAGTATTAAGTAAATAATTTTAAGGAAAAACTTTTCAAGAGAAGCATGCTTTGAATTTGACATGAAAGAAAGGTTCGCGATATGCAGACTGTAAGAAAAACATCAAAAGATAACTATGGGTAATCCCTAAAGGATCTAGCACTAGCGGACCCTAAGAACATCGTACCATGATAAAAAAAATGGTATATAAATAATAACCCACAGTGTCCTCGTGCACAATACACTGGAGGGGAATGCATCCCAAGGTCTAGTGGTCTCTAATAATCATGAATGTTTAGTTATTATTATAGCATCAACCATGATAGAAGAAAACATGCCTTGTCCTTGCTGATCTAACTAGCATATTAGTCTTATTCCACCTACCAAGATACCTAAGATTCCCATTGTTCTCAATTACATTCAACATGTCACATAGAACACCACTTTCACATACAAATACAAATAAATATGAATTCACATGAAGAAATCCATCCATTTTTTATAAGAAATCCTCTTTCAAAACCACAAGCAGGCCAAATCCATTTGAAAACATGATTCTCACCACTTACATATTTCATGGAACACATTATATAGAACAAAAAAGAAGGAACACATTAAATCCGACCAATTCAATTTGAGAACTCATCTTTCAACCAATATAAACCTCAAAACCATTTGATAACATATTTCACACCAAAAACATAATCAATGGAAAGCATTTAGGGAACAAAGAAAACATAACAAAGTAATATAATAATTCTAAGGCAGGGAATCACCATCCTCAAGCTTGGAAACTTTTGGAATCCATTTGAAAATTACAATTGCACCATAAGAGGACCCTATAAAGGTAGGATTAAATTTCAACCATTAAGATTAAACCCATAGAACCAGGGTTCAAACCATTTTATGGAAGCTGGTGCACTACTAAATGAAGAACCCAGAGTGGAAGAATGAAAGAACCAAGAAAAAGGAAGAAACCAAGAAATAAGGTCTTAATTGATAATTTCCTAAATGATAAACACCAAAACCACTACAAATTTAGAGGTCCAATGGAGAAAAGAGGAGAGGGAGAGTTTCCTAGGGCTACAAATCTGGAATGGGAGAAGAAATGGGTGGAATTAATGTTAAATATGAGTAGGGAATAAAGGTAAATTAAAAATTTTTAATGACCTTGATATCCCACACGTTTAGGCAGTATAGTTTTCCAAATAATACCTCAACTGTGAGTCACCTATTCCCTTAAGTAAAATAAGTTGCACAGTTTTTTGGGGGAATATGCACACCCATGCTATAGACCGTGCAACCAATATAGAACCTCTAGTATGGCTGCATGTTTATCCACAAACTCAAGAGGTAGGTTGGGTAGATTCTATAAGGATTTTTTCTTGGGTTCACAGTCTCTCTTTGGTTGGCACACAATTTATACTAATCATGCACCAACCAGGAACCACCTATTTTTGGTTCCAAAAATTGCATCATTCACACAAAAAAATCCTAGGAAATCTAAGGAACCACAAGCAGAAAAAAATAGAAAATAGAAATACCACAAATGAAATCAAGTATATGACAATTCATCCCATTATGAAAACATCCCTCCCTTAGAAAGTCATCTCAAATTGTGTTTAGAGAATAAAAATGGTTAATACTCCTTAACCAAATATTTCTATTCCCGTGTATCGTGATTATCATTCACATGATTCCGAAGAACATGGACCAATAGTATAGACTTCCCATGAAGAAATTTATTCTGGGAAATCAACAACCTTCATTGGCTACTCAACCATATAAAAATTGGGTTCCAAATCAGACTTTCACCAATTTAGCACATGTGATGGATCCATATTATACTTTTTTAGATGGGAGACATGGAATATTACATGAATTAATGCCAACTAGGATAAGCAATATAATTAATATTACACCTTACCAGAAAACTCGATAATCTAAAAAAGGTCTAACATACCTTAGTGATAGCTTTACTTGGTTAAAAAGATGATGGTGACCCAAGCGAGGCACCACTTTCAGGAACAACCGGTCACCAGGTGTGAATTCCAAGTCTCAACACCATTAATTGGAATAATAATTATGGGTTTTTGCTATTATAAAACACTTAAAAATTAAATATACCTTCTCATATGTCTCTTAAATAAGGCGATGTCCCAACAACGAGGTATCACCCACCTCATCCCAACACAGTGGATACTGACACGACTGACCAAAATGAAATTCATAGGGAGCCATTATTATCAAGTATTGGTAACTTTTATTATATGAAAACTTAACCGACCCCAAATTTATATCACATGAACCTATGAACTCCCACACACATGAATAGATAATGTGTTATAAGATATGATTCATCTGCTCTTTCTAACCATTCATTTGAGTAGGGTATGTCCTACTCAACACGACTTATAAACCCATTTCCAAATGAAGGACTTCCAAAAACTAAGAGGTAAAATAGGGGTCTCTATTTGAAATAATTTCTGATAGCACATCTTAAATCCTCATTTTATCCTACACATATAATCGACCCAACTCATCCACTTTGTTTGAATATTTGATCAGAATAAAATGGGATGATTTAGTTAGACGGTCGATCACTACCCAAATCATTTCACTTCCATGGGGTCTATGAGGTAATTGAATACTAAAATCAACAGATACCTCATCCTACTTCCAGGTAGGAATGGGTAATAGATGAAGTAAATTCAAAGGACTTTAGTTATCTAATTTAACATACTTACTTGTATAACATCAAGATACAAAATCATCTATATCCCATCTCATGCATAGCCACCAAAACCATCAACACATATCATAAAAAATATTGGTGTCCCTAGGATGAATATCCCACTTAGACTGGTGGCTATCATGAATATTTCCTTTATAAGTGAAAAAAACACCACCATAGATCACTTGAAGTAAATAACTCTGTCTGAAGACAAATACCAGTCACAAGGCACCATCCCACCATTTAAGAACTACATAGAATACTGGAACAACTCATCACTCATCTTCTCTCACTAAATAATCTCTAGAAGGGAATGTGTTACATGAACACTAGCCAAGAAAACACCTCTACTCTGAACCATGGCCTCAAGATGCATATAGGAAAAATGATAAATCAATTCCCATTTATCACTAGACTCTATCACTATATGTATAAGGCCCCAGCCTTAAACATTACTTAATCTTGAGCTATTACAAGATTACACATTGAGGATCTTTTCAGGTTTAGAGTTTTAGAGAATTAGATCATGAAACTTGCATTACATCCCACATTTAAACAAAGTTGTTACATAAAAGACAATATTCATTCTTCCTATCAACGGAAACATATTTAAAATAAAACATGGATTCTTTCTTGACACATCCTTGACACTATCATCACATCAAGTACCTTTCCCTTGACCTGTGAAAAACATTTCAAAAACATGGGATGAGCATAAAAATCTCAGTAAGGGTTATAAAAATATGGAAAGGAAACATGAGTTCATATATACATAAGAATGAAATCATACTTTACCCATAAAACATAGGCACTTTAACATACCTCATCAAATCATTAATAAATCATAGAAATCATAAGACATAAAAGGTAACTTGAGGCATTCATAACATTCTTATGTAAGGAGTAACCCTCTTGGTTACGTTTGGAATACCCATCACAGTATATTCCCTAAATCTATTTGGAGAAACCTTAACGTTTCACTCCTTCGCGTTACCCAATGCATTGGAGAGCTATATTGGGCTCACCCGCCCTTATTTTATCACGGAACCACCCGTCTTCATAACAATGCCCACAGACCATAACATAATCTTATCACATAAAACATGCATAAAGGAAACATAACATTACCACCTTTCAATAATAAGATATCAATACAACACAATGATATAAATACATTATGAAAACCATTTTCAATATCAAAATAAAATAAAAGTAAAACATGGTATTTATTTGTCTTTTAAAAAGATGGTATGGCTTGTAGAGGAATCCGAAACTCAAATAATGGTCACAGTGGCGGAGAAGTCGTTGTTGCCGCATACGTACGACAAAAACATTCCCTTTTGTTGTTTAATAAACACTTCGTATAAAAAAGTTTCCTTTTGAATAAACGTAAAAGTCAAATGGGTTTATACACCGTATAAAGGAAGGTTGTGTATAAAACAGAATATGCCTTAATGAAAGGAGATTGAGACGAAGTCCCTTACAAAGACGGTATCCTTGGTTTAAGGATAAATCAATTACATAATTATGTGTGACAAACAAATACACCAAATATAAGTGGATATTAAACGTAAAATAATCGAAGGTCATTCACACATATTAAAAGGATGACATATTCAATAACTACATGTTGAACCCAAAGAAATCAAAATTGGGTTAACAAGTTCCCTTGACAGCCTAACGACTTCACATAAAAAAGGGTATCTCATCACTTGGACATAAAATTTACATCAATATGGATATATGAGAACATATCCCAACATAACAATATGTAAATTAAAAGACCCAACAAAATATGTATTTTAAAAAGAGGAGGGTGAAAGGTTCCCTTACCGACATGGGTATCTTTCGAAACATATGCCCCGTGAAAGAAGGACAATACAACATTGATGTAAATACTCATAAACGAAATTATATTACACAAAGAGTAGAATAATGGATAGTAAATACACCACTCAAAGGAAATTGTGGCAAATGTAGCATAGATCTCACGGGAATAAAAGTGAGATGAAAAATCCCTTACGAAAACTCGGCAGCCTAACGATGCCACTTAAAACTTCCAAAAATGGATTGATGAGATCAAATAGGGTATCTCATCATATTAAAATAAAATTTACAGAAAGAGTAGTATAAAATAACATCCCCCATCATAACAAATAGGAGATTAAAAGAAGTGACAAAAATGAGAGTACTTAAAAAGAAAGAGAAAGGTTAGATCTCTTACGAAAATTCAGCAGCCTAACGGCGCCACTCGAAACTTCTAAAATGGCTTGATGAGAGGAAATAGGGTCTCTAATCATATGAACATAATAATTACATTAGGAGTAATATAAAAGAACATCCCAATCATAAGAAATATGATCTTAAAAGGAATGACATAAAAGAGTGTACTTAAAAAGAAAGAGAGGTGTAGGATCCCTTACCTCGGGTCCGACTTGACTCGATCGTTCTTTAACGTCCTGAATAATAAACTTGAGTTAATTTCTACTTGATTAAGAACCCTTTTCAAGTTCATTATTCCTTTTATATCAATTATTGACATGTTATAAACATTATGTAATCATTTAAGATAATAAATTTTGTTTTGTCGATATTTGGTTCTTATGTCGAAAGTGGACTTCTTACAATTACATGTTGTTCGTGTGGTCAAAAGTTCATTATATCCAGAATTATATTAATGATTTGGATATCATATATATCATATATATCCAGAATATACATCTATTTATAATATTACATAATCATTTAGAGGTAAGAAATGAAATGCACCGTTCATGGAGACGGTAAGCCGTATGAACGCATGAACGCTACTTTCATTTCTATGTCATATTAATGGAATTACAACTAAATGAGAGGTATGTATATTTTTATTCCAGAATTATATTAATCATTTAGATGTATCATTCATCATATATATCCATTATATACATGTACTTATAATAGTACATTACATTTGTGGATAAGAAATGAAATGCACCGTTCATGGAGACGGTAAGCTGTATGTACGCATGAACGCTACTTTCATTTCTATTTCATATTTTTATGGAATGGGATAATAATGATACATATTTATATTATAATTCCAGTATAACATCATATATAATAACTTTAAATCCATACTTTATATGTCCCACATATGGCATTAACGAATCACATCACTTTGAGGGGGAGGTAGTCCGCACTTCCTTAAATGAAGATATCACGTTTATCCATAATGGAAACCATAAAGGTATGCACAAAATGAAAAATACAGAAGCATAAGGAAACAATAAACATATTATATATCATATATAAATATAGTGTAATCTTAATATCCACCTTTTAAGGTGTTAAAAGAATGTTGAACAATCATCATTTCGGGAGGCCGAAATTCATCATCCACGGAAACAATATGTTCATTAACAATTATATGTAGGTGTGTGAAAGTGTAGATATAATACTTCTTATAAAAACATCCTATTATATTGGTGATACTGGAGTTGTTACAAAATAAATTAATAAAAAGAGTTTAGGGTGTTGGAGAAGTAAAATAAAACAAAAGGACTCAAGTGAAGACATTACCTTAAAATCGGGTAACTCCCTTTAGTTTGAGCTCAAAGGCTTTCTTGGGAAGAATTATGCCCAAATTGAGGCTTTGAAGAGTAAGAGAGGTAAGTGGAGTGCCAAAATGGGCAGAGGTTGGCCGATCCAAAGGCTTTTGGAGTGTGGGTAAGGAGGTAGAGGTGGGGGCCTTTTATAAGAGGAGAGGAGGGGCACTGTTGGAAGGTAAAGAAAAGTCACTTTATTTTAAAATGGTATTCGGATTTAAGAGGTCCCACATTGATGTGTTTCTAGGATAAGGTGATAAGGGTTTGAAATCCACTCATCCAATAGGTTTTGGACATGTGTATGTCTTAGATATTACATTATCTTTCCATTTTATTTAAATCGTTAAATAATGAGGTCATCGCTGCATCATCATTATGTCATAAATAATATAATTTATGTAATGTCTAAAAATTATAAAAAAATACTATGATGTAGGAAATCTATTTATATTGCCAATTAATATTTATAGTCAAATATCTGATTTGTATAGACCCATGTAAAAATTGGTTTAGTAAAACATTTCATGTTTGTCTCATTTTTACTTTAATTTTAAATAAAAAGATATTAATGTCATTTTCCAACCAATGTGGCTTCATGGTGTCCCAAAGTTGTCCCATGGGTTTTATTGGTCTGACATGACACATCCAATGAGGTTAGGACATGTTTCAAGTTCATTTAATATTATTAAAACATTATTTTGACCTTAAACTACACTAATTTCCTCTAAATGCGATTAAAAACTTAATAAGTTACTATTGACCAAAAAAATATTTTTATCCCATTGACCCACATTTTACTTCTTAATGACAACCATGTATGTTGGATTTTTGAAATTCAAAACAAAAAGATGGAAAAATTTCATTTAAATGGAAAATTCAGTTTTTATAAGTACCACTTAGTGGTTTCACTATTCATCAAAAATTGAAGTTTTTCAGAAAAATCCCAAAAATTCACCCTAAGATATATTTTATATTCCGAATTCAAAAATGAAGTCTATTTTACAAAATTAAAAACATATAAGTCACATTAAATAATTAAATAATTAATTCCCGCTGTCAGAGCAAATAGCGTGTTTTTATGAAACAATAAATATCAAAAGATTGACACTAGTTTAAGTCTGATTTCAAAGTGAAATTAATTCCAACGACCACTATTGGATTTAATGGTAAAAATATATTCTAATTTCAATTTAAAACCAATTAAAAATATAATCTAATCATATAAATAAATTAGATTAAAATGAGGTTTTGAATTAAAATACAACATTTTACACTATTCATTAAAAAATGAACTTTATCAGAAAGATACCAAAAATTTACACAAAGTAAATTTTGATGTCCCAATTCTTAAAAAGAGTTTTATTTGGTCCAATAGAAAGTATAAGAGTGAACAAAACTATATTTAATGATAGTTCTCCTTCAAAAGGTGATAAGTGAACCTTTAGTGAAAACTAGGGCATATACGCCTAAAATTGAATTCTTTCAGTATTTTATGCCTTTATCTTTTATTGGATAAATGTAAAAACATTTAAAAACATATATAATCATACTTTAGTTATTTCTATCCATTCTCGTCAATACAACGGCTACATGTTAACTACCATTTAAAATAATATTATTTTATTATTAGAGTGCAACGTAAGATTCCCAAAAAAACTCGTTGTTGCGTGTTGGGTACGCCATCGAGCACATCTTCCCCTTTAAAGTCATATTAATATTTTATTCACAAATATGGATAAATATGAAAATGTCATATTCTTTATTTACCTGGGTTGTTACATCTTTCCCCCCTTTTGGGAAGTGCATCCTCGCAATTTTTAAAATTGAGCTTGGAAACATCTTTGAAAGTCCCACATCGGAACAAGAGTCGGTAAAACAATCACTTTAAAATAAAGGAAGATAAGTACAGAGGTCACCTGAGTTAACCCATATGTAGAAAAACATGGACATGGAAGAAAAAGAAAACGTTCATGTTCTTGAGGGAGAGTGATAGTAAATATGTCTAGGAGAAAGTTAACTATAAGAAAATCACAAACTTGTGATGGGTTAAATGGTATTCGATTCCCCAGTAGGAAAAGTTAATAGAAAACATTTTTGTTTTAAGTTACTTTTTATTGAAGAATTTATTCATAAGGAAACATAATCACTTATCATGTTGACTTTCAACTTTTAATAGATTCCTTAATCAAACTCATATTTTTTCCAAAAGACTAGTATTTAGGGAGACTTGTTCGCATTAAGAGTACTATAATCAACTTCTAGAGAATCACCTAATCCACCAAAGAGAACTATATACTTCCCATGTCTTTAGACTTTAACCAAAACCAAAACCAAAAAGGTTAGTACAAGATCAGATAATCCAGAAAAGGATAGCCCTTTATAAAAATAAAATCTATTCTTAATCTCCAAAATTTGTCCAACAAAACCCAAAGTTCAACAAGGACCATCCGATAAACAATTTGTCCATAAAATTCTTCAAAGTAAACCAATCTAAGATTGAAACCCAAATATTTGAAGGATTTAGTCACATAGTCTTCCAAGTTAAATCGTAACATTTATCTCCAAACAACATCAGTTGCTCCTAAAGTCTCGTATTGAAAAGTAATTAACCTAATCACATATCCTCCATGATAGGTTAATCATTTTCATAAATAACCCAAAATCAACTTACTCTTAGTTCATAAAATCATATAAAAAGAATCAGTCAAACTAACCAAGGACTTCACGTAGTCCAGTGGTAGGCGAGAAATACCTGTCACACTTTGGTTTTGGGTTTGATTCACGCGGCTTTGTCCGATGCGACGGGTTGTCACACGGTCTGCGTGTTTTCCTTTTTCCAAAACTATATAATTCTTAAATCATTCCCCAAAAAGTGATAAAATCATAAAAAATGATCATAACATATTTTAACCTCAATTTTATCTCATGCCATTCATTTTCCTGCATATCATATAATAACCCATAATTACCTCAAAAGTAAGGATCATATAAACTCTAATGGTTACCTTTATATTTATTACCTGAAATTCCACATCGATTGGTCATCTCGTACATGATGCATTATAGAACATACCAAAGTTCAAGTGGTTGATCATGACTACTTGATATTTGGTTTAGAACAACCACGAGTTTCCTCATTGAATCCTCCATTTTATCTAGTATCTTAATCAGAGAACCACCACAGTTTCCTTCAAACTTGTTGTCTCTTTGGTGCCTTCTAGATCCATCCATTCACTAAAAACAGAAATGTCAGTGTGAGTATATCAACAAAACAATCATGTACTAACGAGGAAGGTAAACACTAAGATATACTTACCCATTCAAATTATCTAAAACTAGGACTCTTTCTGAAATCCTAACCATTATGGTAATGTCACTTATGCTTAAAGAATACCCTAAACTCTAAAGTTATCTAAACCGACCATTGATACCAACTATAAGGCACCAGCCTTAAACCTTACTTAATCTTGAGTTATTACAAGATTACACATTGAGGATCTTTTAAGGTTTAGAGTTTTAGAGAAATAGATCATGAAACTTGCATTACATTCCACATTTAAACAATGTGGTTACAGAAAAGACAGTATTCATTCTTCCCATCAACGGAAACATATTTAAAATAAAACATGGATTCTTTCTTGACACATCCTTGACACTATCATCACATCATGTACCTTTCCCTTGACCTGTGAAAAACATTTCAAAAACTTGGGATGAGCATAAAAAGCTTAGTAAGGGTTATAAAAATATGGAAAGGAAACATGAGTTCATATATACATAAGAATGAAATCATACTTTACCCATAAAACATATGCACATTAACATACCTCATCAAATCATGAATAAATCATAGAAATCACAAGACATAAAAGGTAGCTTGAGGCATTCATAACATTCTTACGTAAGGAGTGACCCTTTTGGTTACGTTTGGAATACCCATCACATTATATTCCCTAAATCCCTTCGGAGAAACCTTAATGTTTCAGTCCTTTGCGTTACCCAATGCATTGGAGAGCTATATCAGGCTCACCCGCCCTTAGTTTATTGCGGAACCTCCCGTCTTCATAACAATTCCCAAGAACCATAACATAATCTTATCACATAAAACATGCATAAAGAAAACATAACATTTCCACCTTTCAATAACAAGATATCAATACAACACATTGATAAAAATACATTATGAAAACCATTTTCAATATCAAAATAAAATAAAAGTAAAACATGGTATTTATTTTTCTTTTAAAAAGATGGTATGGCTTGTAGAGGAAGCCGAAACTCAAATAATGGTCACGGTGGTAGAGAAGTCGTTGTCGCCGCATACGTACGACAAAAACATTCCCTTTTGTCGTTTAATAAACAATTCGTATAAAAAAGATTCCTTTTGAATAAACATAAAAGTCAAATGGGTTTATACACCGTATAAAAGAAGGTTGTGTATAAAACAGAATATGCCTCAATGAAAGGAGATTGAGACGAAGTCCCTTACAAAGACGGTATCCTTGGTTTAAGGATAAATCAATTACATAATTATGTGTGACAAACGAATACACCAAATATAAGTGGATATTATGTGTAAAACAATCAAAGTTGATTCACACAAATTCAATGGATGACATATTCAATAACTACATGTTGAACTCAAAGAAATCGAAATTGGGTTAAGAAGTTCCCTTGACAGCCTAACGGTGTCACATAAAAAAAAGGGTATCTCGTCACTTGGAAATAAAATTTACATCAATAACGATATATGAGAACATATCCCAACATAAAAATATGTAAATTAAAAGACCCAACAAAAGATGTCTTTTAAAAAGAGGAGGGTGAAAGGTTCCCTTACCGACATGGGTATCTTTCGAAACATACGCCCCGTGAAAGAAGGACAATACAACATTGATGTAAATACTCATAAACGAAATTATATTACACAAAGAGTAGAATAATGGATAGTAAATACACCTCTCAAAGGAAATTGTGGCAAATGTAGCATAGATCTCACGGTAATAAAAGTGAGATGAAAAATCCCTTACGAAAACTCAGCAGCCTAACGACGCCACTTAAAACATCCAAAAATGGATTGATGAGATAAAATAGGGTCTCTAATCATATTAAAATAAAATTTAAAGCAAGAGGAATATAAAATAACATCCCCCATCATAACATAGAGGAGCTTAAAATAAGTGACATAAAGGAGAGTACTTAAAAAGAAAGAGAGAGGTTAGATCTCTTACGAAAATTCGGCAGCCTAACGGTGCCACTCAAAACATCCAAAATGGATTGATGAGAGGAAATAGGGTGTCTCATCATATTAACATAATAAGTACAGTAGGATTAATATAAAATAACATCCCAATAATAAGAAAGATGATCTTAAAAGGAATGACATAAAAGAGTGTACTTAAAAAGAAAGAGAGGTGTAGGATCCCTTACCTCGGGTCCGACTTGACTCGATCGTTCTTTAACGTCTTGAATAATAAACTTGAGTTAATTTATACTTGATTAAGAACCTTTTTCAAGTTAATTATTCCTTTTATATCAATTATTGACATGTTATAAACATTATGTAATCATTTAAGTTAATAATGTTTGTTTTGTCGATATTTGGGTTTTAAGTCGAAAGTGGACTTCTTACAATTACATGTTGTTCGTGTGGTCAAATGTTCATTATATCTAGAATTATATTCATGATTTGGATATAATATATATCATATATATCCATAATATACATGTATTTATAATATTACATAATCATTTAGAGGTATGAAATGAAATGCACCGTTCATGGAGACGGTAAGCCGTACGTACGCATGAACGCTACTTTCATTTCTATGTCATATTAATGGAATTAAAACTAAATGAGAGGTATGTATATTTTAATTCCAGAATTATTTTCATCATTTATATGTATCATTCATCATATATATCCATTATATACATGTACCTATAATAGTACATTACATTTGGGTATAAGAAATGAAATGCACCGTTCATGGAGACGGTAAGCTGTACGTACGCATGAACGCTACTTTCATTTCTATTTCATATTTTTATGGAATGGGATAATAATGATATATAGGTATATTATAATTCCAGTATAAAATCATATATAATAACTTTAAATCCTTCCTTTATACATCCCACATATGGCATTAACGAATCACATCACTTTGAGGGGGCGGTAGTCCGCACTTCCTTAAATGAAGATATCGCGTTTACCCATAATGGAAACCATAAAGGTATGCCCAAAATGAAAAATACAGACGTATATGGAAAACATAAACATATTATATATCATATATAAATATAGTGTCATCTTAATGTCCACCTTTGAAGGTGTTAAAATAATGTTGAACAATCGTCATTTCGGGAGGCCGAAATTCATCATCCACGGAAACAGTATGTTCTTTAACCATTAGATGTAGGTGTGTGAAAGTGTAGCTCGAATCCTTCTTATAACAACATCCTAGTATATTTTTGATACTGGAGTTGTTACAAAATAAATTAATAAAAAGATTTTAGGGGGTTGGAGAATAAAAATAAAACAAAAGGACTCAAGTGAAGACATTACCTTAAAATCGGGTAACTCCCTTTGGTTTGAGCTCAAAGGCTTCCTTAGGAAGACTTCTGCCCAAAGTGAGGCTTCAAGGAGTAATAGAGGGAAGTGGAGAGACAAAATGGGCAGAGTTTGGCCGAGCAAAAGGCTTTGGGAGTGTGGGTAAGGAGGTAGAGGTGAGGGCCTTTTATAAGAGGAGAGGAGGGGCACTCTTGGAAGGTAAAGAACAGTCACTTTATTTTAAAATGGTATTCGGATTTAAGAGGTACCACATTGATGTGTTTCGAGTATAAGGTGATAAGGGTTCTAAATCCACTCATACAATAGGTTTTGTACATGTCTAGGTCTTAGATATTACATTATCTTTCCATTTTATTTAAATCGTTAAATAATGAGGTCATCGTTGCATCATCATGATGTCATAAATAATTTAATTTATGTAATGTCTAAAAATTATAAAAAAAAACTATGATGTAGGAAATCTTTTTATATTTCCAATTAATATCTATAGTCAAAAATATGATTTGTATAACCCCATGTAAAAATTGGTTTAGTAAAACATTTCATGTTTGTCTCATGTTTACTTTAACTTTAAATAAAAAGATATTAATGTCATTTTCCAACCAATGTGGATTCATGGGGTCCCCAAGTTGACCCATGGGTTGTCTCGGTCGTCCATGACACATCCAATGAGGTTAAAACACGTTTCAAGTTCATTTCATATTATTAAAACATTATTTTGACCTTAAACTACACTAATTACCTCTAATCGCGATTAAAAACTTAATAAGTTTCTATTCACCAAAAAAATATTTTTCTCCCAATGAACCACATTTTACTTCTTAATGACAACCATGTATGTCAGATTTTTGAAATTAAAAACACAAAGATGGCAAAATTTCATTTAAACGGAAAATTCAGTTTTTATAAGTACCACTTAGTGGTTTCACTATTCATCAAAAATTGAAGTTTTTCAGAAAAATCCCAAAAATTCACCCTAAGCTATATTTGATATTCCGAATTCAAAAATGAAGTCTATTTTAAAAAATTCAAAACATATAAGTCAAATTAATTAATTAAATAATTATTTCCCGCTGTCAGAGCAAATAACGTGTTTTTATGAAACAATAAATATCAAAAGATTGACACTAGTTTAAGTCTGATTTCAAAGTGAAATTAATTCCAACGACCACAATTGGATTTAATGGTAAAAATATATTCTAATTTCAATTTAAAACCAATTAAAAAGATAATCTAATCATATAAATAAATTAGATTAAAAGGAGGTTTTGAATTAAAATACAACATTTTACACTATTCATTAAAAAATGAGCTTTATCGGAAAGATACCAAAAATTTACACAAAGTAAATTTTGATGTACCAATTCGTAAGAAGAGTTTTATTTGGTCCAATATAATTTATAAGAGTGAACAAAACTATATTTAATGGCGGTTCTCCATCAAAAGGTGATAAGTGAACCTTTAGTGAAAACTAGGGCATATACGCCTAAAATTGAATTCTTTCCGTATTTTATGCCTTTATCTTTTATTGTATAAATGTAAAAACATTTAAAAACATATATAATAATACTTTAGTTATTTCTATCAATTACCATCAATACAACGGCTACATGTTAACTACCATTTAAAATAATATTATTTTATTATTAGAGTGCAACGTAAGATTCCCAAGATACTCGTTGTTGCGTGTTGGGTACTCCATCGAGAATAGCGTCCCCTTTGAAGTCATATTAATATTTTATTCACAAATATGGATAAATATGAAAATTTCATATTCTTTATTTACCTGGGGTGTTACAATATGCGCCAACACTTTCCTGCTCAAGGTATCTACTACCACATTACCTTTTCTCAAGGGGTAGACGATATCACAATCTAACCCCTAAAGGTAATCAACCCAACGACACTACCTCAAATTCATGTCCTTCTGAGAGAAAATATAGTCTAAAATCTTATGATCTAAATATACCAAAACTTCTCCCTAAAGAGATAACAATTCCATGTCTTCCAGACACACATCACTGTAGCTAAATCCTAGTGGTGTGTTGTGTAATTCATTTTGTGTGGTAAGAGTTTTTGAGACCCATACACCACCACATGGTCATCCTACATCATCATGCATCCATGACCCATACTTGAGGCATCATAGTCGACCATTTACAATTTCACAAACTCTGGAAAGATCAAAACATGGGTAGTGTTCATCTACCGCTTAAGATATACAATAGAAACTTGATATTCTATACTTCACTCATACTTTAACCAATCCTAATTGAGAACCATGAAGGGTGAATCAAGCTGAGATAAATCTAAAGAAACTGCATGTAGTATCCTTCTAGGCTTAAAAAGACTCTGATTTCAAAAATGTTATTCAAATGATCCAATGAAATCACCACATTGATCTTATTAGAGTCCACTGAAACCCCTCATTTTGAGATCACATGTCTCAGAAACATTAACTCCTCGATCCAGAAGGTGATCATGTAAATATTATCATAGATTCAATGATCTCAAAGCGTTCCTAATGAAATCCTCAACTGATTCTCATGATATTCTTTAGTTCTCGAGTAGACAAAGATGTCATCCAAAAACACAATAATGAAAGAGTCATGATACTGCTGTAACACCCTATTCATGAGTTCCATGAAAAAATCTAGATCATTCATAATCCCGAATAGAGTGAGAAAATACTCAAAGTGTTTGTACCTACTTTGGAAGGTTGGTTTTAGAACATCTTCCTCTCTAACTCTAACATGGTGATACTCTAAACACAAATCAATTTTATAGAATAACCTCGCCCCCTTGATCTAGTATAAAGGTCATAAAAGTGGGGAAAGAAAAATTTTTTATTTATTTTTACCACATTGAGAATCTAGTATTTGATACGCAATTGGATAGATCCATCAATCTTCTTAGAAAACAAAATGGGGGTGAATCAATGTAAGATTCTTAGGAGAATGAATCATTTGGATTCCAAATAGTCCAGTTATATCTTAAATTCCCTCAACTCGGTGGGGGACATACAATATGGGTGTTACACCAGTATCATGACTCTTTCATTTTTGTGTTTTTGGATGACATCTTTGTCTAATCTAGAACTACAGAATATCATGAGAATAATTTGAGGAATTCATTATAAACTCTTTGAGATCATTGAATCTATGATAATATTTACATGATCACCTTCTGGATCAAGGAGTTACTTTTTCTGAGACATGTGATCTCAAAATGAGGTGTTTTAGTGGACTCTGATAAGATCAATGTGGTAATTTCATTGGATCATTTGTATAACATTTTTGATATCAGAATCTTTTTAAGCCTAGAAGGATACTACATGCAGTTTTTTTGAGATTTATCTCAGCTTGATTCACCCTTTATGGTTCTCAATTAAGAATGGGTAAAGTATGAGTGAAGTATAGAATGTCAAGTTTCTATTGTATAGCTTAAGAGGTAGATGAACACTACCCATGTTTTGATCTTTCCAAAGTTTGGGAAATGGTAAATGGTAGACTATGAGGCCTCAAGTATGGGTCATGGATGCATGATGATTTTGGATGACCATGTGGTGGTGTATGGGTCTCAAAAACTCTCACCACACAAAATGAATTACCCAACACACCACTAGGATTTAGCTACAGTGATGCGTTTCTGGAAGACATGGCATCGTTATCTCTTTAGGGATAAGTTTTGGTATATTTATATCATAAGAGTTTATACTATATTTTCTCTCATAAGGACATGAATTTGAGGTATTGTCGTTGGTTTGATTACCTTTAGGGGTTAGATTGTGACATCGTCTACACCTTGAGAAAAGGTAATGTGGTAGTAGATACCATGAGCAGGAAAGTGTTGGGGCATATAGTGATAGAGTCTAGTGATAAATGGAAATTTATTTATCATTTTTCCTATATGCATCTAGAGACCAAGGTTCAGAGTAGAGGTGTGTTCTTGGCTAGTGTTCATCTAACACATTCCCTTCTAGAGATTATTTAGTAGGAGAAGCTAAGTGATGAGTTGTTCCAGTATTCTATGTAGTTCTTAAATGGTGGGATGCTGCCTTGTGACTGGTATTTGTCTTCAGACAGAGTTATTTACTTCAAGTGATCTATGGTGGTGTTGTTGTCACTTATAAAGGGGAAATTCATGATAGCCACCAGTCTAAGTGGGATATTCATCCTAGGGACACCAATATTTTTTATGATGTGTGTTGATGGTTTTGGTGGCTGTGCATGAGATGGGATATAGCTGATTTTGTATCTTGATGTTATACAAGTAAGTATGTTAAATTAGAGAACTAATTTCCTTTGAATTTACTTCATCTATTACCCATTCCTACCCGGAAGTAGGATGAGGTATCTGTTGATTTTAGTATTCAATTACCTCATAGACCCCATAGAAGTGAAATGATTTGGGTAGTGATCGACCGTCTAACTAAATCATCCCATTTTATTCTGATCAAAGATTCAAACAAAGTGGATGAGTTGGGTCGATTATATGTGTAGGAGAAAATGACGATTTAAGATGTGCTATCAGAAATTATTTCAAATAGAGACCCCTGTTTTACCTCTTAGTTTTTGGAAGTCCTTCATTTTGAAATGGGTTTATAAGTCGTGTTGAGTATGACATACCCTCCTCAAATGAATGGTTAGAAAGAGCAGATGAATCATATCTTATAATACATTATCTGATCATGTGTGTGGGAGTTCATAGGTTCATGGGATATAAATTTGGGGTCGGTTAAGTTTTCATATAATAAAAGTTACCAATCCTTGATAACAATGGCTCCCTATGAATTTCTTTTTGGTCAGTCGTGTCAGTATCCACTGTGTTGGGATGAGGTGGGTGATACCTCGTTGTTGGGACATCGCCTTATATAGGAGACATCTGAGAAGGTATATTTAATTTTTAAGTGGTTTATAATAGCAAAAAACCATAATTATTATTCCAATTAATGGTGTTGAGACTTGGATTTCACACCTGGTGACCGGTTGTTCCTGAAAGTGGTGCCTCGCTTGGGTCACCATCATCTTGTTAACCAAGGAAAGATATCACTAATGTATGTTAGACCTTTTTTAGATTATCGAGTGTTTTGGTAAGGTGTAATATGAATTATATTTCTTATCTTAGTTGACATCAATTCATGTAATATTCCATGCCTCCCATCTGAAAAAGTATAATATGGATCCATCACATGTGCTAAATTGGGAAGAGTTGGAGTTGGAACCCAATTTTTATATGGTTGAGTAGCCAATGAGGGTTGCTGGTTTCCTAGAATAAATTTCTTCATGGGAAGTCTATACCATTGGTCCATGTTCTTTGGAATCATGTGAATGATAATCACGATACAAGGGAATAGAAATATTTGGTTAAGGAGTATTAACCATTTTTATTCTCTAACCACAATTTGAGATGACTTTCTAAGGGAGGGATGTTTTCATAATGGGAAGAATTGTCATATACTTGATTTCATTTGTGTTATTTCAATTTTCTATTTTTTTCTGCTTGTGGTTTCTTAGATTTTCTAGGATTTTTTTGTGAATGATGCAATTTTTGGAACCAAAAATAGGTTGTTCCTTATTGGTGCAAGATTAGTAGAAATTGTGTGCCAACCAAAGAGAGAGGGTGCACCCAAGAAAAAATCCTTATAAAATCTACCCAACCTACCACTTGAGTTTGTGGATAAACATGCAACCATACTAGAGGTTCTATATTGGTTCCACGGTCTACAACATGGGTGTGCATATTCCCCCAAAAAACCGTGAAACTTATTTTACTTAAGGGAATAGGTGACTCACAGTTAATGTATTATTTGGAAATCTATACTACCTAAACGTGTGGGATAACAAGGTCATTAAAAATTTTTAATTTACCTTTATTCCCTACTCATATTTGTCATTAATTCCACCCATTTCATCTCCCATTCAGGATTTGTAGCCCTAGGAAACTATCCCTCTCCTCTTTTCTCCCTTGGACCTCTAAATTTGTAGTGGTTTTGGTGTGTATCATTTAGGAAATCATCAATTAAGACCTTATTTATTGGTTTCTTCCTTTTTGTTGGTCCATTCATTCTTCCACTCTGGGTTCTTCATTTAGCAGTGCACCAGTTTCCATAAAATGGTTTGAACCCTGGTTCTATGGGTTTAATCTTGATGGTTGAAATTTAATCCTACCTTTATAGGGTCCTCTTATGGTGCAATTGTAATTTTCAAATGGATTCCAAAAGTTTCCAAGCATGAGGATGGTGATTCCTTGCCTTAGCATTATTATATTATGTTGTTATGTTTTCTTTGTTCCCTAAATGCATTCCATTGATTATGTGTTTGGTGTGAAATATGTTTTCAAATGGTTTTGAGGTGTATATTGGTTGAAAGATGAGTTTTCAAATGGAATTGGTTGGATTTAATGTGTTCCTTCTTTTTTGTTCGATATAATGTGTTCCATGAAATATGTAAGTGGTGAGAATCTTGTTTTCAAATGGATTTGGCCTGCTTGTGGTTTTGAAAGACGGTTTTCTTATAAAAAATGGATGTCTTTCTTCATGTGAATCATGTTTCTTTGTATTTGTATGTGAAAGTGGTGTTCTATGTGACATGTTGAATGGAATTGAGAACAAAGGGAATCTTAGGTATCTTGGTAGTTGGAATAGGACTAATATGCTAGTTGGATCAGCAAGGACAAGGCATGTTTTCTTCTATCATGGTTGATGCTATAACAATAACTAAACATTCATGATTATTAGAGACCACTAGACCTTGGGATACATTCCCCTCCAGTGTATTGTGCATGAGGACACTGTGGGTTATTATTTATATACCATTTGTTTATCATGGTACGATGTTCTTAGGGTCCACTAGTGCTAGATCCTTTAGGGATTACCCATAGTTGTCTTTAAATGTTTTTCTTACTATCCACATATCGCGAACCTTTATTTCATGTCAAATACAAAGCATACTTCTCTTGAAATGTTTTTCCTTAAAATTATTTACTTACTACTTTCCAGTTTCATTCTTAAAACAGTCATTTTAATTAGTATTATAATTTTATAGAATGGAATCTTTTTTGGGTGGAATCCAACTAGGCATTGGGTCACACACTACATACACCCTTGGGTGTATGTAGACCTTGTTATATTTGACAGAGGGAAAGGAAATATCTTCGATGATGGTGATGGTACATCAAGATTCTAGGGTGTCTCTCTTGATGGAATTGGTGGAGGTTTCATGAGGTTGATGGCCCTATTATTGCATGGAGTCTTTTGGGTTATTTTCTAGTTAGTTCCCCTTAGTTTTTAGTATTTTGGGTTTCATTTAAGATTGTAAAATGTTTAACTTGAAATTTTTTTATCTTCTTTGGTTATGGTTGTTGATCTTCGTGTGATGTTTTATTCTTCGGACTTGTTTATGGTTGTTCAACATGGGTAAAATCATTCCAAATAGTGTAATATCGATACCTAGGCACTAGGTTCCAGCCCATTGGGATCAATAATTCCCTTTGGGCCATGCCACAGACCGGGTCGGGTGTTGGATTAGATGGAATCATGAACTAGTTCGTCACACAAATGTTCTTGTAGATGCTTCTTTAACTCTTCCAGTTTGATTGGGTCCATCCTTTAGAGGAATTTTGAGAGAAGAGTGGATCTAGGTATGAGATCATTTAAAATTTACCTCATTGTCTCGGGGAATTCCATGTAACTCATATAAAATCACATCATTGTATTCCCTAAAAATGTACATTTCCTCCAGGTTTATACCTTCCTTTGACTCATTCATTTGGGAAAGGTATGATTATATATAGGGTATCAACACCCACACAATTGTGGGATTTTCCATTGAAGATTCATGATGTTCCTTGCATTTATAGAGGAGGTTTGGATGGTTCATAATATGAAAATAGAGTTACTTTTCCCTATAGTTGATGTGTTAACTATATAATTAGAGGCAATACATAACTATTATAGCATCAAATTCTACTAGGGTAAGTATTATGAGATTTTATAGGAAGAATATTCGAATAGATGCTTATAGGAGAAGTGTCCAACCCTTGGGTTGCAGTGATTTCACCACTAGCTTTTTTACATACATATCTACTTCAAGGCATCGAGGCTTCAATTCAGAAACACTAGAAAAATTGCAGGATATAAAGAAATACATAGTACTAGAATCAAATAAAACTATTTCTATTATTGAGTGAATAGTAATTATACCATATATGACATCATTTTTTCCCCCACATTAGCAGTTGTGATGGAATACGTTTTCCATTTCCCTTTAGGATTTTGTGGTTGTTGTCATTGATTACACTTAAGGAGTATGGATTAATACACCACCTTGTATCTTTAAATTTCTCCCCATTGTTAAAACACTGAACCATGAGTGGTGCATTAAGATGTGTCTTCATATCCTCCATTATGTTGGTTGTATTCTACATGCCTCTTCGACATTCATGATTGTGGGGTCCTTCTCTCCAAAACATGAAGGATTTCCTTGACCCTATGAGATAATTAACCTGATGTTTCTTCCCAATTTTTTTACATGTGGTTAGTTGGATCCTATTTCATCCTTTTTCATTTGACTCACCATCTTGAAACTTCATTATTATATTCGTATCCCCATATCCAAATGTCAAATCTCCAAACTCCATCTCTACTTTGACAGCATATCGAACCACTTCTTCATATATCTTGAAGTTGTGGATAGATATATCCTTTAGAAGCTGTGATATTAAAACAATAAATAATCTATCTATTTTTCTATCAATATTGACTAGAAAACTCAAGGTTCATATTTTATGCCTTGTGAAATTTTCATTATAATATTTGACATATTCACATTCCATTTTATTTAGCTATATGAATTCCCTCTCCATATTTTTTTGAAGAGTTCAAGGAAAATAGTTATTAATAAATATTTTCTTAAAGACCTCACACTTTATGTCTTCCATTTCATTCTTTGACTTTGGGTTCTTTATCAACTCCGACCATTAACTGACTTCTCTATCTAATTGATAAATTAAATGAGTCATATTCTCCTTATCATAACATTTGAACACAAAAAAGATCCTATATTGAGTTAACCCACTGTTTTGTGAAAAGTAGACCAAAAGATCCACAAAAATTTGGTGTTAATTTCTATATAAAATATTCAATGGATAGTTGATCCTTCTTGGATGAAGAGGATGTTTCACATGGTTGAAGTTATTATTCATAGCTCAAGACAATTGGATAATAATTTATATTAATTTTTTATCTCCACCACCCATGTCCTTAGGGATGCAATTTTAGAAATCATTGTATTATCCCTCACATGGGTTTTTGGCCTTGTTTCTCTTAGTTCCATCCATTTTCTAAAATAGATTTTTTTAACAATACTTATGTCAATAGATCAAGAATAAATAATTTTTTATTTTTTATAATTAACACTAAACACATATCTTATTGGATCCCAATGTTTAAATTTTTTATAAAAAAAAATCTTTGCTGTTTATATATAATTAGTATTATCCTAATGGTTTTAAATAGTGTTTTCTAATCCAAATTCCCTAATTAACTAAAATGTAGCTATGCTACCAACTATATCAACCCTAATTTTTCTTATAAAACTATTACATCATTTTCATGATAAATAAAATAATAGAGATTCAATTACAAGATTAAAAGGTTTAGTGTATTGGGAAAATTAGTCTCATACATAACATGTACATAAAAAAATATAAACATTTGTTTAAATATTTCTTCATTATCCTTTTAAAATCACATGTTCTCAAGAGTATATGTAATCTTGTGAGGATATAAATCAAATAAATGGATGAGTTAAAATCCCATTAAGAGGATGAATGAGGGAGATGAATCAATATAACATGGGTGAACATAATCAAAACCACCATATAATAAAAATAATATCATCATAAAAATCATGATGGAAATGTGTGATAATGGAATAGAGTGTGGGAATGCATTAAAATGAAATATCATGCCATTGTGGTCAAATACCCTACATAATTGTGTACAATTATAGAATCAGGTTCACGCATAATATATGTGAATAATAATAACATTATTATTGTGAAACAATATAGAATCATATCTATGCTTATTACACATTATATTGTGAGAGATGTCAAATTACCCAATTAATTAGAGTCCTATATAATTTCAGGCCTACCCGTCACATCTTAATATTTATATAACCATGCATGCTACACATAATGTATAACAATCATAGTCATGAAATAAACCCAAGGAAGAGAAAGGGTTTCATAAGGATTTCATCAAGAATAAATGAATGAATAAGATTTTTTCTTCCCAAATGAAAAAAATAGAAAACATAATTTTCATAACCACCATCATTATTTAGTGAAGAATAAACAACTAAAGAGAAGTAAAATTGTGTTCTGGAAAGAAAAGACTTTTCAGAAAATTAATATATTTGGAATATAAATCAAGGTGGTAACCTGTATATACCTAAAAGAAAAAATGAATAAAAATGAAATTATATTTAAGGAAAATTAATGGAATATAAAAACTAAAATTGGTGTGAAATAGGAAAAACCCAAAGAAACAGATTTGGATTTTAGAACCCCCTTACCATAATTCCCGCTTTATTTCATTTCTATTGAACCTCATAAATAATAAAATTAGATTTAATAAAAAAAGTGATCTAGAAGTAAATTACTATAATTTTAACCACTATTTATCAATTTTATTCATTTTATTATATTTTCAATGTTCTTGGTTATAGGTTAGTTATTTTGATATCATTTTTTATTTAAGAATTTCCCATTTTTCTTCGATTTCTCTACTTTGTTCAACATAATTTATAAGAAAGAATAATTAACTCTAGAATCAAATAATACATGCAATTTCATATTTATAAATTATATATAATTCATAATTTCTATCCATGAATTTGGTTATAATTTTTGATGTGGAAATGTCTCCATAGGTGGTTAACCGACCATTGACTTGACATTGTTGAAAGAGAAAAAATAAAATTTTTAAATTTATATATACCATAAATGCGATACTTATAGTAGGTTAACATAATTAATATAATGTTAAATCACATATTAATTAATATTATAATGTTTTCTATGAAAGGGGTGGTGAAAAAATAAATATAATAATAAGAAAAAGAGAAGAGTCGATCGATACTTACTTAATCTGTAGTGTAGCTTCTCTTATACAACACTAAAATTCTCTTGATATTTAGATTTGGATTTCTATATAACACCCTTAAGGAATATAAGGGGTTTTATAGGAAGAATTTTGTAAAAGATTATGATCTGGAATGTGGGGTATGAGTGTTTTTCAAAGGGGAGGGAGACATGTTATTTATACATGAGGAGAGAGGTATTTTTAGAATAAAATATTAAATTAAATAATATATCAAATGTAAAACATGCAATAGTAAATTTTTTACGTTACAAATAATATATCAATGTAATATAATGGTATTTAATACTTTAATCCTCTTTATAATTTTAATTCATTAGTTTATTAAATAGAAAAGGGGAAAAACAAAATTGTAATCTTAAGAAATCACTTTTGACTTTCAGTTTTGGAAACAAGTTTTTTAGGTATGGAAATGATATTTTTTCTTATTTTAATGAATAATTTATGAAATTAAATATATAATGGAGGAATATCAAGTTATATAATTGATTATTTCATTATTATATCATGAATGGTGTAATTTAAGATACATCAGTTATGTGAAAACTGTATTTTTACTATTCAACCGAAAAATGTAGTATTTCATAAAATTACCCAAAAAAACCCTTGAAATTTTCTGAAATGGTGATTTAAAAAATGAAATTAATTTTCCAATCTACATTTCTAAAATAGGTAATTTTAATTTTAATATAAAATTTATTACTTTTAAGAGTTACTTTGAAATACTGTTTGTTAAAAATTTGTTTATATCTTCTTTGAGTTTTTTAGTAATGTTTTTTATTTTTTGGAATTATCATAGTTACATTAACATAAATTAATCATAATAAAATTATTTATATCATAATTTTTTATTTTTAGGGAAATTACTATTCAAATGATCAGGTTACTATTCCCAATGGCCAAGTTATTATTCCCAACAATAAGGTAACTATTCCCAATAGTTAGGTTACTATTCAAACAATCACATTTCTATTCCAAGAGCTTCATTATATCCTATAAATACCTCTATTTTCTTTCATTCATTAGTATACTATATTCCTCCCAAGGTTCTATATTTACATTTTCAATAACGCTTATTGGTTTACTAAAATATTGATTCATTTCTACAGTGTTGGCAGTGGGGGTGATGATTCTAGTAGATTGGTGAAATCCATATTTTTCTATTTTAGCTTTTCCATATTATATTTTTCATCGAATTGTAATGTTTCTAATTTTAATTTTTTTTCATATTAATGTAACCATATTTATTAATGAAATGAAATTTCTTTGACTTCTTTATTTGTATAATACTATATAGTATATTATAGCATGAATTTATTTCAAGAGAAAAAATATCATTTATAAACTATGGGTTTTTACATTGGACATACAAGACCCTGTTAACATTGGGAGCACTATAAAATGAATTTGGGATCCCAATGATAGGGTCATCCTCAGTTGGAATGACTTCTAAACTTTTAGTGGTTTTGGTCAATAACATAATAATTGACCACTTTCTATTTATAGGATTTAAGATATAAAATACATGAAATTACCATGATTTCATTATGAATGGTTCAGCTTTATATCCTTAATTACTTAATCCAATTTCATGAATACTAATTCATTGATTTTAACAATACTCATGTTATCATCCCAATTTCAATGAAAAATAAGCACTTTTAATTTTATATAATCTAACTCCAATATTTTATCAAGGATGATATAGTATAGAATATTTTCATAAATTATATTTCCATCCTTTCTACTAGATACATTTATCACTTCATCCACAAGTGTTACTCCATTAGTTTTTATAGTACTTTGTTCATCAAGTTACTTTGTATAGAAAATATTACCATTAATTACATAACCATTATAAGATAATAAATACACACTTTGTCCTCTAGATAAACATCAAAGTCATTATAAAATTGAATTAGGATTTTTTGATGTCATTAAAAAATATGGTTTTCAGTCCTTCTAATAAATTGTTAATTATAGGCATTTGATATCCATATTTGTCCCTTGATGGATTCTAATGACTAATAATTACTTTGTGTAATTCAACATATGGATAACCATATAAAATATTATGTAAAACTAACAGGTGGGGAAACTCTTATTCTGTAATAATAATTACCAAAACAACTATTCCATAAATTCATTCACCCATAAGTCCCCTAAAGTAATGTGATTTTGGTAGACCAATTCTTTCCATATTAGATTGACAGTTAGTATAGAATTGAATAGCTTCCAAAACAATAGATCTATCTACAATACAACCAATTGAATGAATTTGATATTTGAAATACCCTTTCAAAATCATCATATATAGTTAAATGGTGTGCAACCATCTATAATGTATAGGACCAAATAGTCAGATCTCTCTAACCAAGTGAACCATCCAGTAAACCAAGATATCAATGATTGATGGTGGGAATAAAATCTAAAATTTTCATTATATGGCATCAATTTCCTTTTTTGTATTTACAAATTTTTCTGGGCCTATAACGTTGTTGTATGTAGCTTTGAAAACAAACATAAAAATGGTTAATGTTTGACAGCCATTCATAGGGAAAATTCAACATAAATCAAAATGTATTAGATCTTGCATCAAAAAAATATTTTCATGTGATTTTAGGGCCTTTAATTTTAAATTAATAATTGAAAAAATATTCATAATATTTGATGAATACCCTTTTGGAACCTTTACATCATTTAGGATTCTTCAAAACGGATGTCTCTCTTTCCTATAAAGATTGTAAATAACTGGAAGAAGAAAATTCCTTCATTCACCATTTACTGGTTGCAACTCTTCCTATACCCCCATGTCCATCATATCAAACCTGTCCTAAATTATATCCCTTATTTTGTTAAGTTAATTTAGTAACCTTCCTGTAAAAATATCAGATAATTTTTTTCAAAGAAACACGACATCAAGAAAATTAAAAACGTAAAAACAATTATGGTACAATAATTCAAAAAATGATGTCTTTTTTCCAATCAGTTTTCATAAGGTTTTTTAAGTAGGTTTACCAAAATTAGTGGTCATATATATTACATTCTCAGAAAATTGATCACATATCATTAGATACGGTGTTGTAACTTCTTTGGAATTCCCATCAAATGATTCCACCCACAATTGGTATTTGTTCCATCAGGGTAAAAATCAATGTTATCAAAGAAACATAGACTTTGATGAATGTTTCAGCTCAACTGAGTGTGTACATTGTTCACAAAAGGAAAATTCTTCAGTTAATTTAAGGCTATATCCTAAAAAAATTATAAAATTACTATATTCATTTATCATCCTACACATCATTTCTCTCAACGTGAAATATTAATTTCTGTTAGAATCATACAACATTACACTTGAATCCCATATTAATTTCAAATATTTGATCAATGGAGTCAAATAAAAATCAATATCATTACATGGATTTTTTGATCATGATAATAGTGGAGACACTATAATGTATTTTCGATTCTTTCATAAATATAGTGGTAAGTTATAATTTACCGATATAACCAATCATGTACCATGAGTTCATCTTTGTAGGCCAAAAGGATTCACTCCATCTATAGATAGTATAAGATGAATGATTCTTATATAATTTTCAAATTAGGATACTCATGATCAATTTTATTTCTCTTAGTTCATATTAGGTTACGAAGTTTCCCATTTTGATTTATTATATCTATGTACCATGTCAATTTCCTTATATTCTTATCACTTACATATAGGTTCCTAGACCATTTAATGATTATAAAGTACCATAAAACTTTCTAAGGAATCAATTCATCTTTATTATTTCAAGATGAACCATAATTTGGTAAATTTTATGTGATTTTTAATCCTTGAAAAATAGTAAACAACATTTTTTTAGGTAGGTATTATTTATGAGTTTAGACCCATTAAATGTAGTATTCATTTTGAATCAAATGTTTGGAAGGAACGAATACTATATTCCGGTAGAAAATCATTCAATAGAGAAAGTAGTTCAGTAAAGCTGGTGTCACACCATGTGTTGCTAGATTTTACATTATATAGCTTCAGTAAGGATGACAATGTTGTATACTTACTAAAAAAATAATATAATTTTTTTCACAACTCTTTATCTTATAAAATAGTTTTTAACAATCATGTAGTTTATCTTCAACTTTCATTATCATCTCCTCAATTTGATCTTCATCATCATTCAATTATTCAACCTTATCCTCTATACAGTCTCTTTCATTTTTCACACTTGTAATCATATCAGATGATCCATAAAATACAGTGTTATCCTTTTTATTATCCACATTACTTTCTTCCTCTTATTTAGTGAAACATTTATAACATGGAACTATTTAATGAAAGTTTATGTGTTATTCCAACTCCACTCGAGTAATTAGTCTTGAGTAACAATGACATAAACATAGTAAAAGGATTTGAGAAGGGTCATATGAAGGATATTTTGGAAACTTGAGGAACATTTACACCCCATCCTTATTCTGTTTTTTCATACGAATGGAATCCATCCATTTTTAATTCATATCCATCCTATTTTATTCATTAATATTCATATTTATGAAAATAAATAAATACACTGAACGTATTTTCTTAGAAACACTGAAAGGATATTCTCTATATACACACACATATAGTCATCATATATGATATAATTTTTCATTGCATCAACCACTTGTTAGACTGAATAAAGGAAAATAATTGTATGAATTTAAATTATTATAACACTTACTCATTTATAATAATTCACATATCATAAGTCAATATTTTTTTAAATGGATTCATCAAGGGAGATAATTCTCTCCCTGTAACATTTAATGTCCAAAATAAACATATGTATTTATATAAATAGATATGTATTAGTGTACATATAAATAGATTTCACTACCAAAACAAATATCAAAACAAATAACATATTCATTACAATTTTTTAATAGTGTTTTAAAAAAATTAATAAAATAAAATATGGTTATTAAATTATTCATTCAGTAATAATCAAAATAACAAATTTAACATGACATGAAATTTTAAATTTTTTCATGATTGTAGGTAGATTAGAAAAAATGAATGATATCACCATGAAAAGAAAAATTCTCAATATTAAAAACCATGAAGAGGATTTATTTAATAACAAAAAATAATTTTAATAAGTAATGGAATTGAAAAAAATAAACTACCATGTTGAACAATATTGTGTGAATTATATTAGTTATACTATGAAATTTTAATTTATTTTAATTATAAATACACTCATATATTTCAGTTAGTTTATCACATTTTTTTGGTGGTTCAGAATATTTTTGAGTAAAATTGTTCAATGAATTAATTTCATGGTTTATACTGTTTTAATAAATTTAGAATTAATTTTGGTACAAGAATACAATATAAAATTATATTTTTATTGGTTTTGAGGTTTAAAGTGTAACTATATATGATTTATGGGAAATTTCATGTGTTGTGGATGAACTAAATGGGAAATCTACACTCGTGTGTAACTTATGTGAATTTGGCTGGATTACATCATATTAAACACACTCACAACAATTATATATGTTTTACCCATGATATTTAATAAAATTTCCAGGTATCATGTGTGATTTAAATGAAGATAAACTCAAAAAATCTTCCAAAACATATAAAAGATTAACATAAATTCCTTAAAAACAAGTTCAAAATTTCATACCACTAATTTTGAGGTTTTGATTTGTCCAAAAAGATCAACATCGGCTACAACACATCTTTAGTTCCATGAGAACATGATTGCATAGCCAGGAATTCATGATCTTCTTGGGTTCTATTATAAATAGGGTGAATGGTTTTACCAATTATTTCTGAATAAACTAATAATAGTTTATTTCATCATCACTAAAAACATAAGAGCTGATAAATAGTAATTTTTTCTATGCAAATATAGCGCTCTAAATTGAAACATTTATCAACGTTAAAAATGAACTGATAAATGTAGTATTTCTTAACCCCTATTTTTCAGTGCTAATAAAATAGTATTTTATCAATCGTTAAATTAGAACTGAAAAAATGTTAAAAAATTAAAAAAAATGAATAAAAATGAATAAATAAAAAATAATTATATTATAAATAATAAAATTACAAAAAATAAAAAACACTAACTATTTAAATTACAAAAAATATTAAAAGATTCATTTTAATGAATTAATTATAAAAATTACAAACTTATTAAAAATATTAAAACATAATAAATAAATATTTATAAATAAATATTTACAGATGAATAAATTACAAAAATATTAAAAATTAGTAAATATAAAAAATTAATAAATAATATTGAATAAATTAATAATAAAAATGAATAAATTAATTTTATTAAATTACAAAAATACTAAGAAATAAATAAATTCATAACATTAATTACATAAAATATAAATACATAAAAATGAATAAAATGAATGAATAAATAAAATGGATAGAGGACATTCATTGTAGAAGATCAATGATGGTTATGAGACCCCTATTTGAGGGGGTTTAATGGGGTCTATGGGCCACGGTGTTTAGGACAATTTTTGTTGGGCCATAAAAAAAGTTGGACCACTGAGCCTTAGGGGTTATTTCAAGGTTTCTAATGCCACTAGGCCTTAGGACCATCCAAAAAATATAAAAATAAAGTCATAGTGGGTGCATCCCAATCCCATGGAGGAGGAATGATGCTTGACCCTTTAGGGTGCTTGAGAACGATAGTGTTTGGGTGTGTGGGTGTTTAGTTTTATTATAATCCCCTCTAGCTAGTAAAAAATATATTAATTATATAAATATCAAAAATATTAAAAAATAATAATATGAAATATTTAAATTAAAAATATGTTAAAAATAAATTTAAATGAATTAATTATATAAATTTATATGAATTATTTATATACATTTCAAATATATTAAAAATTTCGAAACTTAATAAAAAAATGAATAAATATTATTCATATAAATTATAAAAATAATGAAAATATTAATACAAAGTAAAAAAATATGTGTGAAAAAATTAAGAAAATGATTAAATTCAAAAAAAATATAAACAAATATTAAATATAAAAAATTAATATTAAATGAAATAATATTTAAAATTAATAAATAAAATTTTAAAAAAAACTATTTAAAAAAATTAATTAGTAAGACTTATTACATGAATTGTAAAAACTTACAAAAAAAAGAAAAAGAAAAAAAAATAAAAATTATATAAATAAGAAATTTATTAAAAAGTAATTATACTAATTATTTGAATTACTAAATATTAAAAAAAATTAAATAAATAGATTATATAAATTTCAAACATTTTGAAAATATTTCAACATAATAAAAAAACAAAATGATTATTTTTCATATAAATTAAAAACATAGTGAAAATATTAAATCTTAGTAAATAAATATTTATAACTAAATATTAAATAATGATTAAATTTATAAAAAATTAAAATTTATTAAATAATATTAAATGAAATAATATTAAAATTAATAATTAAAATTATATAAATAACAAAAATATTTAAAAATGTGAATTCATAACATTAATTACATGAATTACAAATGCATAAAAAATGAATAAAAATAAATAAATAGATAATATCAATTATATAAATTGAAAATTAATAATATTGAATATATAAAAAATTTACAATTAAAATAAATTTATAGAAATTAGTTATATAAATTTAAAACGTAGTTAAAATATGAATTTTTAATAAATAAATATTAACAAATATTATTCATACAAATTAAGAATATATTGAAAATATTTAGACACATTAAATAAATATGCATAAATTTTAAGAAATGAATAAATTCTAAAAAATTTAAAAATTAATAAATATAAAAAAATTTAAAAAAATATATTAAATGAAATAATATGAAAAATGAATAATTAAAATTATTTAAATTACAAAAAAATTAAAAAATGAATTCATTTCATTAATTAAGTGAATTGAGAACACATAAAAGGGAATCAAAATGAATAAATAAATTATAATATTATTGCTAATTATTGATGCATGTATTGTATTGATTGCATATAAAAATGATTATTAATTATCATCCTTTGAAAATTTTAATAATAATTAAAGCTATTATTATTAAATTAATGATTAAATATTTAAAAATGTATAAATAAATATCAAAATGGAATATATTAAGAAATATCTAATTCATATATATTAAAAATGAATAATTTTGAGAAAATTATAAAAATTGAATATTATTAAAAATGGATGAATAATATTAAATCAATAATCAAATATACACATGCACACATAAATCAGTAAAGAAAAACATGTAAAAATTCATACGCTAACATATACACATACAGAGACAAATACCCATATACATACATATACATATACACATATAAGCATATACACATACACATGAACAACACATGCATATGCATATACACACACAGACATAAAATCACATACATGTGCATGAATATACATACACATATATATGCATATGTAAAAGTAACACCTATTACCTTTCATGAGGTATGTGTTGTCCTTCGGTACCAGGTTTCCTTTTTGGTTTTGGGGTTTTCAACAGAATCTGGGTTTTCTACTGCCTGCTAGGCAATTATACACTATGTGATGGGATTACACGTCGTGTATTTATTTCCAAGAAGATACCGTGAAGTATTTTCGGGGCTTGAATGTTTTCATACCATGTATTTGAAATTCATGATTTATTAGGGAAAGGCATTTAATAAAAAGGGGGAACATTTTTGTGTATGCAACCTTCACTGATTACACGACATGAACTAGGGTTACACGCCATGTAATTATCAAATTAGGCAATTTTATGTGTTTTCTATGCCTAATTTTATTTTATTTTGAGCTTCATCCCAACCTCTGATGACCCAGATCCTTGTGTAGATGATTATTTCTCCTTGAAACCATTTCCTCTATGTATATAAGTGGTGTTGACCTCATTAAATCTCCTCTAGGTAAGAGTATCTCCAATCATGTGTTTTCTTTCTATATATATGCCTTTCCTCTTTATATTTTGTTATATAATCATTTAATTGATGGATCTAAACGTTGTTTTGTTGGGTTATGATTCTAGGTTGTGTTCTTGTATTTTCGCACCTCCATTCTTCATTATCAAATCCCAATGTGTGTGTTAATTTATAGATCATTATATAATGGTAGGTGGTCCCATATTTATTTACTATACGACTGAAACCTTTAATTTCTTGATTAAATTGAAATGAGTATTAAATTTATTTGAAAACGTGGAATTTTGAAGAAGTGATATTTGATTTGAAATGGGAATGAGTTTTAAAAAATCCCAAATTTCAACGAAATTGGAATTGTGGGTTGGATTTATGAAAAATGATGTCTTGATTTGGAAATTGTTTTGATGAAGTGATTTGATGTTTTCTTGATAAAATGGATTAAATTGAAAAGTATTTTGAAATTGAATGAAATGATGAAAAACCTATTAATTTGTTTCGAAATGGAAAAGTCATATTTAAAATAGAAAATTGGGAAATTTTATTTTGAAATGATTGATTTCCAATTTAATAGATTGATTGTTCTAAGCACATGTTAGCTTGAGTAGTTAGTGGTAACTGGGACAAGCATTCTAGGACCTTGACTCCCTATTAATGGATTTACGATGACAACTATTACAAAAATAACTAAACCTTGTATTCTCTTTATAGGTTCCCCTTTTGGGGTGTAGACTACCCTTTATGGTCCCCCTATTGGGGTTCATTTTTGTGTGCAAACCTAAATAGTGGCATGATCATTACTGATATGTGCAGGGATCTTATTAACTGATAAACTAACTTACCATGAGGCTTTTTACATTATGATTTTCTATGATTTGTATCTTTATTATACATGAAATTGAATTATTGAACTATTTTATTCATGAAAACTGATTTATATAAGATGGTTTATATAAACTGTTCATTTTATACTATTTGATTTATTTTGATATATCTATCTTATTTTGATTATGGAATCATATTTTGCTTTAAAATATGAAAAATCTAATTCCACACCTTGTTTAATTTAAATTGGTAGAGTAAATAGTAAATTTTTTGATATTAATTATGGAACACATGGTGATACCCTACTGGGATTTATCCCTCACACCCCACCTTTTTCTTTGGCTATTTAATTATGTTTTTATACTAGGTTCGAGTAAAGTGAAAGCACCACTTGGAGGCGGTTACAGTTCTAGATCCATTAGATCATGGATTGGGGTTATTACTAGTGGATAAATTTTCATCATGGGATGATGTTTCTATTGGGAATTTTTTGTTTTCACTTTCTAGTTTATTATTAGTTTGATTATGTTCTACTTTGGGTTTTTATAGATGTTTCATTTCTGGTAATTTATTCATTTGTAGTGTTGATCATATTGAACTATAAATAATTTATATTATGTTATTTTGTGGAAAATTCATTCCCTCTCGATCTTGTATGACATGAGGTGTTATTCACCAACTCATGGGGATTGGGAATTTTTTGGTCATGTTGGACAAGAATTAGTTATTAGGGAATTAAGTCATCTGAGATGGTTTCTGACAAAGTGGCATCAAAGGTGCAGGTTAAGCATATTTCCTAAATGTTAGTAAATAATTTGGGATGTATTTTCAAAACATAGTAGGTCATTATGAGGGATTTTCTGGCCCACTCTCATCCTAATGATCATTAAGTCACCATGGGTGTTTGGTAAATGCATATTAAGAAATAATTTGAATGAGTTTAATATTAGTTTAATATTAGTTGTATGATCAATTATATAAAATACTTATTCACCTATGTTTCTCACCATGGGTAGTGACTAATATCATTACTAATAAATATGATGGAAAACTTCACCTTTGTGTTGATTAATAGAAACTAAATTGAGTTACTTTGAAGAATAAGTATCTTTTACCATAAGTTTATGATCTATTTGATCATTTGAAAGGGTATAAGTGGTTCTCCATGATTTAACTTTAATATGATTATCACCAGTTGTGAATAAAATAATTTGACACTTAGAAGGCTTCCTTTAGAAGTAGGTATGGTTACTTTGGGTAACTTGATATTCACTTTTTCATGACCAATATGATTGTAGTATTTATGGATTTGATGAAAAAGATCTTTTAGGAGTATAATAATAAATTCTTGGTAGTCATTTTGGATGAAATACGGGTTTACTCTATGTCCAAGGAGTATCATTTTCATCATTTGAGAGCAGTTTTGGATATTTTGAGAAATCACCGACTCTATGCTAATATATAAAAATGTGATTTTTAGATCCCATAGTGAAGTTATTAGGACATGTGCTATCAAAACATGGTATCTCAGTTGATCATGGTATAGTGAAAGATGTTATTACAAGTGAGAAACCATTGATTATTTTGGATTCTTAGTTTATTAGATTTTGTGGGGGTATTATCATATGTTTTGGGAGGATTTCTTGAAGTTTTATTCTCTCATGACCACTCTCAATTGTAAGGGAAAAAGTTTGTTTATGATGATAAAATTTTGACTTATCTTATTGAGATGAAACAATTGTTGACTTTTGCACTAGTTTTGACTTTTCTATAGGCTAGTAAAATCATTGTGGTCTTTTGTGATGCATGAGGTTCCGGTTTGGGTTGCATTATTATGTATGGTGATCACGTGGAAGATTATGGATCTTCATAGATAATGAAGACAAGAAGAACTTTTAGACCTATGAACTTTAAATTGAAATCGTGATGCATGATCTTAAGATTTTGAGTAATTACCTTTTAGGATAAAGGTTCACCATTTATTACAACAAAAAATTATTGAGTAATATATTCCCTCAAAGTTATTTGATTCTTCACCAGAGTCGTTGGGTAGAGTACATACATTATTTTGATTTTAAAATCTCCTATATCCCAGGGAAGGAGAATGGGATTGTTGATTATTTTAGTTGGAAACATCCATTATTGATTATTTGAGTAGGAAAATTCCAACCATGTTGTGGAATAATCATTATAAGATTGAAAATTGATGTAATTTTATTCAAATTTTCATTTAGGATTCCTAGATGAAGATCAAAGGTTTTCTTTGAAAGTGTATAGTTGACCTCCTCTCTTCTCGAGATGATTCATTAGGAGAAGCATCTTGATAAAAAAACTCTAAACCATTATGGATTATAATTATAGAGGGGATACTATTACTGAGTGATTGTTTTCCATGGAGGTTGTTTAATGTTTTAGATTTTTTTTTTCATTTATCTCTGAGAAAATTCATGATGGGGGATTTATGGTCTTGCCCAAATGTACCCAATATTTTAGGGTTAAGCGGTCTCTTGTAGTTTAGCTTGGGTTGTAGAATCCTCAAGGAACTAAGAAGTACCTATAGACACACAATATAAAGAGATGGTTTTTTTGGCTATGAAGTGGCCAACATGTGTTGATTTTAGATGGGTTTAAAATAGAACTAAGAGATCTATGTGAATTCAAATTATGATAAAATGATTTGATCCTAGGTTATTGCTCAGGGTGGAATGGATGAATTCCTTTTTTAACGATTTCAAAATCATTAACTCGAGAAGGAATCATTCAATGAATTCAACTAACCTCATCACTTACTGGTTACACACCATCACAAACACATGATAATCACTTATACACTTTTTGGATCATTTTCATGAGCATTCAAAATTAAAGTATCAAATTATAAAATAATATTGGGGAGAATGAATTCCATTAGGAATAGGAAGGGAGAAAATCATTGAATAAAAGTAACTCAAATAAAAGAAATTAATAAAATTTAGAGATTTAGAAATAACATCCAACCTTTCCCCTTACTACTCCCTTGGATCAAACCATAAAATAGTTATCCCTCCATTGATGACATGTTTTCAATGGAAGCCAGAAGTAGACTGATAAGGGCGGAATTAAAGAAGTCAAAACAACAAAATAATGAGCAATCCACTATTGTGTGAAGAATATCATAAGGTTTAGTGTGAATAAGTTCAAATCATGAGAAAATGGTATCATTGTTATGTTAAGAATAATATAATAAGATAATAATAATAACTTTTTTAAAAAACTAAGCTGATTCAAACAACTTACATGAGAAAGAAGAACATTACAAAGACAAATCAACATAATAACATAACAATGACAAAAAAAAGATCCAAGATCCATAAATCATCCAAACATACTGCCTTAAATAGTAATTTAGGAAGCCTTGGGTGGAACCACCAACTATAAAAGTCTCTTTAATTAATTTTGGTGGGCCTAGGTGGGTGGAAAATTAATGTAGAGGAGACTTTTTCACTCTTTCCCTGAAGTGGAAACCAGCTTGCATCCACCAAAAATAAGCGTTGAAATGGACTTCTAGATGGATGAATGAGAGTGGGACATAGATGGATAAAATGTATCCTTATATTTCCACTAATATTCTATAAAATTTTAGTTAAAAATATCTTGTGGTTTTAGAGATATGATTTAAATAGGGAGATGTATTTTTGGGCCCCCAAATCTGGCCCAGAATTTCATCTTCAACTTGCGCAACGTAGAAATCCATTAAATATTAAGAATTATCTTGATCCAATTTTTATTGAAACGTTCCGCATGATATCTTATATCTAAATATAAATTTTTAGAATCATCATGCTTGATGATTTTTATCTACAATTCCTTTATTTGGCTGATGTTCAGTTTACTTCACTCAGAATATTGTTGGTTCACGGACCACTTTGGTGGTCTTCCAATTTGAATCTTCAAGTGATAAAAAAGTATGAATTGTTCCTTATATCATGGGAGACTTTAAAATAAAATATGAAAATAAAATGAAGACCATTTTTTGTTTTAGGAGTTCTTCAAGAATGAACCATGTAATAGTGTATTTTAAGAAGAAATTACAATCATAATGTAAAATAATGTTCAAAGTGTAAAATGCACTAAAAATAGTGTTTTTGATTAATAAATAACATGAATATTATATTATAAACAATAAATATTATCCAATTTTATAGGCTAATTACACCGCCTATCTTGGGTTTTTCTAGTCCCAAACAAAATATATCTCAAAAATATGAAATTCGAATTCATTTTTCCAAAAAAACACATTTTAATACATATTTCTCACCCAAAGACCTCATACCAAAAAATTATAAAACCTATTAAAATCATTTAAAACAAGCTCGGTATAGAGGCATATCCCAAACCCAAGCCCATTCATTTGTTCAAATTCATCGCCAGATTTCATCCAAATTCAAGTAAACATGATAATATATTGTGCGTCACAATAGACATGGAGGTTTATTTTAATTAAAGGGATAAATGATGGAAGCACTAGGAGGAATAAAATTTTAAAATTTATATGATTATTCAATTTTTTCTTATTTTGTTTTTCAATTTTTCCATGGAAATTGAAATTGAACTCAGTCAAGTCAACCCTTGTAGAAAGACTTTTCCGATGACTCCCAGGCTCAAAGACCTTAGAGAACCAAGTGAAGCTAACATACTCGGCAATCATATTGAGTTTACTCAATAAAAAAAATCAAATTTCCACAAATCAAGATAAAATTCCCAAATTTGGGCCAGAAATCTATGAAGTCATGATCCCCAAGTGCCCAAAGCCGCACATTAGGTCAATCCATTTGTCTACGCGCAGTTGATTTTCATAATTTTTTTTAATAATCATGTGAAAATTAAAATGATAACCAAACAAATGCCATTTATTATGGTTCCCTAAGAACTCAAGCTAATACCCCACAATCTAGAGGACAAGCATTGGGTTTTTTTATTAAATGTATAAAATTATAAATGGTGAGAAATCATATCAGACAACCGCACTATCTAAAATCTATGCACATGAACTTAAACATGAATTAATATCAGCATCAAGGTATGAAAAATTATTTGATATCCAATTTTAGAGTTTAAAATATGTGTTATCATGTTAAAGGTTAATGAAATTTTTCCTTCCACACATTTTTTTATGCACACAAAATCAATTTTTTTATTTCATCTCCCCCTTATTAGAATAACAATGTTCCCAATGTTTAAAGAAAAGAAATATTATAAGGGTGTATAATAGTGGAGTTCAAATAGGACATTGAAAATGAGAATCAAGGAACGAGTGGGAAAATCCAAGGAATATCAGACCAAATGACACAGATGAAATAATGATATATTGTATTATTTTTAAATTTTGGTGTAATGTATTACTCAGGGATCACACCAAATGACATGGATGAATACGGGTCTACCCTTTCATACCCATCCTTACTCATAAAATAAGAACAATTAAATAGTCTAAGATAAGTTTTTTTAAATATCAAAACAAAAAACAGATGATTCAGAATGATAGAAACGATGAAAACCATGTGTTTCCTCTCATGTAGCACTTTTGTTTAACATCGTTAGCTTGAATTGAACCCCCTAACTTACCCCATTCCAACTTTAAACATTTTAAGGACCAAATATTTCTCTAATTATACAATATTGAGACTAATTCGTTGTTTATAATTTGTGTCATGTACAAACCTATGTTCCACAATGAGTGCGAAAATCCAAGGAATAGCATAAATGGATGATCCAGTTTCCTTTGTATTCTTACCTAAGTAAATGATTGATCATTACAAAATTTTTGGTTTCAAGAGAATAATGAATTCCAATTGAATGTTCATGATTATACCCTATTAAGTGATACTTTAGTGGAGAAGTATGGACAATAATTTTGAGCTCGGGTTAGATAGGAAATTCAGACACAGGTCAAGATTTTGAATCCAAATCAGTTTTATTTTCTAAAATTTTAAACAAAAATGGTTCATTTTGAATGGAATATTCAACCACCAAATAAGAAATATTAGTTCCAATAATGGGTATGGACTAGATGTTTTTTTTATTTCTCCCAATGGTATGGTACTTTTTAGTCTTGAAAAATCATCAATGGAGAAATATTCAAGACACACAATCCATGATGTCAAATTTTCCTCTTGTGAATACCAAATATTAATTTCCTCTTCATTTAAACATCCATAAACTATTAAATTGTGTTCTTAAGGTATCTTAGGTTTAAAGGAAATTTCTTTATCATTTTCATGAGATGTTTGTGTGTAATAAAATTCTTCTATGAATTATGGGGAATAGACAACCTGGCTGGGAATGGGTACCATAACTATTAAAATTCTTTGTAGTTCTAATCTCAAGGATGAAACCTAAGAACTAATTCTATCAATTTTTTGAAACAATTTCTCAATTAATGGATGTGGATCAATATGTGAAAGGGGTTGAGATAGATGGTCTATTCCAAGAGGATAATTAAGCTGTTGGAATTCCACAGGAGGATGTTATGATTGGCATTGTTGGGATTGGAACTCATAATAGGTAGGAATGTTTTGTGGGGCATTGGAGTTAAAAAATTATGGCTCAATTGGTTATTGATTATCCCTCCAGTAGATACTAGGATTTTCATTGTACATCACACTTTGTGTGGGGTGATCAAAGTAGGGAGAGGCTCCCCATGTTTGGATTTATTCAAAAGGGTTTTCTAAAGGAACAAAATTGGGGATGAGAATAGAGAAGTGGGGTGAGAAAAGGAATATAGTTTCTAAGATAACTTACTTAGGTACCCAGAAATGGCACCAAAATTTGGTCTCACCCAAATTTACCCAAGATTTTAGGGTTACATGGTTGCTTGTAGTTTATCTTTAGTTATTGAATCCTCATAGACCTAAGAAGTACCTTTAGACACACAATATTAAGAGATGGATTTTTGGATATGAAGTGGAAAACAGGGGTTGATTTTATATTGTTTTAAAAGAGAACTAAAATATCAATGTGAATTCAAATTATGAGAAAATGAGTTGATCCTAGGTTATTGCTTGGGGTGAATTGTATGAATTCCGTTTTTAATGATTTTAATTTCATTAACTCAAGAAGGATTCATTAAATGAATTCAAAATAACCTCATCACTTACTACTTAAAAACCATAACAAACACATACTAATTACCTATAAACATGTATGATAATTTTCATGATCACTCCATGGTAAAGGATCAAATTTGAAAATAAATATGGGGCTAATAAATTCAATAAGGAAGAGGAAGATAGAAAATAATTGAATAAAAGAAACTCAAATAAAATAAATTAATGAAATTTTTAGGGTAAGAAATAAAATCCAATATAGAACCTTTATAATCCCTTGGGTCAACCCATAATAGAGTTATCCCTCCATTTATGACATGTTCTCAATGAAAGCATGCAGTAGACCCATAAGGGCAGAATTGAAGAAGTAAAAACAACAAAATAACGATCACTCCACCGTTGTGTGAAGAATATCACAAGGTTTAGTGTGAATAAGTTCATGCCATGGGGTAAAGGTATAAAAGTTATATTAATAAAAATATAATAATATAATAATAACAACTTTTATTAAAAACTAAGGTGATTGGAACAACTTACATGAGAAAGAAGAACTTTACAAAGACAAATCAGCATAATAACATTAAAATTAAAACAAAGCTCTAAGATCTATAAATACTCCACCACTACTTTCTTAAATAGGCATTTATAAAGACTTGGTCAGAGTAATCATCTTTATAAGTCTCTTTAATTAATTTTGGTGGGCCTAGGTGGGTGGAAAATTAATGTAGAGGAGACTTTTCCACTCTTGTCCTGAAGTGGAAGCCAACTTGCATCCACAAAAAGTAATAAATTAAATGACCATATTTATGGATGAATTATACTGAGATATATAGGGTTGAAATGTATCCCCAGATTTCCCCTAATAGTATGTAAAATTTCAGCCAAAAATATTTTGTGGGTTTTGAGATATGATTTAAATGGTGTGTTGTTTTTCTGGGATGCAGAATCTGGCCCAGAATTTCATCTTCAACTTGGGCCGCATGGAACTCCACTAAAAAGTCTGAATTATCTTTGTCCAATGTTGAAGGAAATGTTCCCCATGATATACTCTATTTTTAGATAAACTTTTAGAATCTTTGGTCTTGAAGATTGTCCTCTACAGTACTTTTATTGGGCTGATGTCCAATTCACTTGACCCAGAATATTGTTGGTTCAAGGCCCACTTTGGTGGTCTTCCAATGTGAATATTCAAGTTCTCTAAAAGCATGAATTTTTCCTTATATCATGGGAGACCTGAAAATAAAATACGAAAATAAAATCAAGAAATTTATTTATTTTATGATATGTTCAAGAATGTACCATGTATTAGTGTATTTTACGAAGGAATTAAAATCATAATGTGAAATAATGATCAAAATGTAAAATGAACTAAAATGGTGTTTATGATTAATAAATAAAATGAATATTATATTATAAAAAATAAATATTAGCCTATTTTCGGGTCTAATCACACCCCCATCTTGAGTTTAGATCGTCCCGAGAAAAATATATCACAAAAATATGTAATTTGAATTCATTTTTCCAAAATTAACATTTTAATACACATTGCTCACCGAAAGACCTCATACCATAAAATTATAAAACCCATAAAAATCATTTAAATAAAGCTAGGTCCAGAGGCATATCCCAAGCCCAATCCCATTCCTTTGTTCAAATTCATTTCCATATTTCATCCAATTTCAATTAAATATATTGATGTGTTGTACGTCACAATAGACATGGAGGTTAATTTTCAATCAAGGTAGAAGATATTTAAGTGATAGGAGGAATCAAATTTTAACATTAAGATGAATATTCATTTTTTTCAATTTTATTATTTTTGTTTTTAATTTTGTTTTGTTTTTTATTTCAATTTTTCCATGGTAATTGAAATTTTTCTCAATTGAGTCAACCCATGTAGCATGACTTTACCAATGACTCCTAGGCTCAAAGACCTTAGGGTACCAAGTGAATCTCACATACATGGACATCATCTTCTATTTACACAATAAAAAAATTCAAATATCTACAAATAGAGATAAAATTCCCAACTTCTGTCCAGACAAATATGAAGTCATGGTCCCCAACAACCAAAATCCACACATTGGGTCAATCCATTACTCTACGCAGAATTGATTTTTTTATTTTTATTTTGTTTTTTAGAATACTCATGTTCAAATTAAAATGATCACCAAACCTATTCCATTTATTATGGGACCCTAAGAACTCAAAATAATACCCCACAATCTAGAGGATGAGAATTGTGTTTTTTTATTAAATGGATGAAAATATATATGGTGAAAAATCACATCCGAAAACCGCACTTTCCAAAATCTATGCACATGAACTTAAACTTTCATTAAAATCAGAATCAAGGAATGAAAAATTATTTGATATCCAATTTCAGTGTTTAAAATGTGTGTTATCATGTTCAAGGTTAATGAAAATTTTCCATCCACACATTTTTTATGCACACAAAATCAATTTTTTTATTTAGTCTCCCCCAACATAGAATAACATTGTCCCTAATGTTTAACGAAAAGAAAACTTTGAAGGTGTCTAGGAGAAGATTTCAAAGAGGATGTTGAAAATTAGAATCATGTAATTAAGTCACCTAGTGGTTGATGTTGATAATAGATGCCCCAGCCTCCCATTGGTCCTAGGTTTGAGTCCTAGTATCTTGTCCGGTTGTAACGGGATTTCCCCCACATCCCACGACGTGACATTTTAATTTTTTTTACTTTTTTCTATTTTTATTTTTTTAACCTAAAAAAACATAAAAATAAAATAAAATAAACTAATGAAACATTGTATTCTTTTTAAATTTTTGGGTAAGTGATTACATAGGGATCACACCACGTGACATAGATGAATATGGAACTTCCCTTTCATACCCATCCTTACTCATAAAAGAATAACATTTCAATAGTCTAAGGTATATTTTTAAAATATCAAAATAAAAAAATAAATATGTTTCACAATGATGGAAAACATGAAAACCACAGGTTGCCTCCCGTGTAGCGCTTTTTTTAACGTTGTTATCTCGACTTGAACCCCCCTAAATTACCCAATACCAACATTAAACATTTTAAGGACCCCATATTTATCCACTTATTCTTTACTGAGATTGATTCTTTGTTTATAATTTGTATCAGGTACAAACCTATGTTCTACAGTGAGTGGGAAAATCCAAGCAATATCAGAAATGGTTGATCCAGTTACCTCTATAGTCTTGGCTACGAAATAAAAGATCATTACCAATTTTCTAGTTTCAAGATAAGAATGAATTCCAATTTAAAGTTTATGATTATACCCTATTAAAGGATACTTGGGCGGGGAAGGATGGACAATAATTTTGAGCTCGGGTTGGATAGAACATTCATACACATGTCAATATTTTGAATCCAAATCAGTTTCATTTTCGAAATTTCTCAACAAAAATGGTTCCTTTTGAGTGGAATATTAAACCCCCAAATTTGAAGTATTACTTTTACTAATGTGTAGGGAATATAATTATTTTATTTCTCCCAATGGTGTAGTGATTTTTAGTTCTCAAAAATCATCAATAGAGACATAATCCGAACACTCAATACTTGATGTAAAATTTCACTCTTGTGAATAAAAAAAATTAGTTTTATCTTCATTTAAACACCCATCAACTATTACATCATGTTCTTCAGGTATCATAAGTTCAAAGGAAATTTTTTGAGAATTTTCATGATATGGTTGTGTGTAACAAGATTCTTCTATGAATGACAGGGAATGGAAAACCTGACTTAGAATGGGTTCCATAACTATTTCAATGATTTGTAATTATACTCTCAAGTATGACACCTCAAAATTAATTCTATCCATTTGTTGACACAATTTCTCAATTAATGTATGTTGATCAATATGGGAAAGGGGTTGAGAAAGATGGTCAATTCCAAGAGGATAATTAAGTTGTTGGAATTCCACAGGAGGATGTTCTGATTGGCCATGTTGGGATTGTAACTCATAATAGGTTGGAATGTTTTGCGGAGAATATGAGTTAAAAAATTGTGGCTCAATCAGTTAATGATTATCCCACCAGTAGAAACTAGGATGGTCATTGTACATCACACTTGGTGTGAGGTGATCAAAGTAGGGAGAGGTTCCAAATGTTTGGATTTGTTCAAAAGGGTTTTCCATAGGAATCAAATTGGGGATGAGAATAGAGATATGGGGTGAGAAAATGAATATAGTGTCTCTGATAACTTACTTAGGTCCCCATAAAAGGAACCAAAATTCATCCTTGCCCAAATTTAACCAAGATGTTAGGGTTAAGCGGTCACTTGTAGTTTATATGGGGTTTTCAAATCCTCAGAGACCTAAGAAGTACCTATAGACACACAATATAGTGGGATGGATTTTTGGATATGAAGTGGCCAACATGGGTTGATTTTAAATGGTTTTAAAAGATAACTATGAGATCTATGTGAATTTTAATTATTATAAAACGAGTTGATCCTAGGTTATTGCTCGCGGTGGATTGGATGAATTCCTTTTCTTAATGATTTAAATTTAATTAACTTGAGAAGGATTCATTCAATGAATTTAATCTAACCTCATCACTTAATAGTTAAAAACCGTAAAAAACACATGAAAATAACCTATACACTTGTAGGATAATTTTCATGAGCACTCCAAGGTAAAGGATGAAATTAGAAAATAAAAGTTGGGATAATAAATTCAATAAGGAAGATGAAGGGAGAAAATCATTGAATAAAAGAAACTCAAATAAAAGAAATAAATGAAATTTAGAGAGTGTGAAATAAAATCCAATACAGCCCCTTTCTACTCCCTTAGATCAAACCATATATAAGTTATCCCTCCATTGATGACATGTTCTCAACTGAAGCACGAAGTAGACTCATAAGGGTGGAATTGAAGAAGTAAAAACAACAAAATAGCGATCACTCCACCGTTGTGTGAAGAATATCAAAATGTTCAGTGTGAATAAGTTCACACATTGAGGCAGCTGTATCAAAGTGATATTAAGAATAACATAATAAGAGAATAATAAGAACTTTTATTAAAAACTAAGGTGATTTTAACGATATACACGAGAAAGAATAATGTTACAAATACAAATCTACATAATAACATTACAATGAAAAAAAAGATCAAAGATACCTAAATCCACCACCAATACTTCCTTAAATAGGAATTTAGGAAGTATTCAGTTGATCCATCAACTATACAAGTATCTTTAATTAATTTTTGTCGGACTAGGTGGGTAGAAAATTAATGTAGAGGAGTCTTTTCCACTCTTTCCCAGAAGTGGCAGCCCGCTTGTATCCACCGGAAAGAACTGCCAAAATTACATTTTATATAGACGAATTAGTCTGGTCCAAAGAATAATAAAATGTATCCCTAGATTTTCTCTAATACTTTGTAAAATTTTAGTGAAAAATAATTTGTATTTTTCAAGATATGTTTTAAATGGTGGACTTTTTTTCTGGGCCGCAAAATCTGCGCCATAATTTCATCTTCAACATAGGACACCTGTAACTCAATTAAAAATCAAAATTAGCTTGGACCATTATTTAATTAAATGTTCCTCATGATATCCTATATCTTTATATAAATTTTTAGGATCATTGGACATGAAACTAGTCCTTCACAGAACTTTTATGGAGCTGATGTCCAGTTCACTTCACCCAGAATGTAGTTGGTTCGAGGCCCACTTTGGTGGTCTTACAATGTGAATCTTCTAAGAAATAAAAAGTTTGAATTTTTCCTTATATCATGGGAGAGCTGAAAATAAAATATGAAAATAAAATCAACACTATTTTTTGTTTTATGATATTCTCAATAATCTATCATGTAATAGTGCATTTTAAGAAGGAATTACAATTATAATGTGAAATAAAGATCATAGTGTAAAATGCACTAAAAATGGTGTTTATGATTAATAAATAACATGAATATTATATTATAAACAATGAATATTGGCCTATTTTAGGGGATAATCACACCCTCTATCTTGAGTTTTTCTATTCCCGAGAAAAATATATCTCAAAAATAAGAAATTCTAATTCCTTTTTCCAAAAAAACATTTTAATACACATTGCTCTCCCAGAGACCTCATACTAAAAAATTATGAAAACCATCAAAATAATTTAAAACAATCTAGGTAAAAAGGTATATCCCAAGCCCAAACCCGTTCCTTTATTCAAATTCATCACCATATTTCATCCAATTTCAATTAAACATGATGAAGTGTTGTGTGTCGCAATGGACATTGTAGTTCATTTTCATTCATGGGAGAAAATATGGATGCACTAGGATCAATAAAATGTTAATATTAAGATGAGTAATCATTTTTTTCTATTTTTATTTTATTTTTATTTTATTTTTCAAATTTTCCATGGTAATTGAAATTGAACTTAGTCGAGTCAACCCATGTAGCAAGACATTGTCGATGAATCCCGGGATCAAAGACCTTAGGGAACTAAGTCAAGCTCACATAATCAAGAATCATCTTGATTTTACTCAATAAAAAATCATATTACCAAAAATAGATAGAAAATTCCCATCATCGGGCGAGACAACTATGAATTCATGATCCCCAGGTGCCAAAATCCACACATTAGTTCAATTCATTACTCTACGTGCAATTGATTTTTTTTGTTTTTTTTTTGTTTTTTTAGAGTACTCATGTTAAAATTAAAATGATCACCAAACCTATGACAATTATTATGGTCACCCAAGAACTAAAACTAGTACCCCACAATCTAGAGGACAAGGATATATTTTTTTGTTATTAAATGGATGAAAATATAAACAGTGAAAAATCACATCAAGAAACCGAACTTTCCAAAATATATGGACATGAACTTAAACTTTTATTAAAATCAGAATCAAGGAATGAAAAATTATTTGATATCCAATTTCAGAGTTTGAAATGTGTGTTATAATGTTTATGGTTAATGAAATTTTTTCCATGCACATATTGTTTTATGCACAGAAAATAATTTTTTTATTTCATCTACCCCCAACATTAAATAACATTGTCCCCAATGTTTAAAGAAAAGAAAACATAGAAGGGGGTATTGGAGAGGACTTCAAAAAGGACATTGAAAATGATAATCATGGAATGAAGTCACCTGGGGGTTGATATTGAAAATGTGTGCCCCAATCTTCCTTTGATCCTGGGATCGAGTCCCAATGTATTGTCCAATTCTAACGGGATTTTCCCCATGACCTACGATGTGTCGTTTTAATTTTTTTTTTGTAATTTCTTTACCTAAAAAAACATAAAATTAAAATCAAATAAAATGATGATACATTGAATTATTTTTAAATTTCTGGGTAAGGTATTACTCAGGGATTAAACCACATGACATGGATGAATATGGCACTCCCCTTTCAAACCCATCCTTACTCATAAAAGAAGAATAGTTCAATAGTTTAAGGTATTTTTTTTTAAATATCAAAATAATAAATAAATTTGATTCACAATGATAGAAAACAAGAAAACCACAGGTTTCCTCCCATATGTAACTTTTGTTTAACGTTGTTAGCTCAACGTGAACCCCCCTAACATACCAAATACAAACTTTAAATATTTTAAAGACCCCATATTTATCCACTTCCACTTTATTGAGATTGATTCATTGTTTAGAATTTGGGTCATGTAAAAACCTATGTTCTACAATGAGTGGGAAAATCTAAAGAATATCAGAAATGGTTGATCTATTTTTCTCTGTAGTCCAGCCTAAGAAATCAATGATTAGTCCAACTTTTTTGTTTTTAAGAGAATAATGAATTCCATTAGAATGTTCATGACTATACCCTATGAAGGGATACTTGAGATGGGAAGGATGGAAAATAATTTTGATCTCGGATTGGATAGGACATTCAGGAACAAGTTAATATTTTGAATCCAAATCAGTTTAATTTTCTAATTTTCTAATAAAATGGTTCCTTTTGAATAAAATATTCAACCAAAAAATTGGAAATATTAATTTCAATAATGGGTATGGACTCTATGTTTTTTATTTCTCCAAATGGTGTAGTGATTTTTAGTTCTGAAAAATCATCAATGGAGAAATATTTAGGACACTCAGTCCAGGATGTCAAATTTCCCTCTTGTGAATACAAAAAATCAGTTTCCTCTTCATTTAAACACCCATCAACTATTACATCATGTTCTTTAGGTATCCTAGTTTGAAATGAAATTTATTTATCATTTTAATGAGATGTTTGTGTGTAACAAGATTCTTCTATGAATGATGGGGAATGGACAACCTAACTGGGAATGGGTTCCATAAATTTTTCAAGGCTTTGTAGTTCTACTCTCAAGGATGAAACCTCATAATTAATTCTGTCCACTATTTGACACAATTTCTCAATGAATGTATGTGGATCAAGATGGGAAAGGGGTTGAAACAGATGGTCTATTCCAAGAGGATAATTATGTTGTTGGAATTCCTCATGAGGATGTTAAGATTGGCCTTGTAGGGATTGGAACTCATAATAGGTTGGAATATTTTGTGGAGAATATGAGTAAAAAAATTGTGGCTCAATCGGTTTTTGATTATCCCACTAGTGGAAACTAAGATGGTCATTGTACATCACACTTGGTGTGGGGTGATCAAAGTAGGGAGAGGTTCCCCGTGTTTAGATTTGTTCAAAAGGGATTTCCATAGGAATGAAATTGGGGAAGAGAATAGAGAAGTAGGGTGAGAAAAAGAATATAATGTCTAAAAAATCTTACTTAGGTCCCCGACAACGGTGCCAAAAATTTTCATCGCCCAAATTTACCCAAGATTTTATGGTTAAGCAGTCTCTTGTAGTTTAGCATGGGTTGTCAAATCCTCAAAGGCCTAAGAAGTACCTATAGACACACAATATAAAGAGATGAATTTTTGGCTATAAAGTGGAAAACATGGTTTGATTTAAGATGGTTTTAAAATAGAACTAAGAGTTCTATGGGAATTCAAATTATGAGAAAATGAGTTGATCCTAGATTATTACTTGGGGTGGATTATATGAATTCCTCTTTTAATGATTTCAATTTCATTAACTCGAGAAGGATTCATTCAATGAATTAAAACTAACCTCATAAATTACTATTTAAACACCATCACAAACACATCATAATCACTTATACACTTGTAGGATCATTTTCATGAGAACTTGTAGGTAAATGACCATTTTATAAAAGAAAAATGGGGCGAATAAATTCAATAAGGAAGAGGAAGAGAGAAAATCATTTAATAAAAGAAAATCAACTAAAAGAAATTAATGAAATTTAAGGAGTAATAAATAAAATCCAATCTATCCCCTTTCTACTCCCTTAGATCAACCTAAAAAAGAGCTATCGCTCCATTGATGACATTTTCTCAATGGAAGCAGGAAGTAGACTTATAAGGGCGGAATTGAAGAAGTAAAAACAATAAAATAACGATCACTCCACCATTGTGTGACGAATATCTCGTGGTTTAGTGTGAATAAGTTCAATCCTTGTAAAAACGGTATCAAAGTAATATTAAGAATAACATAATAAGAGAATAAGAATAACATTCATTAAAAACTAAGTTAATTCGAACAACTTACATGAGAAAGAAGAACGTTGCAAAGGAAAATTATTATAATGACATAACAATGAAAACAAATCTCCAATATCCCTAAATCCTCCATCACTACTACCTTAAATAGAAATTTAGGAAGCCTGGGGTCGAGCCACCTACTACCCAAGTCTCATTAATTAATTGTGGTGGGCCTAGGTGGGTGAAAATTTAATGTAGATGAGACTTTTCTACTCTTGCTCCGAAGTGGCAGCCATCTTGCATCCACCGAAAGGAAGTTCCAAAATTCCCTTATATATGGACAAATTAGAGGGAACATAGACTGATAAAATGTATCCCCAGATGTCATCTAGTAGTCTGTAAAATTTCAGCCAAAAAATTTTTTCGTTTTTGAGATATGTTTTAAATTTTGGGATGTTTTTCTGGGCCGTAGAATCTAGCCCATAATTTCATCTTCAAAATGGTCCGCTTGGAACTCTAATAAAAATTCTAATTATCTTGTGCCACTATTTAATGAAATGTTCCTCATGAAATCCTATATCTTTAGATAAAGATTTATAATCATTGTTCTTGAAATGTGTCCACTACAGTACTTTTATTGGGCTGATGTCTAGTTCAGTTCACCTAGAATGTTGTTGGTTCAAGGATCACTTTGGTGGTCTTCCAATGTGAATATTCAATTGCTCCAAAAGAATGAATTGTTCCTTTTGTCATGGAAGAATAGAAAATTAAATATGAAAATAAAATCATGAATATTTTTTGTTTTGTGAGATGTTCAAGAATGTACCATGTAATAGTGCATTTTAAGAAAGAATTACAATCGTACTGTGAAATAATGTTCAAAGTGTAAAATGCACTAAAAATAGTGTTTACGATTAATAAATAACATGAATATTATATTATAAATGGTGAATATTGGCATATTTTAGTGGATAATCACTCCCCCCATCTTGAGTTTTTCTACTCCCGAGCGAAATATATCTCAAAAATATGAAATTCGAATTCCTTTTTCCAAAAAAAACATTTTAATACACATTGCTCACCCAAAGACCTCATACCAAAAAATTTTGAAACCCATAAAAATCATTTAAAACAAGATATACCTAGAGGCATATCCCAAGCCCAAGCCCATTCCTTTATTCAAATTCATCTCCATATTTATTCCAATTTCAATTAAACATAAAGAAGGGTTTGTGGGTCAAAATAGACATGGAGGTTCATTTTAATTCAATAGTGAAAATATAGAATAACTAGGAGGAATCAAAATTTAATATTAAGATGAGTATTAATTTTTTATTTTTTTATTTATTTTTGTTTTTATTTTTGATTTGTTTTTTTTTTCAATTTTTCCATGGTAATTGAAATTGAACACAATCGAGTCAACCCATGTAGCAAGACTTTGTCGATGACTACCATGATCAAATACATTAGGGCACCAAGTGATGATCACATTATCAGGAACCATCTTAAGTTTAATCAGTAAAAAAAAATTCAAATTACAAAAAATAGAGATAAAATGCCTAACTTCGGTCCAGAAAACTATGAAGTCATGATCCCCAAGTGCCAAAATCCACACATTATGTTAATCTATTTCTCTATGTGCAATTGATTTTTTTGATTTTTTTTGATTTCTAGAATACTCATGTTAAAATTAACATGATGACCAAACCTATGCCATTTATTATGGGACCCCATGAACTCAAACTAATATCCCACAATATAGAGGACAAGATTTTTTTTTATTAAATGGATGAGAATATAAACGGTGAAAAATCAATTCAGAAAACTGCCCTTTCCAAAATCTATGCACACGAACTAAAAAAATCATTAAAATTAGAATCAAGGCATGAAAATTTATTTAATATCTAATTTCAGAGTTTGCAATGTGTGTTATCAGGTTCAAGGTTAATGAAAATGTTCCTTACACACATTTTTTATGCACACTAAATCAATTTTTTTTTATTTCATCTCCCCCAACATTGAATGACATGGTCCCTAGTGTTTAAAGAAAAGATAAATTAGAAGGGGGTTTAAAAGAGGAGTTCAAAGAGGAAATTGAAAATGAGAATCATGGAATGAAGTCACCTGGTGGTTCATGTTGAAAATGAATTCCCCAGTATCCCTTCAGTCCTGGGTTCAAGTCCCAATGGCTTGGTCAGTTGTGACAGGCTTTTCCCCACAACCCATGACATGTCCTTTTTTTTAACTTAAAAAAAATAAACTGATGATACATTGTCTTCTTTTTAAATTTTTGTATAAGTTATTACTCAGGGATCACACCACGTGACATGGATGAATATGGTGCTCCCCTTTCACACCAATCTATCCTAATAAAATAAGAACAGTTCAACAAACTCAGTAATTTTTTTGAAATATCGAAATAAAAAATAAATATGATACAAAATGATAGAATACATGAAAACCACAGATTGCCTCCCATGTATCACTTTTGTTTAACATCATTATCTGGACTTGAAACCCCCTAAATTACCCAATACCAACTTTAATCATTTTAAGAACCCCATATTTATTCAATTCTACTTTCTTGAGATTGGTTATTTTTTTAGAATTTGCGTCACATACAAACCTATATTCTACAATGAGTGGGAAAATCCAAGGAATATTAGAAATGGTTGTTCGAGTTTACTCAGTATTCTTGCCTAAAAAATCAATGATTATTATTAATTTTTTGGATTCAAGAGAAGAATGAATTCCAATTGAAATTTCATGATTATACCCTATTAAGGGATACTTAAGTGGGGAAGGATGAGAAATAATTTTGAGCTCGGGTTAGATAAGACATTCAGACATAGGTAGAGATTTTGAATCCAAATTTGTTTCAATTTATTAATTTCTCAACAAAAATGGTTCTTTTTTAATGGAATATTCAACCACCAAATTGGAAATATTAGTTTCAGTACTGGTTATGAACTCAAAGTTTGTTTATTTCTCCCAATGGTGCAATGATTTTTAGTTCTGAAAAATCAACAATGGAGAAATATTCAGGACACTCAATCCATGATGTCAAATTTCCTTCTTGTGAATAAAAGAAATCAATTTCCTCTACATTTAGACACCAATAAAATATTACTTCTTGTTCTTCAGGTATTCTTGGTTCAAAGGAATTTTCTTTAGTATTTTCATGAGATGATTGTGTATAACAAGATTTTTATGAATGATGGAAAATGGACAACCTCATTGGGAATGGGTTCCAAAACTGTTTCAATGCTTTTAGTTATACTCTCAAGGATGAAACCTTAGAAGTAATTATCTCCATTGTTTGACACAATTTCTCAATTATTGGATGTGGATCAAGATGGGAAAGGGGTTGATACAGATGTTCTATTCTAAGAGGATAATTAAGTTGTTGGAATTCCATAGGAGGATGTTCTGCTTGGTCTTGTTGGGATTGGAACTCATAATAGGTTGGAATTTTTTTGTGGAGAATAAGAGTTAAAAAATTGTGGCTTAATCGGTTGTTGATTATCTCACCAGAAGAAACTAGGATGGTCATTGTATATCAGACTTGGTGTGGGGTGATCAAGGTAGGGAGTGATTCCTCGTGTTTTTATTTGTTCAAAAGGGTTTTCCATATGAATGAAATTGGGGATGATAGTAGAGAAGTGGGGTGAGAAAATAAATATAGTGTCTAAGATAACTTAATTAGGACCCCAACAATGGTTCCAAAATTTGGCCTCTCCAAAATTTACACACGATTTTAGGGTTAAGCGGTCTCTTTTTGTTTAGCATCAGTTGTCGAGTCCTCAAAGACCTAAGAAGTACCTATAGTCCCACAATATAAAAGATATGTATTTCTGGATATGAAGTGGCCAACATGAGTTGATTTTATTTGGTTTTAAAAGAGAACTAATAGATCTATGCGAATTCAAATGTTGAGAAAATGAGCTGATTCAAGGTAATTTCTCAGGGTGGATTGGATGAATTCCTTTTTTTTGATGATTTCAATTTCATTAAGTTGAGAAGGATTCATTCAATGAATTCCAACTAACCTCATAACATACTGGTTAAACACTGTCACAAAAAAATTTAATCACCTATACACTTGTATGATAATTTTCATGAGCACTCCAAGTTAAAGAATCAAATTAGAATAAAAAAGTGGGGAAAATAAATTCAATAAGGAAGAGGAAGAGATAAAATAATTGAATAAAAGAAACAAAAATTAAATAAATTAATGACATTTAGAGAGTGAGAAATAAAATCCAATACATCAACTTTCTACTCCCTTAGATCAACCCATAAAATAGTTATCCATCCACTGATGACATGTTCTCAATGGAAGCGGGATGTAGGCTCATAAGGGCCGAATTGAAGTAGTAAAAAAACAAAATAACAATCACTCCACCGTTGTGTGAATAATATTACAATGTTTAGTGTAAATAAGTTTACACATTGAGGAAATTTTATCAAAGTGATATTTAGAATATTATAATAAGAGAATAAGAAGAACTTTTATTAAAAACTAAGGTGACTCAATCAACTTAAATGATAATGAAGAACGTTACAAAGACAAACCAATATTATAACATTACAATGTAATCAAAGATCCAATATCACTAAATTCTAAACCAATACTGACTTAAATTGGAATTTAAGAAGCCTTGGGTCGGGCCTCCAACATTCTGAGTCTCTTTAATTAATTTTGGTTGGCCTAGGTGGGTGGAAAATTAATGTAGAGTAGACTTTTCCACTCTTTCCCTGAAGTGATAGCCAGTTTTCATCCACCTAACAGAAGAGACGAAATGTCCTTCTAGATGGATAAATTAGACTCGGACATGTAAGGATAAAATGTATCCCAGGATGTCTCCTAATGGTATGTAAACGTTCAGCCTAAAAATTTTGTGGTGTTCGAGATATTATTTAATTGGTGGGCTATTTTTCTGGGCTGCAGAATCTAGCCTATAATTTCATCTTTAACATGGGCAACATGGAACTCCACTGAAAAATATGAATTAACATGGAACAATTTTTAATGAAATTTTACCCAAGATATATTATATTTTCAGATAAATTTTCAGAATAATTGGGTTTGAAACATGTCATCTACAATACCTTTATTGGGATGATGTCCAGTTCACTTCTCCCAAAATGTTGTTGGTTCAAGGTCTACTTTGGTGGTCTTCCAATGTAAATCTTCAAGTGATATAAAGTCATGAATTATTCCTTATAACATGAGAGACTTGAAAATATAATATGAAAATATAATATGAAATTAAAATCAAGACCATTTTGGTTTTTATGAGTTGTTGAAGAATCTACCATGTAATAGTGCATTTAAGAATGAATTACAATCATAATGTGAAATAATGTTCAGGGTGTAAAATGAACTAAAAATGGTTTTAATGATTTATAAATAAAATAAATATTATATTATAAATAATTAATATTAGACTATATTAGGGGATAATTTATTTCCATAATTCTCAAGGGGATTTGAACCCATAAACTACAATGATGTTTTATGATATACAACAATGATTCTGGTGATCAGGTATGAGATATGACAACACTAACATTGTTTTTCATTGTTATTCCTATCAATATGTCATGGATAAGCACTAGATACCTTTGGTTTTACATCATCCAACATCAGTGCAGACTTGGAAGTGGTATAAGATCTCTATAAAATTTTAAATTTTGTTTCCTCATACCCATCAAAAGAAGAATACGATATGGGTTGTGATCATTAGACTAACCAAATCGAATCAATTCATACCCATTCAAGATACCACCAAAGTTATGGAGCTATGAAATATCTATGTGAAAGAGATTATTTATTTTCATGATGTACCTTTTTCTATAGTCTCGGAAATATATCCCCATTTTACCTCTCATTTTAGTTGAGGCCTTCTAGAGGTGATGTGATATCAGATTCTTTTGAGTACAACCAGCCATCCACAAATGGATGGATAGAAAGAAAGGGCCATATAGATTCTTGAGGGAATGATTCATTCATATATCCATGATTTTAGTGGAGCTTGTGAAATATTTTTGAGACTGGTTGGGCTTTCTTATAATAGCAGTTACCAGTCAATAATTCAGATGGATCCTTTTGAGGCCCTATATGCCTGACCTTTAAAATATCTATCGTCTTGTTCAAAGATTGATTAAAGTTATTTTGTTGGACCAAGCTGTTCTAAGATATGATAGAAAAAATTTAGTCGATTCATCATATAATGTTGATGAAACTGAGATGGTGTAAGTCTTATGTTGATCGGTGTCATAGACCATTAGAGTTAATTGTTGGTGACCAGGTGTTCTTGATAGTTTCACCTCAGTTTGGTATTTAATGGATTGGGAGGAAAGTGAATCTTACTCTTCACTATGTAGACTATTTTGAGATTGGTTAGAGGGTGGGGAATGTGGCATACCATTTTGCAGTACCACTGTAGTTGATGTTGATACACAACGTGTTTCTCATTTCTCATATTTAAAAGTATCATTCTAATTCATATAATGTTTTAAGATGGATTGATCTTGATGTTGATTGTGAGTTATCCATGACTGAGATTCCAATTAGGATTTTTGATTCTGAGACAAAGGTACTTCATGGGAGGTTGATACCATTAGTACACATGATATGACAAAATGGTTTTGATTTTTATGAGATGTGGGAGCATGAGGCACTGATGATAGAGCAGTGGTGTCAAATTTTTGATATGGATCTTTATTTATAGGTTTTATAGGGGTAGAACGTTTTTATGGTGGGGAGGATGTAAAACCAGGTTACCTTTCATGAGGTATTCATTTTCCTTTGGTCTTGGGTTTCCTTTATAGTATTTCAGTTTTTAGTAGAATCAAGGTTTTCTGCTATCTTATGGGAAATAACACACCATGTGATGGGATTTCACATCATGCAATTATTTTCCAGGAATATTCCATGATGAATTTTTAGGGAATTAATGTTTACACACTATATATTTTAAATTCACAATGTGTAAGGGAAAATAAAATTCTAATAAAAAGGTGACACCTATTTTGTGGTCTGCAGGCTTTGTGGATTACACGATGTGAACCGGGGTTATACGACATATGAATCTTGAGGTGGGTAGTTTTAAGTGTGTTTCACATCTAATTTTCTTTTTATTTTAACCTGAGCCCTCCCTATCACAACCTAGAGTCTCCCTAGGTGATTTTGGATCCTCCAAACACATTCCTTTGCAGATGAAAGTGGTGAAAACCTTGTTCGATGTCCTCTTTATAAGTGGATCTCCACTCATGTGTTTTCTTATGGCATATCTTCTATCCTTATTATACTTTGATAGATCATAATGTTATTTATTGACCTCAAATATGTTTATTTAGATCTTGATTCTAGGATGCGTTCTTAGTTCTTCCTCACCTTTGTTCTTCATTAGATTATCATATTGCATGTGTTAATTTATGGATCCTTGGTTAAATGTTTGTGGTTCCATAATTATTTTCACTATGATTGAAACCATGAATTTACTAATTAAAATTAAATTTGTTTTCAATTTATTTAAAAACAAGAAATTGTGAGGATTTTATTTTTAATTTGAAATGGGAATGAGTATTGATAGAAACAACAATTTCAATGGAACAGGAATTGTGGGATGGATTTTTAAAAAATGATGGCTTGATTTGGAAATAATTATAATGAAATGATTTGATGTTGGTATTGAGAAAATGGATGAAAATGAGAAGTGATTTTAAATGGAATGAAATGATGAAAACCCTATGATTTGGTTCTGAAATAGAAAAAGGCATGTTAGAGAGGCGAAATTGGGCTATTTAATTTTGAAATGTTTTGAAATGATTGAATTTCAATTTGATTGACTGATTATTTGAATAACATGTTTGTCTGGGATGTTAGTGCTTTCTCAGACAAGAATTATAGGACCTTAACCCCCCAGAAATGGTTTTATGATGATAAATGTTACTAAAATTACTATTTCATGACTTATCGTTATGGGTCACCCTTTATGGGATGCGGACTGACCTTGATGGGTTACCCTATTAGGGTGTATTTTTGAGTGAACACCTAACTAGAGTTGAGATCATTACTATGATGTCTGAGGATCCTATTATCTGATAAAATAGATTACCATGGGGATTTTTTACATGGTACTTTGATGTGATTTTTGATTATATTATACATTCTGTAGAATTATTGAAATGTTTTATTCATGCCAATAGATTTATATAAGTTGTTTTAAGTAAAATTCTCATTTAATCATATTTGAAAGCTGTTTCGATATATCTGTCATCTTTTGATTATGGAAGCATGTTTTGGTTTAAACTATGAAAAATGTAATGTCATTCCTTATTTATTTAAATAGATAGCATAAATGATAAATTGTTATGGTATTGATTGTGTAACACTTTGTGAGACCCTACTGGGAATTATATCTCACACCCTACATTTTTCTTCAGGCATTTGAATATTTTTATGCTAGGTCCTAGAAAAGAGAATGAGCCACCTATAGGTGGTGGGATTTCGTGATCATTTGTACCATGGAGTGAGGTTGTGACTGGTGGATAATTTTTCATCATGGGATGTTGTTTCCTTTGGGATATTTGAGTTTTATCTTTCCATTTATTTAGTACATTGATGATGTACCTCTTTGGGGTTTGTTATACCTCTTTCAATTAGCGTACTTTCTCCCTTTGGAGTGTTGAGCTTACTGACTTGTAAATCTTTTATCTTCCACTTTTTGTGGAAAATTTGTTCCATCTTGATCTTGTATAATGCCAAGTGCTAGTTGAAAACCTATGGGGATCAGAAACACCCTTCAGACCATGTCAGAGTTTGACCGGTTATCAGGGTACCAGAGTATCTGGGCTGGTTTGTGACAGTACACATACTACATAAATATAGTTGCACATACACATGCACACACACATATATTGTCATGACCCGTCCCCCGGGCCTCGTGCCGTGACCAACCCAAGCTCACCTTACATAGGCTAGGGGCTGGCGACTAGCACTGAAGGCGTATTCCCGAAAACCGGGAAGACATTTCCTTTATAACCTATAAACACAAGAAACCAAGAACACAACACGATACGAACTCAAGAAAACTATATAGTAAACAAAGTGAGTACAGTAAGTAAAAAAGGGGCCAGAATACAAGACTAACTAGAAAGTACATGAAAAAATGTAATGTACAAGAAAACTGATAGTTGTAAAGAAGCTCATAGATTCTCCACCACAAATCCAACCAGAAGGGTAGGTACAACTCACAAATTGTCATCTCTGCAGTTTGCCTCATCTAACATCCACCTATGAGCTACCTCCAGTCCTGGCACTCTCAGCCTCGATCAACATTGTCCGTCTTCTGAACCGAACACAACATGGTGTGGGCATATCCCATTTAGGGGTGAGTATAATGGTACTCTGTAGGGACCCCGATACCCTCATGGTCTCACAAAATCCACGAAGGATAATCCACAAAACATGTAAACAACTGCAAATCCTACTTAGGTATATGCCCATACATATACCTAAGTTATCAATTAAACCCATCTCAATCATGAGGAAACACAAGGCCCAACTCATTAGCCAAAAGCTCAATTGTTACAAAAAGGAAGGACTACCATGCAGGTATGTACCACATAGGTACGCCACATAGAAGAATACCACCAAGGTATTGCCATGAAGGAATGTACCCCATAGGTACAGACTCTTCTCACACCAGGTATAACTTAGGTATTGTAGTAAATATGATTAGATATAACTACTGAATCATCATACTCCATTAATAGGCAGACCCACGAAGGATCCTGAATCATCATCAAACCCACATATGACATCATGCCGCGGGGTGGCATTGAGGGCCGCCAGCGGTGGGTGCTAAGGGCGGTGAGGCCGCGGGGGCGGCGTGTAGGGCCATGTGGTGGTGCGGAGGGCTGCGGGTGGCGGAGGCCGGGGGGTGGTGGAGGCTGCGGACCGGTGGATCTCCGCTAGATGACAGGGATGCTGCGGTGATGCAGTCGCGCGTTATGCCTTTGCCAGCGGATGGCTTGTTCGACCTCCCTCCATTCGCCTACATCGTCACGGTCGGACGTGGTGTCGGTCATGGTTCTTGAGTTCCACCTGTGCCAAACACTAGCACCAGTCGCCATCACCATCATGAAGAACACAGAAAAGAACCAAGATTTATGGAGGGGTTGGGCCATGTTTGTTTGGACCGTACCCTCTGAGTTAGGGAAGTAGAAAGCGGCTCAAACAAAATCTTGAATAATGAACGTCAAACCCTACCACAATGATTATTTCCAAACCTGCAAAAGAAATCAACCACAGATCAACTAGTTAGAGAGTTGATACAAGTTCCATATTTTAGAGGGAAAGAACATGGGAATGAATAATCATAAACAATTAAACCCCTACATAGGATATTTATTGACGGAGGACGTGAGGAATGAGACGATTTCATTGGGGATAGATTGAGTTCCGTGACGTCGGTTTTTCCTCGATCATCGGTTCATTGTCTCTGAAGATGTCCCTCGTCGGTGTGAGTGTTCTTCATTGGAGAAAGTGTTCTTCGTTGTAAAATGTGTTCTTTGTTGGAGAAGTGTGATCCTCCAAGGTTCTCTCCCTTTGCCAACAGTTTCCCCAACCCCACTAAAAAGAAAAAGGTATCCAACATAATAGAATATGTTGGATATTTAGTTTGTTGGAACAATTTGAAATTATCATAATTAATTAAATGAGTTGGTATAATTAATCAAAGGGGGTGGCACCATTAAAGTGGGAGGATACCCAAGGTTATCACCCATTAAAGGGGAGTTCAAGAGTTATCTCTATTTTAAAGTTGGAGTTTAGGGGGGAGGGCATTTAGGCTCGGGTGGTCCCCACCACCATAACCTCACATGTGAGGTTTAGTTTTGGTGGTCCCCGCCACATGAACATCTACATGGAAGGTTTCCAAAAAATAAAATAAAAATGTTAACATTTCTATTTATTTTATTCTTTCCTGAAAAACACAAAATATATATTTCACTCTCGACCCACTACGGTCGAGGTGAAGGTCTCTTTAAGCGAATATCGGTGCTACGAGTTCAGTGGTGCCCTCAGATTTTAATTCTGAGCATCAGTTCAAAAGTTTGAAAAATCCGCTCATACGTTTACGGAATGTACCCAAAACAATGTTCAGAAATTAATTGTGGACACACCGGGCCTCGAAATCATGAGCCATCATTTTTTGTCTACTAGTAAAATTCCCAATTAATATAAAAAATACTTGAAAATTCCAGGTAATTACATTCTCCCCACCTCAGGGTTTTACGTCCCCTTAATCCAAATCTCAAAACTTGGAAAACAAGTGGGGGTACTGAGCACGAATCCGAGCCTCCCTCTCCCATGTGCTCTCCTGGAGGTTCCCGTGTTGCCAGCAAACATGCACCAGAGGTATCGACCACCCACGAAGGACCCGCTCCTGTCAATCCTCAATATCAACTGGAACCTCAGTAAAAGTCATCCCATCGTCGACATCCAGCTCTTCGTGGTCGATGATGTGATATGGTTCGTGCACCTATCTCCTCAGCTGGGATACGTGGAAGGCATCGTGCACCCTATGCAACTGAGGTGGAATAGCTAAGCGGTAATCCACCTTTCCAACTCTGCTGAGGACATGAAAGCGTCCGATGAACCTTAGAGATAACTTGCCGCCTCGACCAAATCTCCACAAACCTCGTCGAGGTGAGACCTATAGAAAGACGTGGTCTCCATACTTGTACTATAGAGGTCTCCTTCTCTTGTTTTCTTAATACTTATGCCTACTCTATATAGTCTTCATCCACTCCTGGATGATCTTCACTTTCTCTATGGTAGCCCGTACTATCTCAGGTCCCATGAGTGCTGACTCCCCCGGGTCAGTCAAGCACAAAAGTGATCTTCACGGTTGCCCGTACAATGCCTAAAAAGGTTTCGTCCCAATGATGTTGTGATAGCTGTTGTTGTTTGAAAACTCCACCAAAGGCAAGTGATCCTCCTAGCTATGACCGAAGTCGAGGACGCAAGCATGTTGAATGTCCTCAAGGGTCTGAATGGTTCGCTCAGTCTGGCCATCCATCTAAGGATGGAAGGCGGTGCTCAAACGAAGCAACATACTGAAAGCCTCATGCAACCCCTTCCACAACCGGGAAGTAAAACATGCATCATGATCAGAGACAATCGTCGAGGGTACCCCATGTAGCCGCAAAATCTCATGTACATAGAGGCATCCCAAGCTCTCTACAGAACCCTGCTCTATGATCAGTAGGAAGTGGGCCGACTTGGTGAGTCGTTCAATGATCTCCCAAATAGATTCATGACCCCTAGATGTATGTGGAATTCCTGTCACGACGTCCATGGATATCCCATCCCACTTCCACTCTAGGACCTCTAAAGTCTGAACCAAGTCGAATGGTACCTGATGCATCGTCATCACTTGCTAACAAGTGAGGTACCGAGAGACAAACTCTACTACTGATTTCTTCATTCCTGGCCACCAATGCTATTGTCGGAGATCTTGGTACATCTTCTCCACTCCTCGATGTAACACTAGAGAGGATGTGTGGACTCCCTCATCAATTCCTCCCGAAGGGACACTGATACCATGGTATGTCCTCTAAAGAGGATGACATGATCCCCACCTTCAGAAAATCCATCAGGTGCCTGCCCTATGAATATCTGAGCACGTCGAGCCTCGCAATTAGTGTCCCGTGTCGTGACTACGCCAAGCCCACCTTCCATAGGCCAGGGGTTGGCAACTAGCGCTGAAGGTGTATTTCCTAAAACTGGGAAGGCATTACCTTTATAACTTGTAGACACACCCAACCTAGCACACAACTGGATACAAACTCAAGAAAGCTGTATAGTAAACAATGTGAGTACAGTAAGTAAAAATGGTACAGAATACAAGCCCAACTGGAAAGTACAAGGGAAACTAGAAAGTACAACACAACTGATAGGTGCAAAGCAGCTCCTGTATTGTCTACCACAAATCCAACTTGAAGGATAGGTACAACTCACGAACGACCATCTCTGTGGTTCGCCTCGTCTAATGTCCACCTCTGAGCTACCTCCAGTCCTGGTACTCTCAACCTTGATCAGTGTTATCCTTCATCTGCACCAAACACAACGAGGTGCAGGCATTGCCTGTGCAAGGGTGAGTATAACTATACATAATAGAGACCCTGAAACCCCCAAGGTATCACAAAATCTACAAAGTATAAACCACACATCATGTAAACAACTATCAATCCTACTTAGGTATATGCCCATAAATATACCTAAGTTATCCAGTAAACCTATATCAATCATGAGGAGACACAAAGCCCAACTCATTGGCCCAAAACTCAAATGTTCCACAAAGGAAGGACTACCACATAGGTAAGTACCACACAGGTACACCACACAGAAGAATACCACCAAGGTATTACCATGAAGGAATGTACCACACAGGTACAAACTCAGCTCACACCAGGTATAACAAAGGTACGGTAGTAAAGATGATTAGATATAACCATTGAATCTTATTACTCCATTAAGTGGTAGACCCACGAAGGATCATAAATCATCATCATACCCACATATGATCTCTAGGTGCAGACCCACAAAGGATCGCTCGGTGAAAACCCACACAGGATTGCTTGGTGCTGACCCACACAGGATCGCTTCATGCAGACCCACACAGGATCGCTCGGTGCTGACCCACACAGTATCACTCGGTGCTGACCACACAGGATCACTGAAAAGTGGCCAGCTACTCTGTCACCTCTCCTAGAAGTTTTATACCATATCTCATGATTAGTGAATCTGCTACAATGTTCCCCTTCCCAGGAGTATAGACTATCTCGAAGTCATAGTCTTGGAGGAACTCAAGCCAACATCGTTGTCTTAGGTTCCGGTCCATCTGAGAGAAGATATACTTGAGACTCTTGTGGTACAAGTAGACTGTAAAATTCTCGCCCATAAAGTAATGTCACCACATCTTTAAGGCGAAGAAAACTACTGATAACTCTAGTTCATGGGTAGCATAGTTCTGCTCATGCTGTCTCAGCTGTCGAGAACCATATTTGATCTCTGCTCGCTCTTATATCAGGACACATCCAAGCCCAGTCCCTGATGTGTCACAGTAAACTATGTATCATATTCCCTCATTCGGTTTCCTCAGGATGGGGGCACTAGTCAGCCTCTACCCCATCTCCTGAAAACTCTGCTAGCATCTCTTCGAACAAATAATGGGTTTCCCCTTCTTCATCAATGCTGATAAAGGTGCTGCAACTCATGAGAAATTTGGCACAAACCTCCAGTAGTTTCTAGCCAATCTAAGGAAACTTTTTATCTCCATTACACTCCTAGGTGTCTCCCAAGCAAGTACCACCTCAATCATTACTGGATCCACTGCAACTTCAGCCTCTTATATGACATGTCCTAGAAAGTGAACCTCTGGGATCCAGAACCGACACTTCAAGAGCTTACCATAATGATGGTGATCTCAGAGTGTGTCTAGTACTACCGACAAATGATAACAATGAACCTCTTCAGTAGTTGAGTAGATTATAATGTCATTGATGAAGACTACTACAAAGTGATCAAGGTATGGATGAAATATCCTTTCATGAGTCCCATGAACACTACTAGAGCATTGGTCACGCCAAATGGAATAACCAAAAACTCTTAATGGTCATACCGACATCTAAAAGTCATCTTCTGCACATCCTTGTCTAATACTCTGAGATGGTGATATATTGATCTGAGGTCTATCTTCGATAACCACCATGCCCCCTTCAGCTGATCAAAGAGTTCGTCGATCCTTTGGAGTGGGTACTTGTTCTTCACGGTCACCTTGTTCCAGAGCTGATAGTCGACACAAAGTCTCAAGCTCCCATCTTCCTTCTTGGTGAACAAAATTGGGGCTGCCCATGGAGAAACACTGGCCCAGATGAATCCCTTCCCCTGCAAGTCCACTTGCTGTACCCGCAGCTCACGAAGTTTCGCAAGAGCCATCTGATATGCTGGTGTAGATATCGGGGTCGTCCCAGGGGACAAGTCAATGTAAAAGTCCACCTCTCTATGAGGAGGTAGACCTAGAACATCGTCAGAGAATACATCCATGTACTGGTCCACCACTACAGGATAACTTGGACTCTCCACATCAACTGCTCTGAGGGTAAGACTAGCCAACTGATGTGTAATCGGTTGTACCCTCCACCGGGTAAGTCTATCCTACACTACAAAGGCTCCCTTCTCGTCGGTGAAGGTAAACCTAGTCCCATCTGTATGGACACACTGCACTTTGTGCCTAATATAGTGTATCTAAGCAGAGACTGTAGATAACCAGTCTATACCCAAGATGACGTCGTAAGGCATCGACGCTGCTACTATGAGATCCCAGCTGAAACTCTTGCCTCCTAGAGTAAGCTCGCACTATCGGAACCAGTGTGTAATCATTGAATATACTCTCGTAGGAGTCTCTAGCCATAAGGATCAAGCCTATGGCTCCATCAGAATATTCAAGTTCCGAACGAGGGCATTGTAAATAAAATTATGACTGGAACATGTGTCTATAAGTACTGCAACTAAGGTAAAAAACACAGATCATACCTCGTATCATCTCTAGAGATCTATGTTTGTAGGCCTTAGTTACCTAGAGCTGAGCTCTCCCCTTTCCACCTGCTCCCTGTGTTCGGTGTGGACCACCTAGTGGTGGTGGGGTAACATCTCAAATTGCCGCCCATCGCCAGCTGCATGGCCAGCTCCTCTACCACGTCCGCCTGCTCCCTAAGGTAAATAAACACAGATCATACCTCGTAATTAGTTACATTACATAACAACATAAAATAATGAATAAATCATCTTTATTGAAAACCTCCCTAACATGTTCATAATATTCCTTCACACTAAAAACTATATTGGATAACCTGGGACATACATAAGAAAAGAATGAGCTATAAAGCCCAGTAAGGGTATAAACAAGGAATAACATGAATAAGATAATACATGTTAGACAATAGTCATATCAATGGGACATAAAAGGAACATGGATAATATTGCATTAAATATCATGATAATCAAAATGGAAACATGGTAAATGTGGAAACCACTTAAAACACTACATCATAAACATAGGTAAAGGATAACTACCAATAAATCGTGATGGAAAAATTCCCATAAAGTAATTAGGTTCACTCCTTATCCCAATATGACATATCATGATAGTAAACATTAACCAATTAATTGAATCACTACATAATTCCGAGTGCACCTGTTACATCATTTTATTCTGATGCTTAAGTGTGCCACATAGATCATAAAACATGGAAACATTTATCATCACATTTTATTCCATGAGCATGGAGTGTGTAATAAATACATGTAAGTCCTCAATAAATATGTATAAGTACATCATGGTTAACACACATTATGTTAAATGAGTTTGGGTATTCACTACAAAATTGTTTTTAATGGAAAGTCACGGTGGAATTTCGGCAGAATAACAACATCGCATAAAATTCATAAAATTTGTTTATGAGAGAGAAATGTTCGTGTGGTTGTTTGGAAATAAAATTAGAAGTAATAAAGACATATAATGACATATCCCAACATTAGGAGTTGTAAATATAAGGCATATGATAATAAAGAAACTTGAATAATGAATAAATGATGAGGGTCACTTATAGAATTTTGACATAGTAATGACTTAGGTAAAGGTTAAAATGGGAGAGGATAAATGATTTATCATTAGAATAAAATCAATTTTATTGTAATTTAATGATTATAAATGAATAAAAATATAAACAAATGAAATTATAAAGACTAATTTCAAAGAAGGTTCTGAATTGAAATGAGGAGAGGAAGACCCCTAACTAAATTTCGAAATGGTAACATATGTACATAAATGTTCATGAGTGGATTAATGAGAGTGAAATGGGGGATATAATCATTTATAAATTAAATGGATTATAAGGTAATTTGGAATAACATATCACAATGTAATAAAATTTAATTTAAGATACATAACATAGACGAAGTACTTGATAAAAAATAGGAGAGTGAAAGATCCCTTACTTGAGTACGTGACACCAAATGCTTGGGATGGGTTTCTTGAGAGCATAGAGGTGCCATTAAAGGACTCTAGAGAGATTATGGTAGTGTTTAGACCTTTTAGAAGGAGTTTTAGTAAATATAAATGAGATATTGGGTGATTTTGTATTGGAAATGATGGGGATTTCTTTATTATTTAGGTTTTTGGATTCTAAATAATAAAATAACCAAGAGCACAAACCATTCCATGATTTGTGTCCCTGGTTTCTGTTAAATGGTAGTTTTTTCCATTATTTTAAATGTAAAATTTCCAAACATAATAAAATAATTCCATTTGTTATGTGAAGGTGATTCACACTCTTAATGAAAATATTTTTAAACCTTAAAATATATTAATGGTTTTGTAGGATTCATAATTAATTTATAAAATTAATAAAATAAACTTAACATCACATTATTTTAAAGGAAGAAACATAGATATAGTCATAGATACGTTTAATAGTATTTATTAAAGCACTTTTGGTTCATTATGATGTCATAATACACACAGTAAAATCAACATTTATCAATAAATGTTGTCTTTTTTGACAATAGAATTTTTCAATCCCTTATAAAAATTATGTTTGACATTATAATAATTATATAATCATTTATGTTTAATAAAAATTATTTGATAATAATATTTTAAAATAATATTATTCAATTCAATAAACCATCAATTAATCAAAATAAATTCCTTAATTTAATTTGAATATGACACCAAAATACTATTTGTGTTCTATTGTATGAAAATAATAATCATTTATAGTGTAACAATAATAGGATGAAAATATATCTGTTATTCTATAAAAAATAATGTAAATACTCATATATATAGGGTCTTTATACATATACCTTTAATAAACCTACAATCTCCCTAAGAGTAAGGTTCATGATGGAGATACTTTCTTGGGGTTGTTTGGCGTATATGGTTTGGGCCATGATCTCGGTGAGCTTGAACTTATACTATAAATGATTCCTCTCATGCTTAAGTTGTTGGATCTCAACTTGGGATTGGTCAGGGGAAATTACCAATGATATTACCTCCCTTAGAATCTTTTATAAAAGGGCCTCATAAGGTATGATCCTACTGGTTGAGGAAATCACTTCCTTTGTCCGTGTGAATTGGATTTGTTAAAACCCTATATTTAAACTAACCATTTGGTCACTGTTCAATGACTATATTATCAACATTAAAGATGTTGAATGATCAATAAAATATTATAGGATATAATAAAACAAATAACTTCATGTGTTTTCTAAAACCATATTACATAATACTAAAATTAATTAAAATCAAAATGGTAATTTTATTTATAACAGTTCAGGTTGTTACAATCACCCCCCTTAAGAAATTTTTCCATTGAAATTTTCATTTCCCACACTAAAAAATATTTTTGTAACTCTATTTCATAACTTCCTATGGTTCTCACATTTCTTCTTTAATATTTTGGCTTCTACACGACACATTGATAAAGAGAATTGTATTATTCCATTGATCTTTGTCACTATGACATAAGATTTTCATAGGCTACTCCTAATAGGAAAGTTCGTTATATAATGGTACCACCTATGGATTGAGTAGATGTGAGGGGTATGGTATGTACTTTCTCAAGAGGGGTACATGAAATACAACATGTACTTGATATATATTAGGTGGGAGAAAACATTGGTAGGCTACCATTCTTATGAAATCAAGTATCTCAAAATGGATGATGTACCATGGACTAAGATTTCCCTTATTCCCAAATCTCATCACTTTCTCCATGGACATATTCATAGGAATACGATGTCTCTAACATAAAACACTAGTTTATGTTGATTATTTTTAGCATAGCTATTTTATTGAATCCAAGTAGCCTTGATGTGCTGCTAAATGGCCTTAACCTTTTTCAACATTTCCTTGACAATTTCAGGACCTAACAATTTGAGTTCCCAAACTTCATCCCAGCTTGGAGGTGTTTATCAAATCTTCCCAACAAAATCTTCTTAAGGATCCATTTGGATGCTCAAGTGTAAACTATTTTTTTAAGATAAATAGACAAGAAGAATATGTTGGTTCCATACTCCTTTGAATTCAATTTAGCATGATCTCAACATGTCCTCAAGTGTCTAGATCATCCACTCAGATTGACTATTAGATTGAGAATGATAAGTCGTGATGAAATTAAAATTAGTATTCATAGTGTGTTCTTGAATCATCCATAAATTATAGGTGAATCTTGGATCTCAATTTTATAAAACCGATAGTAGTTATCCATGCAACCTTACCAATTATATGATGTATATCTGTGCATGTTGATTCAGTGAGAAATCCTACCGAATCACAATGAAGTGCGTAGTATTTTTAAGATGATCCACCACCACCCATATATAATTATTTCATCTTGATGTATTTAGAAGACTAGTGACCAAGTCTATAGTGATATTTTCTTATTTCCATGTAGGTATGGGTAATGGTTGCATCATCCCCTTATATTTTCTTCCATTCCTCTTTCACTTGCTGGCATACAAGATATCTTGATTTATACATCATGATCTCATTCTTTGTATTGTCCCACCAATAGTGTTATCAGATATCTTGATACACCATTATGATTCCTAAGTGGATGGAGACGTTTGAGCTACATTCATCATCAAAGAGATCCCTCTTTAAAATAGGATTTTATGGTACACATAAACATGACCCAAATCTCACAACACTTTCTTCATTAACATTGAACTCTAAGGATTTCACTTTTCATATTATTTCAACTTTATTCTTAATTCCCACATAATAAATTTCATAATCTTTTAACCTCTCCTTAAGGGATGGTTGAAGAATCATTTGTGAAAGGATTGATGATGTTCCTTCCTTTATGATTTCCATTTCCATCCTTTCTAAATATATGAAGATCAGATCCCTCTCAATTCTCATTAATGATTGAATTTTTGTATCCTTTCTATATAAAGAATCTTCTACTTAATTCAATTTACTAGGATGATAGTGGATTTATAATTTATAATCCTTGATCAGCTCTAACCATCTTCATTGGAACATATTCAGCTCATTCTATGTGAATATATACTTGAGTATTTTGTGATCTATTTATATTTCAAACTTCTTCCCAAAGAGATAATGACACCATATTTTCAAATTGAAGATCACTACAAAAAAAACTTTAGATCATATTTTGGGTAGTTCTATTTGTGAACTTTCAACTTCTTTGAAGCATAGGCTATGAATTTTTCATTTTTGATTAACACACAACCCAATCCATTCTTTGAAGCATCGCTAAATACTATGAAAGATCTCCACTTATGGGTAGTGTGAGAATAGGTGTAGAGATAATACAACTTTTTAGTTCCTTAAAGATCTCTTTAAATTCATTATTATAAGAAAACATGAATCCCTTATGAGTTATCTTGGTTGGAGGTTTTGATAATAGTGACAAATTTCTCATAATTCAATGGTAGTACCCAATAAATCCATGGAAACCACATATATCTGTCACAGATGTCAGCCACAACCATCCATAAATTACTTCAATCATGGAAGGGTCCACAGATATCCCATTTATTATGATTTCAGGCCCTAAAATATATATTTAATTTAACTATAACTCACATTTTTTAGACTTGGAATAAATATTTACCTTTCAAAATGTGTTCAACATCGTGATTAGATACTCCTCATTCTCCTCATTGGTTTTGGAGTATATTATAATTTAATCTATAAAGTCTACCAAAAACTTATTGAGGTAATATCTAAAGACATTTTTCATCAATTTCTTGATGATTTATGGAGCATTAGTGAGTCTGAATAGCATTTTAATTAACTCAGAGTTCCCGTACCATGTACAAAAATAATTATTGGGGATATCCTCATTCTTCACCCTAACTAGGTAATATACTGATCATAGATCCATCTTAGATAAGTATTGTGTTCCATGTAGATGATCAAACAAGTCACCAATCAGTGATGGGGGATACTTGTTATTTATTATGATCTTGTTGAGCTCATTATAAGTATCAACCCGTCAATTATATTTAAAAAGAGGACTATTGCACCCCACTGTAAAGCACTCGGGCATATAAACACTTTATCCAGATTCTCCTATAGTTGTTTCTTCATCTCCTCAAGTTCCACAACAAACATTTTATATGGAGTCTTTGATAATGGAAACACATAGGTATAATATCTATTGAAAATTAAACCTCTCAACTATGAAGAAGTCTGGTAAATTATTTAAGAAACACATCCACATATTCCCTAACAATAGGCATGTCTTCGAGAATGGTTCTTTCCTTAAACTCAATCATTTTAGATAGATATGTTTTCTCATAGGGAAATAATATCCATTATTGAGATGTTGGTGCTAAAGAAGATTCAACATCCTCCTAGCACATGTACAAAATTGGGGGCCGATTCACAATACGTAGAGTGATTTTCTTCTCACACAAATTTATGGTGGCTCTATATATAGAAAGCTAACCCATACAAATAATTGTATCAAATTTGAACAAATGGAGTATCAAAATGTTCACTGGGAGGTTCATCCCACAAATTGTGTTAGGGGAGGATTTATATACTCAAGATGCAATAATTTCTCCATTTTCCATTTTCACTTATAACTCTGCTTCCATACATTGTGGTGGAATTTGAATAGTTTTAATAAATTTAGTGATATGAAATAATGAGTAGAACCGTAATAAAAAAGTATATTCACTATTTTTTAAATAATAAATAAAATATGTTTCACCATTTTTTATGGGGGTCCACGCTAGTTGTTGTGATGGAAAAAGCTCACCCTTTATACCTTCAAGGTTTTTTGTTGTCTCTGAAAACCTTTAGCTTAGGGAATCAGTTTTACAAGTTCCCTAGTCACTTGCATGTGATGAATTGAAAGAAATCATTGAGGGATGACTAGAGAATTCCTTTTCGACATTGAATTAGTGGTTTTCTCTTATGGGAAATCATTATCTATATTTCCTTTCTTTCCACACATATATAATTTCCTCATTCACATTAGGAAATTTTTGAGGTTCTTATTCCCACACCTTTGGCAGGTGGGATGTTGAAATTTCAAGGCACCATTATATTTCTCCATCATACCTCTATAATTAAACTCCAATTTTCATTTATTATCCATTTGTTACCCTTGAGATTCTCCGATATCCATTTCAAATTTTAAGGCACATTAGAAAATTTACTCATATCTATCAAAGTCTAAAATCTCCAAGGATTTTCAAAGACATGGTTTTAGCCCACTAAATAAGCAGTCAAACTTGCATTCAGGGGTAATGAAAAAGTAAAACACATATCACGAAATTCTTGTGAATGTTTCTTCATACTCCCTAATAGATTCATAATCATTTTTCTGGAGGTAGAGTAAATCCCTTTCCATTTTAAGATAGAGAGTATGAGGAAAATATTTATCAAAAAACATGTTCCAGAATTCCTTCCACACCATCATTTGGTTTCTTCATTATGATTAATATTCTTGATCAATGTAAACTAATGATTAGATAAAACCACTATATGATAAATCTATAGTAGAACCTTTTCTTATTCGAAACATTTAAGGATAGAGAATATCTTCTCAGTGGAGTTGATCTGTTGTTCCATGATTTAAGGATCAGATGATCCTCTGAATGTCAGAGGACATTGTCACATAAAAGACTAAATCACAACTTGTTCTATATTACATGGATTTAAATGATCCTCCTAATCTATGTTTATATTCAGAACATAAGTTACCTAATAGAGTATCATCAAGAAATTCACTATTTCTGCTTCCATCGGGTTGGGCATCCCATTTGGGTACGTCATCACATTGCCCATCACATTGACTATTTACCTGATTCCTCCTATTAATGGCCATTGGCAAGAATAATGGGAAAATTAGGGAAGTGTTTCTTAAACTTTTAATCACATAAAATAGAATCCAATTACATTATAGAGATAACTTATAAATTACATGTATTTCCTTATCCTATCGATTTCTAGGATTTAATCTATGCTATCCATGATCTATTTCCAAAAAAATATTATTATAGGTATTTTTTAACTTAATAATGTTTCATAATAATCTTATGAATTTACCAAAGAATGTACCCTAGGAATGTCATATCGGGTGTATAGTAAGGCCCCTTTTCATGTACTAGGTTACATTGAGTTTGGCCTGACACATCTTGTCAGTGTTGTAACCCCTAGGTACATCTATTCTAGAAACATGTCTGTGTATAGTATTTATACATGGATGTATTTTCTTGATAAATAATCTACACTAAACAAAAAAAATAGGCATTTTTCTCATACTTATACTTATCCCTAAGGCCCTCGCTTGTATTTTATAATCATAATATCAAAAATAAATAATCTCTTCCTTTGATAACAACTATAAAAACCCAACCATTTATTAAAAAATAACACATGATTTAATTCATAAGATTATACATAATACAACTTGGTTGATCGATAACTATAGTGAATTTATAAATTAGGTACATTACATAACAACTTAAAACAAAGAATGCAACATCTTTATTGATAACCTCATCAACATGTTTATAATATTCCTTCATATTTAAAATTGCATGGGATAACCTGGTGATATTCCTAAGAAATGGGTGTATTATGAATCCCAGTAATGGAATAGAAAAGGCATAACATGAAGAAGATAATACATGATATATAATTTAAATATTAATAAGGAATAAAAGGAACATGAATAATAAGGCATGATATAACATGATAATCATAATGAAAAAAATAGGAAGTTGGGAAACAACAAAAAACACTGCATCAAAAACATAGATCAACGATAACTTCCAAGACATTATGATGGAACAATTCTCATAAAGGAATCAGGTTCAGTCCATTTTCCAACATGGTGTATCATGATACTAAACATTTCCCAATACATTAAAGCACTATATAATTCTTAGAGCACCTTCCATATTCATTTAAATATCATATTTAAGTGTGCCACATAGATCATAAAAATTGGAAGCATTTATCATCACATTTTATTCTATAATAATGGAGTGTGTAATAAAAACATATATGTACTAAATCAATATGTATAAGTACATAAAGGTGAAAACCCTTGATAGGAAATGGTTTTGGGTATTCACCACATAATTTTTTAGAATGAAAAACTGAGGTGGAATTTCAGCAGTATAATGACATCACATAAAAATTCATAAAATGGGTTTATGAGAGAGAAATGGGTATATCATCATTTTTAAATAAAATTTTTAGTAATAGGGATATGTAATGACATATCCCAACATTATTAACTGAAAATATAAGACATCTGATAATAAAGAAATGTGAATAATGAATAAAATATGGGGTTCCCTTATAGAATTCAAGTATAGTAAAGGCTTAGGTAGAGGTAAAAATGGGGGAGGATAAATGATATATCATTAAAATAAAATCAATTGGATAGTAATTTAATTTTTATAAATTAATTAAAATATAACAACTTGAATTTAAAAAGACTAATTTCAAACAAGGTTCCTGAATTGAAGGAGGAGAGGAAGATCCCTTAATAAATTTTGGTCTGGTGACGAGTGTACATAAAGGATCATGGGAGGATTATTGAGACTAAAGGGGGGGGGTCTCATTATTTACACAATAAATGGATTGTAATGTAATATGTAAGAAAACATACCAATATAAGAAAGTTAAATTTAAGAGACATAACATAGAATGTGTTCTTGATAAAAAGAGGAGAGTGGAAGATCCATTACTTGAGTGTGTGACTCCAAATGATTTAAAGGATCTTATTGTGATCTTGGGGTGACTTAGAATGAATATAGAGTGTTTATTTAGGATTATAGGAATTCTATAAGGAGTTTAAGGGAATATAAATTGGTTCTTAGGTGGGATTATATAGTAAATGAGGGGGATTTATTTATTATTTAGGTTTTGGACTCTGCATAATAAAATAACCAAAACCACAAACCATACCATGGTTTTTCACATGGTTTCTACCAAATTAAAGTGTTTCTCATTATTTTATAAGTCCATGGTCCAAAAATTGTAAGATAATTCTCATTCTTTTGTGAAAGTGAGTCACACTCTTAAATAATTGACTTTGAAACCAGAAAATATATTAATGCTTTTAGAGGATTCATAATGGATTGATAAAACTAATTAAATAAATGTAAAATCACATTATTTTAAATGAAAAATTTATATTTGGTCGTGGATACCTTTTTTAATATGTATTAAATCACTTTTGGGTCATTATGATGTCATAATACAATAAAAAATTATACAGTGTTTAATTTTTACCTGAAAATTCGTCTCTCAAAAAAATTTAAAAAATTCACCATTATATGATTTTTTAATTCTAATTCTAAAAAAATATTCAAATTTTATAAATAAATTTCCAAATATTTAATTTTTATCTTATAAATTGAAATCTACATTTATCAAGAAATGCTAGTTTTTTACATTAACAATTTTTCATCCCTTATAAAAATTACATTTGACTTCATAAAAATTCATTGAAATTTTATATTTAATAACCATGATTAAATAATAATATTTTATCAAAATATTATTTTTTTAAAAAATAAAAAAATTCATCCAAATACATTCCTTAATTGAATTTGAATATGACACAAAATAATATTTGTGTTTTATTATATCAAAATAAAAATCATCTATAGAGTAACAATAATATGATGAAAATATCTCCATTATTCTATGAATAATAATGTATCTACTCATATATCTAGTGTATTGATACATATCCCTATAATAAACCTATAAATGCCCTAAAATTAGGTTCGTGATAGTGAGACTTTCATGTGGTGGTTCAATGTACATGGTTTGGGCCATGATCTCGATGATCATGAGCTTCACCCGTAAACTTTTTTACTCATTTTTAAGATGTTGGATCTTAGATTGAGTTTGGTAAAGGGAAAATCATGGATATTATATCTGCCTAGGTATCTCTGATAAATGATCTTCATAGGGAATGATCCAACTTGTTGAGGCCATCAATTCCTTTATCTGTGTCAATTAGATTTAATAAAACCCTATATTTATACTAATCATGTGATCACTATTTAACAACTATATTATAAATGGAAATTATTCTTAATATTAATTTAAATATTATTGGATATAAAAAAAAGTTGTGAACGTGTTTTCGATAACCATATTACATAATTGGAAATTTAAATTAAATTAAAAGGGGGAATTTATTTATACTAGTCCAGGTCATTATAATAACCCCTAATTTCAACACAAACTATTTCCAAACCTATCCTCAGAATACCTATCCAAAATAAAAAGGTTCTTATATTCTTAATATATAATTACTCAAATGCACAATACCTTCTCAAAAGAGATAATACAAAAAGAGAGGTAATAGTTCTCAAACTATCTTTATCTTTTATATTACTTTTTAAACTATCCTTATTTTTCAAATTTGAATACATTATATTAAAATTATAATATCAGTATCATTAGTATACTAAAATTTAATTATTATTAGTATTATTATAGTACAATAATTTACATCCTTATATTTTTTCCATTAAAAAAAGTAAAAACATGAAAGTTATGCTTGTCCATACTACCACCTCCATGAATAAAGGAGATCATTTTTTCGATAACACATTTCATGGAATGATATAATAATGGTTTTAAAGAATAGATATTATATTTATGAAATTATTTCTTCTATAATATAAATTTAATAACCTCTTAATGTCACGAGTGAATTAGAATCTTTATTAAACTAACCATCATAAAGAAGTGAACTATGATGAAACGCCATTTATTCATTATTTGCAATTTTCTATTATCAATCACTTATTCTATTAATTATTTATAATTATAACATATCAAACTAATAATAAAAATTATATCATTATACTACTAGTATAATGATATTTTAAATAATCACATAATAATCGTATATTAATCATGGTATGTTCCAGTTTAGGAAATTTTGACCACATACTTGGACAATGCTATGAACTTATATCTTAACAGATTATGATTGAATAATTAATAGTATAATATGATATAAATATGTTAATAAAGATTTATAATTTTTTATATAAAGGTTATATAAATATTTAATTCGTTAATTAAAAAACCATTCAAGGGTTAAAAATCACTGAAATATTCTTATTGTCTATTTCACCTACTAGGATAAAGGATAAATAACTCATGAAGTGAACTATCAACTTAAAATATCATTATAAATAATTTATTTTTTTAAATATTTTAATACTATAGGGTTAAAATTTTATATATTAATGAATATTAACACCACTCATATGAAACTAGTCCAAATTTTTAAAACTATAAACATCTGATGTGGGAAAATAAGAAACTAGTAAAAATGTAGAGCATAATTATAAATGAAGAGTATAAATGGATATAAATTTGAGTAAAGATTTAAAATATTTGATTAATATTTCTAACACTATTATAAATTATGTTAAATAACATTTTATAATGTCTAGAGTCAAGGATTGGGACTTTGTTAACATAAAAATAATTCTTTGAGTAATGTGGGTTTTTTTGAACATCAAATTTAAATATACTCTTTATTAATTTATTTATAATTTTATATTATTTTATGTTTTATAATTTTGGGTAAAATATCTCTTTGGACTAAATTCTTAATGCATGATTTTTATCTCATTCAAATGTTTAACATTATCAACAACTGACCGTCATCTATCCAATGGATCTTTGTTTCAAGTCTACATTTTCAATAACCTCCAATTATATACATTCATTTATTGAAATTAAAGTGTGTAGAAATTTATGTGACCATCTTACTTTCCTTATACAACTTTAAATGATAATTTTTATTATCTCCTTTTCCAATTTGGATTTTCGACAAAGGTATTTCAATACATTGAATTTTTTTTCCCTTTACAATATTTTTTTAAAAATTTGGATTACATTTACTCCTCACTTAATGGGGTCTATTTTTCATGAATTTGTGATTTAGGATACACCCTATAAATTATTTTACTAATTTCATCATTTGGGTGATTGATGTTTTTTAATTAACATAGTTTTTAAATTTATTTATGTTATTCCTTTTAAATGGTAATTTGAAACCTACTCTTACTCTTGTGTTTTTATGATGTGATGAATATATTCATTCTTGTTGAAGACATGTATAATTAATTATTATGTGATGGATTATACCTATATATCCCTTCAATGATTTGGGTAAAGTTTTAAAGATCATGGGATAATGGTGAAACAAGTATAAATTCTTAATCTAAATTGAGAAACAAGTTGTTATACATAAACCACTATGGTAAATAGGTTGTGATTCTAGATCTACCATGGGAGAAAAATTGTGATGCCTAATCCACTGTTGGATATATGTTGTGAATCCTGATATGTAATGTTGAGTTTATTTGATTATATTGGTGTCCCGCTATTTTTATACGTGACTAATCTATTCCCGTGGATCATGATTTATGTCTAATTTTTTAATAGTCTTTACACCATATTATATGTTTTGTCACAAGGGAATACATGTTATCCTATTATGATATATTAAATTATTTTATGATTCCATGTTCATTATTCATATATTTCTCTCATAAGTATATTTTACCATAATGCTTATGATATCACCCAGTGTAACATATTGAAATGCCTATTATTCCCTTACTATGAAATTGAACTCACCCCTTTCTTATGTCTCTATTTACCAATGAATGAGGATGATATTAACTTGTCAAATGTTTATATAATGACCTAGTACGAAGAAATTATAGGTAAATGTACATAAGCATCATAAAATAATTTTGATATATATATTGTCTCAAAAGAAACTATTCCAATCAAATCTCAATATTTTTAGATTATTACGTAATATATTGTTTTAGTTAGGGAAATTTTGTAAAATAAAGATACATTAAATTTTTGTCTCCATAAAATTGATCTTATTTAATGATGAATTGAATAATTTTTACCAATTTTAGCATACAAAAATATCTTTACACTTTCTAAAATCTATAACAATATTTCCATATTCTCATTGGTTTAATGTAATAAAGTTTTAAACTTTACAATATATCATACACTTACAATTATTGTAATTTCATATTAAAATATTAATATACTATACTGCGTTGATCATTTTTGTCGCATCTATAAATATCCCATTAGTGGGTTCTCATTATGTAATGAATATTAATACGTCATAGAGAATCCTTGAAGAATTAAATCTACCACTAACGCCATGGGTTTTCAATATAGTTATTTATTTAAAAAATTATTTTCACATATTTTTAGAATAATTTTAATTAAAAGGATATCATGTTTAGAACAAATACAACAAAATAGGTAATTGTGAAATTATGATAATTTTTTAAAATAATATTTTTTTTGATAGAATATTAAAATATGGTAGTTTCATATATTCTACAGTTTGAATATACTAATATAAAGAAGTGTGTAAATAATTAAATTATCTCATATATAACTTAAATTTTTAATATTGATTAGAAAATTAAATTTCATTCATTATACCCAACTTCTCAACAATAATGTAACTTCTAATGGTCCAAAACATATTTTATTCCATTAAAGATATATTTTTTATTCTTTACATTCTACAGCTTATTATGGAGGTTCATTTTAGTTTTAAAAGGGTTTAAAATTTAATAAAATAATTCTTTTATTCAAATACCTTTTTTTGGTAATAAAAAAGTACGGGTCAAAAATCATTTTTGATTTTTTAATTGAAAATATTTATATACATATATTCAAAGGGATAAGCCAAGAAATATAATATTATTCCCCATGTTTTGATTAAGATAAAACTATCTTAGTAAAAACATAATATTATCTTCTTGAATAATTTTTTATTAATAATTTTTTAATAATGAAACACTTAAACTAAAATTTATAAAAACATTGTGGTATTATTTCATAATAATAAAATAAAAAATTAAATTTATATTTAGAACATAATAACTAAAAATAAAAATATAAATTAAATTCAAATTAGAATCATGTATATAAACTATAAATCCCTTGGTTGTAAATCTCCTATAAAAATTATATTTATAATATTCAAGGAATTATGAAAGAAAAATATTAGAAATGTGATTGAAATTATAACACTAGATAGAAAACTGTAGATTTTGTTTTGGGAGAATCATTTATGGATATATATATATAGTAAATTTGAGAATAAATGTGATAATTATAGGGTGTTATGGTTTCCATTGGATTAAGGTATTTGTTAGGGGAATATGAAATATTAAAGGAGACTATAAAAGTTAACCATTGGACTAGTTATATAATTAAATGTGTATCATTGAAATAAATAGAGAACATTAGTATCGTAATAATATAAATTTATATCTAAAATATTAAATATAAATTTTATGTCCTATAACTCTGACAAATTATAATCATATATTAATATTGTAATTTGTTTTACCTTGATTTATAAACCAGTATAATTTTTTTGTTATATTTAAATACTAAATTTAACATATGTAGAATATTATTTTAAAAAATTATTTTTTTATAATTAGGATTTCAAAATTGGGAAATGGTTTTTTTGAAATTGTCATAAATTTAAATATATGGAGATGGTTATTAAATATTATAAAAACATAATATTTTTATAGTAAGTGAAAAACATAAAAAATAAAATTATCAATCATATAGGAATGTATTATATATCACTAATATAAAAAATAAGGACTATTTATATTAAGGATAAATATATTTTATAGTCATAACAAAAATTATTTTATTCATTTTTTTATAAAAAATATTTTCATTGTTATATAGAAATAACACCACCATCATCCATTTTATTAGTTATAAAAAATACCCTTAGTGTATTTTTGGGATTTGTATTTTTACATTACTTTTATAGAGCCTTCCAATGCAGCTTACAATGTCATAAAAACATATAACATGAAGGATTAAGGTGTTTTGATAGAATTATTATGGAATCTAGTGTTTTGAATGATATGAAGATTTAATTATTATAGAAGTAGATAATATTGGTGGTATTATAGATGTTATCCTTGTATTTTATATTCGTGATTTTTTTTTTGAATTTGGGTGTTATAGAATATGTTCTAAATATATTTGGGAAGTAGTCTAGAATTGGATTCAAAGATGATATAAAATATTTCCGAAAGAGGAGCTGTTCCATTTCAAAAAAATGAATTTTGGAAGTTATTTTAGAATTTCTAAGATATACTCCAGAGTTTTTAGAATAATTTCAAAGGCATGGAGTTAAATTTGATACATAATGGTCACTAAAAAATGTATAAGATTAACCAAGACACACTCAAAATTAATTAGAAAAATCCCAATGGTATCCTTATATATATGTTGTAACTATGCCAATACAAAAGAGTAATTTTCATGATAAATACCAAAACATATGAGTCATATAAATGATAAATATAAATATATTAGATTTATCTTCATGGTATATAAAAATTCATAAGAATCACTTTCATGAAAAAGGTCATTACATAATATTCAATTTAAAAACAAAGGGATATACATATGAGTCATTTTTCAGTAGAGAAAGATATAGAATGATCATTTAATTTTTTATTTTTTTGTTAAGGATCAACACTAAGGAAATTAATAAGTTATATTTTTAGTACGTAAGTTTCATTTTCATGATTGGGAAAATATATAAGGGTTATTACGTTTTTTATTTAAGGTGAATAATCTTCAAACCATAGTTTGTAGTATATATTATATAATTGAATACGGTTGATAATTTTTATGTTTTGGATGTGTTCTCAATGCGAAAGTGGGTTAAATTCCATTAATGTTCATAGAAATATATTAATAGATTTTTTTATTTGGAGATATACATTGCTTTTATGAATCTCATGTCATAAAATGTTAGAGGATCATACCATGTAAGTTAAGGATGAAAACAAAGAATATAATGCCAATAATTATAGAGAGATGAAAAAAATTAAATGATCCATATATCTTGCGGGATATATTCATGTGATTTAGTTTAGAAGTTAATATGGTGAAAATTATGGTTTCAAATATTATATAAATAATATTCATGTAGTTTTATTAATATTATAATGGAAGATAATAAAATAAAAAATATACTAACACTAATACAATTAGAAAAATAATTTTGATTTGAATGAAGAGGTGATAAAAATTCTATATGAGTATTGCGATATTGAAGATGTATTCTAATCCTATATAGAAAATTTAAAGAATAATAGGAGAGAGATTTAGGGGTCCATCTCAATAGAATATTAATTAGTTTCCTCAGGTGGATTAAAATGGAGTTATTTATTATACAAATTGTGATTCAAGTTACCATTCACTATATATTGTGCACATATTAGTATTTGACGGGGGATAAATGTTTTCTTTAATGTAAGGAGGGTAGTTAATTCTCTATTTTTTAAAGGTTGTAAACACGGGCGGTTAGTTTTGTTGCAATAAATTTTTATACAAGTAGTATTCTTATTGTTTCCTGTTTTATTGACACATCACAATTTTATACTACTCAAATTAAACTAATATGGTTGACCCAAGTTGAATTTCTCTTTTCACTATTTTTTATCTTTATAAACTAATATGTATTAAGAGGGAGGGAGTTTTTCTTACTAATAGTGTAATAATATTATTGGTGATGGTTATTTTTTAAGGACCAATGTAAGATGATTCACACCACTCTTAGGATATTTAACATTCTTTGGACAAATTAGTGGTGTTATATTTTTAGGTTCTTAGGGGAGTATTTTATATTTAAAACCATGAAAATTACCTTAAATAATAAGAGAATTTTTATCATTGATGATTTTTTTAAATATTAAATGTTCAGTTAAAATTATATTTTTAATAATTTGAAATATATATCATTATTGGTTTTATAAATGGGGTCTCAGTTAACATGGACAATGATGAATTATCAATGAAATAACAAATACAAATTAATGGTAATGCTAATGGAGTCAATTATCTTGCAAGATATTTTTACAATATAGTTTTCACAAAGGCAATGAAGTGTAAAACATCACACATAATTTGGTAAAAAAATTATAATATATATAATAGTATTTATGAGGTACATTAATCCAAATTATAGGTTCAATGAAACATGTTTGTGGATTTAAGGATACAAAAAATGAGTCCATTTATGCATTCTATGCTCAAGTGAACATCAATATAGGGGGAATGGATAAAATCAGAAATTTTTTTGATGATATCATGATCATTAATAGGATCCTGAGAATATTACTTATGTGATTCAACATGATTGTTTTAGTACTCAAAGACAATGACCCAAATGAGTTGGCACTAGATAGTCTTCATAAAACCCTCATTAAATACAATATGAGAAACAATAATAACAAGTCCTTAGAAAAGGATAATTCTTTGGAAGTAAAAATCCTGGAAATTAAGAGATTAACATTGGAGGATGAAAATTAGGATATAAAATTTTACAAGGTGGTGAATTTTTTTCCTTGAATCTAAGGAGTGGAAGGCATATTTTATATCAAGATTATTATTTCTTCCTTTTAATGTGGAAAAGTTAAGAATCTCATTTCAAGACATCTAATGAAATTTTGATATTACGATGAAGATAAATTAACCAGTAGGAAATCATCTAAGGGAATGAATGGATTGATGATTTCATAGAAATAATTATTCAAAAAGATTAAACTCCATTAAAATAATATATTTTCTCAATAGAAACTAATGTGTAAGAATTTTAGGATTGTAATTAAATTAATGAGTATGTACCTATGGTTTTTATAACAGAAAATTATATGTAAAATAATAATTAATGTAGTGGAGTTTAGTGAATAGTTGAACAAAAGGTTGAACTGTATTCTTATATTGAAGAAATTGATATTCTGTTGTCTAAAGAAAAGTAATCTAATTGAGTGCTATGTGAATCAAAACTATATATTTAATATTAATAAGAATAAAAATATTTGTTGAACATTAAAATTGAATGAAAAATATTTAGAAATATAGTAAAAATGGAGAATAAAATTAAGGTCAATATCAAAATCTAATAGATGAACCATATTATTGATTGTTTGACTTATTTTGTGAACAATAATGTCGAAAGGATCTAGGATCTTGAAGCTATTATCATGAAGATGTGATGAAGGATTAATGATCAATAAAAACTTTTAACTCCCAATATGACATTAAAAAGAGGTAGTGTAAGGGGTAACAAAGTATCGAAATATATACACATGGGGCCAATGGAAGAGTTATTTAGATTCATATAAGTGAAAAAATACAGAAATTGTTAGAAATATATATTTATGGAATTGATTAAAACAAAAAATAATTGATATTTGATGTGAAGGTACAAGAACCTATATCCTATAAGAATGTTATTTTGGATGACCCATAAATACCTAGAAATAAACTAGTGGATAATAAAGCACACATAATAATAAACCATGAATTTAGTGTTATTACTGTGGAATTATGGGTCATACATAGTGTGAGTGTTACATAGACAAAGGAAACTTCATGACATAATATAAACAAAAACATAAAAGAAGAAATTCTAATACCTAATATGTTTATAACAACTATTTTTTTTTGTGAAGGATTGGGAGACCAATTCATGATTAATTCATCATTGATATAACGAGATATACCAGAGGATACAAAAAAGAGATCTCAATACCTAGAAATATCATCAAGTGAGAGAAAAATAAAAAATCAATTTGAATACCTATAAGAAGATAATTATCCTATAAATTCATAAGAGGATCAATCACATGTACTATTAAAATAATTGGATAAGTGAACATGGATCAAGAAAGGAAAATATAAGATATATAATGTTTCAAAAAATTTATTGAATGAAATAGATCAGGTGTATGTGGGATAATTAATAGTGTATTCACTTCACATATGATGAAAAGAAATATCTTTTCATGGGAATTAAGTTTGAAAAGGTATATTTCATTTGATTTAGTAATAATGATGGTTTTAAGATCTTTAGTTTTGTAAAATAAAAAATATTAGGCAAAGAGATATGGTGTAAGGATTTATTGGTGGTTGATAAACTTGGTTAAAATTTTATTAGTGTAAAATAATTATATAACTTATAGTTTTTTGAAAACATTACTAAAATTATTACATTATCTAAGAGAAGAGACAATTTAGATTTTATGTAAGGAAATTTGAAAATTTTAATTCTCTACCACATCGGTGGAGAAAAAGATAGGTGTTTTCTAACCAATGTTGAATTGAAAAATCTATTAGAAAAAATTATTGCAAACATGACCTAAAATTACTTGTATGTTTTTGTGAAGAATGAAAAAACACATGATATCCCTTATAAATCAAGTTATTTCATTGACACATGTGATACTTGTTGAAAATAGAGATTCATTTTAAAGACTTATATGTTGATGGAAAAGAAATTTATGGGATTTAGATGTGTGTGGGCCAATATATCAAAAATACATGGATGGAAAGTGGAAAAAAATCCTATTTATTTATGATAACAACATTATTTCGTGGATAATAGAGATATCTCAAAAATCCACAGAGTTTAAGTGTAGTACATGATATCATAGATTTGAAGGGAATATATTTTGATTTAATATTAAGAAATTATAGAGTGACAATGACATGTAATTTACCAAATATTAGGTGGAAGAATATATTGATAAGAACATGGTGAGGAACCAAATTTCAAGGGTGATGACTTCCCAAAAAAAATAGTGTCATTTATAAGGGGAATATAACCATTAACAACATGCCCTAAACGATGCTCATTGAGAAGAAACTTCCAATGACATATCAGAAGGAAGAAATTAAAGAATAAATTTATATCTATAATATGGTTTATGTTAAAATTATGTGAATAAAAGGAATGGATAAAATTATTGTAAAAAATAATAAAATGTTTTATTAAATGACTGAGAAGTTATAAAAATAAAAGAATGATAAATTTTCACAATAAAATGATGTTAAAGTAAGTAGACTAAAGGGAGAACATTAGGATATAGTAGATACAAAAAAAACACTCATTATGAGGATATTAAAGAAATATTAGTTGTTGTAAAAGAGTTAAGAATTAGGGATGAAATCGTGGAATAAAATTTTATTGGACATTCGAAAACTATGATGCAAACCCAAAGGATGAATACCTATAAAAAAATTCTTTTATCTCAAGTAGAGCCTATGTTTTTTCAAGAGGTTGAAAAGATAAAAATAGATCAAATAAATTCACGAATAGATTCAATAAATCAAGAAGAATAAAACATGGGAAATAAACCCATGGTCAGAAGATAAAAATAACATTAGCAACAAGTTGATATTCCATAAAAAACATAATGAATATAGAGATATGAATATGAGAAAATAATGTCTGGTGTGAAATATATATTCCCAAATTAAAGGAATTGATGTACATGAAAAAATTTCCACCATAGCATGGTTTGAAACGATTTTACTATTTTAGGAAATATTGATGCCTAGAAAGTTTATGGAGTAACAAGGGGACAAAGAACCAGTATTCCTTAATAGAGACATGAAGTGGAAGTTTCAATCAAGAAACCATATTTTTTATTGTATATGAAGATAAGAGTTAAGTATCCAGGTTTAGTAAGACATTTTAAAAGATGAATCAACCACAAAAAAATTTGTTTTGTAGGTTGTATCAATACATGATAAATCATGGATTATAGCAAGTCAATGATTATCCAAATATCTACATCAGGAAATATAATAATGAAATGATTTTGGTTCTTGTATATATGGATGAAATAATATTTTTAGGATTAGATAAATCACAATACATTCTATTTTTAAAATATATGAGGTGCATGTTTGAGACAGACGTGTTTAGAGAGATAACATGTTTCTGTAGTTTTAAAGGTGACTTTGATAATGTATGGAAAATTTATTTCTCAATTATAATATACTAAATAAATACTCATTTGGTTTGGAACAGATGATTCTAGGTTAATAAAAACACTGGAAGTGAACTAAATGAATTTTTTAAGTGATTATGATAATAATAAAGTCAAAGTAACAAAATATATAAAATCATTTGAATCATGTTGTATGTAATAATGACATGATCCAACATTTTATTTTCCACTATGAACGATGAGAAATTACATTGATGGAATTGGGAATAGAAATTGATTTCAATGAAGATGGATCTTAGTTATATTAATATCATATTGTATGTTTTATTTTTTATCAAAAAATAAAATAAAATGCATAGTTTTTAGTATATATATATATATGTGAATTGGGCTTGATCAATGAATTATTTCATGTAAGCATCAGGTGGCACATTTTTTTCTTAAAGGGTTTTGAATTTAATGGATGAGAAAGATGAATGAATACATTTCACTGAGCATTGTATAAGTTCAGTTTATAATGGATACTTAAGAATGAAATTTGTTTTATGGATGGAGAAATAGATAGAGTCATCTTAAGGATGTTTTAGTTAATGTGATGTATCATATTTAAATCAAATGTTTTAAATAATGTTCTTTCACAATTAGAAATAAAACATATCCATCACTCAAGGATAAATAAAATTGAGATAATGTATCACTTAATAAAAGTTAATGGTCAATAAATGGATTATGAATTTGGGGTATGTGTCATAATAATATTTGGTTATATACATCATGAAAAAGGTACTACCCAAATATGATTTCGAGAGGCTTATTCGAGGTTTTAGAGTCTAATCATCTCTATACAAATAGATATTTTAGAGAAGGAACCCCCACCCCCTTATGTAATTTTCTATTTATAATAAGGTATGGCGATTATCTTGAGTTATATATATGAATTTATGACTCTCTACTATGAACTTTCTAAGAAATGATATTTGGGTTCACTGACAAAGCATAAGAATTTATGCATGTGTTTATTGGTAGATGTTCTCCTTGATTAAACATGATATAATTATATATAAATTTTTTCATTTTAATTTATTATGGGGTAGATATCCTAGGATTGTGTTTTGTAAAGGGTAGAGTACTCAAATTCCCATTAAGGTGGTGCATCCTCATTTTGAAATTTTAAAGCGAATGGAAAACACGGATATTCTTTCATGAGGAAATTTTTATGTAGATATTGTTTATCATGATGAGATTGACTCATGTTTCATTATATTTGGTGATTTTAAATAATTTATAACCTATATAAAGGATCTAGGTTTTACATTATGTTATTTTCCAAATAAATTTTTTTCAGATGAATATGGATTAAATCAGTTGTGAAGGAGGTGTCAAAAAAACAAAAGGGAGATATTGTTTTCAAAAATACCATTGGATTATTTTTGGGTTCTATTTTTTTTGAAAATATTATTCAATTAACATATATTTTATCATAAGAAGAAATGAATAATATTTAACATGAAGGATGGAGGTGTTTTGGAATAATTCTAAAATAATTTATTGTTCTAGATGATATGTTGAATCAATTGATCTAGAAGTTATGAGAATTCTTGATATTAAAAAATTTATCATAGAAGTGAATATTTAAGAGGTTATCTTAAATGTGGATGGCCCATAAGATGTTCCAAAGATTCTATAGAAGTACTCTAAAAGAGGAGAAAAAGATGGTCTAGAATTTATCTAGATGTCAAGCTATGAATATTATAGAAAGAGAAGTTTTAGTTTTTTTGGAAGTGATTATATATATTAATAAGTTTCTAGAAAAATGGTAAAGGAATATAGTTCACAATTATATGTAAATGTCTCTAGAATAATATGTAATAGTATCCATGGTACACTCTTGGAGAGTTAAAAATGTCCCGGGAGTATCAATATGTATATATATAAATATAACTATGTTAATATGTAAGAGCCACTTTCATAAAAAGTAAAATGAATAATAGATAGTTTCATGACAAATGGTGATACGTAAGAGTAATTTTCTTGATAGAGGGAAATACATAGGGACCATTTTCATGAAAATTACCAATACATAAGATATATTTTCATAAAAATGGGTGATATATAAGAGTCATTTCTATAGAAGAGGGAAACACATAAATATCATTTCCATTTTCATTTTAGGGGAATGACCTACTCTAATTCAATACATAAGGGTTATTTCCATGTTATATTATTTTCATTTCTATAACAAATATGATATGTGAGTGTTATTACTTTGTCTATTTAAAGTGATTAATTATCCAACTACCATATATGATACACAACATATCATTGAATGTGGATGATAATATTACATGTTAAGCTATGTTCATACCATTAAATTTTATGCCATATCTTGATGAGTATTAGATAGATTTGAATATATCCACCTATGTAGGATGATCGTACCATGGAAAAATATCACACTTTAATGGGTTGGAGGATCATTATACATTAATGAAGGGAGATTATGTAGATGATTGGGATAAAAATTATGGAGATATAATGAGAATTAAAGGATCCATAGTCCATGGGAAAAAAATTCACATGACTCAATTTTGAAGTTACTATAGAAAAAAAGGGTCCAAATTTCATAAAAATAGTATCCATATAGTTTTGTGAATATTGAAAATGAAGAGAAGAAAAATAATAATCTATTGAAATTGCTATTTTTGGATAAATATATGTGATTTGAATAAACAAAGGAGAATAATTATATAAGAGTCTGTGAAATTGAATTTGTATTCTTGATCTATGAATGAGATTAACATAGTAAGAGGATAGAGATATGGGAGATCATCTAACTAGAAGATCATGAATTTTTATCAGGTGAATAAAAAATAGATTATTTTTTTACCATCAATGGTCAAATTAGCCATTCATTTTTCTTGGAACACTCATTAGTTTTTTTAAAGGGGATTAGTTATTTTCATTATATAAGGAGTGTAGTGAGTTATCTATTTATTTTTTTCAAGGTTGTAAACTATGAGAGTCAGTGTAGACACTCCACATTGAAAAACATGTAATTTGATTAGTGTTTCTATTATATCGGCACATATTCATTGTATGTTTGTTAGAATAGACAAGTTTAGTTGAACCGGGAAAAATTTATTTCATCCCTCAATGTTTTATTTATCACTGAAAAACCTCTCTCTAGGAGAGATGTGTTTCTACTAATAATGGACATGATTTCTATTGAGGGTAATTTGTTAAAGACCGATATATCATATTTTTCCCATATGAGTGTATTTATATTGGTTGGCTTAAAATATGATAAAATAACTTAACATAACCCTTATAATTATTATGGGGATGTTTTAGTCTCACAAATTAAATTCATTCAAAGCATAGGTCACCTAGAAATGGTGTAATATCAAAAAAGGTTGTATGAACTATTCCAAACAGTTTAATTTTCCACTCTTTTCATACCCTATATAAATATAAATAATTTGTATAGAAAACTAAAATAAATTCTATGAGGACTATTTAATTTTAACATAAACATAAAACATTGTTTTTTTATTCTTCACTTCCTTTTTCATTTTCCATTCAATGGTCTATGTAGATGCCTACATGGATTATTTTGTTCCATTTATATCACCTCCTTCGTATATGGTTGTAAATATGTTATTTGTATTTAAATATAATTTAAATTATTCAATCATTTTTTATTACAATTTATGAAGGATATATTTAGTACAAAAATATTTACATATAATTAATCATTTATGAATGGAAACACTTCTTAAAATTATTATACCATGAAAATCATCATTGTGATCCAAAACTATTTATATAATGGAATAATCATAGAAAATTATAATTTATCTAATGCTATAAAAATTTAACTTTTAAATTCAATATTTTATAGACCCTTAATCAAATATCAAAGGCTAATATCACCATACTAAATTTGAAATGATTAGAATGAATAACATTCTATATGTTTTATGGGAAATTAATATATAGAGTATAAATAATAAATTAATATAAGTTATTAATAATAAATAAAATAATTAAAAATAACATTCTTTAAGAGATAAATGAATAAAACAATTTTATTATACAATAAGATAAAAGTGTGTCCAAATAATGTTTAAACTTATAGTAAGTAGAATTATTATTGACCATTTTGTTTCACTCTCAAGTCATTTGGAATAATTATTTATAGTCCATATTTATCTTTTGTTTTTTTAACTTATCTTTGTAAATAATTCATAATTTATAACATTAGTTTTTAGGTATATACATGTTTTATACTCAATGTATATGGATTCCCAGTGGAAGTTATTGGATTGGGGATTTAAAAATTTTCACTAGAAATCGATGTAACTTCATCATAACAAGAAAAGAGTAGCCTCGATAAATGATCTTCGATCTTCACATGATGAATTTCAAAGAAATAGTTAACTAAAATATTTACCTATACAATCTAAAGTTGTGATCAACATCCACATTTACTCAGAAATCATTACTAAAAGAATCTTAATCCAAATTTCTTTATATTATCCACACATGCTTTGAAAATCCATGAGAGCATTGATCGTTGAATTATAGGTGCTAGATCAGAGTTCTGACGATGCCTTTGAGATCCCATCGACCACCATAACAGCAATCCATAAATCCATGAAGATGCAATTTGATTGAAGGCTTGGATCACTTATTTATCTCTCTAGGAAGCGAGAGAGGAGAGATTGGACCTCATTTATAGTCCAATGAATAGTACACCATGTGTGAGCCTATACTCCTTTACATAGTGAGGAACACAAATTACCAAAAAAGTATCCCCATCCCCAAAAATGTTTTTACCCATTATATAATTCTTAAAAGATATTTCATGACTTATTTTTGATTCATAAATATAATTTTTATTTTTGTCACTTACTTATAATATAATAAATATATTTCATGATAAAAATGATTCATTAACTTGACTCAACATTACCACAAGTATTAAACAAATCTCGAATAAAATACTACTGGTTTGTATGATATTTTCCAGGCATTTAATTTAATAATTATAAATACATTTAATAAATAAATTCAATAATTTTTATTCTAAACTCTAATAATATAAAGTTGTTTTTGGTGATCTTATATCCTCAAACATATCCCGGACGTCATTGTGGGGCCCACCATGTCTTAAAATATTATTCAGTATAAAAATATAGACTTTTGAATACTTTCAGTGTGTGACCCTCAATATCCTTATCTCGATAGTAATAAATATTATTTCCAGACCAAGAGTGGATTCTAGGAACCCATCAAGGCCCCTAAAGAGATATGGTGTAGTCATAGGAATGCCAACCTTCTTATGAACACATGATGTGAAATATGTCCTATTTGTCTTAAGGTATCTCATAATGCAGGATGAAAAGTCCATGTTATCATCCTTTCATTTTTTTATATTCTTTGACCTAACTTCATGAATTTATATTCTTCTACTATAGCCCAAGATTTAATTAATTTAATTTTAGTCTAACCAACTAGGCCAAAGATATCTCTTCTTTTTAGAAGTAACACATTCTACCTTGATTATTCAGTCAATTTCATACCACCAAGGACTCACCCAACACAATCTACCTTGATATAAATTTAATGAATAGTTATTTTCCATACATAAATGCACATGATGAAATAGTACACATCGATAGAAACCTCAATTAATGGGACCATTACACGTTTTTGTAGATAATAACTACCTATGACACTCGAAAGAAGTGGGGTTCCTACTAGAAGGTTGGTCCTCATGATCACATCTACTCAAGATCACCAATTGTGAACTTTATGAGAGGAAATATAAATTCTTATGATCCCCAAGAACATGATATTAAAACATCATATGTGTCTAGTCAGTATGATGTATCTTGAACATAAGATATATGTGTATGATTAATGTCATGGTATTCCAAGTTTCTCATCATAGCCTAGGAACTTCAATAGCCTTTTATATGACTTGTAATCTAAGGAAATTACCATTTAAAAAGTGGTTGTGGAAATATTAACACTAATATGGTAATAAAACATTATGCATAACTTACTATATACATGATATAGTAATAAAAAATTACTGTTTAAGTTTGGTCTAGGGCACCAACTATTGAAACACTCCCACATAAACTAGATCCAACTTGCTAACTATCCTTATTATATCTCACATCATAATATCATACTGTTGTTAAGTTATGAATTTTTTCCATTAGTCCTTCCATGTCTCCACTACATGGCTATTATACTGTTTGTGACTTCACCTCCTTGATTAATACTCCTTAATAAATGTTATCCTCTAGTATATTCCTTTTTACACTATAAAAACATGAAATTTGGTCTAGTTAAAGTAATATAATTACCATAATTGATACTATGATAAAAATGTACTCACTAGGTATGATTCTAAGAACTAGAATAAATAATTTCATGTTATACACTACTTATTTAGTGTCATTAAACGATGAAACACACTCCTTATTAGTTGATATGGATGCCACTAGATTGTATTAATTTATCTATCTCATTACCTCAGCCTAAATGTGATATTTTATCATGTAGGTCCATGTAATAATAATTTTTCTCCCCATAAAACTAGTTTCCTTTCCTCTCTATGTATGAGGAACGTAGCACTAATATTTTCTCAAGTACAATTTGATAGTTTTGACAACATCCCATGCAATTATCTAGGATATTATAGATATTTTCCTATAATAAATTATAATTTATCAATATCACATCTTTTAAAAAGCATTAAATAGGTGATGAATACATTATATAAGAATATTGAATTCAAATCACAAAAATGAATCTCCTCCAATATCCTATACATGTATTATTGAAGGTATTTTTTCTATGTGACATTAGTAAAAACTCTCTCTCAAGTTGTTCCAACTTTTATTTTATCAATACCTTATCAGTATATATTCTATTGAATAGATATAAGAAAACATTAGATTTAACTAAGTAGATACTGATCCACAGAATGTGGGTCTCTACATTGAGTGAATATCTAGAGAGTTAAATTCAATATAGTCTTAACTAACAATAATACCAATAACTATTTTTCATATGTTATGAAATATATTTTACCTGGAAAGCAATGACAATCCCACTAAACTATTTTAGACTCATGAAAAAAAAATCATTCCAAATGAATATTCTATGATCTTATTGTTTACTTCAATCAAAATCTATATTTTTTTAACTTGCATCCCTTTATTGACAATCTATGGTGTCACCAACCTTTTTTAGTTGCGTTTTATAGATTCCTTTAAGCATTTATTATATTTAAATAAAATTACCAATATTATGATCATAGATATCAACTATTAAATGTAGAATTATAATGAATTTAGTCACAATGACTTGGTACTATAAATCAATAATTATTGGTACCACACTTGTACCACCAATATATAGTCTGACAGTGAATACCTATCGTAGTATTCAATGTAATAATCCTATGTACTTTGATAAATGGGATCCATTATTGAATTTTAACTAAAAAATTTAATCTTATTAAATTTATATATAATGATTTCTTGTCAAATTTATTATTAAAAATTAATAATGTATCACTATCCATAGTGAATGTAAAACCATAACCAAGGCTTTATCATTTCTATACAATATTTGTCTCTAGAACATTTATTTTTAACAAGTTATTGTGGAACTTGTCCCCATGAAAACTGTTTGTGAATATATGTAAATGACTAAATCCCAAGTCAATCTAGCTCCCACTATCCCAAATACACATGTTCACCCTTTTATAGAAATATAGTCTACAACTTGACTATTTCATTTATAACTCAAGTATTTCTATAATCTCCTTAGAAAAAAATAGGGTAATAATAGAAATACCATTTTCTTATTGATGCATGTTTTTTATATCCTTATCAAACACTTTTCATATAAACAAAAGTTTATATAAAATAATGTATTCATATAATACTATCAAAAATATGATATCCATTTTTCATTATAGTTGGCATACTATTTTGTTAATATTCCAATAATTGTTAAGAATGTCTTGAAATATAATGGATATATATAATTCATATCAATCCCAGCATTGATGCTCCCTTTAATTACATCGTGACTCTTATGTGTGTAAGGAAATGTGTGTTTAGAAATCAATCCACACTATATTTTATTGATTAATGTTTTCATGTAAGACATTTATTAAATTATACTTACTAAAATCCTTAATTACATATATATAATTTAATTTTCATTTATGAATCACTCTACACTACATTATAATGTTCAATGAATTCCTTGTCAAGATAATCATTAACACACGGGTCTAGAGTAGCTTATATCTTATAACCATAAATATACCATACTTCACCAATAAATTATATAAAAATATTAAAGGAATATCTATTATGTATATATAACACTTTCTTTACCATGTAATAGTTTATTCTCTCTATCTAAATAAATTATGAAAGCTTTGTGACATACCATTATATCTAAAGGTTTCTTTATCCAAACCCATTCCTGTAAGTGCGTCGATAATACCTATGATATTTAAATAAAAAGAGAATAAAACCGTAATGGTTACATCAATTTAAACAAATTAGTTTTACAAGAAAAAGCATTATCTTTTCATAATAGGGTATTAGAGTTTTATATTTTTATATTCATCAGGTATTTCAATTATTCAATAATTACTAAATATTTAGTTGAGTATAAGACACCATAAAAAAAATTCATTCCAAAAATGGAATATCATATCCCTATTTCAAATGGAATCATGAGATAATTTTTTTTCCACACTTAATAAAAGTTATACTTGAACTATTTACTTGGAAATTAAAATTTTTGTTTTTCTCACTACTAGTATGGGAATCACACATTCTCAACTGATTGGAGAATTTATCATACTTCTTATAAAATTTCTTTTCATACATGGTACCTTATTTCAATACACATTTTTGATAATAATATTTAATTAATACCCAATATGTATGTCAAAAAAATAATAAAAATTGATGAATATACCTAATGAAAAAGTGACTTCTTGGTTCTTCAATTCAGTTTATTTCGTTAATCTTCTATATAATTATCTCGTGACATAAGAAGAAAATAACCTCCGATTTAATACCTTTTTTATTATAAAGACATTTTAAATGTTTCATTCTCTTTACACTTTTCATTGTACTTTCACCTTATCTTTCAACTTGTTCACCATAATACCTAAATAATAATCTTTCTACGAGTTCTTACAAATCATGGAAAACCTTACCAAAAAGGTAATGAAGTATTTTTCCCATACTATTAATTTTTTAATCTTAAAAACAAGATTAACTGGATTCAAATGATATAAGATAGAGATTTAATGGATTATTATGATCCATATCTAAATTTACATGTATCCAGTGTAATCAGAACCCATTCATTTGTTGCTTCACTTTCTCCTCGCAAGATTCCTAAAGATGAGACAATATGTGAAATGATAAATGTACTAATGTATTATCCACAACTCACAAAGAAAATTAATGATATCATTATTTTGTAAACATAAAAGTGTCATATAATGTTCTATTATAATCACCTTTTATACACTCACTTATTAATGTGGATCAACAAGTATTGGGGACTGAATCAACTTGAATTTCATATTTTGTATTACTTTGTTTATGTGATTGTACTAATCATAGAAACTATTTCTAGTGAAGACTTAATTTTTCTAATAATAACATGCGTATCAATGTGGTATCAATTTAAATTTTATATACAAAAAATTCTAACTAATTAGCAATTTTAAATTTATTATCAGTTAGACATTATAGATTAATTAAATCATCAAATATATCCCACCATTTTTCCAAGCCCCATTAACTGTCACTACTAGATTTGTAATACATAGTCACTAGAGTAATCTAGTTTCAAGGAACCTAGAAACCTCTTATCATAGTATATAATATGTATATTACCCAAATTATAGAGTTTTGAGGTAGGCATTTGACTAGACAACCTCATTAACACATGGCTTCGTGATCTGTTGAGTAATTTCCCAGCTTCTAGAAATCATAAACATGATTTACTCAACACTTTTTTCCAAAATACAAAAAATATAGATTTTTGATATTTATTTTGTTCCATATTTATTTAATTAAAATGATCACATTCATAAAAAATCCCTAGTAGTATGAGGAAACATCAACTAAGGCTGACGACAACCCTATGCATAATGTTTTATTCAAATTCAAATGATGGAAGGTGTTTGTGAATATATAATTATTTGAGGTTTTTTATTATTATTTATCATTGAATGAAATCATTTTATATATGATATGTCTATACTTTGTGATTTCACTCACAACTAACTATATAGTAAATAGAAAAAAATTCACCACGTCATAAAAATTTAATATATGTAGTTGTTATTTATCATTTTAGGCGATTGAATAAACACGAGTATTCATAAAAATATTTAAAAAAATGCATAAATTGAATAAAATATATGAATGATGTTGATCTTTTGGTATTGTTTTACCCATTTATACTTAATGGATAAAATTTGACCTACGGGGTATAATACCTGAGTTCATTCTTAAATCGTATTTCAAATCGCACCGTCATCTAATGTTTCTACATATATTTTGGGGTACCACTGCATCTCGGTATGGTATATGTCTTATAACATCATCATCATAATAAAAATATACTCGCACAAAATTGAGTAGGAATCGATAATTAGAAAATATATTACAGAAAAAATTGATGGATGAAAAATCACTTATAAATATTTAATAAAAAAAGACAATTCACAAAAAGTAAAATTAAAATTAAATACTAAAATCATCTTAGAGAGTTGTTATATTTTGTTAAATGAATTTAAACCTAGAAAAATAAAGGTAATTTAATTCTCAAGACCAGTCAATGATTATTCTAAATGCATCATAAAATTAAATTGAAATAAATTCAAGATTGAGGTATATTAAAATTTTAAATGAGTTATTAAAAGTACAATAAATTATTTTGCTTGGTTTGAAATTAATTAAATTTTAAATGAAAAATTAAATTATATTTTCAAATATTATTGTTATTTTGAAGATTCCAAAAAAGTAATAAATTAATTTCTTAGATATTTTAAATATTGAAAAACTCTAAAACACTATCCATACCCATTGAAGATCGATTTGACCCTTCCCATAGAAATTTTGGGTCGGATAGAACCCATGATGGGTAGTTTCGAGTCCAGAACACCTGTGCAGAGCTGTTATAGGTTGGGAAGACCTGTATTGGATAGTTCCAAGTTGGGCATAGCCCATTATGGTAGTGGGTTTCCCGATTTTTTGTAGGGGGAGGGGTGTTAGTCATGAATTGGGTGGAGTAGGTTGATGTCGATGGTAGAATGAAAAATTGAAATAGAAAAAATGAACAAAAGTGGTAGTCACATCCATTAGTGGTGGCATCCACAAGGTCATCCTGGGTGGTGATGGTGAGTTAAGTATTTTTTAAGAGAAACATCACCTAAAGGAGGATTGAGATATGTCCCACAATGGTGGGGGTAATGCGGTCGCTCCATGGGTGGCTATTGAATAAGAGGAAGTGGTGACCTTAACTGGAAATGGAGATGCCATGGGAAGTCTGGGAGCTCATGTGGGATGGGGATCTGAGCATGGTGGAGGAGGGTGGTCCATGGGATGCGGCGTTGGAGAAATTTTCCCAAGGTCACCCATCTATTATTATATTTATTTTTAAAAAAATTCATCGACTGGGATTTGAAGTAGGGATTTTTAATGGCTTCCCTTTTTTTAATGAGTCAGTGCTATTGAACCATTTAAAGTTTTAATTATTTTTGTTTTAACATTACATTTTAGTAACCCCTCCATTCAAAAAATCAACTACCAATTTTTGTTTTAATTTTTCCACATCCTATACATTTAGATAAATAAAAAAATGTTATTTTATAAATTAGTTGAATAATAATCTACCTATTGAAGAATTATTCTTGGCATCACGTTCCGGTCAGAACATGCATTTTTTCCCAAAAGAACAAAAAAACTATTCAATCATATATATATATATATATATATATATAATATTAATATTCTTCAATAATTAACCTAAAATCATAATTTAAATCCAAATTATAACTTTAAATGACTACAACATGGTCATATAATATCATATTGACTCACGATCTATGATGTTGGGATCATAACGATGCCCTATATATGAATTAAATATAAGTTTAATTTTATTTGGAATTAAAAATAACTTAAATTACCTAATAAGAATTGATGGTCTATTTGAACACAATAGAATCTAGTGGGATGGAGGTTTGAAAATTTTCACCGACGATCGACATAACATCATGATTTTTAGCAAATCACCACCTGACTAAAGTCATGAAGATATTCACATAAAAATTTTAGGTATGAAATCAAATAAAATAGTTACATATTTGATCTAAATCTGTGTTTGAAATCCACTCATAACAAATGATTGCTGCTCCGAGGATTTAAAGAAATATCCCTCTAAATTATCCACATATTCTTTAGAAATCCATGAGAGCATCAACAATCGAATTTTTGGTGTTGTCATTGAGATATAATGATGAAATCGATATCATATTGATCACTGTAATGATGATCCAATAATCCATGAAGCAATACTTCGATCGATGGCTTGGAACATGGACTTCACTCTCTAAAAAGTGGAAGATGAGAGAGAGGCTCTCATCCATTGTGTGATTAATTGTATGACATTTTTGAGCCTCTCCTCCTTTATATAATGAGGTACTAGAATTACCTAGAAAAGGCTCCCTTACCATTGAACATTTATTACCCACTATATAATTCATAAACGATATTTCATGATTGATTTAATAAGTCATAAATGTAATTTATATTTTTTCCAATTAATTTTAACATAAAAAAATATGTTACGTGATAAAAATGTGTAATTAATTCGGCATGATATTCTATAAAATATTAAAAAACCTTGACTAAAATATTTTTTATTTTTATAAATTTTATTTAATTTATTTAAATTAATATTTATAAATAAATGTGATAAATTAATTCAATACCAATTATTCTAAACTTGAATAATATGAATTTATTTATTCTTTGTCGATGGTATATCATCAGACATATCTCAGACAATATGGTAGGTCCCACTATGTCCTAAACTACTATTCAAAATAATAATTCATAATTTTGAATACGATAAGTGTGTGACCCTCTAAGACATTATCTCGATATCAATGAATACTAATAAAATATTAAAAACATAATATAGAATCCCATAAAGGCTTCAAAAAAGATAAGGAGTGGTCATTGCAATGAATACCTTCTTATAAACACATTTTTTTAAAATAATATATTTATCTAGTGATATATCATAAATAATGACTCACACTTCATGTCATCTTCCATTCTTACTTTAATATTCATTTACCTAATTGGAAAGACTTACCTTCTTTTACTATGACCATGGATTTAGTTAAGGTACTACTATCCTGATCAATAAGGCCCAATATTTCTCTGTATATGAAAAGTGATAAATTTTATCTTTATTATTCAATCAATGCCTCACCAAAAATGAAGATCCCAATTCAAGCTACCCAAATATGAGTTCAATGAAATAGTTTTTTCCTTACATCAAAGTAAATGATCAAATGCTACACATAGATAATAATATAAAGTTTAGAGATCATTACAAATGTCTATAGATAGGAACTACTAATGAATACTAAAACATGTGGTCCACCAATTAGCAGTTCAGCCCTCATGATCTCATCTAATCTATATCCCCGAGTGTGAAATTCATCAGAATATTTCTCAATGATTATGATCCACTAGAACCTCATAGTCCAACATCATTTGTGTCCTATCAGTATGATGTATCTAGACCATAATAAATATGTTTAAGATTAATTTCATAGTATCTCAAGGTTCTGAATATATCAAGGGAATTTATAAAGCATTCTAATATGACATGTAATCTAAGAACATTAGCATTTAAATAGTGTATATTGAAATATCAACACTATTATGTTTAGTAAAAATCATGCGTAACATACTGGATTCAAGATATAGTAGTTGAAAAGTACTATTTATGTTGGTTGTTGGGAACCCATTATTAAAATATATAGCACACACTCCATTTATTTTATCATTCTACGATCCATCAGTATATCATCATATAAACTATTTTTCAACCATGAGTTAATTATGATTTATATTTAATGTATGATAATTTTATATCCTTTATGTATATTTGACATGAAACAAATATTTATAGACATATTATAATCTTTTGGCTGGGACCAAAATTTCATAGACCCTAATGCATTGATTAATACACTATGAGATTCCATGAATGGTGTATAAGTAGTGAGACTAGCACACTATGTTACTAAATCTTAGTAGTGATGATTAAATTTTACTTATATTGAATTTTTTTAGATGTGTGAAATATTATTATTCCATATTCTTCTTATATACATTGAATTTATGCTATGTTCACGTTCTTATGGATTATCCCTTGATCTCACTATATCTCATACTAATCATCTAATAAATTTTTTCCTATGATTATAACCTTAATGATATATTATCCCACTTTTAATTTAATTTATTCCCTTAAGGGTTTGTATTGAGTAAAAATAATACAGTGGATTTATTGGAATACAATTTTGAATATTAAAATAAATTATTATATTAAAGGATATTTATAAATATATCTAATTATCTAAGACATTATGTATTATATTGTTAGGGTGAGGGTTGTTGTATAATTTATTATGTATTTTTATGAGAAAACGTTTTAAAATTATTTATATGTGTTATATTCCATTATTGTTTTTATTAGATCAATGTTTAGTTATTTTAGGTATTATATTAGGATAATAATCATTAATAAATGAAAAAAACCTAGTTTGATAAAAGGGTGACATAATTTAGGCTATATTATTTAATTTAATATTAAATACATAAAGGTAATAGGTATCATTATACATTATTATTGTATTGGATTATTTATGTTATTTATCCTCCTAACTAACCTTTTAAATTTTTTGGTAAATGAATTGAAATCGGATGAACTTGGAAAATAATTTATGTGATGGGAAATATAACAATTGTTCTAGTGAGATGATTAAGGTGGGAGATTGAGTCAGAAATCATTTTGGAGGTGTTAAATATACTATATTCGATTATGAATAATAATATGAATCATGTGGATCACTAAAATTCTCTAAATAATGGAATACATAAATTTTATTTCTCTATGTGGAAATATCACTTTCTTTTATTGGATCTTCTAATCCATTAATTATGAAACAATGGTTCAAAGCTATATAGTAATTTTTTTAGGTTCAACATGATAAGAAAAAGATTATTGTTTTTTACATCTAACATTTATATGAAGAAACTAATTTGGGGTGGTTACTAATTAAGAAAACTTATATAAAGGATGAATTAATATTAATTTGGTGATATTAATAGAAGAATATATTTAAAAAAATTCTTTATAATATATAAATTATAACAGAGAAATAATTTATAGAGATCAAAAAAATGGAGGATTAATAAATTTATTATTATAATAAAATATTATTATGACATAAATAGTATATAACTGACTTTTTCATTGACCATTAAAAAAAATTAATAATTATTTATTGGATTGAAAGAAAGTATTTAAAATATTCATATATTCACTATTTTTTGGGCTATAAATAAATTTTTTTGATGTACTACTAAGGTGGAAATATAGATTAGAGGATCTCAAGGATCTAGATAACCTAAAGATAAGAAAAATATTGTTTTTAATAATGTATGATCGAGTAAAGATGGTCATACTAAAAGGAGTATCCAATTATACACATGAAAAAAATTTGTGGAAAAGCACCCAACGAATTTCCTCTAGGGAAGTGGAAAATTCTTTATGTGTAGAAAAATAAGAATCAAATCTGAAGACTATCATAGGGGAATGAACATTCCATTAAAAATTATGGGTGATAAGAAGGTTTTACCCAACACACCAACTATGGTTTCGTAATTCAACCAAATGTTACATGTAAAATATGCGAGACAATGCACAATCTTAAAATCAATTTCTAGAAAATCAATTTCAAAAGACCCCAAAATCCAAAATAATAAGGATTTGGTTATTCTATAACCACTATTGATGTGGTCAAAAATGAAGTGGTTATAGGTACAATAATTATTCAATAATTAATGCATAATTCTAGATTGGATTCCATTTTAAAGAATTGATTCTAATGCTAGATATTTTCAAGAAATACTGATCACTACTTAAAATCCTTGAAGTTGAGATATTGATAAAAACACCAAATTGTACAATTATTTCATCACAAGTTTTAAAACCTTACCGAATTAACATTTCAGAGAATATATTTTAGTAAATTTACCGGTTCTTCCATTTTTAGAATTTGATTCTATATTGGGTATAATTTGAATCATCTTATGCATAACCATTATTAACTTATAGGAGAAGGAAATGTCATTACATATCTCAAACCATCCCATTATTATATTTAAATCAATTAATAATTATTAATCACCATTGAAAACTCTGTTACAATTATGGTTCTAATTACACAATTAATAATTAATTATAGAAAAAATGATTGAGGGTAATGAAAATACTAACCTTGAATAAAGTGCTTTTATTAGGTAATATAATAATATATACTCAAAATTATTTCCAATTTATCCCCTACATCATGAGGTGGTGTTTTCAGTAGAAATTATACAATATATAATGTATATATCAAAGAGTTTATATTGAATAAAACCAACAAAAATGGATGAATTAATGTATAAAATGATTGTGAATTTATAAATGAGGTTTATAAGAGCTAGTGTATCTACTTTGGGCTCACTAGTCACCTTCATCAAAAACAAATACAATTCAATTGAACATTTCATTGATTATATGGAGAATAATGAGAACATTATAAATCAAAAGTATCCTCTATATTAAATTGATGCATTTTTTGATCAAATTTTTGAAGCATATTATTTTTAACAGATCTATTTTTGATTGGGATATTATCAATGGAACTTTAAAATAGAGTATATTTAATGATAAATTTTTATAAACATAATGTAAACATTATGTGTTTATATTAATAACATTTGAGCATAAAAATTACCTAATTATCTTCATAGTCCATTATGAATAGAGAATTTAGTGATTATCATGATAAATTTATGGTAGTAATTATAGATTATATTATCATATAAACCAAAATCCAAAAAAATGAAACAGAACTATATATTTTGATGGTGGATTGACAAAAAGATACACTATTAAGAAAAACCATTCAAATGTGACTTATTGATATAATAAGTGGTATTTCCAAGGTATATGATAACTAGTGAGGGGATATATTTAGATCATTCATAATTAATGGTCATTAAATAATGGAATACACGTGCTACTATTACATAGATTTAATGTTTTACTGAATTAATTAGGTATTATGGGAGACATGTGTGAAATGTATTATTTTTTTCTAACCAAAAAACTAAATTAACATAGAATATATTAAAAATTAAATGGAAATAATAATTTTTCGAGATCTCTAAAAATATTATGAATATTTTTATTAATACACATGTACTAATGCCATCCTTAACTATAAAAGGGTTTATATTATATAATTATGCTTCAAATAAATTATTGGTCTATGTTATAATTAAAATTTGTTTTAATAGCTGATTTAGTTTCTATATTAAATATCCAGGGGAAAAACTACCCCTGGCAAGATCAAGAGTAAAAAATAATCATATTTTCAATAAATATTATGAGAAACTGGAAATATAGAGAGAAGTGGGATATATATAACAATATCTAAATAGTTAAATATATATTCACATAGAAGGATAAGAAAATTATCCCATGAAGGTGGTTATATCTAATCAAGGATATGGTTATAAAATATTACTCTATACCTTACCATCCTATGAAGGAGAATGAGGAAATATATGATTTCAAAAAAAAATGACCATATTCCTTGTCTATTATAAATATCGAAAAAAATTATGTTCAAGAAAAGGATAGAAATAGAAAATATAATGGTTTAAAATAAATACTAACATTCCCAAATTATTTCTAAACCATAAAACCATGATAAGAATAAGGTGATACAAAAGGATTATTTAGGATTATGAAAAGAAGGTGTAAAATAAGGTAATAAAATATTCTAGAATTAAAATTGATTAATATGGATTCATAATTTCAGGAATATGATAATGTTTGAAATCTATTCTAATGATGACTAAAGAGTTATTAAATAATGAAAATGACTCATATTCTTTAATATCCTATGAAACCCATGAATTTAAAAATATCCCTATGATAAATTTTAGTAAAATAATATAAATAATTAAATAAAATATTATCAATCAAGTATATTGGTATTCCATCAAGTTAAGGCAAAATATAAAAATTAAAATAGGATGAAGTAACGATTATCAATATCACCCTTAAAATTTGAAAACATAAACATAGAGATGTAATAGTTCAATATATTCATCAAATCCATGAAAACTGAAAGAGCATTTATGGAACCCAGGGAATAAAAAGATACCCATAATTTCCACACATACACCTAGTGGTGGTTTTATGAATGTCATATTATTTTATCCTGAACTGATGGTAACTAGATCGAAGGTCGATCTTTGAAAACCACTTCTCTCCTTTAAACTGATCAAATAGATCATCAATCTGTGGAAAAAGGTACCTGTTCATTACCATAACTCAATTGAGTTTTCAGCAGTAAACACATAAATAAAGGGAACCATCATATTTCTTTGAAAAAAGAACTGGAACCACCCAGGGTTACACACTTGGGTGTATAAAGCCATTCTTAAGAAGATGTTCCAATTGGTACATTAGCTACTTCATTTTAGCTAGTTCCATGTGATAAGAGTGAGTAGAAATTGGTTGATTAGTAGTCATCAATTAAAAGGAAAAGTCAACTTACCTTAATAGAGGAATCATAGAGAAATTAGAAGGAAGCACATCAAAAAACACAATGAAATTGGAGGGAGATCACCACTAAAAGATTCCCACTCAATATCAAAAGCAAACACTGATATACATTCCAAATCTCTGCATAATAAGGTTTGGCTCTGCTCAACCATGAGTCCAAATCTCCTTGAAAAATGAGAAAAACACCACTAGGTTTAGTAAGGTAGACCCCAAAAAGATAAAAATAAATCTAGGATTTTATAAAAATAACCCAATCCATCCCTAATATGATGTCATGATATTTCTTGTTGAGGAGCAGAAAACTCGAAGCCATCTCAACATCTGATAGAGAGAAGACACAATAAGGACTACGAAGAACCCATTCTCTCTTTGTACCATGGGTGTAAGAATATACACTGAACAAAATAAAATATCCATAGGAAGATTAATAATATTAAAAATACATGTTGAAATAAATGAATGGGATGCACTAATATGAATAAGATTAGTCATTAATGATAAAGCTATAGTAACTTTACCTCTCATAGTTTTTTGAGCCATGTATGCTTCCTATGGAGACTCTTCCACTGTATGAGGTAGCTTCATTCCATATACCTTTGGATGGAACCCTTTTTTATTTGAAACATATGATTACAAAACATTTTTAGAAGGAGATGATTATCTTGTTCCACTATGTGGAGTATAAAAGTTATGATAGAATATCTATAAATGTCCTGAACATTTATAGTAGCTACAGTTCTTGGATTCCTCAGTGAAAACCAAGTTAGAATGTCCATTATTTCCACACAGATAGAAAATAAAAAGACTTCCTATGGGTTCTATAAGAGGTTTCGAATGATATTACTTTTGAGAAATGTCATCAGAATCATCATGAATTCAATTTACCTTGAAGACACTCATGCTACCATTAGGAGAGAAAGAAACTCCTGATAACCCTGACTTTCCAGTTAGGTGAATCTTGACGATCATTTCCATATACAGTACATCATTATAAGTGGAAGGCTTTAGCAAGAAAACATAAGAATGGATATTTTATCGATGTCCTAACTCAAAATATAAATCCTTTATCCTCTCATTAGATATAATATCAGGCACGAATTTTCGAATTTCATCAAAGTGATTTGAATAATCATTCGCAGTTCTGTCATCCTACTCAAGCTTGAAAAGTTCAAAATCTTAATCCAACACCATAGGCTTTAGATAGAAATAGTTGGTAAAAATAACCTTGAAGTCTTTCCACTCGAAAACCTCTTGTTTATTTAGAATCACCATTGTATCCCACCATATCCCATTTGGTCCTTCTAGTACAAAGGTGACACATTTTACATCGATCACATCCAGTGTCATTGATAACTCAAATATGTGTTCTATGATGTCCAACTATTCATCAGCATCATAAGGATCATTGGATCCTTTGAAAAAAACTTTAATTAATTTAATATAAATTAAAGATAGGAATAAATCATTAAAATATAGAGTCAATGAATTAGGATAAACATGACGGAGTGACCTGCTTTTTCTGTAACTCAACAATCGCAACGACACCTATCAATGAGAACAAAGGTGTAGAAGACCTCAAAACTCATCCTAGAAATAAGATCCAGTAGTACGAAGTATAGATACCTCAATTTCAATATGATACATTTAAATCCCAAAGGAGAAGAAAGATAGAGAGGTGGAAAATGATGGATAATGTTTTTTTGGGAATCAAAACACAAATGAAATGATGATCAAACACCATATAAAAGGATTAATAAGGGTTTTAATGTTTTAAGATCACGTGGGGAAGACCTTGGGTAGAGGGAGAGGAAACTATAGTAGAGGAGAAAATAGAATCTCAGCATAATTTGTAATTTAAAAATCACATTTGAGGTATTACATGACATATAATAACCTTTCACTTCATGAAATGGTTAGGTTTCATAACTGCTGAAAAACACATCGCTTTAAATTGAAAACCATTAATTAAATAAATCACAATGTTTATAGGATAGTCATGAACTTTAAACTTTATATTGTGAATCCTTTCTTGAGGTGCCTCAAAAAACCATCACATGGCATATAACCTAGTTACACTAAATGTAACCCTCCAACTGCTCGCACAAAAGGCCAGTTAAATCTAAAAGTACTACAAATATTTAACTTCAACATTATAGGTATCATCTCGATTCATTCTCAACAAAACCCAATAAAAAAACATGATATGTTTATATACTTACCTTCTAGAATGGTAACTAGATGTTACAACACCCCCACCATAGAAATTTTTTGTCCCTAGAAATCCTATGAAGAATCTTCCATTCCAAAAAGATGACTCCACTTCTCTCTCATCAGTGACTCACTTAACCACATCCCATGATTATTAGAACCATGTTTCCATAGCACATGAACCAATGATATCATCATCCCATGAATTATCTTGGGCCTATAATCAACTATCATGAATGACCACACAGTCAATGAAAAAATAGGTTTCAATCTGTAGATCACTCCAACTTAAAAAATGAAATGGATCAGATAAAAAATTTCTTAGCTATGATACATGGAATATGTTATGTATTGATATTAGCTGTGGTGGAACTAATAAATGGTATGAAACTTTTACCACCCACTCAACAACCTCTAAATGTCACAAGAAATGTGGAGAAATATTCCCTTTCCTTCTAAGACATATATGACCGAACTGGGGTGAAACTATCAAGAACACATGGTCATTGACTAAGAACTACAAAGGTCTATAGTGATGTACAACATAAGACTTATATTAGCTCTGTGCTGTCAAAATTATCTGATGAATTAACTGAATATTTGTGGTTTTCTCTTGCACCAAGCTTGGTACAACTATATAACTCTCACCAATCTCCAACCAACACAACATGGATTTAAAAAGTCATCCACGAAAGGCCTCAAAAGCTTTCATTCTAAACATATACTGGTAACTATTGTTATAATTCAAATCAACCATCCCCAAGTGATCATCCCAATCCCCACCAAAGTCATGAACACAAGAGAAGAGAATATCCTTAAGAATATGTATAGCTCTCTCTATCGGGACATCCGACTACTGATGGTAGGAAGTAATCAAACAAACCTAAGATCCCAATACCTCTAGAAGGCCTCTCCAAAATTGGGAAGGGAACTTTGGATCCCTATAAAAAACTATAATAGGTTGAACTCAATAAAAATAGACAATCTCATTCACATAGATATTTCCCAACTCCTCAACTTTGATTGTATCTCGAATGGGTATGAAGTGCCCTGACTTAGTTAGTCTTTTGGTCAAAACCCATATAAAATTAATCTTTATTCGAGTACAAGGAAACACAACCACAATGTCCATAGATATTTGATCCCACTTACATGTAGGTACTGGATGTGGATGACGTAAACCAGAAGTTTTCTAATGCTCAGCCTTCACATACTGGAACATATAGAAATGAGAGACAGACTCAGCAATGCCTCATATAAAACTGGGCTTTAATACCATTTTTGAAAGCCTAATCTATTCCATGACCATGACATTTTCAACTTTGGTCTTAGGCCACATGGTTTTTATTTTCCTGGGATCTGGCACTTAGGCATTCACCAGGAAAAGGGATCTTGCAGGGAGAGGTAACCACACCACCTTATAAAGGGGTTCTTCATGCTCCTCCTCCTTCGATGTGGGATTTCCATAATCAATCCCCTAAACGTTTATAACATCCTTGATGGAACATAAAATGGTTTTAGGTCCAATGTCCATTTGATGTGCCAATGTGGATGACGGGCCCTTCTAGGGGGTGGATTATGGAAATCGCACATTGTTGGAGGAGGACCATGAAGCACCCCTTTATAAGGTGGTGGGGATACCTCCCCCATCATGAGGATTTTTCCTAGTGGATTCTTGAGGGACTAATCCTAGGTAAATAAAAACCATGAAGGCCAAGCCTAAAGAGGATAATATCATGATTGTGCGCTAGATTGAGCCATCGTAGTAGTGTATACATAAGAATGAGTAACATTTCCATTTTTTAACGATCATAACTAATAGATGACAGTTATTATATTATATTTATATACTATTTATTATATCATAAATTTCAAGTTATATATTTAATTATATATCAATATATATCTATCATCAATCTAATGCAGCGATGAAAAATAGATCACATCACTTGGTGGAGTTAGTAGTCCACATGCACGCATGAACGACGCTGTTAGTTTTCAATGGATGGAATGGTAAGAATGTAGATGATATATCAACTATATAGAATGATAATAATTTCATGAGTTTCATATATTTTAATTAAATCCATCATATTAGGCATCCATGAGATGTGGTAATGGAAAAATGAAACACATCGAATCATAGAGGTGGTATTCTACACATACGCACCAGCAATGTTTACATTTTTCAGTGGATTAGAAAAAATATGAAAAAGTGTTATACTTTAATCTTAATAAAATATTAGTATATATAATATAATCATGATATTTTTTTCAAAAAAAAATAAGATGATTTGATGGATGTAGAAGAATAAATAAACTTGAAGTAGGTTAGTTAGGACTTAAACCTTCCCTTTAGACAACCAATGGGGCTTAGACCTTTAGCCTCATAGGTTTAGTATTTTGGAGAGACTAGTACCTATAAGATATAGAGAGTGATGTTTTGGAGAGTCTTGGGGATTTTTTTGACAAATTTAGATTTCTTAGAAGGTGTGAGGAAGATATGGGATGAGATGACCATTTATAAGTTAGGGGAGGGGAACTCTTGGAATTATATAATGAATTAAATTCATAAAAATTAATTTTCATGGAGAAATTTCACCAAATTGATATAATTAAAATATTGGATGATTATAAGTATATGTCCCATTATATAATAAAATTTTGAGATGTTTATATTTGTTTAACCTTGTCTATTTATTTTAACCCATTTTAACCCTTTTGATGATAACCAAGACATCAATTTTTTCACACTATAGGATTCACAACATTTACTATTAATGGAAAAGTGGCCCATATAAATTACAATGTTTGATATTCTAAACCATATCATATTCAATTTTCAAATAATAGTATTTTTATTAATTTTAAATCATATAATAAATTATTCTTTATTATATAATATCATTAGTGTCATTTTTTGAACAATTCAATTAATATGAATTTAGTTCCATCAATATAGTAATGGAATTAAATTATTAGCCTTTTAAAAGCCCTTATATGTAATTTTTAACTATTAAATTATTTTACACTAAAAATACTCCAAAAAATATAACATTTAGTTTTTTAAAAATTATTTACTTGATATTTCAACCACTTGAACTAGCACTATATTGGTGTTCCATGATCATTTAAGGTAATTATTTTTCACTAAAAATATAATATAAAATATAGTTATAAAAAAGTAGTTTATATTTAAAATATCGATTTATAACTGAACATTTTCTATATTTATCCCTCTGAAAAAAATTAGAGATATAAAAACACAGATTAGAATTTATTTTTTATTCTTTATTTAAAATAATATTAATGTAATTATCAATGGAAACCAGAAATAAATTAATTTTTTCCCAAATTTTACTTTAAAGGTCTATAAAATATATCCAATACAATAAATACATGTTTTAGGTATTTTTATGAATTACAACAATATTAGAAACCTTAATTACACAATTTATCTTTACCAATATCACAAATTTTTAATATAGTTACTATTCATAATGAAAAAAAGTAAAAGGTACCTATTAAAATATTTGAACATTATGATTACTATTATTGAGTGGATGTTTTATTATTCAATTTCTATAAGTGGATAAAATTAATTTATTTTTAAAATTCAAAATGTAATGAAAAAAAAGATGAAGAAAAATGCATTTTGAAGCCCAAAAATAAACTTATAACAAAATGAGATATAATTTTATTTCATATATAATTAATTATTTTATTTATAAGTAAATGAAAAATATGTTATAATAAAATAAAATTTAAAATTTTATTTTATTTATTTAATGAAAATAAATATATTGTTTACAAAAATCGTTATTTTCAGAATTCACTAAAAAATGAATCTTTTCAGATAAATAAAAAAATTTAACCCCAATCCAATTTTAATATGATGTTTTAAAAAATTAATTTAATTTTTTAAAATTAAAATTCTAAAATTTATTAATGATAATTTTACATAAAACCTTTTCAACATAAGATAACTATTTTAATAAGAATTAACCTATTTCTTTTTTGATTGAAAATACACTTAATATTATTAATATCTATATAAAATATAATTTATGAATACTAATAAGTCTTGAAAGTAATTTTATATTACCTTTACATGGGTTTTTACAACTGTATTCACATAATTTTCACATTTGAATTGAAAAAAATTGGAGGTTCATTTGCATGTGGTTCTATGATCTTCTAACATCCTGTTTCATGGATGGTTTATGATCCTTCAAAATGTAAAACCAAATTTTTCATAGCCACTAACCCACCCCTAAATTTTCATTTTAAATCATTTTTCTATTGGTTTGTTTTTTATTATGTCTTACTACCATTTGAGATGAAATTTAGATAGCTTTTGTGTTATATCTAAGTAATTTTGTTGGATTTTAATAGAGTTTTTTGATGGAAGTATGTTTTTAAGAAAAAAACTAAGTTTTGTGAGTTTATAAGGATTTTTTATAAAACATTTATCCACTATTTAGGTATTTTGAAAACAATAAAATAGGATCATGGTGTGTGATTTAATAAAATATTTTGAAGTGAAATGACACAGTTTTGATGAGTGTTTAAAGGTGAACTTTAAAATTTTAATTACAATAATGGTCTTACAAATTAGTGTTTTTTATTTAATTACGTGGATCCATTTTAATTTGAGTGAGATATAAATTAAATATTAATAATGTATTCTTTTTTTATTTAAATAATTCCTCCAAGAATATTCGAGAGGTATTTTGGATGATGATATCGGGGAGTATTCCTCTACTTAATGTCACATAGGACTAATATGTAGTCTTAATGATGGATAAATATATACCATAAGGTAAGTGGTAGAGCTAAAATATTCTAAGAATGGTATCATATTCCATGGATATAAATTTCCTCATGATTTTATGGAGTGTCGAGTGTAAATTACGAAGTTCAATCATTTGATAACTCTAGATGTCTCATGAGTGAAAACCACTTCAAGAATGTTTGAGGGACTGAGCCCAGAATTACAGAAGTCCATCTTTCCCCATCAACATTAAAATTGCATGTATTGGGAACTAATTAATACTATGTTTATTTAGTGTAATTTTCCAACGTATATATAAATTGAAAGTGCAATAAAGCTAATGAATCTCTACAATGATGATATGATGGTGAAGGAGTATGTTTCCCACGTCAATGTTTTGGTTTCATTCTATCTAGGGTTATCACTTGAGAACTCAATTAAGGTTCCTCATTTCAAAATCATTGCTACAATCCCACTATTTGATCTGTATTTACTTTAAGATCATATAAATAAATTAATGATGGTAGTTTTTATTTTTGGAGACCACAGTGGTTGGGGTAGTGACCATGTTTCCTTTAGTGTCAATATAGTATTAACATCTTGTGAGAAGTGGAATAAGGTTGATCTTAAATTAGGGGATCAAGATATCCTGGGGGAGACATCCTATCCTATTTCTATTTCCCTTGTGAAGAATAAAATCATTGTGTTTTACTAATATAATATAACTAGGAATTCTAACCATCCTACTCAAATATCCCGAATACCTTCCATTGTTGTAGTCAATTGGTATATATTTAAATATTATTTAGATTCTATCCTTAATTTGGACCTTGGGATTGGTATAGATGAATTTTTGAATGTATCCTCCTTTTGTTCTCCATTTCCCCAATGCTCTGTTGGTTTCTTTAATCTATGACTTTGTTCTTTGGTTTATATGATTCATAGTTCCATTAAATTTAGGTAAAATACTAGTTTTGGAGTTTTGATTTGTATTTTTCTGAGGGGAATAGTTTTTAGTGTTTAATTGTTTCAGCCTTCAGAAGATTCATATCATTCAACCAATATTTTTATGTAAGGACCTTATATAGTGGGGAAACACATCAACAGTCTCTGTTTCTAAATTTTCTCTATGTTGTCCTTCAAGATTTTTTATTGGATTACAATCTCAGTTGAGGCTTAAGTTCTATGGGAATTGTTTTTAATACTTATAGGTGTTTCAATATGACTATCCTCTCCCATCCCATGATCATTTTAATCTTATATCATCTATATTCACTACTTTATCTTAGTGACATCCTACATTATATTTTCTCTCTTGATATCCTTTGTTTTCTCTAGGGTTTCAATGAATTTTTAGGAGTGTAAGTTGGTATTGAGGGGAGAATTGACATACCCAAACCATTAAATTTCTCATTATTTTATTTATTTATCATTATTTGATTTTTTTGATTCTTGGGTATTTTATTTTTAATTTATTAGAATTTTATGAAATCTTCCTGATCACAAGGTTTCCACACATTTAGTTCTAACTGCAAGGAGGAAATTAGAGACGGTATATAGTATTTAGTAGATCCATTAATATTGTTTGAATAAAATTTTATAAAGCCTAAAACCGAAATATATAGTTCTGTAGGTGTGTTTAGAAGAGTTCACACAGTTGGAATACAATTTGGAAATTTATGAGGCCAAGCTGTGCAACTAATCTTGAACATTAAAATCATGGAATTTCCCATTTCCCCCTTTTTTATTTTTAATACCTCAATCCTAATATTCTATCCCATATTGTTTTACACATAAAATTATCCATAATATGAATCCCTTAAATAATCCTTATGATTTTGTAGATTAACTCGTCTATTTTTAGCCAATTCATCAATGTATGACCCTCATTTTCTCTTCCTTCTCATTTTCCTCTAACATCTCACTCTTATTAATGATGTGGTCTACTTTTGGAAAAACCTTATTGTGAGGTTTGGTTATAAACCTATATTGATTTTTTTCATAGGGTATGAGGTTTCTTCTTTATATCCTTTCCTCTTAGCTCTTTACGGTTTTTCCTCATCTTTGTTGGTTTTAGGTAGGTGTTTCCCTATTTTCCACTTTTTATAACAATCCTTATGATTATTTAACTTTATAAATTCCTATTACCAAAATACTATATTTATGTTTTTTCATTTAATTATTTAAAAAGTTTACTAAATAAATTGATAATTAAAATTATGTTTTTAGAATTTCCCAATGGCTTCACATGGGAAGTTCATGTATTTTATTTGAGTTCCCTACTGGTTTTAAAGAATTTTTCATGCGATGTTTGATTTCAAATTGGTTATTTAATGAGATTCAGAGTTTTTTATATAATTAATATGGCCATTTGGAACCATGAAAATGTATTTTAATAAACAGAAGTGTCTTTGGAAAAGTGTTTTAAAGAAACAATATGTCACAAGAGTTGTTTTAAATCCTAAGGCCAAGTTGGAACATTTGGAAATGAATTTTGTAATATGGATGAGTGATGATATTAACCCAGGCCACATGAAATGTTGTTTGAAATTATTTATTATGTGAATTTTATTATTTTCTTTGATGATATGAAATAAAATGGGGTTTAAGATACAAGGGAGAAGGGGATGGGTATAGGTATATAGATGGAATGGTTTAACAAATTTTATTTATTGGCATGTTGTTTTGTGACACACATTTATCCTCACCCTAAATAACTCATATCATAGGAATCGTAGAATTCATTATATAATATTGATAAAAATATATTTTTTCTTTTCCTAATGAGATGGAATCTTAACCATTGTTTGTGTGTTATAAACCCTACTAGGGGAGCACTACTAATGAGGTTAAGTATGGAAAGCCGATTGAGTATTAATTTTAAAGTATATTCCATATTTTAAAATATTTTTACACCAAATTACATTTAAGAACACCTCATGGGGTGTCAATATATTACCCATGATTATATAAAATTTAAATAATTTCAAATAATGTTCACATTATTTATTATTTCTTTTTTGTACGCATATGAATCCAATAAAAAATTATATTTATTCTCTTCAACATTGTTTAATTTTTGTTCTATAAATTTTTTGAAGTTTTAAGTGTCTACTTTATTGATTTTTTCTAACACAATTTTTCTTATAATATGACGTGGAGAAATTCTTGGGAAAATTTTGAAAAGGGATTTAAAAAATAAATATGACTTCCTTATCTTAAAATATAAAAAATATATATTTTATGTTAGTATAATTCAAACTAGTTTGTTTTTAAGGCTTGGAAAATGAAATCACATTGACTCTTTGATAGAATCCTACTGGGCTGGTTATGTTCACACCATAGCTACATCACTCATTTTTGTTATACCAATGTTCATTTTATATGTTCAACATCAAATTAGTTGAGAGGTTTCTATTAGTTTAATTATTATTTATGATCTATCCTATATTATTTTTAGAATTAAGGATATCTACGGACCTTGGGGTCACATGGAGATCATCTTTTGTTATTTTTGTTTTGTTTTGGGATTTGGTTTTATCGGCCCAACTAGCTTCTTCCTGTATTCTATTTTTCAATTTAGTTATATATATATATATATATTTATAAATTTTTGGAATCTAGTTGGATGTTTATTTATAGTTATGTCTGTTTTGATAAATTTTTACCTTATTTTTGATTATTTTTATTGTTCATGGGTGTCTAGAAAAGGGATGTTCCATGTTTAATTTTAGGTATAATTTTCTACTTAAAAAAAATATCTGAGAGAGATCCCCCAAATTAGGTTTATTTTAATTCTATGGTATTGGTTACTAGACTTGGGTGATTATGAATTCATCCATGGTCAGGTCAATGTCTTTATTAGGTCATCAAATTAGGGGAGACATAATTATGTCTCTAGAAATCTCCCAACTAATACTCCTTCACATAAAAATAAAAAAATAATTCACTATAATTTGGTACATGAAAACTCTACTAACGACTTCCTCTGTATCAAGATACAATGATTTAGGCTCCCCTATGATCCTACACTCATCTCAAGTATCTATATAAACATCTTAATGTCACATCCTACTTAGTTCATTAGCTACCATGTTGACTTTACCTGGAGTATAAAATACCTCAAAGATATAGCCATGCAAGAAATCTATCCCACCCAATTTCTATAAATTTAAATCATACACAAAGAAGATAAACCATAGGATACTATGATATATGAATACGAAAAAACTCAATCATAACATAATACCACTAAAAAATCAAACCAAACACCATCGTTGTAAGACTAAGTTCTAGAGTAACATATTTAACTTCATTAGGTAATAATATTTTGGACCTATAGGAGAATACAAATCTATATTGAATTAAAAAACACTGAATATGATGTGAAGTATTGCGTAAAACCTTAACCATTCTTCAATATTCAAGTAAAAGGAGAATAGAAACCCTGATAAGATTCTCATTCAGATACTCTAATATTGTTAGACATTTATTAATATATATAAATGTATAATTATTAATGGTCAAAGCTATTATATGATCCTTAATATAATAGAAATTGGAAATGAACAACCAATAAAATATGTAAAGAATAAGGAAATAATAGACATTTTCTGTTTTTTTGGGATCCACCTAGGAAACCAAAACCATAATCTTCGAAGGATTAATTACTACACATTTTTGAAACTAGAAATTCCTATGTAAATTCACCTCACATGTCTAGATCTTATATTTATAAACATTCCTATATAGTTGATGTCACTAAAGGATTTTTATAACTTCCCCCAAATGGTTAACTCAATCCTCCTATACTCTTTCATATTTGAGTATTTCATTGTTGAATACTAAAAAATATAAATCTAAGAACTAAAAAAATTTCTTTTATCATTAAAATTAAAATAGATAGTGTGATCATGACTTTATAAAGAATAAGAATGAACTAAATGTGGCTATAACAACAACTGAAAGAAATTATTAGGATATCATTCCCCTTAATCATCATCAGATGATACCCAAACTGAACATCAATCCTCAAGAACCTCCTAGCTCACTTCAATAGATAGAATAAATAATAAATCATTTGGAGGGGATAATGGTTCTTTACTATAACATGATTCAGTTAGTGGTAACAAATACAAAATATTTTGAATGAAACCCTTCTGAAAAATATATAATGCATGAATATCTAAATTTTTTACCCTATACAATTGTGTATAAATTAGATAGTTGTTGTGTATTATTGTATCCCAAACATGATATCGTGTCAATAGGTTATGTCATGGCTTATTTAATTTTGATATCATGAAAATATTCAAATATTTTTGGAAAAATATATTTTAACTTTCACTAAACCTAATATTATCTCTACTAGATGAGATAAAATAGTGTCTATATTCTTTGGATCCATATATTCGTCCTTCCCACTAACAAACATTGCACTCTCTCTCTCTCTACATTAAATAAAATTACTCTAATCTAAATTAAAATTTTAAAAAACCTAGAAAATACAACCAATTATTTCTAAGGATAAAATAATATGGTTGTATCAAATGAAAAGTGAACTCTCCTATAGGCTAATGTTTATCCATCATCACCTCACAACCCTAACACAAATCAAAAAAAATTTACAGAATAATATATTACATTGGAAACACTAAGTGAAATGAATGTCTCTCCACCAAGACCCCTAGAGATCAGAACTAGTAACATAAAGGTAAAATTAAATATTATTGATACATTAATTATCAATTGGTGAGAAATAAAGATAAAATCATTTGAAGATAAAATGATATATTTTGAAAAACAAATTTTGTGTGTAATTTATTTTATCTTAATAAATTAAATTAATAACTATTAAAGAATTATTTTAATTAAATATGAATTTAATATATTTAATCAATAAAATTTACATTCATATAATGGTTATTACGAAAAAATGAACATAAATAAAATCATTTTTAGGAATGGAGATACATTTTTTTTGAAAAATGGTTCTTGTGCATTTTTTGTGTGGATAATTGAATAAATCTATTATATATATATATATTGTATAAGGTAAAATTAATTCTATATTTTTAATGATAATTTCAAAATTTGGTTACAATTTTAATTTCATTTGATGACATAAAAACGTGTCATCCTATTTAAAATTAAGTCATCACAATAAAGGCTAAAATTTGTTAAATAAGGTTAAACTAATTAATGCAAATTTCGATATCACCAAAACTATATCATTATTTTAAATTTTTAATGTATTTACACCTCATTTAATTTTATATTTGAAATATATATTGGTGAAAATTTTCCATGTTAATGACTTTATATTATTTTAATGTTAATTGTATTTAGAAAGGTGTCACTCCCCACACATATAAAAGGGAACCACCTATTTTTGACTTATAAATAGATTTTGAGGACATTAGATCAAAAAAGATCTACCCAAATCACTTAAATACTCCACTTAATACGTCCTAGATGTTTTGGACTCATAGAAAGGCCAGCCTACGAAGGCTTAAGTTGTTAGCCAAAGGCAGATACTCGAGAAAGAGGAAATTATATTAACCGAGTCCCTTATAGTTTATTTATTCTTAAAATTCTACTGAATATATTATATAAATCACAATATAATTACATTAGTATGACAAATATAATGAAATATTATTATTTTTATGGATTAACCATGATCTATTTCTTATCCATCGAATGGAAATTGAAAGCATCACTCATTCTTATGTGCCGACTAACATCTCCAAGAAGCGATCTATTTTGTTTTTCATCACAAACTGTCATGGATTATTATTTAGGTGGAATTAATAAATAAATATATATATATATGATATTTATAACATAAATATAATTTTTTAATGTTAAATTATTTTCTACCTTCTTTTATTTCTGTTCATTAAAAAATTCATCTCCCCTGCGTACGTACTAACTACCGCCTCCATGAAGGGATGCAATTCATTTTTCATAATCACATTCATGGTTTTTTATAAAATTGTATTATATATATATATATATATGATATATTGGATATTTATGAATTTATTATGATTCTTTAACAATGAACAAGGTTCATGGATAGAACATTCAAACTAAAACATGTATGGAAAATGGAATAGTTAACATCTAAATACTACTGTTAACATAGAATTGTTAATAAATAGATATTTAGAAATTATAAGGGAATATTATATAGTTAGATAAAAATTAATCTTATATGGTAATGAAAAATATGCATTTAAATGAGTCTGGAGAGTGTTAAAATGAGGTGATGGCTTAATGTAATGGTTTATGTTATAATCTCACTTTTAATGAGATTGTTTACATATCAATTTCTATTGTAGATAATTATATATTATTTATCTATTACACACCATATATTTTCTTCTTTAATGTTTTTTTCTATGGTTTTCATGTATTATTTCCATTTCCCTCTATTTGGTACTCAAAAAATGTCCCAAATTATTGTTTTAAAAAAAGTGAACGTATTTATACTTTTTGGTTGAGAATCATTCACCATCATGTCGATTTTATTAAAATTGTTTTATGGAATTTTTAATCTATACATAAATGTTTCATAAATAAATTTTATACTAACTTTGAATTTCATTATATATTTTTGAAAAGAATCTTTTCAAATATTTTCTACATGGATAACTTTTGAATTTCTTTCTAAAAGTGGGAAAATGATTTCTTTTTAACATATATGAAATGAAAAGTTTTTCACACCATTATGTCGTTCTTTCATAAAATATATTACATTTAATGTTTCCATGATTTTTAAAATAATATCGTATTCCCGTTTTTATCATAATTTATGGGTTTTAAAATGTTACTAAATGAAATGTATGTTTTCACCTGTTTTTTTAATCATAATTCTAATGATTGTATAAAAGTATGTTTAATAAATTTAAAAATACATTAAGGAATCTAAAGTTTCACGGGGGATATTATCCAATGATACCATCCACTTTTTCACTGTAGATGTCTTATAATGAGATAATTTTAATGAATTTAACATACAACACATATCTTTGCCATGGGTTAATTAAGATTTTATGGAATGATGAATTATTTCATGTTCTTATGGAATTCATATGAATGATTTGTTATTATTATTTTGGTGTTTCAGTTATAGCCCTTTAATTTATAGGTTAATGTTTTATGTCTCATAAGCTAAAATGTTACATGAGTGATTTTCCAAAACCTAATAGGGTACATTGGCATTTTCACCAAGAACATGAAGGTACATAGGTGGTTATCTCAAGCCTACAATGTGATGAATGGATTAGTGGGTATCATTATAATAAAATTATCATTATTATATTTATTCCACACTCTTATGTCATATTCATATGCATATGTTATTATCTTAGGACTGATGTTTTTTTTGATATTTTTACTATTATGACTCATGTATTTTGTTTTCACAATTCCTTTTTCCATAAATCTAGATTTATGGTCTATGAAATGTCACATATGTTTTTATAAGTTATGGTCATGTTCTCATGCCCATATACTTATCTTATGCTCAATTATGTCCGTTAACTGATATCTTCTATGTTTAAACTTATTTAGAATCTAAAATCACCCTTTCTATTCATTCAATTTAATCAGTTTAGGAAGATATGTTATAAGAAGTACATGTATAGTATGGGTATATGTGAGAGGAAACATGTTGGAGATATTGAATACTATTCATAAATAAGATTGTTATGTACCTAGTATTGGAGGAAACTAACCCTTTTAGGTCCTTGGGATTGTATTTTTTTTAGTTGAACTGAATACTCATCTAAGATAATGTAATAATTCATTATGATATGATTAATTCACCATACATTACCCAAAAAAATCCTAGTAATATTAAAATAATTGACACGAATCAACTATATATATGAAAATAATGAAAATTTAGGCCTCTATAATGACTGTCATTCCATATATAACCAATTTTGTTAAAAAAATACAACCAACTCATATGGTAGTGAATTCAACTATAGTGATAACTAGAAGATATTTACTCCAATCTCAATCACCAACTCAATTATGAATATTTTAAGAAAAATAGATATAAAACATAAGAATGATCTTATAAGAATTCCTACTAGGATCCTCCCCTAAACTCTCTAGAAAATGTGGAAGAATCAACCAAAATAAATTGTTAATAACCATTAAAATACTTTAATTTACTAGCAATGTTCAGTTCTACCGAACCTCACTATGGTTCACTCAAAAAAAAACCACACATATGAATAATAATTTAATATAAATAAAATACATTAGAGAGGTATACTACACCAACTTATAGATTGAAGTAGTTTCCCTCAAAAACCAACATTATACATTCTGGTGCTCCCATCCTTTCCAAATCCAAATAACACATCCACATAACCATATTACAAAAAAATCATACATACACAACCACATACAATATACAATTACTATATATCACATACCAAAACCACATCATCACATCATCACCACATCATCACATCTCTTCAATATCACAACACTATTGAATCATCATTATAACACATACCATATACTCTATATCACAACTTTATTCCATCACATCATATACCAATCCTAGAAGAGAAATAGGGTTAGGTGGTGTATTTATCCATCTGTATCACCCATATCATGGATGTTAATGGTGCACCAGTAACACAAAAACATATGTGGGTATTAGTAAAGAGATTCGACTAGGGTGGGGTGCATAGAAAACAACATAAAATAAATAGACTATATATACATATATATATGATAATAAAATATAAGACAAATATATATTTTAACCTTATCAAAATATCACCACAAAAAAACACATATTTAAAATTACAATAGCATAAATCATCAAACACTATTATATCTAAACACTTATGAAATCAAAACATTAATAAAAAAATAACCAAACCAAAAATATTATTCCAATTTAACATAAATATTTAGTCATCATTAAAGAAATTAAATTCATTAAATATTTTAATGTCAAAAACAATTTTTTCATAGATACACAACTCCTTCATATCAATATATTTCAAAAACCATACTTAAATTAATCATTTAAATTCAATTATTAATCTATGAATTAATAAACATTTTCAATTTATCTTCCCAACCCATTTCCACTTCCACTTTTCAATTAATTATTTATTTATTTATTTTCATAGCCTGAGGAAACTACAGTATAAGGTAATGTCAAAATCATTACACCATCATAATAGTAGACCACACTAAATTCCCCAATCATTATCATTTCCACTTCCACTGATACAACTATCTTATCCCACATCCACCACATCATATTAAAACCAAAAAAACTAATGTTATCACCCCTTAATCTATCAAAAAATTCCAACCACTCCAAAAACATTATTATTATAAAATAATACACATTAATTATAGTACAGAAATAAATAATCATTGAAAAAAAAACATATAATTACACTTCATAGTTTATTTATCAATTAAATCCAATGATAATAAAAATTAAAAACCCCAAATTTCTATATTCATTATTCCGTTACCATCAATAATTAATTTAATAAATTTAACATGCTTAAATTTTATAATGTTAAAAAAAAATAATAAAAACATTATTAGCACTAAAATATGAGGGAAACGTAATCAACATAATGAAATAATATAAAACAAATGATGTTATCATTGTTATATATTCTATTAATATAATTCATTATTTTTATTAGGTCTATATAATTACATAACCTAAAAAAATAATTAAAATTAATCTTTGAATAAAAAACATGTGTAGAGATATTTAAAATCCAATATTTTCATAAAATATTTAAAAACTAAATTATAAAAATAAAAGATTGAAAAAAATTATTAAACACTAATGACACTACAAAAAATGGTAAGTAGTGGTAGTTTTTCTTGAACTTGTGGCAATTTAAATGGCTTCCTCATAGTTTAGTGGTGGTTATTAAAACCATCATGTATTTCATAGTTAGTAGGAATTCCATATAGGTTTTTATAATTCCATGGTGGTTTTGTTAAGTGTTGTTTTCAGAGAATTTAGTGAAAGTTATTTTCTATTTAGGAGTGGTTTTTAAAAAAAATATCTACTAGAAATGTTAATGAAATAAAAGACACAACCATGAAACAAATTAGTAGTTGTTCCTTTTAGAGGCAGTTAATAGAAACCAAAGATAAACATTTTTAATTCATTGTATTTAGTGGTGGTTACATAAAACCTCCACTAAATTAGATAAATTTTTGTAAAAAATTAATATAAACTTACATATTATAAACAAAAATGTCAATTTAAGATAAAAACATTATACAAATATCATACACACAAACATACATTCATCATAACCTCAATATAATTCAACCCAATATACATATAATATATTTCTAAGAAAAAACAATGCCTAATATATATCCATGTCATGACCTCCACTGTATCTGGATATCTCCAAATCATGTCATCAATTGAAATTGACCACATCATTTCATTAATCGTAACAAAAAGTTAAACCAAAATTAAACCTAAAAATATTATATCATAATTACAGTAGAATAATTGATAAAGTTTTAACAAAAAATAGATACTAAGAACCCTCATGACTGCCTTGGGAATAATGTCATGGATTATAATAGTCAACCTCTACTGCAAACATCTATCACTTAAAATGAAAACTAGAACATTTAGGAAATTGAATTCCATGGAAAAAAGAAACAGAATATATTCAGAATGATGAAAATAAGTTTTGATATTTTTTAATCAAATAAAATATATTTTAACATAAAAAATAATAATATATAATTAAAAATAATTTGGAACCAAAAGATACCTATTTAAGATAATATTAAATAGTTTAAACTAAAAAGGGATGAGTAAACATTCTAATTTACTTTTAAAACAACATGTGGTGTGAATGAAATTTATTTAATAATTTTTTAAATATTTTGATATCATAGCTTGTTAGATATTTCAGAAACAACTTAGTTGTGGTTTTTCCAATAATTTCACATCAATATTAGGTTGTTTTCTATGGTTTTTAACATTACATAGATTTTTTTGTGTTTTAAAACTCTAAAATCATGTTTATAGACATAACATTAAAATTATAATTAGGAATAGCATGTTTCAGTTCCAACATTTCAAAAATAAATTTTCAGTTTTTTCCCTTGATTTCACGGAAATCTTATAACGTTTTCCTAGTTTTGACCCACTAACACTTGTTTTTAAAGTCTTTTGTACCTTTAAAAAGTGTATACAGAGTAATTAAGACCACACCACATCTCATATTTATATGTTTCTTATGTGTACATGTAAGAAAACTCATTTGTGGTTGTCTCGTGATTTCATATCAATCTGAGGCTTTTATCAGTGGATTTGACTATTCCATGCATGCTTTACTATTTTAAAACACTAAAAACTAGTTTACAACCATAACATGAAAAATGTAATTTGTAATGATGTTCCATTGGTTCTGAAATTTCAAAAGTAAATTTTTTATCATTTTCCCATGATTTTATGGAAATCCAACATAGTTTTCCTAGTTTTGACCCCCTGAAAGTTGTTTTAAAGGCTTTTATACCTTTTAGAATTGTATACTGAGTAATTCTAACCACACCTCATGTCGGATTGATGTGTTGTCTTAGTTTTCACATAAATAAAACTCAAAAATGGTTTTACCATGATTTAACATTAATTTAATTTATTTTTCTATGATTTTTACCATTCCACACATGTTTTAGTGTTTTAAAACTCAAAAAACTTTTTTACAGACATAATCAGAAAACCGTATTTCAAAATGACATTTTATTAGTTTCTATATTTCAAAATTAAATTTATTGTCATTTTCCATTGATTTTAGAGTAATTCGTCATCATTTTCTTGGTTTTGACCCCCCAAAACATGTTTTTCAATGGTTTTGTACCTTTTTGAAGTGTATAAAAAGTAATTCCAACAAACCACATGTAAGATTGATGTTTTGATTATACTTAAATGTCAAAAACCAATCATAAGTGGTTATCCATTTATTTAACATCAGAGTAAGGTCACGTTCTTTGGTTTTGACCATTTCATGCATATTTTGGTGTTTTAAAACACTGAAAATGAATTTATGGCCATAATAGGTGAAAAAAAATTTAAAACTATATAACTTATGTTCCTAAAAATTGAAATTAAATATATGGTCATTTTCCTATTATTTTAGGGAAATATGACATCGTTTTCCACATTTTGAACCCCAAAACTTTTTAAAGGATTTTGTACCTTTCCAAAGTTTATACCTAGTAATTATGACCACATCACACATAGGATAAATTTTGTCTATGTGAATAATAAAAAACACATCAGTGTTTTTCCAATGATTTCACATCAATCTGATGTTTTTTACAATAGTTTTGATGACTCCACGAACATTTTACTGTTTTAAAACACTAAAACCACTGTTATGATCATAATAGGAAAATCATAATTTGGAACTATGTAATGATTTTTCCTACATCTCAAAAGTAAATATACAATCATTTTCAATGATTTCAGAGAAATATGACATCGTTAACCTAGTTTTGACCCCCAACATTTGTTTTTAAAGGATTTTTAAATTTCAAAAGTATATACCGAATTATTCCAACCAAACCAATCATCATATTGATGTGTTGTCTTCGAGTAAAAAAAAACAAGTCATCGGTGGTAGTACCAATATTTCACACTATTAACAATCTTTTTATATGGTTTTCACTGTTCCACAATCAATTTAGTGTTTTAAAAAACTCAAAATGCGTTTACAATCATAATGGGAAACTACGATTCAAAATGACATGTTGTGAGTTCTTATTTATCAAAATTAAAAATATGGTAGTATTCCCCTAATTTTTTGGGAAATCTATCATCTTTTTCTAGGTTTCGACCCCCAATTTTTTTTTAAATTCTTTTGTACCTTTCAAAAGTGTATACTGAGTAATTTTACCCACACCGCATACAGAATTGATTTGTTTTCCGCATTTACACATCAATAAAACTCAACAGTTATTTTACCATGATTTAAAATCATTATGAAGATATTTTTTCTATGGTTTTGACCATTAAATGCTTGTTTTAGTGTTTTAAAACACTAAAAACATGTTTACGACCATAATAGAAAAACCATATTTCGAAATGACATGTCGTCAGTTCTTATATTTCAAAATTTAATATATTATTGTTTTTTCATAATTTATAGAAAATCATATGTCCTTTTATTGGTTTTTACCCCTGAAATAATTTTCTAAAACATTGATATCTTTTAAAATTTATTATTGAGTAATTCAGAGAACACCATATGTTGGATGGATAGGATTTTTTATTTTACATGTCATAAATAATTCAATGGTGGTTGTCCCATGATTTCACATCAATATGGGATATTTTGTTATTTTTTTCATGGATGAACATGAATTTTAGTGTTTTAAAAGGCTAAAAACATATTTACGGGCATCGCAGGAAAATTGTAACTTGGATTGATGTGGCATAAATTCCTACATTTCACAAATAAATATGTGGTTGTTGTCCAAATATAATTTTATAATCATTAATTATTTTTTAATAAATTATAATTGTATAATAAAAATATTATTTGTAAAATTAATGATTTAGAACTATTTCAAATATTATTTCAATCAATTACTAAATATTGATTGGTTATTTTATATCCTTCAATTCTCAAATTTGATTGAAGAGTGTGAATTTTACTTTCTAAACCATCATGTATTTCATGGTCAACAATCATTTAGCAGCAAGGTCATGGGTATGAACCCCATAATCATTAAATGAAATAGTAATCTTGAAGTACATCAGGTCTCATACATCTTCTATGTTCATATCTCTATCCATTCTATGGTTGTCTTTATATATTTGAAAAAATCATTAAACTATTAAAAACTATATTATTTTTTTAAATGAAATGCATACCAATAACATTAACTCACCAATATCCCATAGATTGAGGGGTGAAAAGCTTCTCCATCATAAGAAGTGAATCAAGCGGTGGGATACCAATGAAATATGGGGAAATAGCTAGCTCACTAGTAGTCTCGGGTACAACAGAATCACTAATATCCACTAAAGATAACAGTAGTGGTGGCGTGCTTCGATATGCTGATCATCTAGGATCTTGAATTTTATTTTTCTCAACACTCTTCAATTTAAAATGGTTAATTAACATATTTTTACAATATTTATTTTGTAAAAAATTCATTAAAATGATTGGAAAAGTTTTTTTTCAAAAAATTAATGTTTTTTATAAATCATTTAAAATAGAGTGTTGATGGATTCACATGGAATTGTGTTATATTATAGAGAATCTTTCATGGAATTTCTTACATGTGTAAAACAAAAAAATATTCAATAAAATGGGTGAATCATATAGTATGAATCAATATTATATTTTAAATTCTTTTTAAGATTATATATATCAAAAACAATATTATAATCATAACTGAATCCTAGGTTATTTTTCAAAGTCATATATTATATCATACAATGGATCTATGATATAGTTTATGTAATATACTGTTGCAATTCATATTTCAATATTGGTTATTATTCCAATATTAATCATGATGATGATTCATATAATCATTGATAATAAATATATAATCATATTGATGTTTATAAATTATTATATGAAAACACACATAAATTTTTGTAGCTACAAATTAGATGTATCATTCATGAAATGTTATTTTATGATGTAATGGAAATTAATGTAATTTGATCTATATATGTTTTTGATACTATTAAAGAACCCATACAAGATTATTCTCCCTTCATACCTCTTCCTTATTAATATTCAATGATATGGTGATAATTTTGTTATGATATATCAATCCTAACATAGTATATTTAGACAGTAGTGAATGATATAGAATCATTAGAGGAAAGACAAAGAGAACAATTTCTTAGTGATCATCATAAAGTGTAATTTTTTGATATAGATCACATATTAATTCTGGTACACATAGTAATTTTACTTTTTTTCTTTTATTTTGATATTTTTAGGATATATTCATATTTAAACAGGTTTCATCTACAATTTATGAGAACATGATCATCTCCACAAACCCATTTGAACTCATTCATGTTATAATTAGCAATAAAATTTTTAAACCTTTATAATATAGATTATAAAATGATGTTGGTGTCTTGATTGACACTGAGAAGTGATCATATTCTATCTAAGAAATTTATATACAAAATAATTATGGTTATATAAATTTGTATGCAAGAACTCACAATCATCATAAACTGAAAGGGTACCAATGATACTCTATATCATAATATCTATATATCATTATAATTAATTTATTATAATTGTTTATAAACACAAGATAATCTAAATTAACATATTTAATTCAAATATTTTGATTCATTAAAATTATAATTATGATATATATATTAACAAAATTGTACATATTCATAATGTATGTATCTATCCATTCATAAAAATATTATTAGAAAGAATAATTTCATGATGTTATTTAATCAACAAGAAACTCCCCTTAGATTGTGTTTTCACTCTAAGAGGAGTAGGGTGAATATATGGAATTATTTTTAGATATTTCAACTCAATTTATAATATCTCTTCATGATATTTGAAATCATATCCTTGTTAATATGTATGTAACTATTTATGCATTCTAAACAGAACTAAACACATTAAAATAATAAACCAATGAAAGAATATTGTAGTATTTTTTCATGGAAAAAGACTAATGTCAGAATATACAGCATATTGTTTTTATGATTATTTTTATACAAAAAGCAGTCTATAATAAATTATATGTATAAATAATCAAGATACAATATCATAAATAACACTATAATTACAATGGTTGGGATGGTATCATACTCAATAATGGATTTAGGGTGAGGATAATGAAACCCTTAGGGGGGGTCTTTGTTACCGCCGAGGATGGTATTTGATCCCGAAAGAAGGAGCTCATAGTGGGGGGGGGGTTCTCATTTTTGACGAGTAGGCCAGAGAGGAGGTCAGAGTTGGGGAGGGTCATGGGGGTTGAGGTAGAGGGGGTTCGAGGCAGTTGGGGGTTGTAGGGTTAGGATTTCCTCTAGGGAGAATAGAAAAATAGGGTGGGGGAAAGGGGGTCTTTGGATTGAAGTCACTGTCAGGGAGAGGGGAGGAAGAGGTTGGGGTGGTAGGGAGTTGGGTTTGGGGTCCCACAAAGGGAGAATAGTATGGGGAGGGGCTTTGGTTTTTTAAAATGTTTAGTTATTATTTAATTTAAACCACTGATAATTGAAAAAATAGAAAGAATATCACAGTGGTTTTATGAAACCACAAATATATTATATATATATATTTATTTATTTATTTATTTACCTAATTTGTTTCATGGATGTTACTAGAACTACTATGACTAAACCATTGGTAACCAATGATTTTTTGTGTTTTGATCACATGAGAAACTATTAAAAACCCTTAACATATTTTCCTTCATTAATATCTTGACCCAAATCCACCAAAAAAGAACAAAAAACCCCTAAAACTATCCTTATGAGTAGAAGAAAGATGGAAAAAAATTAATATAAAGGATCATTATATCGCAATATATATATTTATATTATAGAATATTTCCATAGGATCCTCCATGGGATGACCAATGACCACCAAATAGTAACATATGTTTTATAGGAAAATAAAATGAATCAATGGAATCGATAGGGATGTGAGGATTTATAATAAAACGTAGGATGACTGCACTATAGTGTGGTAAATGACCTAAAATTTCATGGCAGAGATTGACTAAACAGGGAATGATGTCCAAGGGATTTAAAAAAATTCGTATCCCATTTAAACTAAGTAGTTGTTTCCTTGATTGAAAATGGGCCCCCTTGCTATATTATAGATGGATCAACCACCTCATATTTATCCTTTATCTGAATTCATACCATAAACTATCATAATATAGTTTATTTTTTCCTCATTATTTTTATAAATAACCCACGACATAACCTTGAGGTACTGTTATGAAAACCAAGATGTAGGCTGCAACGAACAGCATTATGACCACTTCCACACTCCCCATGGTAGAAAATGATTATAACATCCCACCATGATCACTAAAATGGTAATTGATATTCCCTAATGAATAACCAAAAAAATAACTCTTCCAAAACTAATGTTATTAACATCAACACTACAATCCTAGATAATCAGATAATCCTCAATAAGATAAAAAATAAACCACTAGAAACCCTAAAAAATACATGACATAATGAGGTTATAACCATTCCATGTTGGGCCTAATGAAGCCAAACCATATCTTTTCATATCCAAGCCACATCCAAGATACTCTATAACACATCTAACACCCTGAAATAACCAAGTAAGTGAATATAATAATATGAGAATTTATAGTAGATAACCATATCAATAATATTATTCAATTACTATACATAGAATAATCAATCTAGATTTTCATAAATTATATGTTTCTTGATGATAAATTGTATCTAGTGGAAAATGTAAATCATAAGTATAAATATATTTTAATTTTTTTGGTAGAACATTTCATCCATAAAAAATAGAAGGAAATATTATACCATGTTATTAAACAGAAGTCTAATAAGTTTATTTTCAATGAATATAACCCATGAATCCTTTATTGTGACTATGTTCTAAGGTATTTTCTTCCTAAGAATGATACTCATTCAGCTGTTAGGTTTGTCTCACCCTTACCTATATAGAAAAAATTATTTCCCATTTTAATACACAAAAAGTTATTAATTAATGATTGTTTTTGAAAAACATATCTCATGATGCACAATATTTTCAATTATTATAAAAATTTTCAACTCAACTAAAATATATCCAAAATGAGATAAATTAGAAACTAACAATTTCTATTTATTTTAAATTTCTATATTTAGGGCATTGGATTTAGGGTTCCAATCCTCAATTTTTAATAAATTATAATTTTTTGTTGATTTTGATTATTAATAAATAAGGATAGAATCATGAACCATTATGAATGAAGATTAAAAGGATTTAAATATTTTTTGATAACCTAAATATTTTTTAGTTTCGTTTTTCCTAAGTTAATCATCAAAGAACAAATTTCTCATTTATATAACAAAATAATGAAATATATTTTGTATTCGCGTGGGATCATCAATCAATTTTTACTACTTACAACCCCAAATAAATGGTAATGTCATAATTTATAATAATTTAAAAAAATCCTTGATAAAATTTCTAACATAATTTGAAATATTCAAATATTATATGACATTATTATTTATGATCCTACCATATAAATTTTAGAACCCTCATTAACTAATAACTAAATATTCTAATTTTTTTGGAAGGGTTTGACTTTTCTAAAGAGATAGAACCTCAAACATATTTAAATATTTATAAAATGAAATTATAACATTTTAGGAATTTACACTCAAATGAAATTTTAGATTTTGGGGTTTTAAGAGATTCTAAGAGACATATATGAGAACTAAGAAATATAAAAAAAGAAACACATGCATATACATGAATATCTCAAACTCCGTCATCAATTCAAAATAAGTGAGAATGTTCAATAATGAAATTGTATCTTAAAGATATACCAAGATAGTATTCATTATCCATTGTTTGATACATAAATGTTATTTCATCCAAACATGGATCACATTACTATAACTAGAGTGGAGTGTTATGTAGCCTCAAACCCACCTCCCAATATTGTAGTGTCCAATGACTAGAGTAAATTGGATGAATCATACAATAGTTATATTATTTTATCAATATAATAAGCCTCAGTAATGAAAAAATAACAAAATAATACCCCTAATTAATAATCACTGTACACATAATAAATAAAACAAATCCTTACTATAAAAAATGAAATACTATCATATAATCAAACATCCCACCTGATCATCCAAAAATATGATCACATATAAAATACAAATAAGTATATTTACATAAGGGGGAATACTACCATCCTTATGACTTACTTCAACCCCATCTACAATTCCCATTGAGCTACTCCATCTCGATCCACTGTGTGACCTATACTAAGTTGTGTAAAATAGTTACAAATTCTGCACATGAACCTGGGTTACCATGAACGGTGTGATAAAAAAATCCCAATAGGTTCTAAAAATTTTCCTCTAACATTAAATATCATACAAACATTAATAGATAAGGAAAGTAAATAAAAAAATACATAACATACAAGCTTTTGTGTCTGGTCATCATTTTCTAACCTGGAAAACATGAAACCAAACCACACCTACTAAGGCCTATTCTAGAGATGAAGGATCATCAATATAAAATACCAAATGATAATCAAAGTCTATATGTAGGGTATCATTAAATTTCTCAGACCATACAATAATTTATAAGGTAGTGTTTCATGAAATGTGCTAACTGATACCTGAAGATGTAAGGTAATGTGTATGACCATTTCTGAACACATACATGAATTTTCAATTTAGGGTTTCTTTCCACATCCTGGAAGATTCCCTCTCTCTTTGGGTATAAAACTATTCAATGTCATACAAAATATTGACCATTAAAATTTTCATAATTTATGGTCCCATAATAACATCATGAACCATCCCCTCTCAGTCAGAGGGAGTTGAACATCAAATCATGAACCATCCCCTCTCAATCATGGGATGTTACACATAAAATACCCCTACTCACCCCTATAATGGGAGGTTTAAAATCAAGTAACCAAACCAAACCATCTTATGTGAGGTCTCACATCAATTCTTATACCACCATTTCTTTCTTAGGGGAGGTCTCATTTCATGTACCTAAACTATTCATTATCACTCAATGGATGTATCAAATAATATACCTGAATAATATCCTCCCATCTTGGGGATGTTGAAAATCATATATCCATCTATAAATCACTATTATCATTCAATGAAGGATATTTCCACCATATTCTCACTCATTATGATTCCATCTAGAAAATATCATCATCTAGAATCCAAACTACTAGGCACACACATGAAACAAAAAACTAGGCACACAACTTATCCCACTAGTTCTCCAGATCATCACCAGAGTTTTACCAACTAGAGATCTAGCACTCTGTCTCAAAATAATTACATCATACATATATAAACATAATATATTATCCTTAATACTATCTTTATCATAAACTCAAAACATTGAAAAACTATATGAATTATCTTCTCTCCTGTAAGGGAATCCGATGGGTTCCCTGAATGCAGTCTAGGATCTATCCATCGATACCAGTACAAACTCATCACCACTTAATGATCTTATATCCCACAGGATCTACCTAACCCATAATTATAAAATAAATTCACATACACTTGTAATTATTACAATATAACCCCAAATTATGTTCTATCTCACATCACTATTAGAAGAGATATCAAGACCATTACATTGCGGAAACCCTTCACAACACACCTCAACTAGTCATAGAGGACGCATCTCAATCATAATTCAAAAAAAGTCTTGACTCCACCATCAAGAGTGTGTTCCCCAATATTTTTGTGACTTACATACATCTTAATTGTCACTACTAGGTTTGAAAACCTAATACCTACCCTACTAGATGGAGAAATTTAATCTAGGATACTCAAAACACAACTAGGATATGAAGTCCTACCTGGGGTCTCTTATAACTCAATAGACACCATCACCCTCATGAAGATGTATTTTGAGATGATACAAAATACTAATGTTACAAGATAAACTTTATCCTACATTATTAGTATTAGTGACATCCTATATCTTTATTTAGGTATCTCTCGATCACAATCCCTTTTACCAAACCCATATTTCATGTATGCATGCACACTCATTCATTAAAAATAAGGTGGTTTTTTATGAATGGGACCACCTAACTCTATATAAGATTTACCATCCTCACCATGATCTTCTCATACTCATACAATCCAATCCATGCATCATTTATGATCATGTCAACACGTAATCCCCTCTCTCAATTCATCCCATACAAAGGACTATTTATAATAATTTTTATATTATTATACAATTTTAACCAAAGAGTAATAATAGCCTAAAAACACATATAGTGAATCTTCATCACCCAAACTATATATAACCATGTGTATTCATCCTTAGAGTATGTCCTCTATACATTTTAAGAAATATAACCATACTGAGATACTAAAACACTCTTTTATTTCATGACTATGTGGTGGAAACCATTGAAAAATCTATTGGTCAATATACCTATAATAAAAAATGAGAAGCATATGTTATTCACAATCTTTAGATAACCTATGGACATCAAAACACAAATCCCTATCATTTAATGATAATTCTAACATGAAATAGTATAATCATCACTACAACCCTTAGTGAAAACACATTAAACTAGAGGATGAAAAAGTGGATGAATAAAGAAAGTAAGGATATGAATAACATAGTTTAAATAAATCATGGAATCATACTTGAATTAATCCTCTTAAAGGGGTATTTAATGAGTGAAGATAAGAAAGAATAAATGGACAAATTTATTCTTCTCAATGCCCCTTTTCCATAAAAATTAAAGGTTTAAAAATAAATAATTGGTTTTTGAATTATTTTTAAAAAATAGAAATTAGATATTTCAAGATATGACACTAAGAATCATGACATGGTTCCCTAGTATTGTTTCTAATAAAAACATGATGAAATAAAACAATGTATAGATGGTTTATTAACTAATTAGTTCCCTAAAATTGTTGGTGACCCTATAGAGGAGTGGTATTGGGTGTTGTGTCAAGTCGTAACCCTTCACAATAATCCTCATGTACATTCTATCACAACATGGACTCCCCCTTCACAATATGAGCATTTATCTGCACACTTTATCCCTCATCCTTATGATATAATACCCATACAGGACCCTCCCTTTTATTGTATTGACCTTCATTACCCACACCATGATTCCAAATCATAGTAATAATACATGGTGTATTGGACCTTTATTTAAGAATTTCTTTAAATAAAATATGTATGGTTTTTCCTTAGTAAAAAATGACCCACAAAATCATAGACATGAAGACACCCACATATTATAGAGTGACATGTTCCCTCTATACTATTTTTACTTCTTAAATATGGCATGATTTGTTGACTATCATCTATCACAATTTCAACTACCCCTATAATGGAAGGAAAATAATTTCAAGGCTAATTTTTTTTTCTAAAACAAAAAAATTAGAATTCCCTCTAAAAAATCCACACACAAATTTTTAGTTCCTTAAACATTACACACTATAAATAATTTCATCCCAAATAAGTACCTAATAATGAATCCTAAATTCCAATCCATAAAATTGAATTTAATACATCACTTCATTAAAAATTCAAAACCTAAATGGATGCATTTCCACTATCCTTACACAATTTCCAAATACACTATATCTCTTTATAATTTTCATTCAATCACTAAAATATATAAATTTTATAAAATTATATAAAAATGATTAATTTTACACCACACTATATCTAAATGTATATAATAACTCTAGTAAGTCCCACTCTGGTGTGATTCCCTAAGAAATGCTCCCCCACACCCATGACACATCATTGCATCTCCCAATCCAGATTCCTTACTTACTATATGCATAATGAGATTTTACCAATTACCACACGGATGTATGAACAGAAGAACTGGTGTTATTCCGTGGATGGATTCTTGAGAAACCAAATATAGAATAAAAATACACCTTTGACCACTAATACGTCACCAATATGACTCACTCTATGATTCCATCATGGTTTCGATGCAAAACTCCAAACACCAATACACATTATTCAGTACATCAAAATCCCAAATTTGATATTTAGTAAGGAAAAAAATAAAATGAGATAAACCTCCCCCCTACAACCTAGTTCCATCTCAAACATCCACCCACCAGTTCCACAATATAAATGACCATTTTGAAATAAAGGTTTAACATCCATGACTGATCTGATTCTCCCCTTCATAAGACTATCCTTATTTTTTCTTAGGTAAAATGAAATTTCAAATATCCACCACATACATCCTTCCCATTACTGAACATAATTACTAAACATAACAATACCTATCATACTTCAGCACCAACCAGAAAAACTAAACACCCCTCATTCCTTCCTCACCTAGAATATCATCATTTAAATTTTCCAAATCAACCCATAATGGGGGTGACACCATCCAATGACAAATGGTTCACTCCCCACTAGATATATTCCATTATAATAATCTTAAATAATTGTGCTATATGAGTCTAAATATGTCATGTGTGTCACTCCTCTAGATCCACACATACCCTATCTTAACCACCATTTTCAATCATCAAAGTTAGATTGATCATAACAAGATTCTATAATACATCTGTGATGTACCCTCTCACCATATAGGGGAACCTCTAATTTTTATCAAACCATTATTCCATAATTCTAGAAATTATTCTATTAATTCCATCAATCATTAACCCACACATAATCACTCAGTGGTCCACAAAACCACTGGGAACAATAAATAACTAGCCTACACTCCCCCCCAACATTGAGGATTTTGTAATAAGTCCATGACAATACTCACTCTCCTCCTACAAGGTAGTGTAAACCTCTAAAGGACCAACTCATAGGTTATCACCCCAATCCATATCAATTTCATTTGAACTCAATGGGTGTATGATCCTATAATACTTCATCATACACCAGATTCATTTTCTAATGAGTCACTTTCCTTCAAAATTTGGCTCAGATTACTAAAAAACTGACCATGATTTTCAATATATCATTCTCATATATCCAAAAGAAACCTCAATTATTTATTTCTAACAAGTATGATGAATATCAATCATTCCAAGGCCAATGATATGATCTCCTTCCACTCAAGCATTATTCAATAACCCAAATAATCTACCCACATTCTATATAACTATTATCTAATCATCTAGGATTTCTATTCACTGTCTCATCAAAACCTCACCCAAAATCAACAAAGATAGCCATAAAACAATCCTTCCCTCTAAACCCAACCTTGATATGAAAATAACTCTAAGTTTTATACATCATGAAATCATAATCAATGTCACATGTAATTTTTCCACCCCGAAAAGAGTTACCACATACTCAAGGAAACTCATTACAATCATGAACCACATCTCTAAGACATACACCACTCTCACTAGACCATATCCATTCCATCCAATGCTCACACAAACCAACCAAGGGTTTCTATATATCATTTTTACCTAGGGATTGTATAACCACCATCAGAGAACATACCATGATGGGATCAACATGAAATATCATCAAAAATATTATTTTTTAACTTATTCAAATTCCAAAAAATGTTATATAGTAAGACAATATATAATGTTTTTTCAGAACATTAAACATGTGATTTATTTTTCACAAGAGAAATCAATCACACAAAATCATAGAAATTATAGATGAATAATATGTTTCCAATATAATTGATTTACATAAAATATTTAAACCATGGGATAAGATAAAATAAATATAAAGATCAATCTCAAAAACACATATGATACCATAATAAAATTTTCAACCCTTACATCGAAAAATTAGAACAATAATCTCATAACATTGGTAACCGATACATTCCACTAGAAATGTGTTCTTGACTAACTGCTAGTAGGTCCATTACATTCTCTGATACATCCATGCTCCCTATCTACTATAACCTATATTATGATATATAATAAAAAATTCTCTAATATCACATTGTATTGTGATTTCTTGGCTCAATCTAATGTAATTTGATTGGTTTTTTATAAAGCCTCAGGTGTTCCACCCTGTATACTATAGACTACTAACTATAAGTGAGGGCATAAATCATATAATGGGGATACAATATCATAAATACCATATTCTCTATTAATAAACTAATAAAAAAATTATACATGATAAATAATTAGAGTATGAATAATAAATAAATAAAACACATCTATAATAAAAAAATGAAATGTAATATTTTAGTAAAACATCCCAGAGAATCACCCAATAGGCTTATGACATATAAAAATAAGTAGAAAAAACATGAGTAAGGTCTAAAACCGTTCGTGGACCTGAACGCATCCCCATAACCAATCTCCATGGATTTTCTCTAGCTGGATCCATTATATAACTATTTTTATATCTTATATAATAGAAATATTGTTTACATGTACACTAAGGTTCCCATATAGTGTGTGAGAAATACATCTCAGTAAGGTATAATAAATTTTCCTTAATATAAATCATCATATAATTTTTTATTAACAAGAAAATTACATAATTAATCACACAACATAAAATATTTCATGTCTAAATTTTGTGTGAAAATCACTCCACCATAACACCCAACCATTCATTCTTTTGTCTATAATGGAATTGAAGTTTCCCCGTGAAAAAATACCTACCCATACGCAATGAAAAAGAGGAGGGTATCATACCATGTCCCAAATCATAAATAAAGACACAAGGTAGCATTTGATACCAATCTATAACCCATAAAAGAATATATAATTTATAATGTCGTACCATATCTCAACATATATCTGGAGATAGAGGGATGGGTGTCTTACCTAGTTTTAGACACTACCCTCTCTCTTTGGGAAATATCTTATACGAAAGATCTACCATATCATTTGAAATATTGATCTCTACCAAATTCCTAGGGTTGAATCACAAAATCACATCCAGAACCATCCCCTCTCCCTTAGGGGAAGTCACCAATCAAATCTTGAACCATCCCACACTCACTCATAGGAGGTTTCACATCAAGTAACCAAACTAGCCCCTCCTATGGGAGTTCACACATTAGGTACCCCATGTAGCCCCACTTAGGGTAGGTCATGCATCATATATTGATCCATCCCTTCTCACTCAATTGAGGCCACATATCTAGTACCTATACTAGCCATTATCACTCAAGGGAGGGAACACGTCATATTCTATGGCCATTTTATCTCATCAAGAGGAGTTCTCTCATCACATATCAAATCCTGACCTCCACCTTACTTCTCATGGTAGGTTAATTCCACCACCTTCTAACTCAATTTGAGGCCATATATCTAGTCTCTTCATCTAGTATGGAAACAATTAGGATCACACAATCAATAAATAAAAGGTCATGAAAACCATCCCACAAGATCACCAGCTTATCCTTGAGGTGCTAATAACTCGAAACATAGCTTCAAATCTTAAATAAAACACCATCATACATTTACTGAACCATTAAAAATTATCATATCATTGGAAAGAGAATCATCTACATTTAGTAAACGTTACAATTCTCTATATATCGATACAAATCCACACATTTTCACCATGTTGTGATCTCATATCTCATAGGATCTACATAAAAAAATCCTTAATAGGACATTCCAATATTATTATAATTTCAACAACATACCACACATTATTGGTTTCTGTCTATCATTTTACATAGAAGATCTCTAAATCCCATCACCTATAAGAAATCATCTATATCAAACCTCATCAATCCCCTTAGTACTTATCACATTATTATTTCACACAGAGTCACTTGTCTATACTCATTAGGGTGTTCCCCATCATACATGAGATGTAAAACTATCTCACCTATCACAACTTGGCCTAAGCCTCTAATTCCTATACAAATAGACCATGGAATGTAATCAATGATACTCAAAAATCATCCCAAATATGGACACTAGCTTAGGGTATCTTATAACTGAACTAGAACCCTTTCCACCTTAGTTACATAGTCACAAGGTTATATAAAATATGCAATTTATAGAGATATTTATTCCCCATCCCAATTAGGGTTTCTTTAGTCCTCACTATTTATGTAGGGTTCCCTTAGTCTCTATCCCATTTATCCAAACCAATATTTCATACAGGAATGAACACCCATGCATCAATAATTATATGTTTATTCATTAAATTGACCATCTATGTCTATATAGTTGTTACTATTATCACTATTCTATGATCACCCTCTGCCAAACCTATCCAATACTCATCAAAGATCATACCAAAACCCAATACCTGATCTCAAGATATCACATCCAAATAATTTATTATTTAATTTTAAAAAAGAGTCATTATCACCAAAAAATCACAACACATCCACAAAACTACACATAACCTAGTGCGATCATCTTCTCAGAGCATCATTTTTCAAATTGATTAAAGCGTACACATCACACAACAATTGAAACCTCCCTGATTCCATTAAAAATTGTTATAGAACTATAAATAAATCCATTAGGTGATATGGATCTAATGAAATGGAGGAAAATAGAAAACATTACCCATATTTGAAAATTCTATAGACACCGTAACATGAATCATCATCCTTCAATGAATATTCCACTTTTCTCACATAGAATTTTCATCAAAACCCTATACACAAAAACTAGGAATATAATGATGAAAAATGGAAGAATAAAAAAAGAAGAATAAAAAATTAACTTAAATATATTCCAAAATCAACCTAGAACCACTTATCATTGACTGAGATTGAAATGAGGGAGATAAGGGTGAAGAGCCTATTGAAATGGCTCTCCTTGATGGCCCATTTACCATTAAAATAAATGGATATCCTAGAAAAATAGGTCTTTCATATATTTTTAAGGGAAAAGTTATGGTGTGACACTAACAGTCATGAAAATACACCACAAATTAGGGTCTAGTATTGAAATAAATAAATGGGTCATGGTCTAATAGAACACCTGCAACAACTCACCCAAGATGCAACCTTCCCTTCCAGAGAACTTATTAAGATGTGAACCCTATATTCATGGTTTCTTCTTATTATTTATTTAGAACCAAAATCCCTAGGAAGATTTCATTGCTAAGTGTCCTCCCACTTCATGGTTTGTCCTTCCTTAATCACTATGTAGCCCTATCCCTAATGCTACAATAACCTACAATGATCCCCCTTTAATTGGCACAGCCTTCATGGACTACCCCACGATACATCGATATGGGAAGCTACAAGGACACGATCTGTAGGCCACAGTGTGACCAAAGTGTCATTGTATGACTGCCTTTTCTCCATAAAAAATCATGAAGTAAATATATATTATCTTAACCCTAGCCAAAACCCACAAAAAAAATTTCTACATCATGGCACCCACTAAACAGAGTGTAACATGTTGCCTCCACACATTGGTGCATCATTATCCAATGAATGATCCCTAAATATTCCCCTAATAATTATGTGACCTTCACATATAACATTTTGATGAGCCTTCCCTGATAAAAATTAAACTTTAATATGAAAAATTCCAACACTCTTTGAAAACAAATGACCATTAAATTTTTGTTTGATATAAATTATAACCAATATTTATCTTTTTAGGGATTGGTATATAATCATTGAAGTGGTAAAATATATATTCACTTCTATTGGGTAGAGATTAAAGCATTTCCATGAAACACTTTCAAATCCCATATTAGATGATTTCTATCTACATGAAGCGGTTTATCTATGACATTGATAATATTATATACTTTTTATCTATTATATTGTTTTCACTATAGTGAATATATTTTGGCATTATTGTTCATGGGTTGATATTTTTTTTGTTAGTTTGATTTTTCTTTAACTTTTATTATTAATTTTTCACTAAATTTTTTTTTCTAGTTTTTGATATGTTTTTTCTATTTATAATATATTTTATATTGACATCCCCATATAACATGATTATATCATTAGAACACATTCGTAGAACTTATTGGAAATTCATATTGAATTACATAATTTGAAAAAATTAGATGTTTAAAAGTAATTTAAATCATTGTTAAAATGTGCATTTAATCATGAATTAAGCATTGATGGATTATTTTAGTAAAATTGTTATTACTTTAATGATACAATTGATGAATATTTATAAAAAAGTTTATATTTTTACACCAATAAATTTTTATTGTAATGAAAATTTTAATCATTTATGTTTTTCACCTATCATTGCAAAAAATCATTACTTGAAATTTTTTATCATTAATTTTTACCACATATAAAGGTCCAATAAAGAATGAAATATTTAAAAAAATATACATTTAAAATGAGTAAATTAAAAAAATATTGAAAATTTTATTAACTAAATAATTATTGTCTAAAATGAATACATTTAATTTAATATATTTAAATTATAAATACTAATAAATCGTATATATTAAATATATAGATTTGTAAGATGAATAAAATGAAATAATTAAACAAATAAAAATAAAAAATTAATAAATAAAGATAAATATTAAATATTTTATTAATTAAATAATTAATAATAAAAATGATTAAATTTAATATAAATATATATAGATAATGAATATTAATAATTAATATGTATTAAATTTAGATATATATGAATTCATATAATATTTCATAAAATATGATTTATATAATAGAATATATATATTCTTTACATAAAATAAGGCATTTATTTAGTGAAGAATGGTTTATAATTAAAAATTAATATGAATTAAAAATACTAACTATTGGCATTGAGTAATGGGCATAATTGAATGCCGTTTGATTTTTCAATTTAACATATATCAATGTTGTTTTATATTTAATTCACATATATATACATAATTCATGTATTTTCATATACAACGCACGCACACAAATATTTATATAATTAATGAAATCTATCATAGAAATTGATACACATAATATTTATGTAATTTATTTAAATTTTAATATTCATTTTAGAATTATATTATAACATGATCAATTTAATATATTGTTTCTTTAATTGGTAAATTTTATTTATTTATTTTTATTATTATTACAGTTAGACATTAATTCATTTTTAAAATTTTTTATTTTTTATTTTTTTTCTGAATTTAATCATTTTATATTAAATATTTATCTATATTTAAAACTGTGTTTTAATATTTTCAATATTTATTCATATTTATTTCAATATATATCCATATTTTGTTTAAAATAATTTACATTTAATTAATAAACCTTATCCATTTTTTCTATATTCTTAATGATTAATCATTTTTATTTATTCAATTTAACTCATTTATAACATGCATACACTTATGATTATATATACATTAATAATTTTAAAAGTATATTTATAAATATGTATAAATAAAAATATGTATAAATTTATATTTAATGTATTTATAATTTTATATATCTATAATTATAAATAGATAGATACTATTTTTTTAAAAGTCTTTATATAATTATACAAAAATAATTATATTTATTTAAATAATTATGAAAATATAATAAGTTTATTTAAATAAGGAATATATTTACTATATTTATATTTATATTTCTATTTATATTTATATTTATATTTATATTTATATATATTTATTAAATATATATATAAATATATAAATATATACATTGTTATATTTATATATATATATGTATATTATTTTTATAAAATTATTCATATAATTATATATTTAAAAAATTATAATAATATAATACGTATATTTAAATAATTATAAAATTATTTTAAAAACATCTAAATAATGAATATATTTAGTAAATTTATATTTATATTTTTATATATTTATTAAATAATCATATATAATTATATACATATATATAATGATATAAATATATTTATAATTAATTTTTTTAACAAATATCTTTATACAATGATTATATTTACGATATATATATATATATTTATTAAATATATATAATTATATCAATATATATTATGATATAAACATATTTATAATTATAAATAAATAATTATCAATATATTTGAAAATAAATTTATAAATTTAAATTTAATATATTTATAAAATTATATATTTATAGTTATAAATAAAAAATATAATTTTTTTATAAAAAATTATTTATATAATTTAAAAAAATATATCTTTAAATAATTATAAAATTATGATAAATAAATATATAAATGTAAATATATTTACAGTATTTTTTATTTATAATAACAATTTTAAATCATTTATCATCTATAATGTTTTAGCATTGATAATGATTCATTTTATAAGTGCTTCTATAGCCCTGATAAAGATTGAGATTTATCAGCGCTAAAAAATCATTGATAATGGTGCATTTTATGAGAACATATTAATTTTGTGTTTATAAAAGGGATCTTATGAGAATTTTTTAGAAGCACTGATAATAGAGTCCCAAATCAATTTAATAACCCTAACTACGACTAAATCAGTTTTGATTTCTCAAGTTATCTGTGGAAGAAACCTCCCACCACCACTCTTACTCGATAAATCTAAGATTGAATCAAGAGTGGAATGAATCCAAGGATCAAATTCGAGCTTTGAACGAATCAAGGCTCGAAGAATCTAAGGATTGAATAAATCTTGGATTTTGTACCTTCTATTTATATTTCTCTCATTTGAATAAAAGCTTCAATCCAAGGTATGTTAATTTTTATCCTACTCTTCACTCGTTGTGCTTGTTTGATGATATCTTTTTGCATTTTTTTTGTTCATTATATCTTGATATTCTTTATCCATCACTACATTCCCTTCTAGAATGAATTTATAATTGTAGTTTCTAAAATTTTAGACGTTTATTGACCCTTTAAAGAATTTTCCTACTTCCTTGTAGTGTATTAAGACTTCAACACACTGATTTTATCCATTCAGGTAGGTGGATCCATTCTTTTTTCCTTTAAACATGGAACAACGAATATTTGAAATTTTTTAATCTATGTTTTTATCTGAAGTAAATTCTATTATAATTATCCATGATGGGGTTATGGATTTATAAGTGTTTTTATTAAATTTTCATTGACATGAAAGGATCTTTTCTTAAGTTTTAATGTTTTAAACTTCCTTCCATGGAAATAATGCACCCAAAGTCTGTTAAAATGCCACCCATGTTATTTATTCAATAATTGAAATGGATTTCAGTTAATGATTTATTATGAATTATAAACATTTCCATTATATTTTGATCATGTATTTATATGAGTTATATCATTTTAGGCTAATTTTTAGGATTATTTTCACATTATAAAAGAATGTGTAAGAATTGTTTACTTTCATTGTATTAAATGTTTTTTATGGGTTTAAAATTTAATTTTTGTTGTCTTTTGTCGTATCATAAAATAAAATAAGCTATGTTTGACATGTTTTCCCAAATTGATAAATATGTTGTGTTATATACACCCTTTTTAGACCCCTTATTTATTCATAAGTGAAAATTTGTTTGTAATTGTAACATAGATTGATCATGGGTTATTGATATCAATATATTTTATATATTATTATGAAGGGGTTGTTCATTAAAGGGTGTTTAAATTTGTGAGTGAGTTATGCTTGTTGAAATATTTAACTAATTATTTTTATGGTATTGAGATGTGTTATATTATATTTTTCACCTCCACTTACATGTCATGAGAAACCTTGGGTATCTTGGTGAAAGATATATGCAAGAGTATCGCACTAGTATATGATCACACTCAGTACTAAATAGCTTCTATTAAGGGGTATTTACCAATTTATCTATTAATTTGTTCGGTAATATCCATTAATATATATGTTATTAATGGATCTTCAAGGTTCCTAAAAGATTGTACATAAACAATTATTATAGTTACATTTAATAATAATTTCCTCACATATCATGTCTAAATGTAATATTTTTGTACATTAAATTATACAGGAAACTATTAAATTTTGAAATTATTGTTTCACTACCATAATTAATGGAAATAAGAGATATTGGAATATTATATAACTTAAATTCCATTAATATGTTTGGGATTCATTTTTTCCATTCTAAATTGTGTTAAAGTATTAAATTATGACTCTAATACCAAATGTGAAATCCTTGTTTATTTCCAACCCCAGAAATGGAACAATATCTAAGAGTAAATATCCACCCAAATTTGGATTGATAATCTCTCTTGATGGAATTTCATCTTGAATTTGTGAATACTTAATGTAGTCTAGAAATCAATATAATATGAACTCAATCTTTATACACTTCTTTAAGAATAAAAATATTATAACTATAAATGTCCAATAATCCATGCTAGAATTTATAAAATAAAAATTCATTTGGAAAACCACCAATGTGATATTGGGTTTATTATATTATATTACATATATTAAAGAAAAAACTACCCTAGAATGTTCTTATTGTGATTCGACTATGTGTGTATTAATAAACAAATTAACACTACAGTCAAATTAATTATTTTAGTCAATGAATCTAATAAGATTAAATTTATTCTACATATTCACAATATAGTGAGACTCACATAAATAATAACCCCCACTATGTATTCTTACATTAATAATTAGTATAGTATCTATTATCCTAATTTTAACATTTAAATCATGGAGGGTAAGTGTTTATTCCTCTCATTAATACTAGTCTTGTTGTTTCTAAAGACTAATACAACACTTACATAGATACAAATCATAACATATTATTAATTTATGAACATTAAAAAGTACACTTATCAATATTATTATGTAAAAATACATGAGATAAAATAATAGAATCATACTACTCATGTTGTTTAAGTGTTTCATTAATACCAAAAGTATATTAAACTAATTTACATAATTTATTTTAAATATATTATAAATAAAACCTTCATATTATTATATGTAAATTTATATATTAAAATTTCCAATTAAAAACACATATTTAACACCCATTTAATTAACATGCAAATTATTTATCAAATTGAAAAGAAACTAATATTCTCGTTGTTGTAATTTAAACTGAATGAGTATAATTATCAAAATAACCAATCCATTTCATTTTTTGAAACCTTAGATTAATAATCTTGATTTAAAAACTTGAATGTTATCATTAGATCCATGTAAGATTCTAAATTGACATTAACAACCAATATGACATGAATAATTTAGAAAATTTGTAAAGATGAAGGTATTATTTATTTTAATAGAACCAGTTTCATTAATAAATGATTCTTTCTATAACAAATCATATTTTTAATTCAAAACTTGTTTATATAACTTGAGATCATAATCTATGGTTAGAACCATAGGATATTATTTCATAATGTTATTATGTTGATCTCTATAAATAATAAAAATGAAGGATTTAAAATATTTTAATTCATGATATGGACGTTGATGCTTTCTAGTTCCTGTATACCATTTAGGTCAACTTAATAATCATCTTTATGCTCTACCATTATATCATAAATAGATGAAACACTAGTAATATATCTACTTGGAACAAAATTATTTTAATTAACTTTATCAACTTTATTCTTAAAAATGTATAAAACACTAGATTCAAAAAATGAACTTAGCTTCTATGTGGATTATTTGATATGATTTATTATTTTTTTCTATAAGAAAAAAATTTATTTATCTTTATAAGTTTAAGTTTTAGTCCTTTTAAGAATATAAAATATTAAAAACTCTAAGGATACACATTATTTTATATATAAATGATCCGGTTTCATCCTCATAAACTTCATCTCCCGAATATTTATAAATGTATTTTGTTTCTTGAGACTCGCCCCATCTCTTATATGTTTCCTAAACTACTATGAGTATTAGTCATTCAAAATGATCTCTAGTACCTAGTATGGGATTAATAATACTTAGAGTAGTTCAGGAAATATAGTTTTATGTTCACAAGACATGGGGGATGAGTCACATGAAAAAAAATCAACAATTAATATTCAAGAGATGATGATGAGGAGGATTATAATTTATTATAACTTTTAACTTTGGATGAATTAATAGGATAAAACATACCATATTTGAGTAATTATTTTCTTAAATTCAATTACCCATTATCTTTAAAGAAGATTAAAATTATTTTAAACAATCAAATGTTGTGTTCCACTTATTATAATTATCTATAACTTTCACCTTTGATAATAAACATTTTATTAGAATTTATTTATTTATTGTAAAGAATGAATATTTTATGAACATAATAGGATGGATATGAGTCAAAAATTAATTCATGGTAGTATAATTATATATGATTATGAATATTGAGTTAATGAGTTCATCACGTTTTTAATAGAGAATGCATACAACCCTTCTAAAATCATTTTCCCATGTTTATGTTTTTGATATTCAAGAAAAAATAATCCGAAGGAGGTGGAAAAATATTAGATTTTTCATAGAATATATCAGAGTTATAAATGTTGAACTAAAAATGGGGAAAAACTAAACATGCACACCAATTTGGATGATAATGTGGTTTATGGATCATTTTATATGAATACTAGTGTAAATGATGATTAAAATCACATGGAAGAAATGAAAATAGTAATTGAAGATGACCTTTATGATTTTCCAATTTGTTCAATAAGATAAATGTATATGAAAAGAGACTATTGTATACATGTTTTACTAAATACACAATATTGTTGGAAGTATTTATGTTATATAATTAGAAAGCTGGAAGTAGATTGAACGACACTAGTTTTATAGAACTACTTGGTATCTTGAATGAAATGATTTTAGAAGAAAATGGAATTACCCATCCAACATATGATTCTAAAAAAATTATAAGTAAAATGGAAATGATCTATAAAAAATACATTCTTGTCTAAATGATTGTATATTTTGTCTCAAGGACCATGAATCAACCAAAGAATTCCCTATGTGTGGTGCAGGTTGATAAAATAAAATTAAATCTCATCCTTCAAAAGTTCTATGGAACTTTCTTATCGTTACGTGATTCATAGGAATATATAGATTTCATAAAACCATCAAAAAAATACATGGTTTGGAAGTAAAATAATTAATGACGGGAACCTATTTCATCCAACAAATTCACCTCAATAGAAGAAAATTGATTAATAGTATACAAAATTTGAAGATGAGCTGAGAAAAATTCATCTTGCATTGTCTATATAAGGAATAAATAATTTTGGATTATTGAGTTATACTCATTGTACATGGCTCTTCATATTTGTAAATTATAACATTCCACCATGTTTTTTCATGATGTGAAAATAAATTATGTTTTCTTTTCTTTAATTAGGACCAAAGAAACCTGATAATGATATGAATGTCTATTTTTATCCATTGATCAAAGATCTGAAATTGATGTGTGATATATGTGTTATCGTATATGATGGTCATAGAAGTGAAGAATTTATATTGAGGTCTATGTTGTTTGGGATGATAAAAGACATTCATACTTATGGAAATTTATCAGGCTATAACATTAAAGTAATGTTGGGATGTCCCATTTTTAAAGAATGCACACACTCAGTTTGGTTAAAACATTCCTTAAAGACTATGTTGTTATGATATCATAAATTTTTACCTCAATGAAATAAATACCAATATTTGTTGATAACATTTGATGATAATATTGAATAAGGTACATTACTATCTCCACTAATAGGTGATCAACTATTTGATTAAGTAAATTATATTGAATCTATTTTTCTTAAACCATTTTTTAAAAACATTGCGAATTAAGGATGGAAAAAGAGATCAATTTTCATTGAATTATAGTTTTTGAGTTGTTTATACCTCAAAAAATTTCTTAATGTCATGCATGTAAAAAATATATTTGATTGTGTTATTGGAAAATTTCTAAATGTTCTTAGGAAGATGAAATATGTAATCAAGTCAATATTAGACATGATTAACATATGGATAAAGGAAGATTTGACACTAATGATGGGTAAATGGTGGAATTTTCTTCCTCTAGTAACTTACACACTATCCAGAATAGAAAAATTAAATATTTCCATTTCCTTAATTGTGTAAAATTTCAATCCAGGTATTCATAAAAGACCAATAATGTCATGTTAATAACTAATTTGAAGTTACATGGTGTAAAATCACACGATTGTCATGTTTTGATGTAATAGTTTACACCGGGTTATTTTTGTTTCCTTCTGCCAAAAAATGAATGGAATACATTAACCAGACTCCCCTTATTTTTTCAAATCCATATGCAATAATTTTATATAACTTACAAAGTTTCCAATCATGAATAAAGAGGATGCAGTCGTATTATATGAATTAGAGATGTTACTTCCACCATCATTATTTGATATAATGGTCCACATAACAGTTCACTTTGTTAGAGAGGTTCGACTATGTGGTATCTCCCATTATAGATATATATAACCCATTTAACAGTACATTTATATTTTAAAAGGGTATGTAAAGAATTGTATTTCTACAGATGGTTGTATTGTAGAATGATATATTGTCGAAGAAACAGTTGAAATCTACACCGATTATCTAGCATATATTGATAGAATAAGTCTCCCAAAGTCTCATCACATAGGATTCCTTGTGGTTGAAGGGATTTATGGAAGATATATTATTAAAATTAACTTTATAGAGTAGGAGGAATTTCACCATTACATTTTACATAATAGTGATGATATTAATCCATACATTAAAGCCCAAAATGAAATCCTTAGAGATTTGAATCCCTCAATGATTGAAGGATGGATATCAAATACAAATAATCAATAGTTTATGGGATGGTTTTGAGATAAAATTTATAAGGAGTTATTTGAAAATCCAAATTCAATTCCCAAATGACTTTGATGGCTAGCCCGGGGACCTAATAAAAATGTTATATCTTACATTGGTTTTGTAATCAGTGGTCACATATTCTATATAAAAGAACACAATGACAGTAGTAGGATGAAAATAGTGGAGTTACAGTTATGGCGAGAGGGATTCACATATCTGGTTCTATGGATAGAAATCCAATTTATGAAAATATTTCCTATTTTGGTATTATCGAATAGATATACAAGTTGTATTATACTACATTTCAATTTCCACTTTTCCATTGTAAATGGGTTGAAAATAGTACTATAGTAAACTTTTATTAAGTTCACTACATGAATATGGATATTAGTGTGGAAGGGGAAAATATGAGACCTTTATAATGGAATCACAAGAAGTATGAGTATTTCATGTTTCAGATCAAACAAACAAGAATTGGTTTATTGTCCTACTGGTGACTAAAAAATATCAAGTCAGACTAAAATTAAATCGAGGATGACCCTTTCACCAGGGGATCACAATTAGGTCATATAGATTCCAATATAGAAAATGTATTGTATGTTATAGGGGACCATAAATAGGGTATTTTGATTATTGATCAGGGATCCAAATAACTAAAACCTTTTAAAAGGAAAGAGAGTTCAATGAGAAAGAGAACTTGTTTTTAATATACTATGTTTTCCATCATAAAATTATATGTTCTCTATTGAATTAACATAATCTAAAGTAATTGTTTGAATACGCATGCATAAAATGTCTTGTGTAAATGATGATGCTATAAATACTATGGAATAATAGACTTTAATGAAGGAAAACCATTTGGGAAGTCGTAATGGTAAGGTTACGATATACTTTCTCTATTTTATAAAAGATTATATAATGAAACATTGATTTAATGTTAATTATTCTATGAAGAGTTCATTTATTTTAGAATATTATTGTCTATATTTCATTCCATTAGGCACCAACACATCCACATAATTCTTCTCCTTTGATACCTTTCCCCTTATTGTAGTGTTAGTATTTATTACTTTCCATCAAGTTCCCTCAACATACATTATATGAAGAGAATTAATATTTCCTCTAATCAATAAATACAGAAATATTGATGTTTTCATATTAATATCATCTCCATAGAATTAATTTAATATTTTTTTTAATTTATTCCTTTTTAGTATTATTCACACAAGACTTGTTTTCTTATAAAAGTAGATTATTTTGATCGAGTTGGGGGTGGTTTTCTCAAAGATGCTCATGCTGATGAGAGATTAAACATTGAGGCTGCAATTGAGATAATAAAAATAAGGTAATCTATTAAAAATGTATACAAACATCATCAAAAGGTGAATTATTACTACTTATTTAATTAATTTTTTCATCATTTTAACTAATATTTGTAAATTAATTTTCTTATCATTTTTATCTAAAACTTATTTAGTTTTTTTTCACAGATATTTTGGGATGTCATATTTTTCATTCAACTATTTACTATAATCCATAAAAATTATAAGATGTTCCTTTCTTCTAATGATACCACACTTATCATTGCATTTATTTTTTGAACTAGCAATAATTCATATTGAGTCGATGTTTTAGATGAAAAACCATTCTTGTTGGTGAAGATAAAAAGTAATCATAAGGAGTTCCCCCATACCCTGATTTTTTTGTGATGTATCTTTATATAATGAGCATGAGACACTCCTATACTCTTTTGGTTTTCAATAATAAGAAACGTTTTTCAGCTAAGAAAATCGAATCAATATGTAGTCTTGGCTGTTTAAAAAATAAAGGAAATGAAAATCATGGTAACATTAGAATTTATTATTATCTTTATAATTTAATATAATGATCCATAAGTCATTTGTGTCATGTAGGAATCATCCACACCTCAATCCGACACATGGCGTGACTGGTATGACCCCAAATACATCTTTTATATTTAAAATTAACATTAATATTAGTTAAAAAGAAAACTAAAATACTCAAAACCAAGAAAAAACATCAGTATTGTATTGATACATTAGACAATTATACATAATTATTTTTGATGAGTAACAATTAGCATCATATCAATATCATACATGATGTTATTTATATGACTCAAATTGTATGTTATCAGTTTTAAATTGAAATTTTAGTTCAAATATTGTCACTCCATAAAAACTAAAAAAAACATTATCATATTGTGTTAATAATTTGGGAAAATTATTCTTATGTCATCTTTAACATAGAGGAATCTGTCTCACTTCAAATGGACACACAAAGTGATAAGTATCACTAAAATTGCATATTTCCTATTTAAAATGAGATTTTAGTAGAGAAAAAGTGACATACTCAAAACAGATCAAATGAATGAATTTTTTTATAATAATATAGGAAAATTATTGAAAATTAATTTAAAAAATATAAGAGTCAACCATACCTCAATCCAACATATGTTGTGACCGATATGACTTCAAGTGTATCTTTTATTTTAAAATTGACATTAATTTTAGTAAAAAGTCTACTGACATTCTCATAACCATGAAAACACATTAATATTGTGTTTATACTTTATTAAAATGATCTATAAGTCATTTTTAATGTATAAGAATTAGTTGTACCTCAATTTGATATATGATGTGGCCGGTATGAACTAATGTGTCTGCTATTAGTTTAAAATTGGCATTTTAGTTCAAAAAGTGCAACTCACTAAAAAAATAAAACATTCTTCAATTGTTTTGATGATTTATAAAAATTATTAATAAGTCTATTTGGGTGTGTATGAATTAGTTTCATATCAAAATGACACATAGTGTGACCAATATAACTCAATGTGTGTGATTCTTGTTTAAAATGATATTTTAGTAAAAAAAAGGTTATATACTCAAAAATGAGCCAAAACAATTGAAATATTTTATACTCTAGAAAAAACTATCCATATGTCATTTGGAATATTTAAGAATCATATTCACATAAATCCATCACATGGTTCTACTGATATGACATGAAGTGTGACTTTTTATTTAAAATTGACATTAGTTTTTGTAAAAAAGACAATTGACATTATCAAACTAAGAAAAAGAATTAAATTTGTATTTATATTTTAGGAAAATGATCCATATTTAATTTGTGATGTAAATAAATTACCCATACCTCATTCTACTACAAAATGTTCCAAATATGAATCAAAGTGTATGTTATCACTTTAATATTGACAATTTAGTTCAAGAAGTTTCGCCCACTAAAAACAAAGAAAACACAATCGTATTGTCTTGATAATTTATAAAAAATGATTCATAGGTCGTTTGTGACATGTAGGAATCTTTCTTACATCAAAAAAATACATGATGTGACCAGTATGACACAAAGTGTTTGTTTCCAATTTAAAATGACATTTTATTGAAAAAGACATGAGATGTACACAAAACAAAGAAAACACATTCCAATTTTTTAGATAATACAGAAAAACCATCTACAAGTCATTTATAACATGTTGGAATCATCCAAACCACAACTCAATGCACATTGTGATCGGTATGACTCCAAGAGAATCTTTTAATTTAAAATTGAAATTACTTGTATTAAAAAAGATAACTGACATAATCAAAACTATGAAAAGACATTCAAATTGTTTTTTTTACTTTAAGAAAAATGATTAATAATTCATTTTTGACATACATGAATTAGTTTCACCTCAATCCAATACACAATGTGCCCGATATGAGTCAAAGTGTTCATTATCAGTTTTAAATTGACATTTTAGTTAAAAACTTGTCACTCACTGAAAACTGATGAAATATGGTCAAATTGTCTTAATAATTTTGAGGAATGATTTATAAGTAATTTTTGAGTTGTAGGAATCAGTATCACATAAAATTGACACATGAATAAGGGGCGTGTTCCCATTTTGCAATGGAATTTTAGTAAAAAAGACATATGATGTACTCAAAAAAATAAAAACATTCATATTATTTTAGTAATTTAGAAAAATTATCTATAAGTCAATTTTTATGTTTATGAATTAGCCGCACCTCAATCTGATGCCCGATGTGACCGGTTTGAATCCAAAATACATCTTCTCAATATATATGTTTCATTTTTGTTTAAATCACGCATCGCATCGCCAAAACATTGCAAACAAGACTATATTTTTTTAATAATTCTATTTAATATTAAATAATTATTTTCATTTTTAGTTATATATTCTACTTATTTAGTTATTTTTCATATAGATAATGATTGAATAAAAACACGAAATGGTGTGACAAGCAAGAATCAACCAAAAATCAATTTGATATATAGTGTTCCTGGTATGACACAATATTTATTTTAAAATTACAACTTTCACTTTAATTTATTTATTTATACAATTAATAAAACAATAATTTTTTTCATATAACTATGTGTTATTTTTATCAACTAGGGGTCATTTTTCCGGCAATAACATGAGTTGGCGTCAAGGGAAAATGAAAAATTAACATTGATGTTTTTAGATGTATTTAATATTTTATAATTACTCATGTAATTTTATAAATCAATGTTTTAAATGCCTATAATATAGTATTTTTTATTAAATTTTGGTTATAAATTTTATTCCATTTAAATTCTATATTGGTATTTGATTTTTCTACTTTATGGTGTTATTTCTGGGGCTACAACATGTCATTATAATACATTACACTGATGTTGCAGTGCACTATTATAGAACACTTCAATATTCCCCTTTATCATATCTATTAAATATGCTGATAAAGGGGACCTTTATCAGGGATTTTCTATCGCTAATAAATTCTTAGGTTTTTTAATCTCCCTTCAATAGTCAGTGCTTTTCTATCATCGATAAAGGATATTTTAGCATTGTTAATAGCATGTTTTATAGTACTGATATATATAAAAACCAGAGTGAAGAAAACCAAATATATGAGAATATTTAATTTTAATGAACAAGGATTTAATTCCAAAATACCTATTTTACACATTAATGGGATTTGTTAGTGAATATTAAAATCTATTTTAGTGTAAAAGATCCCTATAAGATGAATTATATATGATATTTAAGAAAAGAAATACATATGAGAGTATTTATATTGAAAGCTCATGGTTTAACTTCATATATCATTTTTATATAGCTTACTAGAATTTTTTAGTGGAGATAGAAATAAGTTTTAATAGGCACACTATAGCGACCCTAGCCTTTTACACATAACATTTCAAGATTTAAAATAGAAATCATCATCAGAGTACAAGCCAAGGATCGCTAAGTCTAGTGTCTTGGAAGACTAGGTACATATATCACAAAACATGGGGCTAAAAACACTTCTTTATTTTATCATTATAATGAGCTCCTAACTCCCTTTGAGCCCTTACATCTGCATAGGGTACCCTGGGGAACACATGAACAAAGGGATGAGCTAAAAAGCCCAGTAAGGAAAAGAACATAAGAATAAACTTTAAGCACATGAGTTAGGAGGCTTGACATAATGATATTGGAAACATGAAACATATGGAATCATAACATATAAACATGGGATCATAAAAACATGGAATAAAATAATCATGGGATCATATAAGCATGAGATTATATAAGCATAGTTTCATAGAGAGGTGACATAAACTTTAAACATGACTTTAGTACAAGTCAAGGCTAACCACCAATCTTGTTTCCCATAGTAGCACAAGCCAAGGCTAACTGCCCGGACCGTTTTCCCATAATCTTCCCATGATACATTAACATTACCCAATGCATTAGAGCGCTATCTGGATGCACCCATCTAATATTATTCATGTATATTCTTCCCACATAAAAATCTCACATAATCAATCACACATAAACAAAAGAGTACCCAAGGAAAGAAATGGGCACACAATTACGTCATGAAGCATAATAAAAAGGGACGTAACATACAAGAATCCATGAAAGAAAGGACTTAAATAATAAATAGACATTAATAATGTATAAAGGCATAAATCATGACAATAGATATCAAACGTAAGTGATAACATGTAAAAATATTTTTTAGGAATCTTTGAGTCAAACTATTTTAGTGCGGTTTAAGAAAACATCAAATATATCTTAAAAGTAAAAGCGGCATAATATTTTCTAATAAAACCATAAGTAAACTAGGAGGGTTTTCATGATAAAAATACTGATTTTATAAAGACAAATTTTACTTAAAATAGTGGATATAGTACACTTGATAATAAGAAAGAATTCGGGAAGTTCCCTTAAAACGGGTTCACTTATCGGGAATTAATGAGGAGAGAATTACTTAAAAGAATGTGTATCCCTAAAAGAGAGTGATGAAAGAGTCTTGATAAATATACTTGGAACGTGTGCACAACATTTAGAGTATTCACAAGAAAAGATAACATCATTTTGGTAGAAAGGTAGATAAGACAACTCGAAGGAATAAAAGAGGTTCGGGTAGAATTCTTTACGGATTATCAGTATGGTATCGAGAGTACTTGAGGGGAGATTAGTGAGAGAGGAAAGGGAATTATCATCACTTATACATAAAGAGTGTAGTATGTTTAAGGTTCAAAATCATACCCCATAATTAATAATTACACACAACATGTCCTAACATAGTGAACAATCTTGAATATGGGTGAAATTGAGAGGATACCTTACCTTAGGTCTGTTGGTGTTCTCCATTTGATATTAATGACCTTAATAGTCAAATTAGGTTTATTAATAAATAGTTACAGAAAATTATCTAAAATTAAAATATTTTTTATAAACTTTTTATGTTCATTTATACCCATTTTGATTGATTGTAAGGTTCAATTTCATTGTTCGAGTCTGTTTGATTCATTTGTTTTATTGATCGGTTCAATTGTATTTAGGTTCAAATAAATTGTAAGATGAAAGTTTCTGTCCAGAATTGAAGTTATATAAAATTAGTAGACATCTAGTAGGTTACATGGTTACAAAATCCATTTTGTTAATTAGAGTGAAAAAGAACCTTTACAATAAACATTAATGATAAACACTTGAATTAATTTTAACGATTTTCCCATAATTGACTTGTTTTGTATTATTGTTTTATATCATGAGTGTTTGAGGATTACAGAACCTTAAAGAGGACATATAACATATATAATAATCTGGTTCAACCATAACATAAATGGTTTCATGACCAGAAACAAAATGATAAAAGAATTGAAAACACATTATCCATGATATCGGTAATTTGACACATCACAGACGATGTTTTAATTCTAGAATGTGAGGGAGAGGAGGAGAAGTATGATGCTTGAAATTTTCCATAAACATGATTAGAATCCAGAATATATGATATTTTGTATCTTTCATGTCTTTTGGATAATGGAAGGGGAAGAGGGTATAAGAAAATAAAGAAAATGAAAAAAAAACTCTTGGAAACGAAAGAGGGTTCTTACCCTTTGATCTCCTCTCTTTGAGACTCCTCTTAGGGGCTTTGATTTTGGTCTTTTGGAAAGACCAGAAATACTTGGACGTAGAGAAGGATCTAGGGAGGGTATTTGGATAGAATTTTGGCTAGGAAAAAGGCTTGATAGGTGTTATGAAAAGATGTAAGGAGAGAGGGTATTTATTGTGAAGGAGGAGAGGGTTTTCCCAATTGTTTATTCAATAGTTTATTAATTTCCCTCAAGATAAGGAATAGTGATGATTCCTTGAACAAAAATAGAAAATTTAGCATGTGAATCCGAACCAATTGGTCTTATATTATCATAACATCAGCATGACTTCATAATTAATGTATTTTTCTTATTTTGTGAATTATCGTATTTCACTATTCATCAAAATTTCAAGTATTTTAGAAAAATTCCAAAAATTATCCCTAACCATTTTACGATGTGTAGAATCCAAAAATGAAGTCATTTTTTCAAAAATAATTTTCTAAATTTTAATATTTTATTAAAATAATAATTTATTATCAAAACCAGTTTTAAAACATTCATTAACTCATTCTAAAATATAGGTATATTGTACATCCAACTTTAATATTATTTTCATACCACCATAGGTGAGGTTAATATTCATTAGGGTATATCAATATTCTAAAGGTTATGTTACTATTCATTAGGGTTGGTTACTATTCATCAAAAATTATTTTTCATTTATTAGACTCCAAAAAACATCTTGAACACAACCGTGTATGCCAGATTTTTTAAATTACAAACATAGAAGTGAAAAAATTATGTTTAAAGATCACTTATCACTTAGTAGTTCATTATGTTGTTCTTTCATGAGATTTTATGAAATAAATATAAGAAGGGAATTTCCATTTAAAAACATTGCGCCGTTACATTCTCCCCCCTTATGAAATTTCACCCTCGAAATTTCTTTTTACATACTAAGCTGAAAACCGGTGTGGGTACTTTTCCTTCATTGCTTCCTCCAATTCCCATGTTGCTTCCTCAAACTTATGGTTCCTCCACAACACTTTTATAAGATGGGTTGTCTTGTTGTGAAGAACCTTATCTCTCTAATCAAAAATCTTTACTGGCTGCTCCTCATAGGAGAGATCATCTTCCAACTACACCACCTCTGAGTTTAGTACATGTGAGGGATCAGGTATGTACTTCCTCAAGAGTGATACATGAAAAACATCATGAAATTGAGCCATATTCGGTGGAAGTGCAAGCTGATAGGCCACGACTCCTATGCATTCAAGGATCTCAAAGGGGCCAATATACCTTGGGCTTAGCTTCCCTTTCTTCCCAAATCGCATGACTCTCTTCCATTGAGATATTCGAAGGAAGAATTTATCTCCAACGTCAAACTCCAAGTACCTTCGATGGTTTTCAGTATAGCTCTTTTGCCGACATTGAGCAGCTTTGATGTGTTTCTGGGTGACTTGAACCTTCTCTGTCATCTCTTGAACAAGATCGGGTCCAAGTAGCTTTCTTTCTCCAACTTCATCCCAAAAAGATGGAGTTCTACATCGTTTTCCATACAGAGATTAATATTGAGAAATTTGAATACTCGATTTGAAGCTATTGTTGTATGAGAACTCAACCAATGAGAGATTCTGATCCCATCCACCTTTAAATTCTAGAGAGCAGCCTCTAAGCATATCTTCAAGCATCTGAATAGTTCTTTCAAACTGGCCACCAGTTTGGGGGTGATAGGTCGTGCTAAAATTTAATTCAGTACTCAAAGAATGATAAAGGCTCCTCCAGAATTTAGATGTGAACCATGGATCATGGTCAGAGACAATTGAGAGTGGAACACCATGCAGTGTCACTACTTCCTTCACATATAACTTTGCAAGTTGTTCAATCAAAAGATATTCCTGAATAGCGATGAAATGGGATGTCTTGGTGAGTTGCTCAACAACAACCCATATCACATTATTTTCCTTCGACGTCTTCGGGAGACCCGTGACAAAGTCCATAGTAACATTTTCCCATTTCCACATGGGTATAAGAAATGGCTGCATCATACCTTTGGACTTTTGTCACTCATCTTTAACTTGCGGACATACCAAACACCTTGATATATATTCCACAATCTCATTCTTCATGTTATCCCAACAGAAGTGTTCTCGGAGATCATAATACATTTTGGTACTCCCAGGATAGATAGAGAAGGTTGAGATATGTGCGTCATTCAACAGCTCCTTCTTTATCTCTGGATCAGATGGTACACATAATCGTATCCCAAATCTTACAACTCCTTCCTCATCAATTTTGAAATCAGAGGATTTCCCATTTTTAACAGCTTCCACCCTTTTCTGAATTTCCGCATCTTTTCTTTGTGTAACCTTTATTTTCTCCATGAGGGATGGTTGAGCAATCATTTGAGAAAGGATTGATGATGTTCCTCCCTTAATTATTCCCATGTCCATCCTTTTCCAATCTAAGAAATTCGGATCCTTTTCTATTCTCGTCATTGATAAAGATGTATGATCTTTTCTACTTAGAGCATCCACCACCTTGTTTGCCTTACCGGGATGGTATTGGATTGAGCAGTCATAATCCTTGATGAGCTCTATCCATATTCATTTGTGCATATTAATCTCTTTCTATGTGAATATATGTTTGAGACTCTTATGGTCCATATATATCTCACATTTTTTCCCATAGAGATAATGCCGCTAGATTTTCAAGGTAAAGATCACAACCGCTAACTCCAGATCATGCGTTAGATAGTTTTTCTCATGTATTTTCATCTCCCTTAAGGAATAGGATATCACTTTATCATTTTGCATCAGCACACATCCTAAGCGCTTCTTAGAAGCATCACTATACACCATAAAGAGTTCACCACTGGTAGGAAGTGTGAGTAATGGCGTAGTGATAAGCCTCTTTTTCAACTCCTTGAAACAGTATTCACACTCTTATGTCCAGGAAAACTTTACTCCCTTCCGTGTATGCTTGTTCATTGGGATTGAAAATCATGAAAAGTTCTTCACAAACCGTCAATAATACCCATCTAGACCCAAAGAGCTGCAGATCTTTGTTACAGAAGTTGGTTTGGGCCACTCTTCAATTTCCTTCTTCTTGGAAGGGTCCACAGATATCCCTTTGCAGGTGATAACATGCCCCAAGAATGATACTTCCTCCATCCAGAACTCACATTTACTGTAATTTTCATATAACTTCTCCCTTCGCAAAGTCTTTAACACGGTTTCCAAATGCTTCTCATGTTGCTCCTTGCTCTTAGAGTATATCAGAATATCATCAATAAAGACTACCACAAATTTGTCAAGATAATATCTAAAGACTCTATTCATTAAATCCATAAAAATTACTGGAGAATTAGTGAGTCCAAAGGGAATAACTATGAACTCATAGTTTCCATACCTCGTTCGAAAGACTGTCTTGGGAATATCTTCATTCCTCACCTTTAGTTAGTGATATCCTGACCGAAGTTCCACCTTAGAGAAATAACTAGCCCCACACAGCTAATCGAACAAGTCATCTATACATGGAAGGGGATACTTGTTCTTTATTTTGATTTTATTGAGCTCACAATAATAAATGTAGAGGCGCATTGATCCATCCTTCTTCTTGATGAAGAGGACTGTAACACCCCACGGTGAAGAACTCAGTCCTATAAAACCCTTCTCCATATTCTCCTGTAATTCTTCTTTATCTCTTCTAGCTCTACAATGGCCATTCTGTAAGGTGTCTTTGAGATTGGCAGAGATCCAGGGATAAGCTCAATTGAGACCTCAACCTCTCAATCAGGAGGAAGACTAGGAAACTCTTCATGGAATACATCAGTGTAATCCCTCTTGATGGGCATGTCTTCAAACATGATTCTCTCCTACATCTCAATCATTTGAGCTAGATATGAATGCTCATAAGGAATCAATATCCACACTTGAGATGATGATTCAAAAGGAGATTCATCTTCTTCCTTGCACTCGTAAATAATCGGAGGATGCTTCGGGATGTGGAGAGTAGTCTCCCTTTCCCGACAGTTGATGTTGGCCTTGTATAAATATAGCCAATCCATGCCCAAGATAGCGTCAAATTCCACTAAAGGAAGTATAACAAGATTTTCTGGGAGGTTTAGTCCATAAACATTAACCGAGGAAAAGTTATGAACCATGGATGCAATAATTTCCCCATTCACTGTTCTCACAGATAACTTTTCCTCTAAATTTTGAGGGGGTGTTTGAAAAGTTCTACTAAACTTTCAAGATATGAAAGAATGTATTGAACCAGAATCAACTACGACCTTCTCTATTATTGAATGAATAACAGGTGTACCAGTGACCACATCATTTTCCGGCCCCACCTCAGTATTATTGATAGCATAAGCCCTTCATTGTTGCCTTGGAGGTTGTTACTGATTGCCTTCGACAACCCTTAGCTTAAGGAAATTGTTCGTATAATGCCCATGCTCCTTGCAGTTATAACTCTGCACTGCAGGATGAGTGTTGATATGAACCTTCATTTCTTCTTCAACATTAGCAAGATTTTTCATACCCCTTTGATAGTTCTTGGCTAGATAACCAAACTTTCCATATTTGAAGCAATTCTTGGTTCCCATCAGACAGTTACCAGGATCCTTCTTCCAACAGTTTTTCCAAAGGGGAAGGTTGGGATTCTTTCCATCAAAGGATTTGTTTAATGGAACACCTATGATGTTTTCCATTTTCTGCTTCTTGTCACTGGGCCCATGAGACCACTGAGAGTCTCCAATCTCCATTTCTACCTTGAGGGCACAACAAACTATGTCCTCATAACTTTTGAAGTCTAGAATCTCCAATGCTTTTCGTAGACTTAGCTTTAGTCCACTAAAGAAGTGATCCACTTTGCTTTCAGTGTTCATGACAATTCCATAGGCGTACCTTGCAAGCCTTGTAATGTTTTCTTCATACACCCCGATGTACTCATCTTCCTTCTGCTTCAGTCCGAGGAACTCTCTTTCCATCTTGAGATGGAGGGTTCGAGGAAAATATTTGTTGAAAAACATCCTCTTGAATTCCTCCCAATCTATAAAATCAATTTCTTATTGGGAATTTGTATTCTTGATCAGTGTTGACCACTGATCATCTTCCCCATCAAAACGATAGACTTCCAGTACAACTTTATCTTATTCCGAGCACTGGAGGGCAGAGAACATCATTTCAATGGAGTTAATCCATTGTTCTGCGATGAGGGGATCAGAAGACCCTCTAAACATGGGAGGACTTTGATAAATTAAGGATTCTACGGCAACTTGCTCTTTCCTTGGAGGATGGGGACATTACACCTGATTAAAGTTTTTATTCATAACTTGTTCCAGGTGAGCAAGTACTGCCTTGGTGTTTTGAGCACCCGCTTCCGTCACATCAGGCATATCATTAGGGAAATCATCACATTGCCTATCAAATTGTTTGTTGGAACGTGTTCTTCTATTTCCCACCATTAACTTTGAAAAAGAACGTATAATTAGAGGTCTTGAATACTTATCTATTGAGCATAGAAAGGAAAATTTGAACATTAAAGGATAAACTTATAAAGAAGAAGTACATCCTAACTTATGATTCCTTAGGTTTATATCTAGGTTATCCTAAATCTATTTCTTATCTTATATTCTTATGGTCTTTTCCCCTTAATAATGGTTTGTACTAAGCTCATGAATCTAACAAAGCATATCCCCCAGGAGTGTCGTAACCAAGAGTGCATCAAGGCCTGTTGTCGTGCACCAGTTCCCGTTCGAGTCTAGCTCAAAGTGGTATTTTTGGGTTTTACCCCTAGGATGCATCTATGCCAGAGCCACCTCTAACCGTTAGTATCCATACATGGATGTATTTTCTTGATAAACCACTTACTCAATACTCAAAAAAATTTGGGAATGTTTTCTAATACTTAGTCCCATCATTAAGGTTCTCACTAAGGTGCTCTATTCCTAATCTCCAAAAATAACTAGACCATCCTCTGATACCAACTATAGTGACCCTAGCCTTTTACACATAACATTTCATGATTTTAAACCTAAATCATCATCAGAGTACAAGCCAAGGATTGTTATGTCCAGTTTCATGGAAGACTAGGTACATATATCACAAAACATGGGGCTAAAAACACTTCTTTATTTTATCTTCATAATGAGATCCTAACTTAATTTGAGCCCTTACATCTACATAGGGTACCCTGGGGAACACATGAACAAAGGGATGAGATAAAAATCCCAGTAAGGATAAGAACATTAGAATAAACACTAAGCACATGAGTTTGGAGGAACAACATAATGATATTGGAATCATGTAACATATGGAATCATAACATATAAACATGGGATCATAAAAACATGGAATAAAATAATCATGGGATCATATAAGCATGATATTATATAAGAATAGTTTCATAGAGATGTGGCAGAAACTCTAAACATGACTTTAGTATGATTCAAGGCTAACCGCCAATCTCATTTCCCATAGTAGCACAAGCCAAGGCTAACCGCCTGGACCGTTTGCCCAGAATATTCCCATGAGACATTAACTTTACCCAATGCATTGGAGCACTATCTGGGTGCACCCATCTATGTTTATTCATGTATATGCTTTCCACATAAATAATCTCACATAATCAATCACACATAAACATAAGAGTACCCAAGGAAAGAAATGGGCACACAATCACGTCATGAAGCATAATAAAAAGGGACGTAACATACAAGCATCCATGAAAGAAAGGAATTAAATCATAAATAGAAATTAATAATGTATAAAGTCATAAATCATGACAATAGATAACAAAATTAAGTGATAACATGTAGAAATAGTTTATAGGAATCTTTGAGTCAAAACATTTTAGTGCGGTTTAAGAAATCATCGAATATATCATAAAACGAAAAGCAGAATAATGTTTTTTATAAAACCAGAAGTAAATCAGCATGGTTTTCATAATAAAAGACTGATTTTGTAAATTCAAATGTTACTTAAAACAGAGGATAGAGTACACTTGATAATAGGAAAGAATTCGGGATGTTCCATTAAAACAGGTTCAATTATCGGGAAGTAATGAGGAGAGAATCACTTAAAAGCCTGCATATCCCCGAAAGAGAGTGATGAAAGAGTCTTAAAAAATAAACATGGAACATGTAAAAAACATTTAGAGTATTCACAGGAAATTATAATATAACATCATTTTGGTATAAAGGTAGATAAGGCAACCCGAAGGAATAAAAGAGGTTCGAGTAGAATTCTTTATAGATTATCAGCATGGTATCAGGAGTACTTGAGGGGGGATTAGTGAGTGAGGAAAGGGAATTATCATCACTTATACATAAATAGGGAAGTATGGGGAAGGTGTGAAATCATACCCCATAATTAATAATTACACACAACATGTCCTAACATAGTGAACAATCTTGAATAAGGGTGAAATTGAGAGGATCCCTTACCTTAGGTTCGTTGGTGTTCTCCACTTGATATTAATGACCTGAATAGTCAAATTGGGTTTATTAATCAACAGTTACATAAAATTATCTAAAATAAAAAATATTCAGTATAACCTTTTTATGTTCATTTATACCCATTTTGATTGCTTACAAGGTTCAATTTCATTGTTCGGGTCCGTTTCTTTCATTTGTTTTAATGATCGGTTCAATTGTGTTCAGGTTCAAATAAATTGTAAGATGAAAGTTGTTGTCCATAATTGAAGTTATATAACCTTAGTGGATATCTATTAGGTGGAATGGTTACATAATTAAGTTGGTTAATTAGAGTTAAAGAGAACCTTTACATTATACATTAATGATTAACACTTGAATTAATTTTAACGATTTTGCCCATAATTGTCTTGTTTTGTATTATTGTTTTATATCATGAGTGTATGAGGATTACAGAACCTTAAATAGAACATATAAAAAATATAATAATCTGGTTCAACCATAACATAAATGGTTTCATGACTAGAAAGAAAATTATAAAAGAATTGAAAACACATTATCTACGATGTCGGTAATTTGACACATCACGGACGATGTTTTAATTCTAGAACGCGAGGGAGAGGAGGAGAAGTATGATGATTGAAATTTTACATAAACATGATTATCATCCAGAATATATGAGATTATGGATCTTTCATGTCTTTTGGATAAGGTAAGGGGAAGAGGGTATAAGAAAAGAACGAAAATGAAAACAAAATGCTTGGAAACGAAAGAGGGTTCTTACCCTTTGATCTTCTCTCTTTGAGACTCCTATTAGGGGATTTGATTTTGGTCTTTTGGAAAGACCAACAAGCCTTAGAAGTAGGGAAGGATCTTGGGAGGGTATTTGGACAGAATTGTTGATAGGAAAAATGTTTGAGAGGTGTGAGGAAAAGAGGTAAGGAGGGGGGTATTTATTGTGAGGGAGGAGAGGGTTTTCCCAATTGTTTATTCAATAGTTTATTAATTTCCCTCAAGATACGGAATAATGATGATTACTTGACCAACAATAGTAAATTTAACATGTTAATCCGAATCAATTGGGCTTACATCAGCAGAACATCATCATGACTTCATAATTAATGTATTTTGCTTATTTCGGAATTATCATATTTCACTATTCATCAAAATTTCAAGTATTTCAGAAAAATCCCAAAAATTCTCCCTAACCGTTTTTTGGCATGTAGAATCAAAAAATTAAGTAAATTTTTCAAAAATAATTTTGTAAATTTTAATATTTAATTAAAATAATAATTTATTATCAAAACCATTTTTAAAACATTCATTAACTCATTCTAAAATATAGGTATATCGTACTTCCAATTGAATATTATTTTTATACCACCATAGGTGAGGTTACTATTCATTAGGGTATATCTCTATTCAAAAGGTTATGTTACTATTCATTAGGGTTGGTTACTATTCACCAAAAATTACATTTGTTTTATTAGACTCCAAAAAACATCTTGAACACAACCGTGTATGCCGGATTTTGGAAAGTCCAAACACAGAAGTGACAAAATTATGTTTAAAGATCACTTATCACTTAATAGTTCATTATGTTGTGCTTTCATGAGATTTTATGACATAAATATAATAAGGGAATTTCTATTTTAAAACATTGGGTCATTACACACACAAAAAATTATCTCATTAATTATTTAATAATAAAATTTAATATGAATCATGATTCTTATTTCAATGAAAAAATACTCGACTCAATTATTAAAATAAATTCACATGTGTGTGTGAAAATATCATCTTATTTTTTTCTTTCTAGTCTATATCTCGTATATATTTTCTACTTCAAAATATCACACCTTAGAAATTTTCTAACAGAACTGATTTTAATCATCATAAATATGTATACATATATGTAAATGGAATTGAAGAAACACCTGATAGCTGGTAATATAAATGTTTAAATCTCAAAGATTTAATTTGAATTAAACTTTTATAATGTTTATTAGGATTTTTCTATAAAGATTAAAATAATTTTCAGTTGATAAGAGCTGAGTAAGTTGAATATTATTAAATTAAACTACATATACCAAATAGGCAGTAGAATGACACACATAAGATGATATTCACACAAAAACACACTTGGGTCTTTAGTAGAATATTTTAATCATTTATTTTCTCACTAAAATTGTTTTGATAATTCAAATTGATTTTTATTTTTATATAATTTACAATATAATTTTTTACATTCATCTTGAGATTGAAATCTTAGTGTTTTTCATACATTTCTCATATTTCTTCTATGAATTAACATTTCTTTAAATTTTAAAAATTCATAGAATGAGATATATCAACATGAATATGTTAAAAAAAATTTAAATTAACTATGAGATTAATTTTTTAGTATTTGGAATGACATACCATTGTGATTCCCTATTCTTCTCCGCCATTATATTAATATTTTTTTTATTTTTTGGGGGTTTAATTTCACAAACTAAATATCATGGTTAGTTATTATGTAATAAGTGTGATTAATCATAATTAATTTTAAATTAACAGATTTCATTATTTTATATATTTTCACGTTAGGGGAGGTGATTTGGAAAATCCATGAAATAATTTGTGGTAAAATAAACCAAACTATTCAAAACTCTAAATGATTCAGTGGGTTTCAATTCAATTTTAATGAACATTATCCATCTAATTGGTACAAAATTTTATGATATGAACCGTTATATCTTACTAATATGTTCATATAATATTAGCAAGAAAAATTTATTGATTTGTTTCTCAAATTGTTACATCATTAATAAAAACTATAACAATCATATTGATGTGTAAAATTTAGAAATATTTATATATATCCTAATATGGACCACGATTTTCTACCAATTTTTATATTATGATAAAAAATTTGATATATAAATACTTTTTAACATTTTAAAAAAATATATATATTGTTCCTAGGAATGTTAAATTCTATGGGGGGAGGTTAATCAAGGTGTATAGACTTTATGGAAATAACCATTTACAATGATCATGTTCTGCCATTAATAAGAATACACCTCTCCCCCACAATGAATATGAAGAATGAAATTATGTTTATATGGACATAAGAAATTATTAATTGGTTCTACTACACTAGGATATTTCCAAGGATTATACATTAATTATTTTATGATTTACAATGTTCACTAAGAACACTCCAAATATCATTAAAATTTAGAGTGGCCACACTTACCCTCTAGATTTAAAACCCTCACAAAGTAAAGAACTCACTAATCCTGTAATAGAAACCATATTGATATTCATGAAATAATAATGTGATTACACTAATGATGGTGTACCAATCATATCATTCATATATGTGATGAAATTCCTATAACTCTCAATGAGGAAATATCTAAGATCCTCCTTAATTATACCTCATTTACTTTCAGGAAACAATGAATTCCATTTTTTATTTTTTTGAAATTGTGATCCTCTATTATGTTTGTTAGAGAAACATATTCCTTCAATCTTGCAATATTCTCAAATTTTTCTTTCTAATATGTCAAAAATTTTACGTGACATGGAGGGTAAATTCAACTAAAATAGATCCTTAATTTTGATTAACATTTTATAATTTGAGCCTTACAAAATCTGTAAATGATATTAACATAAAACTATTGAATTTCAGCATAAATCATCCCTTTTTCTGGGGTGACCATAAAAACCATGACATATTAGGTTTCTCCACCAATACTGATGGATTAGTCTACTATAATCAAAATAGGGTAGAATAATATGAAATTATCATTGATAATAATTTGATTATTTAGTCATATCATCTTAGTATGACCTTTCTTAATGGCGTAGATCACTAGATATCATATTATTCTACTATAGGGAAAACATTACCCTCTATGGCGTTATTTCAATTTCACCCCTATGTATAGAAAGAATGATTTTCAATAAGGATTCCCTCATGGAATGTGTCATTTCCAAAAATAATGACATTTAGAAAACTTTAATTTGGTGTATCACTTTTAGGGAGTGATTCATATCATTATGGCATGATATATCAACATTTAATCATTAAAAATATTGAATTACTCATATATAAACATTAAGTATTATTATTAAGTTCTTGATTTATTATTAATAATATCCATTGTGTCATGGTCTCTTCCCTCTTGGAACAACATGTTAGTTATCCACAATACATTTAATATTACCTGAGAAATGTTATGTCACGATCCTTAATGTTGTGGTGTAATATCTATCATATAGGTATAAAATTAAAAACTTCTCCTAAACACATTAAAATCCCATAGTGTCATTTATTGAGGGATCTATATACATTCTAAGAAAACTATCGAACATATTTTCCAACAAACAAAACAAAACAATTCTTTAAGAAGATAATTACTAAAAATATTTCCATTTGGGATTTTTGAATATCCATTGACACATATTAATCTGTATACTTTAGTACCAAACACCAAAACAAAAAAACATAATACTTCCATATAATGTCTCAATGATTTACTAATAATCTACTCAAAAATCACACGAGTGAAGCTCAGTGCGAGAAACCAGAGTTAAATTACATGTTTATCCTCATGACACATATTTGATCATAATGATTTTCAATAACACTTTATGCCAAACATCATGAAAAAAGTTTAAGTTCAAAGGATCATATAGAAAATGAGAATGGGGCTTTGAATTAGTTAATTTTTTTCAAATTTCATAAATAGTAAAACTAACCTATGAAACATGTTAGATCTTCTTCCTTATCAACTTTTTAGAAAACTGTTGTGCAAAAAGAAATGGAAAAGTAAAAAAATAAACACATGATTTACAGGGTTTGGACTTAGTGTGGGAACGTACATCCTTTCCATAACTACTCCCATCAGTCTATAAAAATTAAATATTATGAATAAGTGAACCCAACGTGTATTAACTAATGTTATAAAAATTATATCTCCCAATATTAAAGATTATATCAACTCCCATCAATTTTAATTAAATTCCTACAACAATTTGGGCTATAAAATAACATGTAAGAGAGAAACATTATTCTCCACAATGAATCTTTTTGGATACTCAATTTTATGTTGGTGGGTCAAATGACCCCCTGTCTGATTAAACCAAACCAAATATAATCAGTTCTATGGAACATTTTTCAACACACATGAATCATAATATAAGTTTTTTTCATTTAAAATACTCTCTTCCATTTATAAACTCATCTCAAATACTCAACCCAATTTTCCTCACACTTATAACCATCTTTATGGACATATAAACTATATCTAGTCTGATATTATGATCAAAATCCATTATCTACAATATCTTTATCAACCCAAAACAAATATTTTTTCCAAATTGACTTTTAACATCAATTATATAGAGTAAAATCTTTTATTCATGGGTGAATAGTGTCATGTAGCATTTTACTTTTCACCTCTATTTAAAGATGATATCATGATAGTAAAGGTGGGAAACTGAAATATTTTCCCATTCACCCAAATTCCAAATCTATGATATTCAATTAACTTTAATCCTCATTTAGAATGGTTCAGACCTTCTAATATCTTATGGTGTCTTCTCAAATATTATTGATTCTTGACAACTCTTCCAAAGTTTCCTATATTTAAATAATATAGAAATCCATTTGAAAGAACAAAACATTATTTCGAAAAAAGGTGATCTGTAAAAATCATCATTTTTTTAATCATGTTAACCCAATTGAAAAACACACAACCAATAGTTCACACATTATAAAAGTTATTTATAGAAATTTATAGTATGAAACATTTCAATTTGGAACTTTGTTCATCATTTTGGTTCTATTGACCCAATTGAAATAAAAAACATGATCCACTAAAAGAAAATATATGATGCTCTATCCAATTCATTGGGACAACTAAAAAAGGATGACATTATCATTATAACTTCTAAATACTTCATTTTTCTACAATGAGAGTCTGGTAAAAAATTTAATATGTTTAACATTTTCATCCAATTTCTCCATTAGTGTATCTTATATTTTTTTATCATAATGTATTTGATGGAAATCTATATATGGTGCTTTATCAATGTAAAAAACTCATCCAATGAATCAGTGATAGAATCTCATATGATGAATTAGTTCCTGATTCCTTATATCAAATCTCCCATTTTAAATATCCTAGAAACTGCCTCAAGACATATTGTAAACATGAAATATTTTTTTAATAACTTTTTTATTTATTAAACTTTTATAGTGAAACAACTTAAAACATCCTATAATATTAAAATATGATATCTTGAGCCTCTTCACATTTTTTTGAAATTTGTGAAACTGTAAAAAATCAGAATATATAAATCACATTAGCATATGATAGGGTGTGTTCGATGACTAGAATCTGATGAACCATACATGATCAACAACATTGAATTTCATCAAACTTCATAATATTAATACTTATTTTATTTTGAAAACGTGTGTGTATAGTTCTTCTCAGACTAATGAGCTACATCTAGAAAATAACTACTTCAGAAACTCCATAAACACAGCCTTATCTTACTTCAGCTATCGATTTTTTATGTTTTATAACATCCCATAAAAAACATTTAATCTTTCATCTTTTCAACATCCTCTGACATTCGACATTTCCATAATTTATGTATTTCAATCAAAATATCAATCCTATGGAATGTGTCTGATGGATTATCCAATTAGGTATCTAATTAATAACTCGATATTTCACTTAAATTAGTTGTATATTCAACAGTTTCTCAGAAAACAAGTCATAAAAATTCAGCAACACATCTTCCAACTAATTTACAACTAAATTCTTTTATAAAATTTTAGTTGGAAATAAATAATTTTTTTAAAGTAACAAATAGGATCTTCAATCCCCCCTTTGTATTTTTTAAAAAATATCGTTAAAAACATTTTTGACTCACCATTTTCAAGACTCATATTTTTAAATATTATTTTATCACAACATTTCACAAAGTTAATGTCTTAACACCACACTAAATGTTAAAGATAATTTTTTTATGGAATTCCATTCGTTGTTTATAAGAAAAATTTAGATTATGAACAGATGAACCCCCCTCAATTTTCCCTTTTTCTCTCATATTTCTTCCCCTCCACCATTTATTTATAACCACATATTCATATTCATTTAATAATTAACGTAATTCGCTTTATAAAAGGATTAACTTATAAAAATTCTCCCCCATTGTTAACAAAATGAAAATAATGGTGGGGGCCATCCTTATGTTGATTAGAAAGAACCTGGAAAAGGATAAACATGATGTAACAACCTAAATTCTAAAAGTCTCTCTTTCAACATTACTTTTGTAAATATGTCACCAATTTCATACATCATTGAAATATATTATAGTAAATAATGTCCACCAGTAACTGTTTCTTTTGTGAAGTTAATATTTATGTCAATATTAATTAATTTTGAGTTGTAGATAAGATTTTTATAAAGATTAATTTTATTTTAATTATCACAATGTATCTTAAATGGTTTTAAAACATAAACTTTCAAATATTCTTGCCAAGCCTTCATCCATGATATTTGAGTATATTCATTTGTAGCTACAACATATTTTGATTCTATTATGCTCAAGGTTATTAAACTTTGTTTCTTACTATAAAAACTCACACAATAATCTCTGAGGAAAAATTTTCCTCCAAAAGATGATTTTTTATAAATACAATCTCTATACCAATCAACATCAGTATAACCATGAATTTTTATATCATAAATTATATTTTATACCATCCCATATGATTTTGTTCCATTACCTTAACTCATATTTCTCTTTACCACCAACATATTAGATTCTTTCAGACTACTTTGATATCTAGCACACAAATTCAAAACATTAACAACATCATGTCTTGAGGCAGTGGGACAAATAATCTTTTCTATCATCCTTTAAAAGTATTTTGACAATTTTTTTTCTATTTTCATATTTACTGAAATTTTTGCTTACTAAAATAAGAGTTGTAACATATTTGGATTCTTCCACCCAATTGTTTTTAACAATTCTATAGAATACTTTTCTTGGGATTAGAAAAGGTATTTTCCTTATTTTGAACTTTTAAACCAAGGAATAATGTTAATTCTACAAACATTTAATCTAAATATTCTTCATCATTTCCTTATAAAATTATTAAAAAAAAATTCCTCACCTCTATAATTTTTTTTTCATACACATAAAAAATTAAAATTAGGGTGATGAAGTTAACTTCTTTCACATATGATTTTCAATCAAAATTTCTTTTAGAAAAATTAAATATTCTCAAACAATTGTTATGTTCGGAATACTAAGAATGTTGGTATTTTGGTTATTAATATATAATTATTTTATCATCATTTATTCATGTTATATTGTTATTCATGACCATGTTATTGATTAAATGTAATGTTTTTTTAGTTATTTACCACACCATATTGTTTTTTACTTAATAAATAATGATATATTGTACTATATGTTACCCTTAAATAGTATTTGAGATCAACCTTACTTTGTTTCCCTTTCATGGGATATGAAGAAGGAATCAGTGAATGATTCTGAGGATGCAATACATTTTCTTTCACTATGTTAAATTTTTTATTTCATTTTGTAATGAAATACTCAATTGTGTATTTAGTTTTCCAAGGCTTCTAAACTATTAATTTATTTGGTAGGGGATTGCTTGTATCTAACACTAATGTAATATGTAACCAATGATATAAGGACCCAACCTTAAACATTACTTAATCTTTAGTTATTTCAAGAATACACGTTCAGGATCTTTTCAGGTTTATAGTTTTAGAGAATTTGATCATAAATCATGCATTACATTCCACATTTAAACAAAGTTGTTAAATAAAAGATAGTACTCATTTTTTCCATCAATGGAAAAAAATTTAAAATAAATCATGGATACTTTCTTAACACTTCCTTAACACTATCATCACATCATGTACCTTTCCCTTGACCTGTGAAAAACATTTCAAAAACTTGGGATGAGCATAAAAAGCTCAGTAAGGGATATAAAAGTACGAAATGAAAACATTAGTCCATGTAATAAATCATACTTTACTCATAAAACATAAGAATTTTGACATACCTCATAAAATCATGAATAAATCATAGAAATCATAAGAGATAAAGGTAACTTGAGGCATTCATAACATTCTTACGTAGGGAGTAACCCTCATGGTTACGTTTGGAATACCCATCATAGTATATTCCCTAAATATCTTCGGAGAAACCTAAACGTTTAACCCCTTCACGTTACCCAATGCATTGAAGAGCTATATCGGCATCACCCACCCTTATTTTATCACGGAACTACCCATCTTCATAACAATGCCCAAGAACCATAACATAATCGTATCACATAAAACAAGCATAAAGGAAACATAACATTTCCACATTTCAATCACAATATATCAATACAACACATTGATATAATAAATAAATTATGAAAACCATTTTCAATACCAAAATAAAAGAAAGGTAAAACATGGTATTTATTTTTCTTTTTAATTATGGCTTATAGAGGAAGCCGAAATTCAAATAATGGTCACATCGGCGGAGAAGTCGTTGTCGCCGCATACGTACGTCAAAAACAGTCCCTTTTGTCATTTAGTAAAAGCATCGTATAAAAAATATTAAATTTGAATAAACGTAAAAGTCAAAGGGTTTTATACATCATATAAAAGAATGTTGTGTATAAAAAAATATTCATTAATGAAAAGAGATTGAGATGAAGTCCATACCTCATGTCCGACTTGACTTGATCGTTCTTTAATCTCCTGAATAATAAACTTGAGTTAATTTCTACATGATTAAGTACCTTTTTCAAGTTCATTATTCCTTTTATATCACTTATTACCATGTTATGAACACTATGTAATTATTTAATTTAATAACGATCGTTTTGTCGATCATTGGTACTTGAGTCAAAAATAAACTATTTATAATTACAAGTTGTTCATGTGGTAAAATATCTATTATATATAGAATTATATTCATGATGTAGATATCATATATATCATATATATCTAGTATATACATGCATTTATAATATTAGATAACATTTAGAATTAAGAAATGAAATGCACCGTTCATGGAGACGGTAAGTCGTACGTACACATTAACGCTACTTTCATTTCTATTTCCTATTTAATGAAATTGAATAATAATGATATAAAGGTGTAGTATAATTCTAGTATAATATCATATATAATATCATTAACTCTATCCTTTATATGTCTCACATATGGCTTTAACGAATCAAATCACTTTGAGGGGGCGGTAGTCCGCACTTCCTAAAATGAAGATATCGTGTTTACCCATAATGGAAGACATAAAGGTATTCCATAAATGAAAAATACAGAAGCTTCAGGAAAGTATAAACATATTATATATCATATATAAATATAGTGACATCTTAATGGCCACCTTTGAAGGTGTTATAAGAATATTAAACAATCATCGTTTCGTGAGGCAAAAATTCACCAGCCACAGAAATAGTATGTTCTTTAACCATTAGATGTAGGTGTGTGTAAGTGTAGCTCGAATAATTCTTATAAAAACATCCTAGTATATTTAACATACTGGTTTTGTTACAAAAGAAATTAATAAAAAGAGTTTAGGGGGTTGGAGAAGCAAAATAAAACAAAAGAACATTAGAGAAGACTTTACCTTTAAATCGGGTAACTCCTCTTGCTTTGTACCAAAAGGGTTTAGTGAAGATATTTCTTCCTAAGGTAAGGCTTCTAGGATTAATAAAAAGATTTGGATAGATAAAATTAGCAGATCTTGGCGGAGCTAATGTCTTGAGAAGTGTGTGTAAAGAGGTAGAGGTGGGGGCCTTTTATAAGAGGAGAGGAGGGGCACTCTTGGAATGTTATAAAATGATACTTTATATTGAAATGTGTTTCAGATTTAAAAGGTCCCAAATTGATATATTTCTATGATAAAGTGATAAGGGTTAGAAATATACTCATACAATTGGTCTTTGACAAGTTTAAGTCTTATATTTTACATTATCGTTTCATTTTATTTAAATCGTTCATTAATGAGGTAATCGCTGCATCATCATAATGTCATAAATAATTTAATTTATTTAATGTCTAAAGATTTAAAAAAAATACTATGATGTAGGAAATATTTTTAGATTACCAATGACTATTTATAGTCCAATAGATGATTTATGTAGACAAAAGTAAAATTTTTTTACTCAGGTGATACATTCTTTGTTATATTTAACTTTCTTTAAAAATAAAAAGATAAGAAATCATTATCACACAAAAGTGATTCCATGGGGTCCCCAAGTTTGGCACAAGGAATCCCATGGTCGGCCATGACTTAACCAATATCATTAGGACACATGTTAGAGTCATTTGTTATTATTATATATCATTTTATTATCCTTAACCACCTGATTACTAATTAATCAAGATAATTAAAGATAATTATCGTCGTTACTATTCATAATGTCCAAAAACAAAAGAGTCTTGATTACATAATTTTGAATTTCTGATTCCAAATATGTAATCCATTTTACCAAATTCCAAACACAGAAATTGCAATAATTAATTTAAAAATAATACCCGTTGTCAAAACAAATAGCAGGTTTTTTTGAAACAATATCTATGAAACGTTTGGCACTTGTTTATGCCCAATTTCAAAGTGAAATTATTCCAAATGACCAATATTGGATTAAATGGTGACAATATATTCTATTTACACTTTAAAATCAATTATAATGATAATCTAACCATATAATTAAATTAGATGAAAATGCAGTTTTGATGTAAAATGCAGTATTTCTCACTATTCATTAAAAAACGAACATTGTCAGAAAAATACAAAAAATTTATCCAAAGTAAATTTCAATGTCCCAATAATAATTAATAATATTATTTAGACAAATAGAGCTTATAAAAATTGTCAAAAGTTTTATTTAAAAATGGGTTTCCATCAAAAGGCAGTAAAACAATATTTTAAAAATATTAGTGTATTCCATGCTTGAGATTGGATTTATTCTCATTTAAGCCTCTAAAACACTATCTAATTCATGGAGAAACATAGATAAGAATATATATTATTCATTAATTACTTGGGATGTTACATCCTTCCCCCCATTAGAAAATTGTTTCCCCGTAATTTATTTACTTATCGAATAAGTGGGGGTATTTATCTCTCATTGTATTTTTAGATTCCCATGTTGCCTCTTCACTCATTTGGTTTTTCCACAAAACCTTTACTTGATGAATCACCTTGTTCTAATACACTTGCTCCCTGTGGTCAAGAATCTGGACCAGTTGTTCCTCAAAAGATAGATTCTCTTCCAATTGAACTACCTCTGGACTCAAAACATGAGATGGATCTGGCATGTACTTCCTTAACATTGAAACATGAAAAACATTGTGTACCTGAGATAAACTCAGAGGTAAATCTACTCGGTATGCAACTAATCTAACTCTCTCCAGAATTTTGTGTGGTCCAATGAACCTTGGACTCATCTTTCCTTTCTTACCAAATCACATCACGCTTTTCCATGGTGATACTTTGAAAAAAACCTGATCACCTACCTCAAAAGAGAGATCCATCCTCTTGTTGTCTACATGACTCTTCTACCTACTCTGAGCAGTTCTCATGTGTTTCTGTATTAGTTAAACTTTTTCTGCCAACTCTTCTTCCAATTCTGGTCCCATCAACTTCCTTTCACCCACTTCATCCTAGAAATATGGAGTTCGACGCTGCTTCTCATATAATGCCTCAAATGGTGCCATCTGTAAACTGGAATGAAAACTATTAATATAAGAAAACTCAACCAAAGAAATATGTCGGTCCCAACTTCCCTGATAATCATTCTAACATGCACATATCATATCCTCCAATGTCTGAATTGTTCGTTCTGACTGCCCATCGGATTGAGGATGAAAAGATGTACTAAAATTTAATTCAATACCCAACGACTTCTGAAGGCCTTTCCAAAAGTTATAAGTGAACCTGTGATCACGGCCAGATATAATGGAGAGAGGAAATCCATGTAATCTGACTATCTCTTTAAGATACAAATGGAAAAGTTGATCTGGGGAAAAATTATCTCGTATAACAAGGAAATGAGCAGATTTAGTCAAGCGATCTACTATAACCCAGATTGCATTATTACCTCGAGGTGTCTTCTGCAATCCCACAATGAAGTCCATGGTTATATTCTCTCATTTCCACTCTGGTACTGGTAAAGGTTGAAGCATCCCTTTCGGTAACTGCCGCTCTACTTTAACCTATTGACAAGTCAAACACTTCACAGTAAAATCACTAATATCTTCTTTCATTCCGTCCCACCAGTAATACTCCCGAAGATCTCTATACATCTTAGTACTGCCTGGATAAACTGAAAACGGAGAACTATGAGCTTCATATAACAACTCTCTCTTCAACTGTGAATCACAAGGCACACACAATCCCTTCTAAAATCTCAAAACACAATCATTATCAATGTTGAATTTAGGCAACATACCCTTCTGAACCAGCTCTACCATTTTCTTCAACTTGTTGTCTTGCTTCTGTGCTTCCTTAATTCTGTCTGATAGAGAAGATTTCACTGATACCTAAAACAAAACAGAAGGACATCTTGCACCAACAACATCTATGCCAAAGTTCATCAAATCCTTAACCAAAGGATCACATTCCAAACGCAGCATTGCTAATGAAGCATTACTTTTTCGAATCAAAGCATCAGCCACTTTATTTGATTTTCCTGGATGTTAATGAATTGTACAATCATAATCCTTGATTAATTATATCCATATCCTCTATCTCATGTTCAATTCTTTCTGAGTGAATATATACTTTAAATTTTTGTGATCAGTATATATTTCACACTTTACTCCATACAAATTATGCGTCTAAATTTTTAAAACGAAAACAACAGCAGCTAATTTCAAATCATGTGTAGGGTAATTTACCTCATGAGTTTTAAACTGACGTGAAACATAAACAATTACCTAATCATTCTTCATTAGTACACAACCAAGTCCTTTCAATGGAGCATCACTGAAGATAACAAACTCCCCATTCTTGGAAGGTAGTGCCAAAACTGGAGCATTCACCAATCTTCTTTTCAATTCCTGAAAACAATCATCACATTCTTTTGTCCAGATAAACTTAACAGCCTTCTGAGTTAGCTTAGTCATTGGACTAGATAACCATGAAATTTTTTTAACAAACCTTCGGTAATAGCCTGTAAAACCAAGAAAACTACGAATCTCAGTGACATTTTTGGGTCTTGTCCATTCTCTAACAATCTTTTTCTTTGCAGGATCAATAGTTATCCCATCTTTAGAAACAATGTGACCAAGGAAAGAAATTTTTTGCAACAAAAACATACACTTACTGAATTTCCCATACAATTTATTTTCTTTTATGGTTTGAAAAAAAACCCTTAAATGTCTTTCATGCTCCTCTTTACTTTTAGAAAACACCAAAATATCATCAATGAAAACAACCAAAAACTTATCCAAGAACTCATGGAAAATATCTGCTTCCTTTACCTTCAACTGATGGTACCCCGATCACAGGTCAATCTTTGAAAAATACTGAGCTCCCTGGAGCTGATTAAACAAATCATCTATATGAGGAAAAGGATATTTGTTCTTAATAGTGATGTTATTAAAGGATATATAATCAATGAAAAGTCTTATTGAACCATATTTCTTTTTAACAAATAAAATAGGAGCACCCCATGGTGATGTGCTAGGTCAAATGAAACCTTTCTCTAATAAATCTTGCAATTGTTCTTTCAACTCTAAAAGTTAAATTTGATCCCTTCGATAAGGGGGTTTTGAAATTGGCTTAGCATCAGGAACTAAGTCAACAGTAAACTCAACTTCCCGATCTGGTATTATTCTAGGAAACATATCAGGAAAAACATCAGGATACTCATTCACCACTAGCACATCATTAATCCGAATAGTTCCTTTGTTTTCAACAATATGTGCAAGGTAACATTCATTTCTATCTTTTACAAGTTTCTCAGCCTCTTGATATATTATCAACAGTAAGGTTTAATTCTTTTATACAAACTAAAATTCTTTCTGAAAATAAACATTTTTAGCTCTATAGTCAATATTTGCATGGTAAATAGAGAGCCAATCCATACCCAGGATAACATCAAACTCTATTAGTTGTAAAACAATAAGGTTGTCAAGTAGGTTCTTTCCATGGATAAGGATAGGAAGATTCTTATAAATTCTTTTTGCCTCAAAATTTCCCCTAGGTGTTTTTACCAAAAGTTCAGGAGTCATTTCTTGAGATGGTATTCCCATTTTACTATAAAAGTTTTCAGAGATGAAAGAATGTGTAGACCCTGAATCAAAAAACACACTAGCATAATCTGAAAAAACAAACAAAGTACCTGATACCACTACATTTGATGGCCCAAAATCTGATGAAGTAGTTGTGAAGGATTTCACCACCCAATTCTGCTTCTAGTCTAACTAGTTCCCATCACTCGAGCTCTTTTTCGGACACTTGTTTGCATAGTGACCCATCTCATTACACTAAAAATATTTCACTAACTGTAAATAAAATTTGGTCTTACCATCATCCTGATATTTTTAAGTGCAATCACGAGCTTTATGTCCCATCTTACCACATAGGTAGCACTTTCTAGAATTCAGAAGACATTCCCCAGCATGCATTTTACCACATTTATCACAAACTGGAAACCTAGTTTTCTTACCATCAGACCTTTCTGAAGAATTCTTCCCTTTCTCCTTCCACCTTGGTCTCTTCTTCTGCTGGTTGTTATATAACACTTGATCATCGGAAAACTTCATTTCCACCTTCTCATCACATCGAACAAGATTTTCATAAATTTTGAACTTGCGAGAAGCTAAAGCCCTTTGATATTTTGGCTTTAATCCTAAGTAAAAACGATTGAATTTACTATCAAGGTCTTGGATAAAATTTGGAGCATACCTTGCTAATTGAATTAACCTTTCTTCATAAAAAGCCACTGAGTCATCCTCTTGCCTCAATTCCAAGAATTGTTTTTCCATCCTAATTTGAACAGCCCTAGGAAAATACTTCTCAAGAAACATACCTTTGAATTCATCCCAGTTTAGAGCATCAATCTCATCAGCGTCCCTGATATTTTTAACCATCGACCACCACTGATCTGCTTCAAACTCAAAATGGTAAATTGCAAGTATAACCTTTTGATTGTCTGAACACCCCATGACATCTAAAATCTTCTCTTGTTCTTTAATCCACCCTTAAGATAGCACAGGGTCAGATGATCCTCTGAATGATGGGGGATGTTGCCTCATGAAATGTTCCACCACTGACATGTTCCTCTACGGTTGATCGGGCTGATCTCTTGCATGGATACCACCAACAATTATCACTTGAGTCAACTACGCCATTACTACAACAAACTGTTCAGTTCCAATTCTGACCATCTCAGGATGCTGATTCGGAAGGTCATTTCCTTCTGTATGCCTTCCTAGAACTGCTTCCCAGTTTCCTCTATGGAAAACCATTCTTAAAAAATATGTATTACATAAAGCAACATGGTAATCTGGAAATTCTATATCATTTCAATTTGACCATAACAAAAAATATTTTTGGATAATCATATAATAGAATTCTAACTCCTAAATTTATCTAAACCACCCTCTGATACCAACTATAAGGACCTTTCCTTAAACATTACTTAATCTTGAGTAATTTCAAGAATACACATTGAGGATCTTTTCAGTTTTAGAGTTTTAGGGAATTGGATCATAAATCAGGCATTACATTCCACATTTAAACAAAGTGGTTACATAAAAGACAGTACTCATTTTTCCCATCAACGGAAAAAAATTTAAAATAAAACATGGATTCTTTCTTGGCACTTCCTTGACACTATCATCACATCATGTACCTTTCCCTTGACCTGTGAAAAACATTTCAAAAACATGGGATGAGAATAAAAAGCATAGTAAGGGATATAAAAGTACGAGATGAAAACATTAGTCCATGTAAGAAATCATACTTTACTCATAAAACATAAGAATTTTAACATACCTCATCAAATCATGAATAAATCATAGAAATCATAAGACATAAAGGTAACTTGAGGCATTCATAACATTCTTATGTAGGGAGTAACCCTCATGGTTACGTTTGGAATACTCATCACAGTATATTCCATAAATATCTTCGGAGAAACCTTAAAGTTTAACCCCTTTGCGTTACCCAATGCATTGGACAGCTATATCAGTCTCACCCGCCCATAGTTTATCACCGGACCACCTGTATTAATATCAATTCCCAAGAACCATAACATAATCGTATCACATAAAACATGCATAAAGGAAACATAACATTTCCACATTTCAATCAAAAGATATCCATACAACACATTGATATAATAAAAACATTATGAAAACCATTTTCAATACCAAAATAAAATAAAAGTAAAACATGGTATTTATTTTTCATTTAAAAAAAAGTTATGGCTTGTAGAGGAAGCCAAAACACAAATAACAGTCACGGTGGTGGAGAAGCCATTGTCGCCGCATATGTATGAGAAAAACATTCCCTTTTGTCGTTTAGTAAATGCTTCGTATAAAAAATATTCCTTTTGAATAAACATAAAAGTCAAAGGGGTTTATACACCGTATAAAAGAAAGTTGTGTATAAAACAAAATATGCCTCAATGAAAGGAGATTGAGACGAAGTCCCATACCTCGTGTCCGGCTTGACTTGATCGTTCTTTAATATCCTGAATAATAAACTTGAGTTAATTTCTACTTACTTATGAACCTTTTTCGGGTTCATTATTCCTCTTATATCAATTATTACCATGTTATGAACACTGTGTAATTATTTAAGTTAATAACGGTCATTTTGTCGATCATTGGTACTTGAGTCAAAAATAAACTCTAAATAATTACAAGTTGTTCATGTGGTAAAAAATCCATTATATACATAATTATATTCATGATGTAGATATCATATATATCATATATATCTAGTATATACATTCATTTATAATATTACATAACATTTAGAGGTATGAAATGAAATGCACTGTTCATGGAGACGGTAAGTCGTACGTACGCATGAACGCTACTTTCATTTCTATTTCCTATTTAATGGAATTAAATCATAATGATATAAAGGTATATTATAATTCTAGTATAATATCAATATAATATCATTAACTCTATCCCTTATATGTCCCACATATGGCATTAACAAATCAAATCACTTTGAGAGGGCGGTAGTCCGCACTTCCTAAAATGAAGATATCACGTTTACCCATAATGGAAGACATAAAGTTATGACATAAATGAAAAAAGCATAATATTAAGGAAAACATCAACATATAATATATAATATATAAATATAGTGACATCATAATGGCCACATTTGAAGGTGTTATAAGAATATTGAACAATCGTCATTTCGTGAGGCAGAAATTTTCCATCCACGAAAACAGTATGTTCTTTAACTGTTAGATGTAGGTGTGTGTTAGTGTAGCTCGAAAAATTATTATGAAAACATCCTATTATATTGAAAATACTGTTTTTGTTACAAAATAAATGAATAAAAATAGTTTAGGGGTTTGGAGAAGCAAAATAAAACAAAAGAACATTAGAGAAGACTTTACATTTAAATTCGGGCAACTCCTAATAGTTTATACCAAACGGGTTTCTTGAAAAGATTTCTGCCTATGGTAAGGCTTCTAGGATGAATAGAGGGATGTGGAGAGATAAAATTAGTAGATCTTGGCCAAGTAAATGGATTGATAAGTGTGTGTAAAGAGGTAGAGGTGGGGGCCTTTTATAAGAGGAGAGGAGGGAACTCTTGAAATGTTATAAAATGTTAATTTATATTGAAATGTGTTTCGGATTTAAAAGGTCCCACATTGATATATTTCTAGGATAAGGTGATAAGGGTTCAAAATATACTCATCCAATAGGTCTTTGACAAGTTTATGTCTTATATTTTACATTATCTTTTCATTTTATTTAAATCGGTCATTAATGAGGTAATCATTGCATCATCATGATGTCAAAAATAATTTAATTTATATAATTTATAAAAATTATAAAAAAATACTATGATTTAGGAAATAACTTTATATTTACAATGACTATTTATAGTTAAATATATAATTTATGTATACAAAATTAAAAATGTTTTACTCAGGTGATACATTCTTTGTTATATTTAACTTTCCATAAAAATAAAAAGATAAAAAGTCATTATCACACAAAAGTGATTCCATGGGGTCCCCAAGTTTGGAACAATGCATCCCATGGTCGGCCATGATACAAACAGTATCATTAGGACACATGTTGGGGTTATTTGTAATTATTATGATATTATTTTATTATCCTGAACTACCCGATTACTAATTAATCAAGATAATTAATGATAATTACCGTCGTTACTATTCATAATGTCCAAATACAAAAGAGTATTGATTACATAATTTGAACCTTATGATTCCAAGTATGTAATCCATTTTACCAAATTACAATGATAGAAATTTCAATAATTTATTTAAAAATAATTCCCGTTGTCAAAACAAATAGCGGGTTTTTTTTGAAACAATATCTATGAAAAGTTTAGCACTTGTTTATGCCCAATTCCAAAGTGAAATTAATCCCAATGACCACCATTGGATTACATGGTAAAAATATATTCTATTTACACTTTCTAACCAATTAAAAAGATAATATAACCATATAATTAAATTATATGAAAATGTAGTTTTGATGTAAAATGCGGTATTTTTCACTATTCATTAAAAATGAACATTGTCAGAAAAATACCAAAAATTTATCCAAAGTAAATTTAAATTTCCCAATCATGAAGAATAAGATTGTTTTGACAAATAAAGCTTATAAAATTTTCAAAAGTTTGATTTAAAAATGGTTTTCCATCAAAAGGTAGTAAGAAAATCTTATAAAAATATTTGTGTATTCCATGCTTAAGATTGGATTTATTCTCATTTTAAGACTCCAAAACACTAACTAATTCATGAATAGACATAGATAATAATATCTATTATTCATTACTTACTTGGGATGTTACATCTGACTCTAGGATGCTATTTCCAGGATGGTTACAATCAGACGATCATTTACTAGATGGTATCATGACCCTTTAATGAATGAGAAATTAATATATAGATATACAACAATATTCTATCCCATGTTAAATCTTAAATCTCAAGGAGTTGGCTCAAACTAGTAGGAACTTGATTATCACCCCACACATACTAACACGTGAGCACATCAAAACAAATTCTACAACTCTCTTCTTCATACATGGATTCCAAAACTAATGATTAAAGTTTGGGTGCATCTTTTTCACCTCACAATGTACCAAAATATAGGGGTTTCCAAATTCTATATGAACCTCCTCACATAGACCAACTAGAACCACTATCTTCCCTTATAAAAATATGGAATTCTCCCTTGTTTCATATAATCCCTCGGGTGCATCTTCTAAGAATATCTAGTCATGATAAGCTTCAGAATACATGTCTATATGCTTATCCTTCATCACACAATGATAAATTTTGGGTGAAACCACTATTGATCAAAGGTAATCAGTGCCAATTTCTTTTACAAAGGAAAACCATATTAAGGCTACCTTTTCATAAGGATGCATCTCTATTTGAGCAAGGGGTTTCGTGCTAAGGTAATTGACTATAGGATTTACATTCTCCGAATTATAAACAACCTTGAAGTCATAATCTATTAAGAACTCTATACATTCCATCTATCAAACGTGGAGATCATTGTATGGAAAAATGTACTTTATTATCATTTGTTTATTTAAACCATAAATCACACATTGGGAAGATAATTCATCATGGATTTCAAGGTGAGAAATACCACTGAAATCTTCAAATCATTGGTCACACAGTTTTACTCATTTAGTCATAATTTTATGGATATATAAGCAATCATTTAATTTATTTACACTAAAAAAATCATGACTAGTTCAAGAGGCCTCACAAAAAACCGCACAATCAACTATTACATCTAGAAAACATAGAACTAAATAACTGATCAACCTTCACTTTGGATCCAAAAACATATCTAAAATTTCATAGAATAAAAAAATTGATCCCCATATTAGGTAAGGTCAATCATGTGTGCTGAAATACTATATAATTCCACCATGAATCCATAGTAATATACCACAATTCAAAGAATGTTATTCACATCAAACATAGTCTAAGGTGTCCCCATGTAACATCCCGACATAGTATACCCTTGAACAGGTAGCTGGAACAGTCACCACATCACCTAAAAAAGAATCTCCCCATATTCCAAAGGTTACTGACTAGAAGAGAGAGTCTACGGATAGTCAGTGGTGAGACTATACCCTTGTATTCATAGTTATCATTGGAAATAGATAATAACAAAAAAAACAAAAAAAAAAACATATATAAATCAATCGTAAACTAAATAAAGAAAGTGTCCAATGCCAGTTTATACAATGCATGCATGTCATGGTGATACATATCTAAAGAAGAAAACAAAACAACATTATTTACATTCTAATACAAAAATAATGAAAAAGACTCAAGCATCAAGGGAGGTCTTCACATGAATCCCAAGCTATAGCTCAGTTCTTTTTCCTAACTCCCAAGAATAAGAAAGTAGCATAGAAAAAGTACACAATCTTGCAAAAAAGGAATGTTTACTCAGGTACCCCAATGCAATGGTGGATGAAATAAGGTGTGAGTTATATATTTCATTAGGCTGGGGCCACCAGTGTCAAGATCAATCAAGACAATGAAATATAATTAAACAACGTGCAAGTATATTGAATAAATAACAGAATTTAATAAATAAGCAACAACTCGTCTATGATCCAAAGGGACACCTGACAAAGATACCTACTTCATCCCATAGCAGGATTGTAGGGTCATATCAATTATATATATATAGTAATAGTATATATATATAAATAGATAGATATGCTTAGCATCCTCCTCTATGAACCAAGTTCTTACCAATGCCAAATAGACATATACCCTGGATACTATTTCTAGTTGGACCAAGATGTAATGAACAGAAATTCATTACTAGGGGAAGGACTCATAGTATTTCCCTTTTTCCAAACTCCACGATCTTTCATGGTCTCATGGAAAACAATATGAAAGCTCACACGATCTTCCTACCTCAGGCTCTCACGGTCCTTTGGAAAATGTTGTTGGATGGATCAAGACATAACATACTGAAATCCATCACTAAGAGTAGTGAACATAGTCTATCCCTTGGATCAACTCCACATGCGCTCCCAGTCTCAAAAGGATCAGAAAGAAACTAACATACTTTTTCTCCCCAAGAGCTCTAACGGTCTCTTGCCTCCCCTACATATACAAGGTGTAACCATTCACAACATATAATGCATAAAACATTTCACCTCTCATGCATTTCATTATCCCATTTCAATTACATATAAGAAATCATATTCACCTTTATACATATGGAAAACCATCTTAAGTATTTAAATTAAAATATTAGCATGGGATTCACATTCAACTCAAAAACAAGAGGCAAAGGACACCCATTCATCTCGTTGTGCACGGTCAAATACATTAGTCAACTAAACAATTAACTGGGTACACAAATCCTATTAATTAATTCATCAATTAATTAATAAAAAACAATTCATATCTCATAATTAATTTTCAATAACTAATTATCTCATTATAATTCTCAACTCCCCATATTCAATTCCACAATTAAATATCTAGATCATAATATCAAAGAAATGTAATTAATTAAAGATTAATTTTCCCAACATAGACAAATTTTATATCTCATAATTAATCCCCTTAGTAGTTATCTCAATTTCAATTCTCAAAGCACGTAATTAATTCACAATTAATTATCTCAACTTAGCCAATTTAATATCTCATAATTAATCCCCTGATTAAATATCTCAATTACAATTCTCATAGAACATAATTAATTCAAAATTATTTATCTCAAGTTAACTTATTTAATATCTCTTAATTAATCCCCTAATTAATTATCTTAATTAAAAAACTCAAAACACATAATTAATTCACAATTAATTTTCTCAAATTAACCAATTTAATATCTCATAATTAATCCCCTATTAATTATCACAATAATAATTATCTAGACACATAATTAATTCACTATAAATTATCACAACTTAGCCAATTTAATATCTCAAAATTAATCCCCTGATTAATTATCTCAATTACAATTCTCAAACCACATAATTAAGTCATAATTTATTATTTCAACTTAACCAAATTAATATCTCCCAATTAATCACTCGATTAATTATCATCTCAAAGCAGATAATTAATTTATAATTAATTTTTTCTACCTAACCATTCTATCACCTCATAATTAATCCCTCGATTAATTATCATCTCAAAGAACAAAATTTAGTCATAATTAACTATCTCAACCTAACCAAATTAATTACTCATAATTAATACCCCAATTAATTATCATTTCAAATCACCTAATTTATTCATAATTAATTATTTCAACTTAACAAGTCTAATATCTCATAATTAATACCTATATTAATTATATTTCAAAAGGAACATAACTAATTCCTAAATAATTGTCTCAACTTAACCAAATTAATTACTCATAATTAATCCCCAGATTAATTATCATTTCAAAGAACATAATAAATTCATAATTAATTATTTCAACATAACCAGTTTAATATCTCATAATTAATCCCATGATTAATTATCTATCGAAAGGAACATAATTAATTCATAATTAATTGTCTCGACTTAACCAAATTAATTTCTCATAATATATATCCCGATTAATTATCCATTTTACATCCTCAATGCATATAATTAATTTAAAAATTAATTATTTCAACATAGCCAATTAATATATCATATTTAATTCCCCAATTAATTATCTCAACTTATTTTATCCGAAAATGCATAATTACTACTTAACCCAAGTGCGTAAATATGGAAGGGCATCAATATAAAAACACATATCAGTAAGCAAAACAAAAATATCAATATAATCATTATTTTTTTAGCTTAATGGAAGAACATCTCTGTTGGAGGGGTTTTATTAAATAAATGTGATTTTATAATCAAATATATTATTTTATAACAATAAATAATTAATTCAGGATTTACAGTCAAATTTCCCAACAATAGTAATTAAACTACTACTGTGTTTTATAAATAAAGCAAAGCTAGGGACCCTGTCTCAGGGAATTGGCTGAGCTAATACTTTCTAACTCAAATCGCTACCCGCTCTCACATACACACTTATATATTAATGCTCGCGCGTGCTTGGAATTGATCGCGACACATAACAAAAAAAACTGGAACTCCCAATTAGTTCAAAATGGACCAATGCACACCAAAATAGTCAACTACAACACAAAACATCATAAGCACCTAATCCAAGGGTGGGAAACCATTAATTGGTTATATATCCTTACCCGAATATGATGACAGTGAACCAAAACAAACTGAGTCTCTTTTCCTTTGGTGGCGGTCATCGGAATACAAAACAATGTGTCTTGTGATATCTTTTTCACCACATAGGATCAAGAGACAAAATACATCCAGATTAATCTCGATCCTAGGGTCACATCCCAATATAACACGGGTGAATAATAGATGAGACAATTGATGTGAAGAACAAAACATGCATGGAATGAATTACTTCAATGAGACAGACATCCTCTGTGAAGGAACCACTGCGATTTGGTGCGCGATGAGGGAGCTGGGGGAGGAGGGTGGTGTGCCACCCATGGTTGTTGCACCATGGGTGTGTCATGCCTCATGTAGGACGAGGGATAGGTGCACCTACCTTTCCTATTCTCCTTGAATTAATAGATTAAAAACTCTTAAATAATTATAAGAATTAATATAATAATAATAATAATAGCCATCATTCTATTATTATTACCTATTAATATTACACATCATAGATAAACCCCAACTCACCATCTGTACATCATATTATTAAATTCCCCTCCAAAAAAATTAATTAAATAAATTCACTAACTCCTCATTATTTAATTAAATTCATTCAATACAATTTAATTAAAAAACCACAATTTTTATCAAATAATTAAATTCTTCTTTAACCATGAATTTAATTAGATAAAACCACAACTCCACATTTTACACATAATTTAATTAAATTTATTTCCAACCGCATTTCATTAATTAAATTTCCCAACTGATTATAATTTAATTAAATTCTCTCAACATAATTTAATTAAAAAACTCAACACCATATTAATCATTATTTATTTAAATTCGTTCTAACAAAAATTAATTAAATAATTTCTCCAATTCAAGTTATTTAATTAATGTATCTAAACTTAGTTAAAAAAAATAAAATCTCCAACTCATCAACATTATTTAATTAAATTCTCTCAACCTCAGTTTAATTAAATAATAACCACCATTTTGAAATGACTAATTAAATTATTCTTCTCCTTGAATTTATTTAAATAAAACCTCCATTTCACATTAATTAAATAAATTCATTTTTTACATTGAATTTAATTAAATGAAACCCCAACTCCTCAGTTACACATCATTTAATGATTAACATTTAATATTCTTTTTCTTTGATAATCCCCAACTCCTTATTTATATGTTATTTAATTAAACTCCTATCATCTTAATTTAATTAAATAAAGACTCCAACTAATTATCAATTAAAAAAAATTAATTCTTTTCAACTCAATTTAATTAAATACATTCTACATCTCAAATTAATTTAATTAAAAACTCTAAATATAATATAATTAAATTAATTCCCCCATTCATTTTCATTTTATTAAATTGTCTATAACAAAATTTAATTAAATTAATTCTTTATTCTCCATATCGACCCCATTAAATTAAATTCTATCAGTTGTAATTTAATTAAATAAAATCCCAATTTCACTTTATATAATTATGTTTTTTAACTGAATTTAATTAAATTAATTCTCTAATTCATCTTCATTTAAATAAATTATATCAACTTTAATTTAGTTAAATAAAACCCCTATTTCAATTTATTTTATTAAATTTGTTTCAAATGAATTTAATTAATTAAATTCTACAATACATCATCATTTAATTATATTAACTCAAATTTAATTTAATTAAATAAACCCCACATTTCACTTTATTTAATTAAATACTTTCCAACTGAATTTAATTAAATAAATTCTCAAATTCATCATTATTTAATTAAATTCTATTTATCTCAATTTTATTAATCAAATCACTTATTTCACATAAATTAATTAAATTCCACATAACCATGAATTTAATTAAATAAAACCCCCAACACATATCATTTAATTAAATTCCTTTTAATCCTGAATTTAATTAAATAAATTAAACCTAACCATAAACTGGGTAAGACACACTATTTTACTTGTATGGTTTGAATGATCTTGTGTCGACCATGTGTCTGCTACTAGATAACCATTTTAACAAGTATGAATGTCTTTTACAGTGTGACTAACCATGCACAGCCTGTACGTACACCTCTACCGGGCCCGGGGCTCCCGAAACCCATCCAGCCATCCAGGAAGCTCCTCAAGCCTTTACCCATGCTCGATATAAACATGTTTAGAATATTCTAACTCAAAAAACATCATCCTGGAGCTTGGTTTTAAAACTGAACAGTCGTTATAATGAAAAAGAACTAAATTTTTTTCTTTCAACTTGGTTAGAAAAACACAGGACTTTACAATAAACCCACCTTAACAAAAATTCACATGCCCAAGAATCCATTGGGAACTACTACAACATTAACCAACCAACCAAGGTCAAGAAGTCTCTTTTGAATAATCATGTTGTATTCCCAAATTCCCAACACACCTTTAAGGCTCTCATATACCTTAACGCTGGCATATTACTCTGATTTATCACATAAAATTTCCATTTAACCTTTTAACATTATCTGAACTTTTTGAATTGTTTTAAAACAAGGGTTACCGTTTTCCCAATTAGAAGTCTCCCATATACCTTACAACTGAAACTGGGTCCCGTTATGAAAGGAACAAATCAATGTTACACTCATGCATCCATTTAAATTTTAAAAAATCTCTACCATTTTTTTATATGTAGTAACACAACAATATGTTGTAACGCAAAAGCCATGAACAACAGAAAAATAAGATAATAAATAGGCATCATAGAATATAAACACCCAAGAATGTTATATCTATCAACGAAACATGTTGTATAAAGGGACATGCTAAAGTAAATCAAAACATGAAATTTATCCAAGGAACACAATCAAAATTTATAAGCATAATACTAATGAAACTACATGGCTTATCAAATGTATGGTATGTGAATCTATAAGTTCCTAAGATGATGCATGTAATAAAATTTCCTTATAATATTAGGCCAAGGAAAATTTTAAAAATTCAGAAATAAACAAGCAGCCGAAAATACACTAGTCCCTCAAGGTGAAATCATATCAACTGTAACCACGAATAGTATAGACATAATTTACCAGCCCTATCCACTTGGTCATTTCTCGTACGTGGGGTGATCAGTCCCAAGCATAACTATTAACATAGAACTGACACTTTCCTTATCTACAGTCTAACAATCCAAAACAGAAACACAATGGAAAAAGAAATAAAACCTGAACCTCTGATACCTCTTTTTAATGTCCTGATCAGGCTTACCCTTGACCTTATAGCCGAACCGGTCACCACAAGACCTCGAGAAAATCTCCTCCTATGCTAGAGGCTACTGAATAGTAGTGACTGTGTATGGATAGTCAGTGGGGAGACTATAACCTTATACTCTAAGTGCACTGTGGAAATTGATAATAACTCAAACAACGACGGAAACAGATATAAAGCAATAGTCAACTAAATAAGGAAAGTGGACAATGCCAGTTAATATAGTGTATACATGTCATTGTGATACATATCTGAGTGCAGTAAACAAAAAAACATGTTTTTCAATTCAATATAAAAATAATGAAAAGGACTCAATCCCTACAGGTGATCTTAAAAATAATCCTGAGCTCCTACTTCATCCTTGTCTCCTAACTCTGAAGTATTAACATACAACATAGAAAAATTCCACAATTTTACAAAAAAGAAAAGTCTACTCAGGTACCTCAGTGTAATGGCATCCCGAATAGGGTGTGACATATAAATCTCAGTAGGCCAAGACCACCAGTGTTTAGATCAATTTAGACAATGAAATAAAATTAAATAGTGTGTAAGTATTTCAATGAAATAATAGAAATGAATAAATAACCAACAACCCATCTCGGATCTAAAGGAACACCTGATAGCGATACCTGATTTATCCCATAGCTGGAGTGTATGATCATATCAATTATGCACATATATATATAGTAACTGCATATATATATATATATGTGTGTGTGTGTGTGTGTGTGTGTGATTATCATCCCTCTATATAAACCAAGTGTGTACCAATGCCAAATTGACATAGACCCTAGATACTATTTCTGGTTGGACCAAGATGTAATGCACATACATTCATTACTAGGGAAAGCACTCATGGTTATTCCCCCCAAACTCTAAGATCTCTCACGGTCTCAGGTTAAACAATATAGAAGCTCACATGGCCCCCCTACCTCAGGCTCTCACAGTTCTTTGGAAAATGATGTTGGATGGATTAGGATGTAACACATAGACATCCATCACCAATAGTGGTGCACATGGTCTATCCCCTGGATGAACTCCACGATCTCTCACAGTCTTTGGAGGATCATCACAAAAACTAACATATTCATTCTCCCCAAGAGATCTCATGTTCCCCTGGCTCCCCTTCTTATACGAGGAGTAACCATTCACAACATATAATGCATGAATCATTTAAATTATCATTCATTTCATTATCCCATTTCAATTACATATAATCAATAATATTCACATTTATACATACGGAAAAACATATTATGTATTTCAATTAAACATTAACATGGGATTCACATTCAACTCAAAAACATGAGGCAAGGGCTTCCTATTCATCTCATTGGCCAGGCTCAAATACAGTATTTAACTCAACAAATAAACTAGGTACACAAATCCCATTAATTATTTCATCAATTAATTGATCAACAATAAAATTCATATCTCATAGATAATTTTCCATAATTAATTATCACATTATAAATCACAACTCTCCATATTCAATTCCACAATTAAATATCTAGATCATAAAATCAAAGACACATAATTAATTAAAAATTAATTATGTCAACTTAGCCAAATTTTATATCACATAATTAATCCCCTACTTAATTATCTCAATAAAAATTCTCAAAGAACACAATTAATTCATAATTAATTATCTCAATTTATCGAATTTAATATCTCATAATTACTCCCTTTATTAATTATCTCAATTATAATTCTCAATACACATAATTAATTCACAATTAATTATCTCGGTTTAACAAATTTATCTCTTAATTAACCCCTGATTAAGTATCTCGATTAAAAATCTCAAAACACATAATTAATTTACAATTAATTATCTCAACTTAACCAATTTAATATCTCAAAATTAATCCAGTTTATAAATTATCTCAATTATAATTCTAAAGACACGTATTTAATTCATAATTAATTATCACAAATTATCCAATTTAATATCCTATAATTAATCCACAGATTTATTATCTACATTACAATTCTCAAAGAACATAATTAAGTAATAATTAATTATTTCGACTTAACCAAATTAATATCTCATAATTAATCCCTAGATTAATTATCATCTCAAAGCACATAATTAATTCATAATTAATTATATCTACTTAACAATTTCAATATCTCATAATAATCCCCCGATTAATTATCATCTTAAATCACAAAATTGATTCAGAATTAATTATCTCAACATAACCAAATTAATTACTCCTAATTAATCCACTAATTAATTATCATTTCAAAGCACATAATTAATTCATAATTAATTATTTCAACTTTACCAGTCTAATATCTCATAATTAATCCCATGATTAATTATCTATCAAAAGGCACATAATTAATTCAAAAATAAATATCTCAACATAAACAAATTAATTAATCCTAATTAACCCCCTGATTAATTATCATTTCAGTGCACATAATTAATTAATAATTAATTATTTCATCTTAACTAGTTTAATATCTCATGATTATTCCCACATTTAATTATCAATCAAAAGGTACATGATTAATTATTAATTAATTATCTTAACTGAACCAGATTATTTAATCATAATTAATCAGCCAACTAATTATCCATATTACAATCCCAAATCATATAATTAATTCACAAATTTATTATCTCAACATAGCCAATTAATATCTCAGTATTAATTCCCCAATTAATTATCTCATCTTATTCCATTCAATATTAATAATTACCACTTAAGACAAGTGTGTCAACATGTAAGGTTAGAAATAGAAAAACACATATTAGAAAGCTAAAAAATATATATCAATCTAATTATTATGTTTATAGATTAAAGGCAGCGCACTGTCATTGGAGGGGTGTTATTGCAAAAACATGATTTTATAATCTAATAAATTATTTTATACCAATAAAAAATTCATTCATTATTTGAAGTCAATTATCCCAACAACGTCAATTAAACAACTTCTTCGTTTTATTAATTAAGCAATGTTAAGCACACTACCTCAAGGAATTGACTGAGCCAATGCTTTCTAACTCAAACCGCTTCGCACTCATGCATGAAAACTTCTATGTTAATACAAGAACGAAGCTGGAATTGATCTCAACATATAACAACAATAGAAACAACCAGTACTCTTAATTAGTGCGGCGAGGACCAGCGCACACCAAAATAATCAACCGCAACTCAAGAAAACCATAAACAACAAATTCAAGCGTGAGAAACCATTTATCAGATATATGGACTTACATGAATATAACATCGGTGAACCAAAACAAACCAAGTGACATTGCCTTCAGTTGCGGTCATTGGAATATAGACCAATGTGTCCCGAGACAACTTTCACACCACATAGGATTGAAAGAAACAAGAAATCTAGGTTAATACCGAACCTAGGGTCTCCACCCAATGGAACATGAGAGAAGAAGAGACAATACATCCGATGCAAAGAATGAAACATGATAATAAGTACTTACCTCGACAAGACAAACATCGTCCGTGAAGAAACCACAATGATCTGGTGCGCAGAGAGGGGCTCGGTAGAGTACGGTGGTGCGCCACTCAGGGATGTTTCACCATAGGTGTGTCGCACCTCAAGTAGGATGAGGGATAGGTGTTCCTCCCTCTTCTATTCTCCCTCAAATAAAAGAATAATAAATTTAGATCGATTATAATAATTAATATAAAAATAAAAATAATAGCCATCATATTATTATTACTACCCATTAATATTACACATCTTAGAAGAACCCCACCTCCCCAATTATACATCATTTAATTAAATTTAATAAATTCAACAAATCATCATTATTTAATTAAGTTCTCCCAATACAATTTAATTAAGTAAAACCCCCTTTTTATCATATAATTAAATTCGTCTTAACATATAATTTAATTAGATTAAACTCCAACTCTATATTTAACACATAATTTTATTAAATTCCTTTCCAAATTATTTTAATTAATTAACTTTTCAAATTCATTATTATTTAATTAAAATTTTACTACATAATTTAATTAAAAAACCAAACACATGATTAATAATCATTTAATTAAATTCATTCCAACTTAATTTAATTAAATAATTTCTCTATTTCATCTTATTTTATTAAATTCCTTGAACACAATTTAATTAAATTAAAAACTCCAACTAATTAACATTATTTAATTAAATTCTATCAACCTCAGTTTAATTAAATAATAACCCTCATTTCACAGTGAATAATTAAATTATTTTTAACCTTGAATTAAATTAAATAAATACTAAATTTCACATTAATTAATTAGATTCCTCTTTATGTTGAATTTAATTAAATAAAACCCCAACTCTTTAGTTATGCATCATTTAAATTTTTCCATTTAATATTATCCTACTTTTATAACCACAGACTTTTCATTTATAATCCATTTAACTAAATTCACCTCATCTCAATTTAATTAAATAAACACTAAAACTCATCATCATTTAAAAAAATTAATTATTTTGCATCTTATTTTAATTAAATAAATTTCCCATCTCAATTTCATTTAATTAAAAACTCTCAACATAATTTAAATAAATTAATTCCCACATTCAACTCCATTTAATTAAAATATCTCCAACACAATTTAATTAAATGAATTCTGTATTCACCATCTCGAACTCATTCAATTAAATTCTCTCAGCCAAAATTTAATTATATTAAGCCCCCTGTTTTACTTTATTGAATGATTTTTTTCAACTAAATTGAATTGAATAAATTATCCAATTCATCATCATTTATTTAAATTCTCTTAGATTTAATTTAGTTAAATAAAAACTCTATTTCACTTTATTTAATTAAATTCTTTCCAATGGAATTTAATTAAATAAATTCTTCAATTCATCATCGGTTAATCAAATTATCTCAACTTTAATGTAATTAAATAAATCCCTCAATTCACATTATTTAATTACATTATTTTAAACTAAATTTAGTTAAATGAATTCTATAATTATTTATCATTTAATTAAATTCTGTTAGCCTCAATTTAATTAAATAAATCCTCCATTTCACATCAATTAATAAAATTCCTCTTAACCTTGAATTCAGTTAAATAAAACCCTCAATTCATATCATTTAATTAAATTCCTTTTAATTCTGAATTTAAATAAATAAATTAACTCAAAATATAAACTTGCTAAGCCACACTTTTCGACTTTCATGGTCTGTATGATCTTGCACAGACCATGCATCCACTAATGGATAGCCATTTTAACATGCGCAACTTAACCTCATTGATTGACTAACTGTGCACATCTTGTATGTACACCTTGGCCATGATCGATGCTCCCAAAACCCATTTATCCATATTGGAAAATCCTCGAGGCTTAAACTAAGTCTGATATAAACACATTTCAAAGATTCCAACTCATAAAACTTCATCCAAAATCTAGGTTTTCAAACGGACCCGTTGTTACAATGAAAAAGTTTAAAAACTTTGGTGTTTTAACATGGTTTAAAAAACATGGGAATTTACACTCCCAAGACATCATAACCTCTACCTTCATGGGTAAAATACTATTAAACCCTATTATATAGAATTCCCCATGAAATAGAGTTCACCAATCCAATGAATATACATATAGAGAATACTCTATAGTTGTTTATCCTAAAGCATGTCTTCAATAATCCTCGAATCTTTGGTATGATTATTCTCTATCATAGATTAAATGAGTATGTTACCAATGAATAACACTATAAAGTTGTCAAGGAATTTGTGTATGTTATAATTTATGAGTTTTCTATACAACAAATGGGTTTTCACCACTCTAAATGACATCTTTAGGAATATACAATTACTATAGAGATATTTGAACACCTTCTTCAAGAAATCCTCCACATTTACTTGATCATGGTGATATATAAACCTAAGGTTGATAATAAAGATCTAATTCATTCCCATCAGCTAGTTAAAGAGTTTTTTGATCCCTAGAAGATGATATTTTTCTTTAATTTCATCTTTTATAGATAATAATAGTCAATACAAAGCCTTATTCCCATTTCTTCCATATGTATAAACTGAACAAGTGTTTCCCATAGGGGCACAATATTTTTAATGAAATATTTCTATTATGTTCCTTTAAAATAAACTTCTACTCCATAAGATCATGTGGGTCCATTTGATAAGCCTTAGATTATATCTATATGATCTTTGGATGCAATTTGATTCCAAAATCAAGCTATAGTTGTAGGGAATGATGAGGAAATCCTCTATAGTTTTTTATATTATTATCTATAATAGCATAAATTGGATCATACGATGAATGCATAGTGCACAAAGCCATGATCACAAGTTTATGGGAGATTAGTTACAATTTTATGATGTCTGGTCATGCATATTCCACTTTATGATATCACCCAAAAGTGAAGGTTAACCAAGACCCATACAATCATCTTCAAATACACATTAATGTTGAAAATATACCAAATATTTTACTATATATATATATAGTTTATAATAGTTATTATGTCATAGGGAGTCATTTCTATGATGATGTGATCCCAGAAAACACTCCCTAATGATTGTAAACTCACAAAAATAGAATATGTGGATGAGAGGGTGAACAAAATGATAAGAGTCACTAGCTGAGGAGGAACATTTATTGTATATATTGATATTTCTAACTTATGTATGAATGATATAGTAAAAAAATAATGTATCATATAAATTTTAATAAATTTAAGTTCTAATATAGAAAATAATAGTATCATAGCTCATACAATCTATAAAACCTTATAATCAATTCCCTAAATCATAAGAATATATCAATTATGTTGACCACCAACAACCTAAGTATAACATAGACCAGCTAGAGCTAGTGTTGGTGGAAATAGATTGAATATTTATTGACCCTCATATCCACTTATTTAATCTGGGATACCATGCTTTCTACCCTATGCGAGTTTACTGGATGTAAAACATCAAGCCACATAACCCATATCTCCAGAAAATATAATCCTATCTCTATATTGGTTGTACCCCCATGGGATCTATCTATAACCAACATGTTAGATAAATATCATAAATGGAAATGTGTCTGATGATGATATTCTGTCAACATATGTTGATGAGACACTGTTGGAATCTCCACCTTCAGGATACTGAAGAAATAATCGATATGAGGAAATATCTAATAAAATAAACTCTCAAACAATGTTTCTCTCTCCAAAACATAGACATAAGTAGGGTTTAATAATGTTACAATCGCCATTTGAATCTCCCCTAATTGTCATTGCTCAGACTTTTGTGCATAAAAAATACATCAGCAATTTTCTATGAGTGATGAATACTTGAAAAAAATATTTTTTATTGTCAATAAGGATGAATGTATTGATTATAAATCTAATATCAATATGTATAGAAGATAAATTTATTAATTAAAAGTTATTGTTCAAAAATACATTTGTGTTAAGGATTAAATAATTATTAGTGAAATTACTTTATTTATATAAGTGTTTCCATTGGATTATTAAATTAGTATTCACATGATGGAAATGTATTTGGAATGTCAAAAACAATACCAAATTCAATATTATACGAAGTGTGTTATTTTGGATATGAAATAGAAAAAGGTTTAGATTTTTAGAATGTAATTTGAAAATTTATTGGCTGAGTTTTTTTTATTGTTACTATTATTTTTAGTTTATTCTATGAGTATTTTATTGAGGAAAATTATATAAACATTTCTCAAAAAATTAACCATCAACAATCTAGCTCAACTATCTAAGAATGTAAGCCACTAGTAGAAACTAGTCAAGATAAAAATGGGAGTTTTATGAGAGTGGTGTGGATATTAAAGTTAAGAAAACATTGTTTATTGAAATAAATATGTATGTGGGATTTAATGTACAAGGAGACATGTTGACCTATCTGGAAGTGAGGCCCTAATAGATTTAACGAGTGACTGTGGCTTGTAATGAGAAATAAGGCAGTGGTCCCCAAAGATAAGATATTATGTGGGACACTAAATATAAATCCTCTATTCATCCATTTAAAAATAAAGAAAAATGAATAGAATTATAAAAAATATAAGAATTTTAGGAAATAGATGATGTGTATTGTAGGAAATTCAAAAATTGAAATTATCTCAGTGATATTTTGGAATAAAATAAATAATCCATGTCACGTTTAATTAACATATATATCTAATTAATGAGATGTTACAATGTATTGATGTTTAGAAGGATATAATTTAACAGGTTTTTAGAGAATAAATTCATTATCATGAAAAACCACATAACACTATAATAAAAGTATAAGATTCACATGTAGAGGTTGAATAAATATTGAAAAAATAATTTGAGAATTACATGAAATAATAAAAAAAAGTACATGTTTATTAGACCAAGAACCTTAATTAAAGTTAGGAATGAATTTTAAGATCATTTTAGGATGATAGGAGGTCCTTTAAAAATATGTATCATGATAGAGAGTTAAATTCAAAGAGTCTTCAAAAAAAGATGAAATTACCCAAACTATTGAGGGGAAAGGTTCTTCCATACAATTTGATATTTAATATTATGGCTCCAAGAAGACTGATGTAAGTAGAAATTTTAAATTTAAATCATATCCAAGTCAATGTATATGAAACCTATGGATAATGGTACCATATGTATCACATCCATTTAATTATTCTAAATCTTTCTTTCTATAGAATGTATGATTCAAAGGAAAAAAACATCACAAATGGATATGATAAATTTATGATGGGACTAACACACGTTAAATGGAATATATGAGAATATTTATAAGTGAATGATCCTAAAATTATTTCCCATTAGTTGGGGATAATGACAAAAAATAGTGATCTCACAATTCTAAAACAAATAGCTTGAAATCCAAAGGAGAAACCCAAGTGGGTTTTTAGTCATTATTAGTATTATTATCGGATTCTACATAGTGAAATATATTGTTTTTATAATATATTAATTGATGTAGTTTAATGAAAAAAAAATAGGGGGATCAGACATGAATCAAGAAGAGATCCAACTATAAAAAACTGAATTCACTAAAAATGGGTAATCAATTTTTTGAGAAAATATTTGATTATGTGGAAAGATTATGTAGATTTCTAATCATATATGATCACGATTATGATTATTTTTCCAACATATAACTAATAATATCATAAAATAAAGACAATAAAAAACAAAAAAATGTTGCAGATAATAATAGGATATAAATCTTCCTTGAGAAAATTTCAAAGTAATAAAGATAGAAACACTATTACCAAGATGTTATTAATGAAGAAAAGTGATACATCCTTGTGTAATATACTCATGAATTCCCATAAGAATTATATATCTAAAAATATAAACTATATATATTTTAGAATAAGGGGACATAAAATGGAATCCTGAAAACAATCCATGGATATATATGATAATAGAGGAAAGAAAAATAAACATTGAAGAGTAGTTCAAGATATACACAAAGGGATTGATTTGGTGAATTATACTTAGAAGTGTCCATTTGAAAATTAAAAAAAGTATATCCATTTTCCAAAAAGTATATAATAATTTTGAAAATATATTTAGAAAATAAGAGTAAATTTGATGAAGCATCAATGTCAGATAATTATAGAGGAATGGAAGTAATTCTACATTACGTAGTCAAATATCAAGAGAGTTTGTCAATAAAATATTAAACAAGAGTTTCAGAAGATATGTGTGGGAGATTCATGAAGGTTGGAAATACTAAAAAAATCGTAACAATTTTACCAACATAAGAAGAATCTATAAAATGAATTAAGATTATATTAGGTGATACTTTTAATTTTATGGATAAAGATAAGAGTAGAATAACACATAAAGGATTGAAATATAAGAAGAATACTATGTTACCTAATTTAAAGACATATCTAGAAATAGTTGTTCAATATTGAATATGTCTTTTGAGGCTATAGTGAAAGAAGATACATGGTTGAGATAACATTCCCAAAAATGAATTCCAATTTTATGAACAAATAGTTCCACCTTATTTATGAAATATTTTATATTTGATTTATATTATTATAATACTAGTAATGGGAGGCGTGTAAAATATTAAAACTTGATAAAAAATAATGTTTTGCAAGATAGAATAATTATTTTAGATCTAAAAAAATCAATGTTGTTCATTTTAGTACACTCTCAACATCGAAATATATAATATTATCTAATGAAGGGATAAATATTGATTAACATTATTTAAATTTTATCCCTTTAAGGGTATCACATAATAAAATCTATCAAAAATATCAATGGATTTAATCTAGAATATCTATATATCCCTCTTATAGAGGAAGTTGAGGTTATCCATCCAAACTGTTTCTACCCCTTCTTGATTATTTTAAATCTGTTATGAAGGAGTACTTATGGTTGATTTGGAAATGTATATTCAAGGGGTGTCACTATAGTACCCTCAAGGTAATTTAGTGAGATATTCCTTGGGGGTCAGGGTATTGAACTCCTTCCCAATTAAAAATATTTTTCCCATTTCTCTTCATTACCCTAACTAATCTTGACCAATTGACTGTATGGATCAATTATTTTGTCTTTATTTAATTTATATTATTCTGATAACATTATTAGACTTTACCTAATACTAATAATTTTTTCTTTACACAACCCTTACTGGAAATTTGTTCTAAAAAATATAAGAAAGTATGTATGAGAGACACAATAATTTTTACATGGTTCACTAATACATTCTAATATAAGGAGTATACAATCAATAATGTGTTGATGAACTAAATCAATGAAGCACGATGCTTTGCGTTTACGGTATGTCATTTTCTCTTGGTTCACTTACATTATATAAAATTTAGGTTAGATCACTACCACCTAGATTTCACATTCCTCAGACTTCTTCTCGGTTTTCTCACTCTACAAGAAATGACAACAAGTTAGTTCAAGGCCCAGTAACAGTATTACCTATTGTTTTTAGAACCACGTGAATGTAAAGATGAGTTCTTTTAATCAAATATTTATCCTTCCCATCCTAATCTTATATTGAATTATTATTTTCATATAAATATAATACATATTATTAGATGAATATTAATTATAATACATAATTATCCAGTCCAGAATCATATAGTTATAGTTTATTTGGGATATTAGGTACATAAAAAATATTTCATAAGTAAACTACATCATTTCACACTTTTTTCCATAACTATCACCCTTATTTGACATATCATACCTTATATATTTCTTCATAAACTAGGAAAATAAAACATATAAAAGGTGGCCTCGGATAACTAGTAATGGAAAACATGGGAGATATCAATTTATGATCATAAAATAATATAAGGTTAGCATAATGGTTTGGATATAACTAAAAAAGTTTATACCCAAGATATGAAGTATTTTAACCATGATTCATTCTATAAAGAATTTTCATTTCAAAAAAAAACATCAATCACTGGAGTAAGAAATTTTCATAAATAAATCACAATCCATAAGTTCATGTCATAATAGTGGGATACCATTATAATTATAAAAAAAAATTCATATGTTATCGTTAATGATCAATATTATTAAATCATAATATATCAATAATGAATATATTTTTCCTATTGAAGATCAATCACATCACATTTATTCCTATAGAGAATCAAATACATCAAGTTGTTTCCCACAACTATATCATTAGATACAATACATTATCCAATGCATTGAAGGGATATATAGTTTTGGTTCAACCTATCACATAATGAAAACCATAAATATATGTCACAAAAGATCATAAAATGTTCATCATATCATCACATCATAACTTGTGCAAAGAAAATTGGTTTCATAATCTTTTAATCAATTTATCAAAGCATAACCAATAGAAAATAAAAAAGTTTAATAAAAATTTCCTCATCATAAGACATATAGAGAAATAATATGGATATATATAATTAGATTATATCCATATTAAATCATAATTAACATCAAAATATGTTATTATATATGAATATTATTTTAAAAGAATCACTGGAATATTACATGAGGAAAATACCATTTTCACTTTAAAATACCTTATTCAAAATCTAAAAAAGTTACATACATTAAGAATACATTTTTATAAAATAACCTTAAAATTTTATAATTTAATCTTAAAATTATCTATCGATATTGATGGTGATAAATTCCATTCATTCTGTATAAGTTTAGAAAAAACATTCCTTTAACACTTATAAAAAAACCTAAAAGGCACCATATTTAGAAAATGAAACGAAAATTCATGTTAAACAATTTTTTAAAACTTCAATAATAGGTAAAAATAGATTTAATAACTTATATAATAACATAAAAAACTCTTATTTTTTTAGAAAACATGGATATTAGAGAAAAAGGATCTTTGACCAAAGATAGAAATAAAGGGTGTTTTCCTTAAAACATTCTTTCAATATCAAGAGTAATAAAAAAGTTTAAAATGGGGGAAAATATTACTTAAAAGTAACTAGTGATGAATAAAAGTGAATGGTATTTATTATATTATGATCATATAATTTCTTAAATGTAAATTCAAGCATAAATAATCCCTATTAAAAACATTATTTTAAAATAAATCCTTTATAGATTCTATAACGTTAGTATCCAAAGAACAATAAAAGAATAACTTTAAATAAATTTTTTGAATATAATTAAAATTATTAAATTCATGATATAACATCTCAATGGGGTTTTATCTACACCTCATAAAAAAAGAGCATAACATAACTTATGTCCAAAGAAGACAATTTGAGACAAAAAACCCTTACCTCTGTTACAATATCCTTTGGAAGCACTATATACTCCTATATAATAAATTTAAATTTATTATATTTATATAATAGAATCATTTTAAATACTTATAATATTTTATATGATCCCTTTATAACATTCCAACACTCATTTATCAATAACTACTTATTAAAATCGTAGTTTTCAGGTGTTAGCTATTTCGTTTATCAATAGTATTTCGGTTCAGTAGCTCCGGTACTTGTAATTGTATCATTACTACATCATCTAAAACATTTATATAATTATAAAAATATATTATATATTATATATATATAGTAATCCATAAAATATATAGATAGAAAAAATATTTACACCCTTCATGGAGATGATAGGTTATATGTACACATGAACGTTGTTTTCATTTCTTGATAGATAGAATATAATAATTATAATTAATAATTAATACTATCTAGAATAATTATTATATAATATATATATCATGTATATTTATTAAATATTTCCTTATTATAATCCATGTATAACGGAAAATAAGAAAATCACATCAGTTCCTAGGGGTGGTATTTCACATATACACAAGAGTGATTTTATCATTTTCCAAAAAATTGGAAGGTATGAAGGTAGATATGATATTATAAATATAGAAGTATAATTATTACATAAATATAATATATAAACATTAAACCCATAATAATTATCACCCATTAAATATAGTGATGAAAAATAAATAGTATCGCTATGTGGAGATGGTAAGTTGAGCGTATGCACGAGCGATGCTTTAACTTCCCATTTGATGGGAAAGATTGTAGATAATGGCGAATTAATAATCATAATAAATTTTATTATATTTAAGATACGTATGTTTTTATATTATGAAAAATATCATATATTTGCATGATGTAATAGATAAAGTAAAGTGAATGTGATCAGTTAAGGCGATTACCTCTTCTTTGAAAGAACTCAATTGGATATCCTATTAAGGATCCTAGGGTTGGTATTTTTGGGATACCAAAACTTATAGAAATATATTATTTTATAGGGGATGGTTTTAGGTTTTCGTTGAGATGTATGGATCAAAATGTGTGAAGAAGTGAGGGGAGGAGGTTCCCTTTTATAATTGAGGTGAGGAGCATGTTGGGAATTTCTAAACATATTAAATTATAATAAATTTATTATAAAGAAGAATTATTCCAATTGACATAGATTCATTTTTATTGAAGGAATTTATTGTAATATCATCATCAAATATAATTTTATAGGTTTAAAAATATTTTTAAACTTTCTCTTTTGGTTTAACCACTTAATTATCCCATTTTAACCTTAACCAAGTTAAAAAAGATTTCACTCTTAATGGATTATAACATTGATTATAGGATAAATATTTACTCAAAAAGGGAAAAAATAAAAAATTTACCACATATAATCCAAATTTTCCAATTTTAGTATTTTTTAATTTTAAAATAACTTAATAAATTATTAGTCATGCGAAATATCATTAATGTAATTTTCTACACTATTCATTTAATTTCACTTTTAATGAAAGTAATAAAAATATGGAAATAAAATATAAAAATTTCACACATTATTAATGAGTAATATGTATCTTCCTAATTCTATGTATGTGAAAATTTTTCCAAATTATGTAACTTATAATATTTTGTAATCATCAATTTTATTTTTCTTTCATTTGACTAAATAGTGTTTTAGCGTTGTGTAGTAATTTAAGGTAATTATTTCATTTATAATAATTAAAAATAAATTGACATGGAAAATGACTAAAAACGACATATATAAAATAATTTTATATATTTTGAAGAAATAAAACCATCCAATAGGAAAGGGTCACGTTTTTTGATGACTTTAAGACAATATTATATTACTTTTAACCCTAACTAACCCATTTTACCTTTATAGTAATAATAAACATTTAATATGGTTACTACTCATTATGACCAATAGTAAAATAAAAATATTTAAAAAAAATTGACATCTTGTTTCCAAATATGAAAAAAATTCAAGATTTAATTACTAAAAATGAAAGAAATTAATTTAAAATAAAAACAAAAAAACACTATGAAAAATAGTTTTTCAAATAATTTTCCTTTTATGTATAATATATTTTTATAAAAAATAAAATTATAAAATAAATAATAAATACTAGAATTATATTTTTCATTCAAAATTTATTGATAATATTTTATTTTAAATTGAAAATAATATTTTACTTTGTAAATATTTACTAATAAAATATAGTTTTCAATAAAAATAAACAAGTTTCGTTATTCATCGAAAAATCAAAACAATCAAAAAATTATATGAAAAAATTACTAAGATTATTTTCATATTTTGAATTCCAAAATTAAATATTTTTTTATAAAATAATACTTCTTACTATTCCTTAAATTAATTTAAATATTATCTCAGAAATAGAAATAATAATATTTTTAATGGAAATTAATTTTTGAAGTATAAAATGACAATACTAAAAATTAAATTCTCATTCCCTAAGAATTGATCAATAAATTTTTATTGATTATATAATATATATATATATATATATATTTCCTAATGTTGTTATTCTAACTCTTACCCACTATTTCAACAGTTATGTTATAATGATAATATTTAATTTTTCATTTAGGTTTGGTGTTTCATATCTTCTACCCTATCTATCATAGTGATATTTTAAAATATTATGGTGTTACATTATACCCCTACACCCAATAATGAATTCTTTCCTCATAATTTGAACTTATGACAAGTAATCAAGGGTTTGATATTTGAAAATTTAATTTATTGAAAACCAAAATCTTAAAATGTGTTAATAAACCATTCTCTTGAAAAGAGGGAAAGATAAATATGAAGGTCATTTGAAATAAAAAAACTAGGTTTATAAATATAATATGTTTTGTGGGATGTGAAAATATGGACATAGAAGAGAAAAATAATACCCAAGGACTAATATAGAGTGATATTATACCTGTTTCAGAGAATGTTGACCACCAAAAAACCATAAATATTTGAATGGTGAAAAGACCATTAATTCATCAAAAATGAAGGTAAAATTATAACATTTTATTTCACGATACTTTTCAAAAATTTTAAATATTCTTTTATATTCATGATAGAGAAAATGATAAAATATACTCACTTGATTTAATTCCATATCATAAGCACAATTTCATCATTTGTTTATACATTGATCAATTTCCACGTTATATAATGCTCTAATAGAAGAATATTCAAGATGATTTTCTCATGCCTAAATCAGTAAAATTTACCTTTAATAGGTCATAAAATCTATCAAATAATTATGATTTATTCCTCCTATAACATTAAATTAACAAAACCCAAAATTGTTTATCATAAGGTAATATGATTCCAAAAATGAAAAAACATGGAAATTTTAATTTTAAGTCAAAACATTCCACAATATCAATAAAATTTACACTTAGATCATTTCATAAATATCCTCAAAATTAAAGAAAATTTTGTATTTAAGGTTGTCTCATTAATTTTATCTTACAATGAAAAAATATTTTATTCATGCTTCCCAATTAATCATTCATGTTAATTAAAATGTCAAACCTAACAGTCACATATACATCAAACCAATGAAACATCTCCCAAAAAAATAATTAGTCCCCCTGAAAGATATTACAATTTAGTGAATTTCACCAAAATTAAATGAATAAAATATAGATACTAACTTGAAAGGTAATAATTTTCTTGAGCATAAATATATCCTAATATATTTTATTTTCAATGAATCACATTGTAACCCTAAAAATTATCTATTTAGCATTATCTAAAATGCTATAATTAAATTAACATAAAATTATATACTAACTTAAAGGTTTATTTAAATCAAAATATAATATTGTTTCAAGAACCCAATTAAAGTTTAAAATCACCTCAAAATCCCATCACTTAAAACCTTTAAAGGGGTTTCTATTCTCTTAAACCTATATACCCATGATGGTATCCATAAATCTTATGTTAAACTCACATGAGAACTTATATGCTTTAAAAATACTAATTCATAAAATAAATGCATCGTATTTAAATTCAAAAAAACATCCTCAAATATGACCCAAATTACTTTATCATCACACCCTAACCAATTTCAAGGCCACCAATACTATACCCATTAATCCACCATTATCATTCATTTATTCATTCCAATTAACCATAATCATTATACCACTAAATCAATTTTTTTGGTTACTGGTACCATTGAACATCTCTGTTCAAATCCATAATAAAGAATACTTTGTAACAATCCTTAGATGTTTCATGATTGTTATATTTATAATTTTATTCATATAAAAAATTGACAACATGATTTTTAAATCCGAATAATAAAATAAATAATTCAATATTAATGATTATTATAGCATGGGTCCTTCCTTAGTCAAGGATTTATCCCTTCTATTTGGGGATTGGATTAGATAATTCCCATATTCCCCAAACATAAGTCGTTGTTCTATAAATGGTAACTTTGGATGGACTTCATTTTCCTCTATTAAACTCTTCATTTTTTATTTTGAAATCGTATTATTTATTCCCTTCATTTCCTCAATGAAAATATCATTCAGTTACACTGAGACATTCCATTGATTCCTTATTCCCACATTATCAACATGAAGGAATTCGAATCGTCTTTACTCTATGGTTTTTATGAAACTCATTATTTTAATTATTATTTTTGTTTATAAACTCACCCATGTAGAGGTTGATAATCATATAATCAACTATATTACTATTAATAATCATAAGGTTTCACATTTCATCTCTAATTTCATGTTTGTTAATCATAATGAAAATCTATCCATTTTTTATTAGTGTTAAAATAATTCATTCTGGTTATACCCGTTGACTAAATCCAAATATTATAGTGTGAGAAGCAATACTCATAGTTAAGGATCATGAAAAATAATTTATATTTTTCAAAAAAACATGGAACCTCTTTTTCAATATATGAAACATTAGGTTTAACCTAGAGCATCCATTATCATTACCAAAACATTAGGATGTTTTCTTATACATAGACTTATCCCTAGGGTTCTCACTAATATTCCACTATCCTTATTTATAAATATAACAAAAAAATTATTTGATACCAACTATAATATTATGGAATTACAACCAGTGGGACATAATTGATAACTATTAGAGCAATACCTGGGTGGATACACCTCCCAGGTAGGACTCTTACCACTATCACAAGTGGCACCCCATTCCTCTTGATTCCCTTTGGTGGAGAGTCACACTTCACCCAATGTTCACATGCGAGAGTTACCAAGGTTTGTATCCCTTGTTTTCTATAATAACTATAGTGACCCATTCTTTTCATACATAGATAATAAATTTTATTAGATAAATATTCATTACATTACATAATGATCAAATCTAGAATTGTATAGGTATAGTATGTTTAGAAATTTGGTAAAGTAATCAATTGGCCCATAAGTGAACTACATCATATCCCACTAACTTCATTATTACGTGAACCCTTCCTATAAAAATAATACTTAATAAATTCTTCATAACCTAGGGAAAAAAACCAAATAATTAGTGAGATCAAATTCCAAGTAACGGTAAACAAAGGGAAATATTCATCTATGATCATAAGATAACATAAGTTAAGAATAATTTTATGAATACAACATAAAAATTTTATACCCAATCTATCTAATATCATAAACATGAGTTATTTAAATAATAATTATCATTTAAAAAAACTTGAATCAAAAGAGTGAGAAATATTCATAAATCAATCATGAACCATAATTTTATGATATAATAGTGTGGTGCCATCGTAAGTTTAAAAATCATTTCATATGATATTATTAACTAACAATACTATTAAATCATAACTGATCTGGCATCAAAACCTTTTTTCTACAGTGGATGAAGTATATCGTCTTGTTTAACATTGAAAATCAAGTAAATAGATGTGTTTCCCATAACTATCTCATGAGTTATAATACTTTACCAAATGAATAAGAGGTCTATATAATTATAGACCAACCCATAATGTCATTATAACCATACATATTTGTTCTATAATATTATAAAATATTCATCATATCATCACATCAAAACCAGTTAAAATAAATCTGGTTTCATAAAAATTTCATCAATTAATCATAGCAAAACCCACGGAAAATAAAATAGTTTCATAAAAAAATCATCATAAAAAACATCCATATAAATAAAAATGATGGTATTATTTGATCTTATCCCTAGTATAACATAATTAAAATTAATTGATCTTGTCATAGATGAAAATTATTTTAAACGAATCACTACAATATTTCATTAGGAAAATAACATTTTCACTTTTAAATCCATGATTTAAAATATAAAAATTTAAAAAATATTAGGGGAGACATTGTCTATGAATATGATCGTAAAAAAATTTAAACTATTCTTAAAATGTTTTAGGTAATCATTATGGAGGGAAACTCTACTTATGTCAATTATGTTAAAAGAAAACAGTCCATTCAAACTTTCATAAAAAATTCAAAAAGTTCCTCATTTGGTAAAGGACTAAAATATTCCCTTTAATAAATTGTGTAAAAATTAAATCAGGGGTAAAAATGAAAACAATATCTCATTATACATAATTAAAAATATTCTTAAAAATATTTTTAGATAACATGAATATGGAAGAAAATTTATTTTTGAACGAAGAGATAATTAAATTGGATTTTCATTAAAAACATTCTTTTGATCTCTTGAGTACATAAAATGAGGAAAAATAAACAGAAAAACATTATTCTAAAAAATTACCCATAAGAGAAGAAAAATGAAAAAAAATATAATATAAGAACCATATAATTTCCTCAATGTAAATCTAAGAATAAATAATCCGTATTAAATAAAGTACTAAAACATAAAACCCTTACCGCTTTTGTGACATTTAAATCAAAATACCAATGGAATAATAAATTAAAATGAAATTTAAAATATTATTAAAATAAATAATTTCATGATATAACATATTAAATTGTATGTATATAGACCTCTTAAATAAAGATAGTTTTATAACCTTAAATGTGACCTAAAGAAGATAATGGGATATGAAAACACCTTACATCATTTCTGAATTCTTATGAAACCACTATACCCACTTGATTAATAAATTTAAATTAATTATATTTCTAAAAAATATCATTTAAATACTTATAATATTATATACTATCCCATTTGTAGATAATGGTGTTGAATTTTTTATCAATAAGGAGTCAAGTATCAATAAGTTTTTAATATGTATATGAAAAGGTAATGATGGAATTTGTGCCAATGATTGAAGTCATGATGCTTAAACTGATGTTAGTAAATCATTTAAGATCCCAATTTGATTAGGGATAAATATTGTGAACTAAATATGATGATTATAGAACTGGTCTTAAGTTCCAAGACTTGCATCAAGGTGATAAATTATTACAACACGTGAATAAGTCTATGCAATACTCAATTGAGTAAGGAAAGAAGTAAATACCCATCCATAGTTACTAAGTGGATGAAGTGTTGAAGATCTATCCATTGAGTCTAAATGAATGATATTTATAAATTAGATTATTGATTATTCCAATCCTCAAAGTCCAAGACATGGGTTTAAAGAGAAAACATCACTCATTACAACATTGAAGACCACACAATATGCTTTAATGCATGAGGAATGAAGAAATGATCCATAAATCATCCATGATTGGATTAAATGAATGTGTTAAAGATTTTTGGGATTCATGATCCAAAAAGAACAAAATAAATGATTGTGGATGGTGAAAAAGAGGAGGGAGAGGCCTTGCAACATTTAAAGATGGAATATCATCTTGGATATACTTTTTTTAACAAAGTATATTTATTCTATGTATTTTACAAAAATATGAGCCAACCAAGGAGGCCGGCCAAGGTCCTCATCCTCAGGCATATGCAGGACCCAAGGGTCAACCACAACTAAGGAAATCCCTCAAGGCCATCCCCACATGAGGCAGAGAGAGGGCCGTGTATAAGCCATGAGGAATGAATAAATGATCCATACATCATCTATGATTGGATTAAAGGAATGTATTAATGATTTTTGGTATTAATGATCCAAAAAGAAAGAATGAAATGATAGTGGATGAATAAAAGGGGAGGGAGAGTCCATGAAACATTTAAAGATGGCATATCGTCTTGGATATAATTTTTTTTAACAAATTATATATTTTATATGCCTTCACCAAAAATTTGAGCCAACCAAGGAGTCAAGTTGAGATCCTCATCCTCAGGAACATGTGCGACTTGAGGGTCAACCATGCCAAAGGGAAGCACTCAAGGCCAGCCCCGTATGAGGTAGAACATAGACCGTGTATAGTCCCTTAGGTCTGTACACACGGTGATCAACTCCTGCGGCAAGCACAGATAGTGGGTTCTAGGAGTGCTCCCAGAGGAGGAAGAGTGGGCACTAAGAGGGCGGATTTAGGGTGAACATGATACATGGAATTACCGTGGAGGGAGGAGGAGAATTATGATTTGTGGTTGCAGCAGATAGTATTATAAATGATCTGCGTCCATGTATTTGTTTCGATGTTAGGCGGGTTTAAAAAATGCAGAGGTAATCTTGACCGCTCATCTGATCTCGCATGAGATATCGACTGCATGCTCTGTCCCACATCCTACATTATAATTGTGGCCAATCTTGATCAATCCAATCCGATCCAAATGTTGTGGAATCACCTTCAACCAATGACTACATAGAGAGTCACCCAACGCAGCTGTTCGCTGTTTCCACTACCGATCCACCATGATCGAGCTTCTGGTCAATGTTGATGATGAAAACTCTTGCATGGTGATCATTCGGATGAATAAACGACTTGCATGCATTAAAATTTTCATGCAAGAATTGATATAAAAAGATCATTTGTTGGCCAAAGCAAGAAATAATTGAGAGGCCAATTGAATCCTTAGCAGAAATGATTTTCATGCATTCGGAAACACATGTACGTGAGGATTATACCCACTGAGAAAGAAGGACCAGTGTTGAAGAGAAATGAACGGAGAGATATACAGGATATCTCATCTGTGTTTGAAGTATTCAAACTGAATATCATGGGTATTCAAATATTTGAATATTGAAAAATCTCACAAGTATTTGAATGTGCAAGAGATCCAAACCTCACCTATAAATAGAGGATCACCATGCTGAGAGTTGTTTTTGCAAACATTGAGAGAAATATATCATTTTTGAAAACAAAGAGCATTGAAAAGAAGTTATAAACAACCTATTTATGTAAAGAAGCTCCGCGCACCCCTTTCACAAAGGACAAACGTGAACTATCTTGGTTCGTGAAAGGAACTACACCTCTATGTGAAAAACCCACAAACACACAATAGTTTTTTAAACCCTTGACGTTCTTCAAGCATGAAGAAGAATCCGCACGTACACAACTGGTCTTGAACCCTTGTTTTACTCCATGAATACAGAACCAAGATACAAAAACCTTTAGTGGTTCTCTGAAGATGGACCATGCACACTCCATGCACGAAGAAGAAGACCCTGCGTGCCCTCCTATTTTCACGAAGAATAAGAACACACTTCTGTTAATATATATATATATATATATATATATATATATATATATATATATATTATTGTTGGTTGTAATGGTTCGTTCTTGAAGGAGAAGGAGATCACATTATGGAAGGAGCTTGTTTGTGCATTCTTTGAACATAAACACCCATGTGTTTCATTTAAAGAAATTATAGGCCTCATGCTTTCACAAAGGAGGGATTAGAATGCATTCATGATGCATATGCATGCATATGTATTAATTCAGACACCCAAGTGTTTAAGAACAAGCCATACATTGAACACACCCATTCAAGTTTGAAAAGCAATACAAATCAAGAAAGTATTGTGTTTGTTCTTGTGAAGAAGGAGGAAGAAATAAAAAAGAAAACACACCCTTTAAGCCCTATTTAAAAAGAACAAGTGTGCGTGTGCTAAGACCCAAAAGAATAATAGAAAGATAAAAGGAGAAAGAGTAGATATTGTGTGTGTGATAAAAGTGTTTTAACCATATAATTTTTCACACAAGGAAAAAGAAAAGGCAGAGTGCATGAATACATGAATGCATATTAACATGTAGAGAAAGAATCAAAAGTGTGTATGAAAATGAGAAATAAGAATCCAAGAAGAAAATGCATGTGAAAAATCTTGAGACACATGTATGAAATCATGCATGAACACATTCACGTGTAAAAATCATTGAGATATCTAGATACAAGAGGTATTGGATGCCATGTGATCCAAGCATTATGTAAGTGAGTTTTGAGACTAAAGATAGACCTAATTAAATAAGATCTTATATCTGAGTTGATAGAAATTGAGCATCCAAGAAGTCAAAGAGAGATGACATAGTTCAAGATCACTCTTGCCTATTAATATTCATGAAGATGTTTTGTGCACCATTGGTAATCATATAAGTGAAGCTAGGTATTAATCAGAAGAAGAACGAATTGCCTAAGCACTGTTGAACTGAGAACTGATCAAGAAAGTGATCATAAATATTGAGCATGGCCAACTGACCTTACCAAAGGCTGTTGAAGATTTTTGAAGATATACACAAGTAATTGTGATTCAACAAGACTATGCAGAGAGAGAAAAATATCATCTACAATGAATCAAGAAAGAACTTGAAGAAGGAAGTTGCTCGTGTGACTCGAGATCCAGAAGAACCCTGTGAGATTCAGGGAGGATAAGATGTCTTCAGTGGTACTTTTAAGCAGGCCAGTGGGATTCTAGTAACACTATGGGAAGCAGTATAAAAAACCTCATGTGGGACTCAAGAGAGATATAGTGGGACTCTGTATCAGCCATTGTAATTACTCACCAAATTATAGTGGAGAATATGTGTTAGGGAGAATAACCAACACAACAAGGAGTAGGTAATCTAACTGAACCATGAAAATCCTTGTGTTCAGTGCCTTTACATTTACTAAACCATTCGAGGTAAGATTGAGAGACACAAGAAGAGTGTATTGAGGATTTAACCATCCATATAGGTTTAATTTAAAATAATAAATTAGTAAAAATATTTAAAGGGATCACTAATTCACTCCCTACCACTCTCAGTGATTCATACTGATCTGGGGACTTCAATTGGTATCAGAGGGAAGGTCACCTCTAAAAGATCTAAGGGAGTATTTATGAAGTGAAGATATGAGGAGATGAGTGAAAAACCTCAAATGAAAATATTTGTCAATACATAGAAGAAAAAAATAAGAAACAGTCAAGGAAGATGAAGAATAATATTACTGTTAATGGGGAGACACCTTCTGCTAAAGTTTATCTGAAAGGTACAACTTGTGATAATTCCTTTTATGATTATCACTATTCTTATGAATCTTGCTCAATTTTTGATGATGATAGATAAATTAGCGATCTTCATACTCCACTCAAAGATCATATGAAGAAAGTCCGTAAAGAAGTGTTGAGACACTTTGCTATAAACATTAGGGCTCTTCAAGGTTAAAATTTATAGCTGGAAGAAGAATCCAATTCCATAGAAGAATCATTGTTTAAAAGTGTTGGCATATCCAACACCCTCACAGAACTAGTGAAGGAAAAGGAAGAAACAATTTTTATTTACATTGAAATACATTCTCATGTTACTAAATAATTTTTGGGAAGTATTTGTGAGAAATAATTATTTGAAATTGTATTTGTAGATGATTTAATGCATTTAAAAAGTTACAAAAAGTCTCTATGGTTTTCAAAGCTTCTCTACTAGAAGACAGAGACAAAAAGTTAAAGGAGCTTGAAATCACTTTACAGAAATTAAAAAATAAGCATGAATAAAAAATGATAAAGCTGAAGATAAATTGGGAAAGAAAGCTGAGATTAGTTGAGTATGAGAAGAACTCCCTCAACATGAAGTGTTTAGAGCTGGAGGTGAAATTGAAGAATCAGCAATAATTCCAACATGGAACTTCCCAAATAGCTAAAAGAAGAGATGTTGCCACTCAATTTTTTATTTAGGAATATGATTCCAAAAGGAACATCCGATCATCCTCTAATCCAATGGAAACATCCTCCAAGAAGAAGGTATCCCATAACCCAGTTATTTCTGGTTCTACTAATGGAGTTACATCTACATGTACAGGTTCAAAGCTAAAATTTGAGATGATTTGGATTAAAACAAATGTCAATACATCAATAAAAACTTCAAGGATGGATACTTGAATAATTATAAATAGAAACTCCCAGAACGATGCTCCAAATAAACAAATACAATTACAAAAACAAAAATGTACTAAATCTTACCAGACTGATTCTATAAGTAAAAGAATATTATGTGTATGCTATGGTTGGTGTTGTTTGAAGTTTGGACATTAGTCAATTTATTTTTGGAGTAATATGTCATCATATGAAAATCGTGGAAGGACAAAATTTAGGGAATGTAAATGTGAAGAAATGAAGCAACCTACAATGCTAAGTAAGAATTCATGGATGAAGAAGAATATGTTTACTAAGAATAGATTTGATTATCATGAAAACTTATATGATGTGTCAAATAGAAGTGGTCACAATTATCATGAATGATTGTTTAGTTCTACCATGCATCATGCATATGTTGATAAGAAATATAGACCACTATAAAGGTAGGATAAAGGAAAACATGTTGAAAAGTCTTCCATTGGGAATATGAAAATCAATGAAGACATGAAAAAAATGAATAATATTATTCCCAAGGATAATTTCAAACCTGATTCCAAGAATTTCATCTCAACAATAAAAATATGCTTCTATTGTGGAAAGAAAGGTCATTCCAAGGATCACTGAAAACAAGGCATGGAAATGAATAGAAACAAGATAAAACTAAAAATAGAATCAATCTAGAAAAAGAAGAGATTGAATGAATACATTATTGAATATAATATTAATAAGTTTCATAAGAATGGTAACTTGAAGATAATTAAGAATCCATGTGGAAGATCCAAATGAGAGAATGTAAGGAGTGTTTTGTTATATAGCCTAATCAATTGAAAATTTCTAGAGAACTGCAAAGAGAAGAAGATGAAGTACCAAATAAAGAAAAGTAAAAAGGAAAATAGGTCATTCCAAATGAAGAAAAATTCTAATTTCATGAGTGGTTTTTAGTACATGATAACCCAAGTGTCTCTAAACTATTTGGTGGAATGTGCAAGAAGGATAGACATCATGAAAACAAATTTTTAATTGTTTTACCGGACCAAAGGGAGAATATTGAACAACATGAACCAATAAAATCTACTTCACTACTGATAGAAGTGAAGACAAAAATTTAAAACAAGTCGAAGGTGAATGTAAGTAAAGAATACATGCTGATAATGAAAAATAAAAATTCCAAATGGATGGGAGACATTAGCATGAAGAGTACTAGACACTTTAGAGGTGTAAGGAAAGGAGTTCTTGGGTTGACAGAAAATTCTCAGCCCCAGTGCTTCTATTAAGAATCTTACAAGTGTTCTATCTTATTCCCTTATATTTTTTTGTATATGTGTGCTTACATTTTATGGAATATATAATGAAGGTCATTATGAAAATAAAAATTGAATGAACAAAGTGGATAACTACAAGTTGGACTCATCATTCATTATTTGATAATTAATTGAAGGGATCCACAGTAGAAGATTATCAACATACATATCTTCAAGCTTATTTGATGTTATTCTCCACTATGGTAAATCAAAGGGAGTGCACCCCTTGAGGGGGAGAAAATATTAATGATATGATATCAAGGATTATTCCATATCAGATCTTGAAATTCAAATCTTCTCAAGAAGTTGAAACTGAGGTATTCCAATCACACATTCATCCCTTGTTCTTAATTGTATTTATAATATCAATTAAAGGGTAGTGATTGATTTGTGAAAAGATGGGATGAAAGGGGGAGCTTTATCTTTGCACATGAACTATTTAATATGTTTGGATATGTATGGGTAGGATTTTTCATTTCATTGATAAATTAGAATATCTCAAATCCCTTGGTCAATAATTGAACCATTATGAGCATGATATCACATGTATGGTTATTTATGGACAACATTGAAATCCTTAGTCATATATCTCTTGTTTTCTACACTAGGTTAGTCCAATTAGAATTAGGTATGATTAACTAAAAGTTAATTTCTATGGGAACCAGGTGACATCATCCCTTTCTCAGAAATATTAAAGAATAAATTATTCAAGGGGGGGGATAACATGTTCTGAATAGACCCCACTACACCATTGCATTTGGTTTCCAATAAGGGGAGAGAACATTAGCACACATATTGACCAATTCACTATGTGCTTAAGTAATATTTACAAAAAAATACAAAGGGGGAGATTATAGCTAATTGTGTTGCATTTGTTTTCAATAAGGAGTCAAGTGTCAATATATTGTCAATATGTGTATAAAAAGGTTATGATGGAAGTTGTGCCAATGATTTAAATAGTGATGCTTAAAGTGATGTTAGTAAATCAGTGAAGATACCACTTTGATTATGGAATAATATTGTGAACTAAATCTAATGATTTCTGAACTGGTCTTAAGTTCCGAGACTTATATCAAGGTGATAAATTGTTACAACACCTAAAGAAGCCCATACAATACTCAATTTCATGAGGAAAAAAGTAAAGATCCATCCATATTCACTAAGTGGATGAAGTTTTGAAGATCCATCCATTAAGTCTAAATGGATGAAGTTTAAAAATCAGATGATTGATTGTGTGGATCCTCAAAGCCCAAGACATGTGTTTAAAAAGGACACATCACTGATTACAACATTGAGGACCATGAATTATGATTTAATACATAAGGAATGAATAAATGATCCATACATCATCCATGATTGGATTAAAGGAATGTGTTGAAGATGTTTGGGATTCATGATCCAAAAGGAAAGGAATAAATGATAATAGATGAAGAAAAAGAGGAGGGAGAGGTCTTTCAACATTTAATGATAGCATATCATCTTGGCTATACTTTTTCTTTAACAAAGTATATTTATTCTATTACATTGCCAAAAATATGAGCCAATGATGGAGGCCAGTCCATGTCCTCATCCTCAAGCACATGTGGGACCTGAGGGTCAACCATGCCTGGGGGAAGAGCTCATGGCCAGCCCCGAATGAGGCAGAGCATGGGATGTGTATAAGCTCGTACGTGTGCACTCATGGTGATCAACCCGTGTGGAAAGAATGCATAGTGGGAACCAAGAGCGTGCCCAGAGGAGGTATAGTGGGAACTAAGAGCACGTCCATAGGGAGAACATGGTACAGGGCGGTACCGTGGAGGGAGGAGGAGAATTATGAGTTGTGGTTATGGAGGCTTGTATTATAAATGAGCCACATCTAAGTCTCTGTTTCGATGTGGGATGGGTTTAAAAAACACAGAGGTAATCCTGGACACTCATCTGATCACGTTTAAGATCTCGACCACATTCTCCATCCCATTTCAAGCATTATAATCGTGGCCATCTATGATGAATTTGAGCTGATCCAATGACCGTGGAATCATATTCAACCTCCGACCGCATGGAGAGTCACCCGATGCCACTGCCCACCATCTCCACTACTGATCCACCATGATAGAGCTTTCTATCAGTGTTGATGATGAAAATTCCTTCATGGTGATTTTCCAGATGAACTGAACACATGCATGCATTAAAATTTTCATGCATACAATGATATAAAAAGATCATATGTCGGTTGAAGAAAATAGTTTTGTGAGGCTACTCAAAGACTTCAGGGAAATGATTTTAATGTGTTCAAAAACACATGCATGTGTGGATTATACTCACTGAGAAAGAAGGACCCACGTTGAAGAGAAAAGTATAGAGAGATATGTGGGATATATCATCTTCATTTTAAGTATTCCAACTAAAGATCATGGGTATTCAAATATTTGAATGTCGCAGAATCTCACACAGATTTGAATGCTCAAGTTATCCAAACCTTTCCAATAAATAGAGGATCACCAAGTCAAGATTTTTTGTTGAAAACATTGAGAGAAAGCTATCGTTTTTGAAATAACAGAGCATTGAAAATAAGTTCTGTGTTGCCTATCTACCCGAAGAAGGTTCACGCATCCCTTGCGCAAAGGAAAACCGTGAACCATCTTGGTTCGTGAAAGGAACCACACCTATATGAGAAGAATACCATGGACAAAAGATAGGCTTTTAAACCCTCTACGTTTTTCATGCGTGAAGAAGAAACCATGTATACACAAATGGTCTTGCATCCTTGATGTACTCCACAACGATAGAACCAAGATCCATAAACCTTTTCTGGCTCTGTGAAGACCGAACACGCGCACTCCTTGCACAAAGAATAAGACCTTTTGTGCCTTCCTTTTTGACCAATGAAGAAGAACACACTTCTATTAATATATATATATATATATATATATATATTATATTTTGTTGCAGGGGTTCGTTCTTGATGGAGAAGGAGATCGCATGATAGCAGGAGCTTGTGTCTGCATGCTTTGAACAGAACCACCCATGTGATTCATTTAAATAATTATGAGGCCTCATGCTTTCAAAAAGGAGAGAGGAGAATGAATGCATGATCCATATGCATTAATATGCATGAACTGAGACACCCAAGTGTGCAAGAACAAGCCATACATTAAACACACCCATTCAGGTTTGAAAAATAGCACCAATCAAGAAATGATTATGTGTGTACATGTGAAGAATGTGGAAGAAATAAAAAGAAAACACGCCCTTTGAAACCTAATTAAAAAGAACAAGTGTGTGTGTTAAGACCCAAAAGAAGAAGAGAAATAGAAATAGAGAACGAGTAGAGATTGTGTGTGTGATCAAAGATTTTTACCTATAGAAGTTTCCACACAAGGAAAAACAAAAGTAAGAGTGCATGCATGGATTCATTTGCATGCACATGTAAAGAAAGAATAAAAAGTGTGTGTGAAAATTGAGAAAGAAGAATCTAAGAATACAGTGTGTGTGAAAAAGATTAAGACACGTGAATTCAATCATGCATGAACACATGCACGTGTGAAAATAATTGAGATATCCAAATACAAGAGGTATTACATCCCATTCAATCCATGAATTAATTAAGTCAGTTTTGAGACTGAATCAAGATAGAATTAAAGAAGTTCTCATATCTGAGTTGGCAATAATTTATAATCTAAGAAGTCAGGGAGAGATGAAATAGTGCAAGATCACTCATACATTTTAATATTTTTGACGAAGTTGTGTGCACCATTGGTACACATATGAGCAAGGCCAGGTCTTCATCAGAAGAATAAATAATTTCCTGAGAATTGTTGAACTGGTCACTAATCAAGAATGTGATCAGAAATATTGAGCAAGGCCAACTGACCTTACCAAATGTTGTTGATGATTCTTGAAGAGATACACTTGAATGTGTGATCCAATAATCCTTTGTGGAGAGAGTATAATATCATCTACAATGAATCCAGAAAGATCATAAAGAAGGAAGCTGCTTGTGTGACTTGAGAACTAGAATTCCCCTGTGAGATTCAGGGATGAGAAGATGTCTTTAGTAGGACTTTGAAGCAGGCCGGTGGGATTCTGGTAACACTGTGGGAAGCAGTATAAAGAAACTCTTATGGGAATCATGAGAGACACAATGGGACTCTGTATCAACCATTCTAAATATTCATGAAATTATAATTGATAATCTATGTTGGGGAGAATAACCAATACAACAAGGAGTAGGAATTTGAACTGAACCTTGTAAAGACTTGGGTTCAAGGAGTTTACATTTACTATACCATTCAAGGTAAAGCTGATAGACGCAAGAAGAGTGGATTGAGAATTTAACTAGCCATATAGGTTTAATTGAAAATAATCAATTAGTAAAAATATTTAAAGGGGTATTTGATTCACCCCCTCCCCCTCTAAGTGATTCACACTGATCTGGGAACATAACCTCTATAACTTTTCGACACCTATTTATCAATAATTCCTTTTTAAAATTTTTGTTTTCAGGTGTCAACTATTTTTATTATCAAGATTATTTTAGTTTAGTTACTCCTACACATGTACTTTGATCATGGTCCCATCATATACATGATTTTAATAATGATATAAATATCATATAGATTTATTATTTATATAGTCATCCACAAAATTTAGATATAGAAAAATGAAGTACATCGTTCCTGGAGACGGTAGGTCGTACATATGCATGAGTGCTACTTTAACTATTAGACAAAAATAACAAAAAAAGATAATAAAAATTTCAACTTTATAGAGTCATTATTATAGCATATATATCCTATATATTAATTAAATATAACCTTATTTCCATCCATGTATAGTGTAAATGAAAAAAATCACATCACGTTGTGGAGGTGGTAGTTCACACGTATGTACGAGAGATGTTATTGTTTTCCAATGTATTGGATGGTAATAAGGTATATTTGATTTTATAATTTTAGAAGAATATTTTTGTCACAAATATCACATATTAACATTAAACCCATTATAATACTCATTCATAAAATATTGTGATGAAAAATGAAGGTTATCGCTACATGGAGACGGTAAGTCGTATGTGTGCACGAATGATATTTCAACTTCCATTTGATGGGGAATAGGGTGGATAATGGTGATTTAATAATAATAATAATTAATTATATTATTTACAATTAAGTTATTATTTTATGATAAATACCATTGATTTAGAGTATGTAAATGAATAATTAAAAAAAGTGACTGGTTAAGGCGATTACCTCTAAGTTGAAAGAACTCCTTTATATCTCCTTTTAAATATCTAGGCCTGGCCTTTTGGGGAGACCATAACATATAGAATGTGTATACAGATGTTGGAGATGGAAATTCATGGGTTATTTTTCAATATTGATGTCTTAAAAGGGGAAACTAAGTGAGGGGAGGAGGTTCCCTTTCATAAATAAGATGAGGGTAAATATTGGAATTTCATAAAAGAATAAATTTTACTAATGTAATTCTCAATCCAAATGGTTCCGAATGGCCATAGATCTAAATATAAGGTTGGTTTTGGGTGTAATACCATAAAAAAATTATAATTTTGATAGGTTTATGTGGTTTTTTAAACCTTACCTTTGCTTTAACTCCTCTGTTAGTTCATATTAACCTTAGGAACAAAATACTATTTTCACTCTTAAAGGGTTATACTTTTACTAATATGGTAAATAATGAATCATAAATGGAAAAAAAACTATATCTTATCCTGATTGTACCCTTTCAAATTTTTGTATATTTTTATGTAATTTAATAAAATAATATTTCCATAAATTATCATTTTTTACATTATTCATTTTATTTTGCTAATAAGGACATCAATGAAAAGAATAAATTTTAATATAAACCTTTAGCACAATCATAGTAAGTAATAGTTATATTTAAAATTCACTATACACACTAGTATTCCTAAATTATTTTACCTTTAATATTTTTAAAATAATTTATTTAATTTTTATGTTAATTGTAACAATATTGTATTATAATTACATAAGAATATATTGTAATTAATTCATTTAAAAAAATTAGAAATAAATTAACATGATAAAAGGAAATCATTTATCACTAAAATACAGATTTTTAACTAAACTTTTAAACTTTTTACAATTATGTGACAATTTAAGAGATATTAATATCAAGTGAATGACATTTTTTACATTATCTTTTACTAATATTATAAATACCATTATAAAGGAAAAATGGAAAACAAATTCCATATATTTGAGACTTTTATTGAACTGGCCAAAATAAACATATAAAATATGATAGATTCATGTTTTGGGTTGATATTGAGGCCTTATTATAATAATTTTAACAATAATTAACCCATTTTACCTTTTCAACTGATAATAAAAATTTATTATGGTTATTATTCATTATGAAAAAAAAAGTAAAAGTGAATATTTAACAAATTTGGACCCCAGGATTCCAAATATAGAATTTATTTTTCATTATTTAATTCCTATATTTTGAATAATTTAATTTAACATAAAAAGGAAAAACACAATGAATAACAGTTTTCAGAAAAAATGGATTTTGAGTATAAAAATGTTTTATATCAAATTCATGTATTAAATTCAATCCAAAGGACATAATTAGATTTTTTTTAAATACAAAGGAACTATTTTTTTGAAAAGTAATAGGCTTAGAGACCTCTTTATTAAATCAAACAGAAACCAAAAAATAGAGGGGGAACATTCAAACACAAAAGGAGATCAATTCACTCGAGAACGAGTTCTCATGTTGTGGTGACAGGATCTACCACCCCTACCATGATGGTGTAGTCCCCTTCTCCATGTTTTGACCTGCAACCATGGTCCACCTCCATCATCAAGAATTCCAACATTACAAATGTACTTCATATCCACTACACCAGGTAAACATTCACAACTTTTTCCTTCCTCCTCACTCTTACCGAATGGAATTACATAAAAAGAGTTAGAAAAAATCACCCTTGAGTCTGATTTAAAATTTTCAGATAGAATAGAATTAGGGACCTCTAAGAAGTAGACAACCCAAATTTTTCCATTTTGAGAACCTCCATTTTTTAGAACCCCGGGGAATCCCTATTAGCAATATGACCAGGTCCAACATTCTTCGTAAAAGGATTATTGGTACATCCCATTTACCATATAGATGAATGTAGAATAAAATTCTTAGTAGATTCTGTAACACATTGTACTCCCACTACATTAGGAGTCAATGGAAAATAGGCAGTCTCTGTGATGGTATTACTTCAATTCAATAGATTTTTATCCTACACATGATGAAAGAAATTATATCCAACAATATACTTTGATTTATCCTTTCTGGATTGACCTAATTTAGAATCCCCTGGAACATATTTATAGGTATCTAAAAAAAATTTACAACATGTGAGCTATAAAGTGGAACTATACCTATTTTCCCATGTCCTATAATGGATGGTGAGAAAAAATATTAAATAGAAATATTTCCATGAATAGGTATAGTAGGAATAACATGTTCCTATAGAGTTTTTAAGGCACTAAAAGCTTTCCTATCATGGATATGAGAAAAATCAGTAGGGGATCTATCCCCTACCACATCTTCCAGCAAAGAGGTATAATAATTGATAGCAAAGTTTCTTGGTTTCACCCTTCCTTCAAACACTACTAAGAATAATTGAAAATGGATTCTCACTATCAATATGGTTTATACCAACTTGGATGTGATGAATTGAATTCTCATCCCCTAACTTATTCATTGTAGGATATGATTCTAAGGTAGTATAAGAGAAGGTTGTTAACTCATTGAGAAAACTATTCAATGAGAAGAAATAACCTTCTCATTAGAACTCAAAGGAGTAACCTTACCTTTATCCTGATAATGAGAATTTTTGGTCTAGAAATGACAGACCTTAGACTTGGAATTTCCTTTATGATTTTTGGAAAATATCATTTTTGGTCCCTCCTGAAAATTATAATCCACATTATCCTTTGAAAAATATTCCATGTCTTATTGGATATATTCATATTACACCTCATCTTGGTCACATATTAATTCTCTAGTTAAATAATCCTTAAAATTAAATCCAAAAAAAATATATAATGAACTACCTCTTCCATGTCAGCACAAGACTTAATGGGCTTGTAAATGATCTGAGCAGAAGAAACAAAACAAGAATCATTACTAGTAGAATCAAGAGGAATAATATTACCTTTTAAGAATCCATTATTTAGTATATTGGAAGAACCATCAATATTTTAAAGGGAATATCCATTTTATGGAGACATATATTCAGATAAAAAAGGTTATCCAGCATCCTATACATTTGAGGGATCCATGATTTTGGGATCAGAATGTTGGACAACATCCTCACCATTTAAGGGAATAGAATTCATGGGGATGAAGAGATAAATAGGGGCATCACCTAAGAGAATATCATTATCCTTATTCATATTATCTTGTATATTATTATATTTCCTATGTAAATTATAATTTTCATGATATTTCTCTTTAGATTTAAAAAATTAGAGATCCCCCAGCAATTATATTTAGAATGCCAATTCATTTGAAAATATTTAAAAAACATCAACATTTTTTCAAACTCAATTCGAATATTTAACTCATACTGAGGTGTAGAGAGAACCACCATATCTATCAAAGTTTAACTAATGTCAACTTCAAAGAAAAACCTGAATGTTACCAAAATTAACCAACTCAATGGTGAAGTTCATCCCGATTGGAGTACATATTACAGAAGCAATGTAAAACAAATTTTATGGATGTCATAGGACCCAATTTAATCCATGTATTTTAATTTAGTACTATGAATAAGTAATTTTAACTCAATGAGATTAAAATATAAACTCTATTCATGAAATAAGAGGATTATTGGCCTCATATTTAACGAGCCTAAACTCTATGCTCTACCTTTCAACTCTACAGAAGTGAAAAGGACATGAAAAAATCCATGGACGATAGATACACTCATAAAATCTAAAAACATCTAAATTTATCTTAAGTGATCAATTAGGTTTTAAAAATTACAATGTATCATCCCTTTATATATATATATATATATGTATGATCAATAAAAGAGTGCTTACAAATTTCTATTCATTCTCAAATTTCTTTATCTAAGAATAATACATGGGTAGTAGCACCATTCCTGGTGATTCATTATGAAACCCTATTACCAAGGAAGATAAAAAAATTATTATAAAACCTGATAAATACAAGAAAACATTCATCCCCTCTCTCTCCTTATCCTACTTCAAATAAGATGGCTATTTTCAGCATACAACATGATCCAGAACATAGGTGTAGATATTAATGCCTCTTGGATGTTTAGGTGCACCACGATCGCTATAAATCACCATATAAACCCTATTACATTCCTAAATCATTTAAAAAAACCAAAAGGAACTATTAATATTTGAAAAATAAATCAATATAAAATTTTAAATTTTAAATGATTAAAAAAATACCATATTCATTAAAAATGTGTATTTTATCTATTCATTGAAAATTCAAAACTTTAAATATTGTTTTTAAAAATTCATAATATTATTATTTTTATATGTTGAATTAAAAAATTATATAATTTTAAACATATATTAATTTTAAATATTAAAAAAAAAATTAATATTTTCTCAAAAAAATAATAAAAATCATTTGCGAGGAATATGTATTATTGAAGCATAAAATTAATTTATTAAAAAACTAATGAAAAATTATTATGAATTAATCAGTAAATTTTTATTGAGTAGTTCCATTGTATATGTATAATTAAAAATTCGGTTAATCCAGTTTATAGATTCCAATTCAATGACTTGATTGTAATGATAATATTTCAAGGTTTTTTTCAGCTTGGTGTTTTCTATATTTTAGTCTATAAAACATTGTGTTTTTTAAATATCATGGTGTTATAAAAATGAAAATCAACAATTAGAAATATCAAATTTTATGGAATATCCATTATTTTATTTGTAGAATGAACCAATAATTACTCTCCTTTATTACACTGCAGTGATTTCTTCTTCCTCCTTTTATTTGGAAATATATCAGTGAGTCCTAATCTCTCTTATTCTTTTTTTTTCTGAAAAACATTAATTTCTTATACTTTATGAAAATTAGATTTTAAATATGTTGTATTTTATCTCAAATTTATCTTATTAGAATCACTTCAAGAATTTTTATATGCATGTATCCCTTAATCTAATGTATTAGATTAATCCTCATTCCTCACCTTTACTTGGGATTTTTAAAGTGTAAAAACATTAGTGGGTCCATTCAGTTCCATTAAAACCAATTTAAGGCTATAAAATAACATTCAACATACTTGGTTAAATTTCTAGCTTGACTGTAACAACTTGAATAAAGTCAGGCACCTAGACCTATGGTGTATTGTTTCTTCTTCATGCCTTCACTGTGACATACCACATTCGACTGCACTATAGATTATGTTATTAAAGAATACATATATTGTGAAAATATTTTATTATAGCATATCCTAATATTTACTAGGTCTACAAGTATTTCCCATATAACTTCCTTATAAACCACCCATGATCGTGGAATGGTCTCCTCAAAACATAATAAACCAATGAGTTGGTTGCATTGTAATCTATTTTATATAGTTTTCACACCTATAGAATTGGAAATCATCAAAATATTTAATCTACCAAAAACACTCCTTCCATGACCTACGATATTTATACTATGTGGATGAATATTGCTATTAATTATGTGTGGAGAACAATTTTACCTTATAAAAACTCTACCATGTCCTGACACTTATACCAACTCTACAGTTTTAGGTTTACCCTTACATGGGTTTCAACTAACCCTAACATATCACATTTCTCTATGGAATGATATTCTATTTATGGAATAGGAATCCATTAACATTTACATATATATATTAATTTAAAAATTACCTTTGTGTAGATTAAGGATTAAATTTACACATTGGTTGTATCTCATTTTCCATTAATACCTTTACATAGAACAAAATTGACATTTATAAAGGAAATTAAAACTCTAGATTGTATTTATGTATGGTCCGAGTTATCAAGACATAATATACTCCAAAATGTGGCTCCAACTTTTAAATTGTGGTCTTCTCCTCTAACTTAATAGAAATTCATATTTACCTTCATATGATATCAATTTATTTGGGGCTACCAATACATGATGTTGGATCTACCGTAATGCAATGACCTTTTTGGTGTATCCCACTACTTAGTGGTGATAACCCTTATGAAAAATCTCATAGTAACCCATACGCAATTACATATTGCCTTTTGCACAATATTCTCCACAACATGACTATTTTCTTTGGTGTAAACAACTCTAATCATCTAGAGAGACAACTCCAACCAAACTACTTATATGATATGACAAATGGATTTTTTTCATAGATTATATCTTTTGTAAATTTTATCTCTAGAATCCCCTATCCCTCTTCTTAAAACATTAAGGATTTAATGAATCCATAAAATTAATCCAAAAATCAATTCACCCAAGTCTATCATGTATCTTTAATTAGGTATTTTGGTCTATCTAACATTGATCTTACAATTATATTATCAACAAATACAATGTCACTTTTTGTCAACAAATACTATCCAAACCCTTATGAGTATGAAAAACCACACCCCTTTAGATTTCTTTTCCAAATATAAAAAATTATAACTGAAATTATATCCCACATTATTTTCATTGATAATAGAACCACTTCTCACTCCCCCATTGGAAATGAAATCCAAAATGTGGATATCATCCACTATCATCATAAACATTTCCACCAATCAATGTGTGAGTATATTGGGAAGATAATTAATCTTTATCCAAGTGAACACTTCTCTTTTATTACCCCCACATTTGGTATTTATTTCTATGAACTCTTACATTTTTAAAATAATAGGTTTCCCACATGGGATTATATATACATTTATGTACAAGGGAAGAAAATCCTTTTTATGATCCCTATTTATTAAAAGTTTATTTTCATCATTTCATGATACCAATGGTAATTTTTTTTGGATTGTATAATTTCGAAAACATCCTCTAAGACAATTTTACACCAATATATAAAACATTAAAAAGATCAAATGAGTGAATTTACAACATTGCATTTCATCTATTAATAAATCCTTTATGCCTACTGAGTCTAGGATCATTGTAGGAAACGAGATTCTAAGTTAACATTGACAAAGTTATACACATCACTCATTGATAAAAATAATTATATACCATCTTGAGATGTATAATTTCACAATAAAAATATAATATATTACTTGAATCACATCTCTACACAAACCATTAGCAGATAAGAAGAAAATAAAAAATTTGAGAAATATACCACTTAATGCATCAATTTATACAATTTTTAAATATCATGTTGGTAATGTGACAATAATTTCATGTAATAAAAAGTATTAGAGGTTATTTATCTCAATGATGAAGCTCAATGAACTTTTAAAACTCATCATTAACTCCCCTTAAATTGGAATATCAACTCTTAACACCAACTACTGAGTTATTATCTGGTTAGAGATACCACTTGATTTGAATAACATTTCCTAAATATAAATATTTATTATTTTGTAAATATAATTACATAATACAATTTTTTAGAAAAAATAATCATATATAATATTCAATCATGTAAATGCTTCCAATCAGTTCCCTTTTTTAGTGGACAAATTAAAATAATTTCTTATCTTGATTTCACTTAACTAAAGTATAATCATATCTAAATAGATTGCTTTAAATCTATATTCATGTACTATAATCCAACAGAAAATTCCCCCTTATTTATAAAATTATGAAATAATCCTCAACCTTACATGAAACAGCATGCCTAATGAATAACTAGACATGAAATTCCTCAAAAACCACTTGCTACCCATTGATCGTTTCTATACCTTATGATTTATCCTCCCCAAAAAATAGTTAGAAACATTAAAATTATATGGGAGTGTTGTTAAATTATATTTCGTTATGATTATGAATGGTGATGGTTAGATTGGACAAACCATTTATCATCCATATTACCTTTACCCTTTTTCAAATTTAGGGACTAGATTACCATAACTTCTCTTGGAACATATTCATCTTGAATATATTTTTCTGCTAGATTATTAAACCCTTTTCCAATGGATATTTATTTTGTTAATCCACTTAAACAAGTTTCATTTTTCATGAGAGTATTATTTTTCATCTTTTTATTGATATTTTCTGCAATTAAAGATTAGATTTTACTTTTTCAAGCCTTCTAATGAGTTGTAATAATAAGGGAATTATCTTCTAATTTTATTTTACATGATATTAAATTTACCCCAATCTATATATCTTTCATTAAAGTGATTTTTATGAGACCACTAAGGCATTCCTCTTTTTTGAAATCCTAATATTATACTTTCATGATTGATTATTCATTTTGTTATCTTCCATTTTCCTCATGTATGGAGCATTTAATTCTTCTTGTACCATTATTATTTTCATTCTATTCAAGAGGGATGATATGAGTAACTATATTTTAATTCCTGATTCACCCTTTTTTGATATCAATATTTTTCCTTCTAAATAGTAAACCAATTTTCCAACTTAATAGGCCCTTTACATGGATAAACTCTTTCCTTGTATGCCAAAGGAGTTGATATCCTCCTTATAAATATTTTTCCTTCAACGATTCTATATAATTGTTATGCATTTATATATTATCGAGTAAAAAACTTATAAAACATTTTTTATAGTAATCATACCTCATGTGGTATACTCATGGTTGAGATGTTATCTTAAAATGTTTTATTCAGTAATTGGGAATTTGGGATTTGAATATCCTAATCATATTATACTGATGTCTTCCATAATAGTATTATTTCCAGGTTAACTTCTTTTGAGTATCTCATCTTTTGATATTATATAGAATATTTTTTTATATATATTAGATATTTATTTATTCTTTAAAAATCAACATTACATTTGGTTTCATAATTTAAATTGTAAACTCTATTAACTATATTGGTTTGGACTATCGTAGAGTAAATATTCTTCTTTTAATCTTAGTTTGTTTTATACTCTTTTAGTTCATAGATTTTCTCATTCTTTTCCTTTATATTGATATCCTACTATTTCATTTTTGAGGTATCTTCCATACTATGTATAATATTCTCTTCCATTTGGGTTTGGAGAGTAGTAATTCTTACCTGCAATTTATTTTATATGATCATTCATATCCTGATTTCATATGAAATATTTTCAAGAAAATGACTTTTCCCTTTCATTATGGTGTCTATATTTTTCAATATTAAATTCAATTTATCAAACACCATTTTTAGAATTTTTTCCAAATGTAAAAAATATTATACACATTAATGACACACAACAAGAATTACTCCTTATTAATCAAACTCTTTATGTAAGCATTATATATATTCATGGTGGAACCATGAAAACTCCATGGATTTTTATTGTGATATTTTTTGAAAATGCTTCACCAGAATCACATCATCTTTTAGTCTCTACAAGTGAGGATACAACTTATGATAAAAGTTAATTATTAAATCCAGGGTTAGTATTAGATGAGATTGTCACTATAAATTTATAATTTACCTCATTTGGAGAGATCGTCCTGTAAGGAATCATGCCTTTGACAGCCAATAATTTTGAGTTTAACGGTAAGGATTTCACATTTTTACATTCCCATGATCTTTTAGTTTTTCTTTTTTAGATAATTAAAAAGAAATTCATAAATTATTGAAAACATTCATAAAGTGTACATTTAATCTATACGAGAATGAATTTATGTATTCACCCATATTTTATTGTAGAAAAATTGTCTTCTATTAAGATCATTACAAAGAATAATTTTTGATCTCTCTAGAGTTATTAATCATCCATAGATTATATGAAAAACATTTCAAAACAAGTTATGATGAAAAATAGTTATGGATATAAAACTAAAAGAAACATGTCAATCCAGTAAAAAACAAGAAATCTAATGAAAATGCTTATCTTTTTTCACAATAAAATATTTAGAACATAAATAAAACATATCCACATGATAAAATAAACCATTTCTAAAATTAAACCTTTAAATCCATTAATAATAATATAAAAACATGGATGAAACTTTGAGAAAATGAAAACTCATAATGTTTTTATTAAAAAAAACATTTCCCATTTACAATTACAGAAATTTTTTCCCTAATGAAATACAAATATTTCCACATAAACATTTATAAAGTAATAAATTCATTTCTTGAAACATAATATCCACAAACTATATTCACTTATTATTGACATGTGTCATAATAACTTGTCACGACCCGCCTTCACCAAAAGGAGGGAAGGGACAACAGATTGTCAGACCCTTCCTTCTTTAAATTGAAGGAGAGATAATGACCCCAGAGACCCGCCTTCAATAGGTCCCGGAGTGGCGACTAGCACCAAGGGTATAGAATATCACACAAAATGGAAGGCATTACCCTTTTTGTTTTTATTGGATCGAGAGATAAATATCAACCCCAACAATACCAAAGCTGAAAGTAAAGGGAAATACAAAAATAACCTGTTCTCATAAGCATGTTTAACAGTAAATGATACAAGCCACAAAACTCCAAAGGTAAAGTTCCCAGAAAAAGGAAAAAGACAACTAGAACTACCCCAAGGTCTGAGCTAGTACGGTTCCGCAGGATCCCTGAAGTCCTCCTGGAAACCTGAAAGCAGTTTTATATACGTAGGGTGAGCATACAAGTACACTGAGTAGGGAAAACCAAAGACTCTAGTGCACAAGTGGAGAGGCATTCTAATGCCCGATGAGAAAAGAAAAACCAAAACACCTAGCAAGGGAAACTATCCACCCAAACCTCACCAAGGAACACTCCCCAAATAATGCAAGGCAAGTAAAGTATAGTAATAGAACATCAATGTTTGGGTACCCCGCGCCACTTTCCCACTAGTTATTGAAGACAAACTATGCATCGAACCAATCCCGCCATTCACATCACAGTCCCACTGCCAAACCCCACCCGCACACACCTGGGTCATAACCTCACTACAGTCCCCCTGCCAAACCCCACCCTCACACACCTAGGCCAGAACAACTACTACCACGCCCGAAGACACCTGGTCCAGAACAACTACTGCCACACCCGAAGACACCTGGACCTCATCCCGAAGACACTTGGAAAACAACCTACCCGCAGACACCTGGGCCAACCACCACAACTACCATACCCAAATATTCATGGGATAATAATGGACCCCAGGCCATCACAGTCTGCCTGAAGAGTCTTGGGCTATTAAGGAAAGGGAGCAGAAAAGGATCTAATAACCATCCACTCATAGGAGTGTTGGGAAAACATCCACCCCATAAAATGGGGTGTTCGGCACTAAGTGCTCAACTTGGGTGGGCTGTGAATAAGAAACATAAAAGCTACAGATAAATGTATAGGTAACAAAATCTCATCCCAACCGAGGGGTTCCAAATCCTAAGCACAAACACCCTTGTTACTATTCATTCACAAAAGAATCCACTACACTCATGACCAAGTCAAAACTCATTCCCAAACTAATTCCCCACTGAACCATTCTTGTTTTCATGTTCATGTGATCCCATTAGGGTGAATTTTGCACTATCGGGCAACTAACAAGCATAAACACCAGCCAGAAAAAAAAGATACAGCCAAACATCAATTTAAGCATTCACACCCAGTTCTCTTGTAAGGTCACAATGACAAAGGGATAAGTGAGATCCCTCAAAGTACTGGAACCAAAGAAAACCTCAAAAAAGGTATAAGTGAGATCCCTAGAAGTAATTGAGACAAAGAAAACCCCGAGACACATCCCCATGTCTCCAAAACCCGAAACCCACCATTTCTCAATGATAGAGGATTAAAACTAAGTTTGTGTCGCAGTAGAGCAACCACACAGCTTAAAATTCACAACCAATAACCATACCACAACATAGGATCCCATCCCCGTTCACATCTTCCCAAAAGCACCAGGCAGAAAAACACACCCACCACCAAACAGAGAGGAAAACGTTCAGGTTCAATCACATCATTCATTAGGTTCTTCTTTCTTGTTTGTTAACTGGGGTGGTCACACAGATATTCTTGTTTTACTGAACATCCATTTAAACAAACTGAGTTTACATGATTAACCAATTTCTAGGTTAATTCATTTAATCATCATAGAAGACAAAGGTTCATTAGTGCACAAGGAAATACCACCAATGGCCCTGATTTTCAGTGAGCATAGGCCCGCACAATTCACAACACGTACAACATAAAAGTAGTACAGCAGAAACATTGATCACACCCCCTTCATTCATTAAAAGTCCATTCATTATCTTCATTAAGTTTGGTTTCATCAATTCCCATAGATAAAAAAGTGTACCCACCCCACATGATACACATAAAGGAGAGGCGAAGGAAAACCCTACTTGATTGGTCAAAGATCGTTATTTTTCTCCATGCGTCAAGAATCAGAGAAAAGCACGACTTTCAGGGGGGATTCCTTAGACTCCAAGAGGTGTAGAAATCTCCAGAATAGGTGCACCACAAGTCATGAGGAGAAGGGAATCCAGGCGCACCAGGGGGAAGAAGGAATTCAACCAAAGGAAGAAGAGGAAAAATAACTTCTCGTGCGATATATAGATAAGATCCCGTTGTTATGGGATATGGGAATTTTGAACGCCTGGAAAGTCAGATCATGGTTTCCCACATGGTTTGGCAGTTATGCACGATGGTATTGAGTTGTTATTTAATTCTCCATTGATGAGGTCCCTCAGTATTTATTGGGTATTAATTATGGGATTTTAAATGGCTTTGAACCACTTGAAAAAAAGTTGAAAAGCCCGAAAGAGGAATTAGGGGAAAAACTGTAGAAGAGAAACCCAAAAAGGCTGGGCGACACCGATCAGTTGCCCCGAGTAGTCGTGCCGATCGGTCGCATGCCGAAATGACGTCCTACCACTGAGACGTCGCCCCTAGGATCTGGAATATGGTAAATGGATGGACCATGAGGGTCCGAGTCATTACATCAGATACCTCTCAAAGCATTCTCACCCTCGAGAATTTAAAACCAGTCCTGAAGAAAAGAGGGGGTCTGAAAAACCGCCCTGGAAGATACCTCTCAAGAGTGAACCCGAACAATTACAATAACTTTAAAACAAGGGATTAAACCGTCCAGTCATGTGGTGAGGGGTTTCCCTTCCTCCATGTTAAGATAATATCCACTTTGGGTGGCACTGACTCACCGACATGGGTTTAATCGCATCCACCATAATGTGTCTTGATCAGGGATCAGGTTCTCCCTTCCCCACACTTTAGGACACTTCACACACATTCAAAGAAAAGGAAAACCATGCATTCTATAGTTTAATAAGGAAAAAGGGGTTCCATCAAACAAGTATAAACAGAACAGGACAAACATCAACATAGATTGGGGTATTGGGCATGCATCTACGCCTCTCGTTCCCAGGTACATTCCTCAAGCCCACCATGCCTCCAAAACACTCGAACCAAAGGAATGGTTCATCCACGAAGCACTTTCTCTTCACGATCCTCGACCCTCACTGGTCTTTCCACAAAGGTCACATCGTCCTCAATATCCATCTCTCCCCAGTCGAGGACGTGTGAATCATCATGCAGATACCAACGAAGCTGGGACACATGGAAGACGTCATGTATCCTCAGTAGCGGTGGTGGTAACGCTAGCAGATAAGCCACTTCTCCGACCCGCCGCAACACTTTGAAGGGTCCGATGAATCTGGGAGAGAGCGTTCTCCCCATACCGAACCTTCGTTATCCACACCGAGGGGAGACCTCCAAGAACACATGGTCCTTGACCCTGAACTCCAAGGGTCTCCTCCTATTATTGGTATATGACTTCTGTTGGTCATGTTCAACCTTCATCCTTTCCCATCTAAGCTGATCCTTCTCTTTCGTGCACTACACTTCTTTCTGGCCAAGAACACTCGCTTCCCTAACCTCAGTCCATCACACGGGTGAATGACATGGCCTCCCATACAAGGCTTCGAACAGAGCCATGCCAATGGTTGAGTGATAGCTATTATTGTAGGCAAACTCTACTAGAGGCAAGTGTCTCGCCCACGATCACCCAAAATCCAGAATACATGCCCGTATCATGTCCTCCAACATCTGGATAGTGCGCTCTGTTTGTCAATTTGTCTGGGGATGGAAAGCAGTGCTAAGACGTAGCTGGGTGACAAAAGTATGCTGCAATCCCATCCAGACTCATTAGGTAAACCGTGCATCCCTATCCGAGACTATGGATCATGGAACTCCATGCAACTGAGCCACCTCATGCACGTACCTTCGTGCTAAAGCATCCACTACACCCAACTCCTTGATTTCCAGAAAGTGGGCCAATTTCATCAACCGATCCACCACTACCCAGATAGCGTCGTAGCCTCCTCGAACCTTGGGTAGCCCCATGAATAAATCCATCGAGATGTTGTCCCACTTCCACTCGAGAGCATATAAAGGTGGCAACAAACCACTTGGGACACAGTGTTCATCCTTCACCTGCTGACACACTAGGCACTTTGCTACGAACTCTGCTACTGCCCATTTCACCTTGGGCCACCAAAACTGTCTCCTCAGGCCCTGGTACATCTTGGAAACTCTCGGGTGCACCGCTAGGGGTGAGTTGTAGAACTCAATAATAACTTTGATGTGCATTGCCTCTAGAACAAATAGCTTTCCTTAGAAAAGCATCTGTTTCTGACCATCCTCCGTCCATCATTTCGGAGCTTCACCTTGGGTTACCCGGTCACATATCACTTAGCTTTCTGAGTCTCCCAATTGGGACTCCCCTACCTTCCACAATATAGAATATTTCACTATCATCAGATAACGTAAACCTCTACCACATTCCATCCTAGCATCCAGGTGTAGGGCAACCAACTCCTCCATCGCCTTCCAAGTATCTGTCAACTCTCGGATTGCATCCTTCTGCGACTTCCTGAACAAAGAATCAGCCACCACATTCCACTTTCCCGAGGTTTAGGAAATCTCGATGTCGTAGTTTTTAAGGAATTCCATCCAACTTCACTGCTATAAGTTCAGGTCCCACTGGGAGAAGATGTAATTTTAGATTTTGTGATCCGTGAAGACCACGAACTGCTCCCCAATGAGGTAGTTTCACCACAACTTTTGTCCGAACATGACCGCTGTAAGGTATAGATCATGGGTGGCATAGTTAGTCTCATGGGGACATAACTGACTAGACCCATTGGAGATCACCCCATGCTGCTGCATCAACACACATCTGAGGCCTTGTCCTGAATCATCACAGAACACCTCATATGCTACCCCTTATTCTGGAAACCTCACAACTATGGCACTAACCAACTTCTCCTTCAGATAGATGAAGGCTCCCTTGCACTGCTTGTCCCATACGAAATACTGGTCCTTCTTGGTCAAGGCTATAAATGGTGCCGCAACTCAGGAGAAGTTCGGCATGAACCTACGGTAGTAACCTTCCAGACCAAGGAAACTACGAACCTCTGCCATGTTCTTGGGTGCTTCCCAAGAAACAACCGCCTCGATCTTCGATGGGTCTACTGCTATCCCCATCTCGAACACCACGTGCCCAAGGAAATGCACTTCTCGCGTCTAGAACTTGCACTTGGACAACTTCCCATAGATTTGGTGCTGTCGGAGGACCTCTAAAACCGTTCTCAAGTGCTCAACATGATCCTCCTTTGATCTTGATTTGATCAAGATGTCGTGAATAAACATGACTACAAATTGGTTCTGATATTCCTTGAATATAGAGTTTATGAGCCCCATGAACATAGCTAGTGCATTCGTAACACCGAACGTCATGACTACAATCTCAAAGTGCCCATATCCGCAGCTGAAGGCAGTCTTTGAGATGTCGCCCTCCTTCACCCTCACTTGGTGATATCCATACCACATATTGATCTTCATGAACCAACCTGCTCCCCTCAGCTGGTCAAAGATATCGTCTATCCTCGATAGAGGGTAGTGATTCTTGACTGTCACCTGATTCAGCCTCCTGTAGTCTATGCACAGCCTTAGACCACCATCTGCCTTCTTCACAAACAAAAAAGGAGCACCCCATAGTGACACACTTGGTTGAATAAAACCATTCTTCATTAGAACATCAATATGGATCCACAACTGCTGCAAATCCAAAGGTTCCATCCAATAGGGGGCCATCGAAATCGGATGAGCACCAGGTTGCAAGTCTATCCCAAACTCAACATCACATCGAGGGGGAAGAGCTTCCACCTCTTCAAGGAAGACATCCATAAATTCACTGATGATTCCTGGGACTTCCACCATTTCTGCATCCACCGACTCCACTGACAGCTCATCCAGCAAGGAGAAGAAGGGTTCCCCTCATTTTCTGCTCCCCTGGAAAATCTGCTTGCCGATGAAAGTCACCTGTCGGCCTCCCAAGTCTGAAAACAAAACCCTTCCTCGGAATAATTCAATGACGGCACATACAGAGAACAGCCAGTCAATGACTAGGATGACATCATATGGCTGTATCTGCAACAGTAGAAGATCTCATACTGACTGATGTGGCCCTATCATCATTCTGCATCCTCGACAAACATACAACAAGTTAGTATGTCCTCCGACTGGTGTGCTCAGCACCAGGGGCACTGGAAGTCTCTCAGCATCTAAACCCAGAGCATGGGCCAGACTGGGTGTAACAAAAGAGTGTGAATCTCCTGTATCAAACAAGGCATATGCAAGGGTACTAAACAAGCTATTGTTACCTCGAATGACCCTTGGCCCTGCTGGAACTGTTGCCTCTGTGTCGTGCAACTTCCCACGCCGAGCTCCTCTGCCTCTCGGCTATCGACCGTCTCCCCTACCACGCCCGGGTAGAGGTCCCTAAGGAGCGCCCTAAGGTGGGCCTCCTCCTACAACGCCGGCCCTCAGTGGAGCGGGAGCCCATTGCCCTTGCTGCTGCTGCGGAAAGGGCCTAGCCAGGAACTTTTGCTGCTAAGGTGGGTGCTGGACCTACCCACCCAAATTGTACTTTACTCTGTCCGGGCACTAGTTTCGAAGGTTCCCATGGCTGCCACAAATGAAGCACCTCGGTCTTGGGCTCAAAGGGAAAGGGCGAGAACAGGGAGACCAGAACTGAAACTGTTGCGGTCTGCTCCCTATTGGTCGAAACCTATAGGGCCCTGATGCTGGAGACCTGGTGCTGATGTCTTTCCCCTTTGACGAGCCCAACTATATCCCCTCTCATGACACACCTCCCAGCGTGTGTATCCTCTCCACCACTTCAACCTTCTTTTCCACCTATAAGTATGTCGGTAGAGTGAAGGGGGTAACAGCGTACTGAAGAGAAGGTCTGAGTGCCTCCTCTAAACATCTCTCATGAGACTCCTCATCTAGAAATAGGTTTGGAGAAAAGCGAAGTAGATCCTTGAACTTGATCCCCAACTCTCTCACTGACATACTCCCCTGCTGGAGGGAGAGTATCTCCTGCCTCTTCTCGGCCTTCATCATGGAAGAGAGGAATTCTACCCGGAACTCCTTCTCGAAGACAGCCCATGCAGCCTCAGATTCCCTCTTATCTCCAAGATAAAGAGTCCACCACTGACACGCTACTCCATTCATCTAGCTAATGGCCAGAGGAACCTAGTTCTCCATCAGAGCCCAAATCATGCCGAAAGCTATCACTAGTTCCTCGAGCTAGCTCTCTGTCTCCATATCTGAGGTGCTTCCCTCGTACTTCCCGAGGGTCTGTCACTGAAAGGCTCAAAACGTCTTCTACCACTGATCATCCTCCTCCTCTCATTCAGTCCTCTTCCGATCGGCCAAGTCGACCTATTTGGGATTGATCTCCCGCACTACCCGTGGTCACCTCCCAGGTGCCATAGCTGCAAGGTAAACAAGGAATGCCTAAGCCCGAGTAGTGTCGAATATTGTTCTTAAATTTTCATAGACTTCTTTATTTATTTTTAATCCCCAAGACACCCATGAAACATAATAACACAAGTCATTATGATTTATTTACCTTTCCTAGTGACTCTACCCTGTAATCAGTGTAGCCTCACTTGGTCGTTCGGTAGGTCAAAAGTCCTTGCATCAGATCACGGGGGACCCTAAAATCTCATGTCCTAGCCAGACTTCCCTGGCCTAATTCATGCACCAAGGTCACCCAATATTGTTGCCCAACCACCCCATTCAATCCTCACTGTACCTAACTCCAGACTCCATCCTGTCTCTGAACCTTCCTCTGATACCATTCTGTCATGACCCGCCTTCACCAAAAGGAGGGAAGGGAGAGAAGATTGCCAGACCCTACCTTCTTTAAGTTGAATGAGAGATAATGACCCCCAAGACCCACCTTCAATAGGTACCTGAGTGGCAACTAGCACCAAGGGTATAGAATCTCACACAAAAGGGAAGGAATTACCCTTTTTGTGTTTATAGGATCGAGAGATAATATAGCAACCCCAAAAATAACAAAGCTAAAAGTAATGGGCAAGCCAAAAATAACACATTACCATATGCATGTTCAATAGTAAATGATACAGGCCACAAAACTCCAAAGGTAATGTACCAAGAAAAAGGAAAACAACAACAGCAACAGCCCCAAGGTCTGATCTAGTACGGTCTCGAACGATCCTGAAAGTCCTCCTGAAAACCTGAAAGTAGTTTTATATACATAGGGTGAGAATACAAGTACACTCATTAGGGAAAACCAAAGACTCTCTTGGACGAGTGGAGAGGCATTATAATGACCTGTGAGAAAAGAAAAACCAAAACACCTAGCAAGGGAAACTATCCACCCAATCCTTACCAAGGCACACTCGACAAATAACGCAGGAAAAGAAAAGTATAGTAATAGCATATAGATGTTTGGGTACCTCGTGCCACTTTCCCACTGGTTATTGAAGACATCCTACCCATCGAACCAATCCCGCCATTCTCATCGCAGTCCCACTACCAAACCCAGCTCGCACACACCTGGGCCACAAACTCACCACATTCCCACTGCCAAACCCTGCCCACTCACACCTGGGCCAGAACAAGTACTTCCACGCCCGAAGACACCTGGGCCAGAACAACTACTGCCACGGCTGAAGACACGTGGGCCTCATCCCGAAGACACATGGGAAACAACCTGACCGAAGACACCTGGTCCAACCACCAAAACTACCCTGCCTAAAGATTCTTGTGCTAATAATGGACCTCAGGCCATCACAGCATGCCCGAAGAGTAATGGGTGATTCAGGAAAGGGAGCAGAAAAGGAGCCAATAACCATCCACTCATAGGAGTGTTGGAAAAAACACCCTCCCCATGAAATGGGTTGTTTGGAACTAAGTTCTCAATTTGGGTGGGGTGAGAATAAGAAACATAAAAGCTAAAAATATAGGTATAGGTAACAAACACTCATCCCAACCTAGGGGTTCAAAAACCTAAGCACAAACACCCTTGTTACTATTCATTAAAAAAGAAGCCACAACAATCACGGCCAAGTCACAACTCATTCCCAAAATAATTCCCCACTAAACCATTCTTGTTTTCATGTTCAAGTGATTCCCTTAGGGTGAATTGTGCACTACCGGGAAACTAACAGGCATAAACACAAGCCAGAAAAAAAAAAGAAACAACCAAACAACAATTTAAGCATTCACACCTGGTTCTCTTGTAAGGTCACAACGAAAAAGGGATATGTGAGATCCCTCAAAGTACTGGAACCAAAGAAAACCTCACAAAAGGGATAAGTGAGATCCCTCGAAGTACTGGAGACAAAGAATACCTTGAGACATAGCCCCATGTCCCAAAACTAGGAACCCACCATTTCTCAACGATAGAGGATTCCGCCCGAGTTCGTGTCACAGCAGAACAACCATACAGCTTCAAATTCACAACCAACAATCGTGCCACAACAGAGGATCACATCCCCGTTCACATCTTCCCATAAGCACCAGGCAAAACAAAACACCCACCACCAAACAGAGTGGAAAACTTCCAGGTTCAAGCACATCAATCATTAGATTCTTCTTTCTATTTGTTAACCGGGGTGGTCACACAGAGATTCTTGTTTTACTGAACATCCATTTAATCCAACTGAGTTTATATGATTAACCAATTTCCAGGTTAAGTCATTTAATAATCATAGAAGACAATGGTTCATTAGTGCATGAGTAAAGACCAAAAACGGACATGATTTTATGTGAGCATAAGCCCACACAATTCACAACACATACAACATAAAAGTAATACATCACGAACATCGATCACACCCCCCCCTTAATTCTTTAAAAGTTCGTTCATTATCTTAATTAAGTTTGGTTTCATCAATTCCCACATAGAAAAAAGTGTACCCACCTCACATGATACCCAGAAAGGAGATATGAATGGAAACCCTACTTGATGGATCAAAGATCAACGTTTTTTTCCACGCGCCAAGAATTAGGGAAAAGCGCGACTCGTAGGGGAGGGATTTCGTGGACTCCAAGAGGTGCAGAAATCTCCAGCAGAGGTGCACCACAAGCCACGGGGAGAAGGGACTCCAGGCGCACCAGGTTTAATAAAGAAGTAGACTAAGGGAAGAAGAGGAAAAATAACTTCCCGTCCGATATATAGATAAGATCCCGTTGTTACGTGATATAAGAATTTTGAGTGCCTGGAATGTCTGATCATGGTTTCCCACGTGGTTTGGCAGTTATGCACGATGGAATTAAGTTGTTATTTAATTCTCCATTGAAGAGGTCCCTTGAGATTTATTGGGTATTAATTATGGGATTTTAAATGGCTTTGAACCACTTGAAGAAAAGTTGAATGGCCCAAAAGAGACGTTATGGGAAAAACTGTAGAAGAGAAACCCGACAAGGTTGGGTGACTCCGATCGGTCATTCCGAATGGTCACATGCCGAAATGACATCCTACCACCGAAACATCACCCCTAGGATCTAGAATTTGGCAAAGGGATGGATCGTGAGGGTCTGGATGATCACTTACCTGAAGACCAGTTAATTCCATAGGACTAACCTACCTAGTTATCTCCCACATTTTCACATTTGAAGACTAAATCACAAACTAACTATATGGAGAACTATATATTTCAGTCCATTATAATGAGCGATATTGGTCACTACTATAATAATACATAATACTCAAGTACCATATCATGAATTAAAAATTTACATGATTTCAATTTTTATCATAAAACTGCTTAATACCCATTTGAACCCATAAGAAATGAATAATTCATTTTTTATAAGAATACGAAGAAATATCATCTTGTTTTATAAAAAATTATAAAGAAAATAAATTTTTTTAGAAGTGACAGAGGATGAATTTCTTGAAAAACATTTAAACTTATAGAGTAATCCTAATAATAAATAATGAATATGATAGTGGAAAAATGTAACACCCTAAGATTTTGAGATTTTTTAAAATTAATTTAATATTTTTAGTTTTAATTTTGCACAAAATTGAATATATTTTGATTTTATATATTAAAACACAATTTTAGGCTGGTGTACACTACACGTAATAATTTTATTATCTTACACTACACGCAACACCAACATGGCTTTTGTTACACGCAACACCGAGTTTCTACCAAACATCATTTCATTATTATATTTATTTAAAGAAGGAAATTTATAACATATCCCTTAAACATTGTAATATGAATAGAAATAAATTATTTTTATAAATTATTTATAATAAATAATATTTATTATAATACATATAATGGTTCTAGTAAAGTCTTTATATGTTTATTTTTCTAAAATAACTACTTTATTATGTCCTTCTTTGAATAATAATTAAAAATAAATTTAGACACTTTTAGAAATTTAATTTGATAAAATAAACTTAATTTTTTATTTCATGATTCAAAAAAATATTTTAGGGTGAATTTTTGCGATTTTTCTGAGAAACTACTTTTTTTTGGATGAATAGTAAAACATACTGAATTTTAATTTAAAACTGCTTTTTCGTATAATTTTTTTATATAGTTGAATTATATTTTAAGATTGTTTTAAAGTCCCAGTATATCAATTATATATATAATAATACCATTTAATTAAATTTAATTATTTTTATATTGAATTTAGATATAAAATATTAATGAACTTTTGAACATTCTCACTTTGAAAACCCGTTTTCTCGCCACATCTGTGAGATTAGAATTAAACATTATTTTACATATTTTATAAATTGAATTTAGAAACATAGAAATAAATGTATGAAATTATTATTATATTTATATTCTAATAATTAAAACTTAAATTTTGAACAAAAATATTAGTGAAAGTGATTAAAATTAATTAGAGTGGTTATGGTAAAATTAATATTAACAAGGGACTAAACCTTATTATTAAGGTCCAGAATGACCGAGAAACTTGTATAAAACCCTTTGGATGAACATATTTTGTCCATAAATCTTATATTATTTATTACTATTAATTTTTTTTGAAATTTTAGGTAAATACATGGGAACACCTAACATGTTTTCAAAAATGCCAATTGTGTCCCCTCTCCCCTATAAAAGGCCACCACCTCTCCCCCTTATTAACACCCTATAAAACCACTTAGGTTTGGATAATATATGCTGAAATAACTTAACAAAATCCCAATATTAATCCTTAAATCCTCCATTTTATTTATAATGCAATCCAAGTAATCCCTTTGGTGAAAATGAAAAAGAGTTACCCAAAGAAGAGGTAACATTCTTCCTCAACCTCCTTTCAATTATATTCTTTATACACTACCTCAATTATTATTTTTTCAACAAAAAATAATATCCTCTGTGTCTTAAATATACTTATAAGTTTTTATGATAATTTTTTTCCAACACTAACACACACTTCAATCTAATGGGTAACGAACTTACTGTTCTTGTGTACGTCAAACTACCACCTCACAAAACAATGTTGATTATTTTCCCATTACAAACTATCATGTCTGATAATTATGATGGAAGATAAATTTTTATAATATATATATTATATATATGATTTATTTATTCTTCTTTAATTATTATATAACACATACCTTCCTGATTTTAATTTTGTGTAAATATGATAATTTTTTTGGTGAATGTGGACTACCATCTCTTCAAAGCGATGTGATTCATCCACACAATACATGGAATATATTAAGGACCTTTTTAGGGAAATTATATTATATATGTTGCATAATAATTATATTTTAGTGAAATTATATATATATACATATATTTTATTTACTTTATTACATTCAATATTACAATAAACAATAGAAACAACGTTCATGCGTATGTATGGCCTACCGTATCCCTGAACAGTGTATTCCATTTCATATTTACATATTATATAGGTTATAATAAATAAATATATACTAAATATAAATTATATTTTTATCATTTTCAACATTATTTAAATCATGATATATGTATTAGGTCTAAAATATAATAAATTAAGACAAATATGAAAAACAAAGCAGATATTACCCAAAGTGAAAACTTTACTTGTAATTGTTAATTAGAGGGTAATATAAATTAATAATAAAGCCATATATGGTATTATGTATATATATACGGTTCGTTAAAATATATTTAATATACTTATGTTTAGTATATAAGAGTTTTTTATGATTATGAAGAGAGTTAAGACATAAGGTAAGGGATTTAATCTCACTTATTTATTTCCATGACATACATTCCATAATCACAACACACTTATTTTGTGTGGTGTATATACATCCCTATGAAATGTTATATCATTAATTTACTTTATTTAATTACATTAAAATTATTAAATTTTTGTTATTCTCTCATGGATATCATGACTCTAATGTTACTCAAGTATTAGGTGTTTTCTCACCACACTTTCATTTTTCGTGACACAATCCATGTTCACACACTATTAATTATATGTTCTATACATAATGCTCATGGATTTATTATATTATTCTTATAATTATATTTATTTTTATTTACATATCCTTTGATATACTTTCCTTGTTGGGGTTTACATTTAAAAATCTTTCAAATTGGTAAAAATAGTTTTGTCTCAATTTTATTTCTTTGAGACACATGTCATATCATGCACCTATATTATTCTATGAGGTGTATATACTACCCATTGATACATTATATCATGAAAATACTTTTTTTGGATATTTTAAGATTAATTTAATTTTATTATTTCCATAGGATTATGATTCAATGTTGCAAAATTCGAAACATTATGTTGCTACAATCTCGTCATTTATCAAGATTATTTATGATTATGCTTTCATTGATGAAATCATTTGATCCATATCTCAAGAAATATCTTGAATTTTTTTGACCTCTGTTTATTTATGTCATATCGAAGTAATTGTACCATTTTCCCACTCTTTGTTATATTAGATGATCTATAATTTGTTTTTAAGAAAGCCCAAATTTACCTCTCTATTTTGTCAGAAATTTATGTTCCATAAAAACCACGTTTTATAAATTTTTTTGAAAAAAATTTCTAATATTCTCATATGATCATGAAAATATATTTTTACTCATGTTATACCCTTAAAATGGTTTTGAAAAGGAATATTCATTATATTTTCCAGTGGAGGTAGTTTTATAAACTTTTTATTGTGAAAAAAGAATGTTCTTTATATAGGGATTTACCTACCATCATGACCATCATTATATTGAGGATTATTTTACAATATTACAAATCAATTTTTTATGTAATTTTGTTTCCTAATATTCTCTAAATGTTTTGTTTTAAAGTGGTTTTCATTGAAAATGTTTTTTAAAATGATATATGTTTAAAAATTGATTTGAAATATTTTAAAAACATAATTTATAAGTCTTAAATGGTTTTTGTAAAATAAATGTACCTCAATGATTTTAAATCTTTTTTATAAGTTATCAATGTATTTTGAATGAAAATTTTTTTCAAAAAATTTTCAATCTTATTTTATAAGTTTTCAATGGAAGTAGTTTTCAAAAACAAATCATGATTTTTTTTTAAGTATTAAAGGAAAAAGGTTTTTAAAATGATTTTAATCTTTATTTAAATGTGTACCAATTTTTTTCTATGAAATGGGTTTTAAGGAAAATTATGTTTTATATAGACTTTTTCAAAGAAGAAATGATATTCTCCTAATGTTTTTTTAAATATATTTCAAAATTATTCTCCAAATAATATGACATCTATTGATGTTACTTGTACCCTTTTAGGAAATTATCCAAAGGTTCCATTAATATTATTTCTTAAATGGTTTATGTTTTGATGGATTCATGTTTACGACACCTATTTATTTTCCATGGGTTATATTATTTTGAAAACCATTTCTTTTTTACATGTATTATTTTATTAAATAATTAGGAAACTTATATATTTTCCATTGTTTATGATGTAATTAAATTCTAATGACACCAATTTCATTTCATTAGTTATGATATGATGTTTATAAAATGCATATTTTTCAAGGGTCATGATATGATGAATGTTTTATTATCTTGTGGCACATTCTTGTATGATTTTATTATGTGATGGGTGGGAACTATATCTCACTAAAATTCATTAGGTAAATATTAATGTTTTATGATTTCAAGAGGTTAAATTTGAGGGAATCCAAATCTATAAACAAGAGGGAACACGAGAGGTCATCCAAAGCCCAAAACAAGAGGGTACAAGAGAGGGAATCCAAAGCTCAAAATAAGAGGGTACATGGGATGGTTTCTAAATCCCAAAATAGTGGATACATAAGAGGGAATCATAAGACTAAAATAAGAGGATACGTGGGAGGGAATCACGAGCCTTAAATAAGAGGGTACACGGGAGGCCATCCCAAGCCTAAAATAAGAGGAAATCATAAGCCCGAAATAATAAGTTACGCGAAAGGGAATCCCAAGCCCAAAACAATAGGGTAAATGTTGGGGAATCCTAAGCCTGAAGTAGATACATGTGTTATTATACTAAGCCTAAAATGTTATGAAGGTCTTGGTTGGTATCTTTTACATAGGATTTTTTATGTTTATGTGTACTCCATGATATGAATGTATTATTAATTTATGGATCATGATCTTATCTCTCTTAAAATTAATGATTATAAAGATATAATAATTATTCCATGATACATGTTTAGGATATTTTTTATTCGGGGTTGATCATCTAATGTTATGATGAAATTATAATATGTTAATTCATAGGTTTATTCCTACATATCTCCCTAATTTACCCTTACCGATCATTTAAACTCATCCATTTTTTATGTTTCATTCCCCATGTTATGAAGATATGTTTTATGTAAGATATATATAAGAAGGTTGTTAGTATTTCAGAACCCAATGAGATATAATATATCTCAGTCATGTACCAGTGTTTATGCTTACATGTTTCAAAAGGTAAAAAAATAATATGGTGTTTGGGCCTTTGCTTATGTTATGTTTTAAGTATTTTTTCAAAAATGATGTAATAATTATATACATTATGACTGATTTTTTGAGTTGGTATCAGAGAAAATGTTTATTCAGCATTTAGAAACCGGTATTATAAAACATTATTGAGATCATTAGGTATATTTATAAGTATACCTCTCGGTATTTCTCTAAGAATAAGTATAAGGATGGGTTAATGTTTAGAAAAATGTCCTGGAATTTTGGTAAAATTATAGAGTGGGTTGTTTCCTAGAAATACATCCATGTGTGGATACTACAACTTGATGTGGTTCTGGAACAGATGAACCAAGGAGTAACAACTATAACAATGTGTGTTGGGCCTGACTTGAGTGTAACCTAGTACATGAAAATGGTTCTTACTATGCACCCGGTTTGACACTCCCGAGAGATATTATTTGGGAATTCACAAAATCGTTTTAAACCATCATAATATATTTGAATAGAATATGACTATGAATAACCTAGGATAAACCTATGGTGTCATTGATTAAAAATTAGGTTTTACGAATTAGATATCCTATAATTAGATTTTCATGATTATGTAGTTTTCTTCTATGATAGGTGTTTCTAACCTTAAGATTTTTTATTTTATTCAATGGAGAGAACTAGGAGAAAAATGGTTAACATTGAATGTTTTATATGTGGAAATTATGGGATTTATGAAAATATATTTCCCAAGTGTAAATATCAAAAAGAAAATTAGGAATGTGGTTTGACTATTGGTTATAATTATGAAGATAAAGATAATGAAAATGATATTTGAATGTTATGTGATTTTCGTCCATTATTGTTTACATTAAATTTAAGAATAATGATTCAATTCACATTGAGTAACTTTAAGAAATGATTCAAATTTTATATTCAATGAATGAGGTATTAAGGAATAATTATATGAATCCTAGGTAATGGTTTAAGAATAATGTTGGATGAATGAAGTAATTATGTTTTATAATTCAAAGATCATGAATAATGAGATATATATGTATTTTTAGTATAATTCTTCATTAAGATTATAAAAGGATATATTTAATGGTGATGAAGTCATAGAAAATGATTTAAAGGAAAGGTGATATTTTGATTAAGGAAAGGTATCCCTTAGTGTAATCAAGATTTAGTGAAAATTGTTTTTAGCTTGGATAAAGAGATGATTTTTTTGGATAAAGTAAATTGGATAGTATCAATGAACATAGAACCAATTAAAGTGTTTTTGATAATGTAGTCTATGTCTTCATAGATGGAGATTATAATTTCATGGATTTATGGAATATAACTAGAAATGTTTTGAATAGGGAAGAATAAATCTCATCAAAAAATATTTATGGTAATTCATGTTATTTACATGTTTCAAGAGAATATACGATAAGGGTATTCACATGTTTGGAATGTGACAACCAAAAAATAAACTGTGATATATGGGGGATCAATGTTAGGATGGTTTCCAAAAATTCATCCTAAAGTGATTGTTTTTCATATTTTTTAAGGGTTATAAGTTTTACCATTTATGAAAAGATTAAGATAAAATTTATCTGAAGTCATTGAAATTATAGTATTATCTCACCAGATAGAGATTAATGAAAATTAGATAACTTATTCTAAAAACATTATGTTGATGATAAACGATGATAGTTGGGATGGGATATCATGGATCATAATATCTAATAGTTCATTAGAAATGAAAAATTAACCTTCCTTTTTTGATAAAGAGGTGAAGTGAATAAAGTAACAAAAAAGGGTGAGGTTGTCCTGAAATCATGCAAGTATAACTTTTCATGAAAATTATTACACTCTAGGAAAATGATCTAAAATAAAATGTTGTCCTAAAACCATATTTTTTTTCTAAACCAATGGCATTTAAAACCATAAAAGATTTTATATTTTCAGGCCCTAAACATTCCATTGAAAATCCACTTGTTTTTAATTGGAGACCTAAATCACTTACTATAAATATTATCATTTTTACTCAAAGTCATATTTTCAATTCCCACCGTTGTTCTCCAATGTGGAAACCTAATTATGTGTTAGTTTGGATAGTTTTTATGTTAAAAAAATTCCATTTTAAAAGGAAGTTTTAAAATTCATTCTTATGATGTGGGTTTCTATGGAAGGAACTTTCATGTATTACACTTTTGTTAACCCAAAATAATTTTGAGGGAAAATTTTATTTTAAGGGTGGTAGATTGTAACACCCCAAGATTTTGTGAATTTTTTTAATTAATTTAATCATTTTATTTTTAACTTCAAACAATTTTGAATATATTTTATTTTTATATATTAAAGTACTATGTTTGTCTTGCATAAACTACATGAAAGACTTAGATTATCTTGCACTACACGAAACACCAGTTTTTCTTACATTACACACAACACCAAGTTTCTAAAAAATATCATTTTATTATTATTATTTAAAAATAGTAGTAATAAAATATCCATAAAAAATATTAATATAAATATTAATAAATATTTTTAAAATATTATTTATAATAAATCATATTGATAATAAGACATGCAATGGTTTTAGTAAAGTCATTACATGTCTATTTTTCTAAATAAACTTCTTTTTATGTCCTTCTATGAACAATAATAAAATTAATTTTTGACACTTTTTTTTAATTTAATTTGATAAAATAAACTTTATTCTGGAGTTCATAATTCCAAAATTATCATAGGGTTATCTTTTGGAATTTTTCTGCGAAACATCATTTTTGGATGAATACTAAAAATTGTTGAATTTTAATTCAAAACTAATTTTTCATATAATTTATTTGTATAGTTAAATTAAATTTTATGTTTTATTTAATGTACCAATAGAACAATTACACATATATTAATCTAATTAAGGTCATTTTAATCATTTTTATATTGAATTTAGATATAATAGTTTAATAACCATTTTAACATTCTCACTTTAAAAACCTACTTTCTCACTACGTTTGTGATATTAGAATTAAACCTAATGTTTCTGCATCTATGAATTTAATTTTAAGATATTTAATTTTAGGGATTTAATTATTATAATATTGATAGTCTAATAATATTAACTTAATATTTTACCAAAAATATTAATGAAAGTGATTAAAATAAATTACAACGATTAAGGTAAAATTAAGATTAACAAGGGAATAATCCTTAAACTTAAGGGAAAATGGATTATACACTTATCAAAACACTTTTTTATGGATATATTTTATTCATATACCTTAAATTATTTATTTTGGATTGTTTTTATGCATTTTTAGGAAAATATATCGGCATACCAAACTTGTTTTAAAAAATTCTATGTTTATCCCCTCTCTCCTCTATAAAAGGCCACCACCTCTCCCACTTTTTTAAACCAATAAAAACACTTTGGATAGGACAATATATTCTTAATTAACTTCCAAACATCCCACCATCCTCATTTAATACTTCATTTTGGATGTAATCAATCAAAGTAATCCTTATGGTGAAAACCAAAAAGTTTAACCCGAAGAAAAGGTAACATCCTTCCTCAAGCTCTTTTCCTTTATTTTCTTTCTCCAAAACCTAGATTATTATTTTTTCAAGAATAATTAATACCATTAGTATCCTGAATATACTTATATTTTTTAATGTTATGGTTTTTACCTACACTTACACACACTTCCATATAATGGGTAGCGAACTTACCATTCTTGTGTATAGCGAACTACCGCCTCATAGAATGATGTTGTCCATTTTTCATTTACAACCATCCATATTTGTAAATTATGATGGAAAATATATTTTCATAATATATTTATGATATATAATATGTAATTATTCTTATTTAGTTAATATATAACACATACCATCATTCTTTCCATTTAGTATAAATACAATAATTTCATTTGGAAAAGTGTGGACTACCGCCTCTGAAAAGTGATGTTATTCATTCACACAATAAATTGAATTTATTAATGATGGGTTTACTGAAATTTCATGACACTTATTAAAAAATAATTATAATATAATGATTATATATATATATATATATATTTCATTTACTTACATACTTTCAATATTACAAAGAAAAATGGAAACAATGTTCAGGCGTACGTATAATCAACCGTCTCCATGAACGGTGTATTCCATTTCATATTTCAATTTTATATAGATTATTATAAATACATTTATACTGAATATAAAAGATATTTATATTATTTTACACATTATTTAAATCAATATATATGTTTGAGGCGAAAAATATAAAAAATTAAGACACATGTGAAAAACAGAGCAGATATTACCCAAAGCGAAACCTTAAGATGGAAGTTTTAATAAGTGGGTAATATAAGGTCATAAAAAATAAATATATAGAATTATATATAACAATATATTAATTTAAAATATTTATAACAAACATATATTTATTATACTAGTGTTTTTTACATGTATGATGAGATTCATAAAATAAGGTAAGGGATGCCAACTCACTTTTGGTTTCCCTGAGAAACCTACCATAATCACCACTCGCTTATTTTGTGTTACGTATATACTACCCTATTAAATTTTATATCATTAATTTAATTTATTTATTAATATTAAAAGTTTTTAATTAAGCTATTATGTTGTAGGAATCATGATTCTAATGTTACTCATGTATTAAGTGTTTTCTCATCTCACATTCATTTTCCGTGATACACAAGCCATTGTCACATCCAATTTATTATATGTACTACATATACTAGCCATAGATGTATTTTATGATTATTATAATTAAATTTATGGATATTTACATATCTGTTTTATGGACATTATTCATGGGTTTTATGTTTCAAAATTTACTAAATTGGTAAATTAACTTTTTTCTCAGTTTTCTTTATTTGAGACACATGACTTGTTATGAACCAATATTTTTCTATGAGGTGTATATACTTCCACTTGACATATTATATCATGAATATAATTATTTTAATTATATTTTAAAATTAAAGTAATATTATTCTTTCTATAATATAATGATTCAATGTTACCAAAGTGGTAATAGTTTATTGCTACATTCTCATCGTTTATCAAGATTGTTTGTGAATATACTTCCATTGATGAAATCTTATGATACATATCTCAATAAATCTAATGAATTTTTTAAACCTCTAGTTATTAATTTTATATCCATGTAATGGTGCCATTTTCAACTATTTGGTAGATAAGATTATCAAGATTGTGTTTTTAATAAAGTCCGACTATAACTCACTCTTCGGTTGGAAATATATATTCCATCAAATACATGTTTTATAATAGGTTTCCAAAAAAATATACTATTCTCCATCGATCTTGAAAATAATTTTTTTTCATTTTTTATCTTTTAAACAAAATAATGTTTTGAATGAATCGTCTTGTTATTTTCTGGCTGAGGAACTTTTTTATACTTTTTACGGTGTCAACAGAATGTTAGTCATGTATGTATTTACCCACCAGCATGACTATCATTCCATTGAAGCTTATTTTACAATATTAAAAAGTATTTCATTTAATGAAATTTAATTCCTAATAATTAGGAAATCATTTTTTAATGTGGTTTTCAATGAAAAAGTTTTTAAACGAGTTTTATGATTAAAAAGTGTATTAAATTATTTTCAAAACAATATTTCTATGTTTTTAAAAGGTTTTTAAATGTAATAGAATCCAATTATTTTGACATTTTTTTATATGTTTTCAAAGTGTTTTGAAATAAAAATGAATTCAATTTTTTTTCAAGTTTCTTTTATTGGTTTTTAAGAGAAAAGGTTTTCAAAATTATTTCATGCTTTCTTTTTATGTATTGATATAATTTTCTATGAAAATGGTATTTAAAAGGTTTTATGTTTTAATAATAATTTTTCAAATAAGGAAGAATATTTTCCTCAAGAAATTTTTTTAAAAGATATTTTAGATTTATTTTCTATCTAATATGACATCTATTGAAGTTACTCATTACCTTTTAGAAAATAAACCTAAGGTTCCATTCATATTCTTTAATAAATGATTTATGTTTTTATAGAATGATGTTTATCACACCCATTTCTCTTCCATGGGTTATATTATTTTGAAACTCATTTTTTTAATGGGTTATGATTTAATGAAATGATTATGAAACCTATCTATTTTCCATATCTTATGGTGTGATGTAATAGTAATGATAACCATTTCATTTCAAGGGTTATAATTTGATGTTAATAAAACCCATCTTTTTTAAGGGTCCATAATCTGATGACTATTTATTTTACCTTATGCTCATGTATGTATGATTTTATTTTTTGATGTATTTTACTTATTTTGGGGTCAAAATGGATATGAAGAAGACACAAGAGGTGTGGGGGGATGGGGGGAATTTTCTCCATTTAAAAATATTGACCAAACTAAAATGTCACTCATTAAATGAAGTGATCCTTTCCTTATCTCTTAAAGTAGAGTGAGTAGTGAAAATAAATAAAGGAAAATAACATAGAGGTATATAGTAGTTTAGAGAAAAGAAATCCCCATGTCCACACTACTAATGATCTACTCCATGACCTTTGGGATTTTCAAAATTATATCCACCTACCTGTAGACCTATATTATTGAGTACTAAATGTTGAAACCTTACAAGGATATTACCGTTCCTTATTGTTCTTTTATTTGGAACCGAAATATCCATACCTTAGTCCATGAAGATGAAACTCGGCCATGAATGATTCCTAGTGTCTTATTCTTCAAATAAAATAGATGAGGTAATGTTTGTTGTGAAATAGGTTTAGCTCAAATTGTTATCATCCACTAACATATTTAGATGATATTCAATAATGCATAAGAGAAGAAATATAATCTTCAAGATTATGTGGGCTTCCTTATTATTTAAACTGAAAAAATATACTAGACAATATTGAATAGGAATACTTCTTCTTTACACCATGATAGAATAAGTATGTACAAAGAATATTTTTCCCTTAATTAAAATGATGAGAAGATGAATATTTCATCACATTATTTTCATCAAAATTTTCACATCTCCTATGTTGTTCGTATTAAAATTAGGGTTGTACTATTCTGAAAGTAGGGTTTAAATAAACCTTTACAAAATTGGATAGATTTTATTTAGAGACATAAAAAAAATTAGAGACATTTAAAAGAAGAATCCAACTTTTTCTTAAAATAATTATATTTAGGATATATTAAGAGATTTCTAAAATATCAATAATCGAATAAATATTACTTTTAAAATAAATGATATCTTCAAAAAAATAAAAGCAATGAGATTATATAAAAATAATTTCTCTAAAAAAAATTGTATAACTTTGGAAAATTTATTTCCCATCCAAACAAACTTTTTAGAATTCTATGTAAATTGATTAAATAAATATTAACTTTTACTGTTTCTATTGCATAATGTTTTAAGAAATTATGATACCAATAAAACTTTTAGTAAGTCAAATATAGTAGGTTTTTAAATCTATTTACTATAGAGTTTCAAAAATACTACATCATCTTCAATGATTTAATAAAGTATCAAAAAATCATTATCAGACTTCCTCATAAACTAATAAAGTATAGATAAAAATATTATCTATTCAATAGTATAAGGTTCACACACATCCATTCACATTATCTTGATATATAATAAAAATTCATAGGTGACTTTAAGCTGAAAACCATAATATTACTTGAATAGATTGTAAAAACTTTGTTAAATTTATGCACCATCAAAATAACGGAATTGGATTTTGACATTAATATATGAAAAGAATATAATATTATTATCCTTCCAATGAACAAAATATATATAATTATAATAACTATCACTATAGATAAAAAATATATAGTTTTACATAATAAATCTGGAAAACTTATCGAATATATTAGAAAACAAAGAATGATGGGTTGGAGTAATTGTAAAAACTAAATAGAGATGATAATGAAAAGCGGCCACACGACATTATCCCCCTTTTTGATAATTAAAAAAATTTAATTCACTACCAACCTTTTCACCCCCTTTTTGTAAGGATCAGATAGATAAGTTCTTGGGTATATTAAATAATACCGTATATGTACACCTTTTTATAAAGAATAGTAACGGGAAATTCCAAATGTAGTATAATAAATATTAAGAATTTGAAAAACAAAATTTTCTTCCCCTTTTTAAAAAATATAAAAAAATTGATTTATTGGAAATGATATGTAAAATATACTCTAAATATATCCAGTAATATAAACTCCCCCTTAATTCATGCTTCTTTTGAAAAGATAAAAATATGCAATCAAGGAGCCATGAAAACATACATAATGTTATTCAATGAATAGTAAGGGTTTACAATGAATGTGTTAAACCATTTAATTAATTATATAATAATAAAATAATTAAACTCATGCTAAATATGTAATATAACTCCCCTTAATACATAGCATAATTATAAAAGATATTCAGTGACTTAAATAAAATATTTTCAAAAAAAATTAGATAATTGAAAGGATTTTAAATAAATTTAAAATAAATGATTTAAAAAAGAATTATTCATATTTTATAATTGACCAGATAATTTTAATCTAATAATTTACCAAATATATTTATATTTTAATTTAATAAATGTAATTAATTTCTATATAAATACTTGAAACACATGATTATATGAAAGATAACCATTTATAAAGTAGTAAGAGCATGCTCTATGGGAACTGGTTAATGAAATAAATCAACAAATTAATTCATGTGATAAAATAATAGTGTGTGAAAATATTTAATACTTTAACTATAAGAGTAATTAAAGTTAGAGGACTAAAAATATAAATAATAGAAATGTTTTTATCCCCTTGTATAAAACAACTAGTGCACTGAAAATAAATATTAAAATGGAAATGAATTACTTCCTGGATTAATAATTCCATCTCTAATGAAGTTTCCATTTAAAAGAATAGGAAATAGAAATATTATAAATTTTCATAATTTTTAAAGAACCACTTGATGATATAACATTGACGCTCAGTGGAACAAACCTACTAAATATCAAATAAATTTTTTTTGGTACCCATATACTTTTGGGTCTTATAGTGTCATCAACTAAAGACTTTGTTAACAAACCTTGTTTATTTTAATTAAACATTTTATAATTAAATCTAGATAATGATTTTGGGTAATGATCATTCTTGAAACCAAAAAATTGAGGTTTTTTAAAATAACATTCATTAGCATAATGTATGATAATACCATAATAAAAATATTTAATAGTGGAAATGTTTTTACTGTTAGAACCAGGAACAAAATAATTCTTATAATATTTTAGGTTTTCTCCATTACTACCAAAACCAATTTTTCCTTTGTAAATTTTTTTAACAATATTTTGATTAAAATAATTCTATCCCTTAATAATAATATGACAAAGTTTATTTAAAGTATCAAATTCATTCAACAATTCATTAATTTTAGTTTCATGCACACCATACTACATATTTGAAGCAATTGATCTTAAATCCGAAAATTTTCTTTAACAAACTCTCATTATAAATTTAAATAAAATACTAATATTTTATATGTTTTTTATGATATTCATTTAAGGATTTAAATTTTTTTTGAAGAATAAAATTATATTTATCACATTCATCATGAAAAAACATTTCTAAATCTGAATTTTTTGAGTAAGATTATTATATCTCATCAGCATGATCTATAAGACTTATATTTATTTTTTTATTTTCTTACTCAACATAAAAGTTTCTTTTAGATTCATCACTTGAACCAGAATGAATAAAATTGGATAATACATCCATCAAAACATTGAGCGCAACATTTTCCTCTTTAGTAGAATTTTTTTTAGTTTTTGTTTATATGTCTTATTTTCATATCTCAATAAAATCGATTAATTCTTGATTTGATTTTGAAATTTGAGTTTCCAAAGAAAACAAAATCATGGATAGTTTCTATCAATTTATCTATTTCTTCATAAGAAACTGAAATAGTCTTCTACATCTCATAAGCAATAGCACATTGAGAAACATGATTAAATTCAACAATACAAATTCTATATATAACTACATTCATCACCTTTGATTTAAAATCATATTCATATTCCTTCCCAGAATCCTAATTTTTTGTAACTCTAGGTATTTCATATAGTTTTAATATCTTTATATAAATTTTGAAACCAAGATTATTTAAATATACATCATCCATGATTTCTAGCATCCATAATTATCATCATTAAAAATGAAGCACAGATCACAGAAATCCCTTCTCAAAGTTCATTCATTGATATTTTTCTTCATTTCAATCTTTAAATTAAACTTGTTAGAGTTAAAGGAAATATTCAATATCAAAAATGTGTCTAATATTTTATATTACTTGTTTAGTATCTGATATAAATGAAATAATTTTCAAGGAATTCCAAAAAGTAAAATATATAAATAGAGTACTTACTCTAATAATTTGTGTTGGTATTGAGTTGAAAGAGATTTACAAAATGAGAAATATATCCAATAGTGTATATCCATTTATATTATGTGTTGTTATCATATAGGTAAAATAATTTTCAAGAAGAAAACATACCAGTAGAGTCCTACCTTTGATACCACCTGTTGACTCGAAATGGATATGATGATGATATATGAGTGGGTTGAATTGTTCCATGGTAAAAATATTGACAAAACTAAAAAATCCCTCTTGAAATGAAGCGATAATTTTCTTCTCTCTTAAATTTGACTTAGCAGTTCAAATAAGTAAATGAAAAGAACACATCGATATATAGAGGTTTGAGGAATAGAAATCCCCTAGTCCACAACACTAATTCTCTATTGCATGAGCATGGGGAGTTTCACTAGTAGGTCCTCTTATCTAGAGAACTATATAAATGAGTACTGGTTGTTGACACATTATATGGCTTTTACAGCACATTTTGGTTCTTTTATAGGGAACCTAAATATTCACATCTTAGTCTGAGAAGCTTAAACTCAACCACGAATGAATCTAAGCAGTAGAGAATCCAATTAAAATATATGAGTTGATGTTTTTTGTGAAATGTGTTGATCTCACAGCTACATTTCCAACTAATAGATGTAGATGATATTCAATAATTCATAGTAGTGGAAAAATAAACATTAATGTCATATAGTAATATTATATTTCAAACTGTAGAAAATAGATTAGACAATGTTTTTCATGATTCATTCTTATTTACACCATGAGAGAATATAGATGTATAATTAATATTTCCCTCTTTTTTAAAATGGTGAGTAACAGAATATTTCATAAATTTATTTTCATCAGAGTTTTCACATATCCGCTCTTATTCATATATTTTCTTTTCCTTACATAGATATATATATATATATATTTAGAATAAATATATATTAGTAACTACTCTCCATATTCTTCTAATATTCACAATAAATAGTGTCAACAACCTTTCTAAATATCCCCATAATAGTGTATCACTACTGGATTTTTCCTATAGAATAAATATCAAATAAATTCATTTAATATAAGAGGAATAAATCATCCAATAAAATATCTAGAATAATAGATGAATTTAAATATGTAAAAATAACATTTAAATCCATTAAACATATTTAAATATTGTCAAAATAGTTTCTAAAAACTAACAATACAACCTTAATGTAAATTCAAATATTTGAATTTGAATAACCATGTGTCCTCCGACTATTCTGGAAAAATGACATTAGAATAAACTGGACATTTTTCTCTCTGAATAATGGACCAAATATTTTCAATGTCATAATATATAATCCTTTTGATTTATTATAATTTATCCATTGAATAAACTACTGAAATAATTCTAGGTAAGAATAAAACAAATTTAAATATAGAGAAACATATAAAATAGAGTTTAGTAACCTGCTCCAAACTCCATTATCATATTTTTTTATTTCTCATTTTAAATATTTATTCCATCCAAAATTTTAGTTGTAGTATGATTTTTTTCATGTAGAAACCATATCATATCATTGTTGTGAATGCATGGTAGTTCAACATAATAAAACTCGGTGAGATGAGGGGAGGTAGTGATATTCTCCCTCTCGATCAAGTTCTTGTTCATGAGGAATTGGTGTAGATGAGTTCTCCATTACATGTCCTTATTTTTAGAATATTTAATCTGGGTAAATATATGATATGAGACTCCGCATAATGTAGAAAATAAACATTCATCATGTATCATTTCATTGTGGAAACATAGCAGATGAATAACATCAGTTTAAATCATGAAACAGTGGATCTAAACGTTCATTTTTATAGCACATAACCGATTAACATTTCATCAGGTGATGTATGGACACGAAAGGAACTATTTTATCATAAATCATGTAAATTAGTAGCAAAAGTTCCAATAAACACTCAAAAATATCAATGCACAATGGGTCACGATTCTATATTTTAGATGTATAAGTATGCAATGAGTTTTATCTCTTTAGATGAAACGTTTCATATTGTAAAGATATGCACAGAGTAATTAGTTATATTTATCATTAAAATAACTCATGGATGTAGTATCAAAGTAGGTTACATCCTCACTGGAACATAGGATCAATGAATATAGGGTTTATGAATGTAGGGTTCATTATCTACGTAGCGTAGGGATCATTAACAACATAACATAGGGTTCATTACCAATATATGATTATTCTACCATACTTTCGAGAAAAAGTAGGGTTCATGAAAAGTAGAATATGGTGAAATAATTAACACACAATGTATATGGACCACACTTTCTTATTAAAATTAGGGTCGCACCGTTCGGAAAATAGGGTTCAAATAATCCATCAAAAAAATGGACAACTAGCATTTAAAGACTTCAATGATTTTATAGATCCATTTAACATCATATTAATAAATCATCATAAAAGAAATAAATTTAGGAAATATTAATATATTTCCAAGGTATTATGAATTGGATCAATTGAACCTCTACAACTCCCAGTATCTTAAAAACAAAGATGCAGTAACATTCTAAAAAATAGTAGTTTTGAAAAATCATCACAAAACATTAAACAATTTATTAACCATCTAAAAAACATTTTTAAACATTGATGTAAACTGATTAAATGAATATAAACTTCTTGTATTTCCATTTAATATGGTTTTGAGTGATTTTTATATCGAAATATCTTCTAGTAAATTAAATACATAGGTTTTAAAAGTTGTTGACGGTATAGTTAAAAAATTGTTGTAACAACAACAGACATTTTTTAGAGTACCAAAACACCCTTTTAATACATTATCATAAAATTATATTGTTTATAAAAATATATTATCTATCCAATGGTATAAGGTTCATATTAATATGTTCAATTTATCTCGATATATCATCAAAATTCATAGGTGAGTTTAATATGAAAACTGCAATGTCACTTGAAAAGCATGAAATAATTGTAGTGTTTTTTTAACCATAAAAAGATTTAGATTTAGACATTTATATATTAAATGATATAATTTTCTCACATTTCAAACAAAAAAACTCCATATGATTCCGATGACTATTTATTCAGTTATAAAATAAATACTTTGATATACTTGATCTAAACTGCTTAAAAATATATTTGAAAACAAAAAATGATGGGTTTAAGTTATTATCGAAACTAAATTAAGATGAGAATGAAAAAGAGTCACTCAACACATATATCTACCTCCAATTAATTTGTTAATGATAAATGTTTTTTAATCTCAAGAGGGTACATATGAGGGAATCCCATGCCGAAACTAAGCGGGTACACGAGAGGGCATCCTAAATCCAAAACAAGAAGGAACATGGGAGGGAATCCCAAGACCTAAATAAGAGTGTACACAAGACGGGAGCCCAATTCTAAAACAAGAGGGTAAATGGGAGGGGATCCAGTTCCTAAAACAATAGGGTGCATGGGTGGGAATCAGATGACTGAAACAATAGGGTACCCCAGAGGTAATCCCAAGCCTAGAACAAGAGGGAATCTTAAGCCCAAAACAAGATGGCACATAAGTAGGGAATCCCAATCCTGATATAATAGGACAAGAAGGAGGTAATCTCAAGACTAAAGTAGGTACATGGGTTATTATCCCAATCTTAACATGTGATGATGTTCTTGGTAGGTAGCCTTGACAAAGGATTTTTGATGTTTATGTGTATTACCTAATTTACATGTCTTATTCCATCAAGGATCATGTTATTTTCTCCATTATGTTTTATTACTTATGAAACACTAATAATTTTGACATCATTAATGTTTATTACCATTGATATGCATGGTATAACCATCTAATGTCATTATCCCATTCTCATACCCTAATTCTCACGTTTATGCTTACATATCTCCCTTGTTTACCCTAACTGAGCATTTGAACTCACCCCTTTCTATGTTTCCTTCCTTAGGTTATGAAGATATATTTTATGTATCATTTTTTCAAGTAGGTCTATAGTCTTGGATAACCTAGTGGGAGATAATATATCTCACTTATGTACCCATGTTTATGTTTCTATGTTTCCAAAGGAACTAAACTATTACAGTCTTTGGGCATCCATTTGTGTAATGTTTTAAGTATGCCAAAAAAAATGATGTAGCATCTTTGTATGTTAAGACTGGTTTTTTATAGAAAATATAGTCAAGACATTTAGGTTAAAAAAATATATTTTCACTTTTTTATAAAGTAATAAAAATAATCCATATGGAAAATGTTGAAAATATTTCATTACAAAACATTAAAAATAAAGTAAAAAATAGTTTAAAATGACCATTTCAATATTTTAATCATTAAAATTTACATTATTGATTTTTTTTTATTTTCAGAACATTGATATAGAAGAGATATATTATAAAAGGATAACTTTAAAATTAGGTTTTAAGTAAAATCCCATACCTTATTTCTGGTCTATCTTTATTCATTGATTAACTCTTGAATAAAACAAATTTAGTTATTTTCTATATTAAAAACATTTTTCAGGGTTACTCCATTATAATTTTTACTTTTATTTTTTCTATTACTATGATTTATTTATATTCTAAAATGGTACATTGGATGTTTTGGGATCGTTCGGTTTATATCCTCAAAATAACATATGTGTGTTGTTCGTAGTCAAATTTATTATGCTTCCATTACCACTATACCCTTAAAAATGTTATCATTATTATAATTAAACATTAAATTAACTTTTAAAACTAAAATTTTAATGAGGTCATGAAAAATGAATCATTCTATTTAATAGATATGATAGTCTATATGTATGCATAAACGAAATATTCATTTTTCTAATGGATGTAAAAAATAAATTAGATAATAATTTGAATTTACAGAATCATAATTATATAATAAATGTTATATTTATTTATTATTTACATCATTATTACCTTCCATTTGAGATATTAATGAAATACTGATCACATCACTTCATGGAGGTGGTTATCGACACGTACAACCAAGGGACATTATCATATTCAAACTGATTGAATGGTATGAAGTTAGATAATATATTATTATTACATAATTATAATTATTTAAAAAATACAATTAATATTTATTTTATCCATTATTTTAACAATCCATGATATGGAGTGATGAAATATTAAACATATCACTTCCTAGAGACAGTTGTCCATACTTATACAGAAGTGATGCTTTCGATTCTTATTGGATGGAAAAGGAGAGAAAAAGGTGTGTACCATAATCATAATAAAATTTCACTACATTGAGGATATATATGTTATTATATCATAATGGTTATGGTAGGTTTGAATGTTGTATAAGAATAATTAAATATGAAATCACTCGGTTAAGAGTTATACATATTCTTTGGAAAACCACCTTTGGATTCCACCATAAGTAACGTAGGTTAGAATTTTAGAGAGAAACCCCTCTAGGAAATGAGAAGGAGAGTTGGAAAGATATTTGGGTAGGTCTTTTCTTCTCTATAGTGCTAATATTTTTTGAATATATGAGTATAGGAGGTGACCTTTTATAAGTAAAGGGAGAGACACACATCTAAATATATAACATTTAAATATTTTCAATGTATTACTCATTTTAAAATTGAAAAATATACACCAATTTAAAATATATGGTAATGGTGGATGAAAATATCTCATCAAATAAGAATTTATAAAATATTTGGTGACTTTATCACTTAGTTTTTATTTTAATTAACATGTTTTACCCTTTATTGTGGTAACTAATTTATACCATTATAACTATTCACTATGATCAAAAAATGAAATTGGTGTAATTATTAAATTTGAATCACCTAATTAAAACATGTGAAATATATTTTAAAATATTAGATTTCTAGAGTTGGTATAATTTAATTTTAATATAAGTATGAAAAATGAAAGAGGGTGGATGGGTGGGCATCACATGACTGAAACAATAGGTTACCCAAGAGGGAATCTCAAGCCTAGAACAAGAGGGAATCTTAAGCCCAAAACAAGATGTCATGTAGGTAGGGAATACCAAGATCGAAACAATAGGTAAAAAAGGAGGTAATCCCAAGCCTGAAGCAGGTACATGGGTTATTATCCCAATCCTAACATGTGATGAAGTTCTTGGTAGGTATCCTTGACATAGGATTTTCTATGTTTATGTGTATTCCGTGATTTAAATGTCTTATTCCATCAAGTATCATGTTATTTTCTCCCTTATTATTCATGACTTATTAAACACTAATAATTTTGATATGATTCATGTTTATGACCTTTGATATGCATGGTATGACCATCTAATTTCATGATCCCATTCTCATACCCGAATTCTCATGTTTATGCTTTCATATCTCCCTTGTTTACCCTTACTGGGCATCTGAACGCACCTCTTTTTATGTTTCCTTCCTTAGGATATGAAGATATATTTTATGTATCATTTTCTAAGAAGGTTTATAGTCTTGGAGAAACTAGTGGGAGATAATATATCTCACTTATGTACCCATGTTTATGTTTCCATGTTTCCAAAGGAACTAAACTAATACATTATTTGGGCATCAAATTGTGTAATGTTTTATGTATTCCAAAAAAATGATGTAACGTCTATATATGTTAACACTGGTTTGTTATAGAAAATATGGTCAAGACATTAATGTTAAAAAAATATTTTTTCACTTTTTTAAAAATTAAAAAATAATCCATATTGAAAATGTTGAAAATATTTCATTACAAAACATTAAAAATAAAGTAAAAAATAGTTAAAAATGATCTTTTTCAATATTTCAATCATACAAATTTACATTATTGAATTTTTTTCAAAACATGGATATAGAAGAGATATATTATAAAAGGATAAATTTAAAATAAGGTTTTAAGTAAAATCTCATACCTTATTTCTGTTTTAGCTTTGTTCATTATTAAACTCATGAATAAAAAAAATATTATAGTTATTTTCTATATTAAGAACATTTTTCATGTTTAGTCCATTATAATTTTTACATTTATTTTGTCTATTACATTTCTTTATTTATATTCTAAAATGGTACATTGGATGTTTTGGGTTCATTTGGTTTATATCCTCAAAATAACATATGTGTGTAGTTCGTGGTCAAAGGTATTATGCATCCATTACCTATATATCCTTAAAAATGTTATCATTATTATAATTACACATTAAATTTACTTTTAAAACTAAAAATCTAATGGAGTCATGAAAAATGAATCATTCCATTTAATAGAGATGATTGTATATATGTTTGCATAAACGAAATTTTCATTTTTCTACTGGCTGTAAGAAATAAATTAGATTATAATTTAAATTTACAAAATCATAATTATATTATAAATTTTATATTTATTTATTATTTACCTCATTATTACCTTTCATGTAAGTTTTTTATGAAAGACTAATCGCATCACTTCATGGAGGTGGTATTCGACACGTACAATCAAGGGACGTTATCATATTCAAACTGATTGATGGGTAAGAAGTTAGCTAATATATTATTATTACATTATATTAAATATTTAAAAAAAATAAATATTTATTTTATCCATAATTTTAACAATCAATGAAAGGGAGTTATGAAAAATTAAACATATCACTTTATGGATCTGGTTGTCCATAATTATGCATAATTTTTATAGTAGGATTCAATATTATAGAAGAATAATTAAATATGAAATCAATCAGTTAAGATTTATACATGTTTTTGGAAAACCTCTTTTAGATTCCACCTTAAGTAATGTATGTTAGTATTTTAGAGATAAAAACATCCAGGACATGGGGAGGAGCGTTGAAAAAATATTTGGGTAGGTATTTTCTTCTCTATAGTGATAATTTGTTTTTAATATGTGAGTATAGGAGGTGACCTTTTATAAGTAAGGGGAGTGACACACTTCTAAATATACCTAAAATTTAAATATTTTCAATGTATTACTCATTATAAAATTGAAAAAAAATACAACAATTTAAATTATAAGGTAATTATGGATGAAATACACTCATAAAATAAGAATTTATAAAATATTTGGTGACTTTATCACTTAGTTTTTATCTTAATTCACATGTTTTACCCTTTATTGTGGTAAATAATTTATACCATTATAACTATTCACTATCATCAAAAAATGAAATTGATGTAACTATTAAATTTGAATCACCTAATTCAAAATATGAAATATATTTATAAATATTCAATTTCTATAATTGGTATAATTTAATTTTAATATAAGTATGGAAAATGCATTGAAAAATAGTTTTTCATAAAAATGTATTTTTAAGTCTAAAATTAGATTTATACCAAAATCAATTATAACCATGATTCTGATGGAATATATTAGAATATTATTAGTCAAATGGGACTAATTTTACTTCAAATTCAATAAAAATGATTATTTTTTCATACATGAAATGAAATGATAGTTTATTATAAAGATGATATTTTCACTATTCACACAAAAATCAATCTCTTCCAAAAAAATCCTATATATTCACCCAAAGAAAACATTTATGTGATAAATTGAAAAAAAAAATCTATATAAAATTTTTAAATTATAAGGAGAATAAAGATAATACACATACAAAAAATTAGTGAAAACCATTTTTATAAAAATATAAATTTGGAATCATAAAATGAATTTATTCACATTCAAAGACTAGAAAAAAAATATTTTATTTATAATTTTTTTATTAAATATAAAATCAATAAATTTTATTTAAATAATTACTAAATCATTAATATATTAATTTATTAATAAATAAATATATTTCAAATTTAAATATAATTTTCAAAAAAATATTTCACTTTACCCTAAAATAATATTTTATTTATCTCTAAAAAAATTAAAAAAAATATAAAGTATTATTAGATAGATTTAATGTATAAAAAAATAAATTTTCATAAAAAATTAATACATTAAATAATATAAATTTATCATTGAAATGAATTATATAAAATATAAAGAATTTTTTTTATAAAAATTAATCCTTCTAAATTTTCACTATTCTTAGAGTTTTTTTATTTAATTATTATAATTAAAACCTGAATACATGTTTCATAATAAATAATATGATTGTATTATATGAAAATTTCTATATATATTTCTAAATTTGGTTACTCATATTCAATCATTTCAGTCCAACGATAATGTTATAACTATCATATTTGAATAATAATGTTGTGTTTCATTTAAGATTGGTGTTATGTGTGATGCGTGATATTTAACATAGTATTAATTTATTGTGATACACATTCCAAAATCTTGAGGTTCTACATTATACTATCATTCATGAAAGTGAATCCTCAAAATATTATCTCTTGTCCCATAATAAGTGTTCAAAATTTTTAACAATCAATTCCATGTGGTGGAAGATTACTTAAATATAAATAATTAGAAATTAAAAACCTTATAATCCAAATCAATTTTATTTCCTTTAAAAAACATTAATGTCAATTCTAATACTATAATACTTATAATTTCTTAAATATTTCATAAATCACTCATTTATTGTTGCAAGACTCAAACTTATGAAAGAGTTTATAAAAGCATACCTTTTGAGAGGAGTTATGTCTTCAACATAATAATCAAAATATTTATGTTTCTATTACATGAGTTCATTAGTTTTTTCCATTTTTATAGGGTATGAGAAAATAATATCACATTATTTATTTTCGTAATTTCATCCTTCGGCTGTATTTCTTATGGTGTTCCACCTCTATATAATGTCATCTTTTAAATTAAAAATAACCATGAAGAATTTTTCAGGACTGAATCTCTAAAATTAAAATTTTACATATCTAAAGATCTAAAAATGTATGAAAAAATAGTATTCATGTATTTAGAGGTTTAATAAAACAAAAAGGGTTTTCATAAGTTCAGATAATTCTCAAAAATAAACTTTAATATTCTATAAATAATGTTTGGACTAGTGCTTCATTTTTCGTCGATAATGTGTTGATATGTTTTTCAGGAGATGAGGATGAAGTGGTGATACTTGTATATTTTTTATCGATTAATTTTATGATATTTGATGTCAGGCTTGTAAAATTATTCATATAAAGTCTGATAATTGTTTAAGTGATCTTAAAAGTGAAGGTAACATGTACAAACAAGTGTGAACATTCTTTACCATAAGTTCAAACCATGGAAGAAGTAATCTTAGGAAGAATAATTCCCATGGATTGAGTTTTAATGTGTGAGGATGTAAAGAGGTGGCCATATAAAAATATTAATATTTATTTCATGATGAATGAGAGGTGAAAATTGAAGAAGAGGTGACACGCTTTTTGAATCAGTATTCTATTCCATACATCGTTTTTACTAAAGTATTTTTATAGGTTTAATATAGAAATATGTCCAACCCATGGAATCTAAGGCAACCCTCAACTGTGGGATCATTTGGGACCCATGGGGATAATTGCAGCCAAGGGAAGGTAGCCTTATCTATCCCAAAGGTGGTGGATATGATGGGACATGTGTAAAACTAGAAGAAACCATTCATAATTAACTGGAGTAGTTGTGCCACCGTGTGGGGGTGGTATGGTGGAATGAGAAGTGGTACTGGGTGTAACCCAGAGATGATAGAGAATTTTGAGTGGTTGTAGTTAGTGGTTGAGTAATATACCATGGGCCAACCAAATGATATTTTGATTAAAGATAATGGAATTGCAAGAACAATTCAATCTCCTAAAAATGTAATGCTTATAATGCCAACCACATGATGCTACTGATCTCGACCATCCATTCATTATTTTTGTTCATCTTCAGCCATTGGGTATTTGAGGCTTTTGAATAAAAGATTCAAACCACCAAAAATCAATAGTCAATATTTTTCCATCATTTACAATCATTCTCATAGGATGACCAACTTGTGATAAAATTGATATCATGCCTGTAAATACATCATTCATGCTTTTGATATCTCAATGAAAGAGACATCGTTCAATGAAAATAGATATGTGTGGATTTTGATATTGATGTATCCATTTGAGATTCAAATAGGTGATGCATATGAACCTTGTCCCATGAATGAGAGGACTCACCAAAAATGAGTATTTTGAACTCGAAATGGATGAATGCCATCTTTCTCGACAAATATTTAAATCAACATGTATGAATTAGGTGTTTGAAGAATAACACATACATGACATAAAAAAGGATATTCATTATGGCATGAATTATGGAGTTTAGAAGATGTGAGGTAAAATAATGATCACCTATAACAGTAGAGGGACTGAGGTCGATAGATTAATTCGATACTTTGAGAGCTCTTTTTTTCAATAGAAAATAGATCATTCATGAATCCATCGATTTTGTGAAGGGAACCCACCTCATGAAATACATTCTTATAGTAGAATAGGGTCTATAAATCTTTAAATAACTGAAAATAACTTTTGAATTATTTCATGATGAAAGTAGTTCCGAAAAGAAAAAGGTATATCCCAAAAATAAGTATCCCTGGTGTTCAGGATGTTCTATGGTCCATGAAACGTTCTTGGTTTATGAGACTTAGTTGATATATCATCAAGGTAGTGTCTCAAAAAGTTTCAATCATGAAGAAAGTCTTTATCAAATAATACATTGAGTGATCCACTATTGTTCTCAAAGGTGTATCATGCATAAGGAAGAAGCTTTCACATTCACCCATTCGGGTTCATGTAATGAAGGAAGTGGACATCACATGAATGAGACATGTAAATTGAACTTAATAAAAAGAAATATAAAAAATGTGTGTATATAAAAGGTGTGCCTAAAAAATGTAATTGGACAATGTGTGTTCAAGGTTACCTGAGACACATGCATGTATTCATGCATGATCACGAACATGTTAAGAAATAATGAGATACCAAAAATAAGTCATTTTTGAATTCCATGAAACACATGCATGTATTGAAATTGATTTGAGATTGTGAAAGAGTTATTATTAAATAAAATATTTAATATGATATGTGTGAACCCCTGAGCATATGTAACTTAGGTCAGGTATTCAATAATAGAATACATTTAAAGTATGCGCATAATTTTGCTAAAGAAACTGATCAAGTACAGGAGATAAAAATTGGTTGAGAAAGACCATGAGACTACAAAGGTATATGATAAGGTACATGAGAAAGTTTGATTAAACAATAATGGGGAGGGAGATCAACATATCCACGTATAGTGGATCAATCCTAGATGAAAAGAGGAAGTCTTCAGATGGATCTAGAGAAATTAGTCACTTATTTGATTCCGGATCAGAAGTCTTCAATGTTGATTTTGGATTAGGCTAATATAGATTCTAGTAACACTATGATATATAGTATAAATAACCTCCAATGAGGATTCAGGTGAGAAAAACTATGATTTGGTATAAACCATTATAATCATTGAGATAATATTATAGTGGACAATATTTTTTGGGGGGGAATAACCAACATGACAAGAAATAGGTCTTTGTACCAAACCATGTAAATCATTATGTTTTATGCCTTGGTATTTACAACATTATTATAATCAAGGAATAAATACACAAGAAGAGTGGATCAATGATTTATGTATCTATATATGTTTAATTAAAATGAAATAACTGTTAAAAATAAAAATAAACCACTGATTCACCCATCCCCTCTCAGTGGTCAATATACCATGGGAAACTTTATGTGGTTCAGAGCAGGTCTCCTATGAATGATACAAAAAATTTTTGAATATGGAAAACATGAATTCTATAAATAGTAGTGGTATTCTAGTTTTCAATAATGATAACTATCATGGCTAGAAATATATGATCATACCTTATCTCTATCACTTGTGGTATAAGTGAGAGATGATATAATTATGGGATATCCACATTAGGTTTAGAATGTTACAATGACATTTAAAGGTAATAGGATCATGTATATGGATGTAATTGAGGAAAATGAAATTCAAATAGATTTATCAGAAAATGTATAAAATAATGTTATGGGTCTCCAAACCACAAATGAAAATTAGGATAAACTGAGAAAATAATATGAATGAAGTCTTAAATTCAAATAAGACATGATAAAAATCTAGAGAAGTGCATCTAAATATATTAAAATGGGTGAAGAAGAAAGTGTTGATGACTAATTTACAAGATTAAATGAGATTGGGCATAGTAAAAAAGGTTTTGGTGAGAAGCTGGATGATTCAACCATAGTGAAAAATATGATGTGAATATTTCAAGATATATTTGACTCACAAGTTTCTGCATTGGAAGAACAAGATGGTCTATCAATGGATGAACATGATAATATTCTCATATCATATGAGAAGAGAAAAATACCAACTATAAAGAAAAAAATGGTCAACTAACTGTTAAATATCTAATAAATGGTAAAAATAGGGTTGAATAAATACCAAAATATAACAATTCATTAGATAAAGAAGATTAAGAAGATTAAAATAAAAGTAGGTCCCTAATTATAATGACGTATAATAGAGTTATAAGATATAATGGGAAGAAGTCATTAAAGTACTTCAACTATCATGGGTTTGGACATTTTTCATATGACTGTCCAAAGAAGATATCCAATTTCACTAAATCATATGAAGAAGAATACTACATTAAGATAATTTCTATGAAAAATAAAATGGGTGACTATGAAAATAAAAAAGAAGAAGTAATAAAAGAAAAATTGAATAAATGTGATGATCATTGAAATTGATGTATATTCATAATCAACTAGTGAGAAGGAAAATGAAATACCTTCTAGAAATCATGTATGATTTATAGGAAAAAAACCACTAATGAAACTTTTGATGGTGAAAAAGTTAAAGAGATAACTAAACAAAATTGGTACTTAAAGGATAATCTTGAACCTATACTTGAGAATAACATTCATGTCATGATCTAACCTAGGTTCACCCTGAACCTATCACCCTAACTGATCTGTCGCAAGGCCTGAGAGGCATTTCTGATCCTCTCAGGCTAGTGAAAATCACTAAGGGAATCATTAGAGATAAAGGGAATGGTTTATCCCAACAAAATAAAAAATTTAGTAGAATGAAAAAAAAGAAAACCAAACTAAATATGGTTTCCCAAACTCTACATTACTTACATCACAATTGATGTTAAAATAAACTGTACCAGAAAATAGAATCGAACCTCACACTCAAAAAAACTCCTTGTGACCCCAAGGACCACTATCCAATATATGGTTAAACATCACATAAGGCGATCAAACTCATGTTGTAACCCATATTAGAAACTAAAAACAAGAAAAAACTATAGTCCTGAGTATTAAAACTCATTAGATAAGCCTGGAATAATTCTTTTCTTGATGAAAAATATTTAATCAAATAAACAGTGATCAATAGGTTCGAAATAAAATATATAAATATATTTTTTTCCACACATTCCATTTTAAAATGTGGAAATAACATTAATCATTAGTTTCCCTCATGTTTTAAAACAAGGCTTAAGGGAAAAAAGAAATATAGAACCATGTTAAGAAGGATTATTTTGCATAAAAGTGACAAAGTAGAGGGTTCTTATTATTTAAAAAACAATATTCTTGAATTCATTTTTAACAAACCACACATTCAAAAAATTCCAAAAAAACACTATAAACCAAGTACAAGGAATACAATTATACATAACGAGGTAAATAGAACTAACCATACTAGTATCAAAGGAACATGATAAAATCTATAAACTCATAGTAGAACTAGAATATACTATACATGTGACTCATCCCGAACACATGCCCTATCTGATGACGTCATAACGCCCAAATTCCTGATCGTCTCCCTACCTGGCCTGACTGAGGGGCCCGATCCCATAGTAATAATAACAATATAACCCCCTGTTATGGGCCACTAGCTTGTGGAATAACCTAAACTATTGTAGGAAACTTTATCAAAATTCCTCATTGCTATGCTAGGTTCGATTTCTACATTCACAAAGGGGTGTTCCAAAAAATTCAAGCAATAAGCCATACATATTTGTCTTTATACAATTATAGAATCAGCTCCACCAAGGCCACCTCAAGGATAATCACTTTCCTTAAAATAATTATTACATAAGGGAGGTCCCATATCAAAGACCCTACCCTCTCATTATCAACCAACAAGACAGGTGACCTAACCTAAGAGGGGTTTTCCAAACAACCATTCCATAATTCCAAATGGGCCTTTCAACATTTCAACAAAATAATATTTTTTACAATGTAAACACGCCAATCCATTTTTAAAACCAAACCTACCCTTGGAAACCAATTAATCATTAAAAAACCATTTATGAATAAAACACATTTACAAATGCCAAAAGGTTATTTGGGTTTCATAATTACAAATATAAAACCCAAAACATGGTTTGAAAGATCACAACCCACTTGTAAAATCCAACTGGGCTATTTAACCAACAATGGTGTTTACAAATCAACAAAAAAAAACACCACACATTCAAAATCCATTGTAAAATCATAATCACCCCAAAATTTTTCCCAAACATGTTTCACACATTTTTTCATAATTTAATAAATCATTAAAAAATTAAAAAACAATTTCAATATACACCCTAAGGGTTTTACATCAAAAATACACCCAAATCCCTCATTAAAAATCAACCACACATCAATGCCATGTCAGAATATAATTTTCATCCCATATATAATTTTAAAAACCAATTTCATGATTTATTAAATAATATCAAGTGACACAACAAGGCTTTATACATGAAAAACACACAATTTGACATAATAATGCCACTTTATATTCAAAGGCATGTTTGATCCTATCATAAACCATTTTCACACCACATACAACAATCAAAGAACATGCTAAATTAGTCATGTAAGCACAATAATTTCCCCAAAAAAATCTTATCCACAAAACCACCTCATTTATCACAAAAGAATTATTCAAAGCATGGAACTTCACTATTTAGTAACTAAGGGAGTCGAAAAAATCAAGTGAAAAGTGTAATATTTAATGTAAAGGAGAGGTGTAAAGTGATACTACCTCAAAATATTAATAAACTTCTATAAACCGGTGTGAAATCCTGGTCACACCTCAACTAAACCCAAGGGGAGTTAGATCTGACCTAAAACACTACTATCGAACCCATCTATTTTTGGTTTCAACCCAAAAATTGGATACCCAGGCCATGGAAGAACTAAAAACCAAGAGGAGGAAGAAAACACTAGAGGGGAGGCACTACCAGAGGAAGAGGGCACCGATAAGGCCGTGACCACCAGGGAGGAGGCCACTGATGGGGCCCTATGCTAGAGAAGAGGCTGGCCAGCTCGGTTGTGTGTCGTAGGGGGGGTGGTTCCAGCTAGGTTGCGTGCCCGCAAGAGGCTGTGTGAGGGAGGAGGCCATCCGAGGGAGGATGTATCGGTGAGGGATTGGTTCTGGCGGAGGGTTCTCTTGAGGGAGCTTCAGAGAGGGTGGCTAGCGCACTAGAGAGGGAAGGGAGGGGAGAGAGGAATAGTAAAAAAATAAATATAAAAATTGATAACATAATAATAATAATAATAATAATCAGAATAATAATAATAATAATACTAATATTCTTAATAATAATAATTATTATTATTATATTCCCAATAATAATATTATATTTATTATTTGTATCAAAACTATACTTTTAATTTTATTTTACTTGTTCTTATTTTATTTTCACTTTCATTTAAATTCATTTTATTATTCATTTATTATTATTTTTAATTTTATCTGATCATCGAGCAGGCTGCATGGTGACCAGGGTGTAGTCGCATGGTCTCTAAATTGTGCTCTGCTAGTGCACCCGATTCCACCTTGCCCAAAACCCTCATCTTTAAATATAAACTCCAAAATTCAAATTGGGACACAACACAAACCCCAAAAAAGATATCCAAATCCAATAAAATAATAAAATAAAGTAATTATAAAGTTCAGTGTGTGACGATTCTCCCCACCATAACGCTTTCCACCCGTGGAAATCCATAAGTAAATTTAACCCAAAAACAAAAACCGGTACTCCTTCACAATTTAAGGAGATACCCAATGATTAAAAAACAAGAATAGGAAATATCGTTATCAATAAAGAATGATACCTACAATCTCAACTAAGGAGACCTAAAATGGAATCCCCACTAAGTTTCACGCTCCCCCCGTAAGCTAAGACACATACAGTTGATTGATCATATGAAATACCTCTCACACTACAAAAAACCATATTAAACCAAAACTCCTAGAACCCAATCAACATAACTCACACCACTTTCTTGAAATGAGCAAAAAATATCAAACCATTTCCTGATGAATAATTGAATGGTCTTCATTCAATGAAACTATTGGGAGTGCTCTGCTCCCAAAGTTTAATCAAGTGGGGAGGTTGGGGTTAGATAGCTCCAAAAGAGACTACCTATCTCAAAGATAACACCAAAAATATAACTGAAGTTTAAACATGGGGATGCCCGAATAGACTCCCCACAATAAGGATTAGGATAACACTAGATTACTTTAGGGGTAACTCTCTAAGACCCACTATGGGTCTCCCCAACATAATAACTAACCAGATTAACTGATTAGCATAGGATGACATGAAAAACCTGACATGGTTAAAATGGGAGCTTCCCATACACCAAATATTTCACCGAAAGGGACCTAATTAATGAAACTCCAAACCAAATAGAAGAAACAATGTGGTTCATGGCTCCCACGGGCATTACCACCTTCATATGAGCCCATCCAAAACTGAAATTAGGATGGACTTACAAGGTTGTTCATACATGGAAAACCACACAGAGATTCACATCCATAAGAGTACAGACCCTAAGGCGCAAGAAAAAAATATTTCCACACCTCTATGTAACTAATGAAGAACTCTTTCACCCACATGACTCGTAAGAGAGAAACATTTCTCCTACGTTCATTTCCACGAAATGAGGCCATTTAGGATGAACCATCTATATAGATAGCTTAAACTACTTCCACCTCCCATACTAAAGATAGAAACTATACTAGGATCTTTTTTACCGTTGGGGTTCCTGACTATATTCCAGCTTCACTATGGGATCTATTCATTGATCTCTGATGTTTGAAGTATCTCTTTCTCCACTTTTAGGAAATAGAAACCCCCAGACATAACACACAAACAAGATTTTCAAAAACACACTTCCATTAAAATTGTATTGTTGAAAGGTTCAACAAAATCTATTCTTACAATTGGAATAAAAAGAAACACCACAAATTCCACCTACTAAAAAAATTACATCCAAGGAACATTATATGAAGAAAACCCTAAACTGATCCTAAACATCGCCTTACTCCTGTGAATGGGCTGGGGTGGCCTTTGAAGAGTTGGACCTGGATTCAAATTGCTTCTTAGAAGCACCCAAAAAAGAACCATAGAAAGTGATCCAAGTGTCCATAGATATGGTAGAATCTTGTATCACTCAGGCACGATGGACTCCTATGACTGATCATTCCACGCTGATGACGAATCATGGTGTTGTTTCTTGAAGAGGTTGATGAGATGAATGAAGGCCCTCTTAGTTCCCCTTCTAACACGACCAGTATTAGGACACTTCCTATTATTATTATTGGAAACCTATTCACCTCTTCCGAAGACCAAAAGATTATCCAACTTCTCAAGTACTCCTTCTAACTCATCTTTATCCCAAAAGGCTTTCCTCACCACAATTGAAAATTTGGTTAGGTTTATCTCTTCCACCATTGACTGTAGTTTAGGATAGATCCCAAACACGAAATGACAAGCTTTCACGGTGTCCTTACAAATATTTCCTAGATCATACGTAATTAAATATAAGACGAGAAGATAGAATTAAAATATCAATCCAACGCCATACTGAATACTGCACAACTTATCTTCCTTCGCACCTTTTTCATCCTAGAAACATATAGTTAGATGAATGAAGTCATAAAGAACTCCCAGTTAAGATCTTCATAAGTCTTTCTTTGATACACATACATTCACCATTTATAGTATGGGCCTTCAAGAATAAAGTTTGAAAACTTTACCTTTAATAACTTATGCAATTAAAGGAAACTGATGTCCCTGTCAATACCCTACATCCACTCCTCCACTTCAAGAAGATCTGATAGACCATAAAATAGAGAAGGATTCAACTTCTATAATTCATGAATGTAGTATATAGGTTGATCAACATGACTATTTTCTAATGGTTCACCACCTAAAGTTACACCTTGGGAATCCATAAAATCATTGTGGGGGTGCACACTAAGAAACAAGGAAACAAGGAACCCACTCAAAACCAATCTGACAACAAGGATTCCCTATTTCAAACACCACAAAAGAAAAATCACTCCCAAAACAAAAGGGTCACACCACACCACTATAATCTAACAAAAAATTACATTTTCCCTTAAAACATTTCTGAAAATGATACAAGAATAAAATATTTTAAACCCACCAATGGTGTCCTATAAGGCCTCACACATGTATATCCTCATGCCATACTGGGTATCCATCCACTTTATCATACATATCCATGGATGTGGTCGCTCATGTAAACACCAAAGTTAAAAAAACATTTTCCATGTTTCAAAACAAATACCTTACCATTTTAAATACTACTTTTCACAATTTTAAGAAATACCATTCAAAAGAATTTCTCAGAATCAATGAAGACAAAAAACAGTTCACAAGTGGAACTAGTATGCATGGGTGACTCAGAGATATGGTTGGAATCCATATTACATTCACATCACCATCATAGAGAACATTCTAGTGTAATATTCTCATCTCCACATGGATTTCTAGTCCCTACGATCTCACAAAGACAACATTCCCAACTCCATTTTTACTTCACAACACCAAATAATCCACAAGAACCAAAATACACCAACAAACCCAAATATCCCATTGTAACCTAGGGTTTGGAATGAGAAAGAGTTCATGGAATCCTTCCCATTCCTACACCTCAAGTCCCAAAAATCCTACTCCTTCTACCTTGACATACCCCAAGTAATAATGGTCTCTCTAATAAAGAATGTCCCTCTAAATATTCAACCTCCTCTGATACCATTTTTTCACAAAGCAACTCGAGTCGACCCTGATCCGGTCACATGAGCCAATCTATGGGGAGGCCCAAGTGGCATTCCTGATACTCCAGAGTTGGTGACAAGCACCAACAGAATAATTTGAGATAATGGGAAATGTTTATCCCAATAAAATAAACAAATAAATAGAATAAAAAAACCAAACTAAATATGTTTCCCCAAACATTACATTAATTAAATCTCAATTAATGTTACAATAAACTATACCAGAAAGATGAACTGAACCTGACACCAAAAGAAACTCCATGTGATCTCAATGTTCACTCTCCAATCTATGACCAACCTCCACATGAGGAAATAAAACTCAATCCATAACCTACAGAAGAAAATAAAAAAGGAAAAACTATAGACATGAGTATTAAAACTCAGTATGTAGGCCTGAAATAATTCTATTCCCAATGAAATCCTTTAAATAAATAAAAATTTATCAAAAATTATGAAATAAAATATATAAATCTATGTTTTTCCACACTTTCCACTTTAAAATATCAAAATCACATTCACAATCCATTTCCCTCATGTTTTAAAACAAGGCTCAAGGAAAAATGTAATAGGGAACCAAGTAGGGAAGGATTATTTTTCATAAAAGTGAAAAAGGGGAGAGTTCTTATTCTTTCTAAAAAATTCTTATTGAAATTCATTCTAACAAACCACACATTCAAAATTTTCCAAAAAAAACTAAAAACCACGTATAAGGAATTTGATTCTACTGAATTAGGGCAATGGCACTAACCGTACTAGTTTAGGAGGAACACAAGAAAAATGAGGAACTCAGTGGAGAACCAGAACATACTATACATGTGAATCATCCAAAAGTTATTCCCTACATGAAAGAGTCATAATTCCCAAATGATTGATCGTATCCCTACCTAGCCTGACCGAGGGGGACAATCCCATTGCAATAATAACAAAATAACACCCTATTATGGGACACTAGCTAGTTAATAACCTATATTAGTGCAGTAAAAAATCTTAGATTTACTCTTTTATATGGTAGGTTCTCATGTTATGTTTACAAAGGGGTGTGTAAAACAATTCAAGCAATAACCCTTACATATATGTCACCATAAAATTAAACAACTATCACCACCCGGGCCACCTCAAGGATAGTCACTTGCCTTAAAATAATTATCACACAAGAGAGGTCCCATACCGAAGACCCTCCCATCTCATGATCAACCAACAAGACATGTGACCTATCCCAAGTGGGGTTTTCCAAGAAAGCATTCCAAAATTCCAAACTGTCCATACAACATTTCCACATAATTGTACTTTTCACAAAGTAACCATGCCAAACCATTTTTAAAACCAAACACACCCTTAGAAACCAATTAACCATTACAACCCATCATATAAATATAGAAAATATTTACAAATGAAAAGGGGTAATTTTAATGTTACAATTACATATATAAAACCCAAAATAAGCTTTGAAAGATCACAACCCACTTGAAAAAGACAACCATGGAGTTTAACCCATACATGGTGTGCACAAATAAAAATGAAACACACCACACATTCAAAATCCATTTTAAAATCATACTCACCCCAAAATATTTCTCAAACATGTTTCACATATTTTTTTCTTAATTTAATAAACAATTAAAACAATTTCAATAAAAATACTAAGGATTTTACATCAAAAATACACCCAAGGGGAGTTAGATCCAGCCTAAAACACTAAGATTGAACCCAACATTTTAGGTTTCAACAATAAAAATTAAAACCCTGGCCATTGAAGAAACCCAAACCAAGAGGAGAAAGAAAATACCATATTGGGATCTGATTCCAGAGCAAGAGGTGGTCGGCAAGGTTGTAGCCTCCATAGAGGAGGCTGTTGGGGGGCATGCTGGAGAGGAGGCTGGATGGGTAGGTTGCACGCTGGAGAGGAGGGATACTGGCTAAGCTGTATGCCGGAGAGGGGGGATAGTGGATGTGTTATATGCCGATAGGAGGTCATGAATGGGAAGAGACTGTTGGATGGTGGTTGTGCTGGTGAGGGATCAACACAAGAGGAGGGTTTGCTGGAGGGAGTGCTTAAGAGGGTGGATGGCATGCTGTAGAGCCAAGGGAGGGAAGAGTGGAACCCTAAAAAATAAAAATAAAAAATGAAAACCAAATAATAATAATAATCAAAATCAAAATCAAAATCAAAATAATAAGAATAATAATAATAACTAAAAATATTAACAATAATAATATTAATATTAATAATATTACCAATAATAATATTATAATAATTATTTTTACTGAAACCATAAATTTAATTTTATTTTTATTTTTATTATTTTATTTATCATTCCTTTAATTTTATTTAAATATTCATTTATTATTTTTTAAATTTATTTTGAACACTGAGCAGGCCGCACAGTGACCAGGGTGTAGTCTTATGGTCTCCAACGCATGCTTTTCCAATGCATCGGATGCCGCCAATCCCAGAAAACTCATATTTAAATAAAAACTCAAAAAATAAAATTAAGACTCAACCCAATCCCGAAAAACTTTATCAAAATCCAATAAAATAATAAAATAAATTAATTACAATGGTATGGGTGTTATAATGCAACTCCATAAAGTGAAAAAAATGATAAAAGAGAATGAATAAAAATTAAAGAAAGAAGAAAAACATCTCAATAAGATATTGTTACAACTAAATAATATAGATGATCTATAAATGAAACTACAAGTTTGTGAAGAAATTTCAACTATAAGAGAAAAAAGTCAATAATGATGAAACAACACCCATTAAAGAGAATAAACAGAACATGTTGAAAATTAATTAACCAGAAAAGATGGTGAATGGTATCGAAGTAATAATATTTGAGAAAGTGGTAGTGTTATATAAGACATAGTCTATGTGTCTTTCAGTTAAAAGTGATTTTAATAAGACAAAAGAAGATTACAATAAAACTTTTGAGATTTTGGGTGAATCTTCAAAAAAATCAAAAAGGGTCCATAGAAAATGGTAATTTCTATACCTAATGAATCTCAATGTAAATATTTTACATTTTACATGAAAGGATCAAGAGAAAATACTAATTAAACCAAAATTCTTCCCCTTATTCTAAATCAACCACAATCTAAGGAAGGAAGTCAACAAAAATCATCAGAGCATACATATTATTAGTCTCAAAGATCATGGTCCAGAGCCTATTGTTTGTGTTTTGGAGTGTTTGGTCAAAAATATTATATATTTGGTACAAAATATCAATACTATGAATGAGGAATGAATCAAAAGGTATAAATGATAAATAAATGAGATCAAATTATTAGAATTAGGGGTCTATGACCCAAACATCATCAAAAATGTCTGTAGAGACAAAATTTGAATTCATGAAGACAGTTTGTATAAGATGTGGTCAAGAAGGACGCAAAAATAAGATATTATTATGAAGACTTCCATGATATATTTCCTATACCAAGAAAGGGGAAAATACTCAACAAAAAATAGTGGCAAGTCTTGTGGATATTTTTAGAAGAGAGAAAAATTCAAGAAATAATGCCTAGTTCTTTGGAAAATCCAAATGAAATTTTATAAGCAATTAAAGGAAGATGAAGAACATTCTCAATTTAAGGGAAATAAATTTATTATATAATCTGAGGTAGAGAAAGTTATTCAACTAAAAGTTGGTGAATAGTCATCTACAATTGATTAATATAAAATTTAGAAGTGTGAAAGTTGTGAGAAGACAAGGCATGGTATAAAACATTATATAACAATGCTACTATTATAAGAAGATATCATGAAGAAAAGGAGGAAATCATAAAGCAATGATTTTGATATTAAAGAGGAAAGAACATACTTATTAGAAGTTTTTACTGATTAGGAAAGATCAATCACACCTTATAAATAATCTAATAAGAATAAGAAGTTTATATTGAGAGGAATCTATCAGTTTTAATGTTAATTTTGAGAAAATAATAGGTGAATCGTCATTCTATATTATGTTCTGTTTTTTTAACTAACAATGCAAGTAATTAAAGGATATATTTGAGGGAAAAACTTCTAGATATCCTGATGAGAATTTACTTCATGGAGTATACTAACATTCATGAAATGGAATAAAAGTGTGCATACCATAAGGGGGAGAAACCTTAATAATGAAATGAAAAACCCTGAGAGAAATTAGATATTAAATATAATGTTATATCAGTCAATATTTCATCCCATGTTCTTAATTCAAGTATATTATCAATTAAAGGGTAGTTCTTGGTTTTTTAAAAAAGTGAGATAAAGGGGGATTTTTATCATTTCATTGATATTTTTGATGTGTTTATTGAATAATGTGAATGATACTCCTTCTCATTATTAAATATGATTATTTACAACCTGTTGGATGAGAATTTAGACATTATGAGAATCATATCATATGCATTGTTGATTAGGGAAAACATTTAAAACCATGGCCATATATCTCTTGTTTTCTACATTGGGTCAGTTGAAGTATAATTTGATTTAATTTACTAAAGGATGTTTTCTATGAAAAAAAGGTGATATCATCCCGCTGTCTCAGAGATATTAAAAAAATTCATCCAATGGATGAGAATATGTTTGTGAGAAAATAACCACTTTTCTTTTTCATTTGACTATAAATTAGTGGGATAAAAGTGCTGAGAATACATACCGACTCCTACAAAGTGTGCTAAATAAGTATTTACAACAAAATAAAAAGTGGTAGATTGTTGGGCCTAGTATTTCATTTGTTGTAAATAATATGTCAATATGTGGTTGGTGAGATGAGGACGAAGTGGTGATACCTGAGGAAATATTAAGTATTTTTTTATGGAATCGGATTTCACTCCTAGAAAATTCTTCATTTAATGTTTCATTATTGTTGAAGTGATATAAAAAGCAAATAAGAAATGTTCAAAGAGTGTGCACATTTTTTACCACAAGTGCAAATCGTGCAAGAATTAATTGCATGATGAAAAATGACCATGAATTGTTTTTAAATGCATTAGGATGTGAAGATATAAACATTAGAAAATATGAATATATATTGCATGATGAAAGAGAGCTGATGATGAAATAAGAGGTTTTGTGGATTCTAAATATGGACCCTTTTCCATAATTCGTTTTTACCTAAGTATTTTTAGGTATTTATATTAAAAATATTTCAAACCCATGAAATCCAAGGCCTCCCTCAACTAAGGGAACATATGGGACTCATGGGGTCAACTATTCCCAAGGTAAGGTATCCCTTGTTATCTTGAAGGTGACAAAGAGGATGTTTCATTTATAATCCCTGCATTTCCCATGTTTAATTCACTGGAGTGGTGACAACACCATACAGGGTGTAACAGTGGAAAAATGTTTTGTTGAATGGTGATACCGATAGGGTGAAGATAATTTGGAGCATCTTTTGGTAGTATTTGAGTGATATATCATGGTCCAACCAAATTAGGTTTCAATTTGAGATAGTGGCATTGCGGGAACTGTCACCCATTTTAAAATGTAATGCAGATAACGTTCACCCGAAGATGCATCTGATCTCAACCGTTTGTTCAATATTTCTGTTCTTATACTGCCTTAATCTATCCACATATTCTTTTTGTGATAAAAAACAACCATACATAAACATTAGTGATTCTGACCATCATGTAAGATCACGCTGATGTGATAAGAAACTGAGGATCTAACTAATATCATGCATGTAACTATTTATTTCATTCATGTGATATATCAAACAAATATAAATAGGCAAATGAAAATGAATTTTCAAGGTTATTTTTATTAATGGATCCATTTTAGATTCAAAGAGTATATTCATGCGATCTTTCTCACATGCACGAGAGGACTCGCTGCAAAGGAGATTTGCAAACTCGTGAAGGATGAACACCATCTTTCTAGATGTACATTTAATTCATCACAAATGACTTAGGTGTTTGAAGGATATATCATATATAGAAAATAGTGAAAATGTAATATGTCTTGAATTGTGTAGTTTAGGTGGTGTGAGATTTTGTAATTCTCACCTATAAATGGAGAGGTTCTGAGGATGAAATATGAACGCAGTTTTTTGAGAGCTCTAATTTTCCTTAGAAAACAGATCATCTATGAAGACTCTTCATTCAAAAATATAATACCTCCTCATCCAAGTCATTAATGAAGGATAATAGGATCCTTCCAGCTTTCAAAAACAAGAAATAACTCTTTAATTTATTTTTGAAGAAAGTAATTTTGTGAAGAAAAATTGGAAGCATAAAAAATGCATCTCTCTGGTGTTTACAAAGATTTGAGATCTGTGAAACCTTCTTGGTTCATGAGAGATGGATGAAACCTCTTCAAGGTAATGTCTTTATCATTTTAACTTTTGGTGACGCCTTAAGGAGTATCACACACAAGACATAATCTTCAACATTCACCGATCCGGGTTCACACAAAGAAGAAATGGAAAAACATGTCTGACAGAATTACATTAAAATTAATCTAAAGAAACAGAAATAATGTGTGTGTGTGTGTGTCTAGAAGGATTGATTGAAAAATAATTGTGGATAGTGTTTGTTTTAGTTTACATGAGACACATGCATGAGTTCATTCATGATCATGAACATGTGATAAAATTTTGAGATACCTAAAATAAGTCATTTTTTGATTCATGAAACACATGCATGAAGTGAAATTGATTTGAGATCGTGCATGAGTTATTATTGAAAAAAATATTGAATAATATTTGTGTTCACCCATGAACACATGCAAGTGAGTTGGGTTCTTTAATAGTATAATTAATTAAACTTCTGAGCATATTTGAACTGAGGTAGCTGATCTAGTACAGGTGATCAGAATTGATTGAGTAAGTCTATAAGACTAAAAAGATACGTGAATAGGTACATGGAAAAGTATGATTCAAAAAAGTTATGGAGGGATATCAACATATAACCTATAGTGGTTCAATCCACGATAAAAGGAATAAGTCTTTGGATTAATCCATGACAAGAATGATCTCATGTGATTGTAACAACTCACCCCTTATCATTGGGTTGAGTCGAGGAGGAATTATTACCTGGCCTTAAGTGATATCCCCATAGTGCCAATGTTTGTAAAAAAATCCAAGGGATTCAATACAGATGGGGGTAATTTTCCAATTGAAAATAAAATAACCATAATAAAGTACACAAAACCAAAAAAAAATTATATTATTCATGATAAAAAAGTAATAAAACTCAATGTATAACAACCAAACAAACTATATCTGAGTACTCAGTTGAAAACAAGATCAATGTCAACTAAAAGCAGAATAAAAAGTGTCAAAACTAAAATACTTCCAAGAGATAACTCCCCAAATCCCAATATGATCCATGCTCAAAATCCACAATCTATGACCAAGTATCAAGAAGAATCACTGCAGAAATGTGATACCCATCTTTAACCATGTATTGATAAACTATATCTGTAAAAGCACCAATGTTCCAAAGCAAGGGATGGGTAATGAAACTCAGTAGTCTTTCCCCAAATGACTTCCCTACTCACTTCACTTGGATAGATCATGTTAATACATTTATATAAAATAAATTATATAAATTACTTAAAAAAATTTAATACATTATATCAAAATATAAAAAAATTTCCATTCCAATATATTTTCCAAGTAAAGTAACCAAACAACTCTATAAACCATTATACAATCCTTTTTGGCATACCAAATCCATGCTTCACCCACAAACACACATAAGCATGCTTCAGTGATAGTTCCATACACATGAGTGGTTTCTCATCCATCCACTATGTTATCACTAAGTGGCCAATATCCTCTTTCCCCAATGGAACATACCTCTTATCCAATGTCACTTCCCTTGTATCTCAATGGCACGCGCCCCTTATTTAGGGTCACATTGAAAGAATGAACTCACACCAACCCATGTATTCTAAAACAGAAAATGTAAACCCATTTCAATAAAACATCCATTTTATTCAAAACAATTCAAAAAAACCATTCCATGAATCAAAACTATGAAATATTTTTAAAATATCATTTTAAAATCTGTAAACAAGAATCTTGCACAATAGTAAAATTACCAAAATCCATAAGGAATCACTAAATAGGGTTTATACCAACCTTTGAACATCAATTAAACAAATTTTTTTATCAAAAACATCAATTTGAAACTAATCCTTCATGATCTATTAAGATAAGTCGAGTGTAAATCCACTTACTATGGAAATTATGGTGGAAATGAATAAGGACACAAAAAATTCAACATAAAAGCGGTTGAATCTCTAAAAAATAGCCTTAGATCTCATTCCCTAACATCAAAACTACCATACCTCATTATAATTGGAATTAAATATCAATATATATCCTCAACAAACTAGATATATGAATCCAAGATAGGGAACATAAGTATATATATCAAAAAATACATAAAATGAAGACTTATAAAGATATATGGTGTTCAATGCACCATGATTTTCATATAGACACTTTCGTATCAAATGAGAGAGGCTCCACAGATTTTAGGAGAAAGAAGAAATGATTTTGGGTCAAAGTAGAGGAAAAATGAGAAGATTTTCAGAAAACTCAAGTAAGATACATATTTTTAGGATATAACATTTCTCTGTTCATGGTTGGATTTCATGGTTAAGAAAACCATATACCAACCACTACCACAAGAAGCACCCTGTATAGTTTGTCTCACACAGTTAGACATAGTGTGCGCCAACCATGTAAAATATCCCTATCCCAAAAGCAAGATTTCTCATAGGTGGATTCACAGTTTTGAAAAACCATGTGCATAACCATGCGCCTACAAGGTAACATATTCCACCCTTTTCAGAGTTTTCTATAGGATATTATAGTCTCTATTAACCATGATTAGACCATTCAAATCTAGAAAATCCCAAAAAAAACAAGACAAAATTCCTCCAAACCCTACCAAACATCACCAAAACACTTTATATACATAATTTACCTATAATAAGGGTTACTTACTTGAATCTAGGGGTGATAAAATATCCCCTCTATTAGCCTTTCTATCCCCAGAATACAGAAAACCACTACCTTCACAAAATATTTTGAGCCATTTCTCAACCATTTCATTCTCTTGTTCCCATGTTTTTTCCAAAATTTGACCATGTTTCCATAAAACCCACGCTAGAATGATGATTCTTCCACATTATAATTTCACATTCCTATATAAAATTCATACTTCCACATGAATAAAGGGAGCATTTGGATCTAGGTCAATGTGATCCCATCAAATCACATGGTTAGGATCACACATATACATATTCAACTAAGACACATGAAACACATTATGCATTGCAATAATCCATGGTCACAAAACCATCCTATATTACACCTCACCAACCCATTAAAGTATTTCAAAAGGGACTATGCATTATGGATATTACATTCCCTTATTTCCAAAATGACGATGCCTAATCCTTGAAAAGATTTCAAATAACACAAGATCACTCACTTTGAATGATAACATTCATCAATATTGATCTGTATATCATTTCTGATTACTCAGATCTATCTCTATTCCCTTCATGATCAAATAAATCTTCTCTGTTGTCTCTTAGAAAAGCCTTAATGAAACCAGTTAAGTCTCACTTGTTTCCACCCAAAAAAGTGTATAATGATAAGGATTCCCTACAATGCTTTGAAAGGAGGCATATGTATCAAGGCTTGATAACTATTGTTATACAAGAACCCCATTAATGGTATGTGATCCTCTAATGAGCCACCAAAATCAATTATACAAGCCCACAACATGTCTTTAAATGTTTGAAACATCCTTTCAGATTTTCCATCCATCTGAGGATTATATGTCATACTCATAGTCAATTTATTTCAAATGGATAACTATTAGGATTTCCAGAAATGAGATGTAAGCCTGAAATCCCTATATGAAACTATCAAAACTAGTATTTCATATACCGTTACCACTTCTCGGATATAGATTTCTAAAAATTCTTCTATCATGTGATATCCATAAATAGAGATGAAATGGACCAAATTTGTAAGATGAACCACTATCACCCATATGGAATCTTTTTTACAGATCATTCATGGGAGAAACATCACAAAAACCATGGATATCCGCTCCAATTTCGAAAAAAATAGTAAGTAAAGACTACAATATGCCTGCTGGCCACTAGTGCTCTACTTTAACCAGCTAAAAAGTTAAGCATCTCAAAAAAACTTAGCCAACTTCTTTTTCAGGATGACCAACAAAAAATGTTCATTAAAAACTTATACATCTTCTATATTCTAGGATGAATATTCCTTCTTGAATGGTGGAAGGAATGAAGAAGTTGTTCCTGAAAATCCAGAGGTATGACCATCCTTTTTCAAAACCAAAAAATTGAAATCCCATCAAGCATCCATCCCTCAAAGGACTCACCATCATTGAGTTTTGACCTCATAAAAACATCATAAATGTGATCTATGGGTTCTTTCTGACACCTATCAACAGTGGTGGATCCCCTGGAGTAGGATGTATCATATGTGGTTCCTGTGTAGTTTCCCACTTTTTTCCTTAAATGTTCTTTTCAAATAAAAAATTTAATTTTCAGTCAGAACTCATTGAAACACATTCTGAATCAAATGTTTTTGCCTCTTTAATTATATTCACCAAATAAGGAAAAAATAAAACTGGAATGAAAACTATTGCACTACCTCGGTCTTCACAATCCATGTGCATGTTAGGTATGACTGATATGAACTATCATTGATCTGATGCTTCCATCTCCAACTGAGCATATGAATTTTTTCTTAATGCATCTACCACCAAATTCTCATTACCTAGTGTATACATCAAGTCAATTTCAAACATTTTAAGATTCTAAATCCATATTCTTTGACTTAGTTTAAAATATCATTGTGAGAAAATATGTTTCAAACTCTTATGATCTATAAACACCTTAAATTTCTCACCAAATAGGTTAGGAAAACTTGTATTCAAAGAATAGACTACAAAACCCAACTCCAAATCATGTGTTGGGAAGTTATTCTCCTGAAATCATAACTTCTATGAGCCATAAGAAACAACATTATCTCCCTACATGAGAACACAACCTAACCCAAACCTCAAAGCATCACAATACACCATGTACCTCTATATTTGTTATGGAAATATCATGGTTGTTATTGATTTACGGTGAAACATTTCCTCTTGAAAATACTTCTAGAATTCCTCATTACATTGAAATAGAACTCCATTCCTTGTCAAAGTTTTCATAGGTGAACCTAGTTTTGAAAAATCATGAAACAAACGTCTATAATAACCAGAAAATTAAAGAAAACAACGTATCTCAATAAAATTATTTAGAGGATTCCATGATATAACATACATTATCATTTTTGGATTTATATAAATAGATCTTTAAAAGATTACAAGGATAAGGAAACAAACCTCTTGTATCCAAAAATCATAGTTTGATAGTTAGTAATATAGACAATGATACCTCAAGGTTCCCAAAAATATCAAAAAGTTCTTCTCATGCTCTACCCTTGTCCTTTAATAAAATAATATGTCATCCACAAACACCACCAAAAAAGAATCAAGATATCATTGAAATATATAATTCATCAATTCCATAAAGACTGGTGGTGAATTCATTAGACCCAAAGTAATAATGACATACCCATAATGGCCATATATACTCCTAAAATATATATTTCTAATATCTTATTTTAGAACCCACAATTGGTGATATCCTAATCAGAATTGAATTTTAGAAAATCATAGCAATCCTTTTAATTATTGGAGAAAATCAACAATGCATGGAAGTGGATACTGATTATTTTTTGTAACTTGGTTAAGCTTATGATAATCCACATACAATCGAAGAGTTCTATCCTCCTTTTTTACAAAAAGGACTGGTTCTTCCTGTGGAGATATTCTAGGCTGAATGAACCCATTTATTTCTAGATATTTCAACTACACATTCAACTCTCATAATTCTATTGGTTCTATTCGGTATGATAGACATGAAATAGGAATCATCCATATAAGGTGATCAATCATAAACTACACGTACCTTCTCGGTGGAGACCCTAATAAATTTTTTGGAAAACATCCCAAAACAAATCACCCACTACCGAAAGAACGCTATTATTGATATCTTCAATTGATTCCAAAGGAATCACTACCAATTTGTATGATATTGTTCCAACTGCTGGTGCCAACAAGCCTGTTGCACCTACCATTACAATCCTTTCTCCTTTAAACAGATTCTTGATTCCATAATCAGTCATAGAACTAGCCATTTGAGTATAATAGTTGTTGAAAGACTTTAACATAGTCAACCAATCCATACCCAGGATTATGTCATTGAGATAATTCTCAAGAACATATAAATCTATTATCAACTCAACTCCATCAACTATTATATAACATGGTCTATATATAATTTCTTGATATTCTCTTTGACTAAGAATAATTTTATGTTTCAAAACAAAAGGAATTATTTCAACATTTAAAACCAGAACATTAATATAATAAGAAGAAATAATTGAATGGGATACACATATATCATACAAATCTTGAATATGGATCGAATTCAAAAGAATCGTAACTCGCATTATCGATGGTCAAGATTTATCATTCACAAGCACCATCTCAGCTCAATACAACTTATTACTCACCATGTTTTGTTCTTTATTTCCATATTGAGATTATATTTTTTGAGGAGACAGGATATTCCTATAATCACCATGGATAGTTCAGTTCAGCAGATGAGCGTTATTTTTCTTTCCTCATACTGTTGAAGCATATAATATTTATGACACATGTGATGTGTGTCGAACACCTGACCCTAGATCAGTATGACAAAAGTGCTAAAGATTCCCCATATAATTTCATTAGTGGAACTCTTTAATATGTTCTGTACAATCTTGCTTCATTTGATTGAAGAAAACACACTGTAAATATCGAACATTACTCTTTGTACATAGAGTAAGATTTAGTAATCCAACTGCCTGATTTAGAGTCATCCTAGTAGCTTTGAAATATGTGTCCCTCTTCTATTTATTACAAAATTATATTTACAACTATTTTCCTTAGATATAAACATGTTCCCTCCACCTATATCTCCTAATATCTCCATATCTTCTATCTTCACTCTATTGACCATCTCCCTATAATCTGTTATACATAACACAATAATCTTTACTAAAATCTTATACTTCAGCACTGATTTGATAATGTATGCCTAAGGATGAGATAACAGAAAATTTGGCTGAAAATATAACTAAATTTATGAATTTATCCATGTACTATATCATTGATAGATTCTCATACTTCATATAAAAATGATATGTTTTTCTTGTGATCTTAAACGTATGAGGATATAATTTTTTTAAAAAAAATTCTTCAAAATCATCCCCTAAAAGTAATTTCTCTAAATTAACATGAATTAATAAATACCAATATTGGAATGAAGGATCCTTCAGTATATATGTTTCCAAAATTTATTTTATAACCGTTGGTGTGCCAAGGAAATTGAATATTTGATTCATCCTATTCAGCCACAACTCTTCCTACTCTGGTTCCGAATCACCCTGATAGATGGGTGGATTCTGCTTTTGAAATTGAATAGAATTATCCACTCTCTTTGTTTCATCCATTTTGTTCCCTTTATCCATATCCTAAAATTCTTGGACTATACTTTGAAATAGTAAGTGGTTCACACGTGGCTTAGATGCAACCACATTCTTAGTAGCTTCTTCCCACTGGTTTCTACAATGCATACCAGGTTTCATTTTATATAAACACAAAAAATGAGATAGGTCTCACTATCTAAATAATAAATGCTTACCAATTTCAAATTCTACCACTTAATAATAATCACAATGAGGATTTCCTATAATTTAGTACTTTCTGTTTTCAACCCATTTTTGAAAAGTCACCCATTTTCAAAGTATTGTAACCATGCCTTATAAAAATGTCACATTTGCAAAAAAAAATCAAAACATATAAAAAATTAATACTTTTTCACCAAATAATAAATCATTACTGAAAATGAAACATGAACTTCTAGTGGTAAGTCATTTCTATCAATTCATTTTGTGCCCATCTCATTGGGTAAACCCGTGATAATGAGATTACCACTCCTATAAGTTTCTACAAAACAATTATCTACCCAACTTCCCAATAACCTAATGTTCAACATAAGTAGGTTTGTTTTTTCTCTTTATGATCTACATTTCATGTTCCAGCAATCCTACTCCTTTCAACAATACCAACACAAGGTTTAAACCAAATTTATTCTAAATCCAAGGATGAAAAAATAATAGAATTTTTAAATCAAGGACCAAACAATGATGATTCCACTAGTAACATCCTGCCCCTCATATTTGGTAGTAGTAAAGGTATAATTACTACCTTTCATTAAGTGACATCCCAAAGTCTCCAAAGGTGGTCACTAAATCATGAGTGCTTCAATAAATATGGGGGATGGTTTTTCATTTGAAAATAAATCAACCATAACCAAGTATAGAAAACCAAAAAATATGTAATGCACGATATCAATGTAATATTGATCAATGTACAACAACCAAACCAACTATATCATATAGTTAGGTAAAAAATAAGATAAATTTCAACTTGAAGAAGAATCTAAAACCAAAAAAACTAAAATAATCAAAATACATAATTAAAAATATCCCAACATGATTCAGGATCAAAATCCACAATCAATGAAAAAGTATCAAGAAGAATCACTAAAGAAATGTGATGCCTTGCATTTTCCTATGTCTCAATAAACAATTCCTACAAAAGCAAAAAAATTATGAAGTACGGTGTGATTAATGAAACTCAGTAGGCTTTCTCGAAATGATGCCCCCACTCATGCCACTAGGATTAAACATGTTAGGATGTTTATATAAAACAATTTATATACAAAACATTAAAACATTTAACAAATGATATCAAAATATAAAATAATTTCCATGACAAATTAATTTCGAAGTAATGTAACCGAAGAGCTATATAACCATTCAATGTTCCTTTTTGGCATAACTAATACATTCTTCACACACATATATGGTCACACACATTCATGTTTGGGTGATAGTTCCATAATCATGAGAAGTTTCTCTTTAATAAACTTAGTCATCACTAAGTGGCCAATTTCATTTGAATCAATGTCAGATTCCCCTTATCTAGGTCATGTCTATTGTAAACCAATAGACACACCCCTTCTTCAGGGTCACATCGAAATCATTAACACAAACCAGCCCATATTTTCCAAAACTAACCATTGCATGAATTTTTAATAAAACATATGCTTTATTGAAGAAAAAAATTTAATTAAACAATTCTATGAATCAAAACCATGCCATATTTTAAAAATATCATTTTAAAATCCTTGAACCAAAACTTTTCACAACAATAAATTTAGGAAAATCTACAAACCATAAATAAAGATGAGTTATACAATGCTTTTCATATCAATTACGCAAACAATTTATAGAAAAAACATCAATTTGAACCAAATATCTCAAGTTATAATAATAAGAGTCTATAGAAAAGCCACCTACCTCAATGATTATGGAGGAAAAAAATGACAACATTAAAAAATCAATAAAAATAGGTTGAATCTCCAAAACACCACCTTAGATCTTATTTCCTAATATGAAAACAACCATATATTATCATGATAGGCATTAAATAAAATAGATATATCCCCAACATGCTAGATATATGAATCCATGATAGGGAAGATAAGTATATCTATGGAAAGACACCTAAAATGAAGAATTACCCAGTAATTCAACCTTCAACAAACCATGATTTTCCAAGGGATCACTTCTGGATCAAAGTGGAGTGTCTAAAAAGCCTTTTGGAGGATGCAAAAATGAGTTTGGGTAGAAATGGAGGGAAAATGAATGAATTCATGGAAAACTGAGTTAGATCCTCATTTTTAGTATCTATCTTTTTATTGTGCATGGTTGGATTGCACAGTTAGAAAAACCATGCACCAATTATGCACCAACCACTTCCTCAAGAAGTACCTCACATAGAATGGCTTGCTCTATTATAAAAAACATGCCTTAATAGTGTAAAAAATCACTTTCCTAAAATAACAAGTTTTCCTAAGTGTCTGCATGGTTTGACCAAACTGTGTGTGTAAATTTGATCTTACCAAGTAGTCCCTACCTCTCTTTTCATAGTTTCCTACAAGAGTTTCGTGATTTCTACTATCCCTGATCAAACCATAGACCTCCATAAAAATTCCCAAAACATTCCAAAATTCCTCCCAAACATCAAAAAATTCATTTAAATAATATATATACATAAAATAAATAAAATAATTGTTATATACTTGAAACTAGGGTATTTACAGTGATTTAAGAGTAGATGTCTCCATTATAGATTCTGGAGTTGTCAAGTGAGGATTCTGGTATCTTTGTGAAATGCAGTATAAAGGTACTCCTATGAGTAATCAAGAGAGATATAGTATGATTAATTATCATCAATTTTAGTCACTATGATAATATTATAGTTTAGAATATAATTTATGGGAAATAACCATCATGACAAGGTGTAGGTCATTATACCGGTCCTTGTAAATCCTTATGTCATGTGACTTTGTATTTTTTACATTGTTCTAGTTAAGGATGAGAGCCACAAGAAGAGTGGATTAAGGCTTTAACATGACACATAGGTTTAATTGAAAATAAAAAAAGAAAAAGAAAAAGAAACCATTGATTCACCCCTCCCCTCTTAGTAGTCAATCTGGTCTAGGTAACTTCAAATAACTATCCTTAAAACACTTCAAAAAGATTATAGACCAAATTTAAAACTCAAATAATACAATGATTTAATCACATATTCTTCCAAAATAAACTTACATTTATCTCTAGACAACATCAATCACCCATAAAGTTACATTCCAAAATTTTATATTCCATACTCATATAATCACCATGATAGGCTAATATAATCTATATATTAAATTAATCACCATAATGCCTCATTAATATCTTATATACATCCATAAATTAACTCAATAATTATTCCTCAAAATTCTTATAACTTAATCATATAATGTATCCAATATAGTGAACTTCATAAAAAATAACTATAATCACTTTTCAATTCCTTTGTTATAAATATGATAAAAAAATATCTTCCCAATATATAATAAAACCTTATCCAAATTAACCATAAATACCACAGTATAAAATATCACAATAACTCTAATGGTTTTCTTTATATCCCAAAAACAAAAAAAAATTCTTCCCAAGTAACCATTATAGTAATTAACAAGATAATTATAAGGGTTATATATAAATCAATCATGTGTTAAACCCACAAAAAATTTCTACAAATGAATCCTTATTTATAAAAATAATCATCATATAAAAAATCAAAAGGATATCAATTCCATTAATCTTATAATCATCCATAAATTTATCAACCAGTAAATAAAATACCACCAAATCATAATACTTGAAACCCTATAAGTAAAATAAATGACCATAATTAAATTACCCTAATCATGTCATATTTCTTTCAACTCTTTCAATTCATCAAAAAATGACTATAATTATTCATAATATACTAATATTTAAGGTTATATAATAATTATAACATATTATCTAGTTTATAATTACTAACCAGTTGTGGTTTCTATAATTATTAAATTACACTAATTTGATAACATTTTATCTTCTAAAATTATGTAATCCCTTGATAAGATAAAAACTATATAGAATCATTACTTTAAAAAAAAAAAAATTCGTTTAATAGAAATTATTTCAAATTTTCACATTACCATGATCTTTAAGTTTTATAATTTTCTATAATTTTTTTAAAACATTACAGGAAAAAGTTTAAACTTCCACATATTGTACTTCTTTTCCAAAAAATAGTCTTTTGAGTTTAGATCCATGATTCATTCAAGGAACCTTTATATCTTTTAAGAAGAGTCTCAATCCTAAATATTGAACTCTATGTAGTTATTAAAAATTATTAGATCTATTGAAAAACATTTAAAAACTTTTTATGAGCATAAAAACTCAATAATGGGTATAAAAATAATGAAAATCCACCATTTCATTGAAAAATTAGATAACCCTTAAAAATGTTTACCATTTTCTCAATAAAACCTTGATCAAAAAATTAAAACAAATCCACATGATAAAATAATCTTTTATAAAAATAAAACCTTTCAAACTAATTAATAACAATATAAAAATAGGGATAAATCATTAAGGACTTGATAAATAAGGAATATGTTACAAGAAAAGAAAACATTTCTCCTTTATATGTTCATAAATTTTTCATTCCACATGAAACCAAAAGATTTACGTAAAAACACATAGAAAGAATAAATTATTTTTATTGGATTATCATTTTATTAACTCATTTTCACTCTTTATTAACTTTTATTAGAATAAATAAATCATATATAATTCTTTATGAGTAACCTACCTATTTATATCCCTCTTTTCACCTTCAAATATCAAATTATTATAAATGGAATTGAAGAGGTATATCGATCTCACAATTTATCATGTGATATATTGGGATAAAATATCAAAATATTTAATTTTGATGTACCTTATCTTGAACAAAAACATTTATAATCTTTCAGTTTTTCATCCTAATTCCCCTAAAAACACATTTCAACCTATAAGCAATGCACCTTCTATTTTCATATAGGAATAAAGAGAAATGCACTTTTTTAGAACACTTAAAAATAAAAATGTATATAAGAACTGGAATATGATATTCTTTATAAAAATTTATTCATTTAGATAATTATTGATAAAAATAATATCTATAATCTTAGGAATTGACAATCAAGTTGTGTATGTTAAAAAACAATCTTTTACATCTTATATAAAAAATAAAAAATAACTCATACTAAAAACATTGAAAAAATTATTCTATAAAAGAAAATAATGAATGTAAAAAATAATTTATAATGACCTATAAAAATAATTTAATCATAAATAATAACATTCTTGAAATATATTTAAGAACATGTATATAAAAGATAAATATTTTGAAAGGATATAGTTAAAACATGGTTTCAAATAAAATATATTACCTTAAGTCTAATCTCAAATTATACATACTATAACTCATAGACAATAAAATTATATTAGTTATTTATTTTATTAATATCTTTTTCATGGTATTTCCATTATAATTAATAATTTTATTTCATTCATTACATTATTTTTATTTACAAAAATGGTTAATTTCACATTTGACTTTTTATAGTCGTTTGTTCTATAACGTGAAGATAAAATCAGTTCATTGACCTTGGCCAAAATTTTTATTATATTATTACCTCCTGAATAATAAAAATGTTAAAATTATTATATTTATATATTAAATACTCATTTAAAACCAACCATGTAAGGCTATCAGGGAAAATGAATCACATCATTTCATAGAGAAGGTAGTCTATTTGTACACTTTAAAGATGTTTCCATTTTTCTACTGGGTGGAAAATAAATAATGTATATAATATTTAACTTATAAAGAATAATAAATATGTTATAAATGTCATATTTTTTCATGATTTCCATCTTTATGAACTATAATGTGTGGTGTTAATGAAAAATTAATCACATCAATTCATGGAAGTGGTAGTCCACACGTACACATGAGTGATATTATCATATTCTAATAAATGGAATGATTAGAAGGAAGATAATATTTTGTCTTTTTTGAATCAGTATAATGTCATGAATTTCATATATATTAATTTTATACATCATTTTAACCATCCATGATAGACAATGATGAAAAATGGAATACATCTCTTCAAGGATATAGTAGCATGTACATATGTATGGGTGATGGTTTAATTACTCATTGGATGAAAAAGGATATTTAAAAGGGTTGTACCATGATAATAATTACATTTAATTATATTATAGATGATTATTTTTTCATATCATCATGGTTATGATAGTTATTAATGAGGTAAAATATGAAATATACAAGAATGAATCCGGTTAAGGGTTATATATCTTCTTTGGAAAACCTCAATTTTCTTACACTTTCTTCCTTCAAGGATGGTATTTTTTAGAGAATAGAACCTCTAGTATTTGGCGATGATATTTTTGAATGTATATTTATGGTTATTTTCTAATATATAGTGCTCAATGTTTATTAATATGTGAGGAGAAGAGGTTCCCTTCTATAACGGAGGGGAGTTTCACACTTTTAAATACCCAAAAATTTTAAATATGACAAATGTATTACTCATGGTAATGTGGAAAATATAATAATAAAAATTCTATTATAATGCGATTGGGGTCAAAATAAAACAATCTAATATGAATTTAAATAATATTTTTTGACTTTATCACTCAGTTTTTACCTTAATTAACATGTTTACCCTTTACCGTAGTAAATAATTTTAACCAAGATAACTATTCATTAGAACCAAAAATGAAATTGAAGTCCTTAATAAATTATAAATTCATGATCAAAAAAATGATATGTATTTCTAATGATTCATTTTTTATATATGGTTGAAATTAATTTTAATATGAGAACGTAAAATACAACGAAAAGTAGTTTTATAGAAAAAATAATTTTTATTCCTAGAAATGAATTTATGAAAAATTTTAGTATAATAATGATTATAATGTCAACAATTGGATTATATTTATTCAAATGTGAAATATTTTGATTTAAAAAAACTAAAAAATTGTAAATTCATAAAAAAAAATTAAATGAGATTTTTTATAAAAATTGTTATTTTTACTATTCACCTAAAATATATCTTTTCAAAAAAAACCAATAACATACACCCTAATAAAAATTAGATATGATAAATCAAAATAAGTTTATTTTAATAAATAAAATTAATATAATTGGAAATAAATAATTCTAATATATTCTTGAAAAACATATTTAATTGTTTTTTAGTAAAAATAATTATTTTTGAAGCATAAATTGAATTTATTCTCATTCAGTCATTTTTAATAGCCATTAGATGAATTTTTATTTATAAAATTGAATATTACATCAATAAATTACACGATAATCAGTATTAAATAATTATTAAATAACATTTTTAATATAAAAATACATTTATACTTAAAAATAGTTATCTGAATAATATCATTCATTAACGTCAAAAGTTTTTGTCATCATTTATAAATAAAATATAATAAATTTATGAATGATTGTTCATCAGTTTTAAAAATGACAAAGTTATCTTTAAAATTAAATATATAAAATAGAAGGAAATCATTATTTTATCAAAAAAATCTATTTTAATCATTAATTCTTCTTATTCTTATATGATTTTATTCTTATCATTCAAATTTGAGTGCCTATTTACTAAGAACTAGGTAATCAATTTTCATTATAATATAATTTCTACTTTCATTTCATAATTTAGTTATATTTATTTATACCCTATAATCCAACGACTATCTTATAATGGTCATATTTAAATAATAATGTTGTGGTTTGTTTATGCTCAGTTTTTAATGTAATACATGATATGAAAAATAGTATTAATTTAAAGGAATATACATTCTAAAATATTGGGATGTTTCACTCTACCCTCCTTAAAGAAATTGCTTCTTGATCAATTTTATCTCATGTCTAATAATATAGATAGAAAACACTTTCAATATCATGTAAATGGGTCTAAAGATAAATATATATACATGGAAATAAATTCCTTTTAATCCACATAGATAAAATTTAATTTTTAAAATAATTTTATTTTTAATTATAGTACTAGAGATCTTTTAATTTTCTAAATATTTCGTAAACGATGCGTTTACCATTTTGATACTCATAATTGTGAATGAACTTTAACAAGTGTACCTTAATAGTGGAGTGTTTTCTCTACCAAATAATCAATATATTTATCTAATTATTTCTTGAGTTGAGGAATTACATTATCATCCATATAGAGAGTATTATAAAAAAATTACTTTATTTTACTCCAAAAATTCATCATTTGATTGATTTTTTGAGCTGTTTTCCACCTCTACTAAATCCCATATTCTATATGTTTAATAAACCTAATTAAATTTTTATGCCTGAATCTCTAAAATTAACTTGTAATGGATCAAAATATAAAAAAAGTACAAAAATTTATTCTTTTTATCTTTATACATTTATCAATACCATAATAGTTAGCATAAGTTACGATAATACCCAAGATTCAACTTTAATCATTCCATAAATAACTAACCTTTAGACACTTCAAAATTTGTAATAAAATATTTAATTATCATATACTAAAGTTATTGGATCACATATTATTAAAAAATAAAATTAATTTTTATCCCTAAGAAACATCAATCACTCACAATGTAAAATACCTATAAAACATATATACCCAAATCATAAAATCTCTAAGATATTCTAATATTTTCTATAAATAAGATAAATCACAATAAAGACTTTTTAGAATAATAAATGTTTCAATAAATTAACTCAATATTAATTTCTCAAATTCTATTTACCATAATCATATAATGTTTACAAAATAGTGAAGTTATTCAAAAAATAATAGTCACTTAGTCACCAAATCTATTTTCAATCCAATTTTTATTAATATGATAAAACATATAATCCAAAAATGTAATAACAATTTATCCTTTTTAACCATATTTTCCTAAAAAAATAATGATCCCCATAACCCAAATGATTATTGTTAATATCCCCAAAATAATGACATTCTTCCCAAATTACCTTGGTAGTAGATAACATGATAAATTGTTGGGTTATATATAACTCAATAATGTTTTAATACCCCCAAAAAAATCTCCCAATGTATCATTAATAATTATAAATTCCATCTGATAAAACCACAAAAGGATATCTGGGACTTTAAACTTATGAACAACTATATATTTATTAACCAGTAAATAAATGTTTACTACATCATAATAATTTAAACATTATATATATACACTTTAGTAAATCAACTTTCTTCGTAATCCATTAACCATGATTTGACACCATTTTCCTTAATACTTCATTTTTACAATAATTATTATGAATGAAATCCCAATAATCAACATTGCCAATATAATAATGATTCCAAATTTAAACATAATAAATATAATTCATACCTTTTATACGTTATTCATAGTTTCTCAATATTTATATATAAAATTTTATTTCATATGACCTTACTGATCCCTTTTTTTATTTTTCCCTAAGGACGTCAATTTTCAAAATTCTTATACAACCAAAATTTAAAATATCATCCATTTCATTTAAAACATTATCATAGGTTCATCCTCCCACATTCTTGATATATAATGAGTTGAAAACTCTTTATTTCATGGTATTTGTCACTTTAAGTTCCCTAAAACATCATTTTTATATTATTTTATGCATTAAAAAATTCACATAAGATTAGGTTATTAATAATAACCTAAGATATCTTATTATATTTAACCACATGAGTTTCCACTGTGTATCTTATCCCATCTAGTTTATTTTTTGAATAACCATCACATTTTCCTTCATATGCATTATTAACATGGTTCCTATTAGTTCAAAAAATATACTAAAAAAACAATTAGTTTCAATATATCAAATAAAATCGTAATATACCATCTTATGGGAATGATAAATACTATGATATCCTTTACCATGAATTTTTTTATCTCTTTTGATTCAACAAAAAATAACAATAATTTTTTAAAACATAATAATAATTATGGTTATATAAAAAATATATATTTTTATTAAACACATACTTATCTTTCAATGATGGTATCTAAAATTCATAAAATATTATGTTTTGGTAAATCCTTGGAATAATGTTATCTAAACTCTTTATTAAATACCAAATTAATGGAACCATGCCTTTAAAAACCCATAAATCTATGTTATATAGAATGTATTTCACATTTTTACATTCCCATGATCTTTTTGGATTAATGTTTTAGATAATTAGAAAAAATTACAAAAAAATGTGGAAAATTCTACAAATAATACATTTTTTTCAAAAAAATTTGTCTTTCAGTTTACACCCCTACCTCGTTCAAGACACTTTTTCTTCTTTTAAAATTATTCCAAAGTGAAACTTTTGAATTTTTATATTTCATAATCATCCTTATATATAATAAAAAACATTTGAAAATGTTGGATGAGCACAAAAAACATGGTATGAAATATAAAAATCAAAAAATAGGAATGGATCAGTTTTTTCCATGTAATGATTTTTAATATTTATGAGAATATTTTTTGTGCTAGGCACTGCGATGAAACGACAATATAAGACCTAGTGAGCCTAGTATTGATATTATAATAACATTAAATATATTAATATCATGTGCATGTATTTTTTCCTAAAAAATGGAATAAATATTTAATGAAATATTAGATTAGATATTTAAGGTAATGTTTGAATCTAGAATTTGGGGTTTACCGTAGGTGTGATATAAGGTTGGTCGGCGATGGAGGTCAGGTTGAGGTAGTCATTGGCAGTGTATTTAATTTAAATAAATAAATAAATTTAATTTCTTTATATTAAATTCCCACAACCAAATCACACTATATATACCGTGTTATAATAAAATATCCCAGATTAAGCACATAAACCCAAGGGGAATTGAGAGGGACGTGGAGTATTATTTAGTGGTAGATTGAGATCAGAGGAATACAAAAAATCATATCAAAGTGGATCGAGGAGAAAAAATGTGGTGGGTATTATACTTCCTTGGTGAATCAATTCTTCATAAATTATTGATCCAAATCATGTAAGGATTCATTAATTAATGATCTCTATTACTTTTTCTAAAAGATTGAGAATTTATTATTTTATCTAAATTTTATATCTGATTATTTGATCCTTTGTATAATCCTGATATATGAATTAAAATTTTTAATTCAATTTACTATTTCTTTTCCATTATCTCACTCTGAATATCACTAATTAATGATCATTTGTCAAGAAAACTTGGCTAAATATGGTTTCACATTTATTTTTGTGCTTTTACCCAACTTATTCTTCACATTCATGATCATTTGAACATAAGGTCATGATTAGAAATTACCAATGTGAGTTCAAGTGAAATAAAACCCCTAGATTCATGGTGGGATTGTTCATAAAAAAACATATTTGTGTTTTGTGGATGGATTAGGAAATATTTTGGGTGATACTTTATAGATATGGGAACCATGAGAAGTGAAGGGTGACAAGATGTGACAAGACATGTGGTGGATACATAGAGGTTGATCAGATTTTATTTTCCGAAAATAAGATTCTAGGAAATTATAGAAAGATATTTTTTCCTTTGATATCAAGTGGTTAATGTGTTAGATTCATGTAAAAAGGCTCAAAATTAGAAACTACATGAAGAATATGAGGAGTCTACAAAAAACATGACTACAAACAATTTATTTTTGAGGAAAACACGTCATGTACATACATTTCCTGGGGGTGGGGTTTCTAGATGAGTTAAAGATCACACACCATGTGTCCAAGACGACACACCATGTGACACTACACTGTGTAACCAAACCATGCACTAACTTGACACATCTAGGAAACCACATGGGATGAGATATTGTGTAATATTAGAGTACTTGGGCTTGAGATGGTACCCGAGCATTACCAAGTGCATGACCAAGAACACAGACACAACCTGAAGTACATGGGCATGACCATGAGTACATGGGTAGGCCCTTATCGGTTGATACATACTATGTATGGCATGTAAATTCTGTGTTTTATGACATTGATTATAAGACATGTCTAAAGAGGAACATGGACAAGCATCAATGTAGGGTCATAGTCCATGTGTACCCCTTACACACCATGAATTCCCACCATTTAATTTATCCTCTCATATCTCATTCATTTGGACTCATGTTTTTTCCTTGAGTAGCTTATCCTAAATAGTTCTCTACATAAAATGTGATGATGTGTTTTTTTAATGTGAGATATGATGTGAGATATTCTAAACCCAACACTTCTTTAGGTGATGTTTATTGATGTAAGTGATTAGGTAATGATAATTAGAGAATTTTAGGGTCATAACTCCCCTATCTCACTAGGTCCCAGGTCATCCAAACTCTTTAAATTGATAGATATTGTACTCGCCAACACTAGTTGCATGTCCTCTCTCTATGAAGAAGTACTCCCCCATCATCAAGGACTAGTATTGTACATGTACTCAATAGAGGATATAGATCCATCGGTTGTGGAGAGAAGTATAGAAGAGTGTCCCCCCTACACTCATTTACTTTCATGGATACATGGGAATTATGGTTTTAAATTTTCCCTATCTCAGATATGGAGTGTAGTGTTGAGACGAGGGCCACTCCACATGGTTTCTTATAAGTTTGTGCACAGTTCTGGGCATCATAGATATAAATTTTGTGTTTTATCTAGGATCATTGTTATTAGCTAGGATGTGGAGATAGAGATCCCCTTTCTCTCTAATTTGGTCTTCTTTTTTAGAATAAATTTCTATGTATTGTGGTTTCCATTGTTTCTGATTAACAATACTTCATTAAATTGATTTAATTTTTTGTTTACCTCTCTATTAATCACTTTTTATTTTATGGGTAATCCTTATAGGTTTGTATATACTCACCCCTGCTTGGGATTTTCCTAAACATTTTGATAATTTTAAAAATGTTAATGCAATGACATCTAGGTAGGATTTTGAAATACTGTCATGATGAAGAAAAATTGAGCATTGAAGCCATAGTTTAAGGACCATTTCATGATGTGTTGCTTCATGGTAGGAACTGGGGAGTTATACCCCCCATTAAATAACACATTGACCCACCTCTAATAAGACAGACACTTACCTCACCTAGAATATATATGTCACTTTGGGAATTCAAGTAAGACGAACACTTACCTCACCTAGACACATCATTATGATGTGATTTTAAACTGCATGGGTTAGTTAGTGTCACCCAAAGAATATATTTTCATGGTGAGGTGGATGAATTCCTTTAACTTGTTTTTTTTAGGTTATATTGATGTGATAAGGTGTTGGTGTGGGATAGGATTAAGGAGTAATGGTTAAAAATGGGAATGATGGATCCGTGTAGTAGGGGATTGTGATCATGTGGCTCCTGGTGTGATCTATGTATTGTATATTCCTTCACTACCGTAGATGGAGATTTTGGACTTATTAATTATACATTATTCCCTAAGATTGACCCCTTATTGAGGCCTAGTTGTACTAGGGGAGCATTTTTATTGACCCCTTTGGTTGGAGGCTCCCATATAGGGAATTAATGGTCATACACTCTTATTTTTAGTGTGATATATCTCTATTGGAGGGATAGTGCCTCACAAAGAATCTTTACATGGAGACATAGTGATAATATGATGTTTTATTTAGTGTGGAACAATTTCTTACTATCCATTTCATATGACTATCACCAATGAAGGTTACAGTGTACCTTAGGTGTGGGTATGAAATTTTTCTTCTTTAGTGATAATGATTCTCAGGAAAAGTAAGATGACCTCCTTTATAGGAGGATATAAATGATTCCATAATGTCTTCCAAGTAAGAATCTTATAATTGGATTATTTAAGATTTTTGTTTATATAATGTGGAAGAGGTATGTTGGAAACTTCTTTAAGGATGTGTTAGTATTTTCTCCCCATCGAGATAATTTTTTCTGCATACAACTATGTGAGGGAGAACCTAATATATGTGCTGTCACATCGAATGACCACATGTAGCTATGAGAGATATATGTGTGGGTTAGAGGTGTATATAGAATAGAGGATTCATAATGCATAATGTGTTTTCCTAATAATTCATGTGTTTTTTGCCTCATAAAAGGATGCGAGATTGATTCTAGTGTGGATTGATGTCACATGAGATAGGTGAATATCAAGGAGGAGTATCCAACCCCATGAATCTATATATTATTCATCCAATGGATTTGGGTGAAGTGGTTCATAGAGTTTGACCTTAGGAAATGATATCACCAACTCCACATTACAGAGGAGGATTCACTTAGTGTGGCTTCTAGAGCCACTATGGTTTCATTGAGTTCTTGGTGACACCCTTTGGAATGTTGAATACCTATCAGGGATCATGAGATTTAGGAACAAGATCCTAAACCCTTTTTTGGATTAGTTTATGGTAGTATTATATGGTGGAACCCTTGAGTTCATGGTGATAGAGGTGGAACACAAGACACACTTAAGGAAAGTTCAAGACATTATACATGAGTACCATCTTCAAATAGATCTCTCATGGAAATAATATCATATTCCATAGGTCTACTTCTTGTGATATATCTTCTTATACATAAGAGTGAAAGTGGACCCTGAAAAGGTTGAGGCACTGCTATAATGAGATCCACCCATGTGAATGGTCATGGTAGTAGATTATCACAATGAAGTTTTCAGTCCTCTATTATTAAGTGTGGTGATGGACTTTTCCACCTCTTTGTAGTTGACTGCTGGTGGAGAGGGTGGTGTATTGTTCCTCCGATCGAGGGTTATTACCCACTGCTTGTAAAAAATTTAGTGTGGATCAGTTTGGGGATAATAAATGAAATATCCTGCATTACTAGATATCCATTGGCCATGATCCCTATGGATTTTATGAAGGTTTGGATAATTTCTTCCCTATTAGTGGACGGACAGTGACACTAGTCATGTTGCGAGAGAAGGTATTGAGGAGTTCTTATTTCTCTTATTAGTACACCTATGAAAGTTTTTGTTGTATCAAGATCCTTCAGAATTAGTTTGGCGGTCACGTATGTTGTAGATTTTTTTCATATTTAGCTCTCATTGTCTCACCATTCTATATAGGGAGGGATAGATTACTGAAAATTTGTGGAAATGGTTTGATATATGTTTTTTTTGTTCATGGGGATTCCAAGAACAATGAGAGGCCAGGAAACAATCTTATTAATAGTGGATTTTATTTCTAATTCAGTCCACTTCACAACTATCTGAGGGTATATCTTAATAGATATTTTCCAAAATTGTTTGTGAAGTAGGTAGTCTGGTAAAGTGGAATTCCCATGATGACCATTTTTTACCATGATTCTCACATCATGCCATGATTATGGAGAGGATTAAGGAGGAATTTGGGACTCATTTTAACATGATCACACTATTTTACCCCAAACATATGATAGGTTAGGCAAACCATTTAAATTCTAGTCAACATTATTTGTGTATAAATGTCTGTTTTTGGCCATAGTTGGGAGGATCTTCTACCATCAGTGGAGATTGTGTATCATGATAGGTACCACTCCAACATTGGGTCCTTATCATTTGATCCCACATACGGTAGAACTAGTGGTTCACCACTATCTTAGTTGGAGCAAGTTGGTGGTGGTACTTGTAGACCTGATTTTTTTGAAAGTGGTGGTAGTGAAAGGTGAAACTCATTCAAGGGAATATGATGACTACTTATAAACATCAAGAGTCCCTTGAGGAATAATTAGGGTGGCCTTTGGAGATTAATAAATTGATATTATTCTCTGAGAGATCACTCCTCGTCAAGGATCACTAAAAATTGGCTAGGACAAAAGGCTATCTCTGAGTATAGTAGACCCCTATTTGAATTTCAGTGTCTGGTTAGTGAGGTGGAATATCTCTTGACCCTATGACGTTAGTTAGAATGGGTGTTTTGTTTTCTCAATTTGTTGTAGATGAGGAGACATTTTCATTACTCATTTCGGGATATAGAATTGGATGAGCTAGATATTAAAATTGGAGTTTCGTTTTATAAGTTCCAAGTGGTGGTAGAGAAATGACTAGATAAGACTCTTCATGGGAAAGTGGGTCCCATGGTTGCATGTTTGTTAACAGCATAAGAACCTTCTAGATAGATCTTTGGAGTAGGAAACACAATTGAGACCTCGGTATCCTCTGTTGTATGTAGGTGTTAACTCTTTGGGGTGAAGATAATTGATTTTGGGGAGAGTGTGATGACTCATTTTGTTTGTGTAAGGATTTTGAAAATTTAATTGAATATTTTCAGAGCTAGGCACTGAGAAAATGTTATATTCTAAGTCCCAATATTGGTAATATAAAAATATTATATATATTAATATCATAAGAATGTAGTTTTTAGAAATAATTTAATAACCCTTGAATGGTGTCTTGGATTGGAAATATGACACTAATGATGAATCCAAAATTTGGGGTTTAGCCAAGTCGCAACCTAAGGTTATATGGCACCAAACATCCGGTTGTGGAAGTCATTGGATGTGAATTTAATTAAAATAAATAAAAATATAAATAAATAATTTTTTTATAATTTTAAATTACCATGACCTATATCAATATATATGTACCTTTTTATGATAATTATCTAGGATTATCTGCATAACCCTTGGGATAATTGATAGGATTATTGAGCATTATTTATTAGAAGATTGAGATTGGTGGATGACAGGTGATCAGATCGAGGTGGATAGAGAGGCAGTAAACCCAATGGGTATTCTCCTTTTCTAAAGATCAAATTCTTCACCAAATATCAATATGAATTGAGGTAGGTCTCTTCAATTTTGGATTTCACCATTTTGATTAAAATATTATGAATTTATTATTTTAAATTCTTTGGATATGTGATTATTTAATCCTTCACATGATCTTGATATATGAATGAAAATGTTTAATTAAATTTATTCCTTAATTTCCATGATATCACCCTATATACCAATGATATATGTACATTTTTAAATATATCTTATGTAATGATTGTTTCACCTTTGTTCTTATGCTTTCGTCCCACTTTGTATTCACTGTTAGACCATGGGTTCATGGATTGACATTGTCGGGGTGTGTTTGAGCATGATCAGACCCCCGGATTGATGGTGGTTTTTTGCATGATGAAATGATTGGATTTTTTTGATAGATTAGGATAGATGATGAATGATGATTCATATATTTGGGATCCATGAGCATCGATGGTTCACAATATTCAATGATATGCATGAAAACTTCATGTGGATTGATTGAATTTTGTTTTTCAACCACCCAATCCTGAGAAATGATGATTTGATACTTTTTCCATTGATCTCGTTTGGCCATTGTTCAAGAATCTTGTTGATATGAATGAATATAGAATCTACATGAATATTCTAAAGATTCCATAAAAACATTATTACATGATGTGTAGTGTATAAGAACACACATTGTGTACTTTCCTTCCCGTGATAGTTGTGGTATCCAATCTATTTAAAGATCATACACCATTTGTATGGGACCACTTACCGTGTGACTGTACCTAGGTCACTAGGATATGTAATAGATGCACATGCTTAGGACCCTGTGTGGGATGTCATGTCATGAACACCGGGAGTACACAAGTATGTGCTAGTACCCAAGAATGGCTAGGTATACATCCTGTTTCATAGGATTAGCCCGAGGTACATGGGAAATAGCTGGGGCACATGGGAACGCCCCAAGAAACTAAGAGACACTCTGTATAACTTGTAAAAGTTTTGTATTATGACATTTATTCGAATCCATGTCCATAAGGAAACACAACCAGACATTGAGGTGGGGTCACACACCATTTAGACACCTTATATGAAATTTACTCCCTCATTTTGAATTATTACTCTCACATCTTCATCTTTTAAACAATGATTATTTCCTATAAGTAGCCTAGCCTAAGTCAATTTCCATGTAGAACATGATGCTTTAATTTTTTTGTGGCATATGAGATATGATTCAATATGTTCTATGCTTGATGAATCATTAGGAGACATTAGATGGTGGAAGTGATCATGATAGGATCACTAGAGAGATACTGGGGTCAGAACTCCCCAATCACACCAGGGTGCATGCCGCTATTAAAATTATACTAATAGAGATGGTACTACCCTACTGTAGGCTCTGGTCATATATCTATGGAGTGGTGCTCCCACATCATCGAGCCCTGGCGGGGTGTATGTCTTCTAATGGAGTTGTGTCTCCCTCGATTATAGAACATAATTCCAAGAAGAAGGCCACTACACTCATTTACTTATGATGTTATATGGTATGAATTTTTCAGAGTTGTGTTTATAATGATTGTGTAGAATATTGGAGAGGTGTAGGATCTTCGACATGATTTATTATACAATTGTGCATCATTTTGGGCATCAGAGTTGGAACTTTGGAGATACCGGGAGAATCATAATTCTTATCTAGGTTATGGAGATAAAGATCCTATTTCTCTATAATTTGGGATTTTTTGAGCATATATGGATTTTTTTGGTGGTTTTCTCAGTTTATGATTAACATACTTTCATTAGGTTGAGATGAATTCTGTTTTATCGCTCTATCAACCACTTTTTGGTTTTTGGGGTGTCATACTATGTATGTATATACTCACCCCACTAGGGGATTTTCCAACATGTTTCATTTCTTATACATATGAAAATAGATTGGATGTGAAATACATGGAGCTTAGGTATAAAAGGGTTCATTGACCATGTACTGTGGTCTATACTAGAAGACGAGGAATCGAGAACTCTCATTTTTCTCTTATTTAGGTTATAGACATATTAGGACTTCATTTCTGGTTGGGTATGTATTGTTCCACTTTCTTTTCATCTCTGTTTTATATTGTGGTACTCTTTTATATTCCATAGAGTTTGTTACATGTTTGATTATACAATATATGTACTATCATTGATTATTTATCTTCATTTTTCATGGACACATCATAGGTGTGTGTGTGTGTGTGTGTGTGTGTGTAGGTGCATTAGGAAATGGCCTACCATTTCATTTATTCCTCCCTGAAACGTTTCTTTAGCCACTGGATTATTATAGGTAGGCTTGGGGCTATTGCAACTAAGATTTCATCCATCCATGTAGGCCCTTGTGGGTCTAGTCATTACAGAAATCAAGCTACTCTAGTGAAAAATATCAATACCCATGAAAATATTTACCTATTTCTTAATAAAAAAATTATAGATAAAAAAAATATATTCACATGATAAAATAATAAATTTCTCAAATAAATCCTTTAAAACCCATTAGTAGGAATAGAAAAACATGTAGGCTACTTGAAGAACATTATAAATCATGAATAATTTCTATGAAAAAACAAATATTCACATTTAAATATCCAAAAACCATTCTTTCCACTTGAAGTCAAAAAAAATAAATATAAAACCTTATAAATAATGAAATAGGTATCTAAAAAAACTATATTAATAACCCATGTTAATTCATGCTTAACCCATATGAAAATAGATAAAGCTCAGTTAATTCTATATGAGTAAAATACCTAGTTATCGCCCCCTTGTGTGACTTTGAATACTAAATCATCACCCAATGCATTGGAGAGATATATCATGATCTTGTGTGACATATATAATTTCAAGTGCAATATATTTAATTTTAAATTTATAATATTTCATTTATTCATCATAAATAACATGAAAAAACTCATCTGAACCCATCCGCTAAGGACTTTCCATTATTTCATAAGAATAAGAGGAAATATCAGTTTTTTAAACTATTAAAACAGAAACAATTTCTATCAGAATTAGAATAAAATATCCATTGAAAAAACAGTTAATTTTTTATGAATCATGATAATTAATTATGGCTATGATGGTGAGAAAATTCCGTCAAGATGTATATGTTAAAAAATGTATTATTTTACTTTTTAAAAAAGTTATAAATAAATAATAGGCTAAAAAATAAGAAGATTCCTTTATAAAAATGTTTATAAAAAAGTAAAAAAATTAAAAGTTCCTTTAGAAATAATTTAGTCATATATTGGACCATCCTTGAAACAATTTTAATAACATCAATGTGGTATATTGAAAGTATAACATTAAAACACTCTTTTAATGAAAATATCCCACCATATGTCTCATCAAGTGTCATATGTTCTCTAACTCTAGAGTTATAAAATTATATTATTTATTTATATTATTTATATCCTTTTTAATTTTCATTAAATTATAATTATTCCTTTTATTTCATTTATTTCATTTATTTCATTTATTAACATTCTTTACTAATTTACATAAATGGTTACGTTCATTTTGGATGGTTTGGGGTCATTCGTTTTATAACCTCAAGATAACACAAGTCTGTTTCCAATAGTAAAAGGTGTTAATGTTAAATTTTATTAATAGTCCTAAACATGGAAAAATTATTATATATTTTTTTATAAAAAATAAACTTTTGAAACAAACCATATATGGTGAAAATGAAAAATGAATCATGGCTTCTCATAGAGGTGGTAGTATGTTAGTACACATGAATGATATTTTAATTTTTCATCTGGATGAAAAATAAATAATTTATATAATAAATAATTTTTATAGATTCTTAAAAGAGATATAAATATCATATTATTTTCATTATTTCCCTCCTTATAAACAGCCAAATGAGGCAGTACTAAAAAATGAATTGTATCATTTCATGGAGGTGGTTGTCCACACATACCCAGGAGTGACGTTATCATATTCCAATAGAAAAAATGATAACAAGGTAGATAGATTTTTATCTTTCTATAATTATAACTATGACATAAATTTCATATATACTTATTTTAACCATAATTTTAACTATCTATGTGAGGTGGTTATGAAAAATGAAATGCATCACTTCATGGAGTCAGTATCCAGTACTTACACATGTGTGATACTTTTATTTCTCATTGGATTGAAAAGGAGATCGAGAAAATTTTCACCATAATATTAATATTTAATTATATTGTAGATATAAATTTATATCTCCTCACTCTTAAATATAGATATTCTCTCTCATGATTCCCATTGAAATTGCTCTGACGATTATAATCTAGTGCAACTCAAATCAAGCCGATCCTTTGAGAGGCTTGTGATGTTAAACATTCATTTGTGGATTTTAGTAAATGAGATCAGGACATCCTTCCATACTATGATGTAACCAAAATTAGGGTAAAATTCTACCATCCAAGGGTGAAAGAACCTATTGTTTAATCGATGAGGTGGAAGTGGGATCCTGGGGATGTTGGAGGCCCGATGGTGGGGTTAATTTTGTTACTGGTAATGATTGTGGGAGGCAGGGTGCTTGTGTGTGATGAGTATTACCAATGGTAGCACATGATGAATGATGGATATAGACTACTAGTTTTGGTATAAATGGGTTTCAGGGTTCTCATTGGTGACCTATAACTCTAGTTATGGTTCTTAATAGACCATATAGGCAGATCTGGGATCCCTATGGTTTCAGGTGGTGTGTTTTCTATCATGGACCTCAATATCCTTGAGATCTGATTCAGATCTGGGGTTTTGGGATGATAGCATTGGACGCAGTGGGGCATTGATCATTGGACTGTCTATGAAGGTGCACCGAAATATTTTTTAGAGGTATTTTTTTTATCTATTGAACTTGTGCATTGATTTTTCCAGGCAGTTCATACTATGATAACAGGACGATGCATATATGAAGGTTGGCGATGTATCATCATTTTATATTTGGATATGAAACCGGTGGGTGCCTGATAATAGTATGGAATCTAGGTGGGATCTTCACCAATGGGATGTGGAAAACATTTGGTTTTAGTAGCTACAACTGGTATGGGGAGCTATACTAGATGGATCTATGTAGGAGAGTGACTGTCTGGCAAGATCATACTTCCAGTGATGCCAATAACGATGGGTGATGGAGAGCCCCAGGATGGGGGTCTGACTTCATGGTGATGGATATAGCCACAGCAAGTGGGTGATATATTGTTATGTGGCTTTGGGGTAATGAATTTTTGAATTGAATATTCGTTATTGGAGATGTCGTCTAGTTCATTATGATGGAAACAGTGTGACGGCTATAAGAGGACCTCAGGAAGCACTTCTATGACGTGAGAAAGTAACCCTAATCCATGAGATGTGAGCGATGTGGTTTATGAGATTATCTTTGAGATATTTTTATTTTGGTTTCAAATGTTTCCATGGGTTATTATTTGTGACATAGGTTTGTCACTTTTGGGGTTGGTGGTGTTATATGTTCCACACTTTTTCATCACTGTTCATTGATTTTATTTTTCTTAATAAATTTTTAGGACTTCGCATACTTGGATCCTAAACTCTTGTTATATTTTAGTTACTGATTTTATTATATCATCATGTTTTTGATAGGTTTTAAGGAGTTAGAAGAATAAATTGACATGAACAAACTCAGTTAAAAGTTATACCTATTCTTTGTAAAACCTCAATTAGCTTACACATTTGGCCATCTAGGATGGTCATTTGGATAGGAAAGAATACAATTTACATGTAAAGGATATTTAAAAAATTATTTTAGTAATTCATGGTTGACCTAGAGTACTCAATGTTTTTGGATAAGTTAGGAGAAGTGGTTACCTTTTATAAGTGAGGGTAGTGGCACACTTGTAAATAACCCTAACTTTTAAATATTATAAATGAATTACTCAAGGTGAAGTGAAAAAAAAAATTATCTTATTTTGAATATAAATTTACAAGGATAAAAATTATATGATCCAATAAAAATTTATATTCAATTTTGTGATCTTATAACTTAGTTTTTACTTTAAATAACTCCTTTTACCCTCTAATAGGGTAATTAATTTTTACCATACTAATAATTTATTATGTAAAAAAATTATCACATTAATAAATTTGAACCTACTAATTAAAAATAAAAAATAATTTTTTTATAATTTTTTTATAATTTTATGAGATTTATTTTAATGTAATAACACAAAATGAAATGGAAAATATTTTTTTAATACTTTGTCCTTTTAATCCTAAAAAAATTATTAAAAAAATAATCTAAAATGATGATTCATATGGAATTAAATAATTTTTTTATTAAAATGTAATTTATTTTCCATTAAAAACATTCCAAAATATAATGGTAATTTTTAAATATATAAAATTAAATGACAATTTCTTATAAAAATTGATATTTTCATAAAACACCCAAAAATCAATCTTTTTAAAAAAATAAAAAAAGCACACTGTGTGAAATTTTAAATTCAAAATGAAATTTTTTTATTTTATTAAATAAATTTTCTAAAATTTTTACAAAATATTTCAAATATCATACTGTAAAATGAATGAAAATCGATTTTAGAAAGAAAAAAAAAATTTTCAATGAAAAAAAATTGAATTTATTCTCATTCCTTTCCATGTATAATCCATTAGATGATTGATAATTTATTTTATAGAATATAATATAAATAAATTTCATAAAAATAATTAATCAATTTTATTTTATTTTATTTGTTAAAATAAAAATACATTATGCTCTTAAAAAAGTTTTATCTTTACAATCATGTGATTCTATCTACATTTTAAAAAAATTGATAATGAGTGTTTGAATTATTAAAAATTTGATTCAATTTATAGATAATAATTTTATAATAAATTTAATACTCTAAAAAGAAAAATTTATCCTTAAGATAAGACACATGAGAACACACTTATGTAGAGAAATGGATCTTTTAAACATTATCTCTTCTTAACCTTATATGGTTTATTTATTATCATTATTAATTGATTCTATATTTATTAAGAACTAATAAATAGTTTTTTATTTTAATAACATTTCTATATATATATATATTTCATTATTCAATTACTCTTATTCATACCCATCAATAAAATGACTAGTTTATAAAGGTCGTATTTAAATGTTGTGGTTTGTTTAAACATGGTGTTGTATGTTGTACATGATATCAAACAAATTATTCATTTATAGGAATATATATATTCAAAAATATCAAGGTTTTATGCATCCTCTAGGAATAATTATTCTCAGCATTCTTCTTTTTTCCTCCTCACATAAGTTACTTTTCATCTAGATTTTTCCATAGTATTCTTAGTTTGTCCTGATTAATTTACTAATTTCATTATAGAATCTATTAAAAATTAATCATTAATAACCATCAATATATATTTCAAAAACTTTTAATAGGAAATATTGAAGAATAAAAAATCTCTTAGAGCATCCATAAGAATCAATTTCTAAATTTATGCCACCTATTTCAAAAATAACTTTAAATATACTCAATAAAACAATCCCTTACAAAAATTTTTCACATAGAAAATCTAGAATTCCAACCATATATTCCAAGAAAATATTTTTACAACTTTTGAAATAATTTTACCCAAGAAAATGAGTTGTCAATATGGATTATATTCCATTAAAAAATATTAGATCAAGTGAGAGAAAAGAAATACAGTATAAAATAAAACTATTCTTTGATACTAAATATTAGTTCCCTATGGAGATTTTATTAAAACACTCTGAGAGTGGGGTGGTGGGGTGAATTGGGGTAAGAAAATATTTCCCAATTTAAATAGATCTTTCTTTTCTCCTCACTACCATAACTAATCATGACCTATTATCCATAAAGTTCAATTTTTTTTGTTTTTTTTTGTTTTTTATTGATCTAGTAACATGAATAGATTTTATCAAATATTAATACTATATAACACCGCAAGACTTTAAAATATATTTCCTTTATAATAAATTTAAATTCATTGATAGCATGCGATGCACACAATACCAGGTTAAAAATTACTCTATTAAAATATTATTTAAACATGAGAAAGAAATACAAGTTATTATGTTTTTGGGTATGAATATTACCAAGTAAAATATGAAAATTATAGAAATCAATTGATAAGAAATAAAATATGAATCATTTTATAGAAAAAGATATATTTTCTTAAAAACTATTTTGAAAAATAAAATGGTATATTCATTTCTTGCGAACATATGAAAAAACTAATTTCGTCCAATTTTAAAAAAAATATTTTATAAAATTATATTCATTTTTTAAATCAGAATATCAAAATTACCTGAGGTTTATTTTCTATGATTTATCTGAAATATTTCATTTCTCAATGAATAGTGAAGAATAATGAATTTTAATTAAAAACTAAGGGTTTTATAAATTATTTATAAAGATAGATTGTATTTTAAAGTGGTATTAATGAAAAATTATTTCATTTATACATCAATGAATCCTATTTATTTTATTCAAATCATTTTCATATTGAATTTTGATATAAAAACATTGAAAATTTAAGATGTTTTCTTCTCAAAAACATATTTCCTCATTATTGAAAATTTAATTTTATATTTAATTTCTCAAATTCTGTGTTTTAGATTTTTCCCAAAATTATTCCATATTTTTAGTCATAATAATTTATTATTTCTAATACGTTAAAAATAATATTTGACCAAAATAAATTGTGAAAACAATAAAAATTAATTATCATGGTTGTGGTAAAAATAGATTTACTAGGGGTTTTACTAAGAATATAAGTGTTAAAAATTACCTACCAACATGTCCAAAACCCATATAATTTCCATATTTCAACCTTATCTCTTATAGGTTATGGAATTCCTCATTTTTAAATATGGTTTAATGATAAAAATGTTGGTATGACTGAATCATTTCAACAAATTACAGTTGCACAACTCACCACACTTATAAAAGGCCACCCACTCTCATTTCTTCTTCACTTATTAAAACCCCTTGGGTTCAGAAAAGAAAAACAAAAATTACTATCAAAATTCCCTCCTCTTATCCTATAAACCATATTTGTGGAATAAATATATCCTTGGAATGATTTGGTGCAAACCTAATGAGGGTATACGAAGAAGAGGTAATCTCTTCAATAAGTGTTTTTATTGTATTTATTCCTCTACCTCCTTAAATTATTATTTGACCATACTACTATAATAAAATTTTTATCATTAATATAAAAACATTTTTTAATGTTAAGATAATTACCTACAATAATTTCTACTTCCATCAAATGTGTTATTAATTCATCATTCATGTATACGGTGGACTACCACCTCACGAAACGATTCCATTCTTTTTTTCGATTACCAACTTTCAAGGATAAGTATTATGATCAATATTAATTATATATATGATATTTTTAAAATAATTATATTACCATATTTATTACATCATACATACCTATTTAATTTCCATTTCATATGGGATGTTATAATGTCACTCATATGTACGGAGGACTACCTCCTCCTGAAGCGAGGTGATTTATCTTTCACTAATGCATAACATGGAAGGTCGTAAGGATAAAGTTAATGAATATATGTTCTATAAATTAAAAAATTATGATACTAGGGAAATATTTTTCCAAATGGAAATATAATAAATAATTTTCTTTCTTACATTTTTTCCTAATTAATGATGACAACATTGTTTCTGTACAAGTGGAATATAACCTTCATGAAGTGGTGTGGCTCACTTTTAATCACCAAACCACATTGATGATATATATAATTATATAATAAGGTATGTAAGAATTTATGATAATTTTTTAATGATAAAATATTATTTAACTCTTCTCTATAATTATTTTTGTAAAATGGAAATGTTACTCAAGAGTACGTATGACCTACTGTATCAATGATCGTAACATACTTCATTTTTCATAACCATCATTCATGATTGGTTCTGAAATTAAAATTAATTTATAAATATGATAATAAAGTCATGATTATTATAATAGTGATTATGTGACTATATGATATAGGGTAGAATAAGTTCTATCATTATAAAACATAGATGATAAAACTAGGTAATTAACACATGAAATAATGAAAATAATGAAAAATTATTAATGATAATGTAATAAGGTATTATAAAAGGATTATATATGATATTATAAATATTAATACAATTCTATTATAAGTTTATAACATGTTCAAATCACCATACAAGAGGTTAAAGCACATTCAATCAAAAGTAAGTGTAAGGTAATATACTTCATCTTAATCCCCCTTTATCAGATATGTTGTAATGTTATGCATGAAATTTTATTTATATGGTGTATATACTACCCATTTTAATTTTAATATCATAAATCATCCATAATTAAAGGTATTTTATGTTTTAATTTTAATTATTTCATCCAAGAGGTTTTTACTTGAAATTTACCAATTGGTAAAAGATATTGTACAATCTCACTTTCTTTTCTGATTTTTATCTTTCCCTTGATACAATTACATTAGTATGATCTTTTTTAATTGGATATTACATTATAATTAAATATAAATATTATTTTATTATTTATATTATTATTTCATAAACTCTATAACATTTCTGCATAAGGTGTTTATGTTGAATTTTATTTGATTTACATGGGAAATATCGATAAATACATATCCTTTACTCAACACAGATATATAATGATGAGGAATATTGATTTATGAATTAAATAAATCATTCTATATATGAGGAATGATTTAGACTTGTAGTGATGTTTGGGGAACAAATTTTATATATCCTCTCAATGCATCGATAGGTCTCTTGAGATAAATCATTTGTCCGAATTAAATGAGTTTCTACCTATTGTTTTAAACTATCTTGTCAATGGTCTTGATAGTATAGGTATCTTGATATCCAATAATTATGAATTTTCATTCATTTAAAATGTAGTTATTATTATCCATTTTATTTTTCTATGATATTATATTTTAATGCATTTCATTCTTTTTTATTTATTAAATGATGTGTGTTTTTTGTTATTTACTTTGAAATATTGATTATTCCTTATATTATTATATAATGTAATTTGTGTTTAGTTATTTACCTTTACAAATTTATTATTCTTATTTATTCCTGATATATAATTATGTACTTGAACCATACTAATAATTTGAGCTCACCCATATTTATTTTCCTTTACCTTGGATATGGGGAAGAATTCATGGAATGAGTTTTCAATGATACTGTTCATTTCATTTTGTTATGTATTATGTCTTATTTTCTATTCCCAATGTAAAATGGGTATCATGTATTTATCTAGTTCTCCAAAATACATAAACTTATTGATCATTCTATATTTGAATCTTTGTAACTATGCCAATGTAATAAATAAGACACAAGCTCTAGGATTTTGGGGTCAAGGTCACTATTGTTGTTATTAGAAATTTTTTATTACAAACCTTGAGAACTAGATTAAGGAAAAAATTGATTAGTGAAAATAACCCTATGATATACTTTGAGGATAAGTATATAATATCATCCTAAGGTTTTATTAATGAAAATATTAAGTGTTATTTCTGAGAAATAAGTCCCCAAATTGATACTACATAAGGGATTGATTATGGTATAGAGATACCTAGGGGTAATAACTCCAAAACGGATGCATTCGGTTGGACTTAATTGTAACCTGGTGCACAAAAATGGGCCTTAATATGCACCTAGTTTGACACTTATGAGGGATATGACTATGATAATTAAGATTTCTTTACAAACCATTATGATGGATATATAAATAAAGTTATAAACAAAAAAAATATATTATTATTATGATATTAAAAATGAATAATTTTTTATTTTTTGTTGTTTTTTACCCCATATTCTTAATTATAAAATACGATTTAAAATTAATAACTTTATGAACTAATCCTATATATTCAATTGTTTATAAATGAAATCTATAAGGACTAAGGATATCAATACTCATAACCAATATTGAGAATACCCCACTGAGGAAGACATTACAATAGGTATTAGAAATGAGAAAAATATAGATATATTAGGGAAGCATAATCAGGTTAAGAAAAATAATCTTTCCGGGATAGATCAACCTATTACACGATGATATTCTCATATGTTGAATAACTTTATGTGAATATGTCCTCCAAAATTTAGTGGGACTACTAATCTAATGGTATATGAGAAATTGATTAAGACTTTAGAGAAGATCATTATGGAATTGGGATGGTGCGAAAATGAAAATGTTACACTAGTAGTGTATTGTATCATAGAAAGTGTTGATCAACGGTTGTCATTGAACCAGAATAATAAAGAGGAAAATGAAATATAACTCATTGAATGGAAAGATATAAATGATATATTCTTTAATAAATATTTCCCTCATGAGAAAAAAATGAAATTAAGAGAAACTTACTTAACATAAATAAACAATAAAAAGAAAGTGTCAAGGAGTATGATTTTACTTTGAAAATGTTATCTAGGTATTCTATAGATAACATTCACCATAAAAAGATCAATATTGACTATTTCATTAAATGGATTAATCCATGTATTCGATAGGAACTGATCTCTCAGACATTTTCATCAAATAATGAAACAGTTTTATATGACATCAAAAAAGACAATTAATTATATAAATATTACAAATTCATGGTTAATCAATAGAATAATTAGTCATTTGAACACTACAAATAAGGGAATGAATCAAATAAGAATTAGAAAACAAATGTATTCCCATATTGTGAAAAGTATGGAAAGAATCACCATTATAAATGATTAAAGGCATTGAGGGTTTGTTATATATACAGAAATAAGTGTCACCCAGATCATAATGTAAGAGGAAGAATCAAATAAATTATGTCAACTGATTCTATAGTACATAGATAGGGAACTACGAAAATGAATGACCCTAGAATCAATGAATCCACCACATTAGATACCAAGGGGATAATGCTGAGATTATGTAATCACTACAGAAAAGGTGGAAGAACTTAATGAAGTGTTGGAAGGAAATTTATTTCTATATTCAATTTTAGATAATTTTTTATTTTATTTTTGATCCTCTCATTAATTTATATCCTTCCAATTTCCTAATAAAATTAGATATGTCCCTTTTAATTTAATAAGGTATTTTTCATTCAAGGCTCTTAGGGGAAGTATCACTATAACAATGATATGTCAAGAAGTCCCCATTACGACACATAAATGTGCTTTATTTTATAACCTTATTATTAGACCTATGGTTAATTTCAATATAATTAATGATATGTAAAGGATTTTAAAATATGATGTAAAAGTTTTTTTTAAGGATAATAAAACTAAAATTTGTAAGTAATATATAGAATTTGTTTTCATTAGAGTTGATACTTCATCATCTAACTCATACATGGATCCATCCCCCATAGGTTTACTAAATGAGTTTATTTGGGAAGAAGGGAAAAAAATATCGATGGAGAATTTAATCCTATAACGGAGGGTGTATCCGTTGTACAAGAATATATTGATGTATTTAATAAGGAATTACAAAGACATCCCCCATAGTGTAAACATGATATTTCTATTGTTATACTCATTTATTCAAGACCAATATCTAATTATTCTTATAGAATAACCACTATGTAATTAATGTAGTTTAATAAAAAAATTAGAGGATTTGGATTATAATTGATTTATCCACAATAATGTTTCACCATGGAGAGCCCATATTCTCTTCATTAAGAAGAAATATTCATCCCTGAGACAATGCATTATTTATAGGTAATTCAATGTGATTATGATAAATAAAAAATAGCATATACCTCTATTTGATAAATTATATGATATAATTCATGTTGCTAAATATTTTTCAAATATTGACATTCATTCTAGGTAGCATCAATTTTGAGTAAATAACGAATACATCCCAAATATAGATTTTCTAATGAAGTATGGACATTAAGAGTTTATAGTAAAACCATTTTTATTGACAAATTCACCCTCTTTTTTATGGATCTAATGAAAATTGTTATAATGGAATGTATCGATGATTTTTTGTGGTATTAATATTTGATATTTTACTACATCTTAAAATAAATGAGAACCATGAGAATCATTTATTGACCATTCTAGAAAATCTTATAAGGAAATATTTTTATTGTAAAATTTTCAAGTGTGGTTTATGGACTCGGGAAGTTTATTTTCAGGGATATATTTTCTATAAGGATGGAATCTAAATTGAGCTTTTGATGAAAAAGTCATTCATATAATGGCATATACCAATAAAAATAACTAAGGTATGTAGTTTCATTTGTTTGGCAGGTTACTATCAGTGATTCATTCATATGTTTTCTTGATCGGACCACATGTTAACCAAGCTTACACATAAAGGGGTTATGTTTATCTAGAAAATGGAATATGAAAAATGTATTGATGAACAAAAAAGGATATTTTACAGTGATCTTATTTTGATTCTATCATCTAGAAATGATGAATTTTTGATATATAGTGATGCATATAAAATGGACATGGTTGTGTCCTAATGAAAAATGATAAAATTATTTTCTATTCATCATGGTCATTGAGGACTTCGGAATAAAAGTATTCAACCCATGATATTGAGTTGGTAGATGTAATCTTTTCTTAGAAAATATAGAGGTACTATCTATATCGTGAAATAAGTAAGATATAAATGGATCATGAAATCCTAAAATACATCTTTTCAAAGAAAGACCTCAACATGATGAGATTTTTATGGCTTAAGATAATAAATGATTATGAATTCTCAAAACAATACCACATAGGGAAATAAAATAAGGTTGAAAATGCATTGAGTAGGAAATTTCATGGAATTATGATCCTAATGAGGATTGAGAGTTATCCCATGAATATGGAACTAGTAATCATGTATATGGGAATTATTTATGACGGGGAGACATCAATCTGTTTTCTAATGATTGTGAAACTCTTTTTATTAAAAAAGATAAAATGTTCTCAATATGATGATGAGAAATTTTAGAATAAATTTGAAGTTATGAATGAAACGAAATTAGTAAACTTATTTTGTGAAGATGGTGTTCTAAATTTTTTTAAGGAATTAAATATTCCATCTATACCTAAGCTAGAAAGGGAATTGTTTGATGATTCTCATATATAAAATTTCTATACACACCCTAGAAGCACAAATATGTATAGGGTTTTAGTAATTCAATTTTTTTGGGATAAAATTAAGTAATAAATTTATGATTATGTGTCTATATGTCTGGTTTCTTAACATGTTACAACTATGAAAAACCATCTTATAGGAGTCATGAAACCTCTTCATTTTCATATGTGGAAATTGGATGACATTACTATAGACTTTTTTATAGGAATACCAAAGACTCATAAAAATAATGATGCAATAGGAGTTATCATTGATCACCAAACCAAAACACTAAATTTAATATCTATAAGAGAAGATTTACCACATAATATTATCCAAAGTTTCAATATCAATGATGTTGTAGTTATTTTTCCACACCTATTTATATTGTGTCTTATCATGATACCCATTTTACATAAAAATTTTAGAAAATTATTTAGAAGGATCTTGATACTAAGATTATTTTGAGATCTACCTTACATCCTAAATCTGATTGAAAGTATGAAAGTACTTTAAAAATAAGGGAATAATTTTTGAGTTCATAGTCACATTACATTCAAGAAACATGTGATCGATATTTTCCTTTTGTAGAGGTTTCCTATAATAATCATTTCCCATTAAGACTTAATATAACACCATGTGAATCATTGTATGGAATGATATATCATACCCTAACTTATTAGAATGAAGTTATATAAAGTAAACCCATAGTTTAATAAATTTTTGAACATATAACAAAAAAGTGAAAGTCTATTTGGGATAATATTAAATCAGAACAAAGTAGGAAAATTTGTTATGTTGATAATTAAAGGAAGGAATTGGAATTCCAAGAGGGAGATCATGTTTCCTTGAAAGTATCTCCATGTAAGTGTGTTATATGTTATGGTATGAAATGGAAAGTAATCCCCCAGAACATCATAACTTCTAAAATCCTTGAATTAATTGTATTTGTTTCTTATCATTTGGAAATGCCACCAATTCTCTCAAAATTACATCAGGTGTTCCGGATATCATTGTTATGGAAGTATATGCTAGAACTAAAAAAATTATATCCTATAATGAAATAGAATTCGAACATTACATATCTTACTATGAATATCACATCTAGATTCTTGATACAAGGGAATAATTATTGAGGAATCAGACTACTAATCTGGTAAAGGTACTTTAGAGAAAACACAAAAATAGAGGAAGCAATATGGGAACTGAGGGTGATATGATGAAGAAATACCCCCATCTATTTTGAAGGTAATATCCATGAAAATTTAAGGATAAATTTCTTTTAGGAGGGGATCATGTAACACCCCAATACTTTTGAATATATTTATTTTAGAATAAATTTAATTTCGTTGACAGCTTTTGATTTATGCAACACCAGATTTTAATGAAAATAATCTATCAAAATATTATTTTAACATGACCATGAAAAAATATACATTAATTTAGAGGTTATGAATAGTATGAAATAAAATATAGAAATTATGTAAATTTTTTGAATATAAGTAAAATACGAATCATTGGATAAAAAAGAAATATTTTATGAATGTTTAAAAAAAAGAATGGTGTTGCATCAATTCTTTCAAACTTATGATATAATTTATTTTTAAAACTCATATTAACTTTATTTTATAAATTAAAATTCATTTTTGAAATAATAATAATATATAATTATCTTATCGATAATTTATTGTATTTTTCTACAATATTTCATTTTTGGATGAATAGTGAGAAATACTGAATTTTAATTGAAAACAATCTTTTCACTTAAATTATTTATATAGTTAAATTATAATTTAAATTGGTTTTAAATTAAAATTAATTCAATTATATATCACTTAATCCGATTTATGCCATTTTAATATTTTTATATTCAATTTTTATATGAAAACATAGTAAACTTTTGGCCATTTTCTCATTAAAAATAAACATTCTCATAACTTCTGCATGATTAATTTTAAATTAAAATTTACTAATGATATTAATTTAATTTGTTAAAATGGCTTAAATATTTGGAATCCAAATATTTTTTAATTTATAATAAATTTAACTTAACTTTTGACCATAATGAATATTGGAAATAGTAAAAATTAATTACTGTAGCTAAGGTAAATATTTATTTACCAGTGGTCAAAATAAAAATAAAAGAGTTAAAAATGACCAAAATGTTTTCCTAATACCCATATTATGGATATATTTCAATATTATATATTCTTTTTTCGATAATTTATCAATTTGGATGCTTTTTTCAAGATAAAATCGTGTTTATGAATGAATCTTTTCAAAATATTACACGTGTTCCACTCACCTCACTTATAAAATTCCAGACCATATCCTTTATTATTTACACATTCAAACACTTTTTTATATAATAAATAACCAAATAAATTCCAAACTTCTCTTCCATATTCCTAGAATTCTTATTTTGGTCATAAATATAACAATGGATGTCTTTGGTGTTGACCTAAGGAGGATACCCGAAGATGAGGCTTCATTCTTCAAATAGCATTGTTATTTTATTTATTCCTACACCTCATTCAATTAAAATTAAACCATAATGATATAATACCCTCATAATATTACATATAATGAGATTTATTTTATGTTAATGACCTATGACCATCTATACTTTAATTAAATCAGTTTTGAAATCACTATTCATGTGTACGATAGAATAATGGCTCATGAACAGATGTCATTCGTTTTTTTGATTACCACCTCTCATGGTTGAGTATAATGATGGATAAAAAGTATATAAATTATATTTATAAAATAATTATACCTATTTATAAATTATATCATATATAAATTTTATAATTTCTAATCCATAGGGGATACGATAATGTCGCTCGTGTGTATGATAAACTGCCGCCTCACAAAGTGATGTGATTTTTCTTTCACTAAAGCATAAGATAAAAGGATATAAGGTTAACGTTAATGAAAATATATGATAGAAAATAAATATTGGGTATTTTATAATTATAATCTATCATTTTAATTATTACCTTTTCACTCACTTAAATATTATAACATTGTTTGTGTATATATAGGCTACCACCGTCATGATGTGATGCGACTCCCCTTTCATCTCCACACCACATGGATGATATATATAGATATATAATATAGTTTTTATAAAATTATGATCATTATTTAATGATAAAATATTTTTTAAATCCTTTCTATAATGATCATTAAAAAATTGAAGCGTTACTCATGCATACATATAACCTACCGTCTCCATGATCATAGTGTACTACATTTTTCATAATTGTATTTCATGATTGGTTCTAAAACTAAAATTGATATATAAATATTATAATAATTTCATGATTATTAATTTATATATTATAGAAATATATGTTATGAGAACTAAATAAATTTTTTTTGGCAAAACAAGCCTCATAAAACAAGGAAATTTTCACTGAAAAAATGAAATTAAAGTAAGATTATTAATGAACGGGTGATGAAGATATTATAAATAAATCAGATAAGATATTATAAATATTATGATGGTTTTTTATATGTTAATAACCTGTTTTAAACCACTATATAAGAGTTTAATTCACATTCAATAAAATTGGAGTTTGAGGTAAGGGACCTCGTCTCAATTTCCCTTCATTTAGACATATTGTAATGTTATAAACTTAATTTTTTTTATATAGTTTATAAACATACCATTTTGAAGGTAATATCATGATTCATTCATATTTCATGGTATTTTATGTTTACATTATAATTATTTCATACATGTATTCTTGAATTGAAAATTATCATGTTGTAATAGTTATTTTACAATCTCACTTTCTTTTGAGACTATTAACTTTTTCATGAAATAATATCATTCTTGTGAAAAAATTTCATTAGAAATTACATTTCTGTTAAATATTCGTATTCTCGTATGATGGATATGGTTATTTCATAAACTATATATAATTTTTAAATATTGTGTTTACTTTTATTATTATTTGATTAATTGGGGAAATATTGATAAATCTATATACTTTACTCAGTACGAATATTTGATGTCAGGGAATATTGATTGAGGAATAAAATAGTAAATTTGATATATAAGGTATGATTTGTAAATGTACTTGTGGATGGGTCCCAGATATTATATATCCCCTCAATGCATCAATAGTTCCCATGATACAAATCAGTTAGCTAAATATAATGGGTTTCTACCTATAGTTTTAAACCATATTTTGAAATTCCATGATAGTAGAGGTATCATGTTTCCCAAGATCATAATATCTAATAATTAAGAATTATATTCATTTAGAATTTATTTATTATTAACCATTATGTTTTAATTATGATAGTATCTCTAGATGCATTTAATTCTTAGTTATGGAATAAATGACTTGTGTTTTCAGTTATTTACCTTTCCATATTGATTATACATTATTTTATATTTACAGTTTCGTTATTTTAATTGGTATATATGTTATGTTATTTAACTTTCCATATTTATTATTCATATTCATTAATGATACCTTATATTATACCTATCCCTTACCGAGCATTGGATCTCACCCTTTTTTTTACATTCCCCAAGATATAAAGAAGAATTCAGGGATTGAGTTTTCAAGGATGTAGTTCATTTTTTGTTACTTATTATGTTTTATTTTTTTACTATGTAAAATGGGTATCATGTATGTATCTATTCCTCGAAAACTACTAAACTGATAAGTCCTTAATGATTTGACCCATTTTATCTCTTCAATTTTAATAATATAGATAGAGGCTCTGAGTTACTTGGGTCGGGGTCTCTAAATATTATTTACTTTACCCCACACTAACCACCTATGTTATGTGAAAAAAATAAATGATTATGAATATGGGGAACACTTATTTTTAGATACATCTCCACTACAGTCTAATCCAAGGTCCATTTTAAAGATAATGTTTTGATGCATTAAATCACTAAATCTCACTCGTTGAGGTTTAGGCTTGGTCATTTCATTCTGATATCACTATAAATAAAAAATATTGATATTATCTCATTATAACCCAGATATCACTTCCCTCACACTTTATCTCCCTTTTATCACTGTAAAAATAAAGGGTAAAAGGTTTTATCATAGTCTAATAACAATATTAAATATTCTTTGGAGACACACGAGAATTCTGAGATGAGTTTATATGTTTTTTTTCATGTTCTTTCACATAATGTTGTAAATATCACCATCAATCAACTACTACATTCCATAAGTGTTCATGGAATAACCTTTATCACTTTATATATTTAATCTAGATTGCATATTCTTTACTACACTATAATGATTTTATCTTCTTCATATTTTTGTAAATGTCATCATTGAGTGATAATATCTTTTATTATTTCTTTACAATGCAACAATTATCCCCTCTCCTCTTTGAAAATTGGATTTCCAATATGTATTATATTCTCTCCCCTATCTTCTTTCAGAATAGAAACAGTTTATTTTATAATCATGTATCCCTTAATTTGATGTATCAGATTAGTACTCCATCAGATTATCTATTTTTGAATTATCATGGTGTACCATACAGTTAGTGTTTCCACTTTTTTCCATTAAAACATATTTCAGGCAACAAAATCTGAAGCATAATTTCCCTAGATGAATTTATAGATTAACTATACCTTCATGACTAAAGTGTGTTCCCTTCTTCTATGGAATAATCATTCTCCTTCAAGCCCTAACCTTAGAATGACACATTCCACAATTCCATAAAAAATGAGCTCAATAAAAACATATAACGTGGACTATTTATCATACTATGTACCCCTATGATGGCTAGATTCAAAAATATGACCCAAATAAATACCTTATAACTCTACCATACCATTAGAATTATCTCTTGAAAACACTTTCAAACACAAATTTAGTTGTGGATTAACCCATATGTTGTAGTGTGTATGCTTGTATTATAGCGACATGTTCTATATAAACATTAACATTAAATAACTTTGAAGAATACTTAAACATTGTATAAACAAACTCAAGGAGACCGTACTATTCTAATGCCTTTGGAAACATCAAAACATAAACATTGGTACATAAATGAGCTACATTTTCTCACACTAGGTTCTTCTTGACTAGAACCCTTCTTAGACACATCAAACATAGTAAATATCTTCATAACATGGGGAAGGAAACATAAAAATGGTGTGAGATCAAATGTTCAGTAAGGGTAAACAATGGAAATATGTAAACACAATCATGATCATAAGGGTATGATATCATTATTATAAGGAAAGAAGATCATACCTTGCATTTCAAATATCATAATAGATATCATGGCATAAAGACTGGAAGATCATTAGAAATGAATCATAATGAGATAAAGATCATAAGCCATGAAATAAAAACATAGTAATAAGACATGGAATTATGGAAACACATAAGAATATAATTATTTCCAAAGTATCCAAGGCATCACTACGAAGACCATCATAGTGGAAAAATTTCTTTACTAAACTGGGTGAACTCCCATTCTAACCCTATATTATTGAACCGAGTAAACCCTTATTCCAACCCTGTTGTACTAAACCAAATAACCCCTTATTCGAACCCTATACTACTGAACCTAGTAAACCCTCGTTCTATCCATATATATCTCATGATATATAAATCAATATTCAAAGCATTGGAGGGAGATATAGGTCTCACTTATCACATAATTAAATCATACATATATGTGCCACAAGATCATAAATGAACATATTATAACCCATGAAATGAAATGGGTATCATAAACATGTAAAAATATCATAACCTTTGTAGATAGATTTGTTTCATAATAATTTCATCATATCCCACGAAAATAAGTGGTATTCCAAAGCATATAACATGTGAAAGAGAAACGAGCTTCATAAATATCATGCCATAAAAACATAATCCATTCAATGAAAGAATATGAATATAAAAATTAAATAATTTTCCCATAAGTTCATGAGTATCACAAATGGATGTTATCTAATATGGTAAATTATTTTAAAAGATATTTTAGGAAACATTTCCTGAGAAAAATATCCTTTCTTCTTTGAAAAATGACTTTTATTAAACAAAAACTTTTGATAAACTTTTTATTAAAAATATATTTTAGAACATACAAATAATTTTTTTTAATAATAAAAAAATTAAAATCCATTTTTATTTTATAATTATCTTAAATTATCTTTTGAAACCACTTTTGAAATCATAGTTTTTGAATATGATAGATTTCCGACCAAAGAGAGAGGTGGTCAGATTTTAAAAAATATCATATATTAAGTAAAAAATAGTAAAAATGGTTCTACAAAATTAGGGTATCCTGAATAAATATAAGAGAAGTAAACTCATTTATATTCTTGAATGATTGATCATAAGTACTAATAGTCATAAACAATATCGAAAAAATTGAGGAGATTGTCTAAAAAAACTCTTATAACATGGTGAATTGGGATCACACTCTCTATGTAAGACAATAAAATTAAAAGAAGTATAAGATATAATGAGAATAATATAATACATGAAATAACATGTAAAATATAATTATATAAACCTTGAAAGATATTTTAGGTTTATAACAAAACATGAGTCTCAAAGAAAGAAAATTGAGACAAACCGATTTTACTGATTCGGTAACTTTTGAAATTTAAACCCCCTGAAAGAAGGATCATTGAATGTATATGTGAATATCCATAATTTTAATTACAATATTCATAGAATAAAATCATGGTAATTACATACACCACACAAAATGAAAGAGTGGAAAACATATCTTGTATCTCATAGAAATTAATAGTGAGACGAAAATCCCTGTACCTTATGTTATGAATCTCTACATACTCGTACAAGCTTCTTGTATAATAAATATAATTTTATTAGACATATTTTTCAAAATAATATTATTATACATATTACTATATATGATTTTATTATGATCGTATGTTACCTTCTTGTTAACGATCCTATGTTAAAGTTTCCCTTTGGGTAAACTTCACTTTGTTCTTCGCGTGTGTCTTAATTTGTCACATTATTTGTGAATATAATTATATCATGATTACATAATGTAAAACATTATATAAATATTAGTATTATATATTAAATTAATATAGTATTATATATAATAATTAAGTAATAAATTCAATACACCATTCGTGGATGTGGTTAGCCATACGTACGCATGAACGTTGTTTCCGTCCTTATTATCGTATTGAAAGAAATTATGTGAAGGAAACATTTATATATATATATATATATATCTTATTAAAATATAATTATTTTATCATAAATATCATAATATTTTATTAAAACCATCTTTAATACATTCCATGTGGTGTGTGAACTAATCACATCCCTTTGAGGGGGCGGTAGTCCACAAATCCTCAAACGAGATTACCATATTAACACTAAATGGAAAGTAAAGAGATGTGTTTTGTAAAAAGAATAAATAGTATTAAATAAATTTTAAATATAATATATGAAATATATAAATATATTTTCTATAATAATATCCACCATTATTGGTGGTAAAGTAGAAATGAACAATAATCATTTCGTGAGGCAGCAGTTTGCCGTACACAGGAACAATATGTTTAACATTCATTAGATGGAGGTGTGTGTAATATTAGGTTGGAAACATTGCATAAATACATCCTAGAATATGGAAAGGATCTTGAGAGAAGATGTTACCTCTTAACCGGGTAACTCCTTTTGGTTTGTGCCAAAAGGATTCCTTTAGAATATTTTTACCTAAAGGGAGGATTAAATGATGACTGAAAGACTATTGGGAGTCTACATAGTTAGATACTAGACTAAACTAAAAGTTTTTAGAGTTTTGAAGAATTGGTAGAGGAGGTGTCCTTTTACAGGGACGGAAAAAGACTCATTTGAAATTTCATGAAAGAAAATAGGTGTGCACATGATACTATATAAAAAAGTCAAAAAAACACAAAAAACTAATTGATGGAATTTTTATGGAAAAAACATAGACGTAAAATCTTTTTTGGATAATTTTATAGGTTATTGGGCCATTAATATAAAGGCTTATTCCCTAATTAAGTTTAATTTGGCCTTAACTTCTGTGATTAATTTTAATAACTTCTACTAATAATTTTGGTCCAGAATTAATATGGTATTACTAGAATCTAAATATTATAATGAATATAATTTTGTATTTAGGATTTTTTAAATTCAATTCATAGAAGAAGAAAAATTAATATTCGTGCTAATATTTTAGACATGACAAAATAATAGGGTTTTAAAGTAGTAAAAAGTTAAAAGGTTTGTTAATATTTAATATTCATTTTCAAATTGAAATCAATTGTAATGAATTTAATTGTATTAATAAGTGTAATATTTATATAATTTCAACATAAAACAAATTTATAATTTCATTTATAATTAATAATAAATTAGGCAAAAAGAAAATTTTTAGACTAAAAAACAGCATTTTTCACTATTCATAAAAAATGAAGTTTCTCAGAAAAATATAAAAAATTCACCCAAGGATAATTTAGAAATTCTGAATTCAAAAATGAACTTCATTTTATCAAATTAAATTTGTAAATGTGCTTAAATTTAATTTTATTATAAGGGCATTAAAAGAGGTTTATTTGAGAAAATTGTATTTTTAAACACATAAGGACTTTACAAATAATATCTTTCATTATCAAAGGGTTTTATTTATATAAAACAATTATAACAAATATTTGAAATATATTTATTACTATTCATATTACTATGTTTAACAAAAAGTTTATAATTATCATATTTCAAAAATTAAAACAATAAATAGATATGTTTCTTAACATTCATTTGAGAGAGATAAAATTTTCCCCCTTCCTTCAATATTTCTAGGTCCATCCTTCACAAATCCAGAAATATTGTATCTTTTTTATCCTCATTATAGTTAAGATAGAATGATCTTTTTGACTCAAAGCATCAACCACCTTATTCAGTTTCTCAGGGTGGTAATGTATTGAGAAATCATAATCTTTTATCAACTTTAACTATATTTCCTAGTGCATGTTCACTTCTTCTATGTGAATATATATTTAGGGCTTTTATGATTAGTATATATATCACACTTTTCACTATAAAAATAATTCATTAATATATTTAATTCAAATATTACAACTGCTAAATCCAACTCGTGGGTTGGGTAATTTTGATCATGAATCATCAAATTTAATAATTCATAGGCTAAACCAATGTTAGTTTCCATAGGAAAAAATCCCAATCTCCTATTGGATGCATCACTATGGATTAAAAACCCTTCTCCACTATAGGGTAGTGTAAGCACAGGTGCACTGAATAGCCTTCTCTTTAGTTCCTTGAAATTTTCCTCACATTCATCTGTCTAGAGGAACTTGACACCCTTCCAAGTTTACCTGGATAGAGGATTAGATAGTCATGAAAAATTCTCCCCAAACCAATGATAATATCTAGCTAAACCAAGAAATCTATGGAACTCAGTCACTTTGGTTGTTCTAGGATAGCTTTCAATAGTTTCTGTTTTTTATGGATCTATTGGTATACCATCTCTTGGGATTATGTGACCCAAAAATGTAACCTTTTGCAGCCAAAATTCAAACTTTGTAAATTTTTCATATAAATTATTCTTTCTTAGGGTCTTCAGTACAATTCTCAAGTGATATTGATGCTCTTAATTTCTCTTTTAATTTATTAGAATATCATCTATAAAGACTACCACAAATTGGTCAAGGTAGTCTCTAAATACTATATTCATTAAATCAATGATGAAATAAGGGGAATTAGTAAGACCAGAAGGCATCACTATATATTCATAGCGGCCATACCTTGTATAGAATGTGGTCTTGGGTATATCCTCATTCTTGACCCTTAATTAATGATAGCCAGAATGATGGATAATCTTGGAAAAAGTATTGATCTCCCTGTATTTGATCAAACAAGTCATCAATACGGGGAAGAGGATACTTGTTCCTGATTGTGATCTTGTTCAACTCCTAATAATCAATGCATAGTCGCATTGATCTATCTTTATTTTTCACAAATCACTGGTTCACCCCATGGTGACACACTTGACCAAATGAAGTCCTTATCAATTTTTTCTTGGAGTTTCTTCTTTAATTCATGAAACTCAATTAGGGTCATTCTATAAAGAGTATTTTCAATTTTGTGGAACCAGGTAAATGATCTATCAAGAACTCAACTTTAAACTTTGGTGGAAGACTAGGAAACTCTTCAGGAAAGTCATCCAAAAAATCCTGAACAACAAGCATGTCATCAATGTTGATCTTCTAACCAACCATTTGACATAAACAACCCATTTGAATGGGAATTAAGACCCATGCATTAGATTTAATATCAACAGGTAGTGGAAACTTATCATCACGTTGAAGGATGATCATAGGAGGTTTTTAAATATAAAATTTAACATCCATTCCTTGATAATTTATGGGGAATTTCTGCATATAATGCCATTCCATTCCCATAATGACATTAAATTCAACCAAAGGAAGAATGACAAGGTTAGTAGGAAGCACATTCCCACAAAATTCTACCAGAGAGGAATCATAATCTTGAGGTACAATCATCATACCATTAGGGGTTCCACTATTAATTTAACCTCTAATTATTCTGGAAGGATCTTAATACTCTTAGAAGATTATTTATATCTGAATGATTTATTAGATTCAACACCAAATATGACATTTTTAGTTCTACATTGGATGTTAAGTGTAACTTTCATGACATCGTTAACACAACCTTCATCATAAATAGAAATTTCATGAGATTTCCCCTTATTCATTGACTTAAGAGGTTTCTAACATAAATACTCATCACCAAACCTTGGTTTTGGGAAATGGTTAGCAAAATTACCATTCTACATACACTTGTAGCACTGAATCGTGGTTGGTTCATTTCTATGCAGCCTTTCTCCATTATCATTTTGAGAAAACATTCTTCCATCACCTTGGCAATCAATTGCCAAATGAAATTCCCTTATACAGTTAAAACATTTATTAGACCCCCTAAGGAAATTTAATCCATGATTTTTTCAACACTTAGAGCATAAATTAATGTTTATATTCTTTTTTCCATGGTTTTTAGAGTTTTCTTTAAACTCCATCTACCTCTTTTTTTATCAAATCCATGAGATTGATACGTGACTCCTACATCCATTTAAACCGTGATTTCATAACCTATTATATCTTCATAGCTAATAAATTATCTTATGGACAAAACACTTTTTGAGACATGGATTTAATCCAAAAAATAACCTACCATCCTTACATTCATATTAGATGATAATTCCTTAATCATACCTCGCATGTCTCATGAAATTGGCCTCGTAGGTACCGACTAATTCATTATACCTTTGCTTCAACTCAAGGAATTCTTTCTCCGTCTTGGTATAAATATTTATAGGAAATTACTTACTGAAATATAAGTACTTGAGGTTATCCCAAACCATTGATTCAATATCATCATGTTGCATCGTATTCTTGATTAGAGTCCACCACTGATATTCTTCTCCTTCTAAGCGATAAACAACCAGAATGACTTTCTCATGATGTGAGCTATAAAAATGGATAACATATTATTAGTGGTACTAAATCATTTTTTAGAAACAAGTGTATTAGGAGTCCCTATGAATGATGGTGGAAATTTCCTCATGAATGATTCAATAGAATATTGTTCCCTCATTTTTTCATTTGGATGTCCACCATGATTAATAGCTTGAGAAATCTAGGTGATCATAGCAACAAGCTTTTTCAATAAAAATCCCATAGAATTCAGTTGTTCTGTAGGATAATCATTTCATTATACCTCGAAATTTCCATTAACATGGTTCCTTTGGGTTCTAACAATTCACTAAAACAAAATGCATAGAGTTTGAAATAGTTATCATAATGAGAAACACAAAATCCTGAAAAATCACTTATAGGATGTATAACTTATGACACATTGTTTAATCTATGACACCTTAGGTTTATACTAGGTTACTCATAGCCAACATATATTTAAATAATTTATAATGGTTAATGAATAGTTTGTGAATTCCCAAAGCATATCTCCTAGGAGTGTCAAAATAGGTGTGCAATAAGGCCAATTATCATGTACCAGATTACCTCGAGTTAAGTTCAGAACATCTTGTCGGTGTTGTTACACCTCAGAACATATGTTCCAGAGCCACATCCACTTGTAGTATCCATATTGGGATGTATTTCATGGAAAACACTCACCATAACCTTCACAAATATTCTCGGATATTTTCTTATACTTTGACTCAACCCTATACATATCCTTAGACATGTCCTTAGGGTTTCACCAAGGATTTCTCATCCTAGTTTCTTAAGGATAACTAAACCTTTCCTCTAATACCAACTATAGATACCCGCACTTCACAAACATTAATATTACATAACTTTGGAAAAATACTTAAATATTTTACAAAAAAAATTCAGATGATCATTCTATTTTAGTGCCTTTGAAAAAATGGAAACATAAACACTGGTACATAAATGAGCTAAATTATCCACCACTAGGTTTTTCTTGACTAGAACCTTTCTTAGACAGATCGAACATAATATATGTGTTCACATTGTGGGGAAGGAAACATAAAAAAAGTGATATAAAATGCTCAGTAAGGGTAAACAATAGATACATGTGTGCATAATCATGAGCATAAGGGTATGAGAAAATGATCATGAAGATATAAGATCGTACACTACATTTAAAAGAATATAACATGTATCATGGCATAAAGTCTGGAAGTTCATAATAGATGAATCATGATTAAATAAAGAGCATAGGTCCTGAAAGAATAACATAAAACCAATACATGGAATTATGGAAACACATATTAATATATTGATTTCCATAGTAGAAAGGGCATAACTTACAAGACCATCTTAGTTGATACGGTCCATTAATGAACTAGGTGAATCCCCATTCTAGCTGTATGTTACTGAATCGTGTAAACACTCACTCCAGCCCTGTATTACTTAACTGAGTAAACCCTTATTCCAGCCTTGTATTACTAGAAAAAGTAATCCCTCGTTCCATCCCTATCTATCTCTGAGATATAAATCACTACCAATTTCATTGGAGGGAGATATAGGTCCCACCCGCCTCATAATGAAATCGTCCATACATGTTCCACAAGATCATAAATGAAAATATCATAACCCATGAAATTACATGGGTATCATAAACATGTAAACATATCATAAAATATGGAAATATATAGGTATCGTAATTATTTCATCATAATAGGAAAAATGAATCAGGTTTCAAAAGCATATAACACATGAAAGAGAAATCATCTTCATAAACTTGATTCCATCAAAACATAATCCATTAAAATATAGACTATGAATGGAAAAATTGACTAACTTCCCCATAATGGATTTAGTACCACCAATGAATTTAATCTTAGATGGGAAATAATTTTAATTTATCTTTTAAAAAAACATGTCTTGGGGAAAATATCATTTCTTCTTTGAAAAATTATTGTTATTACATAAAACATTTGAAAACCTTTTTATTTGAAAATAGATTCAAAAACAAATAAAATAATCTTTCAAAAAAATAAAACGTTTTTAATAATAATTTTTACTAGAGAATTATCTTCAAGGATCTCTTGAAAACATTTTTGAAAACATGGTTTTTGAATACAATAGATTTACAACCAAAGAGAGATGTGGTCAGATTTTACTAAAAAGTTATATTAAGTACGAAAGAGTAGAAAAATGGTAATAACAAGTAAGGTTATCTTGAATAAATATAGAATAAGGAAACTAAAGAATATTCTTGAATGATGGATCATAAGGAATCATAAATATAAACAATCTCAGAAAAAATGATGAGACTCTCTCAATAAACTCTTATATCTTGGTGACTGGGGATCATAATCTCCATGTAGGAGATGGAAATTAAATTAAGCTTAAGATATCATGAAAATAATTAGATTCATTATAAAACATGATAAAAGAAAGTATATAATCCTTTAAGATGATTTTATGTTCATAACAAAATTGGAGTCTCAATAAAAGAAAATTGAGACAAAACTGTTTTACTGATTTGGTAACTTTTGAATGTTAAACCACATGAAAGAAGGATTATATAATGGATATGTGAATACCCATAAGTTTAATTAAAATATAAATATAATTAAATAAATTTTAGTACATAAACCACAAAAAAAGAAAGAGTATAGAACATATCTTTTGTCTCACAGAAATTAATAGTGAGATTAAAAAATCCCCTTACCTAGTGTATTGACTCACTCTGTACTTGTAAAGATTCCTTTATAATAAATATAAGTTTTTTATAAATATTTTGCAGAATCATATACTTATACATAATACTATATATGGATTTATTATGACATTATATTACTTGCTTGTTAACGATCCTTTGTTAAAGTTTCACTTCAGGTAAACTTCACATTATTCTTAGCGTGTGACTTAATTTGTTACATCGATGGTCCTTATACTTATATCATGACTCATGAATTAAGAAAATGATATAAATATTTGTAATATTAAGTACATTTACATTATAATCTGTATAATAATTATGTAAAAAATTTAATACACCATTCATGGAGACGGTAAGTCGTGCGTACGCATGAATGTTGTTTCTAGGTATATCGTCGTATGGAAAGAAAGTATGTAAATGAAATATATATATATGTGTATATTTATTTATATATTATTATACTAGAATAAATATATCATTGATATCATATAATTTTATTAAAACCATCCTTAATACATTCCATGTGGTGTGTGATGGAATCACATCGCTTCAAGGGGTGGTAGTCCAGACTTCCCCAGATGAGATTACCATATTAACACCAAATGGAAAGTAAAGTGATGTGTGTTTTAAAAGGAATACATAAGATTAAAACATATTAAGTATAAGATATGAAATATATAAAAAGAGTTTCCATCATAATGTCTCCCATGATTGGTGGTAATGGAGAAATGAACAATCATCATTTCATGGGTGAATAGTTTTCCGTACACAGAAACAATATATTCAACATCCATTAGATGGAAGTCTGTATATGTGTAGATCAGGCCCGTTTCATAAAAAAAATCCTAGTATATTAAATATATTGGTGTTTTCACACAATAATGTAATAAATAGATTTTATGGGGTGGAGAAGGAAAATAATGGAAAGAATCTTGAGATAATATGTTACCTCATAATCGAGTAACACATTTTGGTTTGTGCCAAAAAGCTTCCTTGAGAAGATTTATGCCTAAAGGGGGGATTCAAAGTTAATGGGAGGATTTTGGGGTGGCTTATTCATTATAAATTTATTGAACATAAATGGTTTGAGAGGTGTGAGGAATGGGTAGAGGTGGTGTCTTTTTATAGTAAAGGAAAATGAATCATTCGGAATTTCTAGAATGAAGTTAGGTGTGCACATGTTATTACCTAAAAAGCAATAAAAAAACAAAATATTGTAAAGTTTATGGCAGAAATATGGACATCTAATGGGTTTTGGACAAGTTTATGGGTAATTTGGGCCCTTAATTGTATGGTTTAGTCCCAAATTAATCTTTGTTTGGCATTAACTACTGGGATTAATTTTAATAACTTTTACTAATCATTTTAGTAAAAAAATAACACGGTCTTGTTAGAATCTAAATATTTGAATGAATAAAATGGTTTATGTAAGATTTTTGTAATTCAATTTATAGAATTCAAAAATTAATATTAGTGATAATCCAGCAGACGAGACTAAATAATAGCATTTTAAAGTAGGAAAAATTTCAATAGATTGTTAAGATTTTATATTCATTTTCAAAGTGAAATCGATTATAATTAATTTAATTGTATTAGTAGATTTAATATTTATCTAATGATTACATAAAAATAATTTATAAAATCTTTTATCAATAATAATTAATTATACAAAAAGGCACTTTATAAACTAAAAAGAATTATTTATCACTATTCATCAAAAAATGAAGTTTCTTAGAAATATCCCAAAAATTCGCCTTATGATAATTTCACCATTAATAATTAAAAAATAGATTTTATTTTATCAAATTAAATTATTAAAATTGAATAAAATTAATTTTATTAGAATGATATTAAAAGTTGTTTATTTGAAAAAAAAATAATATTTTTAAACAAAAAAGGACTTAACCAAATATAATATCTTTTATTATCAATAGGTTTTATTAATATAAAAAAAATATAAAAAATATTTGAAATGTAGTTATTAAAATTCATATAACTATTTTTAATGGGTAGGTTATAATTATCTTATTTCAATAATTAAAATAATTAAAAGATATGTTTCATAGAAACTCAGTGTTCCATGTATCATACACCAAGTCAGTGTTGAGTGCATCATACGCCATATCAATGTTCTTAACGAAAAGAATATTTTAATTGATGTATTGAAACATATAAATGAAAATGAAAATTTATTCTAAAAAACCGATCCATAAAAACATGGGGTGTTATATGTAGACTTGAAAATTATCAAAATGTCCAATATTCAAATTACATTCCTTCCACACCACAACATATTTATTTATCATGGATGACTCTTATTTTAAACAATAAATTATATGAGGGTATTATATTAACCATTAAAAAATCTAATATGGTCTTACCCTTACACAAATTCAAATGTTTCGGGTTTACCCTTAAGGAGTTTTCAACTAACCATGAAATTGTACATCACTCTATGGTGTAATAATTTATCTAGGGATATAAAAACATTTAATTTTATATACATACTGGTATTTCCATATAAACATTACAAATATCATAGATTTTCTTTATACATTGGTTGTGTCTCATTTTCCTTCATGACCCTTACATTGAACAAACTCTAACTTTACACAAGAACCCAAAAATAAATAATTTATATATTCAAGGTTTTAGTAAACTTAATTTAATATTCTCTATATAATGGATCCTTCTGCAATAGTGTGTTATAGTTTTTTAACCTAATACAAATCCATCATTACCATTATGTGATACTTGTTTTTCCCATGTTACTATTATGCGAGTTGGGGTCTAGCTTAACGTAAAGAAACATTGGATGTAGCACATTATTCTGTTCTGTTAACCCTTACACATCATGGAATAGTTACCCATAAACAATTAAATATTTTCCATGAGTCAATATTCTATATAACATGGTAATTTTCTACTGGATAAAAAAATATAATTTTCTATAGAGACAACTCCAACCAGACTGCTTTTATAGAGAAATGAGTGTTGCACTATAGATTCTATCTCCTACATCGATTTTTCTCCATCATCCACCAGACTTCTTCTTCAAACAATATGGTTTTAATTAATATGTTATAATTTTTATAAGAATCAATTCATATATATGTATCATTAATTTTCAACAAGGAACCTTGTTTCATCTATCATTAATCTATCAATTATTTTTCCAGCAAATCAAATGCAAGCCCATCAGGGAAAAATAGTTTTATATATTTTCCATTAATTCTATTGTGTTATCTGATTTGATTATAATAAATATATAGGTTTCTTGATTATTTTTTCCATACATCCCTTTGAATGATAATTCTTAATGTGATATAACATGTTAATAACATTTATGGATAACTTCGAATAACATGGTTACTCACTTTTATTTCTACAGTAGATTAGTCCATGTAGATTAAGGGTTAATTGAATAGGGGATGATATATAAGATAAAATATGGCTCTAAACATTATATCAATTGATAAAATATGAAACCAAAATCAAATGTTTGAGGAGAATTTGTTTCAAGAAAAGTGAGGTGAAACCTCTACAAATGCCTTTATATTTTTTATCAATAAGGGGGAGATAAAAAGAAGATATCATGAACAAATATTGACTTAATATAATTTAGAGGTATTTATAAAAGACACAAAGATAGAAATTGAAAATAGTTTCTCAATGTTTGTATTTTTTTGATAAGGATGAATTTCTTGATGATGTGGTAATTTCAATATTTTTGGAAGAGAAACTTTTTAATGAGAAGTTTGAGTTCCCGAATCAATGTGTGTTAAGAATGAAAATAGGTATTAGAAAAATTCCATGAATATTTGAAGTGTAGGAGTGTATCCATTAGATTATTGAATTTGAATCCACATTATAGAAAGATATTTGTAATGTTATAGACTTTTCTTTATATTATACTGTTTAAAGAGTTTTTATTTGAAAATTTTAAATAAATTGTATGATAAGAGTAAAAATTATTTTTAATTGTTTCATATTTAGTATCATCCATTTTATGTTCAAAATAAATTTTTAATTTATTGATTTATTATTTTATAGATGTAAATAACATGATGATACCCAAAAAAAAATTGTTCAAGTCTAAGCTAGCTTAACCATCCAAGAAACCTGGCCACTAGTTGAAATTAACTGATCTCAAATATGGGATCCATCTGAGAGTGGCTTGGAGAGTATAGATCACATTTTTATCTTCATGCAGGAAAAGATAATAAGAGATAAACCATGTTGGGTTGCATGGATACCTATCAGGAATGGAGGACCAAATGGATTTAATGATTATCTACGATGTGTAAAGAGTAATAAGTTATTGTCCCCTCAATATCACTTTTTATGTGGAAAAATACACATGTCGTTATTGTTCATTTATTTATAATGATATAGATAGGTACTGAATTTTAAAGGAGAAAACCTTATATATTTTTTCTTTAACCTCACCCCATGATATAGTTTCATGCCACTGGATTTTTATGTCTCATCACCACGTGAGATGAGTTCTATTTGATTAACAAAATATTATTTTATAAGTGAGTATTGGAATATGGTTATCTTAAATATAGTGTTTTTTCTGCCATGTGACATCATAGAGGTTGTCCCTTAAATATTCGAGGATACTGTTTTACACTATGTTCCCCAATGTCATATTAGAAATCTTACTTGTAAAGTATCAGGCATATAGTTCATTAAATGATGGTTTTGTTTAGAATGTATTCTAAGAGTAAAAATCATGATGATGCATTATTATTATCATGAAACTAACATTAAAATGTTTAATTTTAGTGATCTATGATGATTTTAAAGATTTTATTCTTTGAAATAAAAATGATCATTCTTCTAGATGTTTTCTTGTAACAAGATGGTAATGTACATTATTACGTGAGTACACAAATATGATTAGGGAACCCTGAATAGAAATCCACAAATATGAGTATTGAAATAACGAGATCCATTTGTGGAGATCCATGTAAGAGGAATGATATTTAGGGAGATCCAAACATATGTGGATCAATATAAGGGGATCCTCATGTAAAAACCAATGTAAGATGATAATAATGTATAAAGATTCACTTCATAAGGACCATGTAGTTTGTAATGTTCTGATATCTATGTTCAAGATAAATAAAGGGGGAAAAGGCTATAGTTATTGTTTATATAATAAATAACATAAAAACATAGAAATAATAAACATTACACAATATTGTTATATGTTGAGCCTACATATGATAATTCTGGAACATAAATAGTAGAAGGAAACTCATGAGATTTTAGAAGACCAATAATCTGAGACATTAAACGGACTGATTTTAGAGAGGTTAAATAATTTATATTTATGGAAACACAATGCATTAAAAATTATAAGAATAATTACCACATATTTCATTATATATATACAAGAAGAATACATGTAAGTAAAAAATATCTAACCCATACATTCTTGATTCATATTCTGAGCATCAAAGAATAATCATCAGCACATTTGACTAATTCATGACAAAAGGAAATAAAATTTCTCAAAGAAGTTGAAGATAATAATATAGAGATGATAAGGGACTAGACTTATTTATGTTATTAAAGATATTATTTTCAAAACCATACCTAAGAAGAAAACTAGTTTGATCAATATACATAGTGATTTTGAGAATATACAATAGAACTAGACTGAATGCATTAATGCATATACTATTATAGAATGTAGATGATCTATTTCTTTTGGAATAAGGTCTCCTTTAATGTGATTATGTGAATTTAATATCAGGGAGGTATTATATTTTTAAGGATTTTAATGGAGGCTTTTTAATAATTGGTGGTAAAAGTATAAACATCTCTATTAAACATGACTAGAATATAATGATATTTGAATGAGGTATTTGAGTGATATAATCACAATATTTATGTGTTACTATAAAGGAACTTGTGATCATGACGAATTTATAGTAATAATCCAATATGTTTCCAAAAGAAAGTTTGAATATTGAATATAGTAGGCTCTTATATCGTGGGTGAACCATGCAAAATCATATTTGTTGTTGTTTCTTTAATTTCTGAATTGGATAAAAAAATGAGTATTGAGTGCATATTTATTGATATATTAATCTTAAATGTTGAAGAGGGTTTATTATAAAAATGGTTAATTAAAAATAATGTAAAACGTCATAATAGGTGGGTACAATAATCCCCCCTCCAAGTGTCTCTACAAGATCCATCATTCTCTACACTTAGTAGATCCTCATGAGGTCTATGAACCTCTTAATATACCCATCCTCATACATACTTCCTGTAACACCTCGAGTTTTTAAAATATGAGCATCTTATTTGTAAGCATGTATAAAATGAATCACCTAGAATATAAGGGAATATAATTTCTTGATACTTTATGATATATTTACTTTTAAAAAAAAATTAATATCTTTGATATCATACAATGCATAAATCATCTGGTTTTAACGAAACAAGATACTCCATTAAAATATAATTATTTAGACATTAAAATTTAAACCTATCCAATAAATTAATAGGTATGAATAGTAATACCTAAATTATAAAAAAAATTATGTATCACACTAGTATAAAAAAATCAATGGTTATCTGTTGGTTAGAAATAAAATAGAAATTATTTGAAAGAGAAATAATTTTAAAAAAACACTATATTTTTCTTGGAGGATTGGTCATACATTGTGCACATAATATTTAATTGATTTTAAAAAAAAATTAAAAATTTATTTGAAAAAATAAAATTAATTTTTGAATCATAATATTAATATAATTATAGGTTTAATTTTTGTCATTTCTCTAAAAATTACATTTTTTGATGAATTTTAAAAAATACTTAATTTTAATTGAAAACTGCCTTTTAATTTAAATTATTTATAAACTAAAATTACATTATAATTTTTTTTGAAGTAATATTAGTTCAATTATATGTATTTAAATGCAATTTATTTCATTGGAAATATTTTTATATTGAATTTGGATAAAATAATTGTAAACTTTTGAACATCTTCATTTTTAAAACATAAATTCCCACCATGTCTACAAGATTAATTATAAATTGAAATTTTCCAATTTTTTGAATTAAATTTGGAAAAATAGATTAAATATTTATAATAAGAATAAATTATATTATCCAATAATTTAAACAAATTTTTTTCCATAATGAATAGTAAAAATGGTAAAAACTATTTACCATGGTTAAGGTAAAAATGAATTTAATGAGGGTTAAACTAAATATATAATGGTTAAAATGACCTAAAAACATACATAAAATATATTTAATGGACATATTTGGACCCTATATTTTCTAATTATTAATATTAATCAATTTTTTACCTCTATTAGAAGTTACAAACATGGGTACACTATTTTCTTTTTTAAAATTATAAGTGTTATACTCACTGAACTTCTAAAAGGCCACCCATTATCGTCTCTTATTCACAACATAAAACAATTTTACCAATCACTAACATATTTACTTCTTATCATCCATAAAATAATCCTATAATCATTATATTTTGAATAAATCCATCTAAGGACTGATTTTGGTGTTGACCTAAGGAGGTTACACGAAGAAGTGATAACGTTCATCGATAATCATTTTTATTGTTTTCATTATTACCCTCATTATATTCTTATTAAAACCTAATGATATTATAAAATAATTATATTTTATATACCAGTAATTTTTAATGTTAGGTTAATGACCTTAAACTATTCCCACCTCTACGATATGGGTTATGAAATAATCATTTGTGTGTACGGCAGACTACCGCATCACGAACTAATGTCATTCTTTTATCCATTACCACCTCTAACATTTGGGTATGATTATTGATGTAAATAATATATATGAAAATTTTAAAATATTTATACATATATATTAAATATATTATATATAACTTTTTTACTTTCTATTCCATATGGGATATGACATTATTGCTTGGGTGTATGGCATACTACCTCCAAGTGAAGCGATGTGATATTTATTAAAATAATGATTTACATGTAATGTTATAAGTATAAATTTAATGTATATGTTTCATATAAAAGACATAATTATGATATTAATGAAATATTTATCATTTTAGAAAGATAATATATCATGTTTTTTCTTATACTAAAATATGATAACATTTTCCATGTTTGTGTGGACAACCACCTTTATAATGTGATGTGAATCTATATAGGTATATTTAACGAAATAATAAGGTATATATGATATTATAATAATTATTTAAATAAATAATACTAATTAAATTCTTTCCATTATTATCCTTTAAAACTAGAAACCATACTCACATATACATTTAACCTACAATTTCTATGATTGTAACATAATTTAATTTTCATTACCATAATTCATGATTGGTTTTAAAAGTATAATTTATGTATAAATATGATAATTAGTTCATTATTTTTATTTATTATATGTTTAAATATTAACCTCTTTGACTATAGTCAACCTACCAAATTCATTTTTAACATATAAGCAAAATATCATCAAAACATTGCATATAAATTAATGGATTAAGAGATAATATGTTACATTTTAGTAAGTGAAATGAAAGGAATAATAAAATTTTAGAAGGTTCTTAAGAAATTAAATAATTAACATAAGTTTTTTATTCCGGAAGATAAGGAAAATATATAATTAATCAAACTCATGGTAAGGGTTTCTGGTCTAACTTTTATATCCATGATAGATACACCTTATTAACTACTTGTTTTTTTTTGTGTATATATTTAATTTTTTTTATGTCTTATAATGAATTAATATATATTCCAGGTATTTAAAGAATAATTTAATGTTATTTCCTTCATGGGGATTATTAATCAAAATTTACCAAAGTGGTAAGGGTTTATTTCACAATATCATCATTGTTTATGATTGTTTTTCATTAAGTATCCCTTGGGAGAATTATTTGATTTTTCTATATTAAAATAAATATAATATCTTTTCATTTAGTTATTTGTGAACCATTTAAATTAATTGTTCCATTTTCCTATATTTGGTTATAATTTCCTAACCTTAAACAATACATTATCTTGAGTTTTAGTCAAGAATTTACATTCTTTCACTTTGACGATATTTTCTGGTGTAGAGTTTCAAGGAATTAGGCCATAACTCATATATAAAAAAACCATAAAATAAAATTTTGATAATTTCTATTAGTATAAACTATTCCCATAATATAAAACTCTCTAAATAAATCACGATCACTTTTATGAAAAATCATTATGAATTTCAAAATGATTTCTTCCAATCACTTACTCTTCAATAATTCTTATGAAAAAACATTAAAAAATGTGAGATGGGGATAAAAGGATTGGTAAGGGATATAAAAATAAGGAAAATATTATTCCATTAAAAAAACATTAAATCCCATGAAATCATTATCATAAAGTAATAATTTTCACCCTAAATAATTAGTAAATACTTCACTTTAAAAATAATGTCATTGTTACCATTTTTGTAATCACAATATTACCCTAAAATCATAAAAATAAAAAAATACCCATAAAGGTATCGTGGGACATAATTATACTTGTCACTCTTACAAATTGAATAACCATGTGATTGAATTTCATATATATCACTCTTATAAATGGAATATTAATACATCTAAGTTCCATATCCAATTAATTATAGGGCTATAATAGAACCACAAATCATTACTTTATCATGAAACCACCCATCATTGGTTTATCATGGAACCACCCATCATTGGTTTATCATGGAACCACCTATCAAATATCTAAGGACCATTATATAATCATAACACATAAAATAATTAAATTTTCACCATTTTACTCATAATATTTTATTTTTAGTCATTATAAAACATTTTAAGTTATTGAAATAATCAATACACTTTCAAACCCCATTTTTAATAATAAAAATACCTTTAAAAGAAAATAGGGTATTGTTTTTCTCTTAAAAACATGAAGAATAATGGATGAATAAAAATAACAAAATTGACATAAAATTGACATTATAAATCATTTATATCCAATAAAAAAATATGTAAAATTATATCAAGAATATATACATGGATTAAATGATTTCAAAATTAAATCTATAAACATTTAAAATGATATTTTTTAAATCAAAGGGTCAAATATGACTTTGAAATAATAGAATCATAATAACCATAAAGGAATAATATTTAATAAAACATTAAATAACATGATAATAAATAAATTTATGATATGATATGTAAATGGTTTTGTATATAAACCTCATAAAATATTGAGGGTGTATAACATCAAAATATGCATCTAAGAAAGGTGATGGAGACAAAATCTCATACCTTGAGTCTGAATTTTCACGTGTGTCATTATCATCTAGAATAGTAAACATATATAAATATTTTACTTAATTATTAAAATTTTACAAGTTTATATTTACCTTTATTTCACTTATTACATTGATGAATACGATTACTTAAACAATTAATTTAATGTCGGATGTTTTGACCATATTTGATTTCTATGTCAAAAATGAATTTTGTTGGTAAACTGTTGTTAAAGGGTTCATTATTAAAACATTTATAAAACAATTATCATTATATAATTATCATATTTATACATAAATTATACTTCTAAACCAAATCAGGAATGATAGTTATGAAAAATTAACAAATGTTACAATCATGGAGTGGGTAGGCCATACGTACACATGATTAACATTTCCATTTATCAATGATCAATATGGAAAGAAGTTAAGTAACATTTATCCTTATAGGATCATCTTTATATCATCAATAAAATATTATTTAATCATATATTCTTATATATATAATTCTTGTAATGTAAAAATAATCACATCACTTTAAGGTGGTAGTAGTCCACATGTCCACGAACAACGTTATCATTTTTGTTTGGGTGAAGGGGTAATAAAGAAAATAATATATTATACTTAAAGAAAGCTAATTAAGCCATCAAAATCATATATATGTTATTTATGTCACATATTTTTATTAAACCCATCCTTAATATGTTTCATTTAATGTTTGAACGTATCAAATCGCTTTGTGGAGGCAGTAGTCCACACGTATACAAATGATGTTATCGTATTCCCACAAAATGGAAAGAATGAAGGTAAGTGTATATAATAATAAAATTAGTATTAAAACATCATAAATATTATATAAAAATAATTTTTACATAAAAATTATCAACCATGAGAGGTTGTAAAGGAAAATGAAAGACATCGTTTCACAAGGGGGTAGTCCGTCATACACGTAAATAGTGATTTCGTTACCCATTTGATGGAAGTGTATGTAGGTGTAGGTAGAAACCATAACCTAACAAAATATTTGTACATTTAATATTATTATTTAATTACATATTTCTTATATAAAGTAAAATTAAGGGAGTGGAGAAAGAAATAAAATAAAAATTCATGTTGATGAACGTTACCTATTCTTAGGGTAACTCTTAGTCTGCAATAAAGAACTTATTGGATGGATTTATTCCAAATGGTATTCCTCTAGGGTTAGGTGATAGATGTTGGAAGATTAATTGGATGTATTTTTTGAATACAAAAAATGATTTACAGGTATGAAGAAGTGAGTAGGGTGAGTTTCTTTTTTATAGTGGATAGGGAGTGACATTCTTATAAATATAAAAAGGTAATCATTATTGGGAGGTATCCCTTACATCATGTGAGTAAAATATTGATAATTTTTTTTTATAAAAGTGAAAATTTGGTCTAAATATGACCACCCAATGGGTTTTTAATTAGTTTCTAGGTCATTTCGACTCTTACTATTAATGTTTAACCACTAAGTAAATACATTTTTACCTTAATTGATGTAATAAATTATAATTTATTTCAGTAATATATTAAGTAAAAAACTATTTTTAATGTATTAAAATTTATAAAAAAATTAATTATAATTATGGAATAAAATATTTTAAATTCCAATCACATATTTGGAAGAAATTAATTTAAAAATAAACTCACACACGGGATGATAAAGGGGGTTTTTAATGTGAAGATGTTCAAATATTTTCTAAGTTATTATATCAAATTTTAATATGAAAATGATCCCAATAACCTAAATTAGATTAATATATTTAAAATTGAGCTTATTATAATTTTAATCCAATTCAAAATTAAATATAACTATATAAATAAATTCGATGAAAATGTAGTTTTCAATTAAAAATCATATTTTTCACTATACATCGAAATATGAAACATGTCATAAAAATAAAACAATTCACCCAAAGTTAATTTTTATATTATTATTTAAAAAAATGTATTTTATTTTTTCATTTAAAAATTATAAAAATTTAAAAATTTATTTTTAAAAAAGGTGCACCATTAAAATGAGAAAAAAAAATTTAAGAAAAATAATGCTTTTAAGTGTAAAAGTAGATTTATTCGTATCTTGTACCTATAAAATCTATTGTATTAATTTCAAAACACTTTATAAAAATGTGTAAATAGAATTTATTATTTCTATTCATTTATTCTAATATAATGAAAAGGTGACAACTATAAGGACCCGACCTTAAAACATTACATAATCTTGAATTAAATGAATAATTAAAATTGAGGATCTTTTCAGGTTTAGAGTATTATAGATTTAATGCATAACTATTACATTAGATATCAAAAATTAAAAAGTAGACATTTATACTCGGTTTACATTTTTTCATAAAATAAAAACCCTTGAAAAAAATAGTCATGTCAATTTCCATTTTTAGACAGCATGACTTTCCCTTGATCCTATCCTTTACCCTATTTATCTTTAAGTCCTATGAAAAACATTTCGATACTTGGGATGAGTATGAAAAGATCATTAAGGGTTATAAAATAAAGAAATAAAAAATTAGTTCAACAATACATACATAACAAAAGATATTTAACATACCTCATGAAATCATAAGATTTATGAATCACACATAGAAAACATAAATCATAATGGTAACTTCTGGCATCCATATCATACTTACATTGTAGCTATCACACCTATGTAGGGAGTTACATTTGGAATAACAATCACACTATATTCCCTAAATATATTAGGAGAAACATTCATGTTTACCTCCGTCACGTTACTCAATGCATTGTAGACCTATCTTGATCTCACCCACCCTAGGTTTATCAAGGAACTAACCATATACGTAAACAATGCCCAACGACCATAATATAATCGTAACACATAACATAAGCATAAACTAAAGATAACATTCCCAAATTGAAATCACAACTTAACTTTTTAAGATATTGAACAAGATATTGAAATAATAAATCAAAAAACCATTTTCAATACCAAAATATGTAAAAGAGTATATGATATTTATTTTCCTTTTAAAAACATTACGGCTTATTAAGGAAGCCAAAGATCAAATAACACTCACACTGGCGGAAAGGTTGTTTTCGCCACGTACGTTCAAAAAAAAACATTCTTTTTGTCTCAAATATATACAGAATTATATTCATGATTTATATATCATATATATCATATATATCCAGTATATACATGTATTTATAATAATACATAACATTTAGAGGTAGGAAATGAAATGCACCGTTAATGGAGATGGTAAGTCATACGTACACATGAACGCTAATTCCATTTCTATTTTGTATTTTAATGGAATTAAAACATAATGATAAATAGTTATATTATAATTCTAGTATAATATCATTTATAATATCATTAAATGAATCCTTCATACTTCCCATATATGTCATTAATGAGTAATATCACTTTGAGGGGGTCAAATGAAATTATCGCGTTTACCCATAATGGAAACCATAAAGGTATGATATAAATGGAGAATAAAAAATCATAAAGAAAAAATAAACATAATATATATCATATATAAATACAGTTCCATAATAATGGACACCATTAGAGGTGGTATGAGATAATTGAACTATCATCGTTTCATGAGGCGTTAGTTTTCGATCTATAGAAATAGTATGTTCTTTACCAATTAGATGGAGGTGTGAGAAAGTGTAGTTCGAATCCTTGTTATAAAAAAACCTAAAATATTTAGGATACTGTTTCTCTTATAAAAAGATGAATAAAAAGAGTTTAGGTATTGGAGAAGTAAAATAAAAGAGAATAATTTAAGAGAACGGTTACCTTTAATTAGGGTAACTCCCTTTGGTGTGAACCAGAAAGACTTATTGAAGTGCCTTCTTCCCAAGTTAAGGCATCTAGGTATAATATAGGGATCTTGAAAGATTATTTGGAAATATTTTGTACGATCCAAGGATCTTTATAGGTGTGAGGAATGGGTTAGAGGTGAGGGCTTTTTGTAATGGGTAGGAGGGGCTCTTGAGGAAAGTGTGAAAATATTATTTTATTATATAATGATTTTCGGTTTATAAAGGTCCAAAACTTATTAAAGATGAATATAAGATGACTCAAGGTTTATATAAAATAATCCAATAAGAATTTTACAGGTTTTGGATATTATTTTAATCATTATAATCTTATTTATTTAAATCATTTATTAATGAGGTAAACACAACATCATTATTGTGTTATCAATAATTTTATTTATTTGAGGTCTATTAATTATAAAAAAAATACCATGATGTAGGAATTCCTTTTATATTTCTAACTAATATTTATAGTCCAAAATATAACTTATATAACCCTATGTAAACATTAATTTACTAAAAGATATTTGTTATGTCATTTTTGTCTTTACTTTAAATTAATTAATATAAAGTGTCATTATCACTCCCAAGTGGATCCATGGGACCCAAAATCAACCCAAGGATTCCCATGGTCGGATATGTATCATCCAATAGGATTGCGACACATGTTAGAGTAATTTTATATTTTTATAATAATATTTTTTTACCCTTATTTACCAGATTTACCCTTTAACAATGGTAAATAAAATATTTACTGATGTAAATATTCATAATATCTAAAAATAAAAGATACCTATTTACACAAATTGGAAATCCTGATTCCAATTATAGAATCCATTTTTCCAAATTCAAAATACAGAAGTGGTAGAAATTAATTTAAAATTAATTTCTACTGTCAAAAAAGGCATGTTTTTAAGAAATAATAACTATCAAAAGATTGACACTTATTTTTTTTCTAATTCCAAAGTGAAATTACTTCCAATGACCAATATTGGATTAAATAGTAAAAAAATAATATAATTATACTTTAAAACCAATTAAATAGATATTATATTATTAAAAATAAATTAGATTAAAAGGCAATTTTGAATTAAAATATAGTATTTTCACTATTCCTTGAAAATGAATTTTATCAGAAAAATACCAAAATTTCATCCAAAGTAAATTTTGATGTCCCGATTCTAAATAAGAATTTTATTTTGTCAAATAGATCATCTAAAAGTGACTAAAACTATATTTAAAGAGGTTTATCCATTAAAAGGTGGTAAATCGACCTTTTAATTAATATTAGAGTATTTATGCTTAAAATCAAATTCTTTCTTATTTTAAGCCTCTAAATTTTATTGGATAAATGTAAAACCATTTAACAAACATGTATAATCATATTTTATTAAGTTCAATTCATTCCTCTTAATACAAAATCTAGGCATTAACAACCATTTAAAATAATATTATTATATTATTAGTGTGCAATGTAAGATTTCTGAAAACCTGTTGTAGCGTATCGGGTATGTCATCAAACATATCATCCCCTTTAAAGTAAAATTAATATTTAATTCACAGATATTAATATATATGAAAATTTCATATTATTTATTTACTTGGGATGTTACATCCTTCCCCCTTTTGGAAATTGTGTCTTCGCAATTTTTATTCACTTATCAAATAAGTGGGGGTGTTTATCCCTCATAGCATTTTCAGATTCCCATGCTTCCTCTTCAACCATATGGGTTTTACCCAAAATCTTTACATGATTAATTACTGTATTCCACAACAATTTCTCTCTTTAGTCAATAATCTGGACCGGTTGTTCCTTATAAGAGAGATATTCTTCCAACTGAACTACCTCTAGGCTCAAAAAAAGAGATGGATCTGGCATATACTTTCTCAACATTGAAACATACAAAACATTGTGTACTTGGGATAAACATGGAGGTAAATCCACTGTGTATGAAACTGATCCAACATTCTCCAGGATTTCATAAGGTCCAATCAACCTCGGATCCAACTTTCCCTTCTTACCAAAACGCATCACAATTTTCCATGGAGAACCATTGACAAATACATGATCACCTACCTCAAAAGAAAGATCGTCAGATTATCTGCATAACTTTTCTGCCTTCTCTGAGCTATTCTCATGTCCTTTTGAATCAAATGAACCTTTTGTGCCATCTCTTCTACCAATTCTGGTCTCATCAACTTCCTTTCACCTACTTCATCCCAAAAAGCTAGAGTTTGACAACGCTTTCCATATAATTCCTCAAATGGAGCCATCTGTATACTGGAATGAAAACTATTATTATATTAAAATTCAACCAAAGAAAGATGTTTGTCACAACTTCCTTGGTAATATGGTGAACAAGAATGTAGCATATCCTCCAAGGTCTGAATTGTTCGTTCTGACAGCCCATCTGACTGTGGATGAAAAGTTGTACTAAAATTTAATTCAGTACCTAGTGACTTTTGAAGGCCTTTCAAAAAGTTGGAAGTAAACCTGAGATCATGATCAGATAAAATGGAGAATTGAACACCATGCAACCTGAATATCTCTTTAACATACAACTGGGAAAGTTGATCTAGAGACAAAGTATCACTACTGGAAAATGGACTTATACCCAAGGTTTTGGGAAAAATTGTGGTTATAGGTCACCCTATCCCCATGGTTTTTGGAAAACCGTGGGTATATGAATTTTCTGATAGCATATTCCCACGGTTTCCCCAAACTGTGGGCATAGGCTACCCTATACCCACGGTTTTCTCCAAACTGTGGGTATAGGGTATCAAAAAATGCATATACCCATGGTTTGCCCAAAACCATGGGGATAGGGTGACATATACCAATGGTTTTCTCTAAAACCGTGGGAATAGTCGTTGGATAAAAAAACATATACCCACGGTTTTGACAATCCGTGGGTATAGGTTTCCCACGTGTGCATGGGAAATTTATTTTTTCAGCGGGAATAAAAAAAATTGGTGGGAGTTCTATACCCATAGTTTATTTCTTTATACCCAATATTTAGATAAATATATATATATACATACATATATACGGTGATGGGGTAGTGGTAAGGCCACTGGTGAACGGAGAAGTGGTTGCGAGATCGAATACCGCGGGCCACTATTTTATAAAATATGTTCTACCAATGGTTTCCAAACCATGGGTATAGAGTTATGACACAGTGGAAAAACCTATACCCACGGTTTTCCCAAAATGTGGGTATAGGTCATGGACCTATACCGACGCCACCAACGACCAAGGTTTCCCAAACCATGGGTATAGCCTATACCCACGGTTTTTGGTTCTATACCCACGGTTTTGAACTATGGGTATATGATCATTTTCCAGTAGTGTATCTCGAATAGGAAAAAAATGAGCAGATTTAGTCAATTGATTAAAAATATCCCAAATTTCATTATTACCTCAAGAAGGAATTTTGCATGGTTATCTAGTCCAATGAACTTAACACCTTTTCGATTTAACTTAGTCATTGGACTAGATAACCATGAAAAATTTTCAACAAACCTCTATTAATAACCACCCAAAACAAGAAAACTATTGATTTCAGTTATATTTGTGGGTCTTGTCCATTCTTAACCATCTTTTGTTTTAGCAGGATCAAATGTTATGCGATTTTTTGAAACAATGTTAGCATGGAAAAAAATTAGTTGTAACCAAAACTCACACTTTCTGAATTTTCTAAATACTTTCTTTTCTCTTAAGGTTTGAAAGACAACCCTTAAATGAATTTCATACTCCTCTTTACTTTTATAATAAACCAAAATATCATCAACAACCACAAACGTATCCAAGAACTCACGGAAAATTATATTCATAAGATCCATGAACACAACTGGTGCATTGGTTAAACCAAAAGGCATAAGTACAAACTCATAATGGCCATATCTAGTATGAAATTCCTTCTTCGGAATGTATGATTACTTTAATTTCAACTGATGGTACCCTGACCTCAAGTCAATCTTCAGAAAATACTGAGCTCCCTGGAGCTGATCAAACAAATCATTGATATGAGGAAAATGGTATTTTTTCTTAACAGTGATGTTATTCAATGCTCTATAATCAATGCAACATCTCATTGAACCATATTTTTTTTAACAAATACGATAGAAAAACGCCATGGTTATGTTCTAGGTCAAATGAAACCTTTATCTAATAACTTCTACAATTGCTTCTTTAACTCTAAAATTTCAATTTGATCCATTCGATAAGGTGGTTTTAAAATTGGATTGGCATCAGGAACTAAGTCAACAGTAAATTCAACTTCCCAATCAGGTATAATACTAGGAAAATCATGAGGAAAAATATCAAGGTACTCAGTTACTACTATCACATCATTATTTTGAACAGTTCTTTTATTTTCAACAAATGTGAAAGGTAACATTCATTTCCATCTTTTACTAGCATCTTAGATTCCTGATATGTTATCAAAATTAAGGGTTCATTCTTGTACACAAACTAAAAATCTTTATGAAAAGAAATCTCTTTAGCTCTGTATTAAATCTTAGCATGACAAACATAAAGCCAATCCATACCCAAAATAAAATCAAACTCTACTAGAGGCAAAACAATAAAGTTTGCAGGTAGATTTTTTCCACACACAAGGATCGAAAGGTTCTTATAATTTCCTTTTGTCTCAACATTTCCTCCATGTGGTTTTACTATAACATTGGGATTCATATCTTCATATGGAATTCCCAATTTTCTAGAAACCTTATCAAAAATAAACGAATGTGTCGACGCTGAATAAAACCACACATTGGATAATCTGAACAAACAAACAGTGTACCTAATACTAATTCATTCGATGGCCCAAAATCTACTAAAGTAGTTGCAAAGGATTTCACCACCCCTTTCTGCTTGTAGTCTGGCTACTTTCCCTCAGTTGAGTTCTTCGTTGGACACTCATTTGTATAATGAATCATTTCATTGCAATTAATACATTTTACCAAATGTAAATCATATTTCTTATTACCATTACCCAGCTCTTTTTCAGTGAAATTATGAGTCTTATGTCCCATTTTACCACATCGGTAGCACATACCAGAATTCAAAATACATTCCCCAACATGATTTTTAACTTAATTTTAACAAACAGTAAACTTAAGTTTCTTACCATCATAATTTTTTGAAGAGTTATTCCCTTTCACCTGCCACCTCGACCTCTTATTATATTGTTTTTAAAGAAGACCTGATCCTCAGTAAACACAACTTCCACCTTCTCCTCACATCAAACAAGTTTTTCATAAATTTTTAACTCAAGCGAAGCTAAATCCCTTCGATACTTTGGAATTAATCTTGATTAAAAATGGTTGATTTTACTATCAAGATCACTTATGAAATTTAGAGCATACCTTGCTAGTCGAGTGAATTTTTCTCCATAAGCAGCCACTGAGTAATCCTCCTTCCTCAATTATAGGAATTGTTTTTCCATTCTAAGACGAACCACCTTAGGAAAATATTTCTCAAGAAGCATACCTTTGAATTCATCCTAATCAAGAGTATCAATCTCCTCACTATCCCTGATATTTTTCACCATCGACCACCAATAATCATCTTCACCTTCAAAATGGTAAATATCAAAATAACCTTTTGATGTTATGAACACCCCATAACATTAAAAATATACTCCAGTGATTTAATCCACCCTTCAACTAGCACAGGGTCAGATGATCCTTTGAAAGAAGTGGGATGTTGCCTCATGAAATGCTCCACTACTTACATGTTCCTATGTGGTTGATCTAGATGATCTCGTGCATAGATATGATCACCATTTATACCCTAAGTCAACTGTGTCATCACTACAACAAACTTTTCAGTTCCGATTCCGACCATCTCAGGTTGCTAATTTGGAAGGTTGTCTTCCTTCTGATGTCATCCCAACATAGCTGCACTATTTCCTCTGCAGAAAACCATTCTGAACACATATATATCTTATGCGAAGCAACATGGTAATCTTTAAATTATATATCATTTCAATATTACCATAAATCAATTTATGGACTTTATTTTAACAAAATTATAAATCCTAAAGTTGTCTAAACCGACCTCTAATACCAACTATAAGAGATCGAACTTAAAGCATTACATAATCTTGAATTAAATGAATAATTCACATTGAGTATCTATTCAGTTTTATATTTTTAGAGAGTTAGGCCATAACTATTACATTACATATCAAAAATGAAAAAGTAGACACTTCTACTTAGTTTTCATTTTTTCATAAAATAAAAACTCTTGAAAAAAAGATTTATGTCAAGTTCCATGTTTTAGATAGCATGAAATTCCCTTGATCCCATCCTTGACCATTGTAACGACCAGAAATTTTGAATAAATCTTGTTTCCTAATTTTGTGTGTTATTTTATTTTATACTCAACAAAACTATTTCATTCGATAACATGAGTATAATTAAAATAAGACTGTTGGGGTTTGACTGTTATATGACTATTGTACTATATGAATGTTGGAAACTAAATGTTGTTATTATTGTCTCTAAATACAAGTGATCTTGGTTAATTAATATAGAAATAAGATTTGATGGCCTCATCCAGTAGTCTCGGGCCAATCGAAGCCCATCTAACAGAACTTGGTAAGGAGGTAGCACCATTGGTCTTTGCTCTGGACCAAACCCAAGCCGAACATCATCGTGTGAAGCTAGAATGAAATCTCCTTCGTGAGAAGTTGAAAATGATAAAAATTACTACTCGTGCAATGTTGGTCGAGCCGCCCACGAATTCTCTCACCTTAGCACACCTTACACGTACGTCCTATGCTGAGGTTATAAGGGTTTATGTAAGGAGACCGTAACTGCTTTGTGTAATCCTTTGAGATAAATAATATTATGTATTCTTCTTATAGTGAAGTTTGTAAATTTTCAAATGTCCGGATAAATGTAGGATGTATATTATTGATGAATTTGAGAAAAAAGGATATTTTAAAATATTTTTCTAAACCTTAAATAATTAATGATGTGTAATGATTTTCAAAAAATGGTCTTTCGAAAATGTGTTCAGTAAGAAATTTGGAGTCTAATAAGATCAACTAAAATTTTTGTGAATAGTAATTTATGAATAGTGATTTTACACTTAGGATTAGTAATGTGACCAAATGAATTAGTAATCTCATTTAAAGAAAGTATTAATAAAATAGAGGCATCTTGATTAAGTAATGTGATTCAATAAAATAGGTAAATAACTATTTCAGAAATTATTACTCAAGTATTAGTTTTTTCGGGTGAATAGTGTTTTTTAATTAAAAATTAAATTAAAATTATTTAGAAAATTGTTTTAATAAAATGGACTTTATTTTTGAATTCTGAACATCAATATTATGTTAAGGTAATTTTTATGGATTTTTTTGAAAAAAATGAATTTTCGGTGAATAGTGTTTTTATTTAAATATTAAATTAAAAATATTTAGAAAAATATTTTTATAAAATGGATTATATTTTTTAATTCAGAGAATTGATATTATGTTAAGGTAAATTTTTGGTGTTTTACTGAAAAAGTTGAATCTTCAATGAATAGTGAATTTTCAGTTTAGAGTTTCGGGTGTTTAATGGCCTCATTAATAATGTATTAAGTATGTAACCAATATGGTCGACTTATGAAGAGAAAGATAAGGTTTGAGGTGTCCCAAGTGGCCAATACCATGGGAAAATACCATGGGCAAGCACATGGTTTTGCCGATACCACCAATGAGGTGTCCCTTGGCCATTAATGCCTTGTCCCTTCACTTCCCCTATAAATACCAAGCCATTCACTCATCATATCCATTCCAAAATCTTCTTCAATGAATGTATGGTCTTCTTACCTCCCAAAGAGTCCTACCAAGGTTCCCGCAAGCCTCCCAAGGTCCCAAACTTCAAGATTTAGAAGTTACTCTTCAAGGTAAGGGATCTTACCTCTCTCTTTCTTTCCATGTACTCTCTTTTATGTCATTTCTTTTATGCTCCATGTTCTTATGTTGGGGAAGTTATTTTATATTAATCCTACTGTCCTTTTAATTTTCATATTATGAGAGACCCCCTCTTTCTCTCATCAATTCATTTTAATAATGTTTAAGTGGCACCGTTAGGCTGTCGAATTTTTAAGGGATTCTTTGACCCTTCTCATTTTCAAATTCTAATTTCATGTCAAGTCTTTCAAGTTCCTTTTATTATGTTGGGGTATGATCTATATATCTATCTTACTGATATTTTATGCTCATATGATGATACACCCTATTTATCTCGTCAATTCATTTCTTTAAGTTTTAAGTGACATGGTTGGGCTGCCAAATTTTCGTAAGGGAAATCCTATTTTTGTCTTCCTTCCATGTTTTTTATTTCATATGGTATGTATTTAAAATTTCATTACCATGTTCTTATATCATTTTTATCCTGTCCCTCTACTTTTTTAGGTATCATTTATGAGTGTGTGACCCATGTCCCCTCTCTTTTCAGTATTTTCTAAAACCCTATAACATAGTCGTTATGCTGTAGAATTTTCGTCTCAAAATGTCTCTCTCTTTATCTCAAATTCTTTGATTTTATTAAGTGAATAATAAAAGATATTTATTATATAGAGGTATTCACATATATATCAAATTTTTCTATTTTAATTCTGGGACTTACATACATTAAACTCGATTTTCTTTTTCCGTGGGTTTAAAGTGACATAAAGATCACGTCTTTAAAGGAGTTTTTAAAATGTGATGACTATTAAATGTAACCCATTTCATTTATTCTATATGGGTTGTTTATTAAATGATTGAAGATGATATATGTGGATCGCATGATAATAAATACAAATTAAGGGTGCACCCTAATAGCGCTCCAATGCATTGGGTAAAGACTTAATCTCTAGAGACAACCATTTTTAACGATACCTTGGTGAATAACCTTGGTAATTTTTAATGACACCTTGGGGATGGACATTGGTGAAATGGAAATTATTGTCTAAATTAAATGTTTTACCCACATATTCAAGTTATGAAACACGTTATTTATATTATTATATGCCTCATGATCTCTTTATCATGCCTTAATGTTATTTTTCATGACTTTTGATGTATCTCAAGTTCACATGTAAAATGTTTCCCTTGTTTCGCTTACTGGGCCTTATGCTCACCCTTTCTTTTGATGTATGCTCCCAGGTAATGAGATGAAATAATGAACTTAGGCTGAAAAAATGAATAATCCTTTAAAGTTTTTAAGAAGAATGTTTTATGTTGTCATGTATTATGTTCCTAGTTTCCAAGACACTGGACCTTAAAGTTCCTCAGTTTTGTATAATGTAATGAAAGTTTATGTGATAAAAAGGCGGTATTCCATAGTTGGTATCAGAGGATGGTTTAGTTATTTGCGGAAATTAGGATATGAAAACTTTAGGAATAACCCTATATAAAAGTTTAAATATAGGAAATCTTCCTGGTATTTTTTTGAGTATTGAGTAAGTGGGTTCCAAACAAATAAATCCATGTCTGGATACGAACAAGTAGAGGTGGCTCTGGAACAGATGTTCCTAGAATTGAAAACTATGACAAGGTGTTTTGCGCATGACCCGGGGTAACCTGGTGCATGACAATGAGTCATGCTTTACTCTTGGTTTGACACTCTCGGGGGATATGCTTTGGTAAATTCATAAGCTTTGTATGAACCATTATTAAAGGGATAAAGATAAAATAAAATAAAGATTCACATAAGAATATATGATAATGGATAACCTAGATTGGAACCTAAGGGATCAGAAGTTAGGGTATACTTTTCTTCTAAAAGTTTATCCTTATATGCTTTAAGTTTTCTTTTCTTGATTATTAGCTAAGTATTTAATCCGCCTAATTATACTTTCTTTTCTTAGTTAATGGCGGGAAATGGAAGAACATGTCCCAAGAACCAATGTGATTGGAAATGTGATGATTTCCCTATTAATATGATAGAGATGACGAGAGATCAAGTCGAACATATTGTGATTATGCAAAACCAGCTATCAAAAATCACAATTAATAATTGGTACCTAGTTGAATGCCCAAATTCATCAAGGAATAAGAAGACGAAGTCTCAAGATGTTCATCTAATAAAGTTGATATGGGAAAGAAGACCCAGTTTCCTTTGTGCAAAAAGTGTTGAAAGGGGTACCAAGGAGAATTTCACAAATGAACCGGGAGATGTTTTAAGTGTGGGGTGATAGGGCATAAAGTATCCAATTGCTTTAAAAAAATGGATAATGTGATGAATAGAGATAAGGTTCGATCTAATGTACCTTATAATTTTCAACGTCATAAATATGGAGAAGTTGTACATTATCCAAGGCAATGCTCTCTTGGAAGGGATGAGAAGCATGATGAGCATCAACAATCTTCAAGGAAAAGGGAACAATGCAAGTCCTATGCTAAGATGGATCATGATGACTAAAGTACATGTAACTTCTTTGCAATAATTGTCTATGTCATGTTTTATTTTAGTTCATGCCCTATGAGAATATCTTTAATTTTTTCTAAGAACATCAAGTCACTACCTAAGATGGTTTTATATCATTAAGGAAAACATCTATTGTTATGTACCACATGTTGATGTTGTGAAGCTATTCTTCTAGAAGAAAAAAAAGATGATTAGGGTATTAAAAGATTATTATTATTTTGGAAGACATTCACAATTTTGGGAACCTTATATGATTGAGGTAAATATATTACTAGTTTATTTTATTTGAGGAGTAAAGGTTGAATTATATTTTGAAGAACCGATGAATTTATGGTGAACTTATAGTAATTTAGGTTACTTATGGAAATGATTAACCTATCTTGGGGAATATATGTTTAGGTTAGTTGCTTTTGTTATAAGATGTTTGGAGTGGTTGATGTTATTTGGAGATGAACGATAAAGTTTATCTTGGAAGACTATGTTATCAAATCCTTCTTATATTTGGGTTTTAATCTTAGTTTTGTTTATTTTGATGAATTTTAAGGACATTTATTTATGGAATGGTCTATAATGAACTTTGGGTAGTACCGTGGAATTTTGAATATTTAAAAGTAGTCTCCCTTCATATGGGGTTATTTCTTTTTGAAGAGTTGTTTTTACCCATTCTGTTTTTGGGATAATGTTTAAAGATAGAAGAAATAGAAAGTTAATCTTTTGTGGGTTATGTGATTCTCTAGAAGATGATTCTTGTGCTCTTTATGAGAGCAAGTGTTTTTGAATGCCCATCGTTTGGAGAAAAGATTAGTCTTGGTAAAAATTTATTAAAGGATGAAACTCTACTTGAAGGTAAGTATATTTCCTTGTGTTCTTATTCTATGTAGTAAATAAATTCCTCAAAATTATTAAAAGGAACATAAAAAAATATTGTTGGTTTATCTTTCCTACTAGGTAATCAAAGACTGTTTACAAACATCATAAGTTTGTGATTTTCTTGTGGTTAACTTTCTCCTAATCATTTTTTCTATCACTCTTCATCAGAACATGACCCTTTATTTTCTCTTCCATATCCATGTTTCCCTACATGGAATCCTAGTTTGTGTTAACTCGGGTGACCTTTGTAATTCCCTTTCTTTCTTTTAAAGTAATAGTTCTACTGACTCCTTTTCTGATGTGGAACTTTCAATAAAATTTCCAAGCCCAAATTTTAAAAAATTTGAGGACGCAGTTTCTTAAGGGGGGATGAATGTAATGACCCGAAATTTTGAATAAATCTTGTTTCTTAATTTTTTTTGTCATTTTTTTATACTCAACAAAACTATTTCATTTGAAAACATGAGTATAATTAAAATGATATCATTTGGTTTCAACTGTTATATGACCATTGGTCAATATGACCGTTGGAAACTAAAAGTTGTGATTATTGTCTCTAAATACAAGCCATCTTGGTTAATTAATATAGAAAAAAGATTTGATGGCCTCATCCAGTAGTCTTGGGCCAATCGAATCCCATCTAACATAACTTGGGAAGGAGGTAACACCACTATGATTTTATCTTGACCAAACCCAAGCAGAACTTCATCGTGTGAAGCTAGAATGGAATCGCCTTCACGAGAAGTTCAAACTGGTAGAAATTACTACTCGTGCAATGTTGGTCGAGCCTCCCTCGGAATCTCTCACCTTAGCACACCTTACACATAGGTCATATGTTGTGGTTATAAGGGGCTATGTAAGGAGACCGTAACTGCTTTGTGTAATCCTTTGAGATAAATAACATTGTGTTTTCTTCTTATGGTTATGTTTGTAAATTTTCAAATGTCCGGATAAATTTAGGATGTATAATTTTGATGAATTTGAAAAAAAGGATATTTTAAAATATTTTTGTAAACGTTAAATAATTAATGATGTGTAATGATTTTCAAAAAATTGGACTTCTGCAAATGTGTTCAGTATGAAATTTGGAGTCTAATAAGATCAACTTAATTTTTAGTAAATAGTTATTTATGAATAGTGATTTTACGCTTAGGATTAGTAGTGTGAGAAAATGGACTAATAATCTCACTTAAATAAATTATTAATATAATTTAGGCACCTTGATTAAGTAATGTGATTCAATCTAATAGGTAAATAACTCTTTCAGAAATTATTAGTCAAGTTTTGGTTTTTTCGGGTGAATAGTGTTTTTTAATTAAAAATTAAATTAAAAATATTTAAGAAATTTATTTTTATAATATGGACTTTATTTTTAAATTCTAAACATCGATATTATGTTAAGGTAATTTTTGTGTATTTTTTTGAAAAAATTGAATTTTTGGGGAATAATGTTTTATTTAAAAAATAAACTAAAAATATTTAGAAAATTATTTTTATAAAATGGAGTTTATTTTTTAATTCAGAGCATTGATATTATGTTGAGGTAAATTTTTGGTATTTTACTGAAAAAGTTGAATCTTTGGTGAATAGTGAATTTTCAGTTTCGAGTTTCGAGTGTTTAATGACCTCATTAATGATTTATTAAGTATGTAATCAATATAGTTGGCTTATGAATAGTAAGATAAGGTATGAGGTGTCCTAAGTGGCCAATAACATGGGAAAATACCATGGGAAAGCCCATGGTTTTGCCAATACCAACAATGAGGTGTCCCTTGGCCATTAATGCCTTGTCCCCTCACTTCCCCTATAAATGCCAAGCCATTCTCTCATAATTACCATTCTAAAATCTTCCTCAAAGAAGTTATGGTCTTCTTACCTTCCAAGGATTCCTCCCAAGGTCCCAAAAATCATTTTTTAGAAGTTACTCTTCAAGGTAAGGGATCTTACCTCTCTCTTTCTTTCCAAGTACTCTCTTTTATGTCATTTCTTTTATGCTCCATGTTTTTATGTTGGGTATGTTCTTTTATATTCCTCTTAATTTATTTTTCCTGTTCAGATTATAAGATACACCCTCTTTCTCTCATCAATTCATTTTAAGAATGTTTAAGTGGCGCCGTTAAGCTGCCGAATTTTTAAGGGATTCTTTCACCCTTCCCATTTTCAAGATCTAATTTCATGTCAAGTATTTCAAGTTCCTTTTATTATGTTGGGGTATGATCTCAATATCTATCATACTGATTTTTTTTCATATGATGAGAGACCCTATTTGATCCTGTCAATTCATTTTTTTTATGTTTTAAGTGACGCCTTTAGGCTGCCGAATTTTCACAAGAGAAATCTTACTTTTGTCTTCCTTCCATGTTTTTCATTTCATATGGTATATCTTTGAAATTTCATTACCATATTATTATATCCTTTATATCCTGTCCCTATAATTTTTTATAGATCATTTATGAGTGGGTGACCCATGTCCCCTCTCTTTTCATTATTTTCTAAAACCCTATAACATAGTCGTTATGCTGCAGAATTTTCGTCTCAAAATGTCACTCTCTTTATCTCAAATTATTTTATTTTATTAAGTGAATAATCAAATCTCTTTCTTATATAGGGGTATTTACATATATATCAAAATGTTCTATTTTAATTCTGGGACTTACATACATGAAACCCGCTTTCCTTTTTTCGTGGGTTTAAAGTGACATAAAGATCACGTCTTTAAAGCTGTTTTTAAAATGTGATGACTATGAAACGAAACCCATTTCTTTTATGCTATATGGGTTGTTTATTAAATTATTGATGATGATATATGTGGCTCATATGATAATAAATACAAATTAAGGGTGCGCCCTGATAGAGCTCCAATGCATTGGGTAAATACTTAATCTCTAGAGATGACCATTTTTAACGATACCTTGGTGAATAACCTTCGTAATTTTTAATGACGCCTTGGGGATGAACCTTGGTGAAACAGAAATGATTGTCTCAGTTAAATGTTTTAGCCACAAATTCAAGTTATAAAACATGTTATTTTTATTATGATATGCCTCATGATCTCTTTCTCATGCCTTAAGGTTATTTTTCATGACATTTGATGTATCTCAAGTTCACATGTAAAGTGTTTCCCTTGATTCGCTTACTGGGCCTTCTTCTCACCCTTTCCTTTTATGTATGCTCCCAGTTCATGAGATGATGTAATAAACATAGTATGAACAAATGAAAAATCCTTTCAAGTGTTTAAGAAGAATTTTTTATGTTGTCATGTATTAATTTCCTGGTTTCCAAGACACTAGACCTTAAAGATCATCGGTTTTGTATAATGTAATAAATGTTTATGTGATAAAAAGGCAGGATTCCATAACCATATTCATCTTTAATTCCTGTGAAAAACTTTTTGAAACATGCGATGAGCTTAAAAATCATAGTAAGGGTTATAAAAAAAAGAAAACATTAGTTCATCAATACATTCAAAATATAAGCTCTTTGACATACCTCATGAAATCATAAGATTTATGAATCAGATATAGAAAACGCAAATCATAAAGGTAACTTACGGCATCTATATCATACTTACATTGTAGTTATCACAACTACGAAGAGAGTTACATTTCGAACACCCATCATAGTATATTCCCTAAATCTCTTAGGAAAACATTCATGTTTACCTCCATCGTGTTACCCAATGCATTGGAGAGCTATATTTTGCTCACCCTCCCTAGGTTTATCATGGAACCACCCGTATATGTAAACAATGCCCAAGGACCATAATTTAATCATAACACATAACATAAGCATAAATGAAATATAACATTCTCAAATTGCAATCACAATAAATCCTTTCAAGATATTGACCAAGATATTTAAATAATAAATCCAAAAAAAATTCAATACCAAAATACGTAAAAGAGTATATGGTATTTATTTTACTTTTAAAAAAATTACGACTTTTTAAGTAAGCCAAAGGTCAAATAGTACTCGCGACGGCGGAAAAGTCATTGACACCACGTACATTAAAAACAAACACTATTTTTTCATTTAGTAAAACAATTCATACAAAAATATTCCCTTTGAATTAAAGTAAAATTCAAAGGGTTTTATACACCGTATAAAATAAAGTCATGTATAAAACAAAATATGCCTCAATGAAAGGAGATTGAGACGAAGTCCCTTACCTCGTGTCCGACTTGACCAGTTCATTCTTTTATCTAATGAATAATAGAATAAAGTTAATTTATACTTGCTTAAGAACCTTTTTCATGTTTATTATTACTTTTATATCAATTATTACCATGTTATAAACATTATGTAACCATTTATGTTAATAATTGTCATTTTTTCGATATTTGGTACTTGAGTCAAAAATGAACTTCTTATATTTACAAGTTTTCTATGTGGTAAAAATTACATTACATCCGGAATGATATTAATGATTTAGATATCATATATATAATATATATCTAGTATATCCATGTATTTATAATAGTACATAACATTTAGAGGTAATAAATGAAATGCATCGTTCATGGAGACGGTAAGTCGTACGTACGCATGAACGCTACTTCCACTTTTATTTTGTATTTTAATGCAATTAAAAAATAATTATACATAGGTATATTATAATTCTAGTATAATATAATATATAATATCATTAACTCCATCCTTTATATGTCCCACATATGGCATTAACGAGTCATATCACTTTGAGAGGGAATTATTTCGCACTTCCTCAAATGAAATTATCGCGTTTACCCATAATGGAAACCATAAAGGTATGCTATAAATTGAAAATACAGAAGCATAAAGAAAACAAAAACATAATATATATCATATATAAATACAGTTCAATCATAATTTCCACCATGATAGGTGGTAGGAGATAATTGAACAGTCATCATTTCGTGAGGGGTTAGTTTTCCATCCATAGAAACAGTATGTTCTTTACCCATTAGATGGAGGTGTGTGAAATTGTAGATTGAATACTTCTCATAAAAACAACCAAGTATATTGAGGATACTGGTGCTTTTATAAAAGAAAGTAATAAATAGATTTTATGGGTTGGACAAGTAAATTAAAATTAAAGAATTTAAGAGAAATTGTTACCTTTAATTCAGGTAACTCCCTTTGGTTTGAACCAAAAGGACTTCTTGAAGTACCTTCTGCCTAGTTTAAGGATTCTAGGTGAAATATAGGGATCTTTAGAGCTTATTTTGGAAAGTTTTTATGAGAAAAGGTGCTTGATAGGTGTAAGGAATGGGTTAGAGGTGAAGACATTTTAAAAGGGGGAGGAGGGGCTCTTTAGAAAAGTGTGAAAATATTATTTTAGTATATAATGATTTTCAGTTTATAAAGATCCAAAACTTATTAAAGCCGAATATAAGATGACTGGTGGTCTAAATAAAATAATCCAATAAGAATTGGACAGGTTTTGGATCTTATTTTAATCATTATAATCTTATTTATTTAAATCATTTATTAATGAGGTAAACACTGCATCATTATTGTGTTATCAATAATTTTATTTATATGATGTCTAAAAATTATAAAAAAAATAACATGATGTAGGAATTCCTTTTATATTTACAAAAAAATATTTATATTTCAAAATATAACTTATAAAACTCTATGTAAAAATTAATTTACTAAAAGATATTTGTTATGTCATTTTTGTCTTTACTTTAAATTAATTAATATAAAGTGTCATTATCACTCCCAAGTGGCTCCATGGGGACCCCAAATCAACCCAAAGATTCCCATGGCCGGATATGTATCAATTAATAGGATTACGAAACATGTTATGGTAATTTTATATTGTTATAATAATATTTGTTTACCCTTATTTACCATATTTATCCTTTAACCGTGGTAAATAAAATATTTACTGAAGTAAATATTCATAATATCTAAAAATAAAACTTACCTATTTACAAAATTTCGACCTCCTGATTCCATATATGGAATAAATTTTTCCAAATTCAAAACACATAAGTGGAAAAAATTAATTTAAAATTAATTCTCGTTGTCAAAACAAAATGCGTGTTTTTAAGAAATAATAACTATCAAAAGATTGACACTTATTTTTGTCCAATTTCAAAGTGAAATTACTTCCAATGACCAACATTATATAAAATAGTAAAAACATAATATATTACAATTTAAAACCAATTAATAAGATAATTTAACCTTATAAATAAATTAAACTAAAAGGCAATTTTGAATTAAAATACAGTATTTTTCACTATTCATTAAAAATGAAATTTATTAGAATAATTCTAAAATTTCATCCAAAGTAAATTTTGATGTCCCGAATCTAACAGAGAATTTATTTTGAAATATAACATCTAAAAGTGACCAAAACTAGATTTAAAAATGGTTCTCCATTAAAAGGCTGTAAATCGACCTTTTAATGAATATTAGAGTATTTATGCTTAAAATCAGATTCTTTCTTATTTTAAGCCTCTAAAATTTATTGGATAAATGTAAAAACATTTAACAAACATATATAATAAAATTATAGTAAGTTCTATTCTTTCCCGCTAATACAACGGCAAGACATTAACTACCATTAAAAATAATTTAATTATATTATTAATGTGCAATATAAGATTTCAAAGAAACTCGTTGTTGCGTATTGGGTAAGCCATTGAACATAGCATCCCCTTTAATGTAAAATTAATATTTAATTCAAAAATATTAATAAATATGAAAATTTAATATTCTTTATTTACTTGTGATTTTACAATAACTACCATATAAAAAATAATAATATCAACAGTATATTATAGTTTTGTATAACACAGCCTTGCGTGAAATGCAAGATTTCAAAGAAACTCATTGTTATGTGTCCTCTAATATATTGGAAACAGAATCCCTTTTATTGTAAAATTACTATCTAATTGATAAATATTAATAAAAATAAAAAATCTATATTCTATCATTACCTGATATGTTACATCCTTCCCCCTTTTTCAAATTGAATCCTTGTAATTTTATTAACTCATAAAATAAGAGGGGATATTTTTTCTTCATATTATTTTCAGATTCCAATGTTTCCTCTTTAACCATATGTGTTTTCTAAAAAACCTTAACTTGGTGAATTACCTTATCCTTGAACAATTTCTCTATATGGTTATGAACTTGAACAAGTTGTTCCGCGTAAGAAATATTTTTTTCCAACTATACTATTTCACGGATCAAAACTTGAGATGAATCTGGTATATACTTCATTTACATTGAAACATGAAATATGTTGTGTGCCTCTGATAAAAATTGAGGGAAATACACTTAGTAAAAAACTAATCTAAATTTATCTAGGATATCATATCATTTAATGAGCCTTTCACTAAGATTCCTGTTCTTACCCAAACACATTTCACTTCTCCATAAAGAAACTATCAGAAATACATGGTCACCTAACTCAAAATAAATATCATTACTTTGGTTATTCAAATAAATATTATGCATGCTATGAGATTGTGTCTTATGTCCCTAAATAGAATAAACTTTATCTACCATTTCCTCTACTAACATTAGTACCATCAACATCCTTTCGCCCACATGATCCCAAAACGCTTGTTTTCAACACTAATTTCCATATAAAGACTCAATAGGTTTTGTCTATATACATGAATGAAAACTGTTATTATAAGAAAACTCAACCAAAAAATATGTCAATCACAACATCATTTTTAATCCCTTAAACAAGAAAAATTAATCTCCTACTAGGTCAGAATCATCTACTAATATTATCCATTGGATTGAGGATGAAAAGATGTGCTAAAATTTAATTCAGTACTTAATGACTTCTGACGTCTATTCAAAAAATTATATTTTAACCTTTCACCACAATCATATTCAAATTGGAGAGGCATTCTATGTAACTTGATAATCTATTTTAGATACATTTGAGAAATATAATATAAATAAATTGTATATCGAATGTGAATGAAATGTGATAATTTAGTTAATCGGTCAACAATAACCAATAATGCATTATTACCATGAGAAGTTTATTGAAATCCAACCACGAAATCCATTGATATGATCCTCTATTTAGACTCCTTCATTGGAAATGGTTGAAGAATCTACTTCAGTAACTATAACTCTGATTTAACCTATTTATAAGTAAAATACTTAACGGTAAATTAAAAAATATATCTTTTAATTCAATCCCACAAATTATACTCCTGAAGGTATCTATACATCTTTGTGCAGCACAAATGAAATAAAAATAGATAACTGTGAGCTTTAGTCAACAACTCATTCCTAAATTGTGAATCATAAGGCATAAATAATGTTTTTCCAAATCATAAAATTTCAAATTAATCAATATTAAAATCATGAAACATACCTTTATTAACATATTCTAATTTTTTTTTTTAAATAATGATCCACCTTCTGAGCCATCATAATTATTTTTGACAAAGTCGGCTACATTGAATCCTGAAACAAAATAGAGGATGTACCTACATACACAACTTCTAGGAAAGAATTCATGAAATCATTAACCAAAGGGTCACATTCCAAACATAACATGGTTAATGTATCATTACATTTTTTATTCAAATCATCAGTAACCTTGTTTTCTTTTCCAAGATGATAATGATTCAAGCATTCATAATTCTAGATTAGTTTCAGAAATATTCTTTATCTCATATTCAACTATTTATGAGTAAAAAACACTTGAAACATTTGAAATTAATATATATTTCACACTTTACTCTACATAAATCATGTCTCTAAATTTTTAAATAAAAAAACATTAGCTAATTCTAAATCTTGTATAAGATAATTTAACTCACGAGGTTTCAACAAATGAGAAGAATAAGAAAAAACTTGATCATTTTTCAATAGTAAAAAACCAAGTCATTTAAATGAAGCATCATTGTAGATGTAGAATTCTCTATTTTTGGAAGGAATGGATAAAATAGGGGCCTTCACCAATCTAATTTGCAGTTCCTAAAATCAGTCATTGCATTATTTTATCCAGACAAACTTAACTCCTTTTCTAGTTATCTTAGTGAGTGGGATAGACAAATGATAAAAAATTTCAATAAAATTTCGGTATTAACCAGCTAATCCAAGAAAAAATTGAATTTCTATGATATTTTTTGGTCTTGGCCATTCTTAAAAAACATTCATTTTATCAGGATCAATAGTTATGTCATCTTTAAAAACAATGTTACCACAGAATGATTTTTTTGCAAGTTTCCCATAGAGTTTATTTTCATATAAGTGTTAAAAACAACCCTTAGATGTTTTTCGTGATCCTATTTAATTCTAGAATATACCAAAACATCATCAACAAAAACAACAGTAGACATATCCTATTACTTATGAAAAATTCTATTCATATGATCCATGAATACGTCAAGTGCACTAGATAACCCAAATGGAATATATCAAAAATCATAGTGGCTATCTTTTTCAAAACATATCTTTTAGAATGTCAATTTCCTTCACTTTCAATTGATGGTACCCCATCCTCACGTAAACCTTTGGAAAATATTGTACTATCTATAACTGATCAAATAAATCATTGATATGAGGGAAAAGATATGTGTTATTATTAATGATGTTATTCAAGGCTCTATAATCAATGAAATGTCTCATTGATCCATCTTTCTTCCTAAAAAGCAAGATAGAATCCCCATATGGTGAAGTCTTAGGCCGGATGAAACCTTTATCAAATAACTCTTGCAGTTTATTTTTCAACCCTAATAGATCCAATTGATCCATTTGATAAGGGGGTTGAGAAATATTATTAGCATAAGGTATTAAGAAAACAATAAACTCAACCTCTTGATCATGAATACCACTAAGAAAATCATCCATAAAAACATCCATGTATTCATTTACTATAGAAACATGAAAAAATTGAATAGTTTCTTTATTTTCCACCATATGAACTCTAAATATAATCAATTTACTATCCTCTTGGTAAGTTATCAAAGAAATGTAATCATTTAACAAAACTTTCTTAGCACTATAATCTATCTTAGCATGACAATCTAAAATCCAATCTATACAAATAATGATATAAAACCCTACTATGGCTAGTTCTACATGATTTTCAGGAAAGACCATCCAACTGATGACAATAGGTAGATTCTTATTAATCTTGGGTTTTTTTAATACTTCCACCCAGAGGTTTTACCAAATGTTCTATCTTAATTTCTTTAGGTAGTACTCTGAATTTACCATAACATTTATAAAAAATGATTGAATGTGAAGATCCAAAATCAAATAGAGTATTATCATAATTCAAAATCACAAGTAAAGTACATATCACAACTTCATTTGATAGCCCAACATCAATTGTAGTTGTAGAAAATGACCTCACTACACCTATTTCTTTCTGATCTTGAAAATTTTCATTATGTGTAAAAAAATTGGATACACATCAGTATAACGACCCATCTCATTATAGCTAAACCATATTACCATCAGGTGGTTATCAATTACTACATTCTTTGATTCTTCATGATTCTTTTCCTTGCATTCAAGGGGCATGTAGCAAGACCATCTACATCCATTTCACTTCTCTATGGATGTGGCTACTTTTTAATATAATTTTCTACATTATTTTGTTGTTTGTTAGAGTATTTCAAATGTCAAAACATTGTATTTTAATTAATAATCACCAATTGTTGTGTTTTTTGTTCATAACATGAAAGATAATAATTTTTCCTATAAGCCATTTATTTTAGTTATTATTTTTGTCATTTTAAATAATTATCAAATTAAATAATTCTTTTGAATTTAACTTTCATTTTTTATTCTTTGTTTTTAATTAAATTATAATTTTTCATTCTTTTTATTCTTTAATTATTTCATTTATTTTGCTTTCCAACATAAATATTTTATTAATTTTTTAATTTAATTAATTATTGTTAAAATAAAAATATTCTACACTGTACTTTTTAATTATTTAAGTAAGTAAATTAATTTTAACAATTTAATTTATTTTTATAATTATTTTAATAATTAATATTAATTTAAATTCTTTAATTTCATTAATTATTTATTTTTCTTTAATTTATTATTTAATAAAATGATGCAAACCAAATTAGTTATTGTTATTTTTAAAATAAATTTTGAATTGTTGTAAAATCTGTCGATTGAAGGCGAATCAAAGCGAAGTGCACAACGATATCGAATGCTCAGGATTTTGATAGCGAAGCAAAGAATCACAATCACAGAAGAACAAGGAAGGAAAAGAACAAGTATATGGCCACACAAAATCACCCTCCATTTACATTATCATACCAGAATATTTATAGATTACGAAAGGTTGATCCAACGGTCAATCTCAATTACAACAAATCAAATCTAACTGTGGGAATACCAAAGGGTTGGCCATATGAAGAGGCTTGTCAGAAAATGAAAATGCCCCATTTATTGTGATTGATGACATCCATATAATTTAATAATTCATAACATGAATAAATTGTAAATTTCATGTTGTAGTTTAATTTATTTTAATTTTTTTTAAATGTTCAAAACATGTATTTTTTATTTAGTTAGTTAAATAATTTTATTTATTTATTTTAGATTTATTAAATTATTTTTTTATTTTTCTTGTGTTTGTGTTTTGGTGTTGTTATTCAGTTGTTTCTGGGTTAGTGTTCCACCCTATCAGTGACTCAAGTCAGGATACACACCTCCCAGCTGTATAACTAACACCACCCTATTGCTGACTCAAGTCACCTATACACACCTCCCAGTTGTCTCTCTGACACTTTACCCCCTCCCCTGCAATCCCAATGTACCGACACCCTTGTAAATCTTCCTTCTTCACTCACTTCCAACCCAGTCGACCCTCCATTTCATAGTCATCAACCGAACCACACCAGCAGTAAAAAAAATAAACTGAAACAGTAGAAAAAATTCATCAAAATAATCACACCAATAGCATATCACAAATTGAACATCAATGATAGTAGAAAAAACAACGACTCAATTTTAGATAAAGAATAAAACGAAGCACAAATTGAACATCAACACTACAAAATCCGAAAAATTGAAGACCCCAATCCTGATCTGGAAATCGGGATCAAACCAACCCTCACTAATTCATATTGAGCCCTCCAGATCTGAAGGAGGTCGATGCCTGATGAATTCGGACCACCTACTCATGACCAACCTTCCCTGCCTGCATGCTATCTCACCACTGCAGTTCGTCGCTACTTTGGCCAAAACCAGAGCTCCACTTTCTAGAGCCTCAGCACTCCCTTTACACAAAATCCATCTCACCCATGCACCATCTTGACATACTACCCTGCTCTATTAGCTATTGAATCCACTTTCGGACCAATGCCACTGCTTTGCACCACTCTTCATCGTCCTACTCCCCTTAGCCAATCTCAGCACCAATTTTCCCCCTTCTACTGGACCCCCTTTTTTTCTTTTTTTTATAAATTCGAATTATATTTAATTATATATATATATATAATATAATAATTCATATAATTACTATATATATATATTAATATTATTATTATAATAATAGTTTTTTAGTAATAAGTTTATATCTAAGAATAATTGTATAAATTATATTTAATATAAATTTTTTTAATAGTTAATAATAATATTTAATTATTTTATTTAAAAATAATTCATTTTTTGATTATAAATAATTATTTTACTTTTAATTATAAATATTACATTTATTATTTTATTTATATAAATTTAATATTTATACATATTTAAATATATGTACATATCTTAATATATAAATATAATACTTGTAATAAATAGTTTAATTTTCATTATTTATTTTTATGTTTGTTTATTTTTATTACTTGTTATAAATTATGTTTTCATTTCTTTTCTCCTTTTTTTCTTTTTATTTATTCTAATATAAAATACAATAATAATAACAACATGTATAATAATATATTTATATTTAATTCTAATAAAATTTAATTTAATTTTTGTTTGCTTTTTGTTTCAGGGGGGATCATGGATCTTGGCACGATTTTCATTCGATTACGGAGCATCTGTTACATTGATAGTTGGGGAGGAAGTAGCATGGAGAAAGTGCTAGTTGGATGTCAGGGAAGAATTTTGAGTGAGTTTAGTGACTTCCAAGGAGCACAAGTAAGAGGGGATCACTAGATGGATTGATGACTTCCACTCTCACTTCCATCCGCAACATTCGTCCATCACTCATCACTTCAATACTTCTCACTTAGAGAAGATCATATTCTACATTCCTCTGACCAAATCCAGTACCATCCATTCATGATGTCTAAATTCACCGACCACTTATGCATCCTCGATTAGTATATTTCTGGAGCATACCATTTCCATTCTAGATTCCCAGGGTGGGATATCGGGAGAGCACCTCATCTCCACTATTAGGAAGCAGATATAGGATATTGAAGATTTGTGAAGATCAAAGAGCGAGATGAAACATTTTATTTCTCTTGATCTTTTTTCCTACACATTTACTCAACATGAACATATTTGTTTTAATTTCTATTAAAATGTTGTTTCCCACCATGATCTCCATCTAATCTTCCATGGGGGACTTGGCTGACTGATTATATCTATTTTTCAATTGTTTATGAACTCTTCTTATACTAGATCTCTCTATCTCTCTCTCATTTTTTGGACAATCATATTTTCAAAAAAACAAGATTATGTAAAAACCAGTCTTTCTTGATTCATAATTCAAACTATCTTCAATCTAATGGTCAACTGAAAAGTGAATAAAACTCAAGATAGAGAGAGGGTCACTAAGTTCAAATGAAATTTTTAACCCAATGACTTCTGATTTTACACATTTGTTGATTAAATGATTTATTCAGTTTAAATAATTATAGAGATTATTTAATCATACCTTGACTAGATAAACAATCTGGCCAAGTACATTCATTCAAATCCAGACACTTCTATTTATGTGCATGAACATGGGAGATCATATTAAAGTCATCAGCTAATTTCCTCCTCTCCTTTATTCTGATTGTTCAAACTTTTTTTCAATACTTGTTTGTATGCTTTATTGTTGTCTACCTACTGGTTTTTTCTATTTGTACTTTCTCACTCACATTCACTTCCTCACACACAAACATTCATCAACTTCACATTTTCACATTCACCACCACCACCACTATTTGCTTGTTTTAGTGTGTTTTTACATTTTTATCATCTCTAAGCACATAATCAGTCTCTCCCTATTGTTCGACCCTATCTTACCTTAATACTAGGTATTAATTAGGTTTATAAATGTTTAATTTCCACCCGTTCTCAATAACGAACAACGTGAAAATTTTGTCATCGTTGCTGGGGAGGCCATGTATGATAAATTAAAAAAAAAATTCACATAAAAAATAAAATTTGGAACCATTCCAAGGAGGCTTCATGTGATAAATTTAAAAAAATAATAAAAATTTCACAAAAAAATACATTAAAAAACATAAAATGAAAAATAAAACAAAAAATGTAAAAAATAATAAAATAAAACAATAAAAAAAAGTTGTAAAAAAATTCTCAAGAAAACTAATAAAAAAATCTATGAATCACCTACATCATGAAAACCAGGTCTATGTCTGAAAACATAGAACTTGTATATCCAAAAATTGAAAAAAAAACTCAAGGAATTTAAAATTAATAAAGATAAAATAAAAATGGAAGAAAATATTGAAGGTGAAAATCAGAACATGAATAATCCACCTCTTGTAAACATGAACCAACCTAGAAATGAGATGGTTGAGAGACAGAATTTAAGGGAGTTTCTACTACCTTATGTATCTAGAAACTCCTCCTACATTAGGCCCTCACCTAGGTCTATAAAGTTTGAAATCCAAAAGTTAATGCTAAGTAATATATCAACCTTAAATGGGATGCCATGGAAATACTCTCTTAACAACATTAGATCTTTCTATTGTAGTGTACATCAGCTTCCATTGATAGGTCTATGGGAGGAAGAACTTAAGTTGAGAGTGTTTCTCCTCTTCCTTAAGGGAAATGATAGGAATTGGTTCCAATAGTTAAAGGATGATATCTTTGTCACCTAGGATCAAGTCTATAATGCATTTACTATGAAATTCTATCCTAGGAGGTTGACATCTGAGATTAGATATAATATCACTAGCTTACATCAAGATGGGGGTGAGATGTTTCATTAAGCTTGAGATAGGTTTTGTAGTTTCCCTAGGTAGTGCCCAAATCACCAATGTACCCCCCCCCCACCATTCCTCATTGACACATTCTACAACAACCTCGCCCCTTACCACCAAACCTTAGTGGATCAGTTTCCTAGAGTGGACATTATAGATATGACAAATGATAAGCTTAAACAAATTTTTAAAACTTTGTCACAGAACATCCATCACAAGTTCTCTAGAATAAAAACTATTTTTAGGAAGGAACCCACCCCTTCCACTCAAGTTAAATCACAAGTTGTTGGGTTTTTTAATGAGAACACTCACACCACCCTTAGGGAGTAATGCTATCATTGTGGCATGTATGGACACTCACATCCTTTCTATCCCAACTTTGATGTGCTTACCCAATCTCTAAAAAATGAAAATTTTAATGGTTACGGTCCTAGGATGAAGCCTAGGGAAGACCCATTTTCAAAAAATTATAATCAGTGGTATAAGAACCATCCAAATATATCTGGGAGGGAACAAGGATTCCTTCAACCTACTGTCCCACTTGGATTCCAGTAGCCTCCTAGGCTACAATTCCAACCCCAACCCCAACCCAAGGATGATTTGTCCAATTCAAAATATATGCAGAGATATATGTTTTATCAGTTGATAATGAGATTTGATAAGTAAAAGACTAAAAATTAATTTGATAGAATTCAAATGGACTCATGAATGAAAAATCTGGAAACTCAAATGGGGAAGTTAGCAAGGGATGTGGGTAGTAAGGACAAAGGTAAGCTACCCATTACCACTAAATCCAACGTAAGAGAAAATGAAATGGATGTGACCACTAGAAGAGGTCTTAAAACCCACCAAGAGCCTTGGAAAGAACCCTAAACTGTTGAAAATGAAAAACTATATGAATCTTAAAATTTAAATTTGGAAAATGATAAATATAGAAAAATGGACAGTAACACTCAGAACCCCCAAGTTCCTTCTATTCCAGCTAAAATTACCATGAAAAAAGTCTTTAAAAATAAAAAAAAAATAAAAACCAGAATAATCTTGAAGAAGAATATTCTAGGAAGCCCCTAATTGTTAAAAATGTTTCCCCTATAATTCTTTTTCCTTGGATAATTAAAAAACCAACCAATGATTCTAAATTGCAGAAATTTTTAAAATTGGTTAAAAAGATAAACATTGATATCCCATTCCTAGAAGCTCTCATTCAAATCCACTCATATCATAAATCACTCAAAAAATATGGTCAAATAAAAATTCCCTTGAAGAGTTTTCCACATATAGCTTGACAGAGGATTGTAGTGCTGTTTTGAAAAATAGGATACCTCCTAAACTCTAGGACACAGAGAGCTTTGTTATCCCCTAAACACTTGGGGATATATGTGGTAAATTCAAACTATATTGAGCGATTTGGGATCTATAATTAATCATATTCTTCTATCACTTTTCTAACACCGGATATTTGAAGTTCTCTATCCCACCACTATTGTGTTACAGATTTTTGATAGATCCATTACTCACCTAGTGGGTAAGGTTGTTGATTTTCTAGTGGGAGTAGGTAAAATATTTTTGTTTTATAACTTTCTAATTCTTGATATGGAGTTTGACTAAGAGGTTCTTATCCTCCTTGTTAGGCGCTTCATGACCATCGGGAGAGATGTGATAGATGTTCCTAAGGAGAATTTAATTTTCAGCTTGGGTAAACAAAAAAATAAAATTTAATGTTTTTTGGAAAATCAAAGAACCCACCCACCCAATCTTCCCCAAGGATGACCTTCTAGTTGCTGGATGTTTTTTTGGTATGGAGGAAGAGGAGTTTATGAGGATGATAGAGGAGATCAATAATGAAGCTAAGATTCCTGCTGCCACTTTCATGGGGATTACCTCAAGTAAGGAAAGAGACCATGCAGATGAGTTTGAGGGAGAGTTTATGGAACACCTAGATGAGTTTTATTTGGAGCACATTTTGTCCCCGAGAGAGGATTTTAGGTGTGAGAAAAACTCATTTATCATTTCTAGTGATATGGAGGAAGCCATATTTACTACCTTCTTTAAGAGGAAGTATGAAGATCTTGGCCCACCCATGACCATGTTTATTCTATAATGTGAGTCACCACCCATTCATAAACTCTATCCCCTATCTACACATCTCAAATATTTTATTAATAGAGGGTTAAACCCTTCCTGTGATCATTTCATCCAATATGGAGGTTAGTTGAGAGAAGAACCTACTAAATGTTTTGATGAATTACAAGTCTTTCATAGGCTAGACAATTTCTGAAATTAAGGGAATAAGTCCAACATTTTTAATGCACAAAATTCACATGGAACCAGAGTGTAAACCTACAGTATAAACCCAATGAAGACTCAACCCAAACATGAAATAAGTGGTGAGAGGATAAGTGACCAGGCTGCTTAATGTTGGGATAAGTTTTCCCATTTCTGACACCAACTGGGTAAGTCATGTCTGGTGGTTCCCAAAAAGAGTGGGCTGATTGTGGTCACCAATTAGGAAAATGAAAAAATACGAAAAAATGGGTAGTAAAAAATTGGAGGGTTAGTATAGAATATAGTTAGTTGAATGATTCCATAAGAAATTACCACTTTACCCTGAAATTATTGGACCAAATGTTGGAGAGGTTGGCAAGAAATTAATTTTTTTATTTTCTTGATGGTTAATCTGGTATCAAAAAAATTTCCATTTCACCTAAGCACTAAGATAAAACCACCTTCACTTGTCCATTTGGTACATTCACCTACAGGTGGATTCCCATTGGCTGGTGTGGTTATCCTACCAAATATTTGAGGTACATGATGGATATATTCTCAGAAATGATTAGAATGATAATTGAAGTCTTTATGGATTATTTTTCAAAAGTGGGAAGTAGTTTTCAGAACTACCTATAATATTTGGAAACTATATTGGATAGATTCCAGGAGACCATTCTAGTCTTAAACTTGGAAAATTGTCAATTCATGGCTATTGAAGGCATAGTGTTAATTCATAAAGTGTCTAAGAGTGGGATGTATGTTGATAATTCCAAAGCTGATGTTATCCAAAAGTTTCCCCCACCCAAAAATGATAAAGAAATCAATGGGTTTTTGGGTCATTTTGGGTTTTAAATGAGGTTAATTAAATAATTTTCTAAAATCACTTCACCCCTATTCTCATTTATATTTAAATACACTCCATTTTTTATGAGAAATCTATAGAGTCTTTTAATCTACTTAAGGAGAAGCTAACATCCTCACCTCTGATCACTTCCCTTGACTGGAAGCTTCCTTTTGAGGTAATGTGTGATGCAAGTAATTTAGTAATTGGTGTTTTTTTGGGGTAGATGAAGGATAGGAAGATAAATGTAATTTATTATTCCCTCAAGCTACTAGATGATTCCAAAAAAACTATTCCACCACGGAGAAGGAGCGGGATGTTGTGATGTTTTCCTTGGAATAGTTTAGATAGTTCCTGATATGGACTAGATTTATCATTTTCACTGATTACGTAGCCCTTAAGTACTTGCTGGCTAAGAAGGATTCCAAACCTATGCAGATGATGTGGACCCTGTAGCTACAAGGGTTTGACTTGGTTATTAAGGATAAGAATGGGGCTGAGAATGTTGTCGTAGATCACTTGTCTCGGCTTCCCAACACCCAAAGTAAGAAACCAAGAGAGATTAAAAACTCATTCCTTGATGGACAACTGTTTTCTTCTTCTATGCAGTAGTCTAATTTGTTTGCATACTATAAAACATTTTCATATTAGGTGTAATTTCCAAGGACCTCACACATAACCAAATTAAGAGGTTCATTTATGAATGGAAATATTATTTTTGAGACGAACCTCTTCTCTTTTAGAGGTGTGTTGATGGTATTTTGAAGAGATATGGGGTTAGGGATGAGATGTTTCCCATACTTGAGATATGTCATTCATCACCTTGGGGTGGCCAACATGGATGAGACATGACTTCTCATAAGGTCCTATGGGATAGGTTCTATAGGGATACTTTGTTCAAAGATTCTATTAGTTTGGTCAGAGGCTGTGAATAGTTTCAAATGCTGGGACATGTAAGAAGAAGGTAGGATATGCCTCAAAAAGTGATTCTGAAGGTTTAAAATTTTGATGTTTGGTGGTTCCAATTCATGGGATCATTCCCATCATCTTTTGGGAATGAGTACATTTTAGTTGTTATAGACTACGTGTCAAAGTGGGTTGAGGTAGTAGCTCTGTCCAACAACTCTACTGCTATTGTTTTCATACTCATCAAGAAAAACATGTTTTCTAAGTTTGGTGTGCCTAGATAATTCATCCTTGACATTTCTACTCACTTAAAAAATTATAAATTCAAGATTTTGATGAAAAATATGGATGATCATGTAGGACGGGTACCATGTACCACCCACAATCTAGTGGACAGATAGAAGATTCAAACAGATAGCTTAATATTATTTTGGAGAAAACATTGTCTTACTCTAGGAAGGACTGGTCGGTGAAGCTAGATGAGGCTCTTTGGGCCTAAAAAACTGTGTACAAAACTCCTTTAAAGATGTCACCACACATGCTTCTTTTTGGGAAAACAAGTCATGTGCTTGTTGAGTTGCAGTAAAAGTATTTTTGGGCAGTGAAGGTCCTTAACAGTGATTTCAAGTCTTCTGGTGTGACGAGGCTATTATAACTGAATGAGATAGAGGATATTTAAAGGGAGTCTTATGAGAAAATTGAAATTTTTAAATAGATAAAAAATCCTTTCATGAATCAATAATTAAAAATAGTAATTTGAAGGTCGGTGAGAGGGTCCTTCTTTTCAATTATAGACATCTTTTCAGATGTGTTGAATACCAAGTGGTTCAGACCCTTTACCATTGTGAGATTTTTCATTAATGGAGTTGTGGATCGAGTAGGTGGGGAGAACAAACCTTCTTTGTTCAATGGTTAGAGGATCAAGCATTTCTTTGAAGGGAAACCAAAGGGATTGGATACCATCTAAATGTTGGAAGAAGGATTTGTCTCAAGTCTAGCTGAAGACTATAAACTCAGTGTTTCATGGGAACTAGCCCATGGTATTTATAATTTTTTATTCTTTATTTATATTTTCATTAAAAAAATAACTCCTGTTGTTGTTCTCCTGTGAGTTCTTTTGTCTGTCTTAAGGTCCCTCATGACCTGCTGCTGCTTAAGAGTATTATTGCTACCAGAAACTCAACAATGGAATACCAAGGGAGAAACACACTGCATCATTTTTATAAAGCATCTTCAACTCAATCCTTGGTTTGATTTTTATGAACATTAAATTATGTATTCTTATGTTCACTTTATGATCTTATCGGTAATGAAGAGGAGTAACCACATGGTTCATTAAAGGAGGATATTTTGAATGAATATTAATGGTCAGAGCTCCAATTTTCCCAGGAAGTGTTATTATTTTTTTCCCTAGTTTTATTTGATGCACATATTTAACCATTTTCTACATAATTGTATGTGTGGGGGAGTCCCCCATGATTTTTTTGGAGTTGAATCTCTATACCTTTGCTTGGGTGCTTGATTATTAAAATCTAGTATATTGAACACTTTCATGAACATAATTATTAGATATGATAACCCCCTAATAGTCACTTGTATATTTCTATTGTTGTTTACACTGTGAAAGTCAGGCTTCTTTTGGTGGGATATTGAAAAAAACAAAATAAAATTACTTTTGGAGGCTTTGGGATATGCAGGTTGTCTGTTCGTCAGTGCTCTAGGTGGCGCGTATTATGCTGGCCTCAATATGTGATGTGATTGACTTCATTGGATGGATATTGTGCACAGTGTTGGTGATTTCCCTTCTATGTAAGTGATGGATTCATCTATTCGGGATGTGGTCCTGGTGGTTGGCTCTCCGTTGAAGCCTGGACTGATCCCTTCCATGCTCTGGCATCTCACTCCTTGCGCCGCTCTCCCACTCATTCGGTTCCGCTGGTTTCAAGCACACTTTTGGATGTACATTCATTCAGCCATTGTGTCCTAGAAGGCAGCTCCAGTTCTGGATCCCGATTGATGAATCTCTTCATTGCGGATGTGTTGTTTGGGGTGGCGGTGAGGATCTACGCAATGGGAAAGTCAAAAGTGGCGGCAGCGTTGTTCTTAGAGATGATGTATGTTCTCAAATGAGTAATAGTGTCTGGTTATGTTGTCAATGGTGGTGTTTTGATACTATGATGATGATGATTGGGGTGAGTAACGACGGGATGTTGATGGGTCGAAACAGATGAATTCTGGTGGATGGTATCACCGGAGACCTGCTCTGACGTGATGATGAAGGCACGCAATGTTAGGGTTCTCAGGTCGATGTGGTTGTGCATCACAAGGGGATGCATGGCGTGAAATGTTGTGTGGACCAAGGTGTGGTCATGATTTCACTTAATTTTTTTTGTTTGAAAATTTTAAACTTTTAATAGAATGCATGGGTACTGCGATGTTCGATTTTTGAGTTTCACTACTTGTTTTTTCGGTGACCGGAAACCCTAAAACCATCTTTTTAGAAAATGGAAAAATGGATTTGAGGATGTTAAGGGTTCTACATAGTCTGTAATTATTGAGGATGAGTGATTTCTTAGTGTAATTATTAATTCTCTTTTTGGATTTTTTTAGGAACTGAGGAACGGAGTGCGAAAAGATAGTTCTTGTTGAATTTGTATCATAACTTTAGGTAACTAGAAATTTTCATTGGAACATAGGGGACTCACTTTTTATAAAAAATATGTAATCACTTTAATAATTCAACTCAACTGATTATTATTTAAGTCTTTCGTAACTAGAGTAAAATGGGAAAAATATATTTCATGGTTAGTATCTAAGACATGGTGTAATGGGTGCATTTATATGAATAAATAAAATCCAATTTCAATTTGAATAAGTGGTATGTATAGTTATCTTCACATGTTATATAGCTAGAAAAATTAAAATAATGTTCTCTTATCAAAAATGAATTCATTATGGTGAGGTTAATTTGAACCCAAATGATGAATGGAGTAAATAACATAGTTAAAAATCATTTGAGTTGAATCAATAAAGTGATTAAATAAATGGACAGTAATTTTTGGAACCTAGGATAAAGTGAGAGTTGAAGGGTCGTTTGGTTAAGGTTTAAATTCCATTTGATATAACCTATCACCACTCATTGAATTATAACATGAATCGGAAATTGAAATAGGATAGATAATGATTTCATATATAAGGCATGACATACATAAAAATTTATGTGTTTCTGAGACCTATGAATTCCAGTGAGTTTTTGAAGCTAGTCAGGACCACATTTTTAAATACATTCTGGAAAATCTGGACTTATCTGCTCCTCTGATTGTTAAATTCATGACATGAACTTTTTGAACTCAATGTTCCTAACCATACTTGATGTTTTTTAAAGTCAAAAGCATGCATTTTTTTTGGACAAACAAAGTATTATGTGTGGGGGTTTTTATGTGTCTGCTTTTTAATATAATTTTCCACATCATTTCATTGTTTGTTAGTGTATTTTAAATGTGAAAACATTTAATTTTAATTAATAATCACCAATTGTAGTGTTTTTTTTCATAAAATGTAAAATAATCATTTTTCACCAATACACACGTCGCAGATATCTAACCAACACTTTCGCCCCTCCCCTACAACCCAATCTATAGACACTATTGCATATCTTCCTTCTTCACTCACCACCAACCCCATCGGTCCTCTATTTCACAGCCACCAATAGCACAAAAAACAAACTAAAGTAGTAGAACAAATTCATCAAAAGAACCACACCAACAACAAATTACAAATTTAACATAAACAATAGTAGAAAAATAAGTGAATAAATTTCAGATAAAGAACAAAACAAAGCAGAGATTGAAGATCAATACTTCAAAATTGGAAAAATTGACCACCACAATCCAGATCTGGAATTTTGGATCAACCCTGCCCTCACTGATTCGTCTTAAACCCACCAACTCTGAAGGAGGCCTCAGCTTATTGAACCTGAACCACATGCTCATGACCCAACTTCCCTTTCTGTGTACTACCTCACTGCTGTATCCTAACACTTGTCTGGCAAAACCTTGGTCTCCTCTTGCTTGATCCGCCACACTCCCTTCACCCACGACCGATCGCACCCCCTACGCCACATTGACCTGTTTCCCACCTCCATCTGCGGTTGAAGCCACCGCCAGACCACTGCCACTGTGTTGGGGCGCAGCAGTGGTGCGTGGTACCTCAAACACACAAACTAAGAAGAAAATGGAGAAACACGAGGATTTTTTCATGGTTCGGATATTTTCCAACATCCACGGGAGAAAACAGTTGGTGTTTTATTCTCTCAGTTCTTGTTGGAGGGTCACTAAAGGATTACAGATACACACACAGATCTCACAAATACACCATCTTCCAAACAATGGGATTGGATCCCATTAAATAGAGAAGGTAAATTCATCCTTATCCTTTGGTTGTTGGAGGGTAGGTCATCTACCCTTGAGACTTTCTCCATGCTGCCTAAAACTTCAACGAAGGCTACTACGTCGAATGCCCACCATGGGAGACCCAATGCAAGCTGCTGCCGACCAAGATGACTCCCAAAAATGGGATTGGCCCCCACAAATCTCCCCATCATGACCAATTTGGGGGAGAAGCTTGAACTGTAGTCTCTTTATAGGTGTCGAAAACATCTTCAATAAATCGAACACGTTTCTTCACGACAGATGATGTGGCACTTCCATTTTCTTCACTCAATCTCAGGCTGACTAAAGTCCCCATCAAATGATACAACCCTTGAGACTCATTCTCAATAAGCATCGTTTCATTTCCACGCAAGACTTCCAACACTCCACCTACTATGGAAATATTGAACCCTTCTACATCGAGCCTACTTAATGATATCAAGTTCTGTCTCATCCTCGGAACAAATTTCACATCATCCAATTTACGGACTTCTCCATCGGGTGTCTTCAATTTCACCGTCCCGACACCTCGAACCTCACATGTTGACTCATCACCAAGTCTCACTGAGTCTCGCACCTGCTGAAAAGTATCAAATGTACCTCTCTTCATACATATGTGTGCCTAGATCCCTGAATCCAAAACTCATCCTTCTTCCTTTATATTTTGATCTCGCACATTCTTCCTCTTTAGAAATCGGCATTCCCGCTTCATGTGCCCATATCTTTTGTATTAATGACACTGCACTTCTCCCCATTCAACTTGTTCATCTGAGTGCATGCTTCCTATTTTCACACAGATTTCATCATTTGCTGATAATCCTATAATGTTCACATCCTCATCTTCAACTTTCTTCTTTCGAGAAACATACCGTTTTCACTCTCCACAATCACTTTTATAATGACACTTCTTCTCACACCATAAACATGTTATTTCACTAGGATCACACCCCCTGGATTTTGGTCTCCATTATTTACCTCCTGACTATTGATGTCGGCTCCTTCTATGTTTATTATCTCACATCACCATGATTTTCTCGCCTGAATGTGTCACGGGTCTTTGAAATGCCTCTGAATCTTGATGTGACGACATCACCTCGTCCAGCTTCAATATCTCCTTCCCCATGAGCAATGTAGTCACAAGCCCATGAAATGAGCTTGGTAGGGATGACAAAAGAAAAAGTTCTTTATCTTCATCTCCAACTATCACACCGAGCCCCAATGACTGCGTCAGGATCTTGTTGAATTCGTTGGTGTGATCCAACAAAATTTTCCCATCATCCATTCACAACTGGTACAGTTTCTTTTTTAAGAAAAACTTATTGGTCAGAAACTTCTCCATATACCGCTACTCCAACTTCTTCTAGATCTCCTCCGGTGATGTCTTGTCCAACATCGAGTATTTTACCTCATTCTCCAGACATAGTCGAATTGTGCTGACGACCCGCATCTCGAGCTCTTCCCAATCATCGACACTAGTTGTCTCAGGATTTTCTCCGATCAAAGGTACGATCATGCCCTGCTTCCCCAAAATATCTTTCACCATGATTTTCATACAAGCCAAAATTATTTTGATGATCGAACTTCTTGATCTCAAATCTTGTTTGTGCTCCGCCACCAGCCATCGTTGATATCTCAAAAACCGATCACCACCGTCGATGTCACAACTCTTAGTCACCACCTGATTGAGTGCTAATTTTTAAAAATTAACCATTCAAATGCGTCTGTAATGGTCGAAATAGTCGAAATCGAATCCTGGATCGTTGAAATCGGACACCAATTGACCGAGATATGGTCAAAACACGTTCAACGGTCCAGATCACCCACTGACGTGGTGCTGACATGGCATGTTGGAGTTCATGCTGGAAACTTGCTGGAATTTTCTTCGGCGGCATGAACAATGTCGTCTTCTCCTGCACAGGGGTACTGTTCACCCGCAGGTTTGAACAAACTTTGACCGAGCCTACCGGGCTCGTTTCAACTTCGTTTTCATCACCGCTTGCGCAGTTGGAATCTTCTCGCCATCCCCATCCCGAATATATGCTCAGAAAACTTTTCTGGCCACTTTCAATTTTCCGATCACCGGAAAAATCATCATCGCCTCACTGGTTCACTTCAGTTTTCTCCGAATCACCTCTAATACCACTTATTGGGGCATAGAGGAGGTGCATGGTACCTCAAACACACAAAATAAGAAGCAAACATAGCAACACGATGAATTTTACGTGGTTCAGCTATTTGCCTACATCCACGGGAGAAAACAGTGGGCGTTTTATTCTCTCTGTTCTTTTTAGAGAATCACTCAAGGATTACAAATACATACACATATCTCACAAATACACCCTCTTCCAAACAATGGGATTGGATCCGGTTAAATATAGAAGGTAAATTCATCCTTCTCCTTCGGTTGTTGGAGGGTAGCTCATCTACCCTTGAGGCTTCCTCCATGCTGCCTAAAACTTCAACAAAGGATGCTGCGTCAATTGCCCACCATTAGAGACCCACTACAGTCTGCTACCGACTATGATGACTCCCAAAAATGGGAGTGGCCCCCAGACACTGCTCTGCACCACTCTTCATTGTCCACCTCCCCTTAGTCGAACCCAACACCCCCTTATTCCCCCATCTACTCGAAACCCCCCATTTTTCTTTTTTGCTTTTTTATTGTATCTATTCTAATTATATTTAATTATATATATTTATATAATATATAATAATTAATTTAATTAATATATATATATAATAATATTAATAGTTTTTTTGTATTAAATATATATCTTAGAATACTTGTACATATTATATTTAATATAAAATTTTTTAATAGTTAATAATAATTTTTAATTCTTTTATTTGAAAACAATTCATTTTTTTATTATAAATAATTATTTTACTTTTAATTATAAATATTAGATTTTTTATTTAATTTTATATGACTTTAATATTTATATGTATCTAAATATATGTACATATTTTAATATATTAATATAATACTTGTAATATGTAGTTCAATTTTCATTATTTACTTGTATTTTTGTTTATTTTTATTACTTGTTATTAATTAAAATTTTCATTTCTTTTCTCCACCTTTTTCTTTTTTTATTTATTATAATATAAAATTTAATAATAATAACATGTATATTAAAGTATTTATATTTAATTCTAATAATTATTATATTTAAATTTTGTTTTTTTCCTATTTTATGGGGGGATTGTGGCTCTTGGCGGGACATTTCATTCGGTTATAGAGAATTAGCTTTAGTGACAGTTGGAGAGGAGATAACATGATAAAAGTGTCAGTTGTAGGCCGGGGAGGACTTTCGGATGATTCTAGATACTTACTTGAGCATAAGTAGGAGGGGATCGCCATATAGACTGATGACTTATCGTCTGAATTCCATCCACGACATCCATAAATCACACATCACTACTATAATTATCACTTGGTGAATATCATACTTCTACACACCTTATATATCTAATAACATCCATTCAAGATGTACAGATTCACCCCCATGCCTATATCCTCAAGAATCATATTCTTGGAGCAAGCCATTTCGATTCTAGATTCCCAGGGTGGGAGATCTGGAGAGCACCTCATCACCACCATCATGTAGCAGACATAGGAGATTGATGATTTCTGGAGATCACGTTGGGAGACGAAACATTTTATTTCTCTTGATCTATTTTCCTGTAATTTCCATCAAAATGATCATCTTTGGTTTCATTTTTATAAAAATTTTGTTTCCAACAATGATCTCAAGCTAATCATCCTTGGTGGAACAGGTTGGCCGGTTAGATCTATTTTTCTCTTCTTTATGCACTCTTCTTATGATGGATATCACTCTCTCTCACACACATTTTCTAGATTGTCCTATTTTCAAAACTACATGATTACAAGAAAACCAGTCTTTCTTGATTCTTAATTCAAACAATTTTATATATGATGGTTTAACTGAAAATTAAATCAAACTCAAGAGAGATATAGTCACTGATTTCAAAAGAAAATTTCAACTCAGTGACTTTAGATTTTTCTCATTTTTTGATTGAATGATTTCTTCAGTTGAAATAAATGTTGAGATTATTTTGTAATACGTTGAGCAGATGAAAAATCTAGCTACCTAATTTCAATTAGATCAGGACTCTTCGATTTAAGTGCATGAAAAAGGGAGATCATACTGTAGTAAGCAACTGATTTCATCCTCATCATTATTTTGATTGTTCAAACTTGTTTTCTCTACTTATTTGTCTTCATTTTCTTTATATCTTCATATTTTCTCTACTTATACTCGATCACTCACGTTCACTTTCTCACACACAAACATTCATTTACTTCACATTTTCACAGTCATCACCACCACTGTTCATTTGTTTTAGTGTGTTTTTACTCTTTTTCTTGTTGGTCACTAAGCACAAAATCAGCCCCTCCATGTGGTTCAACCCTATCTTAACACATTACAAGGTAGTAACTAGGTTTATAAATTTCTAATTTATGCTCATGATTAATGATGCATGACGTTCTTCTGTCTTCATTATAAATTCTCCCAAGTGATTTTAACAACACATACCACGAGATTGGAACTTCATTTTCTTACCTATGGATTTCTTTGTTGCATGTTTCCCCCATTGTATTGCATCCTGACCACTTCTTACTTTCATCATCATGAGGCGTGTAAGAGTTAAAAAACTCTATATCAACCTTTTTAGCACAATTACCTACTTTATTATTGCTTTTAAATTCTCAAAAAACCAAATCTATATGAATAATTGGTTTCAATCCTGATTAAAACCAATTTATTTTTCAATCCGTGTCCCGAATAAAATCAAACACATAACTGGACAATATTTTTATATTTCCTTTATATGGATATTTGAAATCCTCATCATTTTGCCTCAATTCTATAATTTTTTCTCATTTAGAGTCGGAAAACCTTTAGAAATTTTACTTGAAGGAAAAGATCATTGAATTTTTCCCACTACATGTCATCAAGATCATATTTCCCTATAGTATTATTACCCAATTACCACCATAGATTGGCATTAAACTTAAAAAGATAAACATCAGGGGTTACCTTTTTAAATTCCAAACATTCCATGAAATCAAATATCTTTTCGAAATAATTAATCCATCCTTTTTCTACCACTATGTCAGATGATCTTGTGAATGAGGGTGAAGTTTCATCATGAAATGATCCACAAAATACGTGTTCCTCTAGGAACATCAAGTTCCCATATAGAATGGATACCACCCCCATTGATTTCTTGTGTGAAATTATCCATCACTACAAAAAAACTATTCTGATCTGATTCTAACCATCTCAGGATGCTTATTTAGAAAGATATCTTCCACTTGGTTACTTTCAACTACCGCTCCCATGTTTCCTCTATAGGAAACCATTCTAAATAGACATATTTTAGATGAATAAACAAGGTAATATTTATTTTATATAACATTTTAACATTACCATAGCGTAAAATATTTAAAGGGAGTGATATAATGTTACCATAATCTCTAAATAAATCTAAACTGTCATTTGATACCAACTATAAAGCCCCAACCTTAAACCTTATCATGATTTTTATTATTGAATTTACTTTTTCCACTTTTAGGATATTTTCCGGTATAAAATTTCATATAGTTATGCCATAACACATAAATAAAAATATGATCAAATACAAAGTGGATACTTTATATTTGTGTCCATTTTTTTCACATAATATGGAACTTTTAAAATAAATCATAAAATATTTTATGAAATATCATCTTGACTTTCAACGTGAATAATTACAATAAATTAATCATACTTAAGTCCTATGAAGAAACATAAAAATGTGGGATGGGCATAAAAATCATAGAAAGGGACATAAAATGAAAGAAACCAGTAGTCTATTGATAAAAATTAAAATCCATTAAAACATTATCATAAATTATTACTTTCACCAATAAAAATTATTGAATTCATTCCATAGAAAATAATCTCATTTATTACCCTTTTTGTAATCCTATGATTTCTATAAAACCCATATAATGAATAGAAAACACATAGAGGTATCATAGTACATCATATACTTGTCACTCTTATAAATGGGAAAACCATGCGATTGATATACATACACATCACTCTTACAAATGGAATAGTCATAAGGCTTACTTCTATAACCAATTCATTGGAGGGATATCATGGATCAACCCATCATTGGTTTATCATAGAATCACTTATTCTTGGTTTGTCATAGAACCACCCATCATTGGTATACCACAGAACCACCCGTCAAATTTCTATGTATCATTATATAATCGTAACGCATGAAAGAATGAATATTTTAACATGTCACTCATAATATTTAATTTTCACTCTTAAGAAAACATTTCAAGTAATTTAAATAATCCATACATTTTCAAAAACCATTTTCAATAACAAAACTCTCAGAAAATGAAAATAGGGGTTTTTTATTTTAAAAACAAGAACGCTTATAGAGGAATCCAAATAAAAAAATAGGCATAAAATTTACATTACAATAATTTTGTATACATATAAATAAATATGTAAAATAATATAAATAATATTTATATGGAGTAAAATATTTTGAAATTAAATATTTAAACATTTAAAAAGTTATTTTTAAATCAAAGTTTCCCATACCAATTTTAAAAATTTGAATCATAAGTCCCATGAAGAAATAAAATTTAAAAAACCTTAAATAACATAAGAATAAATAAATTCATGATATAAAATTTAAAATTTTTAGAATATACACCTCATTGAAGAAGGAGTATGTACAACATCATAGTATGTCTCAATGAATAAATATTGAGAGGAAATATCTTACCTTGAGTCTGATTTGTCACATTATCTTTATCTTCCTAAATAATACAATTATGTTAATTATTTACTTTCTTGAAAACCTTTTCAAATTTTATCATTATTTTTATTCCTATTTTTCTATTTTTGTATACAACTACTTAAATGGTCAAGTTTATGTCAGGTGTTTTGACCACGTACAGTTTATGTGTAAAAAATGAATTCGGTAGGTCAACTATGGTCAAAGGGGTCATTGTTAATGAATCTACTAAATAATAATCATGAAATAATTATCATCTTTATACCTCAATTATAGTTTTAAATAAAATCATATATTATGGTTATAAAAAATGAACCAATGTTATAATCATAGAGATAGTAGGTCATATGCATGCATGAGTAACTTTCCTAATTTTCAACAATAATTATGAAATGAAGATAAGTAACATTTATCATTCCAAAATGATCATTATATCATGAATACCATATTATTTATTCCTATATACTTATATAAATCATTATTTTTATGTAAAATTAATTACATCACTTCGAGGATGCGGTAATCCACACGTCCATGAATGACATTATCATTTTTTGAGTGAAATGGTAATATATAAAATTATATGTATTATATTTCCAGAAAGGTAATTATGTCATAAATATCATAAACATGTTATTTATTAAAAATATTTTTATTAAACCCATTCTTAACACATTTAATTTAAATTTTGAATGTATCACTTCATATTGATTTGGTGGTAGTCCAAACGTCCACAAATTATGTTATAATATTCCTAAAAAATAGAAACAATGAAGATATGCATATATAAAAAGTATAGACGTATGAATTTTTTAGAAATATAATATATATCATATATAAAAAGTTTTTTCATCCTAATTCCCAACCATGGTAGTCAGTAAAGTAAAAATGAATTACATTATTTCATGAGACAGTAGTCCGTTATACACACGAATGGTGATTTCATCACCTATTTGATGAAAGTGTGTGTATGAGTATCTAAAAAACTTATCATATCACCATAAATGTATATTTAATCTACCCAAGTCATTATATAATCATGATATAAAATGAAATTAAGGTATTTTAGAAGGAAACAAAATAAAAATGCATGTTGATGAACGTTACATCTTCATAGGGTGACTCTTTTTTGTTTTCACCAAAAGACTTATTGGATGGATTTCTACCCAAAGTGATGCTTATAGGGAGAGTGGTGGAATTTTGGGAGATTATTTTTTCAGGTATTAGATGATAAAAAATGACCGAGATGTGTGAATATGTGAGGAGGGTGAGTTCCTTTTTATACTCGAGGGGGAGTGACATTCTTGTACATAAATAATAGTAAACACTATTGAGAGGTATCCCTTACATCACGTGACTAGAATACTGATACAATTTCTATAAAAGGTAGTATGTGGTATAAATATTGACATAAATGGGTTTTATAGAAGTTTCTAGGTCATTGTAAACTTAATATTTATGTTTAACCATTAAGTAAACACATTTTTACCTTAATCACTGTAATTAATTTTCATTGCTTTCAATAATTTTTTTGTTCAAAAACTATGATAAAATTATTATAAATTATAAATTATAAATTATTCTTACTATAAATATGGAATAAAGTTTTCCAAATTCTTATCACATGAGTGGATGAAATTAATTTAAAATTAATCCCACAGACCGGGTGACAAAACAGGTTTTTAATGTGAATATGTTCAAAAGTTGTATAAGTTTTTATATTCAATTTCAATGTGAAAATGATCCAAATTAACTGAATTGTATTAATATATGTAAAATTGAACTAATTACAGTTTAAAAAAAATTAAAAACATAATTTAAATATATAAATAAATTAGTTGAAAATGGATTTTTCAATTAAAAACCATTGTTTTTTACTATCCATAAATATATAAAAACATCTTAGAAAAATACCAAAAAATAAAAAAAATTAATTGAGATATTTAAATTTTAAAAATGATTTTTATTTTTTAATATAAAATGTATAAAAGTGTTACAAATTATTTTTAAATCAATTTCTCTCTTAAAATACGATAAAACTTTTTTTTAGAAAATTAGTGCTTTATGCATAAAATTGAACTTATTCTTATCTTATGCCATTAAAATATATTGGATGAGTGTAAAACCATTTTATAAACATGTATAAACATAATATATTTAGTACTATTCATTTTCACTGATAAAAAAATCAGTGATAAAAAACCATATTAAAAAATAATATTAAAAGTATATTATTGTTTGGTATAACTCAATCTTGTATACAACACCAAATTTCAGTGAAACTCATTATTTCGTGTCATGTATGCTTTGGGAAACAGTGTCTCATTAATTTAAAATTATTATCTAATTCATAAATGTTAATAAAAATGAGAAAACTTATTATATCACTATATGGGATGTTATATTGGTACTTAAAATTATTAACAAAATGTTTTTATGAAATTTGAGTTTATTTCTCTCTTCGATAAAAATTCATTTTTATTCTAAAATAATATATTAAAAAAAATTTACAAAATGTTTTAACATTATAAAATTGATTTAATAAAAACATTATTACCCACTTTTGATCTTTTACAATAACTATATGAAATGAATCTTCATTTCATTTTCAAAACAAGGAGGTTTTTTAACCTATTTACTATGAAATAGTAATGTTCTTTTTAACTTATATGAAAGATGGGTAACTACCAACCATCATGACAGTCATTTACTTGAATATTCCTTTTTAGGTTTATGATAATATTTTTAAATATTTGTTTCCTATTATTTTGGAAATTCATAATTTTTAAATGTGATTTTCAATAAAAGGGATATTGAAAATATTTTATAAAGTTTATAATTTTAAAATAAAATGGAATATTTTCAATGAAAGGTTATTTTACTCAAGAAATATTCCAAGAAATATTTCAAAATCATTTTACATACATGAAGACCTCTTTTGATATTACTTAATCTTTAATGGGGATATAATGCAATTGACCCATCCTTAATATTTATTCAGATGGTTTATGATTAGTTTGACTGGGGAAGTACTATATTGATATCATTTATTTTACTCTAGAAAGGTTATGAATATTTTTATTAGTTGGGAAAATTATTTTAATTTCATATGATTGATTAAATACGAATGTTTATGTGGATTATATTGCACTTCATTCATATGAAGAACGCATTGTACTTAAAATGTGACAAATGAGGCCCACTATAGTCACTCGATGCATCATTAGATCTCATAATAAAAACTATATTGGGTTACCTTTCCCATTTATATATATGTATTGGAATAGGGCCTCAATTATATTAGATATATTGAAACAGGGCTTCAATAGTATGTTTTAGATGTCCAGCATAATGCATTTCATCATTAAGAATTTAGTTATTGATATTCTATGTGATTATTTGATTAGTTATAATATCAATGATAAATTATTATAATTAGGTGATTATTTATATGAAATTATTTGATCATTATTCATTCCTTACATAATAAGCTCATGATATTTATTATATAGATTGTGTTTCAATTATTTACCATTTCGTACTGATTATGCCTTATTTATTCATAGCTTTAGCTTTAATCTTACCCTTAATGAGAAATTGAACTCTCCCCTTTCTTATTTTTTATTCACCCCAGGATAATTGGAAGTGTTTTTTGATTGATATGTTGGGATACTCAATGAGTAAAAATTTAATTCTCAAACAAAATACTTTTTGTATTTTAGGTTTTCAAATGTAATGATATTTTCAAGTATGTATCTAGTTTACCAGGACTACTAAACTATTAGGTCCTTCATGATGAAATTACTTTTATCTTCTACCAATGTAATAAAGTAGATAATTAATCTAGGTTATTGAGGTTGATGGTGCTATAATTGGTATTAGAGTATGTTTAGTAGAAACTTTGGGAACTCTATATAGGAAAATAAAGATTAGGGAACATAACCTAATATATACATAGAAGATATTTATAGAATAACATACTACTGTTTTTATAAGGAAGATAATATATGGGTTTTCTAGAAAATTCTTCCCTAAAAAAATACTATAAGATGGTATGGTTATAGAATAGATGTACCAATGTGTAATAACTCTAAAAAGGAACATTGAGCATGACTTGATCATCAAATGGTTCACAAAAATGTGCCTTACTATATGCCTTGTTTGAAACTTTAGGGCTATATTCATAGGATAATTCACATTTTCTATACAAACCATTATGAAGGATTTTACAATAATGATAACCCTAAATAAAAAACGATTATGATTATGATATTAGGTATGCGTAAATTTTTAAATTTATGTAAAGAATTAAACTTGTTTTTTGGATTATACATTATGAGTAATAATGATATGACATAATATAGTGTATTCCATCATTTATAAATGGAATCTAGTTAAAGTAATGACAACTTCATCAATACACATAACTGAAAGAGTGATAATGATCATTACTTTTATTGTATTGTGACAATATTTTAAAGAGAACTAGTCTCCAAAATATTAGCATTATATAAGGACATAGTATCATGCTATTACAAAAAAAGAGAAATAATTATCTAAGTATAATGGATTAAAAGGAAATAAAGATAAGAATAGGATTATGGATAAAAAGATAAATAAATGGATTAAGAAAAAGAATGACTTTCTAACATGTGATAATTTTCGAAAGAAACACCCTAGTAATTTTTTAAAGGGAATGGGGGGTTTTCTACAAGTTTGGAACGAAAGGCCACCACAATAATGATTTAAAGGGAGAGAAAAAACGTTTTCAGTGTTTAATGTTTCAACTATAAGGATAAGGGAAACTACAAAAATAAATTCCCCAAGTATCAAAAGAATATACCTCAAAATGAGATAGTAGATCAGGGTCCAGTTTGTTCTATTAACATTTATGAAGTGGAATGATTAATGTTCTTATTTTTGGATTCAATAATTATATCACTTGAGTATTTTATCAATGATATCCTAGTTATAGGAATTATTAAATTTATAAGTATATTACTTTAGTACTATTAATTTGAAGATTTAAAATCATGTCTTGAATGGTACCAATAAAAACTATTCAATGGAAAGTGTAACTTTTTGGAGAACACTTTATTGAAGGAAATATAACCCTGAATATGTTTCTAATCTTCATATAATGATGTTGGGATAAAGAGATGATTTACATGGTTAAAGTAAATTGGATAGTACAGAATGAATTAGAATGTATTAATGATTTGTTGACAATGTGGTGTATGGTATCATTGATGGATTAAACAAAAAATTAGGATTTAATGACTACATTGCATAATATATGTTTTATTTATGTAATTATGAAGTATTCATTTTTTAAATAAGGTTTTATGGTAATTTAGGTTACTAACATGTTCTGAGAGAATACATGATGAAGATATTCACATGTTTGGTATGTAATGATTCAAGAATTACATCATGTTGTTTGGGAGATTATTGATAAGTTCATTTTTAATTGTTTTGACCTTCACTCTACAGTTTTGGATTTAATATTTTAGAAGTATTAAAAGGTTAAGAATTTATGAAATGGTTTAAATTGAACTTTGTGTGAGGTTTTGAGAATTAATGTATTACTTCACCTTGTGAAGATTTATATATATTGTATAACCATTTCAACCCATTTGTTTATAATAATAACTTGGGATTTAAGGAATGACTTATCATTAAATTATGTATCTAACAATCCATTAAAAGTGAATTTTAGTGATTTAGGTGAAACAATTATTAATTGGATATTCATTTTTTTGGCATAAGTGATGAATTAGAAACTGATCAATGCATAACCAAAGGATAAAATTTATCATATGGAATATAAATGTATCAATTAAGTATATTTTCTTATATTTTTATATGGTAAAATAATTCATTACCTCTAGGAAAAGGATATTGAAACAAAATATAATCATAATAACTTCTTTTAAGTTGAACATATGGTCTTTTAAATCATCAAATATTTAAGGTTTTTATGATATTAACTATCCATTAATCATCCATTTTCTTGTGATTAATGAATTATATTACTCTCTGTAATTATTTACACTCTTATTCCATTTACATATATTCACTTCACCAATGTTCTCCTACATATTAATATAGTTATGTTCTATTATATAGGAATTGTTTACTCACCTTTCTCTCATATTAAAATGATATTTTATTAACAAATTTTACAATGCGGTTTTTTGATGAATAAATTTTCAAATTTCATTCCCTTGATTAATTAGATCATTACTAAATTGTGATGATAGAATTTATTTAATGGGTTCAAATTTTACACCCTGGGATTTTAAAATATGAACTTCATATTTGATAGCATATATGACATGAAACACCAAGCATAGAATGGAATATAACATCATGAGACATTATGATTTTTTTCCTATATAAATTCAATCTCTTCGGTAGCTTCAAATAAAAACATCAATGGGTTTGAATGGAATGAAATTCTCTATTAAAAATTATTATTCAATTATTACCACTAGAAACTATCCATTAAATTGGTAAGTATGAATAAAAATAAAAAAATTATGAATGTTTTATGCATTAAACATGTATAAAATAAATTTATTGGTTATTTATGATTATAAATAAAATAAGAAAGATTTGAATGATAATGAAATTTTTTTTGAAACACTGTATTTTTCTGAAAGGCAGATTATTAGTGCATTATGAACATAATTTACAATTATTTTTACCGATTTATGAATATTTATTTGAAAAAATAAACACTAATTTTTGAAATCAGAATATCAAAATTATCTTAGTGTGAATTATTCATATTTTTTTTTGAAAAGATTCATTTTTTGATGAGTAGTGAAAAAGACTGAATTTTAATTGAAAATTGCCTTCTCATTTAAATTATTTATAATGTTAAATTATATTTTGATTTTTTAATGTAATATTATTTTAATAATACATATATTAATAAAATTTTGGCCATTTAATTCAGCTTTCTATTAAAATTTGATATAAAAAACATTGTAAAATTTTGAACATTTTCTTTTTAAAAACCTAAAGGATGAATTTTAATTTAAAATTTTACACTTATATGAATTGAATTTAAAAAATGGATTCCATATTTCAAATCAGCATAATTTATATTATCCAATAATGTAAAATTATTTTTTTACATTAATGAATAGTAGTAAAAAATATTTACTATAGTTAAGGTAAAAATGGATTTGTCAGGGGTTAAACTAATAAGAAAATGGTAAATGGCCTAAAAACTTACCTAAAATATATTTTATTGATTTATTTTGACCCTATGATTTCTAATTATCTATATTAAACCATTTTTTACACTTTTTTAATCTTAAAAACATGGGTACACCTATTTCTTTAAAAATATTTCAAGTGTTCTACTCACCTCAATTATAAAAGGCCACCACTTTCATCTCTTATTCACAAATTAAAAACCTTTTTCATTAAAAACATACCAAAAAAACATAAAAAAATCCATACTATTATTATGGAAGCTATATATTTGGAATAAATCCATCTTAGGAAGGCTTTTGGTAAAAACTTAATGAGGTTACCTGAAGAAGAGGTAAAATGTTTCAATGAGATTTATTATTTTATTTCTTTCTCAAACCAATTAAATTATTATTGAAACATTAATATATAATAAAAAAGTATCTTCCATATAAAGATATGTAATTATGTAATTTTAATGACATAGAACCATCCCCACTTCCATAACATGGGTTATGAAATCATTATTCGTGTGTACGATGGACTGTCACCTGGAGAACCAATGGAATTTTCATTCCATTTCCCCCTCTCAAAGTTGGTTAAATTGATGGGTATAAAGTAAATATATGATTTTTATAACATAATTAAACCTCTTTAGTCATTATATCATAAATTCCTTTTGGATTTCCATTCCATAGTGTATATGATAAAGTTGTTTGTGTATACGACGAACTATCGCCTCGCCAAGAGATGTGATTCTCTTTTCCCTAATGTTTTACATAGAAGGTTATAAGGTTTATTGTAATGAATATATGTAATATTAATGACATAATTTTTATATTATTGACATCTTTTGAAAAAATTTAGGGTCAATCCCCATTTATTGAAATATAAAATTGATAGAACCTCTTTTAGAATTTGGAAAGATGAAACTCTTTACAAAAAAGGACAAAAGCCTAAAATAAGCAAAATATAAAAAGGTAAAAATTATCACGCAAGTCCAAATAAAGAAAACATCAAAGAAGCACTAGAAAAGCCTCATTTCCCCCTCACCAAATAGTGAAATAACGGAATCAATACGATATTTTGTGTTACCCCTTTTTTCAAGATTAAATTCATGACATAATTTTCATTCTAAAATTATAATATTTTCTTTTCTTTATTACACTGAAAAATGATATTGTCATCGAGTATGTGTAGACCACCAAATTCGTCAAGCAATATGAACCTCTTTTCATCACCATAATACATGGATGATATATATTAATATATTTAATGAAATAATATATATATATATATATATATTATATTATTATATTTTTTAAAGATAAAATAATAATTAACTTCTTTCTATAATTATCATTCCAAAAATAGAAATGTTACTTTTGTTTACATATGGCATACCATCTCCATGATTGTAACACACATCATTTTTCATACTCAACTTCCATGATTTGTTTTGAAATAACAATTGATGTATAAATATGATAATTATGTCATTATTATTATCATTTACATGTCTATATAATGGCCTCCTTAAACATTGTCAACCTACCAAAGTCATTTTTGACACATAAACTAAATATCGTCAAAACATCTGATGTAAACCTAATTGGTAAAGTAATCATATATAACAAGGTAATAAGTGAAATTAGTAATAATAAAATTTATAAACTATCTTAATAAATTACATAATTAAAGTAAATTTATTATTCAGGAAGAAAAATAACATTCATGATGACTCATACTCAAGGTAAGTGTTTCTCATCTAAATTTTACTTCGGCAAGACAAGTTCCATTCTCACCACTTATTTCTTTTGTGTGGTGTATATAATTCCCTTTTTTATTTTTTTTAATGAATTAGTTTATATCCCTAGTATTTAATGTTTTATTAAATGTTATTTATTTCATGGGGATTATGATTCAAAAGATACAAAAGTGGTAGGGGTTTATTTTATAATCTTATCATTATCGATATTGTTTTGTATATCCCTTGGTGGAATTATTTGATATTTTTTTTATAAAATCAATTTATTTTCTTCTACTCTAAATATTAATGAAATTTTTCAAGTAATATTACATTTTTAACTCTCATTGGAATGTAAAATTATTTAAAACATGTTTTTAAGAAAATCCAAATTTATTTTTTTTTCGGCCAAAAATCCCATTTTTCCAAAACCATGTTTTCTAAATATTTTTAAAAAATTATGTAACATTTTCCAAATGATGTATTAAAAACCCTTTTTATCCGTGTATTACTTTTAAAAAAATTGAATGGATTCTTCTTATTTTATTTTAAAAATAAAAATTTCAAAACTTTTTAGAGTATAAAGGAATGTTCATTTTAACTTATATGGCATGTATGGAATTACCTATCATCCTGACCATTATGTATTTTCATCTTAATTTTCATGTTTATAAGGTTATTTTTAAATAAAAAATTTTACAATTATTTTTGAAATTCATAGTTTTTAAAAGACGTTTTCAGAGAAAATAAATTTTACAATATTTTATAAATTTTATAAATTTTATTGTTTTAAAATATAATAGATGATTTTAAATTAATGATTATTTTCCTTAATAAATGTTCCAAGTGATATTTAAAAATTATTTTCCATCTATAAAGACATCCATTAATGTAACTTATGATTTAATGGGTATATACTCCAACGATTTTATCCTTTTTATTCTTTCGGATGGTTTCTAATTAGTTAACATGGAAAGTAATAGGTTGGTAACATTAATTTTACTATAGATAGTTTATTACTGTGTTTATTAATTATGGAAAGTATTTAAATTTCATATTAAATTTTAAATAAAAAAACTTATGTGGATTATGTTTCACCCCTTCATATATGGAAATCATTCGACTTATTAACTGATGGGTGAGACCCATTATAGCCTCCATTGCATAAGCAAGTCTCATGAGATAAACTAGATTGGGTTTTGGATGAGGCCTTACCCATTCAAATAATTGTATTGTAAAAGGCTTCTATGGTATTAACTATCTTGGAACAAGAATACAAAGGTATATTTAATATTTCCATCATTATGCATTCAATCTTTATAAATTTAGTTATTGATATTCCATGTGATTATTTGATTAGTTAGAATATCCATGGCAATGTTTCCTGATCATGTGATAATTTATATGGAATTATTTGATCATATTTTATTTATACCATATTATGCTAATGTTGTTGATTAAATGAAATGTGTTTTAGTTATTTATCGAATATGACTTATTAATTCATAGCTTATATTATTTTCTTACCCTTACTAAGCATCTGAGATCACCCCTTCATTGATTATTATTCTCCATAGAATACCAAGATGTGTTTTTTGATTTATATGTTAGGATACTCTCTGAGGAATAATGGAATTATCAGTGAAAATAAATTGTGCATTTTATGTTTTCAATTGAAATGAATATTTCAACTATGTATCTATTTTACTAACACTACTAAAATATTTGGTCCTTTAGTATTCAATTCCTTATATATCATGCGAATGTAATAAAGTAAACATTAGATTTCAGTTACTGTGGTATTGGTCACTACAATTCCCTATTAATGACCTATCAGGTCATGTTTTTATATCATACGCAGTATCGCCTAATAGCAGTCCTCTCTTAAAAAGTGATGAAATTCAAAATAGGGTAAAGTATAGTCAACATGAGTCTAAGTAGTCAACCTCCACCGGGGGCTAGTTGCACCTAGAAGAAGGATCTATATGAGAATCACTATATATTTAATGAGTTTTTGAACCAAATGGAATACTTAAGTCAATAAATCTCGCTAATACATGTCCTATTGAGGATTTAATTCACCCGAAAACTATGAGGTCTCTAGAATGAAATGCATGAATCACATCAAGACTATGTGTGGTCTCATAGTTCTATAAAAGTACTACCATATATAAAATAGTTGGAGGATTCCCTATATTCACACGAGTTTTGGGATCTTACCACTTCTCATTGGGAGGATATTCCTCTTACTCAGATCCCAAAAAAGTCTACTCATCACTTAAAAAATCGGGGATTGGAAACTAGATCACTAGAATGCACTCATCAAAACCTTCTTTCTAAATCAATGTTGAATTTCTATGGTCTAAAATCCTATATCTAATAAGATAAATTCACATTTATTAATGTATATCTAGCTTACCTAACTCATTGAGGATTTTAGAAAAATCATAATTATCATGATAAATGATTCATATACTATCTAGTATGAAATATTCCTTAGTGTTTTGATCCCAATAACCATGATTTAGAGTTTTAAAGAAAGGATACATCTGTTATATGCACCTACACTTGTTTTCCTGGCATGTTAACTAAACTCAAAGCACCTTCAAACTATTTCATTATGTTCATAATCAAAACCTCACTATAATTTTTTATATATCATTAAGAAAAACCACTCTGATAACACTTTTTGTTTTCCAAACCACCGATACCCTACTTAGACTAGTGGTAAACTGGGTGTTCCACCCAATGCCTACATCTAATAGGCCATGGGTAGGTGATGATCTCTATGGATTCATATCACTCATATAGAATTTATTAGCATAATAAAACCATAAAAATTAACATATCATAATAATGTAATATATTAGCTCAATACTATGAATTTCAATCAACTACAATATAAAATATATGTGAGAAACCTTAAACATCCATGATAGCACAACATGTGAAATAATATAAATGAGGTATTTTGACACCCTGATGTCACTTTATTATATTATTTTTGTTCAATTAATGAATTTATTATTATTGGTAAAGCCTATGACTAATTTTTTTAAAAAAATTAAGATGTTTTCTTGGATTTAGGTCAAATCATTATTCGTATGTGGTTAGTAGAGACTATGAATCACTTTCCTACATATTGGAATACTGGTAGTATTTATGAAAATTTAGAAATATTTTTTAGATAAATCATACATATGGTTAGTATAAACTATATGGATTAATCTTATTTGTAGAATTTCTAGTTCATTGGAGGTATACAGTTAGAAAAATATATTGGTAAACTTTTTATAGTAATATTAAATAGGTTCCTAACCATTAAATTATTGAGAATTGACTTCATTACCTTTGTTGGGTTATAGCATGATTTGGTAACTGATGTTTCCAAATCATGTGGATATTACTAAGTGATTCAGTAGCTCTCACATAGTTAGTGTATGATTTAGAAGATATTTTCTAAAAACTTTATAGTCATACAATATTTATAACATTATTAAACTATTATTATTCCCCTATCAAAATTAAAATTTCATTTGATATTGAATTTTTTCCTTACTTAAACATCTTAATCAGGAGATCCATATAGGAGACTCTCATCCCCTCCTTCTCAAGTTCATGGACTCTCTCTTTAATTTCTAGTGAGTTATATAATTTTATAGATCATTATACATATATTTTATTTATTTTATTCTCTTATTATCTTCTATTTATTTATTTTCTTATTTTTGTGGTTCTATGGTGGTCAATCCCAAGGATAAATGTTTGTTTAAAAAATTGAGTTTCATGATTTCCAAGGTCTATAAATTACTTATTTAGTCTTCAAATATCTATATTCATGTATTTATTAAATCTTCAAAATTCCTAGGATGGTGTTTCTATGTGATTACTTTTTCATAATAAACCTAGTGGTGCTCGTATTTTCCAATGTTTTTCTTCATTTAAATTTTCCATGTTATTGTAATCCTTGAAAAATATATATATTATTTCTAAAGTTTAATAATTTTATTTCTTAATATAAATGTGTTTTTATAGATTATGATAAATATATTATTAAAACAAAAACATATGTATATAAAATGTTTGAAAAAAAATCCAAAAAGGGTTTATTGAATGAAAAATTTTGTTTTTAGGGGTGTGTTATTTTCTAATGATTTTTAATGATAATTTTTAATAAACTAAAGTTTTGTTTTGTAATGTTTGGATGTATATGGTTAGTTTTGAATTATTATTGATCTAAATAAATTCATTCTCTAAATTTTATGTTACTTATATTTTGTTTGGACTCCATATTAGTGTATTGATGTATCAGTTTTGTTTAATGCTTACATATAGTATATTTGGGTGTGTTTATGTAAAAAGTGTGTTTCATTTTTGTTTAAATGAGATTTATATCATGACATGATTATTTAAATAAGGATATAATTCCATTAAATGTTGTATAGAAGCATTAAAGTCCATTTGGAATGTGTTTAGTGAATATTTATTACATGGACATCCATAAAATTCAATGAATTATAGGAAAAGAATTTTTAAATTATTTTTTATTTTAATTTCTAGATATATATTAATGTATTATTTTTAACTTTGTATAAATGTTTTTCATTAAAATTGAACAGTTGTGTAAGTAATCATTAATGATATATTTCCTATTAAATGTTTGTTACAATGTTAATTTTAATGGTTTGTGTAAGTTTTATATGAATCTTTATGTACCTTTGGTATCTCATACTAATATCGAATGCATGATATCACATGATGAGTCTTGTTTAGTGGATTTAAAATTTTTTTTTCTAATGTGGAATTATATATCCATTGTATTTATTTCCCAATATCACATTCTAGTGCATTGTAAATATTTGGCTATGAGATATCTTGTTTGTTTAACCCAGTACAAGTTCAAGGTATGGCATGGTAATCCATAGAAAGTTGATATATTTAAATTCCATCATAACATGGGAGATACCTTGTAATTCCAATATACAATTATATAGCACTTATATAGCACTAATTCATCTTGATCTGGTTTTTATAAGTATTGTTCTTTGTTTATTCTAGCTTCATATTTTTAACACATCTTTTGAGAACATGAATTCTCTTTATCAGATTATTATTTGATCTTCATCAATGTTTCATCACTAAAACCAAAAATATTAGCAATGAAAAGTACAGTTTTACTTATAATTATTTATTTATAATATTTATTATGATTTTTTTCTTCTCCATTTTCCAATATATCATAATGTTTATTGCTTTCCCTTTTTTATCTTATCATTAATTTTAAATGCATTCTTTAATCTAGTGTCACACAATGATAACTACTATTGATAATATTTATGTTTTTTTATATACTTACTAACTTGTTTTCTTATTTTCATATCTTACTTATTATTATTTACTTTTAGACATGATAACTTATATGGTGAATTTTGGGTTCCCACTTATGGTGTTTTTAGAAGGATTCTCAGAAAGGGTTTTGGAATGGTATTTTCTTCCCATAAAAGTTTCTAATGAAAAAATGAATTATTATTAATTATTAAAATGGGTATTTAAAATGGGTTTTTACTCATAAATTACAATTCATTCAAATTAAAATTATTATATTTATTTTTAAATAGAAAGGTGAGGTGATGTCCTTTGTTTTATATCAAAAAAATTCAAAATAAAGGCTTTCATATATTATATTTAAAATTTTCATTTATGGAATATATTATTAAAGAAATGGAATGGACTTTTTTGGTGAAATAATACTGGTAAGGTCTTCCTTGTACCATACTTATACCCCTCTTTGTCAGTAGACATGGTGTATTTTCCAAGTTAATAATTATGTTCTTTAGAAGATAGTACTTTTGGATTCTTTATCTCAGGTCTCTCATTGAGTGAATCATTTTAGTGATGTTGGCTAGTGATAGCTGGTCATGAGGTTATCATTGGTATCATGTTATGGATACTATTAGATTTTTTAGGATATTTGTTTATAAACCACTTAGACCAATCTATTATTTTTCTGACACTTATAATAGTATTACAATATCTCCATGATGTTATGTATAAATAAAGTTAGTTACTTATTTTTATTTATGCATTTTTTGACTTTTTTTACTTAAAACTAAATATTTGATTTTGTAATGTAAATCCATATTAAGGTTAATCATAAAGGATTCATGGTAAAATACTGCTATTTTATTGTCATTATTAAAGGAAAAAATCATTACAATGATGTATGTTTTGATTCTGTAACACCTTTTTTCCACTAATGGTGATTGGTAATTCACCTAAGGCCTTGTTGTGGGATAACTTGGGTGATGTGTTAGGTTGAACTAGGTTGGTTCTAGATTAAATAGTATTATATCCCTATTTTTAATTTGAAAAGTAATTCTTGATTAGAGATATTAATGTTATAACTCATGAGGTAGGTATGGGTAGACACTAGAAAAATCTTTCTTATTATGAGCCTTGAGTTACATTGAGTAATATAGTTGATATTCATGATTATAAATTTATTATTCATTTAATTTAGGTATATTTTGATTTTATTTCATGGTTTTCTTAACAATTTTGAAGTTATTTGGGTAATTTAGAAGTTATTAAATTTTTAGTGTAAAAATGGGAGGTGATGTGGAGGTGAAAGTTAACTTTCATGGCCTAGAAAACCCTGTGAAGACTATCTTAATGGTTTTGAGTAACTCTCATTAGAAGTTTCATATTTGGTGTATAGTTTGGGAAACAATGTGGCTAAATTATTCACATCTATAAACCCATTAATTGTATTTCTAAAGACCTTTAAATTTCTATATTTCTTTTGGTTATGTTTTTTTATTTGGGATGAATTAAAGAGATGTTTCATGATTCATTTTTTACATGGTTGAAATTTGTTGATATATAATTTTGAAAAAATTGGTTGAAGTGGAAAAATTTATATTTTTAAATCAAAAGATAAATTTTATAAGACATATTGATATATATATTAATTTTTTTTATATTTTAAAATTATAAAATGATCTTGGGGTTGAATTTTTAAATTATAACCCATTTATAAGTGTAGTTTTATGATTTTTAAGCCTTTCCATAATTATGTTTTGAATTACAGGTGGTTTTATTCTATTATTTCTTATTATGTTATGTTTTATACTATATATATATATATGATTTATTATTGTGAATTTTATTTTTAACCTGTTATTTGATCTAATTTGAGTTATTTGAAACATGAGTGTTTTTTATTAAGTTTTGTGTTATTTTTTTAATTATAATATGAATCTTAGAAAATTTTGGATGAATAATGGGTTTTTTAAATAATGGTATATTCATAAAATTAGAATAATACATCATTTAAATATATTAATTTTAGTTTAAGATCTTAACCAAGCTCTAAATGGAGTGGTAGATCTGAACTCATCACAGATTTTAAACCATGCCTGGAAATTCCTTTCCCAGTGTTAGCTCAAATTCATTGGAAATAAAGCTCTTCAAGTGGATATGTATAGACTATATGATATTTAAGGAATCATTAATTCACTGTAAACACTCTAAGCCTTGAGAGTGAAAAAATTTTGGAATTATTTCAAGGCCAATATTAGGAATAATGGGATACCTTCATTCAAATTTATCTATATAATAATATGTCTTAGGGATTTATTATGACCATATTAATTTGGTGGAATTATCCTAAAAAAGTGAAGTTGTATAATTATATAGAACTCATAAGTCTCTAGAATGGTGATAAAATTGTAATAGAATATGGTAATCATTTCATTGATCTTGTCCCTTTCTTCCTCTAGTTAGTTTTTGAGAAATCAATAAGAGTTTGACTCATTTAAAAGGCCCTTCATTTTAACCTAATTCGAGAGTGTTTTCGAATGGAATTTTCTTATATGGAATCTTTCAATTTAATTACATAAATTTTAAATACATAGTAAAAAATAGAGGATCTTTCAAAGTTTAGTTTCTTGGAAAAAAGGTACATAATACATGAAAAATAAAATCATTTTTAAGTCCACTTAAATACACCTTCATGGGCACACCCCAAGTTACATTTGTGACATATCATAATCTTAGGACATGAATGAAATAAAAGGGGTGAGTAAGAGTCTCAGTAAGAGAAGAAGAAACAGAGACATATAACATGTGATCTTGAGACATTTCAATAAAAACATAAGGCATAATGATATGGCATGATAACACTACTGAAAAATGGACCTATACCCATAGTTTTGCAAAAACGCGTGGGTATAAGGGACCCCTATACCCACGGTTGTAGAAAACCATGGGTATAGGGATAATATGGGGACCCATACCTACGATTTTTCCCAAAACTGCGGGTATAGATTTTTTTAAGACCAATACCCATGGTTTTGAAAAACCATGGGTATAAGTGTTTTTTTCAAGATGTATATCCACGGTTTGGCCAAAACCGTCGGTATAGGGTTTTTCAGAGGACCTATACCCATTGTTTTTCAAAACCGTGGGTATTGGGGGGGGGGGGGGGGTTTGAAGACTGATACCCATGGTTTTAGAGAACCATGGATATAGATTTCTCATGTTATGAAGGGAAAACAATTATGCAGAAAAACAAAAATAATTGGTGGCAACACGGTCTGGATTAAAATAATTACAAAGATACAAATATAAATACAAGTAAAATCCTTAGTTTGGTTGGTCAGGCAGTCAGTGTTGTTGAACGCGGTCCACTGTTCAAATCTCAGTGATTTTTGTTTTCTTATTATTGAGTTTAATTAATATAAGTAAAAATATTTATGGAAACAATAACAAAATATCTATAGTTTAGTTGGTCAGACGACATATCCTTCTCCAATCGGTCACATATTCGATTCTTTCCGTAATTATTTTTAGATAAGTAGATATATATATATATATATATATATATATATCAAACATCTCGTTGGCTCGGGTGTTTAGAGCAGGCGGCCTACTTGTGGGGCCTCCCGTGGTCGAATCACACCACCTATGTTTTTTGAATATAAATCCCCACGATTTGAAAACCATGGGGCAGTGTTGTGCTAAGCTATAAAGTGGTGTTCCATGCTATTACACTCATATACCCATGATTTTTCTAAACCTTGGTTATAGGATAAGACCCCTATTGCGACGCCTCTCACCCCCACAGTTCCCAAAACCATGGGTATAAGCTATACCCACAGTTTTGGGGGTTATACCCACGGTTTTGAATCGTGGGTATATGTCATTTTTTCAGTAGTGTAAAGGGGAGTATAATAATAATAAGAACATGACATATAACATGGAAATGTGGATAAAAAAATTTAAATGAGACATTAATGATCATTCAACTAGATTAATAAAAAAGGTGTTGTAAATAAAAATTACTAAGGTTACTCAGAAAGGCATCGTAAATCATCTCAACTCTAGAGATTAATTCTTTACCCAATGAATTGGATTGATATAAAGGTACAATCTTCATGTGTATTAATTTCATTTTATCCACATAGATGATAATAAAATATCTTATTAATAATCCATAGAAAATAGGGAATGGGTTTCTTAGAAAAAATAATGGAAAACAAAAGAGCTTAAAGATATGATCATTATATCATTTTTAACCCACAGAAAGGGAATCAAGGTTTGATGTATCTTAATAAACAAATAAAATAAGTTGTTTTTAAATATAGGTGAATACCCAGGGAAAATAGGAAGGTTTTTTTACCCACAAAAATAAAATAAAAGTTAATTTATTAAGGATAAGAGATACATTTTGAGATGTAAATTTTGTAGCATGACATGTATAAAAAATGGTTTTAAAAAATGGTAAAATTAATGGAATCAAGGGTCTCTAATTAATAAAGGAATCTTATTATAGTAAGGGGATAAAATAATGTGGAAAAATGATCCTCGTATGGAAATTTTAAGAAATACCACATAAAAAGTGAACTAGAATATAAAAGAGAAGTGAATATTTCCCTTACCTTTTACAGTTGATCCTAAAACATGAGGATGGAACCATTAAGGCTTGACAAAACCTTGGGGGAATTTTCTGGATAAAAAAAATACCAGAACATAATGGATTAGGGTTTCAAAGTTAAAGGGATAGGTTAAATTGGTGGGCATTATATCAAAAGTGGATTATTTTTTTATTAACTTCCAAATATAGGCCTTAGAAATATAGGTTGTGGAAAATGAAAAACCATTGGCTTACCCAAGTGTTTTTAATATGGTTTTGGAAATTTGGGTCATATTTTATGTTATTTTAATCCACTAGAACCCAAAATTAATTTTTAAATAGTTCCTCTAGCATGGAAAAGTAAATATTCCACAAAATAATGTTTTTAAAAAGAAAAATTCACTTTCTATACATTTGAAAGTATCTTATAGTTTTAAAATTGAATAAAATATATCAAAACACAAAATATTAATAAAATAAAAAAATTTCGGTCATTTATTATGTTTAATTAATTATTAAACCATTTTTAAGTAAATATGATATCATAAAATATAACAAAATTGTAAAACATTATTTTTTACTATTTATGAAAAAATAAAGTACTTTATAAAATTCTCATAAATTCACAGTAACCCAGTTTCAATATGATGGTTCAGAAAATGATATTTATTTTGTTTGAAAAATTTTATAATTATGAGAATTTTAACTTTTAAATAAAAAAATTCTTATTTATTTTAAAATAAATGTTATAAGGCACAATAAAATTTCCAACACTAATAAAAAAAATTCTAGGACATTATAAATTTTTTTTTCCATTTGTTATTTAAATAATTTTTTTAAATGAACATTTCATTAAAAAGTACTATATATAATACATTTTTTTAATATAAAAATTTTATATATTTTCTAGAAAAAAATTTTTGTTTTATTTGCATGAAAAACATCAAATTATTAAATTAACCTCGATTAAATGTATATTTTATCAAGAGAAAGTATTCTTATGAGGAAATTTTTAATAAACATTTTATTTATAAAAATAATTTACACTTTGAATAACTAGTGTCTAGGAACATAACCCCTTATTACACTCGTATATGCCTTAACAGTAATTTGTGTGATGTTGGTAGTTTTGTGGGGTGCCTCAGCTAATATTGATCGAGTGGTAATCTCCACAAATAGGAACATATCCTATAGGTGATTTCATAAAAATTTCACATATTGAAGATTGGCTTGGGATTGGTCCAGGGTGAACCCCAATGATGATACTTCCCTCTTGAGTTCTGATAAATGGGATTCAATTGACACAACTCTACTAGTTGATATCTTCGATTCTCCTTTTTATATCAATTATCCTTTTGTAATTACTACTTATAAACAATTATTATAACCATAAAAATATCAACCAAGGGTATAGTTTTAAATGGTCATATTGACCAATGATCATATAATGACCGAATCCTAATGGTCACATTTCCCTTTATACTCTATAAATACCACTTCATTATTAAAGAGATATGGTTTTGTGGTGTATAAAAAACATTTTCAGAAAAAAAAATACCACTTGAAAAGTATGGGTCATTACATTATTTTTCCTTAAGAAATTTATCCGAGAAATTTCAATTCATTTTCTTAGTTAATAAGAGGTGAGGGTATTCCTATCTCATTGTCTCATATGGTTCCCATGTTTCTTATTCATATTTATGGTTCCTCAAAAACAAATTTTCAAGGTGGGTATTATATTTGTGTTGAAACTCATCTATATGGTCCATGATCTCCACCAGTTACTCCCCATAAGAGAGGTCATGATCCAGTTGTAAAATCTACATATTCAGTAAGTGTGATGGATTGGGTATGCACTTACTTAATAGATATATGTGGAATAAATCATGAACTTGAGCCATATTTGGTTGAAGTTCTAGTCGATGGTCCATTACTCCAATGAGATCAAGGATTTCATAGGGTCTAATATACCTAGGGCTAAGCTTCCCTTTATTCACCAGCTACATGACACTTTTCCATGGTGATATATGAAGGAAGAAATTTTCTTGAGCATCAAACTCCAAGTCCCTTCAATGGAAATTTGCATATCTCTTCTTCTTACTCTGATAAACCTTTATGTATTGAGGGATTACATTGACCTTTTCTATCCTCTCATGAAAAATATCGGGCCCAAGCAATTTCCTCTCAGTAACATCATTCTGAAAAGTAGTATTTGTAAATATATTTCCATATAAAGATTCATATTATTCCATTTGAATACTCGAGTGGAAGGTATTGTTGTATGAGAACATAACTAAAGGTACTTTTTGATCCCATCCCCATTTAAACTATATTTATCATGTTCTCGGAATATAATCGAGTGTTAGAATATCCCTTTTAGGTTGACCATAATTTTTGGGGGTGATAGGTCATACTAAAATTCAATTCAATATTCAGATAATGTTGGATACTTTTGTAGAATTTAGTCGTGAACCTTGGAGCATGATAAAAAATGATAGAAAGTGGAACCCCATTCATCCTCACCACATCCTTTCTGTATATGTTGGAATTTTTATCAAGGGAGAAATCATTCTGAATAGTGATGAAATTGGCATCCTTGGTGAGATGATCCACTATAACCCATATCACATTGTTTCTTTTGGTTATTCTTGGGAGAATAGTGATGATGTACATAGTGATACTATTCTACAACAATGTTGGTATGGGTAATGATTGTAATACCGTTTTAGGAATTTGTCACGCTTCCCTTAATTTCTGACATGACAAGCACCTTGTAGTGTGGTCAACAATATACCTATTCATATTATGTCACATATAATGATCATGAAGTTCCCTAAACATTTTATTACTTCTAGGATGTATAAAGAATTTATCTCAATGTACATCATCCATCAGCTCATTATTTATCTCTAAGATATATGGGGAACATAGCCTTGTACAAAATTCTAGTACACCTTCTCGATCAATTTTTTTACTCAGGATACATCTCATTCTTCACAGCATCTATCTTACTTTGTACCAAAGGATCTTATCTTTGAGATTTCTTAATGTTCTCTAGTAATGATGGTTGATAAATAATTTTTGGATAGGGCTTATGATGTGCCTTCCCTTATAATTCATAAGTTCCATTTCAGTAGTGTAGAGACCTGAAGCTTGACGTTCATTGACATTACATTACATTTTCGGAATACTTAGTACATAACAAAAACACACACACAAGGATCGTAATAGTTTAGTGTCTTTGGAAACTCGGAATATAATATTCTAATCCTGGTGAAAGATCTTCAACATCTCCCATAATGATCTCCCTTTTTTTACCTAAAACCTTTCTTTATATCCTGGGGAAAAGAAAAGATAAAAGGGTGAGCTCAACTTCTCAGTAAGGGTAAAAAAAATAAATATCAATCATAAGCACATAACTTTTGGAAATCTTAACCTGTAAAATAGATCATAATTTCATAACCTGGGATAACTCATGGTAGTGAAATGTAATCACAATATATATAACTTAAAACATTAAGCTTTGTGGCATACACACATAATCATAGAGAATCATTTCTTGTTAGTCAAGACTCATTGCCAAGACTATCTTAGAGGACAAAGTCTTTTTCTGAACCGAGTCACCCTCGTTTCAGTCCTGTTTCACTGAACCGGTATAACATACCATTCCAGCCATGTCTATCTCATTAGATATAAAATCTTTACCCAATTCATTTTAGGGAGATATAGGTCACACCCATCTCATAATGATACCATTCTTATGTGTGCCACAAAATCATAAATCGTACATCATTGCATAACCCATGTAATAAAAATGGGAATCTTAAATATTGTGATATCATCAAACAATTCATATAAGATAAAGAAATTCATAAAAATAATTCCATCAAAACATAATCAAATCAATGTAATAATAGGGGTAAAAACATTACCCTTTATTATCTTAGATGGAAAATAATTTTGATAAAACACTTGAACTCCATTTTTGAGGAAAATATCATTTCTACTTCAAAAACATTTTCCTTTCTTAACATGTCATTCAATTTTAAAATAAAATAAGTTGATTAAAAATAAAATTTAAAACTTGTAAAGGAAGCTTCTTGGAAATAATGTTTTAAAAATCCATTCATGTCATATAAGTTAAAAAAACATTCTTTTCGTACTTTTGTCGGAAAAGTCAAAAAGTACCTCGTATGAAAAACGACAAAATATTCCTTTCATATCTTTTACTAAAAACTCACCGAAGGGTAAAATTGGACTTAAACAATTGTAGGTGGATGGAAATAATATTACATATTGAGGAAACAAGGATTTGGATGATAAAATACACCCTAGTAAATGCCAAAGTATAAACAATCTCGGATAAAAATGAGATTGTGATATTTCCCTTACCTTATGTCCAATATGCTTTGTACGTATCCGAACCTCCTGTATAATGATTTAAATAATGTCATTAACTTATTACAGAATCATATTCATTGTTATGATATCATATATGGTTCACTTATGACTTTATATTACCCGTTCTTTTGTAAATTCCATGTTAAAGAAGCATTTTGGGTAAAATCGTTTCATTTATCGTAGGTGTTTGGACTTGTTGTTCATGACATTATTATTACTTATATCATGATTTACTTACGTACAGAATATAAAACATGATTTATATATCATATATATTTAGTATATATATATATTAGATAGATAAATGAAATGAAACACACCGTTCATGGAGATGGTAGTCCGTACATACGCATGAACGCTGTTTTCCTTTCCTTATTGTCTTGAATGGAAGTAAGTAGATGACATACATATATACATAAATCCAGTAGTTTTATAATGTCATATATTTCATTATTATTGCTTATATATACTTTATAATCATTCTTAAAGGGTTAACATGGAGAATTATTCTCATCGCGTCGTGGAGACGGTAGTCCGTACGTACGCACGAGCGATGATATCGTTCTCATGATCGTGAACTTGTGTTGAAGTGTATGTATACTATTTCAGTATCAATATAACTTTATAATAATCATATATAGTTACTAATTACACCATTATACCCATCCAATTAAGGTGGTGGTGGAAAATAGATTACACCACGGCGTGGAGACGGTATTTCGTACGTACGCACGCGTGGTGATTTCTTTTTCCATAGGATGGATAGATGGTGAAATAGGGTTGTTTCAAACATATAATAACATATCAGTATATGAGTGATACTGATGTTATTACTTCATAATGAAACAACCTTAGAAGAATATGTGGAAGAAGAAATAAAGGTGAAAGAATTGGTAACAGAAATTTCCTCTTCTTTGAAGCGCCTCTTTGAGACCTCCTCTTAGGGTAGCAAAATTGGTCTTTGAGGAAGACCAGAACCTCTAGGATGTTTCTAGGGAAGTGGAGAAGAGAATTTTGCAGATGTTGGCCGAGCTTGAAGGCTCACAGTTGTGTGAGGAAGAGAGGGAGGAGATTCCCTTTTATAAGGGAGGAGAGGGGCACCTTCGGAATAACTAAATATATTATTTTATTATAAAGTCAAGTTCGATTTTAAATAGCTCCAAATTGATTTATTTATAGTCTAAGGTGGGTATGTGTCAAAATCCTCTCATCCAATAGAATTTATACAAGTTTAGGTTCCTATTTTAACCTTATCATTTAGATTTAACATTAAGTTAAATAATTTTACTTTTACCGTGTCTTCTTGTGTTCTTATAATATAAAGTTAATAAACTAACTATATCAAGCCAAACTAACCCCAAGTTATTTATTATTAATATATATAACATTATCTAAGTCATTTGGCCGATCCTTAGATTTTTAGGAATAAAATAACAATTAATAATATAATATATGTTTTAAAAACTATTTTATGTCAATTTGACACTATTTAGTAATTGATTTTTTTGAAACTCATAACAGAATGATTAGTTATAAAAAAGTTAATTTAAACTATAATAACATGTCATATTAACCTAGAAAATTAGTGTAATTCATAAAAAGGCTCAAATTACATTTATTTTTGTGTTTATAACATTAATTATGTCAATATTTCATTAATAAGATAATTACTGCATCATCATTGTGTCATAAATAAATTAAATTATTTAATGTCTAAAAATTACAAATAAAATAAAATTATGTAGGAAATATTTTTGGATTTCTAATGAATATTTATAGTCGAATTTATCTTATGTATAACCCCATATTAAAAATGTTTTAGTAAATAAACATTGATTTTAACTCTTTTAACTCTTCTTTGAATTAAATAATAATAAATGTCCTAATCTAATTCAAGTGAGCCTAAATGGTCATATTTTTATTCCTAAGTTTGTTTTTGGTCGAATTACACTTATCCAATAGAATTAGGACATGTGTTAGGGTAATAATAATATCATTTTTACCCTTAATTACCCTATTTACTTTTAACCGTGGTAAATAAAAGTAAAAAGTTACTATTCACCAAAAAATTATTTTCATCTCATTGAACCACATTTTACTTACTGACATCAACCATGTCTCTCGGATTTTCGAAATTCCACTCACAGAAGCGGTAAAATTAAGTTTTATGAAAAATTCAGTTTTTTTAACTACCACTTAGTGGTTTCACTATTCATCAAAAAATAAAAGTTTCCAGAAAAATACCAAAAATTAGATCTAAGCTATATTTGATATTATGAATTAAAAAATGATGTCTATTTTATAAAATTCAAAACATATCAGTTGCATTAATTAATTTAAAATTTAATTCCCGTCATCAAAACAAATAGCATGTTCTTAAGAGATAATAACTATCAAAAGATTGACACTTGTTTATGACTGGTTTAAATGTAAAATTACATCAAATGATGAACATTGTATTAAATTGTAAAAATATATTCTAAATATACTTTAAAACCACTCAAATTAATAATTTATCACTATTAGTTATTTCGATTAAAAAAATTGTTTTTAATTATAATTTAGTAATTGTCACTATTCATCAGAATATGAAAGTTATCCGAAAAGTACCAAAATTTCACCTTAGGCTAAATTCGATACTCTGAATCCAAAAATGAAGTCCATTTTGAGAGCTAAAATTTCTAAAATTTTAAAAGGTGGTTATTACTATTCATAACAGCTAGTTTTAATAATATTTTAATAGCATATCGTTGTTTAGTGAAACTCGGTATTGCGTACTACACACGCTATCGAGGAAGGTCACGATTGCGTGTAATACAAGGCAAGTCAAGGATGCGTGTTGAGCAAGCTCCTTTTGGTGTAACGTACAACACAAGACATTAATGAAATTAAAAAGAATATTTTTCATAAAATCTCGGGGTGTTACATTCTACCCCCATTAAAATGAATTTTGCCCTCGAAATTCATCGGGGTTATAAATGTTTTACTATTAGAAAGTTTCTTTGATAGAAACCCACATCGTAAAAAGGAATACCAAAACTAATCTTTAAAAAAAAGTATGAAACGTAACGGTTACCCAAGTAAACTAATCACTGGGTTTCCACATAGGTGAAAATATGGATATGGAAGAGAAATCTAACCATCATGTTCTAATGGAGAGTGGTAGAGAACATGGCTATGGAAAAGCCAGCAATCACAAAGCAATAAATTTGTGATGATCTAGGGTACCATCTAATTCATCAGATATAAGAGCACTAGGATAACATTTTTGGTTTTTAAGATCATTTCCCTAAAGTTTATGAAATTGGAATTAGAAGAAATACTTTCATGATTATGGTATAGTCTCACCGTTTGTCGTTCTTTGGACAATTTCCACTTAATATCTTAAAGAAATAAAGTTGAATTTGTCATTCGTGATGTGTTAGCAGATCATGTGATAGAATGATGGGTCATTCCATCTGTCTCAAACAAAAGGTTAGAAAAGTTATCAAAAAATACATAAGTCCATCTCTAGTGAGATTAATCCTATATAGTTCCTAAAATGAACTTATACGTCATATATCATACCGCTTAATAAAATAAAACTAGTTTCCACTAACCAGGGACTTCTTGTAGGCCAGTGGTAGGCGATAAAGGCCAGTCGCACTTCGGTTGTGGGTTCGATTCCCACAGCCTTGTCCGACGCGATGGGCTATCGCTCGTCCTGCAGGTTGTCCTTTTTCTAAAACTATATTACTATAACATCCCATCAATAATATCGAAAAAAACTTCTATCCTTAAACAATACTAACTTATGTCCAACATAATCCATTCTAGTCTTTAGGATTATCCATAATACTGTAGTCCATTCTCATAATATAGTGAAAACGATTACCATAGATTCAATACCATCGTTGATCCCCATATATCATAAGATATGTCTTTTTGGTCACATTCCAAACATTCAAAGGCCTTAATCATGTATTCTATTGAATACCCATTGAACCATAGTGAAAACTTGAATGCAGTTAAAAGTTAACACTTTTCACATACCAAAATCCTCAAAATTCTATATACTCAAACCATGATATCACTTAGTCCTTATATCAATCATGAGCTCATGAATACTGTTAAACATTTCGTTTTCTTGTTTTCCCTTCATTATTCACATATCATCTTATTTCCAAAAATATCTCAATCACTTTGAATACCACATTAGACCAATACATAAATATTCCAATACTTTATGATACAACATTATTTTGGAATCCCATTACATAAACACTTAATCATTCCACCACATCGTTGTCATATTCAACATCGCCAATAGTGGTTGCATGTGACTTCCCTTTGTCCTTTGCCTTAAGCGGTTGCTCATGTCGATCATCACTAACCCTTGGATTAGGGCATTTATTATCATAATGCCCCATTTCCTTGCACTTGAAGCATTGAAGTGTTGGTGGTGCGTTCTCTACAGTTTTTTCTTTATTCACATAATTAGAAACCCTTTTTCCATTACTTCGACACTCAGCTGCTCGATGACCTTATTTTCCACACTTAAAACATTTTCTAGTCCCTTTAAGACAATCTCCACCATGCTTCTTTCCACACTTTGTGCATAAGGAAACATTCATCTTCTTTTCACCATTATTTTGAGATTTCTCCTTGAACTCCATCTTTCGTTTCTTTTCAAAACCATGAGATGGATATGTAACACCAACTTCCATTTCTACATTCATAGCACAATGCACAATTTCTTCATAGATACTGAAGTCTCTTATAGCTAATTCCCTTCGAAGACTTGGTTTTAATCCACTGAAAAATGGATCAACTTTACTTTCAGGTTGGATGATAATGCCAGATGCATACCTTGAAAGTCTTGTAAAATTCGCTTCGTATATACCAACAGATTCATCATCCTTCTGCTTCAGCTCAAGAAACTCCTTTTCCATCTTTGTTCGAAGAATATGAGGGAAGTACTTACTGAAAAAAAGTTCTTGAACTCATCCCATTCAATAGACTCAATTTCATCTCTTGGCCTCGTATTCTTGATAATATTCCACCATTGATCAGCTTCACCTTCCAAACTGTATACTGCTAAGATGACTTTATCATTCTCAGAACATTGAAGAACTAAAAATATCTTTTCAGTGGTACTGATCCATTTTTCAGCAACAAGTGGATCGGAAGACCCACTGAAAGAAGGTGGGCGTTGCCTCATGAAGGACTCAATAGAATATTGTTCCCTTCTCTGCTCATTTGGAAGTCAAGAATGATTCATAACTTCTGTAAGTATAGCAATAAGATTTTGCACTCCATCTCCGATAACATTTGTTTGTTCAGGAGGGCAATCATTTCATTGTCCATTGCCTTGATCAACATGGTTCCTTCGGGTTCCAGCCATCATCTAAAACCCAAAAAGAATAGTGTGAGAGGCAAAAATCATGCTAGGGAAAAAACATAATAAAGGGGGAGTACCTTCAATATCTAACATCTTAGGTTTAATTATATGATCGTTAGCATAATTCTAGTACTATAACCTATACGTATACTTAACCTTAGGGACATCCCTAGATATACCTTAGAAATATATCTAGGGATCTCACTAACGTTTTCGCATCCTAGTTTCCAAAGGTTGACTAAACCTTTCCTCTGATACCAACTGTAGAGACCCGAAGCTTGACGTACATTGGTATTACATTACATTTGCGGAATACTTAGTACAAAACAACAACACACACACAAGGATCGTAATAGTTTAGTGTCTTTGGAAACTCGGAATATAATCTTCTAATCCTGGTGAAAGATCTTCAACATCTCCCATAAAGATATTCCTTTTTTTACCTAAAACCTTTCTTTATATCTTCGGGAAAATAAAACATAAAAGGGTCAGCTCAAATGCTCAGTAAGGGTAAACAAAAGAAATATCAATCATAAGCACATAACTTTTGGAAATCTTAACCTGTAAAAGAGATCATAATTTCATAACCTGGGATAACTCATGGCAGTGAAATGTAATCACAATAATCATTACTTAAAACATTAAACATTGTGGCATACACACATAATCATAGAGAATCATTTCTTGTTAGTCAAGACTCATTGCCAAGACTATCTTAGTAGACAAAGTCCTTTTCTGAACTGAGTCACCCTCGTCTTAGTCCTGTTTCACTGAACCGGTATAACCTACCATTCCAGCCATGTCTATCTCATGAGATATAAAATCTTTACCCAATGCATTGGAGGTAGATATAGGTCCCACCCATCTCATAATGATACCATTCTTATGTGTGCCACAAAATCATAAACCATACATCATTGCATAACCCATGTAATAAAAATGGGAATCTTAAACATCGTGATATCATCAAACAATTCATATAAGATAAAGGAATTCATAAAAATAATTCCATCAAAACATAATCAAATAAATGTAATAATAGGGGTAAAAACAGAACCATTTATTATCTTAGATGTAAAATAATTTTGATAAAACACTTGAACTCCATTTTTGAGGAAAATATCATTTCTACTTCAAAAACATTTTCCTTTCTTAACATGTCATACAATTTTAAACTAAAAGAAGTTGATTAAGAATAAACATTAAAACTTGTAAAGGAAGCTTCTTGGAAATAATGTTTTAAAAATCCATTCATGTCATATAAGTTAAAAAAACATTCTTTTCGTACTTTTGTCGGAAAAGTCCAAAAGTACCTCGTATGGAAAACGACAAAAGATCCTTTCATATCTTTTACTAAAAACTCACCGAAGGGTAAAATTGGACTTAAACAATTTTAGGTGGATGGAAATAATATTACATATTGAGGAAACAAGTATTTTGATGATAAAATACACCCCAGTAAATGCCAAAGTATAAACAATCTCGGATAAAAATGAGATTGTGATATTTCCCTTACCTTATGTCCAATATGCTTTGTACGTATCCGAACCTCCTGTATAATGATTTAAATAATGTCATTAACTTATTACAGAATCATATTTATTGTTATGATATCATATATGGTTCACTTCTGACTTTATATTACCCGTTCTTTTGTAAATTCCATGTTAAAGAAGCATTTTGGGTAAAATCGTTTCATTTATCGTAGGTGTTTGGACTTGTTGTTCATGACATTATTATTACTTATATCATGATTTACATACTTACAGAATATAAACCATGATTTATATATCATATATATTCAGTATATATATATATTAGATAGATAAATGAAATGAAACACACCGTTCATGGAGACGGTAGTCTGTACGTACGCATGAACGCTGTTTTCCTTTCCTTATTGTCTTGAATGGAAGTAAGTAGATGAAATACATATATACATAAATACAGTAGCTTTATAATGTCATATATTTCATTATTATTGCTTATATATAGTTTATATTCATTCTTAAATGGTTAACATGGAGAATGAATCTCATCGCGTCATGGAGACGGTAGTCCGTACGTACGCATGAGCGATGATATCGTTCTCATGATCGTGAACTTGTGTTGAAGTGTATATATAATATTTCAGTATCAATATCACTTTATAATAATAATATATAGTTACAAATTACACCATTATACCCATCCAATTAAGGTGGTGGCGGAAAATAGATTACAACATGGCGTGGAGACGGTATTCTGTACGTACGCACGTGCTGTGATTTCTTTTTCCATAGGATGGATAGATGGTGAAATAGGGTTGTTTCATACATATAATAAAATATCAGTATATGAGTGATACTGATGTTATTACTTCATAATGAAACAACCTTAGAAGAAGAAGTGGAAGAAGAAATAAAGGTGAAAGAATTGGTAACGGAAATTACTTCTTCTTTGAAGCGCCTATTTGAGACCTCCTCTTAGGGTACCAAAATTGGTCTTTGAGGAAGACCTGAACCTCTAGGATGTTTATAGGGAAGTGGAGAAGATAATTGGCAGAGGTTGGCCGAGATTGAAGGCTCAAGGTTGTGTGAGGAAGAGAGGGAGGAGATGCCCTTTTATAAGGGAGGAGAGGGGAACCTTTGGAATAACTAAAAATATTATTTTATTATAAATACAAGTTCGGTTTTAAATAGCTCCAAATTGATTTATTTAGAGTCTAAGGTGGGTATGTGTCTAAATCCTCTCATCCAATAGAATTTAGACAAGTTTAGGTTCCTATTTTAACCTTATCATTTAGATTTAACATTAAGTTAAATAATTTTACTTTTACCGTGTCTTCTTGTGTTCTTATACTATAAGGTTAATAAACTTACTATATCAAGACAATCTAATCCCAAGTTGTTTATTATTAATATATATAAACTTATCTAAGTCATTTGGACGAACCTTAGATTCTTAGGAATAAAATAACAATTAATAATATAATATTTGTTTTAAAAACTATTTTATGTCAATTTTGACACTATTTAGTAATTTATTTTTTTGAAAATCATAACAGAATGATTAGTTCTAACAAAGTTAATTTAAACTATAATAACATGTCATATTAACCTATAAAATTAGTGGAATTCATAAAAAGTCTCAAATTACATTTATTTTGGTGTTTATAACATTAATTATGTCAATATTTCATTAATAAGATAATTACTGCATCATCTTTGTGTCATAAATAATATAAATTATTTAATGTCTAAAAATTACAAATAAAATAAAATTATGTAGGAAACATTTTTTTCTTTCTAATAAATATTTATAGTCGAATTTATCTTATGTATAACCCCATATTAAAAATGTTTTAGTAAATAAACTTTGATTTTAACTCTTTTAACTCTTCTTTGAATTAAATAATAATAAATGCCCTAATCTAATTCAAGTGGGCCTAAATGGTCATATTTTATTCCTAAGTTTGTTTTTGGTCGAATTACACTTATCCAATAGAATTAGGACATGTGTTAGGGTAATAATAATATCATTTTTACCCTTAATTACCCTATTTACTTTTAACTGTGGTAAATAAAAGTAAAAAGTTACTATTCACGAAAAAATTATTTTCATCTCATTGAACCAAATTTTACTTACAGAAATCAACCGTGTGTCTCGGATTTTCGAAATTCCACTCACAGAAGCGGTAAAATTATGTTTTATGAAAAATTCAGTTTTTTTAACTACCACTTAGTGGTTTCACTATTCATCAAAAAATGAAAGTTTCCAGAAAAATACCAAAAATTAGATCTAAGCTATATTTGGTATTATGAATTCAAAAATGATGTCTATTTTATCAAATTCAAAACATATCAGTTGCATTAATTAATTTAAAAATTAATTCCCGTCGTCAAAACAAATAGTGTGTTCTTAAGAGATAATAACTATCAAAAGATTGACACTTGTTTATGACTAGTTTAAATGTGAAATTACATCCAATGATGAACATTGTATTAAATTGTAAAAATATATTCTAAATATACTTTAAAACCACTCAAATTAATAATTTATCACTATTAATTATTTCGATTAAAAAAATTGTTTTTAATTATAATTTAGTAATTTTCACTATTCATCAGAATATGAAAGTTATCCGAAAAGTACCAAAATTTCACCTTTGGCTAAATTCGATACTCCGAATCCAAAAATGAAGTCCATTTTGAGAGCTAAAATTTCTAAAATTTTAAAAGGTGGTTATTACTATTCATAACAGCTAGTTTTAATAATATTTTAATAGCATATCGTTGTTTAGTGAAACTCGGTATTGCGTACTACACACGCTATCGAGGAAGGTTGCGATTGCGTGTAATACAAGGCAAGTCAAGGATGTGTGTTGAGAAAGCTCCTTTTGGTGTAGCGTACAACACAAGACATTAATGAAATTAAAAAGAATATTTTTCATAAAATCTCGGGGTGTTACAACTAGGTTCTTGATCGAAGTAACTCTATGAATCCTCATAATTTCTAGAACAAAAGGATTATTCCTAATTAATTTATTAGCAACATTGTTCTCTTATAGGGTGATAATGAATTTAACAATTATAGTCTTTAAGAAGTTCCAACCATCTCCTTGGTCTCATGTTTAATTCATTTTATGTGAAAATATACTTCAAACATTGGTGGTCTATGTATATATAACATTTCCCCCAAAAAATATAGTTACTCTATATTTTTAGAAAAAAAAAATAAGAGCAGCTAGCACCTGGTAATCCGTAAGATATTTATTCTCACGAGGCTTCAACTATTGAGATGCATAAGCAATTACCATGACATTTTTCATGAGGATTCGCCCAATCCATTTCAGAGATGAATCACTATAAATAATGAATCTTTATCCAACAGAGAGTATAATTAACATAAGTATAGTAACCAATATAGTCTTCAGTTCATGGAAAATTTATTCACACTCTATTATCTAGATGAACATATCTCCTTTTTTAGTTAACTTGGATAATGGATTACAAAGTCATGAAAAGTTTTTCACAAACCTCCTACAATATCCCATTAATCTAAGGAAATAAAAATCTATGTTATAGTTGTTGTGTGAGTACAATCCTCATAAACCCTTGTCTTTGTAGGGTCAATATAGATTCTATAATTGGTTACAATTTTCCCTAAGAAAGAAACTTTTTGTAAACTGAAATCACATTTTCTAAATATTCCAACAAGCTTATCCTTCTATGGTTTTCCAAGCTAACCCTTACATTACCCTCATGCTCCGCAAAAATTTTATAATTTATAATAATTCTATCAATAAAAACTACTATTAATTTATCAAGGTAGTCTATAAAGACTCCATTCATCAAATCCATAATTTAAACATGATCATTAGTAATGATGATGGGAATAATAACAAAATAATAATTCCCATATATTTTTAGGAATACTGACAATGAAATGCCATTATTTTTTACCCAAAAATTAAGATACCCAAATCATAGGAAAATCATGGAGAAGAATTCAGCCCCAAAAAAGTTGGTAAAATAACCATCAATCCTTGGGAGAGGGTACTTATTCTTCATTGTGATCTTGTTGTGTCCTCTATAATCAATGCATAGCTGCATTGATCCATCCTTATTCTTCACAAATAGAAAATGTTCTCCCCAAAGAGATAGACTTTTTTGATAAATATTTTATCTATAATAGCTTCAATTTGATTCTTTAATTCCTCTAACTCCATATTTACCATTCTATACGGGGTCTTTGATATCATCTTGGATCTTGATAAAAGTTAAATAGAGAGCTCTACCTCTCTTTATGGGATATTTCTAGGTAACTATTTAGGGATTACATGAATGTAATCCTGAATTACAGGAACATTCTCTATCTTTATACTTTCATTTCCTTCTCCCTCTTCACTGATCATCTATAAAATGATGTCTATGGGAGGTTCTTCTAGAAAACTATTAGGCCGGGATATATCTATTCTAAAAATGAATTTAGGTTTTCCATTGAAGAACACTAAAATTTACTTTCTTCTGCAATTGATCTTATATTTATACATTGAGATATAGTACATCACTTGTATAGTGTTTAATTCCACCATGGGAATGGCTAAAATTTTTGTGATGACATTTTAATCTCCAAAGTTAATACGATATTTTCTATATATTGTTGACTTTAGGATAATTCTTCCGAGATTTTCACTAATAACTGTACTTTTAGATGTTTTGGAATTGATTCTATATTCTTTTCAAACATGAATGAAATAATGGAATGTGTAGAACTAGAATAAAAAAAAGTACTTCCTAGATTTGAGAGCACAACGAGTGTACCTTCCACCACACCATTCAGAACCTACACTTCATCTGTCATGATAAAAAATACCTAAATTTTACCCCTCTTATATACTAAGGTTTATGGTGTTTCCCTTCTATAATTTTATGATTTTAAAATTGATTAGAAAATTGATGAAGTTGTCTACATATGAATAATTGAACTTCCGGTTGGGCCTACACCATCTTCCCTTTATCGTCTGTATTGAGATGTTGAGTCTTCACCTCAACATTATTGTTTCAATATACATGACCATCTCTTCTGCACTTATAGAAATTTACACCCCAATTAATTATTTCCTTGGATTCTTATTCTAAAATTTTTTCCCTATGGGATGTTTCTCTTTCATTCATTTTCTTTCACGATTAAAGTTCTACTCAATGTTTGGATCCATATCTCTCTTCTTTTCATTAGACATATGTGACAACTATGTTTCTCCAAACTATAATTCAACTTTAATATCACTCTCTGATATATCCCCTTGGCTTTCTTAGTCATGACTTTCTAGATTCCTACACATATAGTGTCTCATTCCACCAAATAATCTATAAATCATTCCCTTAGGTTCCATAATGAAGCTAGAGGTGTATCGAGAATGTATTTTAAAGTTCATTTCATAGACTCCCGCATATTTATTGTTCTTATCATTTAGTTCAAGGAATTCCTTCTCAATTTTAATTCACATAGAATAGGGGAAATATTTGTTGAAAAATATTTCCCCTAACTCTTCCCAATCCATATCATCGATATCCCTTCCTAGATTCATGCGTTTTTATCTATATCACCCATTTATAAGATTCCCTTATAAGAGGTACACATCAGGATTAATTTATCTTGTTCTAAGAAACATAGTATAGAAAAAAATTATTTCTATAGAGCTTTTCCATTTATCAGCAAGAAATGGGTCGATAGATCCACTAAATGTAGGTGGTCGTTGGTGCATAAAGGAATCAATATATTTTTTTCATTCAAGGTTTATCTAGTATCTCAACGTAATTCAAACTGTTGGTTGTAACTAATTTTAGTTGATTCTTCATCCGCATGATGTTTTCCCTTCCATCATCCATTAAAATTCTATCAATGTATCATCTATTTCACTCATCATTTACGTGGTTCCTCCTATATCCCCTAATTTTTCTAAAAGAAGAAAACCTCAATGAGAAAAATGTTAATTTTGAGAATATTATATTATAATAGGATTTTATTTCATAAAAAATCATGCTTAAATTGGTTATTAATATCCTCTAGTAAAAATATCATTTTCTTTATATGATTTATAATTGATTATTAAAATATTATGATTTACCGAACATATCCTTTGGGATTGTCAAAATAGGAGTGCATCAAGTCCCATTTCCATTCACTAGTTCCCATTTGATTCGATCTTAAAGATGTGTTTTTGGGTTTTATCTCTAGATACATCTATTCTAGATCAACCTCAACTTGTTTATATCAATACATGGATTTATTTTCTCGAAAACCACTTAATAATTCAGAAAAATACCAGGATGTTTTCCTATATTTATAATTTTACCTAGAGTTCTTAATAAATATTTAAAATATTGATTTAACTAAATGACTAAACCATACTTTGATAAAAACTATGGCATAATGCCTTTTAATTACGTAAATTTTCAATACATAGTACAAATCATAGAATCATTTCAAGTTTAGTTTATTTGAAAAAGGTACATAATACATGGAAAATTAAATCACTATTACAATTATACATGAAGAAACCTTCATGGTTTCACCCTAAGTTACATTTACTACATATCATAACTTAGGTATATACTTAAAATTAAAAGGGTGATCATGAGGCCTAGTTAGGTAAGAAGCAAGAGAGACATATAACATGTGATCTTGAGACATATAAATTAGAAAATTAAAAATAATGATAAGGCATCAGAAATAGGAATATAATAATTAGATGAAAATTAATAATAACATGGATATGTGGATAAAACATTTAAATGAGACATTAATAAGGTTATCATCAAATTTAATAACCAAGGTGTTGTAAATAAAGATTACCAAGGTTATTCACCAAGGCATCATAAAACATGTCATAACCAGAGATTAAATAATTTAACCAATGAATTATTGTGATATTATGGTGCACACTTCATGTGTAAAAATTTCATGTGATATAAATATATTATAATAAATAATTTCAGTAATATCCTATAGAAAATAGAGTTTCTTATAAAAAATAATGGCATAAAAAATAGATTAAAGACGTGATCATTTCTTCATTGATAAACTAAGAAAAGGGAATGTGGGTTTCATATATGTTAATTCCTGAAAAAAATAATTTTTTACATCTAAATGAATACCTCTAGAAAATAAAATGGTTTTGGTATCCATACATGAAAATAAAAGAGAATTTATTAAGAAGAAGAGATAAATTTTGAGAAGTAATTTTGATAGCATGACGGGTATAAAACATGGTTTTAGAAAATGGTAAAATTAATAAGAAAATGTGTATACCATAAAAAATACACTTATTATAGTAATGGTATAAAATAATGTGTAAAAAATAACATAGTTTTTAAATTGGAGGACATTGCACATAAAAATTGAACTAGAATGGAAAATACTAGTGAATATTTCCCTTATCATGAAGAGTTGATCTGAAAACATGAGGATGGAACCTTGGGGGATTTAGAACACATTGGGGGGATCCATGGGAGGAAACGTCACCAAAACATCATGGATGATGGATTAGGATTGAATTAGAGAGGTGAATTGGGTAGGGATTTATAGAAAAAGTGGAGGATTTGTTTAATAATTTCCAAATATAGCCCTTTGAAATGTATTTTGTGGAAAATGAAAAAATTTATTTGCCTATGGTATCTTCTCAGGGATTTAGAAATTTGGGTCACATTTTAGGTGTAACACTCCAAGATTTCAAAGTATGTTATTTTCGTCAAAGTAATTCAATAGATTGGGTTACACGTAACACCGAGTTCGAGCGCACCACGACTTACCAAACTAACCGTAAAAAACATTTGTGAATAGTATTAACTACATTTTGAATTTTATATACTCAATATTATTTTAACATCGATATTATGTGTTTCTTAGACATAATATAATAACAAATTCAAATTTTCAGATAAAATAAGTATTTTAAAAAAATGCAATTTTACCGCCTTTTAATAGAGAAAACTTTTTAAATCCAATATTTGATACTATTATATATTCAATTTGAAAAATATAAAATTATTCTTTAGAAGTGGGACATAAAAATATATTTTGGATAAATTTTTGGTGCTTTTCTGACAACTTTCATATTTTGAAGAATAATGAAAAATACTAAACATTAATTGAAAACAACTTTTTTAATAAAAATATTTATAGTGTTAAATTATAAATTTGAATGGTATTAAAGTATAATTAGATTATATTTTTACCATTTAATCCATTTTTGGTCATTGGAAATAATTTTACATTTAAATTGGAAATAAACTCATATCAGTCTTTTGATACTTTTTAGTTCTCAAAAATATGCTTTTTTGTTTTGACAATGAGAATATTTTTTAAAAAAATTAATTAATACAACTTCAATGTTTTAAATTTGGTAAAATAAACATCATTTTTGAACTTGTAATATCAAAATTATATTTGGGTAATTTTTTTCTAAAAACATTCTATTTTTGATGAATAGTGAAAAACACTACGTTATTGTTTAAAGCCGACTTTTTATTTAAATAATTATTTTTAATTTAAATTTATTTTAATTTCAAATAGATACATAACACTTACATCAGTACATTTCAATTAAATTAAGTCATTTTATAATAGGATTAGTTATATAAAATTTTATTAAACTATTTACCGTCTTTTACTCACCTTCTAGGAACATTTAAAAAATTTCATAAAACGTAATTTTACCACTTATGTGAATTGAATTTAAAAAATTCAAGAGTCATGGTTGACATAAGTAAGTAAAATGTGGTTCAATAGGATGAAAATAATTTTTAGTGAATAGTAACTTTTGAATTTTATTTACCACAGTTAAAAGTAAATAATGCAATTAAAGGTAAAAATAATAAAAAAATTTCCCTAAAACATGTCATAATTCTATTTGATAAATGAAATTTCAAGAAAATAAACCTTATACATAAAATATGATCCTTTATATCCACTTTTATTAGATTACGACATTTATTATTATTTAATTTTAAGAAGAGTTAAAAGTATTAAATTCGAAGGTTAACAACTAAACCATTTTTAATATAGGGTTATACATAAAATAAATTCAACTATAAATATTAATTATAAATAAAACAAGATTTTATAAATCAGGGTATTTTATTTATAAATTTTAGACATTAAATAATTAAATTTATTTATGACACAATGACGATGCAATGATTACCTTATTGATGAATTATTAAAATAATTGATATTATGAATATCAAAATAAATGTAAATTGAGACTTTTTATGCATTCCAAGAATTTTATATGTTATAATGACATTTTATGGTTGATTTAATGTATTTTTTTGATGTAATAAACCTTTTATTACTTTCAAAAAAACAAAATACTAAATAGTGTCAAAATTGACATAAATGAGTATATAAAACAAATACTATATTATTAAAGGATATAATATTCCTAAAACTATAAGGTTTATAAAAAGAACTTATATAATGATAGATATGTTATTAATTAATCAATTTAGGTCCTCTTGGCATCGTATAGTATGTTTATTAACCATATAATATAAAAATACCAGGAGAAATGGTAAATGTTAAACTATTTAACCAAAAGTTAAATCTAATAGATAAGGTTACTATGGTGACCTAAAATTGTCTGAAACCAAATTTTGAAAATATTTCTACCCATAAACACCTTATCATTGAAATATATCCATTTGGATCCATTATAAAACGAAAATAATTTTATAATAAAATAATATTTCAAGTTATTCCTAAAGTGACCCCTACCTCTCTTATAAAAGGGAACTTCCCTTTCTCTCAAAATCACACCTCCAAATCCATTTGTCTCAGCCAACACCTGCTCAAATATCCTCCCCACTATCTTCACTTGAACCAATAGTCCTTAATTTGATAAAAAATCCAACCTAATAATCCCTTTTGATCAAATCAAAAGGAAGCACTTGAAGAAGAGGTAATAATTTCATCACATATTTCAAAGTTACTTTATTCTTCCACTTCCTCTTTCATTGTTGATTCCATACCAAAATAATAAATCCAGTACCTTATACATCCTTTTATGTTATTATAAATATGGTACGACCATATTCATTATTCTATCCATTCTATGAAAGACAAAGTCACCATACGTGCGTACTTACTGCTTATCCTCTCCACGTCGTGGTGTAGTTTTTTTCAACACTTCATTATTTGGATGGGTATAATAATGAGTATAACTGATGTAATAATAAATAAAACATGTTTATTAATCTTTATATATAATATACCATCCATTTACATACAATTTCACCCCTAATAGAATGATATTGTCGTTCATGCATTTGTACGACTTACAACCTCCATGACGCGATGATATTTCGTTCCCCATCGTAACCATTCAAGAATAATTTTCATTTGTTGATTAAAAATAATTTTTAAGAACATAATATCATTCTGGAAATGAATCAAATACATATTTTCCATAATAAACATGACTTATGTAACAAAACATATAAATGAAAATGAATCAGCTAACAACCAAAACAATGATACTACTGAAATATCATTAACAAAGAAATATTAGAAGATCATATATGATGTCAGATTTATGTATTTGGTTCTTGTATAATTTAATAACAATTATTTCACCATTATACAGGATGTTAGACAACCCTTTACTAAGGAAAAGTACAAGGTAAGGGGTTTTCATTTCACTTTTTATTTCTGTGAGATTCATGCTATATTTTCCACTATTTCAACTTGTGTGGTATATGTACTGACGATGATTTTGTTATTTGTGTAATATACTTTAATTTTTGGATATTTAAACCTTCATTTAATGATCCTTACTTCATGGGTTGTATCTTTCGTATGATACCAATTCAGTTTCCATGCATTGGGTTTTACGCATACTTTATAGATTATATTACTCCATGATTATTTGTGGAATCACTATGTATTTATTTATAATAATAATTTCCAATACCCTTTGTGTGGATATAATATTTATACACATAATCACTCATTTGATAAATTTTCAACTAATTTATATGGACTTGATAAGGGTAATCTTAACTCAATTTCGATTCAATCAGTTAAACATCCAATTCATTGGTTTTGTTTTTAGAAGAATATGTGTGAATGTACTTCTATTTAATTACACTTAATATCCCATCATATTGAGTGTATTCATATTTTTCACACATAATTATGTCGTTGATTTATCCTTTATGCTAAGGAAAAGGTACATCGCAATGCTCAAATACCTTGAAGTGATCATTTTCTCAATGTTTTTTCCGAGAAGAAGGTGATTTGAGATTTGAGAGTTGAGAAGGTGAAAGGTTGGGGTATATGTTCTTTGGGTTTGAGGGAACCCTAGTATTTATAGTTGAGAGGCAGCGTGGAGCTCTAAGAGCTAGTTGCAAATCCATGTGGCGCTTTGTGATTGAAAGAAGATTATGTCAAGTTTGTCATAACTGTGGAGTCGATTGTCATCCCCTACTAGGGGTAGAGGACTCCTTAATTATCTCTATGGAACTCATAGAGGATTCCATCAATTTCCAAGGAATTGCACAGGCAATCTAATTCCCTCCACGGCACAAATATTTCCATCAATTTCTTCTTAACCACATATCCTTCCGCTTCTTTACTCTACAGTGATCGCAGAGGTGGTTATGGATTTTCCCAAACCATAGTGCATAGGGGAGCTGTAAAGTTGCTCCATGAAGCCATCCATTTTCCATCAGTGTTCTCTTGGAATATCTTTCCTCTTTACACATTTTTGGAACCAAAAAATTACCACCATCATACTTGGAGCTCAGGATAAAATGAGGGTCAAAGAATGTGGTTAGATCACCAAAATTTAGTCAAATCACAATGCAAGATCACGAAGTAGGGTCATGATGTAGATAGGCGATGTGAAGGTTGACAAAACTACAAAGTTAACCACGTCCAGGCACTCAACAAAGCTTAGAGGTTTTTGCCCATAAATAGGGGAGGACAACCCCTCTTTTGTCCTTACTTATCTCCACATTTTCATTCTTGGGATCTCGATTTTCGATGCTCTACATGCTCTGTGACCTATCTTTGTGAATTGTATCCATTTATACTCTACGTTGCACAATGAGTCTTCTGACTTTGTGATTGTGTGATTTTTGACCAGTGTCTATGAGGTCTGTGGTAGGGATCTGCAACTTGTCTTTGTGATCGATCTCATCGATCAATCTCTATGAATGAGCTCTGTGATCTAGGACAAAAAATAATAAAATTATGAGACCAAATTTCTTACCAAGAAGCTGCCTGGGGGGGTCCTTGCAGAGGCTTCCTGGAGGGAAGAAATGGAGGATAACCTTGGTATCGTGGAATATGTGTATATCCATTCAGACAATGAGTCCCTGGTGGAACTACTGTCAGACAGTCAAAAGAACTACCCTATGTGAAAAAGGATGCCTCTATATGGATTTGGTCTGAGGGAGGATGTTTTCATTCCTGAGGCCAGTATAGATGAACCAGACTATTGGTTCAGGAGTATGCCATGTTAACACCAGTGGTTCAAGGCGGCCGATGGTCATACTTGGGAAGATCATATTCTCTTAAACGCCGACTTCCGGAACAACCAATTTAAAAACGTTGATTTGAAGGCATTGCAACCATAGGTATCTCCCCCATAGTTCTACACCATTTTGATAGAGGCCTTGGGGAACTCGAAGATGGGGTGGACTGATGAGTGGGATCTACTCTAGGAAGGCAATTTCATAGATTACTGGGCATGGGATTACTAGTTCTGCGCCTCCTACAAAAATTTTGCGGTAGAGCTTACGTGAGTGGGCCTGTATGAGATGGTATGGGCCTCCCAATTCCCCATCTACTAGACGAATCAACTGATGCCAGATTTGTTAAGTAGGCGGTCATCGAGGACCAGCACTTTTCATTTTCACCAAGGGGAGGTCAGTATCAGCCTTTGGGACCTTCCCAAAATCATAGGGATTCTGATACTAGGGGAAATGTATGATGAGTTCCTCCCTACTATGAATATATGGGAGGACCCTGAGTAGATTATACCACTAGAAAAGGCATTAATGTACCTAGTGCCAGGAGAGGATAAAAAGTCAGTGAGGGATGTCTACATTAAGTTGCGGTTCAATTGGTTCCAGAATTCCCCTTTATATTGAAAGTTTTTAGTGAGGCCTCCCACTTTCCCGAAGGGCGTCCAGCGCTACAAGGAGCACTCATACTGGAGGCTCTTAGAGAAAAACATGTGGAAAACATGGGGTTTCAGTGTCAACACCGAGAATCAACCAGTGGATAAGTTGGATGTGTTTATCTATGGGCTCATTTGTGGTTGAATACTGCTAGTAAGGGATACAAACATGGGCGTACGATGAAGATTTTTTATCATGGCGTTCATGTTGGCGATGGGGGAATAGATCAATATAGGGATCCTGATGTTGTCTAAGCTATACAATGTTCTGTGTCATATCAGTGAGGGGAGGAAGCCACATAGGGTGTGGGGGCCACTCAATCATCTGTATGGGTGGATAGCAGTTCATATGGGAACCCACGAATAACTGAACCCCATTTCCCTTCTAGGTTCAATCTTTCAACCAAATATTCTAAATGCGTCGGGAGCGTTTCCAAACCAGGATGACCCTGTTCCTAGTGCTGAACTAATTTTGGAAGGTAGATGAGTCCATATTTCACTCTTTCCCCTTGCCAATAGATGTGTTCAATAATGAAGGCTAGTGAAGAAAGGAGAATCAGTCCTACTTCATGGCCATTTGAGATGGATTCTTGGTGGCATTGGTTGACTGCGAGCCTCTCTACGAGCCGTACACCTTGCACCACTCCATGAGGCAGTTCTAGTGTATGCAAGGGCTTAACCCACATGTCTACTTGGGAGTACACCACAAGGACCATCCATGTGTGATGAGGAAGATGTGTCTCATGTTCACACAAGAGGATAGAAATATACGGAATGAGATTTCTCCGCACACGACTATCTATAGTCTTGTGAAAGAATATACCAATATTTGGGAGGCAGCCTACCCAAGGGAGATGTTGAAGCATCGTACCATCCGTGATAGTGATTAGGTACTCCTAAACCTCGAGGTTGGGGCCAGATGGTAGCAATAAAATCTTGTGGTGTTGGGATCGTATTACCAGTCAGACCTACACTGATCGATAGGTAGGGTTAGTGGTGGACCCAACGATCCCAAAGGAGAAAATTTAGCTAGAGGGGAGGCTACCTAGGGGTTTCGTAGGATACCCACTCAGGATCTGGGGAAGTGGTTGCTCCATATAGACATTTCATAGGATGTTATTTTCCCAAAGTCTCGGGACATATGGGATGTAAACAGACAATTCATTAACCCTTCCTAGACGTGGAACCATATGAACTATATTGGGACAGATTGTTTTGGGATTGTTCGTGCCAGGGCTAGCTTTGTGGTATCTTAGGATGAAGGGGAGAAGTACATCGTCGAGCTGGTGGACATCGTGCACTCTTGTGGTGATCTACATCTAATGAAGGATCGAGTGGAAGTAATGCTCGTTCAAACAATCCCTCCATAGTTATCTTCTGCTGAATTCAGAGAGTACTTCCCCCTACTAAAAGATTCTGAAGAGTCTTCATGGGAGGAAGAAGTCGGTAGAGGGAGCCCTTCGGAGGAAGGTGAGGTCTCTAACTCAAACTCAGAGCTAGAAGAGTTTTCATGGGGTCTTGAGGTAAATCTTAAACCATTTCCCTATTATACTCATTTAGGAAGATTTTCCTTTCACAGCTAACAATTTACCTATACAGGAGGTCCTCAAATGAAAAACCCACTCCCAAGTAGTAGTAGATGTAGCTTTTAGATCTGTACCTAAGAAAATGGTGATTACCACTCCTAGCATGTCTAAAATACCTAGGGTGGTTCTCCTAGAGTCCTTGTATTTCCCAACTATATATAGAGGGCCACAACTCAAGGTTTCAATGAAAACAACTCAGGGGAGATACCAACTATTTGATCTATGTATGTCTTCTTCATAGAATTTGTAACTATCATCCGTAAAATCAGGCCAACATACATCTGGGTATTCTCACATGCACAGTTCTTCAAATGGAATGGGCCACATTGGTAAGGATGAACGGGGCCCCTGGTGCTACTTTTCCCAAGTGAATGGTGATGGTCATGGAAGCGGATGCCCCTACTAACCAAGCCGCAACACTATTGATTATTGGTGGAGCCTTCAGTAGGGCCGAACTTGAAATCATCAATGTGGAATATGATGGTGAGGACCAATCAGATGGCATGGGACCTGACCTACCCAACAAGACACTAGATGAGGATCATGTTGATGTGTTCCTGGATGCGCTCACCACATATGAACCTATCGACCTGAGTAACTGGATGAGATGACTTCTGATGAAGAGGATAGAAAGGTCATCTATCGTCATTCATGGAAGTTGATCAAGCACTTCATTGGGGATATCCTACAAGCACAATGTATAGACTAGATGGGGAGGCTATGATCCTAGATGTGTGAACTATCCACTGAAGGAGTGGATGCCCAGTGTCCACTTATGCTCATCTAAGACTTCATGGAAGAGAAGATATGGGAACATGACAGTGGCTTGGGTGTGGGCTGGAAACAGAAGAATTGTGTGAACATCAAGGGACTCCAGGAGGTCAAAAATAAAATCCAGTGGTGGAGGGCATGGGAGAACAAGTATTAATCTTTCATTGATGCACAATCGAGTCTCATATTGTGATTTAAGGCCCATCTGACTGAGGGCGAAGAAAAGAAGAGGGGATCCTTTGAAGAGATGGATATTATTCGAGCCTAGGAGGAATATGCCCAAATCGATCATGATGAACTATGCCTCATTTCCATCGAGAAGGAGTGGGAGCTTAACAGAAGACAATGGATCCTGGACATCACAATCTAGAGAGTGGAGGAGCTGGGACACCCCATTGAAGAAGTCAACCCATCTATGGGAGGGTATAATCCTTGTGTACTGTAATTTGTGTAAACTCATAAATGTACTACCATTATTTTCTTTTTTATGTTGATTGTGTGCATGATTTCTGTTACTTTTTTTTGGTTTTATTTATTTCCATAAAATTTGGGGAATATCCAATAATCAATCCCTAAGCTCATGTGGGTTGTTCCCGATGTGAGAAACAAGGGATGACTGCATCATTATTCCATTTGAATATGAGAGTGAAAACCAAGATCCAAGCATCTAGGATCTGACCAACTGCTCTAGAATTATGGGAAGAAAGAGGGAGTCCTGACTAGAGAACTATGTTCTCAGAGTATTCGAATTTCTATTTTCCCAACATCCTCTGGTGGACGATCTGGGTAATTCCAGGGGTGTTGGAATCAATCTGAACAAAGGGGAGTGGAATGTGTGAATCAAGATACCCAAAATTTGGTACACTGTATAGATGACATCACAATTAGGGATAACTATTTACCATGTTCAAAACACAGAATTTCTATTATGTTAGCCTGAAATGGGGACAACAAATGCGGGCCTACTGGTGACCATGTTTGAAACATGGGGCCTGACTCAAAATGTCATCCATATTATTTTGGAACGCTGGCCTAAGATAGTAGGAGGGCCATAGGCCAAGAATACATACTTTTAGGGGGTTCCTTCAAGCAAGAAATACTATTAGGATCCAAATAAAGTGCACACAAAGTGTGGAGGGTATAGTGATGGGTTGTTCAAATAGATTCCAACACTCTTGAAAGTATACCACAATGATGAAAATATATTAGATGAGCACATTAGTCTGATTAGGGACGATATTCATTTCTTAAAAGGATATCTATAGTGAGATCCTGGAGTGGCCCGTAATTTTATGTCATGCTAATGAGGATGATAGACAAGTATTTTAACATCATATGGTGAGGATGGGGTTAATGAATTGTCCTGAAAAGGGGGATGAGTCCAGGAGGCCGTATTAGAGAGTTTAAAAGCACATGGCTGGATATGTGAACAAGACATCCAGATTTCACAATGTATCCTGCTAGGATAATAATCAACCCATACATAGTTCTGTAAGACCTATGTAGTTTAAAGTCATGTGGTAAAGACGCAAGGGGGAAGATATCTCTTCAAGGGTATATGATGCAGTTACTATAAAACCGATTTGAATAAGGACCAAGAAGTTGACACCACATCATGTGCCTTTAATAGAGATCTTGGGCCAAGGGGCTGAAATGGATAATTTTTGGGTTGGACCCAAGGAAAAATTCCCAAGTGTTCCTACATATTTTTCAATGTACTATGTGGTGAGAGACCAACACCAGAGAGGTAAAACCTCTCTGATGGAGAAGTTGAAGCATCCCATAATTATCATGGGGCATCCTGAACATATCCAGGGTAGAATCATAGTTTGAATTCATACATTGAGGTCATGGTTACCTAGAAAGGGAATGTATGGTGTATTATATATCTTGAAATGAAAGAGGATCAACCAATCTACACCACACCATGTAATCATAAGGGAAATGTTAGGTTGAAATACCGATGAATGAAAAATTTGGGTTAGAACCAAGATGGAGTGTTCTGGCATTCCTATATATCCCATGAGGATAGGAATCAAGTCATATGTACTTCCCAAATCAAATTTTAACAACATGCAGGATGAATGGAATGTTTATTTTGGCTAGACCTGTACACATCCTACCAAAACCACTAACCCCACGTGATTCATGCTCGATGTGGGAAACAAGGACTAGTGATGAGATTTTTTGGGTACAGGGAGGAACACATTAAGGGTAATGAAATTCTAGGTGGAGGACATCTCAATACAACTAACATGCCTGCTTAACGCACATATATGCACAAAGGGGTACAACAAACAATGTTGGAATTCCACTTGAACATAAGGGAGTGGAATGATGTGAATCATGGTTCCCAATATCTGGATCACAATTATGGTCGCGTGATGATAAAGGATAACATTTGACCTTCTTCAAGACACAACATCTATTTTACATTAGCCGAGCATGGGATAGATAAATGAGAGTCGGCGGCTGATAGTGTTTGAAAAATGGTACCTGTCGCAAAATGTTGTTTGAGGTCTTCAAGGGTGTTGTCCCAAGACAGTAGGTGAGCCAATGCGGCCTGAGACTGGGATGTAAATAGGGTCACTTTAGACATAGAAGTTTATGGGGATAAAAATAAAGGTATCATGAAGCATGAAAATGATATGGGAGAATGTTCATGTGAAAATTCCACACTTTGGAATCTTTTCGACGGTGCATTTGAGTATGCCAATGAGACATGTCAGATGGAGGGAGTCGAATCCCTTTCCAAGGGAAAGGATCCTAGGGTTGCAGAATTCTTGTTTAAGGTCATATAGTGGACCATAGAAAGAAGACATGGTTTAACAGAATGTTCACAGGATGAAAAAGTAGCAAAACCCAATGTGAATGAAGACCAAAGAGGCCTTCCATCTTGTGACACATTCCTAGGGATAAACCCAGAGACTAAACATTTGGGTGTTCCTACGTATCCCATGAGGATGGGAATCGATCCATACATAGTTCTCATATGAAGATCATATTTTATGGTCGTAGAACTCACACCATGTTGGGAAGAGACAAGGGATACCCATGGTGTTGTTGTAGAAATACTCATTGTGAATGAGGACATAGAGTCCATACCACATCACAAGCCTCTGCTATAGTTTAGACCAAGGGGGACCTAAAAGAGGGTAGGATTTGAGATACCTAGGGTTATATCCAAATATGAAATGTCTGGGAACTCCTATGTATCCCATGGGGATGAGAATCAAGCCATACGTAGTTCTATATATGGAATGGTAAGTACCAATGATAGGGGAAATATTATCCTACATGTCTGTCCCATACACCAGGAGATGCGGCATTTAATGGATCTTGTTTGTTCTTTAGGGTGGATGTGTTTTTTTGTAAAGAAAGCAACCTATGATGGAGAATCTAGGCGTCGCTACAGGATTCAAGCCATATATAGGCCCTAAAAAATGGCATGATGGATGACCGATACCAAACATGATGTTCCCTCGAGCGAGGACATCACAATACTTTGCCTTTTTTCATCATGTGGAAAAGGCAGTAGTGTCATAGTTTAGGGTGGTACGATAGGACCATACCACACATTTTAATATTTCAAAGAAAAGACAAAACATTTTAAAGTCATGTGGTATCAAGCAGATTAGATTAACGTCATATTGTTTGGGTGAATTCATAAGAATGAGTTTTTAGATGGAATGCACAAGGTGTGACAAACCATACCTGACATGTATGAGGAAAAGGTCCATAACACACCGCACATAACTCGGGAGGAGAAATCCCAGGCCGAGATGATGAAAAATAAAAGAGGATATGGTAATTTACCAGAAGATGAAATGTATGGGTGAACCACGTATCCCATAGAGATGGGAATCAATCCATACACAGTTCTTGATGATGTCATGCAGTTTAACATCATATGAGAAGGATGAGGGAAGATCTTAGTTTATGGTCATAGAGCTCGGACCATAAGAAGCGAGACTCTTCCGAGAAGGAATAAACCTTAACCAAATTTCAAAGCCCACGTGAGCCACACTCGATGTAGGAAAAAAGGGTGGAGATGTTCTTCATGGCACATGGAATACTAATAAGGGGAAATAGCGTAGATCCTATAATGATACCACACCATATATTCTTCCACTTAATGTGTAAACGCACACTAAGTGATATCCCCAAGTGTGTCGATATTCTACTTGAACATGATAAAGTGGAAAAGGATGTCAATCATGCAACCAATATTTAGGGATTAATAAGGTTGATGTAAAGAGGTAGGATGGTTTTTGACCATGTTCGAAACACAACATCCATATCGTGTTACTTGAAATGGGAACAAACAATTGAGCATCGACCCTTGACCACATTCACAAAAGGTGATTTGTGTCAATTTGTTGTTCAAAATCCTCAGGGAAGTTGGCCCAAAATAGTACGAGAGCACTAAGGCATAGAATCCATGCTTTTAGAGGGTCCTTTAGAATGTGGAAGATGAGTAAAGACTATCTAAAAGGAAACATGAAGCATGGAAATGGGTGAAAACATGTCTATGTAGAATCTGAAACTCTAGTTCTGAAACCAGAGTGCTCCTAGGAACATTGGTGAGTTTCCAAAGAAGGTCAAGGGGCCAAATTTTAGAGAAGACGACTTGAGAAGATGAGTAGAGGAAAGGGGGGTGGAGAGCTCTCAAGAGATAGTTATGTGGCATGGCTATTGAAACCACAACGTGAATGAGGACATGAGTCCATACCACATCATGTAGCCCCTCCTAGAAAACATTGGCCAAGGGGCCAGAAGGAAGAAGAAGTTTCTAAGAAACAAGGATGGGCCCACATATGAAATGTCTGATCATTCTAATGTATCCAATGAGAATGGGAATCAATCAATACATAGTTCTGAAGGGGACATGCAGTTTAACGTCATACGGTGAGGATGTAGGGAACATGGATCTTGAGGAGGAATGTGCATAGCATGGAGAATGACCCGACGTGAATGAGGACACAAGCCCACATATGCCACATCGTTCATAATTCCCCAAGAGAACTCAGGCCATGTGGCTGAGAGAAATAATAGATGAACCCTGGATGGATCCGAAAAAGAAATGTTCGGGAATTCCTATGTATCCCATAAGGATTGGAATCAAGTCATACATAATTATTAAAAATGTCATGCAATTTAACGGCATGCGACAAGGATGTGGTATATCTTAGTTTATAGTTATAGAGCTCATACTGTAGATGCCTATTTTAATGTCATGTGCATGGGATAGACAGGAGGAAAGGGTGAATCACTGTGCCAATCATTTGGGAGACTATAAAATGTCTACAAGTATTGAGGATAAATACCGACCATGTTCAAAAAAATGTATCCATCTCGTGTCTCCTTGAAAAGGAAAAATCAATTGATCATAGACCAATAACCATATTATAAACACACAACTCATGTCAAATTGTCATTCAAAATAATTGGGAACATTGTCCTGAGATGGTAGGAGAGCATTGAGGCCTAGAATTCATGAAGTTCGGGGGTCCTTTTTTATGTGAAATATGATGGAAACCCAAATGATGGGATATGTAAATAATATTGGTACCTGTGCAGTTTAAAGTCTTGCGGAAATGAAATTGGTGAAGGAATGGTGTCTTAAGAGGATGTGTATAGATTGGAAAAAATAGCCTGATGTGAACATGGACATAGATTCCATACCACACCACACAATCCTAAGTGAGAACTTGGTCTAGGGGGTTGGATAGGTCGAGGGACCTATGGCTGGGCCACAGGTGAGAAATCCCGGCGTTCTTATGTATCCCATGAGGATGGGAATCAAGATGAACATATTTCCCAATGTGACACATAGTTTAACGTCATATGAAAAGGATGTGGGAAGATCTTAGTTTATGGTCATAGAGCTCAGACCATTTTTATGCGACCCTTTATGCAGGCATCGCCTTCCAAAATCTCCTAAGCCCATGTGATAAATGCTCGGTGTGGGAAACAAGGATTGAGATCAGGTTCCCCCCAGTACATAAGGGTATGATAATGAATGGACGAGAGCGGGCAAGGTTGATCCCAACCAGACCAACATTCCTGATCGAGGCATACTAACATTCGAAGGGATAATAGGACAAAATGAAACACTGAACCCAATATTTGAGACATATAGGGGTGGAAATAAAAATGGAGTATGGTCGTTGACCATGTTCAAAGCAAAAAATCCATATTGTGTGACCTCGGATGTGAAAAAAATGAGCTTCGACTGCTGGCCACAATCAAAACACAGGAATTGTATCGAAGTGTCGTTCAAAATCATGCAGGACGTTGGCCCGAAATGGTACGTGAATCATAAGGCCGAGCATCCGTACTGTTCGTGGGTCCTTTCGAATGTGAATGTTGATGGATACCCAAATAAAGGGTATGCGTGAATCCTAAATATTCCAATGTAGTTTAATGTCATGCAGTGAGGATACGGGGAGGTGGAGATCTCCAAGTAGGGCAATACATGGTAAAATCATGATAAAACTAATGTGAAATAAGTAAAACAAGGCCCACACCACATCATGTGTTTTGACCCTAGGGGAGATCTTAGAGTTTGGGGTTGGGCCTATGGAAAAAATATTTGGGCATTCCTACGTATCTCATTAGGATGGGAATCATTATATATGTAGTTCTGAAAGGGCAATGTAGTTTAACATTGTGCGGTGAGGATTTAGGAAGACAGAAGAATTGGAAGGTCACATGGTGCGAAAATCATAAGCTCGGAATAAATGGGGGACAATGAAGTCTACAATACACTATGTGTGATCCTTCAAGAAAACTATACCCAGGGGTAGTCAAAGAGAGGAATTTAGGGGCTGGAATTTACGACGAGGCATCTGAGAATTACAACATAACACGTGATGATGGGAATCAATACATAAATAGTTATTGAGATGTTATGCAGTTTAACGTCATGCAGAGAGAATGCGGGGAGATCTTAGTTCAAGGGCGTAGATTTCAGAACATTTTTAGTTTATTATCATGCGGGACAAGTGCTGGATAGTTTGACATCCTTCATCATGGAAGGATCACACATTTTAACGTCATGAAAAGATGATGGGACAACTTAGAGTCATTTGGGACATTTCAAGAAAAATACTACTTGGGGAATTTATCATTGGTGGGAGGAGTAATACACTCACCATCCATGGTAACTAGGAAATACGCGCCATTGGGGTAAATCATGTAAATGATGCAAGGTCCTTCTCATTTGGGCTCCAACTTCGGTGGATTCCTACCAGGTATCATTGGAATTATCAGGTCCAACATGATGTCACCTTGTAAGAAAGAGTGGAGGTGAAATTTTTTGTTGAAGCTCAGGCTATCTTTTTATGATGCATCCCCAGATTGTGCAGGGCACAAATCCTATTATCCTCAAGTGATTATAGTTTTTACAAAAGGATTTTGGATACTTTATCTAGTGTATAATGATCATAGAAATATGCACATAATGAAGGAAACTGAATATCTATGGTCATGACTACCTCCGTTACAAACACCAGGGAATATGGGGTCACCTGAGTGGAATTATGAGTTGTCTTCTGATATTCCTAGAGAGAGATGAGGAGTTTATCTGGATAGCTCTTCTTATTCTAAACAAAACTCTTATGAAAAATATTAGATATGTTTTTGTTGAATGTCTTGATCTTCCCATTTTCTTACGCATGATAGTGGGATGTATGGTTAGAACATATGTTGTACTTGGTATACAACTTCTTCAGTTCGACTGCTTGTAAGTTGGTGTCGTTATCGATGAGGAAGGCATGAGGGAGTCCAAATCTCTAGATGATATTAGACATCATAAATTTAAAGATAGAATAGGCCCTGGCCTCCTTGAGTGGAACCTCATCTGACCACTTGGAAAAGAAATCCATAGCGGTCAGGATGAACCTGCACTGACGAGCTGTCAACAGTGGATAGGGTCACAAGACACCGACTCCCCAGACCATGAATAGTCAAGATTACTTGATTGTGTGGAGAGGTTCTGGAAGCCCATGTATAAAATTATCCTGGATTTGGCATGCATAGAACCTCTTATAAAACTCAATATAGTCATAGATAATGGAAGACCGAAAATACATCAATCTCCAGATTTGAGGAGAGAGTTTAGGCCCTATCTGATGAGCCCCGTAGGAACCAGCATGAACCTATTGCATGACTCAAGATATCTCACCTCCTTTAATTAAATAGAGAATAATCCCATTAAAACTATGCCTATAGAGGATTTTCTCAAGTTTGGGACCACTCTGGAGGGTGAACTACAATGTGTGCCGTCAGATTTTCTGATGCTCAGCTCAATTTTCTAGGAGATTACCTTGCTGTAGGTACTTGAAAACGGGGTTCCTCCAGTCAACAGTCACTTCCAACACTGCGGAAGGGGGACCTAGGGGTCCTAACATGGAGGCATCGGTGGTAAGGTGGATTACCTCTGGGCTATCATCGTCGTCTTGAGTAAGGGAAGCGATGACTCTATGATGGGCCACCTGGATAATCAAATCATCCTAACTGGGATCTATAAGAGATGTGACAAAGCTATCCAAGGCATCAGCTTGACCATTCTGGGACATGGGGACATGATTATCTTCTTTACGAGATGAGAACTTGGCCATCAGTTGGTGGGTACATTCTAACAGTGGTACGAGCTCTGGCTTCTTAATGACATAGTCACCATTGACCTTATTGACGACTAGTTTGGATTCCCCTTTCACATGTAGGTGGGGAACACCAATCCCGAGGGCTAGCTCGAGACCTGTAATGAGATCCTAGTACTCTTCCTCATTGTTGGTAAAATATCTTAACAACAGAAATGAATAAAAAAGAACATCTTTTGATGGCATGATAAAAATGATACCTAGGCCCACTTTTCTGAGTCTGGGATCATTAATTCTTCTGCCGATATGGATTTGGGAAGAACCCTCAAAATGAATTTACCAACACAGAATAGATTAATCTACTGAGAGAATTTTCTCATCTAGGAAATCAAAATATAGAGACTGGTTCGTAGAAGCTGGATGGGCGGCAAGAAAGTCTACTAATGCATGTCCCTTGATGGCCTTCTGGGGGACAAATAGTAATACGAAATGGGTGGGTCGGGGCAGGGTGGGCCAAACCTGCACGTGTTTGAGCCTACGTGGGTTTGTCCGCAAAAGACCGCATATAATGTGAACAAAATATTTCAAACCCACCTCACCCCGCATAAACCCGCGGGTTGCCCGTGGGCTTACCCACATTAAAAAATTATTATTTATAATAATTTAAATACGGTATTTTTTATCATTCTTAATGGTGTTTGAGGGGAGAAATATGTATTAACAATAATTATGGTTTTAAGAGATGAAATTGAACATTTTTTTGTGGGTTAATGGTGGCATACTGCGACACTGATGTGGTGGCGAACTATTGTGATAGAAAGTAGGTGAGTGATCGGTGATGGGCGATGAATGATAATGATGGTTGCATTGTGATGTGAACAAATAAACATGTGAATGAATAAAGTCTTTCCAGGTAACGATCGGTTTTGGAGGAAGTTATTAGTATTTCCACGAAGTTCTATCCTATTCTCTTAATAAAAAAATGTAAATAATAACACAATTAAATCGACCTAAAAAGTATTATGATTATAATAACTATAATAGAATTGAAACCATGCGCACGGGAGATGAGTTCAATTTTTTGAGAAATGGGTTGACAGACCATAGGAATATGGTTAATAATTATGATATAAATAATATAATATAATATTAAAACAATAAATATAGGCCTATTTAAAATTCACATGTGAATAAATAGTGAATTAGTATGACCATTACGGTGAGAAATTATATTTCACCGTTTAACCATGGTTTTTTATTAAAAAAACTAAAATGTTAAAGAAACATATTTTGTAAAAATAATAAATTTTTTATAAATTAGGCATGCGGTCAAGCTCTCACCTGCATGGGACTAACCCGTATTGGCCTGCACCCGTGCGAGCTCAACCCACATTGGCCCGCACTTTAAACGGTCAAACTTTTTAGGCCCGTCCCGCCCCACATCTTCCCCATACCCGCAAAGACCGCTGGTCGTGGGCCCTCTTTTCATCACTAGGGACATACATGAAGTTAAAATACTAGAAGAACACTAACCACTGGGCTAGATGGTCTGTCAACATGGGGATATTAAGAATGTACTTCAGCGGATCCACTCGGGGCAGTAGCTGTATCTCATGGTGTTGTAGGAAGTGTCGCAATTTCTGTAATGTGAATAACAATGCGAGGAATCTCTTCTTGATAGAGAATTATTTGGTCTATGTATTGAGGAAAATTTGGATGATATAATATAAAATATTTTCCGTTCACTCATTTTTCTTATGGGTGAGAAGGGCCCTGATATATCATTTTAGAGCAGGAAAATAAATGACAAAGGGATTTCTAGAAATAGGTGGCATCAGAACCGGAGGCTGTAACAGGTAATCCTTGATCTCCTCAAATTTAGTCAGACACTCCTCATCCCACTGAAAATCGACAACTTTATTCATGATCCAGGAAATAGGATTACACTTACCATCCAGATTTGCAATAAATCAGCGTATGTATGCTAAGTGTACTTGAAAGCCCCGAAGGTACCAAATGTTTCTCAGAGGAGACATCTGACTGATGGCCTTGATCTTCTCCAAATCAATCTCAATGCCTCTATATATGACAATTAATCTAAGAAACATTACATAGGTGACCCCAAAGGTGCACTTCGATGCGTTCATCTTTAGATAGCAATATCGGGGGAAGATGAACACTTTCTCGAGATCTCTGGGATGGTACTAACATTGGAAATATTTGACCACCATATCATCCATGTAGAGTTCCACCAATGTCCCAAAAATAGGGTTAAATATGTTGATGCATGAAATGATGATAAGTAGCACCTAAATTCTTTATATTGACGGGCATTACCTAGTAGAAAAATATGCCTTGTGGTTCCATGAAGGCCGTAGACTCTTCATCCTTGAGGGACATTCAAATTTAGTTATACCCAAAATACCCATACATGAAGGAGAGATCATGGAACCCCACGGTGGAATAAATCAATAGTTCCATCACAAGAAGGGGAAAGTCATCCTTTGGGCAGTGACAGTTGAGATCCTCGAAGTCGATGCAGACTCTCATCTATTCATTCTTTTTTTTGATGGGCACAATGTTGGTTAACCATATATGGTACTAGACCTCCTTGATTAAGTTGGCTCTGATGATATTATTAACCAAGGTGTCGACCATGGCACTGTGAGAAGGGTGAAATTTCCGGGAGGTTTTTTGTACCCGCGATGATTTTCTGGAAGACCGAGGTGGTGGACAGTGACATGAGGATCTAGTCCTGGCATCTCTTTATTACCCTAGGCAAACACATAACGACGCTACTTCTATAATTCCATGTATCACTATTTCTCTTCAACAGGCACAGCGGCACTAATCATGGTTGGTTTCAGATCCGTCTTGTTACCGAGGTTCACCTATACCAATTCATATACCATGTGGAGACACCCTTTTCAAATTTAGGGTAAGCATCCTCCAAATCCTTTTATTCACTCATGGAGGAGGGATCCTCAGTGAGAGGAATTCTTCTGAGTCGATAGATCCTAAAAAGACAATCTTGCCAGCCTGAGTGGTGGTGGACACCGCATCGGGGAGATCCTCTACTTCCAAAACCATGGTGATGAAAGCTATCGACCCGATCCAATATGGCCTTCGAACAAAGGGTCCACACTTGATGATATCAAATCAATAGTGGTGTTTTGGTTTAAGGAGGTTTATCTTATCCCAGTGAAACAATAAAGTATGATGTATTTCTATTTCCATGGGATGGACATCTTGATACCTTATAGGTGTAGGGGGCTCTAGGATCACTCGAGACTAAATTTTATAAAAATATGAGGTGATATTTTGGTGTCCCTTATACTTGGGAATGTTCTTCCACCTCATTCCAGAAACACAAAATCATTTCCCTTAGTCTGGGTCACAGCCACCAATTAGTGGATCGAGAAAATATAGGCATCATCCAATTCTGTCCACAGGTTGGTCACAGCCGTAGCATGTTCAACCTCATTAAGCTGAATCTACTTTTCCTTTCTCATGTATTAGTCAGCATCCAGGTAGTGGGTTTCACAAGAAGAAAAGGGAAACACATCACCTTCGATTATTCCCACTCGATCCTTATGGGTGTACTTAATGCATTGGTGATACGAAGAAGGGACCACCACATGCATGTGAAGCCATGGCCTACCCATCAACGCATTGTAGGCGGTGTCTTGTGAGAGAACCATGAACTCAGTGCTGGAAACTAGGCCATCAAACCGAGTATTCATGAAGATCTTTCCAACCAGTGTCTGTTCTTTCCTTACAATACCTTAAATTGTTAGGTCATATGGACTCAGATCATCATCAAACAACCCCATCTTTTGGAGTGTCCAGGTCAGGATTAGGTTGATCCCAGACCCTGTGTCAACATGACAGTGGTGAACCTACACAATTTTGAAATGGATAGGGATGTACAGTGGGAGGATATTCCCTTATATCATAGAACCTTTATCTCCTCTAGAGAAAGATATAATGGCCTGGCATTCAGAATGCTCGGCCGCCTCATCATGGAAGTCTTATAAGGATACTACCTCCTTAAAATGAAGGGGGATTCTTAAAGCCTCAATGGGGGGATTCACTCATATATGCTGACAGGAAAATAGCCTCGAGTATGGAGAACCTCAAAAGAATGTTGAAATGATGATTAAAGATATCATACTTCCATGCCAAGTGTGAACTTATGATTATAGGAAGCTGTTCAGTGGTAGGAGGTACGATGGGCCCTTTGGGTAGAACCGACGACTGACTAGTGCAAAGAATGTCTTGCTTCTCAATATTCAAAATGCATGGAGTGACTATTGGATGAGGGCTATATGAATGAGGCAGATCTGTAATAGAAAATGACTGATCATAGCACAATTATGGTGGCTCTGCCTAATCAAGTAGCACAAACAGTGGTGAAGGAGGACCTATTGAAACAAGATGAGAAGGTTGCACATGATGAGATCTATGTTTGGCCTGTTGTATGGTTTTAGGGGTATGCATATCCTGGATAGAAGAACTGATTGAGGCATTCTGATGACTCACATAACCACAACTCTATCGATGCTGGAGACATCTAGAGATGTTGTGAGGATCTGTTTGGTGCTCTTCTTCATTGGGAATCATGTAGGGGTTTACCAGATCAACGGTGTTAACCAAAGCGTACCATGGACTATCACATAAATAATACTCAAATACTGGAATTATTCTAGGGTAACTCATTAACTATGGGGGCCTAAAATCATCAAGAGTATGGGATGATGATGGAATCGCTAGGGGACTTTGTTTTCCCTTTTTTCACCGAGGCTTGACCCTCTTGGGGGAGTAAGACTAATATATTGACTCAGAAGTAGTGGTTGCGGGCGACGTAGTGACTTCTGAAGACTGAGGTCAATTCAGACATTCATGGATAATTCCATGAGTATTGGTGACTACCTTATGATCCATCCATTCCTTGTATTTTTTATACCCAGGGTTAAGAACCTACTGCCACTCACCTTCTCTATCACTATCGCTATCAGGATTTTTGAATATGCATGCCACATGTACTAGGGTCGGACCTAACCTAACTATGTTGATACCAAACTAGTCTTGGATCCATTATTTAAACACATAACACTACTTGAGGTTGTGCACCAGGATCCGGTGATAGGGGAAATAATTGGGGAGATTAGTGAGATCTACCTCTTTGGACCTCCTGCATTCTAGAAACCATAGAATTCCCTGTTCCGTGGCAATTCAGCAATAACCAGGGACCTCAGCCTCATTAAATGAGTAGGTTCAGTTCATTCTATCTAGGAATGGAGATCCAGTAGCCTAGCCCTAACTAGGGGCTGGAGGAGCCTATCAAGGATGTAGAACCTGGTTATCTCACCGAGGTGGTGCTGGCGTGTTACGTAGGGGTGCATGTCGATTCTAAGGTTGGCGCTGCTGGGCCAGAGGCTATGCTTGTGGTGGTGGGCCTCTATGAGGCTATGGAGGTGGCTTCATTGGAAATAACTCCAGCTACCTGGGGGGCTCTATTTGTGCTATCATGACGGTCTTGACCTTAGTGTTTCTTCTCACAGGAACTACAGGAGGTAATAGACCGGCTTGCTTAGCCTGCTGTAAGGCTTTCTCTAGACATTAGGATTTGTCAAAGAAATCCTGAAATCCCACTAGGTAGTTCTACGTGATGAGATAGGGGACCATTTCAGTTTTCAAATTTCCCACACACATTGTTATCATGTATTCCTAAGTCAGTGGCATATCAAGGGAGTATGTGAGGCCCTTACAGCGTGCGACAAAGTTTTCAACGCGCTCGTCAGGCATTTTACTACACTTTAAGAGGTTGACAATACTCATCTTTCAGGTGGTGGAACTAAAATGATTAAAAACTACCTGTGAAGATCCTCTCATCCAACTACTGATTCAATGGGTAGCTGTCTATACCAGAAAAATGTGGGCCCTTCAAATCTTGTATGAAACATCAGATTTTGGCGGCCTCCTGCTGTGATGGAGTTCCCAATATGGATCAACACCTTGAGTTGAAGTGGGGTATATGATGTAGCGGATCACATGTCCCATTAAAGGGAGAAAATGTAGGATTTATAAAACTAGGGGTGATGGAATATCATCCACCCATGCCAGATATGGCTTTCCATCAGGTAGAATTTCCACCTGTCGAGTTTACAAAGCCTCAAGGTGGGAATGAGTGTTGTGATTGGATAATCTGGCCCGGGATTCCTATCTTTGCAAGGGTTCCTGGCCACCAGTGCATTGGAAAGTTCTTCAACATGATAAGTAGGCCATGTGGCTCGTGGAGTGCCTGGTGGGATGTCCTACATAAATGTCAGGGGAACGACATGTGGAGCGGCTGGGGGAACCTGAGATGGGTCCCAAGGAGGGTTATCACACAATTCAAGTAGATTTTGAGATGCGTAACACGCCCTATTTACATAAACTCTAGAATTAACCCTATCTATGTAGAAATGATAGTCAGGGTTACCTAGAGAAAACTCGCCGAGGGAGTGTGTACTTGCCCCTACTACCCCGGTCGAGGGTTATCATAGTCTGGTCACTTCTCAACCGCACATTAAGTTAGAAGGACATCGAACATACTTTTCTGTTCTGTAAGCTGTTGATAAAACATATACTTATCAGTATCATCTTCCATATTCTATAGTAAACCAGATGGTTTAGAGGGTTTGAAAACTCCAAGATGCTATTTTCCCTTATTGGGATTCTAAACGAGGGCTAATGAATCGGTAGGTATGAGAATACCCAGTAAATTTCATTGCAGGTGAGTAACCCATCCCAATGGATCCAATATGTGTGTCACTCTCCCAGGGGTAAGTTATATTCAAAGAGATCTAGCTAATTCTCTCACTCTGATAGGTCGACCATGTTAACTGTGACTATACCTAGAGGCATATCCTCAATATTGCCTAAAAATTCAGGATGGCTCTAGATAGAACTGAAATGAAGGGCCTCATACTGCCCCCAACTACAGATCTAGATGCGGGGGGAAGCCCCCTTGACAATTTTGTGGATCACCTTAAATCTTTGAATGCATCATTGCTGGAGGGTTGGATGGAGACTGGGAGACTCTGTAACGACCCAAACATTTTAATTATAGTTTTTTCCTAATTTTCTGTGTTATTTTATTTTATAATGAACAAAACTATTTCCATTAATTAATGAAGTGGGTATAATTAAAATGAGCCCGTTGGGTTTCGACTGTTATATGACCGTTGGTCAATATGACCATTGGAAACTATAATCTTAATGTTGTGTTTTAATAAATACGATTATCTTGGTTAATTAATACAGAAATAAGATTGAATGGCCTCATCCAATATACTTGAGCCACATGAAGCCCATATCTTGGGGCTTGGGAAGGAAGTAGCATCAAAGGGCCTTGCTCTGGACCAAGCCTAAGATGAACTTCAACATACGAAGCTTGAACGGAATTCCCTAAGGTTGGAGTTCAAGTTGATAGAAATCACCACTCGGGAAATGTTGTATAATCCACCCCAAGATTCTATCACCATAGCACACCTAACACTTAGGTCCTATGCTGGTGTAATAAGGGGCTATGTAATGAGACCTTAGCTGCTTTGTGTAATCATTTTATATAAATAAAATTGTTATTTCTTATTATGGAAAATATTGTGAATTTCAAATATCCAAATAAATATATGATGTGTATTATTTAGGAAAAAAGGGTATTTTAAAATATTTTTGTATTCATTAAATAATTAATAATATGAAATGATTTTCAAAAAATGGTCATCTACAGTTGTGATCAGTGAGAAATTTAGAGTCTAATAAGATCAACTTGGTTTTTAGTGAATAGTAAAGTAGGAATAGTAACATACCAATATGAATAGTAATGAATAGTAATTTGACATAAAAAATAGAAACTTCACCCATGAATGTATAAATACATTTTAGACATCTTGAAAGTGAAAAAATGATCATAGTTTAAGTTTTGGTATTTTTTTTGCCATAAATATTTTATTTACAATTTTATAATTAATTTAATAATTTAAAATGGAAATTTATTTTCATAAAATTTAATCACAAATTGTTGCTTTATTTTTCTATGGTTATATGATAATTTTTTGGGACATTGATTACTTTTGTATGGTGTTACAAAATTAGTTATAGTTTTAAAGTTGTATTTTTGGAATAAATAATGATATTATTTAAAATGTAAATTAAAAATATTTATAAAATTATTTTCATGAAATGGACTTCGTTTTTGATTTTAGAGCATTGATATTAGGTTAGGGTGAATTTTTGTGTTTTTTCTAAAACAGATGAATTTTCAGTAAATAGTAAAAATGTAGTTTTGAGTTTCAGGTGTTTAATCACATCATTAATGATGTAATAATGATGTAATATTTGTGGTTGACTTATTAATAGTGATATATGCTATGATGTGTCCCAAGTGTCCAATACCATGGAAAAATACCATGGGAAAGCCCATGGTTTTTCCAATACCACTGATGAGGTGTCCCTTGGAAATTAATAATTTATTCACTCACTTTCCCTATAAATACAAAGCCATTTCTCTCATTTATTTCATTCCAAAATCATCCTCATCGAAGTTCTGGTCTCCTTACCTCCAAATGAGTCCTTCCAAGGTTCCCTCAAGCCTCCTAAGGCCCCGACCTTTATGCTTTCGAAGTTACTCTTCAAGGTAAGGGATACTTTCACACTCCTCTTTTTAAGCCATGACTTCCTTTATGTTGTGTCTTATATTTTCCATATCATTATGTTGAGGGTATGTTCTTATATGTTCTTATTACTGTCCATTTTATTTCCAAATGATGATCAACCCTTTATTCTCTAATCAATTTGTTTTATGAATTATTAAGTGACGTTGTTAGGCTGCCGAGTTTCTCGTAAAAGAAATCACATCTTCTCTTTTCTTTCATGTTTCCTTTTCATGTGGTTTGTCATTTAAATATCCATACCATGATCTTATTCAGTACAAATACTATATTAATAATTATTTATGAGTGGGTGACCCTTGTCCCGTCTCTTTTCAATGTTTTCTAAAACCATGTTATATAGCCGTTATGCTGCATAAATTTCATCTCAAAATTTCTATCTCTTTCTCTCAAGAAATTACCTTATTTATTTATGTTAATACCCAGACCTATTTCCACTCTATGGGTGTTCATAAATATATAAAGATGATATATTTGATTCAGTAATTGACATACAAATAACCCTCACTCCCTTTCCATGGGTTATAAATGATATAATGATTTTATTTTTAAGAACTTTTAAAACATCACGATTTTGAAATGAAACACATTTCTGTTATTCTCTTTGGGTTATTTATGAAATGTTTGATTATGATATATCTGGATCACATGAAAATAAATACATATTATTGGTTCACTATAATAGCTCTCCAATACATTGGGTAAAGAATTAATCTCTAGAGATTACTAGTTTCCCAATACCTTGGTGAATAACCTGGGTAATTTTTATGACACCTCGGGGATAAACCTTGGTGATATGTTCATGAATGTCTAAATGAAATGTTGAAGCCAAATATTAATGTTATAATTCATTTTATTTTCAGTGTGATATGACTATACATTCATTGCTCATGTCCTTATGTTTTTATTCATGTTCTTATTTATATCACAAGTAAACTGATTCCCTTGTTTACCCTTAATGGGCATTCTGCTCACCCTTTTCTTTGATATATGTCTCCAAAATATGAGATGCAGTAATTTTACTTAGGATGAACTTATGATGAATCCCTATAAGTGGATTATAAGAATGTTTTATGTTATTTTCTTGTTTTATGTTCCTTATTTCCAAGACACTAGACTTTAAAGATCCTTTATTTGAAAAATGTAATGAAACATTATTTAATAAAAAGGCGGGAAGACATAAGAATGGTCTCATAAATCAAGAGAGAAAAAGAGATCGATGGAGACCAGATTAGGTAGGACCTTTTATCAGGGAAGAGGTGGCAAGAAAGTGCAACGTCCCACGTGTAATAAATGTGGGAATAAGCATTTGGGGAACTGCCTGCTCAGGAGCGGGAGATGCAACAAGTGTGGGAGAGATGGCCATATTGCAAGGAATTGTCGTAGTGAGGTGAAAACTCAACTTCAAAACACTAACGATAAGGGAAAGATGGTGTGGGCCCTACCTAATGTCTAGTGCTCTAAGTGTGGACAACTTGGGCACTTTTCCAGTCACTGTCCAAATCCGAGGGCAGTGGAGGGGAACCACCATCAGCCTCAGCAAAGGCCAAGGGAGCAAGTTTGGGATTTTTCTATCACGACAGCTGAAGTTGAAGCTCCAAATGATGTGGTTGCAGGTACTCTTGTTGTTCTCTCAATGCTAGAAAGTACATTGTTTGATTCTTGTTCTACGCATTCCTTTATTTCCTACAGGTTTGCTAAGAATTTAGAATCATCCCCCTACTTGCTAAAAGTAGAGTTATAAGTCAAGACTCCTGGTGGGATTATCCAAGAATCATCAGTGTTTAGAAACTCTAGTATTTACTTTGGTGAGAACAATCTTATCACAAATCTAGTTGTGATTCCCATGCTGGAATTCGACATTATACTAGGGATGGAATGGCTCTCAAAGTATAATGCTATGATCAAATGCAGAAGTAAGGAAATCTCAGTAGTATTGAATGGAAAACCTAATGTTATCTTCCAAGGAGAGATATCTCAACCTGATCTTTGTCTAGAAGAACCTCCTATATATTTCTTTATGGAATTGATCTGTGAATAAGAAGAATTAAATGAAAGTTTGAGGATAGAAAATGTACCCATCATTCAGGAATACATTGACGTATTTCCTGAGAAGTTGCCTGGACCTCCCCCAGAAATAGAGGTAGAGTTCTCTATTGAACTCATACCTGGATCTCATCCAATATCAAAGAAACCTTATAGGATGAAAAATGTGGATCTAGAGGAATTAAAGAAACAACTCCATGATCTTTTTTATAAGGGTTTTATCTGACCAAGTGTGTCTCCTTGGGGAGCACCTATTCTCTTTTTGAAGAAGAAGGGGGGATCGATGCATCTATGCATTGATTATAGAGAACTGAATAGAATCACAGTAAAGAAAAAATACCCTCTTCCAAGAATTGATGACTTATTTAACAAAATTCATGGTGCTCAACTCTTCTCTAAGATTGATATTCGATCTGGTTATCATCAATTGAGAGTGAAGAAAGAATATATTCCAAAAACTTCCATCTGATCAAGATATAGTCATTATGAGTTTGTTGTTATGCCTTTTGGACTAACTAATGCACCTGCTATTTTTATGTATTTTAATGAATAGAGTCTTTAAAGAATATCATGATAACTTTCCGGTAGTTTTTATTGAATATGATATGATATATTCCAAAATTCATGGGGAGCATGAGGATCATCTAAGGGTTATTTTGAAAACTCTACGGAAGGAGATACTTTTTGGAAAGTTCAGTAAATGTGAATTATGGTTACAAAAATTTGCTTTCTTGGGGAACATTGTTACCAATGAAGGAATCACAGTTGACCTTACAAAGACAAAATTCATAGAGGAGTGGCCTCATCCTACAAAAATAATCGAGATTCATAGTTTCCTTGGATTAGCGAGATATTATAGGAGGTTTGTGAAAAACATTTCATGACTTTCTAATCCATTAACCAAGTTAACTCAAAAAGAGGTCAAGTTCATCTGGAAAAAGGAGTGTGAGGAATGTTTTCAAGAGCTAAAGAATAGATTAGATACTACACCTGTGTTAACTCTTCCCTCATGTGGAAAAGGATTCAATTTGTTAGAGATACATCTCTGAAAGGGATTGGGTGCGTCCTCATGCAAAATTACAAGGTCATTGCTTATGCAACTCGACAGTTGAAGACTCATGAGCAAAATTATCCTACGCATGATCTGGAGCTGGATGCTTTCATTTTTGCTCTGAAGATATGTAGGCAGTATCTTTATAGAAAGAAATGTGATATATACACAGACCATCAAAGTTTGAAGTATATTTTCACACAAAAGTAATTGAACATGAGACAAATGAGATGGTTGGAACTCTTTAAAGACTATGATTTTTCAATCCATTATCATCCTAGAAGAGCAAACAAAGTCGTCGATGCATTAAGAAAGAAAGACCCAGTTGTTCTTTTAATGATGAAGATTCAAAAATATCCTTTGATCAATGAAATAGTAAATATTGACATGAGAATTATAAGGGAAGGGAAATCATCAACCCTAACCCAAATGATTTCTCAACCGTCATTACTAGAGAAGATCAAGAAAGCTCAGAAAGAAGATCATTTGTTACAGAAGAATCTTAAGGCTATAAAGGATGGAAAGTTTCTTGAGTTCAATACTAATCAAGAAGGTGTAATAAAATTTCGTACAAGACTATGTGTTCCATCTATTCTGGAAATAAAGAATGAGTTAAGGGATGAAGCTCGTAGCTCTACATTCTCTATACATCCCGGTAGAACGAAAATGTATAGGGAACTTCATTATCACTATTGGTGGGATAATATGAAAAGGGAGATTGCTGACTACACTTCAAGGTGCCTGGTATGTCAGTAAGTGAAGGTATAGTGAAAATTTCTTAAAGGGGTATTGAAACCACTAACCATACCATAATGGAAGTGGGAAAATATCACTATGGACTTTGTCACTGGTCTCCCAAGAACTTCAAAATAAAATAATGAAATACGAGTTATTGTGGACCATCTCACCAAGACTGCCAATTTTCTCTCAATTTGAGAAGATTTATATCTTGATCAACTTGCCATGATTTACGTGAATGGAGTGGTAAGGCTGCATGGAGTTCCACTTTCTATCATATCTGATCGTGATCCAAGGTTCACATAAAAATTCTAGAGAAGTCATCAACAAGCTCTGAGCACTGAATTGAATTTCAGTACGGCCTATCACCCCCAAACTGATGGCCAATTTGAAAGGACTATTCAAACACTCTAGGACATGCGAAGAACTTTCTCAATGGAATTTAAATGTGGATGGGATCAACATCTCAATTTAGTTGAGTTGTCTTACAAAAAAAAGCTTCCACTCGAGAATTCAAATGGCACCCTATGAAGCTCTATATGGGAAGAAATGTAGAAATCCTACTTTTTGGGATGAAGCTAGTGAGATAAAGCTTCTTGGGCCTGATCTTGTGCAAAAGATGACAGAAATGGTCCATGCCATCCAACAAGACATTAAGGCTGCTCAGAGTCAGAAATAGAGCTATGCCGAAAACCGTCACAGGGATTTGTAGTTTGATGTTGGTGACAAAGTCTTTCTTCGGATTTCACCTTGGAAGGGAGTTATGAGGTTTGGGAAGAAATGGATGATTAGCCCTAGGTACAGTGGCCCCTATGAAATCCTAGATCATGTGGGAGCAGTGGCACATCAGTTTGCACTTCCTCTAAATATATCCCAAGTTCATGATGTATTCCATGTATCCCTCTTGAGGAAGTACATACCAGACCCTTCACATGTACTAAATACAGAGGTGGTACAACTGGAACATGACCTATCTTATAAGGAGCAACCGGTGAAGATCTTGGATCGTAGAGAAAAGGTTCTACTCAACAAGACCGCCCACCTTGTTAAGGTTTTGTGGAGGAACCAAAAATGTGAAGAAGCCACGTGGGAACTAGAGGATTCCATGAGACAGAAGTAGCCACACCTTTTCCCATTAGAGGGTACGAGATAAAATTTCAGGGAATAAATTTTTTTTAAGGGGGGAAGAATGTAATGACTGAAACTTTTAAATTATATTTTTTTCCTAATTTTGTGTGTTACATTATTTTATAAAGAACAAAAACATTTCCATTAATTAATTAATTTGGTATAATTAAAATGAGACCATTGGGTTTTGACTGTTATATGACAGTTGGTCAATATGACCGTTGGAAACTATAATCTTAACGTTGTGTTTTTATAAATACAGTTATCTTGGTTAATTAATATATAAAGAAGATTGAATGGACTTATCCAGTAGACTTGATCCATATGAAGCCCATCTTTCAGAGCTTGGAAAGGAGGTAGCATCACTGGGCTTTGCTCTGGACCAAGCCCAAGCTGAACTTCAACGTATGAAGCTTGAATGAATTCACCTAAGGGAGAAGTTCAAGCTTATAAAAATCACCACACGAGAAATTTTGTCTGAGCCACCCCAAGATTCTATCACCATAGCACACCTAACACTTAAGTCCTATGTTGGTGTAATAAGGGGCTATGAAGTGAGACCTTAGCTACTTTGTGTAATCCTTTTATATAAATAAAATTGTTATTTTTTCTTAAGGAAAATTTTGTGAATTTCAAATATTCAGATAAATGTTGGATGTGCATTATTTAAGAAAAAAGGGTATATTAAAATATTTTTGTATTCATTAAATAATTAAACATGTGAAATGATTTTCAAAAAATGGTCTTCTACAGTTGTGATCAGTGAAAAATTTAGAGTCTAATAAGATCAACATTGTTTTTATTGAATAGTAATGTAGGAATAGTAACATACCCATATGAATAGTAATGAATAGAAATTTGACAAAAAAATGAAACATCACCCGTGAATGTATAAATACATTTTAGAAATCATAAAAGTGAAAAATGATCATAGTTTAAGTTTTGGTATTTTTGTATGCCAAAAGTATTTTATTTACAATTTTATAATTAATTTAATAATTTAAAATGGAAATTTATTTTCATAAAATTTAATAATAAATTGTTACTTTATTATCTTATGGTTATATGATAATTTTATAAGACCTTGATTACTTTTTTATGGTGGTACAAAATGAGTTATAGTTTTAAAGTTGTATTTTTGGAATAAATAATGATTTTATTTAAAAATTAAATTAAAAATATTTAGAGAATTATTTTCATGAAATGGACTTTGTTTTTGATTTCAGATCATCGATATTAGGTTAGGGGGATATTTTGGGTTTCTTCTGAAATAGTTGAATTTTCAGTGAATAGTAAAAATACTGTTTTGAGTTTCAGGTGTTTAATGACATAATTAATGATTTAATCCTTCTAGTCGACTTATGAATAGTGATATATTCTATGAGGTGTCCCAATTGGCTAATACCATGGGAAAATATCATGGGAAATCCCATGGTTGTCCAATACCATCGATGAGGTGTCCCTTGGAAATTAATAATTTATTCACGCACTTTCCCTATAAATACCAAGAAATTTCCCTCATTCATTTAATTAGAAAACCATTCTCGATGAAGTTCTAGTCTCCTTACCTTCCAAGTAGTACTCCCAAGGTTCCCTCAATCCTCCCAAGTTCCCAACCATCATGCTTTTGATGTTACTCTTCAAGGTAAGGGATCCTTTCACCCTCCTCTTTTTAAGTCATGACTTCCTTTATGTTGTGTCTTATATTTTCCATCTCTTTCTGTTGAGGGTATGTTATTATATGTTCTTATTACTTTACATTTTATTTCCAAATGATGAGAAACCCTTTCTTCACTCATCAATTTGTTTTCTGAATTTTTAAGTGACGCGGTTAGGCTTCTGAATTTCTCGTAAAGGAAATCACATCTTCTCTTTTCATTCATGTTTCCTTTTCATGTGGTGTGTCATTTAAATATCCATACCATGATCTTATTCAGTAAACATAATGTTATTATAAATTATTTATTAGTGGTTGACCTTTTCTCTTCTCTTTTCAATGTTTTCTAAAACCATGTTATATAGCCGTTATGCTGCAGAAATCTCATCTCATAATTTCTATATCTTTCTGTCAAGAAATTCCCTTGTTTATTTTTGTGAATAACCAGACCTATTAAGTTTCTATGGGTTTTCATAAATATATAAAGATGATATATTTGATTCTGGAATTGACATACATATAAACCTCACTCTCTTTCCATGGGTTAAAAATGATATAATGATCTTATTTTTAAGAACTTTTAAAACGTCACGATTTTGAAATGAAACTCATTTTCTTTATTCTCTATGGGTTATTTATGAAATGTTTGATTTTGATCTATATGTCTCATATGAAAGTAAATACATATTAAGGGTGCGCTCTGATATCTCTCTAATGCATTGGGTAAAGAATTAATCTCTAGAGATGACAAGTTTCACGATACATTGGTGAATAACCTTGGTAATTTATATGAAACCTTGGGGATAAGCCTTGGTCATATGTTCATGAATATATAAATAAAATTTTGTAGCCACATATTCATGTTATGATTCAAGTTCTTTTCATTATGATATTCCTATACTTCGATTGTTCATGTCCTTATTTTTTTATTCAAGTTCTTATTGATGTCACGAGTAAACTGATTCCCTTGTTTACCCTTACTGGGGCTTCTACTCACCCTTTTCATTGATGTATGTCTCCAGGAAATGAGATGTAGTAATTGTACTTAGGATAAACTTATGATGAAGCCTTAAAAGTGGATTATAATAATGTTTTATGTTGTTTTCATGTTTTATGTTCCGGATTTCTAGGACACTAGACTTTAAAGATACTTTATTTGTAAAATGTAATGAAAAGTTATGTAATAAAAATGTAGGATTCCATATAATTAAGGTGGTAGGCCACAGGGAGCGCAGCCAAGTCGACCATACAACATTGCGGGCTAATATCATCATATTTCTTCTGACTCTTATGTTAATCCACTCGCTGATGACGGGGATGGAAGTATTTCTCCTAGAGGGTTTTCTGAAAGCATGTGACCTTCTCCTAGGCCAGTGATTCATACACACTGAAGTTTTTGGTTTCAACTGGCCATGAAATCTCTAGGAAATGATCTGTTTCAAGAATTTCCCACATGATCCTCAGCTAATACTCAGGATCTGATGCTTGGTTGCCCCATTCATTGACTGGGGACAGCTGAGGGACGAGTAACGACACTAAAGTGGACTGTTGATATGGTATAACAGCTGGGAGAGAATATGGAGTGCAATTTGACAAACCGTTGCATCTTGGGATATCCTCCACAGAATGCAATGACTATACCACCACATCTCGGTATGAAGGACTAGCAATCACAGATTCACGTACAGGGGATGTGGTTACTGGTGGAGGTTCATGTTGTTTCCCATCCTCTATTGGTCCCCATAATAACACTCCGTGATCTTTGGTTGAGGTAGAGAATGATCACGTTGATGATAGGGAGGATTTCATTGATAGACCCTGGAAAGATTCCAAATATTCATCCTCTTGGATGTATCTTTGGAGGGAGGAAATAATTTGGTAGACCTCACATTCTAGAAGTATGAGGCTTGTACACCTTGTTCTTTCCCCGACCCCCAATATAGAAGATCAGGGTGAGGGTTCCATTATCGAATAACATTCTGTCTGAGAATCTAAAAAGAAAATGGGTTCAAACTTAGTCTAAAACTTCTCGATATTCTTCCTTTAGTAGAGGTGACCCACCCTCTTACCCTCAGATGGTTCTTCAGGATAGGTTATATTCTCTATAATAGAAGGAACTTTTTCCAAACTGATGTTGGGGCAGAGAGGACTTTCTCTTGGGTGAGTCGGGGTGTGTGGAGCACCCAGAAAAATGCCAAAAGGAACATGAGGAGAGCCTTCGTGTATGCTACCTGGCGCATGGAAGAAATCCCCATGGGAAGTTTCAAAGAGGTTAAGACCTCTACTGGAACTGGTGGGAGCATGGGAAGTACCTCCATTCTTGCTTCCCTTAGCAGTGACGGTATGAGGGGGGCCTTCGTATTAGTCAAACTGAAAATTGGGGAGGACTCCGCGTTTGATGATAATAAAGCGAGGAAGACCTCTGCTTCTCTGATTATTGAGACAAGGAGGACCTTCTTCAGTCGCAATAAGAACATGGGGAAGCCCCTGCATTGGTGGTTGACTAGGTGAGGAGGATCTTCGCATCAGAGACCTACGAGAGGAGGAACAACTCCATACCTATGAACACGGATGCAAAAGAAACATATGCGCTAGATGTTAGTGCGGAAGGGAGGGCCTTTTCTCAGATTGATTTTCAGATGGGGAGGACCTTCATGTCGATCTTGGGAGCTGGGAGGACCTTCACTCTCATTGATGGTGGCATAGGGAGGACCTACGAGATGGATTTCATCGCCACAGGTTAGACCACGATGAGAGAAACCTATGTCGACGACCAAGAGAGTCGTCCCATCCTGCCTGTGGGGTGGTTGAGGCCTCGATCTGGATTGAACATATTAGTGCCCCTATTTATTATTAATGGGGAGTTGATGGTATGCATCGGCGATCAAATGGGCCACTATATCCATTACTGATGACACCCCTAGTAGGATCCCTCCTCAGCTTTCTCCCGATGTTGGCATTAGGTTAACCAGACAGGGGCTAGTGGTGCAAGTGTATAACTCACCTGCTCCTCAGCCTCTGGGGCTAGGTGGTGGCATTTACGTGGCCTCACAGGAGCCCTCCATGGTCTTCCCTAAGGTAGGATCACAACTGGGCTGGACCATACATCCCTCACCTCATTTGGGTGAGGGATTGAGTCGTCAGAGCGTTCTAGGGAGAGGCTCCCAAAATAGTTGTAGGTTGGAGTGAAGAAAAGTGGCTCCCTACATGAACCTTGGTGGTGGCGGTGACAGTGAGGAAAAAGAGTCTCTAGATCCTATAGGGCCATATCCCAAGTTGGGATAATCCCTTATTACTCATACCTTCGGACGAGGTCATTAATCACCCTCCTCTGAACGAGTTCAGATGGTGAGATGGGGCTTGGGCACCCAATTTCCATAGATATTGAGGCCTCCATCAGAGATATGGGGCCACGCGGGGTTTCCACATTGGTGTTTCCCTAGCCCGTGCATCGGTGGTTCGATGGTGATTGGTTTCCTATCATAGCATCTTGGGTCTTGCAATGTTGGGAGATTCAACCATTAGTGCCAAAAAGAGTAAAGTGATGTCCATTTCCCCAGTGTTGTTCCATCTCCCACGATTGGTAAGAAGGATCCACACTGACAACATCACAGACCAGGATGTCTATTGTTCAATTACACCAATCTCTGGTGAGTTTTATGCTAGGGACACTATGTGCATGGCAGGACCTAGTGCCAGATAGCTGGTTCATGTGACATGCGTATCCACTGATTCCTCAAACGCTACTAATATACACATTGAGGAGAAGAACATTCACATCGGGTTCACCATTTCTATTTTTGACACTTTTGTCGGGGCACACATCTGCCCATGGAGGACACGCTGTGCTGTTTTACCGCATTACCACTTTCCAATGGCGGGTGACATCTATTTTTTATTCATGGAAATTTTCTATTTGATTAAACTGAGATGATGGGATGTCAGTTCCTCCATCCATGGATTCCTCCCCGGAACTCATTACCTAGTCCGAGTATTCCTTAATAATTAAGACATTTTCGTGAAACTATTCCATTGTTCCATATCTTCATGGACGCTAGTTAATTACACTGCTTATTTTAGGACATTCAAAGGGGTCAAGTCAGGGTAGAAACCTTTGAACAGTAGAGTAGTCACGTTGGACATCATTGGAATGTCTGGATGCTGAAACACTGATGCATTTGAGTTTCTTCCTCTTATGATAGGGCTTCTCGAGGGTGCAGAAGCCCAAGACATCCCACATAGAATATGGGGAATTATATTCCATAGGCATGTCCCTGAGGTTTTACTTAGCTTTCCATGTTTGACACAGGGTATGTTGTGAGTTTAACGTCTAGTGGAGATGGATGAGACTGATCAGAACAATGATAGGAGTGGATCAAGTGAGTACATCCCCCGAGAGGGATAACCTAAGGGGTTTACTGGATGAGTGGATAAAAACCTCTAATGAGGATTGATCCGAGGATGCTTGTGTACCTATAAAGGGGATGCTAGGGTTTACCATTGGCTAGGATTGAACATTAGGGAGGTTTCCTATGTACCCTATCTAGAAGATAGGGATTAAAACCCACATATTTATATGGGGTGATGAATCATGGTGTACACAAAGGTCAACAACCCGGAGACATGTTAGGGATAACACATGGGTAGAATTCCATCTTAAGAGGGACACTCTTGGTTGGATGGTTATGGATTGTGTGTGGGGATTATGCATGGTTAGATACCTGGGTGGATGGCATGATCCAACCAAGATGTGGTGGCCCGAGTAAGAATTAGGATTGATAATTGAGGGTTGAATGAAGTGGAGGGGGAGTGAGATAGAACCAGCGTGAAGATAATGGTGATGTTGGGCTTGAACCTCAGGAAGGATTATTTTGTACCTTGCTCGGAAGGTGAATCAAGGTTCAAATTACACATAGTTTAGTAGAAAAGGGAGATGGGACACTTGAGGGGGAGGCCCATGAGAATGGATGCATGGATGGGACCTGGGGGAAGTGAAACCTTCAGGTTGCGGTGGGACCTTCCCGAAACACACATGATCAAGGGGGATATCAATATGGGACAAGGGTGATGGTCTTGGACCTCTGGGATGATTCCTATGTATCCCCATGCTAGGGAATCAAAGTCCACGTAGTTCAAGAATGGACCATGGAATTGGGGTGTACCCATAAGATAGTGACCCAGAAACATGTTAGAAGTTACACATGGTTAGCGGCCAGATATTTGATTTGACACCATTAAGGGACTGACCAAGGATGTGGGTCCCAACAATGGGGAAACCGATGTTTACCAATGTTTGGGGTTGAACCTCAGTGAGGCTTCCTATGTACCCTTTCTAAGAGATAGGGATCAAATCCACATAGTTCGAATACATACAGTTTAATATCATGCAGGAGGAAAAGTGTCATATAGTTTGACGTCATGAATGATGATGGGGAAGACATATGAAGTGGTTAGGATCGATAGGTGTTGGGATTAAACCTTAGGGATGATTGCTATATACCTTTCCTAGAGAGGGAGAAAATCAAAGTCCTTGTAGTTTAGGATGGGGGCTTGGGGCCTACATTCTAAGGAGGCCCAGGAAGGATGCCATGGTTGATTCTTACTCTAAGCCCATGTGAGTCACACTCGGTGTGAGAAACAAGAGGAAGTAGAGACTCAATGATCACATCGTGAAAGGTGTGTCCGTGAGGAATAGAGTGAGGCTTATGCATGTTTAGTGGCCCAGGGAGATGGAGATTGGGACTTACTCGAGGATGGAGGCCTGATGGAAATAAATCCCAATGGGAGTGGGATGGGGTATCGAGTCCCAAATGCCCATATCTCCACCAGTATTCATTCATGGAATAATAGAGGAGGAGGAAGGGTGCTACCTCATGAAAGAAAGCCTAGAAAAATACACCATAGATTTTTTTCCTTCCCTACAGACAGATTTCGTTCCATTAAAGGAGGATATCATTCTATGTTAGGAAGATATCACTCCCATGGAGACCAGTGGGCATGTAAAATGTCCAAGATAGGGAAAATCGTGTATATTTCATGGGGTGAGGACTCATTTTAATGTCATGTAATGAGGATGATGGTAATTGGAAGTTTAACATCCTACATCTCATACGATGAGGATTCACTCCTCACAAATGGACTTACATAACTGATACCCACCCGCACTTAGGGAAGGGAAGGCATCAAAAATTACATTTGGAGGTAGGGTTGTGGAGTGATCCATTGAGGGGATCATGTTAGTGTGGTTATGAGAAGAATAAATAGCTATTAGTGTGCCTATGCGAAGAAGCATGATGATATGAAACACAATATGAAGCACTACCCAAGGGACCTTCAAATAAATTCATACAACCTGGAGGGCCATATGGGAGAAGGGTTTGGGAAGAAACATGGGTCACGTGAAGGGACCTTGCGAAGCTCTGGTGCTCCGCAGAGTAGAGAGATTTTGCGAAGTGGTATGCTTCATCAAGTGGGGTGGCCTATCCTATAAATTATGTATACATGCATACAAAGGGTTCTTCATCAAGTGAAAGTGCTTTAGAGGAGTATGAATTCACAGAGCATGAACGCCTTGAAAAGCACAACACTGTGAAGCAGTGTACTTCATGATGAATAGTGACCCTACCCTAGCATGGGGTCCACATGTGTATGGAAGGCACTTTACGAAGAATTAGTGCTTTTAAAATCCCTGAGTTCCTTCAGGGAGATCCTTCCTTTTTGATGGCTTGTGGGATTCATGAAGGGCATCCCAGTTTGAAGAGGGGTTGTATTTGAGCTACAAAAAAAGTACTTCGCAATGCTCAAATACAATGAAAATCTAACTTTCTCAATGTTTAGTAGAGTAGAAGGTGCTTCACGATTTGAGAGATGAGAAGAAGAAACGTCATTGTATCCATCCATCAGGTTCGAGGGAAGCCTGATATTTATAGGTGAGAGGTGGCACAAAGCTTTTACAGCTCATTGTGAAGCCACGTGGTGCTTTATGATCTAGAGCAGATTACATCATGTTTTTCGCAATTATGGAGTCGACAATCATCCTCTCCTTGGTGGTGAGACCTCCTTAATTCCCTCTACAGTGCTCGTAGAGGCTTCTATCAATTTATAAGGGACCACAGAGGTGATATAGTTCCCTCTATGACATTAATCTTTCAATCAATTGTGTCATAACCAAAGAGCCTTCAACCTCTTTACTCTGTGGTGATCGTAGAGGTGGTCATGTAGTTGCACTGGAAACGGTGTTGAGGGGCTCCACGAAGGTGCTTCGCGAAGTGGCCCCTTTGGAATCAGTGTGCTCGTTGTGTATTTTTACTCTGAACAGATTTTTTTGGAAACACATTTGTCAGATTATATTTCCTATAGATGTAGTTCTTCTACCCTTTGAAGTGTTTCATGTTATATTAGGACTATATTGGTTATACCTACCTTGTGATCAAATCAATTATAAAGATAAGTAAATCTAATTTTATATCACAAATCATCTCTTATTAAAATATTGATGCAAGTATGATACTAAACTCCCTTTGGAACACATTCTATAATATGGGTTTTGATACCCAATAGTGAAGGAAACTTTGATCAAATGATCATGTTTGAACTAAACATTGAATATATTCCAATTTTATTAGAGTATATGGATATATTTCACAAATAATCATATGTTATTCACCTAGAATGTGAATTTGAGTTTTTAATTGAACTCTTAGTATGTTTTATGTAAATATTTAAGAGTCCTTATAGAATAGCCTTCAATGAATTCAAATAAATGAGTAAGAAACATAAATATAATGTAAACAAGAGTTTAACACAACCAAGTGATTAACTTTGAGGAACCTTGGTTCAATTTTTCAATAAGAAGGATAGATCATCACATATTTAATTTTTTTTTGATGAACTTAATAAAATCATGTTTAATAACAAGTATCATTTACCACATATTACTAATTTTTATGATCAATTTTGAGGGATTAAATACTTCTTGAAGGTGTTGCATCAATTTGGATAATGACAATTAAGGGTATAGAAGGACAATATACACAAGATTGAAATAAAAAAAAGATATATGAACTATGAATTCATTGAAATTCCATTAGGAATTAAAAATAACAATTTTATCTTCATACATAAAATGAATGTAGTCATTGTAGATTACCTTTAAAAATGTTTTATAGTCTTATTGATAATATTATTTGGTATTATACATTAAATTAAGAATATGAAAATCATTTATGGATTATACTAAAGGCATTAGGAAATGAGAATTTTTATTTCATGTTTAGTATATGTGGATTTTTTGTATAAAGTGTATCCTGATTAGGACATTTAATCATAAGAGATATTATATTAGTATATCCAACAAAGATAGAGGTGATTGAAGAATGGACCAAACTATCCACTACGATATAGATCCATAGTTTTTACGGATTATAAATATTCTATTGATGTTTTGTGAGAAGTTTCTCATAAATTTTAAATCCTTTTACCAAGTTCATGAGTAAGGGAGTGGAATTACACTATATAGAATAATATTAAGATTTATTTAAGGATATTTTGGAGTGGTTAGACACTACACCTGTACATACACTACCCAATAGTGGATAAGGGATTGTTCAATATATTTATTTTTCACATGAGATCTTGGGATGTATCCTTATAAAAAATTAAAATGTGATACCATATGACTTGCATCAATTGAAGAACCATAATAAAGACTATACAGCGCCCGATCCGGGGCTGGTGGAAGCTATGTTTCCATTAAATATATTGAAAAAATTTCACTATAGATAAAACTGTGATATATATAAAAATCATAAGAGATTAAATTATATATTAAAAAAATAAGGAGTTTAAAATGTTCCAAATGATATGTTTAGAGTTAATCAATGATTATGACTCTATAATACATTACCATCATAGGATGGAAAACAAGGTTACTAATTCTCTGAGAAAAAAAGATCATGCCACCTTATCCTTGATGATGGTTGAAAAGGGAAAAATCATTATAGATATTCAATAGTGGATATGGAAATCATAATGGAATGGATTAAATCCTAAATTGACAAAAAAAATCTCTACCATCAATCCATTTGAGGATCAAGGAGGCATGGAAGGATGATATAAATCTAAATAACAAGGTAGGAAATATTGCAGAGTTCAATCATGATAAAATTGGTGTTATAAGATTTACATGTGGATATATGTACAGTCCATGTAAAAACTATAAAATTATATTTTTAATGATGCACATAGATCATTCTTTTATATTCACCTAGGTAACCCAAATATGTATATAGATATTATTTAGCACTTCTAGCGGGACAATATGGAGGGAGATATTATTGAGTATATGTATTGGTTCTTGGTATGAAAATAAGTAAAATATTAATTAAAAAATATAACGGGATGATAGAATCATTACCTATACCAGTATAGTAATCAAATAACATCAACATAGATTTTATATTGGTTCTTCCAAATACCTAAAATTGATATAATTCCATTTGGGTTGTGGTTGACTGACTTTTGATGTTTTCACATTTCATTTATATTCAATAATATTTCTCATTTGATAAAAATTCCATGTTATTGATAATGGAATATGTAAGTCTATATAGGGTACTACTATCAATTATATCTAATAGATATCCAAGGTTTACATTAATGTTATATATATTCAACCTATAACAATTGGATATGGGTTTAATATTTAATAATGTTTTTCATCCTCAGAATGATGCTCAGTATGAAAGGACAAAAAAATCATGATATATTATGTTATTACCCAATTTATTTTAAAGGAATATGAGATCAATGTAAACCACAATTAAAGTTCTCATATAACAATAATTTACACTCTATCTACCAAATTTATCCATACAGGGCTCTATATGGGAATAAATATAGAACTATAACATGATGGGATAAATTTATAAAATAGATAATATTGGGAGATAATTTTATTCAAGAAATTTTAGAGAAGTTTAAAACTATTTAGTAACATATCAAAGAAGCACAAAAATGATAGAAGATATATATTGATAATTAAGTACTAGATATAGAGTTTGAAGTTGGTGTAAAATTATTCCCAAAAATATCTACTTGGAAGATGTTTATGAGATTTATGAAGAAGGGAAATTTGATATCTAGATAGATCATTCCCATTCAGATTGCAGATTGTGTAGGTATGGTTTCTTATAGTTCAGAGATTCCATGAAATCAGTAATAGGTGTATGATGAGTTCCATGTATCTACTTTGAGGATGTAAATACTTGATTCATCACATATATAAAATTCTAAAGATATGAAATTAGATCTTGATCACCCTTATTAGGAAGAACTGGTGGAGATCTTGGGTCATAGAGTTATAGTGTTACAAAATAGTTCCACCACCTGGTTTAGGTCCTTTGAGGAAATCATAAGTTTGAGGAAGCTTTATTGGAACCTAAACATGTAATAAGACAAAATTAATATTAGTTTTATTCATCTATGTAATGAAACTTCAAGGATAATATTCCATTTGTGATGGAAAAACATTACATCCAAAACATATACTTCTAGAATTCACTTTAAATCCAAATAGAATATTTTACAAAGAACATCAAACTACAATAGAAAATTCTTAATTTAATTACGGTAGAATATTACGATGAAAATAATACCTATAGGAATGATAATTTTGTTTTTTGTTTTTACAATGGAATGAATTTATATAATGTAATGGGGGTAATATAGCTGTTATATGACTGTTATGAAAGGATATATATTCATTGAGTATAACTTGAGATAACAACATACTATATTAGAATAGTCAGTATATAGTTAAAATGAATTAAGATTATTTATATGTTAAATAAATTATTTATATTTAATTTAATTTAAATAAAATAAATTATTTTAGAATTGACTTCAAAGATACCAATTCACATGGAAAAATATCATTGATTTTAAAGAAATTATTTTTACAAATGACATTTTGTTTATTAATTTTAATGAAATATATTAGTACAATTTATAAATTTCAATGAACGATTACTAAAATAGATTAATTAAATTAACTAAACAATTAATGAACCAGAAGGAATACTAATTTAATTATTCTTCCATAAAAAAGTTTTTCTTTAAAAATATTGTTTTTATAATATATTATTTTATTTTCTTTATAAGTGAATGTTCTCATATTTATAGTATGAATTTTAATTTAATGGGTAGTTTATATATATAATACAATGAATAAATATTCATGAATGTATTATTAATTAGTTAGTAAAAAATATAATATCCATTATTTTTAGAAAGATCAATTTTCAAATAATTACTTTGTAAATGTTGCATAATTTTATTTGATGAATTGATCAATATTAGAGAATGTTTTAATGGAATAAATAGTTTACACATATAATTAAATAATTTAACATCCATCCAATGACTATTACTTAGTAATGAATAATATTACATTTATTTTCCTTCCTAAAAATAAATTTGTCTATAAATTTTATTTTTTTTTCATTATGTTTTCTTATATTAAGATTCATTTATATTACTTTTTGAAATTTAAATTATTGAAATGAATTTACTATTTAGAATGATATTTTTGAAAATTAGTTAGTAAGGTCATTTTAATATTTAGGTAAAAAAATAAGTTATCATGTTAACAACTAAGTTACATTTGTAAAGGGAAAATAAGGTATAAGGGTTAAATTATGGGGTGAAGTCCTAACCTATCACAAAAAATTATTTATAAATTTGATTATGAGAGAATTATTTACTGCCCCTTCACATGTAATAATTTGTTTTTACATTTTGGATGTAATTACCCCAACCCCAGTAGGAAATATCCAATGGTTACATTAGTACATTGGTGATAAATATAAGAGATTAGATCTCAAAGGATCGAAGGTTTTAGTATTATTGGTAAACTAGACACATAAATTATCCCCCCATTACATTTGAAATCCAAATTTAGAACCTATTAAAAGTAAATATTTTTCATCCTTGAAATCATTCAAAGATTCCATCTTTATATTGTTGTGAAGGGAAAAAAATAAAGGTGACCTTAAATTCTCTGTAAGGGCTACATGCAGTGGAAGATATCATAAATCAATAGGGAATAAAAAATGGAAGTAAATGTAAATGAACACACATGATAGTTAATAAATAACTTTACTATCCTAATTAGATAAGGCATAATCAATATTCAAAGGTGAATAATTTAACACACAATCCATTCAATTAATATACTGAGACCAAAATTCTTCAATGGATAATATCAATGCAATAATATATTGTATAATAATATATAAATTCTAAATGAATGATATTTTTAATATTTGAATGATATGTTTAATTACAGAATAATATTCCTTATCAAAAAGTATATTTATTGAGTAATGAATATAGATTTATCATTATTTCCCAAGTTAATCAAATAAATTTTAGCATAAAAATCATATATAAAAATATAATATGATTTATGAAATAATAATATCTATAAAAAAAGGAATATGGAAATTTAAGGGAGATTTAATCTCTAATAATCACATTAAAGTGAATGTTTCAAGGGAAAGTTAATGAATACATTATTAATCAGGAAAGTGAATATCAATACACTCTCTCATCAAACTGATCATAATCCATCCAGAGAAATAATAAGGATAGTATCATTACAACATATAAATATAGGAGTATAAGACAAATAAAGTGTTTTTTTTTTCAGGGATGAATGTAATTACAATAAAAATATCATTAAAATACTCTTTAAGAAAATACACTTTTTACTTTGAAAATGACTTGAAAAAAAAATTCCAGAATTTTTGGAATTTTTGTTTTGAAATGAACCTTGTAAAATTATAAAGGAATCAACAATATATTTAGCGGTTATAATGGTAATATTTTATGTTCATTTTTAGTTTGATAAAGCAAGGATTCCTTTCACATTTTTGTAAGAAAAGTCAAAAAGTGCCTTGTTTAAAAAGTGACATGAAGTGTCATTTTAATTTTTTTTTTAAAAATAAACAATGGTAAAAAATAATTTTAATAAATAATTGGATATTAATAAATAATTATTGAAATAATTTTTATAAAACATGAATTCTGATGAAATGGATTTTTCATCAATGATAGAAATATGGTTGGATTTTCATTGAACCATTTTCTCAAGGATTTTAAGTACCAAAGAGAGGAAAATTGTACTATTACTTGAAAATATCATGAATGAGCAGAGGAAAATAAAATGCATTGTGTTTATTAGACAACTATTAAATAATTTTATACAATTAAAATTTAAGCATAAATAATCTCGATTAAAATGACATTATGAAATTAACCATTACAAAGATCATTACATTAACATGAGAATTAATAAAAGAATATATTTTGTGTGGGTCAAATTTAAATCCAAATAAAACAAGTGTAATTATAGAATATAATATTCAAATATCATTACATATCTAATATTATTATATTAATGACAATTTATGAGAAATATATCTCATTGAGATGAAATTGATTTATGAAATTCTTTACCACTTGGTAACATTCAAGTAAAATACCTTTGGATGAAATAATTAAAATTGAAACTTAAAATAACAATAATTATGATGGATTCATAATATTACATTTAAAAGTGATAGTATATACACTATATAAAATAAATTCAATGGATAACATTTTAATAGGCTTAAATTAAAGGAAAATGAAAAAAATCATTTACCTCATGTTTCCCAATATTTTAACTTGTAGTAACCTCTTATATTTTTAATATAAATTTTATTTAAATATAAAATAATATATTCATATTTATAAAATCATATATGATATTTTTATAACATCTTATCACCAATTTGTTAGTAATATTTCATTACTTCCATTATCATGGGTGTTAACTGCTTTGTTTACTCATGTATGTTTTGTTATAGAAGATCAAGTTCTTGTGGAGCAGATATTGATCCATAATATCTAAAATTATATTAATGTTTTAAATATCATATTTATTCATTTTATAATTTTTTAAAACCATTTTTGAAATTTTGATATGGAAAATAAATTATGTCACTTCGTGGAGACGGTAGGTTATACGTCCACATTAACGACAATATCAATTAATTAATGGGTGAAATGGTAAGGATGAGGATAATATATTAATTTTATATCATTAATATCATTTTATATGTATTAAATATATTAATTATTTATATAATTATGATAATATATATGAGTCAGTGGTGGGAAAATGTTACTTCGGTTCGTGAGGTAGTAGTCTGTCGTACACACAATCGATGGGTTTGTTTCCCATTGGATGGAGGAGGAGATGGAAAAATAATATTCCATAAATATAAAAACATCTAAATATATTGTATATACTGGTTTTATTATATTTGAATTGTTAATACAAAATTGAAAGTATGAAAAGAAAAAATTAAAAGAAAGAACTAAGTGAAGATAATTACCTTCGCATGGAATAACTTCCTTTGGATCTCTTATTAAGGACCCTAGAAATGTTATTTTAAGAAGAATAGAATATCTATAATGTTTCTATGGTTTTTTATTATATAGTTTGTTATGGTTTGGTCGAGCCAAAGGGATTTGTAAATGTGAATAATTGAGTAGATAGAGATCCCTTTTATAATTAAGGGGGGCTGTTATTTTTTGTAAATACCCAAAAAACATTCAATAATTGGAATTAAATCTCACCCCAAGTTCCTAAAAATTTGATAAATAATGGAGTAGATTCCCCTATGTTTACTTACATTTACCATTATATTTTTCACCACAGTAATTTGTTTTTTTAACAAGGTAATTTATATTTTTATACTATAATAAACTTACCATTATTTAATAATTTTGACCCACATATTATTTATATGAAATCAAATTATTAAAATAAAAATATTATGTTTTGTGGAAAATTAATTTTATTACAAAAACATGTAACACACATATCCCTGGTTTAACCTTAATCACAATAAATAAATTTTTCTGTATTTATAAATCATTATTAACAAAATAATTTGACCTTATTATATAATAGTAATAATGATTATTAAAATTATATAATCCATTTTATGAAATTTAATTCATTTTATTTTTATAATCAAATTTAATAATGGACCTCCAAATATTGTTGAAAAATAGTTTTTCATGAAATTCATTTTCAAAGTATAAAAAGATATTCTTATATTTATTCGACTAGTAATTATCGTGAGATGGATTTTAATTCATATATTTATATATATAATCTTTAAATTTTATTTTAATATTTCCTTACTATTTATTATTTTAATTAATTAAAATATAGAAACATTACTTACTTTAAAACAGTTTTTAGAAAAAAAACTTTAAGCCTAAAATTAAACTTATACCCAAATCCAGTATAAATTTTTTTTAAATATAATTAATTAGATTAAATATTACAAAAAAATTCTTATGTTACTTTGAAATAAGATTCAAATCATAATGGGACTTTTAAGTTATTTAATTTAATGAAAAGAAATAATAGTAATTGAAAAATCTGTATTTTACACTCTTTACTGGAAAACCACCTTTTTGGAAAAATATCAAAATTTCAATATATTATAATTATGATATGATTTTTTAAAAAAGTTTATCAAAGAAAATATATAAATTTAATGAAATTAATTTTTATATTTTTTCATAAAAATCAATAAATACCATTTTGGTGAAAAATTATTTTTAAAAAATAAAATGATTTTACTAAAAATATGATTGATTATTAAAAAATAATTTATCAATAAAATTGTATTGATAAATAATTATATATATATATATATATTATAATTTTTTTAATCATGTTCATACCCACCAACTCAATGGAAAAGATAATAATCATATTTAAATAATATATTTCATGGGTCTTTTAAGAGTAGTTTTGTGTGCAAGATCCTAACCTAGGAGCCACTAAACGACGCCCAGATCTAGTGGGTGACATGGACTAAAGCACACCTCTCCATATACCAATGGCCTATAACTAATAGTGATGGTCTAAGATAGTATATTGGGGAGGCTATACCCCCATAATTTGGGTAACATAGTAGTGTATTAAATAGAATATAGATAAAGCATAATAAAAGATGATGTGACCAATGGTTGTAAAACATCCATGTGATAATAATAAACAAGAAATAAATATAAAAATATAGGACTATATACAAATGATATAAATTCATGTCCCTAAAAAATTAAGAACATGCAACATGGAAGTAGGCACACATAAAAATAGGTATATCAAAAGAACAAAAAAATACAATAATGACTATATCTAGATAAAATCATGAACAAAATCTCAAACCATTTCATCCACATTATAATCATTCAAGAAAAATAGGGTGCTTACCACTATCCCAAATAGTATCCATGAATTCTATTTGGGTACTAATCCAAAACCCAAACAGGGTGTGAGATATACTTAGTATGATACCATCATTTGTGTCTATAATATTTTTTCCTATGTATATAAACCATAACTGTTTGTAGGTATAATAGTTAAATATGTAAATTGAAAATATATTACCACTCAATGAGAACAAAATGTTATAATAGAAGTCTATAATAGGTTATAATATATATATATATAATGTGTCATCAAGTAAAACGTTCTCAGAATATGCCACATGTGAAAGGAATATCAGACCTATATTGTCTGGGTCCCAAGGTGATACCCATGGTGACCTATATATAGAAATATTAATGTATAAGGGAGTCATAGGTTACATAAATCAAAATTCTCTATCAGTTCCATATGATATATAATCATATACGAGGGTCATAGGTTCAATACCAAAATTTCTTATTCAGTTCATACCATAATTCAATAGGTTCATTAACATGATATGAAGTTGGTTCCATACCAAAATATAATAGGTTCCATACCTTGAAAAGAATTTGGTTCCATGATGAGATGAAATAAGTGACATAAATTGATCCTACTAATTGGTTCCATACCATAAATAATCATATGTAGGTGTCATAGGTTTCATACCTTGACTCCCTAATTGGTTCCATACACTTATGAAATAGGTGTCATACCTTGATAAGAAATCAATTCCAGACTGATATGTTCAACATCAATAAAATACAATAATAATTAAAATGGATATGTTAGTGTCTATACCCAATTACAAATATAAATATAAGAGGCAAAATCCCAGAGAATAACCGTCACATTTCATGGTTCATTAAACCCAGCAATTTAACCATTTTCATAGCATTTGATAACATGGAAAAGAAGGAATATTCCTCTCCAACTATCCCATTTAATTTAAAAGGCCTCACACTACAAGGGTGGAAATATCACACACTCAAAGGGGTGGTTTAACATAGTTTATACAAAATAACACACCTCATGGGAGTCTTAAGTTGAGGTTGACAACCTCCGACCAAGTCTGGGTGCTATAAGGGAATCACAAACTATGTGTAATAATTAATTTTAGGCTTATCCATTAATTTTGGAACAATGTAAATAAATATTATTTTGAATCATAGTGGAAGTATATTAATAATTGTTGAAACCTTAGGGTAAAGGTATATACTAATTACCTTAAGCCTATGATAGAACCCTCATCCAGTATTGGTCTTTGGTTCGACAAAATCAGAAGAAAATTGAATTATAGAAGAATAATTTAAAAATATGTCATATTATTATGAACCAAAATAACTTCTACGATGGTTAAAATAATTAAAAAGGAGACAATTAAATATAGAGCTTACTAGTGGTGATCAAATGTGACAGACTATAGTCTGATCGGAGTCTTGATGGTGGAGCAACACCAAAGCCTAGTTTAATACTTTGATGAGCTAAAATGGGAGGAGGATAGAGCTTTGTGTCCACTATAAAAGAAGAAATAAGGAGTTTTATATAAAAATATAGAGTTAAAAATGGTTATTATCAACTTTTAAGAGGTTTTATGGTTTTTTTCAAGATTGTAAAAAATGTGCGCCAACTTTGCACAACCCACTTTCCTAAAAGCACACCCCTCACATCCGAATGTGCACAATTAGGAAAACTATGAATATCCCATGTAAACCCACTATAATCTCCAAATTGATAAATCCCCGCTTTCATGGTTTATAAAAGTTGTGTGTTACCCTTATAAGGCTTCAAAGTTTGAGTGGCTTAATTGGCACAAATTGTGCACCAACAGTGTTCCTTTCTAGTTTTCACCATAACTTGTAGCTATAGGATCTGAATATTCCCCATACACTCTTTATTTTACATCTAATATATTTGGAATGATTATAAACATAAAATAACGGATTCAAAAATAAATAAAAATATTTCATACCTTAATGAATGTCAATGATCATATATTCTTTCCCATTAAAGAAACTCATCCTCGGGTTTCCATTCCAATAATGGTAAGACATAATTTGAGAATAACTCTAACAACTAAGAAATTATATTTTCATATCAATCACATTTCTTATACTATACAATTCTATTATACCATATCACCCTTATAAAAAGAAATGAACTATGTCTGAGAGCATTCGTCCTCCAGTCTACAATTTGAATGGGAAGCTCCATAAAGGATGAATCTACATCTAACTCAACCTTGTCAGGATGAATGATATTAGATGGGTCTAAATATTACTATTGAGGCTATGAAACAAGAAGTAAATCATGAATATCTCAATAACTTTAAGGTAACTATAACTGATAGGCTACCAACTTGACTCTCTCCATAACCTCAAAAGGACCAACAACCAATGTGAAATCTTCCCCTACCATCTAAATCGTTGATGCCTCAATCTACGTGAAACATGTAATAAAACATGACTCCCCACCTCAATATATAGAGGACATAAATAATGGTAGACCCAAGATTTCAGTATAGATTCAGATGTATCCATTCACTTCTAAATTATTTGAACTTGTTCCGAATTCTCCTGAAGGATATGAGGTCCATGTCGTACTACCTCGCCTACCTCAAAATAAAATCGATTTAAATAGAATGGAATACAATATAAAGCCTCATAAGGATCCATATGAATAGTAACCTTAAAACTATTATTATATGATTACTTGAAAATAAATATGTGTTTATCTTAAAAAACTCCAAAATAATGGATTCATTCTTGGATCATGTCCTCTAGTATCGATATTGTGTATTTTAACTGACCATTGGTTTGAGGGTGAATGATTGTGTTCAAAATCACCTGAGTACCCACATCTTTTTTTAATCCCTTATAGTTCCTCAACATGTATCGAGCATCCCTATCATAAATTATAGTATGATGGATCCCATGTAGGAATATAATCTCATTGGCGCAATGTCTCCTAAGATCATCAACTGAGAAGGTCTCTCTGATAGGTAAGAAGTATGATGCCTTCGTGAGCCTATCGACGATCACTCATACTGCATCACTATCTTGAGAGAATCATGGAAAACAAGTCATAAAATCTATCATGACATCATTCCATTACCAATCATTGATGGGAAATGGATTGAAAATCCCGTCTAGTCACTAGTGTTCTACCTTCACCAGTTAACAGAAGGAACACCGAGTAAAAAAACCATCTATTTCCATTTTCATACCTGGACTCCAATACTGGATACGTAATTCATGATACATAGTAGTAATATTGGGATATACAACCATATTCGAAGCATGGTTCTCCTGGATAAATTCTTCTAGGATGTTAATTGAAACCTAGATGAGTCAGTTAATGCACAAGATCTCATCCCAATCAATGATCCATCCTGTTGGAAAATCTTTAACTAAAACACCACCACATAGTAATATGCCCTTAGGATTTTATAATTGCCTCATATTAAAACAATCTAGAATCTAAGAGGTCACTGATAATTATGCCTATATTTAATTTCATTGATAGTCCTGAACATCCAAGAGAATATCAGAAAATAGGGCCATACACTGCAACTCATCACTGGACTATAGAATTGTAGTGTCTAAATCCTTTATCTTAGATAATCTATTAAAATATTTCATTTCCTATGTATATAGTAATGATAAAAATCAAAAGACATTACGTTTTTAAACCACATTAATTTTTTGATATTCAAGTCATGATGTGTGAAAATTTAAATTAGGATTTTGTTGTCTGTATGGACACAAATATGCTTTCCTAGAAAGTACTGCCTCCAGCAAGGCAATTCATGTACCAAAACTAGCATCTCAAGATCATGCGGTGGGTAATTCATCTCATGTGGACTCAACTTATGATATCGGTATACCATGAATTACTCTTCCTATAATAATACTACACCTAGCCCAGTTCTTGATGCTTCACAATATACTTTATATCTTATGCCTGGATCTAGAAGAATTAAGATCAGTGCTAAATTCATTATGTCTTTCAGCTCTTGAAAGGTTATCTTGTAATCTTATAACTATATGAACTTCAAAAAATTCTTATTCATTCTTTTAAGAGGAAATTATATGAAAGAAAATTCCTAAATATAGAGACTATAATAACCAACCATCACCAAGAAACTATAAATGTCATTAACATTCTTGGGTTGCTCATAGGTGACTATATATGTCACCTTCTCTAGGTCAAATGGTACTTCATCCTCTTAAATGATGTGACCCATGAAGTATATTTAATCAATCTGAAAGTGGAATTTAGTTATCTTAGAATAAACCTAGTACTCTCTAATTGTATTAATAATGATCTCAATATTTTTTTCATGGTCATTTTGAGTATGATAATACACCAAGATGTCATCTATGTAGACTATTACAACTAAATAAAAAATATAGGGGAAACCCCAATTCATAATATCTATAAAAATGGTCTATGTTTTCATTAGAGAAAATATCATAACCAAATACTCATAAACACCATACTAACTATAGAACATTGTACAAGAAATTTACTCCAGACTAACACATACCTATTGGTATCCTGAACAAAATTCATTCTTTGAGAAAAGCTAATCTCCATGGATATGATCAAATAGGTCATATATATGAGTCATGGGATACCGTTTCTTCATAGTAAGATTATTTAACATACATTAATCCACACAATGATGGAAGGATCCATCAAACTCCTCAAAGAAAATGATCGATGAACCCCAAGTAGAAGTGCTAGGTTGTTTAAAACCCTTAGCTTCTATGTCTTACAGCTATCTCTTGAGATCCATAAACTCAGTTTTGGACATCTTGTAAGGAGTAATGGACACTATTTTAGCTCCTAAAACCATCTCAATGGAGAAATAAAACTCTCGGTTAATATTTAAACAATAAAATTAGTCCAGTAATATATCAATGAAATGATATACTATAGGAGTGAAATAAGACTAATATATTTCCTGGTCATTCTTATAAATGCTAGCAATCTAGGTGGTCACACAAACAAACACATGATTTTATTGTCCATATCTACCTTCCTGTACATACCATTCACCCTTATGTATATAATTACATCCTTCTATTGATGTGAAAGATATACCCCCTGATGATAGAAATTCGCATAGGCATGATAGGGAACAAACAAGTCCATCCCAATGATGATATCAAAGACAATAATATTGAGGACAAAAAAGTTCCATAAAAATGGATAAGAACCTATCTCAAGGGGAACTCCTTACACTCCTGTATACTCTATGATTAGATATTGAAAAGAGTTTCAAGGTTCATCATACCACATAAGTAATAAATTTTGAGTGTGAGGATCACCATAATATCCACAAAGATAAAGTATTCAAATACCATATATGAAAAAAAACAATATCGAGGTAGATGATACTAAAATATTACCATGAACTGTAAAATTTTAGGGAATATTCTCCACTAGAACATGATAAACGTCATAAATCAAGAACATTATATGGCCTTAATAAACAACTTAACTACCTTTATCATGTTCTCTCTACAGATGCATTGTAACTGGTGTATGGATTTCCTATCCATGACCACATTCTCATCTTGAATAGATGGTTTCACTCTTGCTTCATGCCTTATATGGGGAAGCTTATCTCACTCCAAGACACGGAGTCGATGAAGATCCTCTATCACTAGCCATAAGAGGGATGATTTTAAAAACCGCTATAAATGCACCATTCTGACATAGGATAAACCCTTAAATGGGGTCCTCTCATACTAAGGGTTTATATGAACTTTTTTTCTACACTAATGACAGACTACAAAACATCTGATACATGAACTCGGACTGGAACATCCCCTATGAGAGGTCTTGAAGTAACACTTTTTGTGCTAAATCGTATACTACGTAGTTGAGAAGCTGGTCCACCATCATCCAAATCACTTTCTTACCTCATGTTAAATTTGGTATTAAGATCCAAATTTATTATCTGAGACACAATATTTAAGTGGAAATCATTCACATGAGAATGAATATGACGCCTAAACCAATTCATAAAAACGTATCACATTTTCTATCTCATCAGTAATATAGATAGGTGAAAATTGTTAAAGATCACTAAAATGAACTAAGTAATCTATAAAAAACATAGAACCTAGCTATTTTTTCATGAAATAACTCACATGATCAGCCCTCATGGTATTAGGGAAAATCTAATCATAGATTCTAGATTGGAAGTCCCTCCAAATCACTTATTGGTATTAACCTTGATAGTTGAGAATATCTCACACGTGTTTGGTGGATCATCAAATAATATACTTTGAAAGATTAAATATACTCTAAATAGGTGTATAAAGGTGCTCAAATATGGATAAGATAATCTAAATCCATGATTATGAATCTTGGGGTCCACCATCCCCTAAAAAAGTAAGTTTATGTGACTTCCAAAACACCAACGACAACTCTACCATAGAAAGGATATATTGGTGACATCTCTATATAGTCTGCATAAGCTATAGAAATTCCCGTAAAAACTATGAATAATCACCCATATCAGGGATGACATGATCTTACATAGATTTTACCAAAAGCGGTAACACTAGTGGCTTAGTGTCCATCCTCTCTTAATAATGGTCATTTCCACCCTCCAAGCGCATGACTCAAGGACATCATGGTGGCACAAATCTTCAAATTCCAAGCACAAACCTAATATATGATTTAACAACTGCAACATCATAAATACATGAATAGAATAGGTACATGCCTTCCAAGATAAGAGTCACACCCATCTATATTCTCTTTAATCTAGATATGGGTGATATGAATGATCATAAAGAACACAAGAGACACTACCTACTTACCACTACTGTGGTTGGGTTTGGGTTAAATTCATTTTTTCACTATAAGATCCTAGATTTTCATCAAGGTATCGAACCTTTTAATTTCATTTTGAATACTTTGTTTTATCCTTATAAATGTTCTTAATCTCATAGAGATAAAATCATGAGTTTCTGGGTATTGTTTAGATCTTGGAATTCCAATTTATATATAAAATAAGAAAACCCCATGTTCATTTAATGGTTAACGCTAACCATGCACCTCAAATTTTGTGGCCTTTTAAGGATTCCACATTGTTTTTATAAACCATGTGGGGGGTATTGGTCCATATGGGGTTGTGACAGCTGTTGCACATAGGATGCACATGGTTTGTCTAACCGTGCATGGTAGGCCATGAAGGGTGTTCTCCCTGGATAGTGGGGTGTGAAACCCATAGGTCCCATGGTTAAAACCTTCCCCTAATACCAATTTGTAATATCTTGACCTGGGAGACACTAAATAGTGCCCTAGACCTATGGGCCACATGGCCTCAAGACTTCCTCCCCATACGCCAAAGAGTTCCAACTAGTCATGAGGTTCTATGGTTATTAAGTGGGGAGACTATACCCTAGTAATTAGAGTAACATAGTTGTGTAATAAAAGGATAATGATTGAATAATAATAAATGATGACTAAAAAAATGGAAGTAAAACATCTGTGTGATAATAATAAACAATCCATAAATATCAACATTTTGTACAATATACAAATTATTTAATGTTATGTCTCTAAATAAAGAATAAAAAGAAACATGGAGGTAAGGAATCATACATACAAGGATATAAAATTAAACAATAAGATAAAAAAGGACTATCTCTATATAACATAACGAACCAAAACTCAACCAGGTTCTCCACCACTCCCATGATAAAATTTATCAAGTGTTAATGACTGGGAACATTCCTCTATCTTTACCTACATCCACGAAGTCTATTTGGGTAGCAATCAACTTATAGAAAATAGTGTGAGATATAATCAGAAGGAAAACACCAACAATGTCTATAAAAAATATAACATATACATATAAACAATAAAAGTGTGTAATTATAATAATTAATGATGTAAAGTGAACAAATATAAAAAGTCACTATGAACCAGTTATAATAAGAGAAGGCTATAACTGTTAGGTCCACTAGGTTAGATACCCTGAGAGGGGGGGTGAATCAGGGTATTACAGATTAAAACAACTGCCCCTATTGATCTTGTCTCGCTATTAAGAAATACTCCCTTCTATCTCTTTCCTGTAGCAAAGTATAAACAAAAACCAAAGTATGCATAGGACACATCGATTTTTACTTGGTTCACCCTCATTGGGCTACATCCAAGGATCATACATCAGGGATGTACCGATATACCAATTCCACTAAAAGAACACTTCTGTTTACAATGTTTGGGATTGATCACTTCTATTCATAGGATCACTGCCTTTAAAATGTTTAGGGTCAGCTCACTGCTTTCCCAAGGGTCACTCCCTGTTTCTCTCTTTGGCTCACTGCCGGTGGAGAGAATCACCTTCTTCATCTTCCTTTTCACACTGCTCTAGAAAGGATCCACTCACAGTTTATAGACCTATAGGTCTATTCATTATCACAAATGAATACATCCTCTGTTGTATGTAGATGCGTTGTTGAAGTCCAACTTTCACCCTTAGATGAATCTCACTTTGCACTGAAGGTATCGAGCAATCTTCCATCTTTCGCGCAGCCCTGAATCACTGTCGTGCTTCAACCATTCCTGGCGCCCTTCTCCAAGATGGAATTCAAGTCTTGATGCACAAGTTAAAACTAGCACGCAAGTTCATCTCAACCACTTGCGTGATACGAGCTTCTGCAACTCCAAACATGCACGACTCACACCCTTTTCTTCCTAAACCAATTTTGGCATGAAACCATCAACTATCATGCTTCTTCAAAACCTTTCACACAAGTGTCACCAAACCACTTACGCGACACCACCTTCTTCAACTCAAAACCTGGGAAAATCCATTTCTTTTCTCACCCAAACCACTATTGGCATGCAACCACCAACTTTCGCGCTTCTTCAACTTGTGCGACCACACCACCACTTGTGAGAGCACCACACCTGTGCGACAGGAGATTTGATTTTATCTTAGTGTTGAACTCACACCGAATGAGGAGGGTTCGAACTCAATTTATAGGCATTTGGACACCCTACGCAATGGTGTGCAAGTCTTCTATCAGTGTCCAAGTCTCGGCGCGCAAGTCTCTTCCGCGCAAGTCACTTGCGCGACCAACCCTAAAACTTGGGCGCCCCTTTTCCATTTGCCACATTTTGATGTTTTGATCTTGAAAAAAATATAGTGCGTAAGTTTTTTCTCCTTCAATACCATGACGCACAAGTCCCTTTGCCAAAACCACTTTTCTTCATTTATTGATTTTCAGGCCAAAAAATATGGAAAACACTGGAAAACGGAACCACCTTGTATATGCTCTTTTTGTACCGCCTCTAGATCATCCATTCCTTTATTGAAGTTCTTGAATCAAACATGGATCATTAACCACAACCCTTGAACTTGACCTGCCACCATGAAAACCCCTTTGTCAACAAATTTGTACGTCATGGTTTGCTTTTTCAATAATCACAACACAGATGTCTACTTTGTCAACAAACACAGTCACATCAAAAATGCTTCAATGATACCTTGAGGGATTTTTCCCAACAATCTCCCCCTTTGGGTTTGTCGACAATTGTTCCATAAAAAGATACATCCTTAATTCTTCAGCCACCATTCACCTATTTCAATTCTGATAGAGATCAATGATTTATTCAACACATACTCTAATCCCACATGGGAAATGCTCGGAGTGAGAAACAAGAGTAAATGAAAATTTCTTCAATGAATCAATTCAACTCTAACACCCACTGTTGACACCAAAATGATACCAATTTTTGGAAATAATCTTACCGCATTCCAACACCACTCTTCTTCTTTTATCACAATCCTTAGCTATCATGATATCTATTCTTTGATCAATCACTTCTAGCATCTTCATATTTAAAACTCTCCCCCTATATGATCATAGATTTAACTCTTGTCAGCTACAAATCCTCTACATCACTATTTCTTGTGTTGTCCAAGCTAAGCTCTGGCTATGTACTTTGAACCAGATTTAACTCCCTCTATCTGGCTGCTCCACCTGTCAGCTTCTCCCCGTATCTTTAATGATTTCTCAAATAGCCACACTATCTCCCCCTTGAAGAATAACTATTTTATCCCCCTTTTTCAATGAACCCAGAGGTCACTCTTTTATAGTATTTACAAATTAGAGAACAAATATCAGTACATTAGGTAAAAACAAATCATACCTTAGGGAGAGGGGGGTTCCAAATCCTCAGTCTTTTAAATGTGGGGAGTTGACTGTACTCCCATAGCCAATCGATGCCTTTAAAATGCATCCTTGGGTAAGGCCTTTATCAGAATATATGTAACCTATATCTCTGTAGGCACATACTCCAACTTCACAAGCCCTTTCTCCACCTTCTCCATGATGAAATGATATTTGATCTCAATGTGATTTGTCCTTGAGTGATGAACTGGATTTTTGCTAAGATTGATAGAACTTGAGTTATCACACTGGATTCTGAGACTTCACTTCAACTCCCATATCTACAACCTGCTACTTCATCCAAAATAAGTGTGTTCATGCTTGAGTGGGCGCAATATACATAGCTTCCACGATACTCAATGAAATGCAATCTTGCTTCTTTATTAGCCAAGAAATACACAATCCACCAAGATAAGAAGCACCACCTGACGTTGATTTTATATCATCTGTTGAACCGGCCCAGTCTGCATCAGTATATCCCAATAACTATGTTTGATATTTGTCATTATATGTCAAGGAAATGTCCACCGTGCCCTTGATATACCGAAGTATTCTTTTCACCGCAGGCATGTGGATTTCCTTGGGATTACTCTGATATATCGCTGCTTGGCATGTGGCGAAAACAATATCATGCCTTGTTTCCATCAAGTACAAAAATAATTCCAATAATTTGTCTTTATTCTGTTATATTAACTGCCTTGCCATCCTCATCCTTTGATAATTTCATCCGAGTAGCAACCGGAGTCTTCATCTCCTTGTAAATCTCCATTCCAAAACATCTTAAAACCTCCTTGGAATATTTGTATTGATAAATTAATGTTTCATTCCTTCCTTGTGTCACCTGTAGACCAAGGAAGAACGTTATCTCTCCAATCATTAACATTCCAAACTAATTTTTCTTGAATTCAGAAAACTGTTTGCATTGAGAATCATCTAATCCACCAAATATTATGTCATCGACATAAACCAGCACCATCATCCTTTGATTACTTTTGTTGTTGACATAGATATTTCAATCAAATCCACCACATTGAAATCCAAGATTTTTCAAATACTGATCAAACTTTGAGTACCATGCTCTTGGTGCTTGCTTGAACCCATATAGTGCCTTCTTCAACCGAAAAACATTATTCTCATCTTCATGAATGAGAAAACCATCTGACTGCTCAATGTACACCTCTTCTTCCAGAATCCCATTCAGAAATGCAGATTTAACATCCATCTAGAACACGTTGAATTTTATTTGCACTGCTATGGATAAAAATAATCTGATTATCTCCAGCCTTGGAACTGGTGAAAATGTATCATCAACATCAATGCCCTCTATTTTGGAGTATCCTTTACACACTATCCATGCTTTCTTTAGAACCACGATTCCATCTTCATTCATCTTGTTACAAAAGACTCATTTAGTCTCGATGACATTCTTATCTTATAGTCTCGAAACAATCTCCCATGTCTGGTTCTTCTCAATCTGATCAAACTCTTCACTCATAGCCTGAAAATAGTTTTCATCTTCAGCTACATCAGCAAAGCATTTTGGATCTACCTGAGATAGGAAAGATGACTATTACAGTGACTTAATTATTCTTGTCTGAACTGGACCTACCTGATCACTAATGATATTTTTCCTATCAATTTTAGCTTGGATATTTGGATTCCTTGTAGACACAGACTTGAAACTTTCTTGTTCATCATCAATGTCTTCTTCTAAGTCAGCATCCGCCACTTCTTCTCCTCTTGTGTTAATATCCTCTTCATCACATTCATCAATAAACTGTTAAATGTACTATTTAATATTCTCTACATTTTCCAAAATAGTGACTTCATTGCTCTCAACTAATTTTCCAAGCCTCTTGTTAAATCATTTGTATGCTTTTCATTTTCCTAAGTAGCCCAGAAAAATCTGCTCATCTCCACGTGACTCAAAATTCATGTGTTTTTCTTTGTTGAGAATGAAAAACTTACTTCCAAAAATCCAAAAGTATTTCAATGTTGGTTTCCTTCCGTACCAAATTTAATACAAAGTCTTCCCATATTTTGGACACAACAGATCCCTATTCAAAATGTAGACCGATGTCAAAACTACTTCCTTCCAAAATTTCTATGGTAGGTCCTTTTCAATAAGCATTGTTCTGGAAATGTTGTTGATGATATGATTTCTCTTTTAAACTAATCCATTATGTTGTGGAGTTCTCACTGATGAAACTTGATGCCTTATCCCATTTTTCTTGAGATAGTCTTCTACTTGACTGTTTGTCAATTCTGTACCGTTATCAGTACGAAACATTAGAATTTTTTTCCCAAGAATCCTTTTTGATTCCCTCCTATAATTATTGATACAACTGAACACATCTATCTAATGGGTAATGAAAAATACCCAATCCATTCTATTATAATCATCAATGAAAAGAATATAGTACCTTTTCCCATTTATGGATCATGGTGAGATAGTTCCACATACATCAGCATGCCCTAATTCGAGCACTCTAGTTGATTTCTGTTCCTTTGACTTTTATGTATTTCTGATGATCTTCCCTTGTTTCCAACCATTGAATGCATGAGTACGATCACATGACAGTTTAGGAAGGTCTCTAGCAGCATCACACTTTACCAGATCTTCCATATATGGTTGGCATAGATGACCAAGTCGCTTATGACATAGCTTATTTTGTTCCTCTCTGGATAAAAGAAAAATATATTCTTCCCCAGTTACAAGGTAATGATCTACCTTTTCCTTTTCCCCGGTAGAATAACTGCTCCATATTTTCCTTTCACAACACACATCTTCCAGGTAAATTGGATAGAGTTCCCAAATTCTTATAGTTGACTGACACTGAGAAAGTTATGACTGAGACCCTCTACTACCAAGACATCAGCATGTCTCATTTCTTTTTCCCCAAATTTAGCCTTTCCAAAACCAATAATCTTTAGCCATTAATCATTCCCAAACTTGAAAACTCTTTCTTTGTCATATTTTATACCTGTCATGAGATCCTTGTTACTTATTATATGGGATGTGGAACCACTATCAAGGATCCATACTCCTGAACAATATGATGCTTTATGGGAAATTTACGCAACTACTTCCTTCTCATATTTTTTCTTTTTGATCCATGTATTTGACTTCACACTCGGTGTGGTTTAGAGAACCTGATCTTCCTTAAAGTGTGATAGAACAACTTCATCTTGTAGTGCTTAAAATTGATTTTATGTTTTCATCCCACTTGTCGATTCTCTAATTTGCTGCTTATGACTGCTCAAGTTTTGTTTTGGCACAATCCTCTGTATGATTAATGTGCAATATCTTTCCATGTTCCCAAATCCTCCACACCAAAAACAATGGCCTCCAAAGGATGTTCTATAATATTGAGATCTATTTGGATACCATTGTTGTTCTTGTGCCCTTCAATTTCTCTTGGCTATATAACACACATTCTATGAGTGTCCCATCTTTCCACAGCAATAGCACCTATAGTAAAGAGAATTCATATGTGTCACTTCTGCACTGCTGGTTTTCCCTTGGGATCTGCTAATATTATGATTCTGTTTCGTACCCAAATCTATCTTCATTCTCAGGTCAGGTTCTTGCGGTTTGACTTCATCCATGACTGCCTTCAATTTTCATTCCTGTCTCATACCAGTCTTATTGTTGGAACACGACTATTGCTTCTTTTCCACTGAATGTCTGTGCTCCACTACTAACTTTGAGTCTTCTGAATAATTTGTTTTCCAAGCACTGCATTGGGTGTCAAGAATTTTCTTGATCCTTAATTATTTGTCGCAGACCAACAACTTATTTTTTGAGTTCTTTGATGCTTTTGACCTACTTCTTCCCTGTGTTAGTCAGACCATCTATTTCATTATTTTTTCCTCAATTTTAAGCATATACTCAAAAATATTTTATTGTCTCTCTAGTGTTGACGATTTTAGTTTTTCAATTTCTTCTAATAGCTCAGAATTTTCTTCATCCTATTGTTTCATATAGAGTTTTCCATCACGAACCACTCTATTGGATTTCTTCATTTTGGCTCTCCAAATGTCTATCTCTTCAAGAGCTACTTCCAATTCGGCTTCCATATCAATTCTTCCTTCAACTTCTTCTTCTTCTTCTCTAGCATCAGTTTCCTCCTTTTCCTGAGAACTACCGATGACCACCACCATGTAATTTTCCCCACGATCTTTGTAGTTTTCTATCTCTTCAACCTTATCAACCTCATACTCATATAAACTTTCATAGTCTTGTGAAAGAAGATTCCTTTTCATGAAGAAATTTCTTTTGAACTGTTTATTTCCTTTCATATAGTCTGAAGACTTCTTTTTTGGGATTTCAACTTCATCCTCTTCTTAATCTTGATAATTCTTTGGGCACCTTGCTGCGAGATTCCCAACCTTTCCTTATCTGAAGCATGCAAGTGGAAGTTTTCCATTAAATTTCCCTTTTCATCTTTGAAGGATCGAGGAAAGGAATGACATCACTTCATCTATCTCTTCATTTTACTGAGATTCTTCAATGGGGAAATTATTCATGGCCTTAAATGCCACCTCCGTGGATTTCCCCTTTTCCAAATCATCTTTGTCATCATTCCTCATTTCATATGCAACAAGGGTACTATTCAAAATATCCAAAGTCAGCACTTTTGCGTATTTATCTTCCATGATTGACATTTTCAGATTAAACCGAGGTGGAAGTTTCCTAGAGATATGCTTCAAAATCTTTATATCTTCGATGACTTCTCCAAGACCCCATATGTCTTCCACAACAACATTTACCCTATCGAAAAATGCATCAACAGATTCATTCGGGCTCATTCTCATATCTTAATACTTGTTCCACAGAACTTGTAGCTTTGCCTCTCTGAATTTTATATCCCCTTCATATATATTCAAAAGCTTTTCTCACATAGCATGTGACATTTTTCATGACATCAAATTCATATAGATAGCATTGGAAAGGGCTCCACCTAAAGCATTAATACCCTTTGTGTCAGCATCTAGCTCCCATATTTTAGCTTCTGACAATGCTCTATTGTTGATTTCAGTTGAGATACCATGCATAGCTACTATAAACCAATCCATTCCAAAAGATACGAAATAGTGTTGAATTCTATTCTTCTATATAGGAAAATTACTTCTGTCGAAGATCAGAATCCCTTTATGATTGGTGACCTCCATTTGAGAGAGAACCAATGATATAAACCTTTATCTCTGATACCAATTGTTAGTTCCACTAGGTTAGGTACCCTGAGGAGGGGGGGGGGGGTGAATCAGGGTTTGAAAGATTAAAAAAACTTCCCCTATTGATCTTTTTCTTGCTGATTAGCAAGACTCTCTTCTCTATATTTTCTGCTGCAAAGTATAAACAAAAACTAAAGCAAGAATAGTACACATCGATTTTTACTTGGTTCACCCTCACTGGGCTACGCCCAAGGAGAATACACCGGCGATGTGCCGATGTACCAAATCCACTAAAATCACACTACTATTTACAAAGTTCGAGATAGACCACTTATATTCCTAGGCTCACTGCCTTTACAATGTTTAGGGTCAGCTCACTGCTTTCCCAAGGGTCACTCTCTATTTCTCTCTCTCTGACTCACTGCCGGGGGAGAGGATTGCCTTCTTCCTCTTCCATTGTTCGCTGCTCTAGAAAGGATCGACTCATAGTTTATAGACTTGTAGGTCTCTTCATTATCACAAATGAATACATCCTCTGTTATATGTAGATGCGCTGTTGAAGTCCAAATTTCACCCGTAGTTGAATCTCACTTTGCACCGAAGGTATCAGGAAATATTCCATCTTTCGCGCAATCTTGAATCACTACCATGCTTCAACCATACCTGGCACCCTTCTCCAAGCCAATGTGCAAGTCTCAGTGCACAAGTTAAAAATAGCACGCAAGTTCACCTCAACCACTTGCGCGACACTAGCTTCTACAACTCCAAACTTGCGCGACTCACACCCTTTTACGCCCAAACCAATTTTGGCACGCAACCATCAACTGTCACGCTTATTCAAAACCTGGCGTGCAAGTGTCACCAAACCACCTGAGTGACACCCCCTTCTTCAACTCAAAACTTGGGAGACTCCCTTACTTTCTCGCACAGACCACTATTGTTGCGCAACCACCAACTATCGAGCTTCTACAACTTGTGCGACCACACCACCACTTGCGTGACCACCACACCTGCGCGAAAGGAGATCTGATTTTCTCTAAGTGTTGAACTCACAGAAAATGGGGAGGGTTGAACACTATTTATAGGACTTTTTACACCATGAACAACGGCGCACAAGTCTTCTCTCAACGCGCATGTCTCAGTGTGCAAGTCTCTGCCGCACAAGTCGCTTGTGCGACCAACCCTAAAACTTGGAAGCCTCTTTTCCCTTTACCATATTTTGATGTTATGATCTTGAAAAACATAGGTCATGAATGTTTCCTCTCCTTCAAGACCACGACATGCAAGTCCCTTTTCCAAAACCACTGTTCTCCATTTGTTGATTTTCAGGCCCAAAAATTTGGAAAACACTAGAAAACGACACCACCTTTTATCTTATCTTTTTGTACCACCTCCAGATCATCCATTCTTTGTCTACATTCTTGAATAAAACATGGATCTTTAACCACAACCATTGAACTCGACATTCCACCATGAAAAACCCTTTTTCAACAAATTTGTATGTCATGGTTTTCTTTATCAATAATCACAATATAGATGTCCACTTTGTCAACAAACACAATAACCTCAAAAATGCTTCAATGATACCTTGAGGTATTTTTGTCAAAAAATAAAATTTGAGGATCAATACTTATATATAAAAATTTTCATAAGGTACTACTAACTCAACATACAACACATGAAAATGAACTAGGATACCTACATGGTCCAACACCCAAAGATTTAACCATGGTTACATATATCTAGAAATATTAATGTATATAGAAGTTTCAAGTGATCTTCCCCATTGGTTACATAACATAAATAATCATATATAGGGGTCGTTAGTGATGTAACATGATCTCACATCATGTTCCATACAATAATTCATTGGGATCCATAACATGATAAGAAGTTGGTTCCATACCACAATGTAATATCTTCCATACCTTCATAAGAAGTCGGAGCCATACCAAGATTTAATAGGTTCCATAACATGATGCTTCTCATCAGTTCCATATGATAAATAATCATAACTAGGGGTTATAGGTTCCATATTTTGATTCTCATGTTGGATTCATACCATTATGAAACCAGTTCTATACCTTGATAAGAAGTGTCTGCCATACTGAGAAGACCAACATCAAGAAAATTGTATAATAATAAAAAGGACTATGTTACTGTCCATAGATAATTAAACTATAAATATAAGAGGCACAATCAAATAGAATGTACATGTCATTTCAATTTTCATTAAACTCAACAAATTAACCATGTTAATAGAATTTACTGACATGAAATAAAAGAATGATCCTCTACAACTATCGAATTTAATTTAAAATATCCCCCCTACAAGGGAGGTGAGTTTGTAAAGCCAAAGGGGTGGTTTAAAATAGGGAAAAAATAAAAAACCTTATTGGAATATCAGGTTGAGGTTGACAACATCCAACCATGTATGTGTTGTATAAGTTCATCTTGAACTAGACACAATCATAATTTTTTAGGCTTATATTTTATTTTATGATAATCACCCAAAATAACCAACATGTGAAACAATGATAGTAGTTTAATAAATAAATAATCCTTAATTAAAAGGAACATAATGCATACCTTAATATAGTAGAACACTTATCCAGTATCGACCCTTGGTTTGGACTAAATCGAACAAAAAATGAATTAATAGTTGAATACCTTGAAAATAGAGCATATTATCCTTCACAAACATAACTCCACAAATGAGAAAAATAACAATTAATGGAGATAAAGGAATTGAGAGCATAATGGTGGAAATCAATCTTGAAAAACAATAGTCGGATCACTGTTATGATGGAGGAGTAATAATAAATCCTTTCTTTAGGCTTGGAGGTTCTCAAAAGGGAGGAGTATGGGGTTGTGAATTCACTAGAAAAGAATAAATGAGGAGGGTCATGTACAAATAGAGATGTAAAATGGTAATTCATCACTTTTTAAGAGGTTGCAATGTTTGTCTACATGGTTGAACAAACTGCACACCAACCATGTACACCCCACTGTCCTGGGAGCACACCCTGCATAGCCCGCAACACATAGTTTGAAAAACCATGTGCATCCCATGCACAACCATTTTATTATCCCGGCATGGTGAATTCCTCCCTCATGATGTTTATAAAAATCATATGGAACAATTATAAGGATGCATGTATTTTGGTAAACGGTTATAACTAAACATGCATCTTTTCTGTTTTCTTCATAACATGGAGATTTAGGCTCTTAAGACTCCCCAAACACTCATGATTTCACCCCAAAGGGATTAATCATGTTTTTATGGATAAAACAAATCATTAAAGATGAAATTAATAGTTCTATAACTTGAAAAAAATATAGGATCTTACATTGGGTTTCATATACACTCTCAAACCTGATGTTATTATTTTAAAATCATGGGGTGTTACATTATATCCATATTCTATGAGAAATTATATTCCATATTCCTTAAGGAATGGGTACTGGTGGAAATTTCATTCAAACTAACCTAAAAAGGGACCCCATAATTACCTTCATTAAGGAATAACATTCCTTTTATTTATAATTAAATAAAGAACAATATTCTCTCTATAACAAGTCTCAATTTCATTTTTAAGCCTGTTGTCACATAGATTCCTAAATCCTTTATTTCTTATAGTCTTTTAAAAGAAGATTCAACTCTTACACATAAGTTTCATTCTCATATTTGTCATTTTTATTTATCTTCTTAGCAACCACTTCTAAAATATTATTTATCACTATAATATAATGTTTTTAAATTCATTAAACTTATATAAAAGTGGTATTATCACTACATAATAACATGTTCTTACACTTTCAATCATTATAAGGCATTTTTATTTTTGTTGGTTTTACCAACTACATTAATCATGAATGACTAATAAAATAATTACTACCACAATGATATTTTAGTGATCAATTTATAATGTTTTGATAGTCGATATTGTTGATATTCCAAATTACATTAACCAATAGATTAAATTATTTTGTTAATTAAATAGACATCAAAATGATTATTTTTAGAATTCCATGAAAACACTCACCATAACTTCCATGAAATATACATGGTACTATGTAACTATATCAAACACATATATTAAATAAGCATGCACATTATGTAGTTGATGAAACTATCATTAAGGAGAAATGACCAAAATTGAAAAACCAAATCATGCATGGATAAATGGTATAATTGAAACCTAGATATTAATTTTAAAAAAATTGTAAAAAAATTTAGAATAGAAAATTGTAAATGAATGGTATCTAGTAAAATAAAATGGATGAATAATAAATATAAATTTATTATACTAGATATTTTAGTGTTTGAGGCCAAGTTAGAATCTATAGAAAGGGGTTTCATTGAATTAATTATCATTTCATTAGTTCATAATCTTTCTTTGTTCACTATGACTTTATAATTCTATTATATTATAAAAATTTTCCTATTTCATATAGTATTTTCCAATTTTTTTATGGATAAATGACATTATCATGTCAAAATATTATTCCTTAAAGGATTTTTTTTTATAAAAATATGATGTCATGAAAAATTATCATCCATTCTATTATCTCATCTCCAAAATATATGAATAATTTCATTACATGGATATTTTTAATTTCTTATTTTAAAAGATAAATATGTATTATCTCTATACCATTCATATTTTTCTTTCTTTTTGAAACAAAAATAAATTCTATAACTATTTCATCAATATTACTTTTCTTTAAAACTACCTAAATATTATAAAAAGGTATTTTTTTACATTTATATATTTTTTAACATTCACTTCATATTTATTAATCTTTAAAAGTACTCATTTAAATGATCCGTTATTTAGACTTATTTCAAGGTTTTAAAATTAATATTGAAATCCCTTTAGTCAAAAAATATTTTTTCAAGTGATTTATAATCTTGGATTTTATGACTGACTGAAAATTAATAATTTTTTTTAGAAATTGCCCCTTTTAAGGGATGAGGGGGAACCTTGGATGACATCATGGATTTGGAACAATAATAATTCACCACAGACCAATGAACCAAGGCAAAAAAACCAAATTCAAGTTTGTAAAGAGAAACCCCTCCCCATCATGAAGAAGTTAGATCATATTCCACCATCTCAACATTTCTTGGTTAGTTGTCCCATGAAGGAGTACATATGCCTAATATCGATAGATATCATCATACCCTCTAAAACATCCAATTCTAGATAGTGATGATCTTCTTAAAACTTATTTCTCTTACCTCTTTTGGAGTAATCCCTTGTAAGAGAAATATTTGATTAGTCCATGAACCATGGACCATATAGCCAAAAAAAATAAAAATTAAATGATTCAAAACCAACACAAAAATCACAGACCAGGATCTCCATAACCATTACATTCTCCTCCACCAAAGTCTATCCATCACACACCATGATACCGAATTACACAGATCATGGAAATTTCATTACCAAAAACAGAACCATGCATGAAAACTTCATTGATGTAAGATGTTACCATTGAATCTCGTCCATGCCTCCACCACAAAAACCAACAACGCTGCCAAACCACACGCCGAAGCAGAACAAACACAAACCAATAATCATGACTAGTCACACATGAAATTGGATTCAACCACACCCGAAGAAAATCCATTAGGATAGGAAATCAAGGAGTAAAAACCAAAAACATGAATATATGCATGAGACCTTGCGACAAACTAGAACCAGATCATGTTGTTTCATTCACATTCTCACCTGAAGACCACATCGAACTGCCACATGTGCTCCAAGACAACACAGAACTATTGCACTAATCCTCATCCTAGAGAATCTGGATCAACAACCATTGGCTTCATCATGCCGCCAAATGAAACCCTACACATCATAGAGGTAAAGAGTGAGAACATGAAAACAAATGGTGGGAAATGCCAAGATGGCCATGAACATGGAGTCACCACAACGCTGAACCTGGGAGAGGATCCACATCCATGAGTGTGTTGAGATAGAGCATTGAAGAGGTTATCCAAAGCTGACCCAAGGCAGAGCAAAGATAGATGGTGACAAGGGAAATCCTAACTAGTCGGCACCCCTTATAGGCTCATACAAATGATCCAAAAAGTTTAAACATGAGTAATTCCCCATAGTTCACCCATCCTAGTACTACTCTCACCCAAGCATTCTTAACTGCATAGTTCTAATGTGATTTGGTGTATTAATTTTTGTGTGAGTGAAAAGGCATTGAGAAAATTATTTTTATGAATTAACTTCTATATTCATCTCAACCATGGTAATATATATCTCCTATATAGTTATACTTCATGAATTAGCCTCTAAATAGTCATGTGATATATTTATTTTTGATGATTGAATTTCTGTTATAAACTGATCTAATTATTAATTTCATTTGATGAGATACCATTTAAAAATGTTATGAAACCCATTTTCTATCTATGTTCATTTCATGATAAGATATATGATTTATTTATTATGGTGAAAATATATATAATTTATCATTATGGGATTAGTGGGTTTACTATATCCCTATAACGTTTTGGGTAATGTTTTATATCACAATAGATAATGATTTTGTGTGTAGATAGGATTTGGGAATCTATTTTCATAAGTCTATGTCTGGATGTAATTGTGGATAGATACTTCCACATATTTTTGCATGGACATGATTTTGGTTAGCTATGTTTTTAACTCTATGATCAAAAATGGTTTTCTATAGATTTGTTCAAAATTATGTGTTAGGAAATGATTGTAGCTAAATATGTTCACAACACATTGTATGGTGGTTCTTGTGGTCACTTGAGATAAAAATTATATGCATGGACATGATTGTGGTTTTCTATGTTCAAAACATTGTGTGTGGATGTGATTTTTTTAATCTATGTTCAAAAATTATTATGTGTATGTGTTTATGGTTATCAATGTTCATAAATCTATAAATATTCATGATAATTGTTATATATGTTCACAAATTTGTGTATAGACATTATTATAGTTAGATATGTTCATAACTCTGCGTAAACATGATAATTATTAGACATCTTCACAAATTTGTGTGCAGACATGAATTTGGTCAACTTTGTTTAGATCTCAATACATGGATATGATTGTAGTTAACTATATTCACAACCTTGTGTGTGGACATGATTTTAGTAATCTATGTTTACAGACTTACATTTTTCTTATGTTTTTGTTTGTATCACATGCATATGTTATTCTCCATGATCTATGATTATTTTCCCATATTTCAACATTCTTATGTCATGGTATATGTTTTTCCTTACTGATTATTCTTTTGAGGTTATATGTCCTTCTATTATTTCTTATTGAAAACTCTTATGATTATATAATCTTTCTAAATAGATATTTCCCCCATGATTATGTTTTATCACATGCTTATGATCGGACCTATATGACTAATAAATATGTTTTTACCTTACTGAGAGATTGATCTCACCCCTTCGTATGATTTCCCAATTATTAAGGGAATTATATAATGGATTATTTCTAGAAGTAATTCATGCAACAACTTGATATGTTCTGAAATATTTTTTCATAAATTTAATTTCTTTAATTTCTTGTGTTACATACAACATTGCGTTTTAATGGATCAGGACAAACTATTAGTACTATTACTAACTAGGTCCATTATTATATAGCATGTTAACTTAGTGCAATAAATATGAATATTTTTTTAAATAAGTATGAAAGATTTATATATTTATTATATAAAAAAATTAATACTTAATGTTTAGTATATTCATTATATTCATTGAAATGTACATTTTTTATCAAAAAAATTGTATTCCTTTTTGTGAAAAATTAAAAAATTAATTTTAGAGACATTTAGAAAATAAAATTTATAAAAAAACTTTTTTGGATTCAACATGTCAAAAATATCTTAGAATTATTTTTTTGTATTTTTCTAAAAAAATTGATTTTTCAATTAATAGTGAAATCTATTTGTTTTTATTGAAAATTTCTACTTTTTTAATGAATTTATTTGGTTATGTATTTATTTATAATGGATTTTAAAGTTAAACTATCTAAATTATCTAAAAAATAATTCAATTAGATAATATTAACCAATTTCATATTGAATTTTTATATAAAAACATTTAAAACTTTTTAAAAAATCACTTCCTAAAACGTATTTTTCATCGTGCTTACATGTTTAATTTTAAATTAAATTTTCCTAGTTATTTCAATGGAATTTAGAAAAATAGATTCCATTTTTTTAATAATAAAAATTAATATTATATAACATTGAAAGATTAATTTTTTCTCATAATGAATATTAAATATAGTAAAAATAAATTACCATGGTTAATGTTAAAATGGGTTTACCATGGTCACTAAACTAAAAATATAAGGGGTAAAATGAACTAAATAAATTCCCAAAACCAATTTTATGTCCATATTTATAGTTTATATCAACTCAGGTTTGATAATTTTTCATTTTGTAGCCTCTTAGTTTGTGAATAATGTGGGTACACCTTATTATTTTCAATCATTCCATATGTGTCCTCTCCCCCACTTAAAAAAGGAAACCCCATATCCTCTCCTATAAACACATACAAAACCTTAGGGTTGAAACAATAACTAATTTAATATCTTCTCTAATTACCTATAAATCTTCTATAGGCCTTAGTTTTATTAGGATACCGCATAATAAGGCTTTCAGTAAGAACCTAAAGGGGTTTTCCAAAGAAGAGGCAAAATTATTAACCTTGAATTTTATTGTATTTACACTTCCACCTCCTTAAAATATTATTCAATTATGAAGATATAATAAAACTAGTATATCCTATATACAGATACATTTTTATGTTAATTGAGTAATCTATATTCATATCTTCTTTCATCAAATGAGTAACAAAATGGTCGATCGTGTGTGTTGTTGACTACCGCCCTGCGATCTGATGTTATTTTTTTCCATCACCAGCTCTCGTAGTTGGATATAATTATATAATTAATACTTATATATTAAATTTATGATATTATTATACCTAATAAATTATAATACCACAGATACCTTCTTACCAGCTAACCCGTTGGAAAAAAATAATGGCACATAAGTGTTTAATGAACTAACACCTCACGAACCGATGTGATGTGTTTTTCATTTCTATTTTAAATAGATGGTAGTGAAGATAGATTAAATTAATATATATTATATTTATAAAATAATTATACTTATTAAATTTTTATATCACATATACCTTATTACTTTCCATTCCTTCAGAGATATGATAACATCATTCGTGTGTATGATGGAATACCACCTAGTGAAGTGAAATGATTTGTTTTTCACTAACATTGTTCATGGAAGGTAATAAGTGCACCTTTAATGTATATATTTTGTATAAATGACATAAAATGAATTATTTAATGGTAATTTATTATTTAAATTTCTTTTATTTCATATGTTGAGATAATGGAAACAACGTTCATGCATACGTACGGGATACCATGTCCATGAACGGTGAACTCATTTTATATCAATAACATCAATGGATTAATAAAAATTCTTATATAATACATATATATGACATTTATATCATGGTAAAAATTATATAAATTATGGAACAATGATCAAAATTAAAGTACCGAAGATATAAAACCAAAACATACATGAAAAAAATGAAGTAGTAATTAACCAAAACATGATTTAAGCAAGGAAATTTTAATGAACAAGTAATAAAAGGTAATACATAGAGAATATTTGTTATGATAAATATGATTATGTTTCTATAATATATTTATAATAGATATATGTTTTTTATACATGAGTTTCAAACATGTGCAAAGAAATTTGATACTTAAGGTACTCAACATTGTCTCAATTTTCCTTCTTTGAGAATTATATTGGGTTATGCACTACTATCCAATTATGAGGTGTATATAATGAAAAATTGAAAATTTATATCACTAATATTCTTATATTAGTGATATTCAATGTTTATTTTTTATTTTATTCATTAATGGGGCTTACAATTCATATGTTACTAAAGTGGTAAGGGTCTGATGTTATAATCTAATTGTTTATCATGATTTTGTTTTTTATTATGATTTCAATGATAAAATAATATGATCTATTTCTAGATAAATTAATGAAATTTTATTATCATGTATATATTTATTTAGAAAATATTTTTCCATTCTTTTTCCTCCCTTTATACACTCAATATCGCATAATAATTTTTAAACCAAAATCGATTTTATTTTTCTATTCCTTATAAAACCACATTTTTTCCATGTAATTATTTTCTAAAAAGTATTTAAAGAATGTTTTAGTATTTCAAAAAAAATACACATGTTTGACTTTTCTCAAAAAAATATGTGATGAATCTTCAGGTCATTTTCCAAAAAAGGCACATTTGGCTTTTACCAATAATGTGAATGGAATATTTGTTTTAATGTGTATATCATGAATGTAATTTACCACCATAAAGAAAAATAACTTTTTTAAATATTCAATTTTAAGATTCAATTTTTATATTCAATGAAATTTATTTCCAAAATATTTTATGAATTCTTATTTTTAAAAATAAATTTTCAAAGATAGTTTAGTTAACTCAAGAAATATTATATGTGATCATTAAAAAATAATTTACATTATATGATGACATCCTTTGATGTTATTAAATATTTACTATGGATATTATCCAATGATACCATCATTATTAGTCCTATACATGGTTTATGGTTATTATGGAATGATTCTTATGAAACCCATTCATGTTCCATGGGTTATATAGTGATGAAATTTTTATGAACCCCATTTATTTTCATGGGTTATGATATGAGGAATGTTTCATGATATTTTAGAACACTTATTTATGGTTTTCATTATGTGATGGTGGTTACATTATAACCATTGAAGGAGGTTTTGTTATAACCAAGGATGTTGGTAACTTTATAACAAATAATTATAGTTATTTTATAACCAAATATGGTGGTCACATTATAACCAAGTCTATATGGGACCTATATCACCCTATAATGCATTGGGTAATGATATTTTATGTGCGAACCTGACTTTATGTTAACAGGTTTATGTGTGGACCTATTTTCTTGCCCATTGGATTATATGAGGGCTTTATTTCAATTACTCAATGAAATTAGTGAACCTATTCCAATTTATACATGTTCAAAATATTATAATTTTATGTGTATGCCAAAAATCTACATCCTATTCCATGGTTATGATACCATGGCTTATGTAATTTAATTCCTTTATGATTCATGTATTATAAACTACCAAGATTTATTCCATGACTCAATTTTATGATCTATGATATGCTGGGTATGGTTTTGAAATGTTATTATTCGATTCATAAACCCTTATTCCCATGTTATTCTTATGTGATCACTGATATCTCTCTTTCAACCCTTAATGATCATATGAGCTCACCCTTTATTATTTTTTCTTCCCCCAGATATAAAGAAAGTTTATATATATGATAAGTTTAATAATTGTTCTAGTTATGAAGAAATTATTTTTAGAAGATGAAGTTCACCTATAAAACAGTTTATTTTTTCAAGTTTCCTATGGAATAAGACCTATATGATTCTAGAATGGAAAATAATGTTACGTAATGAATATTAATCTATTAATATGTGATTTTTTGATTGATAAGTTTGTGTGTTTACAATTGGTACGATCAAAAGGATTAGTTATTATTTATAAACTATGATGAGAACACTTTAATGAGATCCCTAGTGATATATTTGTGGATAAGTTTAAGGAGTATTCTAAATATTTGAAAATATCATGGAATATTGGTGAAGGAGATAGAGATTGGTTTCTAAAAAATATCATCCATGTATGGATACTAAAAGATGATGTGGTTATGGTATACATACACCTAGGGGTAATAAAATGGAAAGAAGAATGTATGTCTTGTCATGGGTGTTACCTGGTATATGAAACTGGGACTTAATACACACCTAGTTTGACACTCCTAGTGTATATTTTGTAAAAATTTATAATCTATTTATGAAAAATCATGATGTTTTCGAATATAAGATGGCCATGATTGATCTAGGTTAAATCAAAGGTGTCAAATATTGAAAAGAAGATTTCTTGGTTTGGACATCCTATAAATAATTTTTCATTATTATGATTAGTGTTTCTTAAACTATGATTTTTTGTTTTATTCGATGGTTGGAACCTGAAGAAACCATGTTAATGCTTAATACAATATAAAATGAAATGATTTTACTCATGAGAAACAAAATATTATGGGAGATGAAATGAAAAATCATGTTGTTATCCTCACAGAACATTCTCAAGCTATAAATCACACTGAACATACATATGACTGAAGGAGGGAACAACATTCTGTTGATTCCTTCTTGAGAAAATTCCCAATGTCTTATAGTGGTTCAACTAAACCACTAGTTATTGACAAATGGATCAGTACGAGGGAAAATATATTTTTTACTATATTGTTTGAAACATGAAAAAGACAGTTTATCTTTTTGGTTATTGGTAGTCGAAGAAGATCAATAGTGTACTTTTATAAATAATAAAGGGTAAAAAGTTGTAATTGAATCCATGTTGTAGGATTTTATTAAGATCTTATTTTTCAATAAGTGATTTACTCATATTTTTATAAAAAAAAGAAATGGAATTACATGAATTAATATAGAATGATGATGAATCTATTGGTACCTATGAGGAAAATTAAACAAGACTCATGAGTTATGATTCTTGTTTTATCATCCAAACTGACTATACAAACTTGGATATCCTTTTCAGGTATGTTTTTCTTTTCTGGTTGTTTTTGAGAAAAAATGGAGTTTCTAGAAATTTTAAAAGTACACGCCATGTACTTATATGTACACGTCGTGTACTCGGTTTCCGTGGGTGATCGTGTACATGCCGTATAACGGCTGAGTACATGGTTGTGTGGGGTGACCTGAAGGTCGCCTAATGAAGGGCCTGGTAAAGGCTAGTACATTCTGTGTACATTAAAAATACATTCCTTGTACTTTGTTTTTATTTCATTAAACGGACCAGGGTTACGTAGAATCGAAAAAACACCCTGCTTCTAGGTCTGTCTCGTCCGGGAGTGTTTGTACAATGATCAATCTTCTCTGAGCCACTGAATCGCTGTCTTTTCTCTGAATCAAACTCTATTGGTTGCTTTGGAATCTCATCAGTGAGTTCTCTCTTCTTCTTGAACCTCATCTCTTGATTTCTCCTCTTTCTGAAGTTATCCCCAGTTGAATGTTTTATACATTTTTTTAGATCTACCACGTTCTTGGTCGATCCAAGGGCCGATGCCGGAGTATATAGATCGTACGAAGCCGAGGTAGGCGATTTGTTCATTTCTGTTGATAGTCTTTGAGTTATATGTTAAAAAGATCCCAATAACCTTGATTGTGGTATTGTGTGTTTATGTTTTTATACATTTTTTTATTTTTATGCCTAGTTTGATTGGATAGAGGTTAATTATTTGAGAATAGGGTTACCTTTGCTAAGATATGGATGTTTTACCCATGTTTTATTGTTTTGACTGTTTGCTATATCGTTTACGGTTAGGCTTATGATTTACTTTCCATGCCTTGTATTTATATGGTGGAGTAATCATTAACTGAAAAGCTATGATATGATGTAGATTTTTTAGCCAAGTAGTTATTGAGGTTTACTTTGGCTGCTGATTATTGTTTGTGCACGATTTCTTTACATGGGGCTGCAGGAACCTAGTGTAGTGAGACCATAGGGAAAATTGACGTTGAGGGATTTCCCAGAGTGTCTGTTATAATTATCCCGCTAAGAGACCATAAAAGGGATTGACGTTGAGTGCTCCCTCAGAGTGTCTATGGATATGTTACGAGACTACAAGAGGAATTGACGTTGAGTTCTTCCTTAGAGTGTATGTAGTTTACCGCTAAAAGACTATAGGAGGAATTAACGGTGAGTGCTTCCTTAGAGAGTCTTGCTTGATGCTTCTTGTAAATTTGAATGAGAGGGGTTAGGCTGGGAGAACTACCCAGAGGGTTACTTGAGATTATTGGTTGAACTAGAGGGGATAGGTTATGAGAACTTTCCCAGAGGGTTTCTTGTATTTGTTTTTGGTTGGTTGAATTGTTAAATGTAAATTGAATTCATTGAAACCATAGGATTATTTACTTTTGAGTACTTCCTTATTTACTGCTTATTTTTCTTATTCTATACTATATATATTCACCAACTTTTAGGCACAGATCTCTAGGTGGTTTCCTACTGGTATTAGTCTCACACCCTATTTGGGTCATGATTTTGGGCCCAAATAGATTATATTGTTTTAGGAATAGATAAGGGAAAGCACCCTTAAACTTCAGGTACTTGATTGTTGTGGTGCTGGAGAGCATGAGACCAAGATGAGGCTTGTGATGCTACTGGAGTTTATCTATTTTTTTACTTTGTTTTATTACTGTATTCCAGCATTAAGACTTGTTTGGATGATTTCCTAGACATATGTATCATGAATCATATATATATATATGTGCTCCAGTTGTTTATTACTAATGGTTGTCTGTTGTTTACTGTTGTATGGTATTATTATTGCTTCTACTATTGTTATTTGTTTTGATTCCACTGTGTTACTCTGCCAATGAGGGAATAGTTTCTCCACTATCACACCCAACGCCCTCACTACTAGTCAGCAACCTCTAGCGTTTGCTGAAATGCACTTGAAGCCATGTGACCAACTGAGTACAGGGTGCCTCTGAGCGGCACCCAGAATGAGGATGTTACAAAGTGGTATTAGAGGAATTATTTTATTCTTGGCTTACTATTTAGAGCCTATAGCTAGGGATAGGATGGAATGGGTACTTGGTAATAAGATGTGTCGGGGAGTAGCTAACCCGTGTACAGGGAAAATCTAATTTACCTCATTTATTACATTTTTGTTTCTAGTTTTGCAATTTTATAGTTGATTTGATTTCACCTTTTGGTGATTCACATGTATTGTGTTGTTATGATTGATGTTGTTCATATTCTATTTCTATTGTAACCAAGAAAAATGAGGGTATTCCATCTCATTCATCATATAGGCACTTACTAGAAATCACATATCATGCATTCATACCATGCCATTTAGGGTGCATTAGTGATTGCATGTTGTTGTGATATATGTTGTGAAAAATATAAATTCTATTGTGATAGATTCCATGATAAAATTCCTACTTTTGATAGGGTATTGGTTTGCTTAAGGTTTTATTTAAATGAACACCAAACTTTGGTTCCTGAGGTGTTATAGGCCCTCATGGACCGTCATTTGGTGGATCATTGCACTGTTATCCATGTATATGACATGTATAATATGTGAATCCTTGATTCACAGGGAGTATAGGCCCTTACGGATTGAAATTTGGCACTTTAAGGTTTGTTTCATTGTTTTTATGGGTTCCGAAGTAGTTTCAGAGGCTTACTGTCCGGAAAAACCCAGAATACACGATGTGTGATGATTAATACATGCCATGTGTCCTTTTGGTCAAGAAGGAACTGTTTTTCTTAAGTAAACACATTGTATTGTATGTACATGACGTGTAGTATCTAACCATGTTACTAGCTGTGTGGGCAGAAACACGGGGTTGGGAAAATATTTGGGGGAACACGCCATGTAACGGTTGTACATGCCATGTTGTGTAGACCATGTTTCCACCCTTGTGACTAATGAAACAAATATATAAAAATTAATGTTATAAACATTGTGTCAATATTGAACATGCCATGTAGTGTAATCGGAGTACCCGACTGTGTAATGAATGACACGGGTCAGTGAAATCTTCCTAGTACATGTCGTGTTTGGCGCAAACACGCCGTGTAAAGTCAGTTATGTAACTGGCCGTGTCACTAACAACATGGGTCGGTGAAGTTCATCTAGTACATGCCGTGTCTGGAACCGACATGATGTGCAGTCTTTTTCTAGGAGAACCTTGTGGTTTAGCCATGTAATGGAACTTGGGTAGGGGAATAGGATTCAAGTACATGTCGTGTGTTAGGAAAACACGTCATGTGTTTAGGGTGGTACATGACCTGGGGTGGCAGGGGTACACACCCATGTTAAGGCTTAAGGGAACACTCCATGTAGTAATTATACATTCCATGTATCCATGTTTTGAAAAACATGACTTCTTTATTTCTCTTGTTTCCTTTTTACACCTCTAGTTTTTAGTCCTGGATAATCTTGATCTGAGGAGTGCTCTTGACCTTGCAGAGTTATGCCACCGAGATGTCCTCCGATTGTACACCAGTTATTGGGCAGTGATCATACACCAGACATGGATGATCAGGGACTACCAGCAGATCCTCCTATAATGCTCATCTTTGCACTAGCCATTATACCTGATACAGGTTCCGATTAAAAATTCAAAGAGGGATTTATAAGGATGATGTAGACCTTTCCGGGAGCACCACCTCCTACCCCGTCAATGGTAGAATTGACGCGGGTCTTTTAGCAGAAGCATCCTCCCACATTATCATGGGATGGAGGACCCTAGGCTGTAGCGTCGTGGCTAGAGGCCATGCTGACGATCTTTGAGCATCCAGAGATACCTCCAGAGAGAAGGGTGGAGCTTTCTATGTATATGCTTTGGGACTCCACCAAAAGATGGTGGGATGTGATCTCATAGGGGGGGACACTAGTAGGTTATGGAATGGGATGAGTTTCTGCATTCCTTCAACGATTACATCTACCCAGATACCTTGAGGGTCGATCGAGCCTAAGAATTCATGAGTTTAGAGAAAGGTACCCTTTTAGTCATGGAGTATTCTTCTCGTTTCACAGAGATGTAGTGATTTACACCCTTTCTAGTGGGATATGAGTTTTTCCTAGAAAGGATATTTGGGGATAGACTCATACATGACATTAGGGCTCAGGTGAACATCTTCAGGTTGACTTCGTTATCTTCTATAGTCAATCCGTCTATGATCATTGAACATAATCTGAGGGATTTTGGAGCTGTGGGCCTGGGCGGTTCAACATCTAGATTGGTTGTTTCTCTGACTAATAGTAGGAAGCGCCACAGGGAGTCTACACATGGAGAACCAAGTAGTTGGGATGCACCTTCAGGGAGCCAGATGGTATGCTACCAGTGTGGGAAGGTCGAGAATACAAGCTACATTTACGGAGAGATCCAGTGGAATGCCGATCTTGTGCCAAGATGGGTCATCTTCAGTACTTCTGCAAGATCTTCTCACCAGCAGCTGGTGAAAGGGGTTCTTCGATGATGCCTCATTCCGGAGTAGCACAACCAGTTTCTCACCAGTCTGGGAACTAGAGTTATTCTGGCTATTCAGGCCAAGGTGGAGGCTTCGGTCATGGTAGTCAGTCTCTAGGCTACCAGTGACAGCATGGTGGATAAGGGTGTTCAGGCAGGGTCATAGGGCCACAATGCAGGTCAGAATTTTTCAGTGGAGCAGACCCAACATAAGTAGGATCCTGAACCCTCTACTATTCGAGGTACGATCCTAGTTTCCTCAGTTTTAACTTCTTCTCTTTTCGATACAGGGGCTTCCCATAACATTATATTTGTATCTATTGTGGAGATCCTTGGGATCTGTTTCATTTCTTCTGCTGATATCTTGATGTTAGACACTCCGTTGGGGACAAGAATGACTAATGTACGTCAGTGCAAGGAGTGCCCTCTTGAGGATGGTTGGATTCACTTCTTTTGGAACCTCTCTGACTTAGAGATGATATGCTATGATTTCATTCTTAAAATAGACCAGTTAGTTCCTTTCTAGGCTATTGTTGACTACTATCTCCATAGGATGAGCTTCACATCACCAGAGGGCATATTTTTTCTTCAAAAGGGTGAGTGGGACGTCTAGGTGAGTAGAGAAGGACCCGAGCACATTGGGTTAGGAAGAGTTACATCCCAGATTTCTAGTCAATATCCGGATGACCAGGGGACTTTGTAGTTGGACTTTCAACTAGTGGTGGATCGTTTCAGGGATGTATTTCAAGAGGATTTTCAGGTATGCCTCTGGAGCGAGAGGTGAAATTTTTTATTGAGCTTGTGCCATGAGTGGAACCAGTGTTTATTCCTCCTTATATGATAGCTACACCAGAGTTACAAGAGATCAAGAAGCAGTTGGAGGAGTTGCAGACAAAGGGTTTCATCCGATCTAGTACTTCTCCTTGGGGTTTGCCTATCCTATTTGTGAAGAAGGTAGATGGTACCCTCTGAATTTTTGTGGACTATCGGATGTTGAACCGGTTGATGGTCAAGAACCGATATCCCTTACCAAGGTTTGAAGATATCTTTGATGAGCTTTGAAGAGACCTGGTGTTCTCGAATATTGACTTGAGATCCGGTTACCATATGTTGCATGTTAGGCTATCAGATGTACCTCTTACATCCTTCTAGAAAAGGTATGGTCTATACGAGTATGTGGTTATGCTTTTCGGTCTCACTAACAAGACTGCAGTTTTCATGGTACTGATGAAGCAAGTGTTCCATCTGTTCTTGGATTATATCATGGTAGTCTTTATGGAGGATATCCTGGTGTACTCTCACACATGACACAGCCATGCCTCACATAATGAGATTTTTTTAGTACACTGAGAGAGCATCAGTTATATTCTAAGATCTAAAAATGCCAGATTTGGATGGACCAGATTCACTTCATAGTTCATGTTATCACAGAGAAAAAAGTATCAATATACCCAGAGAAAGTGAGAGTTGTAGTTTCCTGGGAGAAGCTGAAGAACGTCTTTGAGGTGAAGAGTTTTTTAGGGCTAGCTGGTTACTACAGACTTTTCATACATGAATTTTCATGCTTATCATCACCACTGACGAGTCTAACTAAGAAGGGTGTGAAGTACATGTGGTTATATTCTTGTGAGTCATCCTTTCATGAGCTGAAAGGGAGGTTGATGTCAGCACCGATACTAGTATTTCCAGTGTTGGGCAAGAGCTATACTATGTAATGTGATGCATCAGGTATCGGGATGGGAGTAGTGCTTATGCATGGGTAAGGGGTTGTTGTGTATGAGTCTCGACAATTGAGGCCACATGAGAGGAACTACCCAACACACGATCTCGAGTTGGCTGTAGTTGGTCATGCTTTATGCTGTTGGAGACATTAACTATTGGGAGAGAATTTTGTGGTTTTCACCAACCAAAAAAGTCTCAAGTATATCTTTACTCAGTGTGACCTGAATTTGAGACATCGAAGGTGGGTTGAGTACCTTTGGTCCTCTGATTTTGATCATTCCTACTCGCCTGGTAAGGAAAACATAGTGGCTAATGCACTGAGTATGAGAAATCAGATACAGGCAGTTCAGGAGGCCAGCAGTGAGTGGCATCATATGGCTCTGTTCTCTGAGATGCATTTTGAAGTGCACGACATAAAGGGGTTGATGTTTCTTTCTTCTGTATCTAGTACCTCTACTCTTCTTGATTGAGTGAGAATGAGGCATCTAACAGATTCTGAAGGCCTAGTATTATGAGAGAGTGTGTCAGGAGAGGACCCATTTCTTGAATGGACATTAGGTGAGGATTATATCTTTCATTTCTTGGGTGCATGTGTGTGTCAGCAGACATACGCGAGGAGCCGATGCAGGACTTTCATTCCTCATTTTTTGAAGTTCATCCTGGTGTCACCAAGATGTATCGTGATCTACATTGGTAGTATTGGTGGCCTAGTATGAAAAGAGATATTGCTGGTTTTGTGATGAGGTGTTCTACCTGTTAGCAGGTGATGGCGGAATATCAGCGACCAGCAGGGATTTTGCAGTAGTTACCCATTACCTAGTGGAAGTGGAATGATGTTGCGATGGATTTGATGATAGGTTTTCTGAGGTCGCCTTGATGGAATGATGCAGTTTGGTTTGTCATTGAAAGACTCACAATGGTTTCCCACTTCTTTATGATCAAGGAGACCTTCAGGGTTGATGAGTTGGGTAGGTCGTAAATCTGAGATATTGTATGTCTAATGGAGTTCCAAACTCCATTCTTTCAGACCGGGATGCACGTTTTAATTTTCGAGTCTGGCAGGGACTTTAGAGAGCTTTGGGTAGACAGGTACTTCTGAGTACAGCTTACCCCCCCCCCCAAATAGATGGCCAGTCCGAGCGTATGATTCAGGTGCTTGAGGACATGCTTCAAGCATGTATCCTAGATTTTGGAGGTTTGTGGTATAAGCACATACCACTTTTGATGTTTCCTACAATAATAGTTTTCAAGATACTATTCATATGTCACCTTATGAGGCCTTGTAAAGTAGGACATTCTGATCACCCTTATGTTGGCTGGAGGTAGGAGAGGCAGCTATGCTGGGACCTCATCTTGTCTAGGAGACCACATAGCAGATAGAGTTGAATCCGAAGAGGATGGCTACTGCACAGTCTTGACAGAAGTCTTATGCTGATTGATGGAGATGACCTCTAGAGTTTGAGGTCAGAGATCAGGTTTTTCTATGTGCCACACTGAGGTTGGGACAAAAGAGTATTAGGAGAGATGGCAAGCTTTCACCGAGGTATGTCGGGTAGTTTGAGGGTTTGGGGAGATTCGGTCTAGTTTCCAATCAATTGTAGTTACCATAGAGGTACCAGACTATGCACAATGTCTTTCATGTTTTTCAGCTTCGAAGATACTTCTCAGACCCATATCATGTTTTACAACCCGAGGATGTTGAGTTAGAGGTGGAAGCCTCATTCTTTGAGCATTTTATCTAGATTTTTGATCAAAGAGCAAAGGTTATTCTTGGTCGGTATGTTCCTTTGGTATGAGTTCTATGGTAGCACGGGCGAGTATAGGATGAGAATTGGGAGAGGGAGGCCAATGTACGATCATAGTGGATGGAGTTGTTCGAGGATTCTTCTTCTGCGCCACCTTCCCAAAGAAATTCAAGGACGAATTTCTTTAAGGGGAAAGTTTGTAAGAACCTGGATCTTCTTTTTAAGTATTTTTTTCTTTTAAAGTTTCTTTTTTGAAAAATAGGAGTTTCGTAAAATTTTAGAAGCACACGCCATGTACTTATATGGAATCATTGTGTACTCAGTGACCATAGGTGACCGTGTATATGCCGAGTACATGACAGTGTAAGGTGACCTGGAGGCCACCTAATGTGGGGCCTGGTAAAGTCTAGTACATTCCCTGTACTTTTAAAATACACATTGTGTACTTTATTTTTATTTAATTAAACAGACCGGAGTCACATCTAATCGGAAGAACACCTTAATTCTAGGGATGTCTCATCTGGGAGCATATGTAGGGCAATGAATCTTATCCAAGTCACTGACTCACTGTCCATTCTCTGAATTGAACTCTGTTGGTTGCATTGGAATCACATCGATGAGTTTTCTCTTCTTCTTGAACCTTATCTTCTGATTTCTCCTCTTTCTCAAGTTATCCTTAGTTGAATATTTTTGATGTTTTTGTAGATCTACTACATTCTAGGTCGATCCAAGGGCCGACATCGGAGTATATCGATCGTACGATGCCAAGTTTGGTGGTTTATTCCTTTCTGTAGTTAGCCTTTGAGTTATATGTGCAAAAGTGACCAATACCCTTGTTCGGGGTATTGTGTGTTTATGGTTTTAGTCCTTTTTTCCCGATATGTCTAGTTTGATTAGATAGAGGTTAATTGTTTGAGAATAGGGTTACCTTTACTAAGTTATGGATGTTATTCCCATGTTTTCTTGTTTTGATCGTTTGGTCTAGCCTTCACTGTTAGGCCGCTGATTTTCATTCCATGCCTAGAATTGTTAAGGTGGAGTGATTATTAACTGACATGCTATGATATGTTGTAGATTGTATATCCAATTATTTATTGATGTTTAATTTGGATGCTGATTATCGTTTGTGCACGATTTCTTTACAATGGGCTGTGGGAACTTAGTGTAGTGAGACAATATGGTAAATTGACTTTGAGGTATTTCCCAAAGTGTCTGTTATAGTTATCATGCAATGAGACCATTGGAGAGATTGATGTTTAGTGCTCCCTAAGAGTGTCTATAGATACATTACGAGACCGCAGGAGAAATTTACATTGAGTGCTTTCTCAGAGTGTCTGTAGTTTACCGCTAAAAGACTATAGGAGTAATTGATGGTGAGTGATTTCCCAGATATTATTTGATTGTATGAGAATATAGGGGGAATTCACGATGAGTTCTTCCTCAGATATTCTTCGCTTTATGCTTTTTGTAAATTTGAACTAGAGGGGATAGGTTGTGGGAACTACCGAGAGGGTTACATGAGATTGTTGGTTGAACTAGAGGGGATAGGTTGTGAGAATATTCCTAGAGGGTTCCTTGTATTTGTTTTTAGTTGGTTGAATTTTTAAATGTAAATTGAATGAATTGAAACCACAGCATTTTTTACTTTTGAGTACTTCCTTGTTTACTGCTTCTTTTTCTTATTGCCTGCTATATATATTAACTGACTATAAGGCACTAATCTTAAGGTGGTTACCTACTGAGATTAGTCTCACACCCTATTTGGGTCATGATTTTTTGCCCAAATAAATTATATTTCTATAGGCATAGATAAGGTCAAGGAACCTTCTACTTCAGGTACATGATTATTGTGGAGCTGGGGAGAATGGGAGCAAGCCGAGGCTTGCGATGCTGCTAGAGTTTATCTATTTTCTTTTGTACTTTGATTTATTACTGTATTCCATCATTTAAACTTGTTTGGGTGCTTTTCTATACATATTTATCATGCATAATATATATATATATATATGTGTGTGCTTCCATTGTTTATTACATTTAGTCTTCTTCTGTTTACTATTGTATCGTATTATTATTTCTTATGCCATTATTATTTATTTTGTTTCCACTGTGTTACTCTTCCAATGAGGTCATAGTTTCCACACTATCACACCCAAGTCCCTCACTACTAGTTGGAATCCTCTAGAATTTAGGGAAATGCATTTGTGTCCATGTGACCAACTGGGTACGGTGCGCCTCCTGGCGGCACCCGGAACTGGGACGTTACACTAACAATAATGTTTATTGATTCATTAGTGGCTTAAAACCAAGTCATTCATGGAATTATTGTTAAGGGACTTTAGTAGCTATGAATAAATACTTCATTGTGATATCATGACGAAAATGGATATTAGAGTTACCCATCACTCTCATGGGTGTGATAAGAAAATAGAGATGAAATTCAATGAAACCCTTTAAAATAAGGAGAGAAGAAGATGATATTTCCTTCATTAATGAAGTTTTAGAGAAAAAAACAGATGAAATTTTATTATCCATAATATTAAATGTTTTATGTGTGAGAAGAAATGTCATCATGAAATTAATTTTTGAAGTGTTGGGAAGAAGTTAGTTAATGATTCCAATAGAGATAAATCTCCACAGAATGCACCACCTAAATAACAATGATTCAAATATTATGAGTATGTGAATTATGTGAAAAAATTACTCTATCCAAGGTCTAATGAGTATTCTAAGACACATCAAACTTTAAAGAAAAAAAGATAAATTGAAATATTTTGAAATTAAAATGGTCAATGTGAATCTTGATATTTATGGAAAACTTATCCACCACTCCATTGTATAGAATTTTATGTATGATTTTATATGAATGAACTCTATGAAAATTTTATTTAAATTTGATGTTATTTTTAGAATTTATTATCCCCCTACATAGATTATGGAATAATGAAATGGAATTTGATATTATACCTATGAAATAATGAACCCAAGCTTATAAGGGAAATTTTTTTAATGAATAAAGGGTTAACTTTATTTTGGAAGCTTATTTGTCTCCATGCAAGATTAACTGAATAATTATACAAACCATCATGGGTTTATGATTTTATGTTTGATCGAATGTAAAAAGTATTAGACACGCCTTTTGATATATAAAATAATGTGGTTTTATTATGATTAATGATATTTTGTGAGAAATTTATGGTAATACAACCCTTTTGTTTTGTATCTGTTTTAGTGGGAATACTATTTGAAAGGAATTAATTTACATTTTGTAGGAAAATAATTAAAGGTATTTGGAAACTTTAGGGTTTATCTTATCTTTTATGTTAAGGTAATTATATTTTATTTAAATTTCATTTTGTTTTAGGTACTCTATTAATATAGTTTTTGAAAAAGGATATCCCGCACACTAGGTGACAACCTTTTGCATCCAGAAAGGTTGTGGTGCTTGAACCTACAACTGATGGGAAATATGGGAATAACACCAACCACTAAAATGTGTGAAATAATATTTATGGTGGGGAAACTTGAAGAGATATATTTTTGAGTATTTATATAAATTCATGGTATTTTATAATGTTAAGATGGAGAAAAAAAATGTTTAATGGGAAACTACAACCATTATCCATAACAAAATATAAATAGAAAAACATCACTGTGGGGTTTTTCATTGGACTCCCAAAATAACTAAAGGGAATAGTGCTACATGGGTGATAATTATTCCCCTTATGATATCATCACACTAAATCTATGTCAAAGAATATTTCTCTTTGGATATGATTTCTAGTATATACAATATGGAAGTCATAAGTTTTTATAGAGAACATCATTCTATTGTATCTGATTAGAATTTTATATTTAACTTGATTTTTTGGAAGATTCTTAAGTGGACCCTGGATATAGAGATATTCTTTAGCACTATGTATAATCCTTAGAAATATGGTCTTCTAAGAGAACAAGTCAAACCCTAGAGGATGTTATATGATCTTGTTCTGTGGACTTCAAAGGTATTTGAGATCAACACCTTCCTCTAGTTGAATTTTCACATAAAAATAGATTTTACTCAAGAGTTATGATGGCTCCTTATGATCCCCTTTATATAAATAAGTATATAAATTCAATGTATTCAGATTTTTTTGGAGAAGGGAATCTACTAGGACAAAAGCAGGATGAAAAAATGGAAGGTTAGATCCATTTAGTAACATGTAAGGGTAGGATAATGTTTGTATAAAATTTATATCTACAATCATCAGTGTGATCTGAATTTTGATGTTGGTGACATGGTGTTTCTAAGAATATCTCTATGAAATAAGGTAATGATATTTTTAAATAATGTCAAACTAATACCTAGGTATATCAGAACCTTTAAAATTCATTATTATATAAGCACTATATCATATCATTTGTTTCTTTCAAAGAACCTATCCAATGTTCACAATGTCTTCCATATATCTCTCGTGAGGCTATACATACCTAATTTATCACATATACTGAAATAATTTTTTTTTGCAGAATGATAATTCAAATAAGTAATATCTATTGTATATTTTTTATCCTATATATAATGTTCTATGAAACATGTTTACTCTTCTGGTCAATGTTTTGTAGTGAAAAAAACCATCTTAAGAAAGCTACGTGAGAACATGAGGACATAATGTAGCAAAAGTATCCCATGTTATTTATACCAAAGTGATGGAATTTTTAGGCTGAAATTCATTTTAATGGGGCTTGATTCTAGAACCCCTAAGATTTTATACAATATTTTTCTTGAATAAATTTAATTTCTTCCATCGCTTGCATTATACGCAACATCAAGTATTACGAACCAGGATAAACTATTAATATTATATTTTATACGCATTGTTATTACCTAGAATTTATACATAAAAATTAATAGGAATGAATGAAATTTAAAAATTATATATAATGATTTAATATAATTAAAAATATTTATAAAAAAATTACATAATTATTTGTGAAGTCTTTATATGCTTCGAAAAATACATTCTTCTCAAGAAAATGTTTTTTATTGCTTTTTGAGAACAAATAATAAAATTCTTTTTTTTCTATATTATAAGAATAATTTTATAAAATTAAAATAATTTTTTCGATCAACATATCAAAATTATATTAGAGTGAATTTATGGAATTTTTCAGAAAAGATTAATTTTTTGATTAATTGTGAAAAATGCTGGTTTTTATTTAAAACTGCACTTTTTTAAGAATTTAAAAGAATTAATTGTGTTTTAAAGTGGATTAAAAATTAATATTGGATATGTTTTGTTATTATTAATCCAATATAGTTTTTTAGAATCAATTTTTAATTTAATTTTTTTTAAAACTTTTTAATCTTTGGAAAATTTTCTCTTTAGAAAACCGATTTTTCATAACGATTATGGGTTTATTTTTCATTTAAAATTTTTCAATTTGGTGAATATAATTTTGGAAACAATTGATTACATATTTTTAGTCATAACAATTTATTTATATGTTAAGTTCAACTTAATTTCTGGTCAAAATGAATATTAAAAATAGAAAAACTTAATTACCCAGGTTAAGGTTAAAACGAGTTTAGTGGGGGATTCAATAAAAATGATAAGGGGTAAAATGAAATAAAAATTTATCGAAAAAAAATATTCTTGAAATATATCAAAATTATCACCCCTTATTTTTAATAATGACACATTTTTCATTGTAAAAACATTGTAACACTCAATTCATTTCAAAAATTACATTTGTTTCTTTCACCCACATATAAAATGCTACCCATCTCCTCTCTTATACACACTTTTAAAACCCTTTCGATCTGACAATTCCTGACCAAATATATTCCCTAAATACTTATACACCTCATATAGTAATTTTTTTTTTATTAAACCCCCTATTGATGCTTTAGATATAATCCAAAAGAGGTTCTCCCAAGAAGAGGTAAAATTTAAAACATTATGTTTTGTTTTCTTTCAAACTCCACCTACTTCAAAATTTTATCAATTATTATGATATAATAACAAATATATACAAAATAATATAATATTTTATTAATTTAACTTGATAAACTATATATATATTCTCTTCTATCGAATGTGAAATGAGACCCTCGATCAAGTGTATGACATACTACCGCATCATGAACCGATGTTATTCATTTTCAATCACCACCTCTCATGAATGAATATAATGATATATTTAATTCATATATATTATGTTAATTATTTTATTATAAATCTATAATTATAATATCACATCCACTTCATACCTCCCAACCCTTTGAAAAATAATAATGTTTCTCATCTGTGTCGTAGACTACTTCCATACAAACATATTTGAGCTGTTTTTCATTTTTTACTTGGATGGTGATGAAGATATAATAAATAAATATATATAATATTTGAAATATAATTTTGAATCATTAATTATTATACCAAATATACCTTCTTAATTTATATTCTTTTAGGGAAACGATAACGTCATTCATGTGTATGAAAGACTTCCGCTTCATGAAATGATGTGATTCCTTTTACACCAACTCGTTTCCTAAATCGTAATATGGGTAAATTTAATGAATATTTGTGATATATATTACATAAAAAGTATTAAATAATGTTAATATATTATTTACATTTCATTCATTTCATACGTTAATAAAATTTTAAGAACATTCATGCATATATATGGCCTACCATCTCCATGAACGTTGTAATTAATTTTCTATCCCTAAATTTAATGGATTACTCTAAATACTCATATAGTGAATTTATATGATATTAATATAATTTTTAAAATTATGTAGATCATGAACAAATTATCAAATTTTAATTACTGAATATACCAAACCAACAAAACACATATGAAAATAAGAAGCAATTATTACCCGAAATGTGATGTAAACAAGGAATTATTATGAAAAGGGTAATAAAAGGTCATAATTAGTAAATATATGGTATAATATATATGATTATTAATCCTTAATATATTTTTAATAAACCTATATTTATTACGAAGGATTTTGGAAGGTGTAGGAAGGAAGTCTAGACTTAAGGTAAGGGATTTTGTCTCAATTTTCCTTATTTGAGACATATATTGAGTTATGCACCAATATTCTTTTATGAGGTGTATATACAACCCATTTTAAATATTATATCATGAATGAAATTATATTAATTATATTAAATGTTTCTTTGGGTGATATTCTTTAACAAGGCTTACAATTCAAAAGTTACAAATGTGATAAGTGTTTGATGTCACAATCTCTTTATTTATCATGATTGTTTATGATTATTATTTAGATGATGAAATATTATGTTCTATTTGTTAGTAAAATCAACAATTTTTTTATAATACAGTTATTTATTTTGAATAAATGTTTTCCATTCATTTTCCTCTTTTATACACTAAATATTCCAAAATAATTTTTTTTAAGAAAACAGACTTTATTTCTCTCTTCGATAAAAACCCTTTTTACTTCCACATCCATGTTTTAAATAAATTATTTAAATAAAGTTTAACTATTCAAAAAATATTTTTTAAATTCAATTTTTCATATTTTTTATTTATTAAAAAATATTTTTAAAGGAATCTTCATGTCGTTTTCTAGACATGGATCACATGGAATTTACTGAGAATATGGAAGGAATCATTGTTTTTCATGTACGACATGAATCCGATTTCATGATATTATGACCACTCAATTTTTTTATAATCCTTCATAAGTTTATATTTTTATTTTCAAAGAAAATTATTAAAAATATATTTTATTAATTTTAGGTTATAAATTTACTTTTCAAAGAATGGTTATTTTCCTTAAGAAATATTTTAAGTGACATTTCATAATCATTTTACATCTTAGATGAAATACTTTTATGTTACATAAATTTTACTGGGGATATTATCCAATCATAAAAAATTTATTCTTCCTTTGGATTATTATTTTTTATAGTGAAAATATGTTTATTAAACCCATTCATTTTCCATGTGTTATAATATTATGACAGGTTTATAAAACCCCTTTATTTTTATGGGGTATGATTTGGGGAATGATTTATGATGTTGTGTCACACATATTTTTATTTTTAATTATGTAAGGGTGGTTATGTTATATCTATGGATCTTGGTTACAATATAATCATGGCCAGTTTTCACTGTATAACAAAGTATGGTGGTTAGGTTATAACCAAGGATAGTGGTCGTGTTATAACCGATGATGTATTGGACCTATATATCCCTCCAATTGATTGGGTAATGACATGATATGTATGAACATGATTTTGTGCCCGTATGTTTATGTGTGGACATGCTTTCATGTCTATATGATTATGTGAGGGCCTAATTTCATGTCCTTAAGAAAATGACTGAACCCATTTATATTTATACATGTTCACAATTTTATTAGTATATGTTTATGCTGTAAATATATATCTTATCCCATGTCTATGATTTCATGGATTAGTTACTTTGATTCATTAATGATTAATGTCTTATGAACCACCAATATTTATTTCGTGTCACAATGTTATTATAAATTATTTTTAGTTTATGGTTTTCAAATGTTAATCTGATGTTATCATACCTTTATGTGCATGTTATTCTTATGTGATCATAGATATATCCATTTCCCCTTACTGAGCATCTCAAAACACCATTTATTAGGTTTTCATCCCATGTTTATGAAGACAAATTTTATGTATGATAAGTATAAGAAGGGTTATAGATATGAATACTTTAATCAAAGAATATATAGTACACATATGAAACAATTTTTTATGTTTCCATGTTTCTAAAGGCACTAGACCTATTCTATTTTAGCATGGTTCATTATGTTATGTAATTAATATTCATATATTAAGATGCGATATTTTCGTATGAGAAGATTTGATATTAACAATTTTTTGGAAAAACAATTGTGGGTGATCTTTTAGAAAAAAGGTACAAGACGAAATTTTTGTAGCTAATCTCTAGATAGACTAAACTTTTAGTTCATATTATTATGTGTATAGTTATGAGATTTAATATTTGAAATATGAAAATAATTAATAATATATTCTTTTTATGACCAGGTCATATCATGATAAAGGATGAAACACTAAATATCCTGACCCACTGAATGATATCTCATCAACCAAAACCCCTACATAGGGATTAAGCATACCTAATATCCATCCCTAACTGGACACATGTGATCTCATATAATACACCTACCTACTATAGGGTGGTTTTCTATCATGATCATTGTAATACCTAGAGATTTTAAAATACAAACATCATATTGAATAACATGTATTACATGAAACACAAAGCCTATAAAATAATATAACACTCTAAGAATTTGATATATATTAATTTTTTAAAATAAAATCAATATATTTAATAGATTGTAATGCATTCAACATCATGTTTGAACAAAACACGATAATCTATAAAAATATTATTAATTAAACAATACCATTATAAAATAACAATTAATTAGTGGGTATAAATAGTAAAAACTAAATCATGAATATTATATGGTTTAAACATGTATAAAATAAATAAAAATATATTTTTTAGAGATAAAAGTAGATCTATTTAAAAGAAAAATAAAATTTTGCTAATTTTTTTTATCAAAGGTACTTTAGTATCAATTTTCACACATAATTTATAATTAATTTTTACTAATTTTTAAAAAATTATTTTAAAAACAATATTTATTTTTTGAATTTAATTTTCAAAATTATCTAATAGTGAATTTTTGGGATTTTTTTGAAACGTTCCATTTTTTGATGAATAGTGAAAAATATGGAATTTTAATATAAAAATACAATTATGTTTAAATTATTTATGATGTTAAATTAAATTTTAAATTTATTTTAAACTAGAATTAGTTAAAAAATATATATTTATCCAATTTAGGTAATTTAAATCATTTTTATATTGAATTTTAATATAAAAACTTTGTAAACTTTTAAATATTTTTCCTTAGAAAACTATCTTTTTGGTCACATCTGTAGGGTTTATTTTAAATTACAATTTACAAATTATTTTTATGTAATAAATAAAAATGGATTCCATATTTTTAATAATAATAATTTATATTATATAATATGAATATCTTATTTTTTTACCGTAAATAACAGTAAAAACAATAAACATATATTTCTCATGGTAAAGGTACAAAGTAATTTACAAGTGGGTAAACTAAAATGATAAGGGTTAAAATGACATAAAAACCTATATAAAATATAGTTTATAGAAATATTTATACCATATAATTTATAATCCTCATTAATACTCCATTTTTGTTCCTTGTGGTGGGTGAAAAATCTAGGTATACCATTTTATTTTCAAAAATTACAAGCATCCCACTCACCTAACTTATAAAAGGACACACACTCTCCTATATTCTTAACACATTCAATCCCTTTTGTTTCATACAATAAATATAAAAATAACATCCCATATTCAACCCCTCATCATAGAATCATTTTATTACTCATAAATCCACTCTAGTAATAATATAGGTGTAATAATAATGAAGTGGTAAGAGAAGAGGTAAAATTCCAAACATGTGTTCTTATTTTAATTCTTATTTCACCTACTTAAAATATTATTAATTTATGCTTATATATAAACACCAGTATATATCATATAATTAAATTTAATTATATCAATGTAATTACCTATATTAATATCCTCATCCAACAAATTTGAAAAGATAACGTCACTCGTGTGTTTGACAGATAACCACCTCATGAACTAACGTGAAATTTTTTCCATCAACACCTATCACAATTGGGTTTGATGATGTATATAAAGTTTAAATATGATATTTATAAAATAATTACATTTATTTAGTCACTATATCATATATACCTTAATACTTTCCATTTCATATGGGATATTACAATATCGATTGTGTATACAGTGGACTACAACTTGGCGAAGCGATGTGGTTCATCTTTCATTGACAATTTATGTGGAAAATTATAAGGATAATGTTAATGAATATATTTGATATACTTGAAATAGTTATTAAATTAATGAAATATTTTACATTATTAAAATATAATATATAATTTTCAATCTTAACTATACACTCACCGAAAGATGATAATGTTGTTCGTGTACGTGTGGAATATCGCCTTCAGGAAACAACATAACTCTTGTTTCATCACCAGACCACAAGGATAATATATATAATTATTTTTAAAAAAATTATATTTATGCTATTATTATGATTCTTTAATTATAAAATATTTCTTATCTCCTTTACATAATGATCATTGAAAAATGAATATGTTACTCATGTGTACATATATCCTATCATCTTCGTGATCATGATGTACTTAATTTCTCAAAACCATAATTAATGATTGTAATAAAAGTAATTTTTTGTATAAATTTGATAATTATTTCATGATTATTTTTATTTTGATTTTTAAATAATACAAACTTTTACCATAGTCAACCTATAAAAGGCATTTTTGACACATTAGCCGATTTCACTAAAACATCCAATGTAAACTTAATTGATTAAGTAATCATATATTACATGGTTATAAGTGAAATAAAATGAATAATATACTTGAAAATTATATTAAGAAATTAAATATTTAATATATGTCTATAATTATGGAATAAAAATAATGTACTTGATGACTTGGTCTCGAGGTATGGTTTTTTACCTCAGTTTTACTTCCATGAGACATACTCCATATTCACCACTTATTTCTTTTGTGTGGTGTATGTAATTACAATTTTTTAAATTTATATCATGAATTAATTTATATTCATGGTATTTAATGTTTCATTTTATGTTAGTTATTTCATTTTGCTTACGATACAATGGTTTTCAAAGTGGTAAGGGTTAATTTGACAATCTCATCATTATTCTATGTTTTTTTTATTTATTTCTTCCTTGGTGGAATTAAATGATATTTAAATCATAAACTCAATAAATTTATTTATCCTATGGTTATTCATGAAATTTTTCATGTAATATTACCCTTTTATTCTCTTTTGTTGCATCAAATGATTAAGTAAATTTTTTTAAAAGAATATGAAATTATATATATATTCATTCGCAAATACTTTTTATTCCAAAACCATGTTTTCTAAAAATGACTTCAATTTTTTAAAAATCATCAAAATGATTTATTAAAAAAACACATTTTTGATTTTTTAAAAATTATTTTTTAAAGTAATATTCTTATTATTCTCCAAATAAAGAACTTTTCTAACCTTAATAGAGTTTAACATGATTGTTTTTTAACTTATACATCATGTAAATAATTTCCTTCCTTTGTTACCATAATTTCATTGAATCTTCCTTTTAATGTTTATAACTATTTTTTAAAAGAAAATATTTTTCTAATATTCTTGAAATTTATAGTTTTTAATATTTATTTTCAATTAAATTTATTTTGGAAATATTTTATGAATATTCTAGTATAAAAATAAAAATAGTCATTTTTAAAGGAAGGTTATTTTCATCAATGAATGTTCCATGTGATCATTTAAAATAATTTTATATATATGAGAAAATCCTTTCATGTTACTTATTATTTAAGGTTTATATAATATAATAATCCCATAATTATTATTATTCTAGATGGTTTTTAATTAGTTTGACTGGGGATGTACTATACGGATACCATTCAACTTTCTTAGAATGGATTATGATTATTTGTATTTATTGGTGAATGTTTTTTCATTTTGTATGAGAGTTTAAATATAAATGTTTTTATTGATTATGTTTCACCCCTTTTATATTAAGAATTCATTGGACATTGTTAGTGATGGTCGGGGGCCGCTATAGCCCCTTAATACATCTATAGGTATCATAAGACAAACTAGATTTTGTTTTGGCTAAGAGCTTACACGTTTTTATAGATGTCTTATCATAATGCTTTGAATATATAAGATTTCTTATTAAAATAACTAGATGATATGTTTTAGATGTCTAACATTATGCATTACATCATTATGAATTCAGTTATTGATATTCTATGTGATTATTTTATTGGTTAGACTATTGATGGTTATGTTTCATGATCATGTTATTATTAATATGGAATTATTTTATAGCCATCTATTACTACCATATTTTGTTCATTTTATTGATTTAATTGAATGTGTTTTAGTTATTTACCATTCCATATTGATTATTATTTATTTATTAATATCTTCGACTATAAACATACCCTTAATAAGCATCTGAGCTCACATATTTCATATGTTTTATTTTCCCTAGGATATGAGGATTTATTTTTTTATTGATTTTCCAAGATACAGTAACTTGAATGATTAAATTATCAAAGAAAATTATTCTTCATTTAATTTTTTATAATGTAATGTAAATTTACAGTTTTTATCTAGTTTACTAAAACTACTAAACTATTCAGTACCTCATGATAAAATTTATTGTATCTTATTCAAATACAGACACAAATATTGGGCTACTAGGGTCAAGGGTAATATAATTGGTATAAAATGAAGTTTAGTAGAAACTATGGGAACTAGATTAAGGAAATCATATATTAAGGAATGTAACCCTATGATAGAACTTGAGGATAAGTATAAAAGTACATATTAATGTTTTGTTAGGGATTATATTAGGTTGTTTTTTCTAGAAAAAAAATCCTTGTGTAGATACTACAAATGTATAGGGTTTAGGAATAGATGTTTTTAGGGGTAATAACTATGAAAAGGGTGAATTGGGATTGACCTAAAATTAACATGGTTCATTATAAAAGACATTACTTCACACCATACTTGACACTATTAGGTGATATTCTTAGAATAAATCACATATTCCTTACTGATTATTATAAATAAGTTGAAAATAAATATATCTCTGAAGAAACCATATTTATGATTCTGAGATTATCTATACATAAAATTTTCAATTTATGATATGTTTTCCAATTGTTTTGGGATAATAAAATAAGTTTCATAATTTTTTGTTCTAATATAATGTATAGCATTGTTTAAAAATTAAACCTAATAGATGGAATGAGAACTGTGTCAATATAGATACTCGTTATTGGGATTTCCCTCTTGGGAAAGATAATGAAATTGTGGCTGGAGCTGGAGTTGGAAATAATCAAATTATAACTATATTGGGGTAGTTGAATCAAGTAATGAGTAATAACTTTTCCCTTATTTATAATCCTTTTAATCCACCACATGGTGTAACATTGTTTGACCACTTCAAGCATCAACAACCTCCATCATTGAATTGGACTCAGAATCCATTTTTATCTTAGAAATGAATATGTTCCATAGAAAAGATATTTCTCTCTCAGGGAAGTAGTGATAAGGGTAATTTGACATGACATTTTATCATCTATTAGGATATGTGGATCAATGGTGTCCATTTATTCAAAGCACTTTGGATGAAGAAGAAAAAACATGGAATGGAAGAATTTCATGGTACACTTCATGGAAAAAATATTTTCCTCACAAGTAATAAGGGGATATTGAATAACAGTTCTTTTGTCAAAGATTGGAAGAAGAGGAAAATTATTCTATGTATGAAGCCAACATTACATGGTTATCAAGGAACACTTATGACTATGTATGAAATCTATAGGGTAAGATTGACTATTTCATTGATGCACTTAAGGCAATCCTCCAATGTGAACTAGTCTCCCAAAATTTATAATCATACGAGGATATAATATCATGTTCCATTAAAACTAGGAAACAATTTGAAAATTTATATGAATTTTTTAAAAAAAATAGAAGAATAGTATGGAAGATAAAATGGTGGGTAAATGAGATAATGGAAGTAAGGATTTCCCAGCATGTGATACTTGTTAAAGGAAACACCTCAGTACATGCTAAAAATGAAAAGAAGTTTTCTTTATGTTTTATAGAAAATGTCACAAAAACTTGTGTTTTCATGGTCAAGAAAGAATCTTCCAATGTACAATTATTCCACTATAAAGAGATTAGGAACTTCATAAATAAATTCCCCCATCATCAAGGGAATATACCTTAGAAGAAGCTAAGTGATCAAGGTTATAATTATTCTATTGATATAGCTGAAGTGGAATTATTACTATTCTTGTGTATTTTTATCCATGAAATATGTTGTTAATGTATTTAATTATTGATATTCTCATTATAAGAATCATAAAATGTATAAGGATTGTACTTCAATACCATTTATTAATGGAATTTAGATCATATGTTAAATGGTCCCAATATCAAAGAAGAGTGATTCATTGACATGTTGAATCTCTTGGAAAACACATGATTGATGGATGATAACACTTAAAATTTTTCTAATGTTAATTTAATAATGGTAAAATGATTTTTATAAAGGTATTAGCAACCATTATTTTTTCTCTAATCATTTATATTGAGGAAATTATGGGCTATTACAATTTTCTATGATTATTAGAATTTTATTAATATTTTTTTTTGATAAAGGAAAAACCAAATATTGGGTGAAAACTCTTTTTATCTCACAAGGTTGGTCTTGGAACCACTATTAGATTATAATAGTTTGTTATGTATATTAGAGGGCATGAATTTTAGATTAAAATTTTAAAATAATACAGTACAAAAACCCTATTTAGTAAAAAATACTAAACTAAGAATTCATCTAATGATCAAAGTGTTTGTATCATATTCCAAAACCATTCAATATATCAGAGTTTTTATAGATCATATAGATAGTATGATGAAAAAATTAATATAAATACAAGTAAAAACAACTTAATAATATAAATGAATAGTGTAATTTAAACTTTTAGAAACAAGTAAACAAATATTATAGTGATGTAAGAATGAAATACAAGAATTATAAAATAATTTTACCCATTATCCTTAAGAGTTAAGAAAGTCAAAAATTATGAAATAAGATATCCATAGTATTAATACCAACTGTAATGGTCTATCTTTCGTTTCTAGGAAATACCATGACACGATGATTGGAGTGTCTTTGTCTTCCAAAACCCTAGAAGTCTATGGAATGAAAGATTAGTGTCAGTAATATTCCTATCCATGGAAGCTAATGATATGATGGATCAGATTCACTTTTCATCCAATACATAGAATCCCTTGATATAAACCTTGATCAGAAAAATTGAATAGAAAAGAAACATTTTATTTTCAATTTACAATCCTCACATGGATTCATAAAAACTACACATCTCTATGAAATTAAAAAGCATTATAATAATAAATTAAAGTTGAGAAAAAACATAGACTTGTTGAGTAGAAAATTAATTATCACCTTGTGCCTAAAATTATATCATATTTATAGAAAAATATTAAAAGTTCATATATATAATTTAGCTGCAGAAACCTTAGAGATATTTCACTTGACAACTCATAATGATTTTCATCTTTATCTTGATAGGTAATCATGAACTGTACTTTATTTTCCAATGTTTTTTGGTAGCACCATCATAGTGCTATTGAATTTGATGTATAATATAAACAATTAAAATTACTTTTAATATAAACATTGGATAGTTAGATAGACTATAATATTTATTTTCAATGTGATAAGCTGAAAAAAGGTTAATATGATAGATCGAAACTATTTTCAGTCTTATGGTCTTGACTTGGGTCATCCAGATAGATAGAACACCAGTCTTACCAATGGTCAAAATAGTTGTTGGTATGATGTAACCAAAACAAAGTATGTATGATGGATTGAATTTAAAAATTAAAATATTATATTAGTTTTATATTAGAATCATTTATTTATTTAGTAGAAACTTATTTTTTCTAAAAAAAAATCTTAAACACATGGAATATATAATGTTTGTAAAATATTATTAATAAAGTATTTGTGATTTCCAAAACTTAGGAAAGTAAAAGTTAAAAGTAATATTTTTGACTCAGCACCCAAAACTAAAGGATGATAAGTGTTTATTGCTGACCACTAATCTCTGTAAAGTTTTTGTTAATATTTCATTGATTTTAGTTAAATAATTTGATTGGTAAATGTTAATGTTAAACTAGTGGTGTTACTTTTGTGGTTATATATTAATGTATTATATTGTATAACTTGTGATAACTAAATTGGTTTTGAAAAATATTTATAAACAAATTTAAATAATTTTCACTCTTTTATGGATCTCATAATCTATTAAAATTTAATTTTAGTGACTTAAGAATAAAAAATCATATTGGATATTCATTTCTTATAGTAAGAAATGAAGTAAAAATTAATATAAGAAAAACTAAATTATGAATTTCTTCCTATGAAATAGATATATATCAAATAATTATATTTTCATATATCCTTAGTCAATAGGGAAAAAAGAATTCCCCATATCTAGGAAAAGGATTTTGAAACAAAATGCGATCATAATACCTAAATTTATGTTGAACTGATGGCCTTTTAAATCAACAAAAATTTATGGGTTTTAGGTCCTTCAATTTCCATTGATCATTCACTTTCTTATGATCATTACCTCAATTAATCTCTATAATTATTTATTCTTTTCTTCTATGTCCATATCTTCACTTTCCACTAATGTCCTCTTACTTAGAGACCTATATATACATTAATCCATATTAACTTTTTATTTCACTTTAATATTATGAAGATGATGTTTTATTAACGATTATCCTAATTTGGGATTTAAATAAGGGTATTTTTGTAATGTCTCAGACTTGAAGAGCCACCTGAATAGTGCTAAATGGGTCTGGTGTTACTACCTCAGGTGCACCTCCCTGAATGCCAAAGGCTTCTGACTAGTAGCAAGGTTCTAAACAGGTATAATGGGGAGGCTATACCATCTAGGAGGATAATAAAGGTACTATACTGAGTATAATATAAAAAATTGAGACTCTACATACTCGAAACAGACTCACATAATGGAAGTACAACAATATCAAACAAACAACAGAACCGATTAACAAATCAAAGCAGCTGAATGTCAACACAAAAGCATGCTAAAACCACTTGTAAAAACTACTAGAATAGACAATTCATGCACTCATATCATGTCAAGATATAAAGGGACACCAATGTATAAACAATAGAAGCTACAATAAACAAGTTAAACATAATGATATAGGAAAGAAATCAAAAAAAAAAGTAAACTACATCTAAGCATGACCTCAAGGTCCATACCATCTCCATGAAATAGATAATACAATCCAACTCCTAATGATGATCTCTTTCCTACACATAAATCCATAAATTCTACATGTGTCTTGAAGGGCATGTGTAGGGTGTGAGATGAATCTCAGTAGAATACCACCCAATGGTGCGTACCTAGTTTATGTTTTTAAGAATACATGCATCCATTAGAAAAATAAATATATAATGAAAAATTTAAATACAACCTCCACTGGTGCTCAACAGCCACCATGGAGTATCACCTACTTCAGCCAATGCCGGAATCTTAGTCACGTAACCCGACACCATGCTCCTACTAACATCGTGTATCTCAAGTGCCGACGTTTTGAAGGAATTCCCAAACAATGGTAACCCTACTCAAAAGCTTATGTTTTCCCATGACACAATAACCGGAGGAAAAATGATGTTTGTCCTCAAATTAGTAACCATAGGGACAACGATGTATGACCTCAAATAAATAAATGGAGGGAAATTTATTTCTACCCTCAAGTCATAGAGATCCTACACCCCCAACAAGATAGCCTTAACGCTATCCCATGAAGGCTCCTCACCTTCCATGTGGCTTCCTATGGCATGAAACCCCAAACCAATAGTACCAACTACAACCATTGGGGACTCTACTCAAGGAGCGGTCAAAACCGCCTCATCAAGGAGTCTTTCTATGTTCACACTACTCAATTCACAGGTGAGCAATAATCACCAAAATATGTTCCCAATCCACAACACCTCTAACACCTTTTGTCACTCTGAGCATGTCGCTCATGTCCTACAACCTCGTCATGGAAGTAACCTAGGCCATGCCCAACCTGATAGTAACACTATCTCAAGCCAACAACCATGATACACAATCCCATGCTCAGAACCACCCAATGTAATCCATACCAAGACCAATATAAGTCCCTAGCCTTAAACCTTACTTAATCTTGATTTTTTACAAGATTACACAATGAAGATCTTTTCAGGTTTAGAGTTTTAGAGAATTGGATCATAAAACATTCATTAAATTCCAAATTTAAACAAAGTGGTAACATAAAAGATAGTATTCATTTTTTCTATCAACGGAAACATATTTAAAACAAAACATGGATTCTTTCTTGACACTTCCTTGACACTATCATTATATCATGTACCATTCCCTTGACCTATGAAAAACATTTCAAAAACATGGGATGAGCATAAAAAGTTCAGTAAGGGTTATAAAAAGTATGGAAAGGAAACATGAGTACATATATACATAAGAATGAAATCATACTTTACCCATAAAACATATGCATTTAACATACCTCATAAAATCATGAATAAATCTTAGAAATCATAAGACATAAAGGTAACTTGAGGCATTCATAACATTCTTACGTAGGGAGTAACCCTCTTGGTTACGTTTGGAATACCCATCACAGTATATTCCCTAAATCTCTTCAGAGAAACCTTAATGTTTAACCCCTTCGCGTTACCCAATGCATTGGAGATCTATATCGGGCTCACCCCCACTTATTTTATCAAGGAACCACCCATCTTCATAATAATGCCCAAGAACCATAACACAATCGTATCACATAAAACATGCATAAAGGAAACATAACATTTTCACATTTCAGTCACAAGATATCAATACAACACATTGATATAATAAAAACATTATGAAAACCATTTTCAATACCAAAATAAAAGAAAAGTAAAACATGGTATTTATTTTTCATTTAAAAAAAGGAATGGCTTGTAGAGGAAGCCGAAACTCAAATAATGGTCATGGCGGCGGAGAAGTCATTGTCGCCGCATAAGTATGACAAAAACATTCCCTTTTTTATTTAGTAAAACGCTTCATATAAAAAAATTCCTTTTGGATAAATGTAAAAGTCAAAGGGGTTTATACACTGTATAAAGGAAGGTTATGTATAAAACAAAATATGCCTCAATGAAAGGAGATTGAGACGAAGTCTCATACCACTTTGAAGCTTTTAACATTTTAAACCATTAATATCCATATAAATAAATCCTTAAAACCATTTTGAAAAAATTGATATTAATGAGTAATATTTATAAGATTAAATCATTAAAACATTTAAATTGATATTTTAGTTAAAAGGTTTTAAACAAAATGAGAGACACTTGAATACAATAATTGAGGAATAAAATTTAATAAAAACTTTATAATATCATGAGAATAAATTTATTAATGATATAATATTCCAAATGATAGTATATATACCATATAAGAGTGAATTTGTGCATAACAACAATGAAGTTTCAATGGAAATGTAAATTGAGATGAAATCCATTATAAAGATGGTATCCTTAAATTAAGGAAAATCAATCTCATAATTATGTGCGAAAAATATAAATACACCAAATATAAGTGGATATTAAGTGTAAAATAATCAAATTTCATTCACACATATTCAAAGGATGACATATTCAATAACTACATGTTGAACCCAAGGAAATTGAAATTGGGTTAAGAAGATCCCTTGACAGCCTAACGGCGTCACATCAAAATGAGTTGATGAGAGATAAATGGGGTATCTCATCACTTGGACATAAAATTTACATCAATAAGGATATAGAAGAACATATCCCAACATAACAATATGTAAATTAAAAGACCCAACAAAATAAGTCTTTTAAAAAGAGGAGGGTGAAACGTTCCCTTACCGACTTGGGTATCTTTTGAAACATACACCCCATGAAAGAAGGACAATACATCATTGATGTAAATAATCATAAACTAAATTATATTAAACAAAGATTAGAATAATGGGAAGTATATATACCACTCAACATAAATGGTGGAAAATGTAGCATAAATCTCACGGGAATAAAAGTGAGATGAAAAATCCCTTACGAAAACTCGGCAGCCTAACGACGCCACTTAAAACTTCCAAAAATGGATTGATGAGATCAAATAGGGTCTCTCATAAAATGAACATAAAAATTACATAATGAAGAATATAAAATAACATCCCCAAACATAATAAATATGAGCTTAAAAGAAATGACATAAAAGAGAGTACTTAAAAAGGAAGAGAGAGGTATGATCCCTTACCTCGTGTCCGACATGACTCGATCGTTATTTAATCTACTGAATAATAAAATTTGGTCAATTTATAATTTCTTAAGGACCTCATTTAAATATTATTATTCAGTTCAGATCACATATTATAATGTTATAATAATTGGTTAATAAAGTGAGTTCATATCAGACGTTTTTGACGATGTTCGGTACATGAGTAAAAATTGAACTTGTTGGAAAAGAATTTTCCATGTAGTTATAGATACATCATATCCAGAATAGTATTTATGTTTTAAATATCATATATATCTAGTATATATTCATTTTATACTATTTCATAGCATTTGGATTTAAAATCACCGTTCATGGAGACGGTAGGCCGTACATACGCATGAACGCTACTTTCATTTTATGTCATATTAATGGAATTAAAACCAAATGAGAGATATATATATTATAATTACAGAATGATATACATAATTTTGATTTAATATATTACATATATATCCATTATATTTATGTACTTATAATAGTACATAACATTGGAAGATAAGAAATGAAATGTACTATTCATGGAGACGGTAAGCCGTACGTACGCATGAACGCTACTTTCATTTCTTTTTTTTTGTATTCAATGGAATGAAATAATAATGATATAAAGGTATATTATAATTCCAGTAGTATATAATATGTAATACCATTAATTCCATCCTTAATACGTCATACATATGGAATTAACGAATCAAATCACATTGAGGGGGCGGTAGTCCGCACATCCTAAAATGAAGATATCACGTTTACCCATAATGGAAACCATAAAGGTATGCCATTAAGGAAAAATAAAGAAGTATAAGGAAAACATAAAAATATTATATGTCATATATAAATATAGTGACATCTTAATGGTCACCTTTTAAGGTGTTAAAAGAATATTGAACAATCATCGGTTCGTGAGGCAGAAATTCACCATCCACAGAAATAGTATGTTCTTTAACCATTAGATGTAGGTGTGTGTAAGTGTAGCTCCGATCCTGCTCATAACAACATCGTAGTATATTGAAGATACTGTATTTTTTACAAAAGAAACGAATAAAAATAGTTTAGGCGGTTGGAGAAGCAAAATAAAACAAAAGAACACAAGTGAAGACATTACCTTAAAATCGAGTATCTCTCTTTGATTTGAGCTCAAAGGCTTCCTTGGGAAGACTTCTTCCCAAAGTGAGGCTTCTAAGAGTAATAAAGGTATGTGGAGAGGAAATATTAGCAGTGGTTGGCCGATCCAAAGGCTTGAGAGGTGTGGGTAAGGTGGTAGAGGTGGGGGCCTTTTATAAGAGGAGAGGAGGGGCACTCTTGGAATGTTACAAAATGTTACATTATTTTCAAATGAGTTTCAGATTTTAAAGGTCCCATATTGATGTATTTCGAGGATAAGGTGGTGAGGGTTATAAATATACTCATCCAATATGTCTTTGACAAGTTTAATTTATAGTTTTAACATTATCTTTTCATTTTATTTAAACGCTTTATTAATGAGGTAATCGATGCATCATCATGATGTCATAAATAATTTAATCTATTTAATGTCTAAAAATTATATAAAAAATATAATGATGTAGGAATGATTTTTAGCTTTCTAATTAATATTTATATCAAAAAAATATGACTTGTATAATCCTAATTAAAAATTGTTTTAGTGAAACATTTCATGCTTGTGACATTTTTATTTTAACTTATAAATAAAAAGTTATTTATGTCATTTTCCAACCAATGTGGCTCCATGGGGTCCCCAAGTTGACCCATGGATTGTCTTGGTCGGTCATGACACATCCAATGAGGGTAGGACATGTGTCTATGTCATTTCATATTATTAAAACATTATTTTTACCTTAAATTACACTAATTACCTCTAATCGCGATTAAAAACATAAAAGTTACTATTCACCAAAAAAATTATTTTAATCTCATTGAACCACATCTTTCATCCAAATGACAACCATGTATGTTGGATTTTTGAAATTCAAATCACAGAAGTGGTAAAGTTTCATTTAAACGAAAAATTAGTTTTTAAACTACCACTTAGTGGTTTCACTATTCATCAAAAATTGAAGTATTTCAGAAAAATACCAAAAATTCACCCTAAGATATATTTGATGTTTTGAATTGAAAAATGATTTCTATTTTACAAAATTCAAAACATATATGTTGCATTAATTAATTTAATAATTAATTCCCACTGTCAAAACAAATAGTGTGTTTTTAAGAAACAATATCTATTAAAAGATTGACACTAGTTTAAGTCTAATTTCAAAGTGAAATTAATTCCAAAGACCATCATTAGATTAATTGGTAAAAATATATTCTAAATACACTTTAATATAAATTAAAAATATAATCTATCCATATAAATAAATCAGATTAAAAGGAGGTTTTGAATTAAAATGCAACATTTTCAATAAAAATAATCTTTATCAGAAAAAATAACGAAATTTTACACAAAATAAATTTTGATGTCCAAATTCTAAAGAAGGATTTTATTTTTTCAAATACAACATATAAAATTGTCAAAATTATATTTAAAAAGGGTTCTCCATCAAAAGGCGGTTAATCGACCTTTTAATGAATATTAGAAGATTTATGCTTAAAATTGGATTCATTTGCATTTTAAGCCTCCAAAATTTATTGGATAAAAGTAAAAAATATTTTACAAACATATATAATCATTTTTTAGTTAGTTCCGTTCATTCCTACCATTACAATGGCTAGGTGTTAACTACCTTTTAAAATAATATTATTTTATTATTAGAGTGCAGCGTAAGATTTCAAAAAAACTCGTTTTTGTGTATTGGGTACGCCCTCAAGCATAGCATTCCCTTTAAAGTAATATTAATATTTTATTCAAAAAAAATGGATAAATATGAAAATTTCATATTCTTTATTTGTCTAGGGTGTTACATCCTTCCCCCCTTTTGGGAATTGCTTCCTCACAATTTTAAAATTGGGCTTGGAAGATTCATTGAAAATCCCACATCGGAATAAGAGTTAGTAAAACTATTACTTTAAAAGAATGGGAGAGAAGTAAAAATGTCACCCGAGTTAACCCATACTAGGATTCTAAGTATGACAATATGGATATAGAGGAGAAAACAAAGGTTCATGTTCTGATGTAGGGTGATAGTAAACATGTTTAGGATAAAGTTAACCATAAGAAAATCACATACTTGTGGTGGGTTAAACGGTATTCGATTCCCCTGTAAGAAAAGTTAATAGGAAACATTTTTGTTTTAAGATACTTTTCATTGAGGAATTTATTTATGAGCTTAACTAAAACATTAGGAAGCACACTTAATTTTCATTTTGACTTTCAAATTTTACTAGATTTCTTACACAAACTCGTACTTTCCCCAAATGATGAGTATTTCGGAAGACTTTTTTACATTAAGAGAGCTATAATCATCTACTAGAGAATCACCTAATACACAAAAGAGAACTATATACTTCCCATGTATTTATACATTAACCAAAAATAAAACCCCTAAGGTTAGTATGAGATCACATAATACCCAAAAAGGATAAAAATCTATTCTTAATCTCCAAAATTTGTCAAACAATACACAAAGTTCAACAAAGACCATTCAATTAACATCTATACATAAAATTATACAAAGTAAACCAAACTAAGATTGAAACCCAAATATTTGAAGGATTTAATCACATAGTCTTCCAAGGTTCAAATTAACTTTTATCTCCAAATAACATCAGTTGCTCTTAAATTGTCATATTGAAAAGTAATTAACCTAATCACATATCCTCGATGATAAGTTAATCATTTCCATAGATAACCCAAAATAAACTTACTCTTGATTCCTAAAATAATCTAACTAAAAATAATTAGTCAAAATAACCAGGGACTTCACGTAGTCCAGTGGTAGGCAATAAATACCAGTCGCACTTTGGTATTGGGTTCGATTCTCGCAGCTTTGTCTGACGCGACGGGTTGTCACACGGTCTGTGTGTTGTCCTTTTTCCAAAACTATATAAATCTTAGAACATTCCCCAAAACGAGATAAAATCTTCAAAAATAATCATAACATATTTTAACCTCAAGTTTATCTCATTCCTTTCATTTTCCATTATAACATATAATAACCCATAATTACATCAAAAATAAGGATCATATAAACTCTAATAGTTACCCTTATAATTATTACCTGAACTTCCACATCGATTGGTCATCTCGTACATGATGCATGACAGAACATACCAAGGTTCAAGTGGTTGATCATGACTCCTTGATAGTTGGTTTAGAACGACCATGAGTTTCCTCATTGAATCCCCCATTTTATCTAGTATCTTAATCAGAGAACCACCACAGTTTCCTTCAAACCTATTGTCACTTTGGTTCTTGCTAGATCCATCCATTCACTAAAAATAGAAATGTCAGTATGAGTATATCAACAAAACCATCATGTACTAATGAGTAAGGTAAACACTAAGATATATGTACTCATTCACTTTATCTAAAACTAGGACTCTTTCTGAAATCCTAACCATTATGGTAATGTCACTTATGCTTAGAGAATACCCTAACCTCTAAAGTTATCTAAAGCGACCTCTGATACCAACTATAAGGCCCCATCCTTAAACCTTACTTAATCTTGAGTTATTACAAGATTACACAACGAGGATCTTTTCAGGTTTAGAGTTTTAGAGAATTAGATAATCAAACTTGCATTACATTCCAGATTTAAACAAAGTGGTTACATAAAAGATAGTATTCATTTTTCCCATCAACGAAAAAATATTTAAAATAAAACATGGATTCTTTCTTGACACTTCCTTGACATTATCATCATATCATGTACCATTCCCTTGACCTTTGAAAAACATTTCAAAAACTTGGGATGAGCATAAAAAGCACAGTAAGGGTTATAAAAAGTATGGAAAGGAATCATGAGTACATATATAAATAAGAAAGAAATCATACTTTACCCATAAAACATATGCACTTTAACATACCTCATAAAATCATGAATAAATCATAGAAATCATAAGACATAAAGGTAACTTGAGGTATTCATAACATTATTATGTAGGGAGTAACCCTCTCGGTTACGTTTGGAAGACCCATCACAGTATATTCCCTAAATCTATTCGGAGAAACCTTAACGTTTAACCCCTTTGCGTTACCCAATCCATTGGAGAGCTATATCGGGCTCACCGCCCTTAGTTTATCATGAAACCACCCATCTTCATAACAATGACCAAGAACAATAACATAATCGTATCACATAAAACATGCATAAAGGAAACATAAAATTTCTACATTTCAATCACAAGATATCAATACAACACATTGATATAATAAAAACATTATGAAAACCATTTTCAATACCAAAATAAAAGAAAAGTAAAACATGGTATTTATTTTTCATTTAAAAAAAGGTATGGCTTGTAGAGGAAGCCGAAACTCGAATAATGGTCATGGCGGCGGAGAAGTCGTTGTCGCCGCATACGTATGACAAAAACATTCCCTTTTTTTTGTTTAGTAAAATGATTTGTATAAAAAGATTCCTTTTGGATAAACGTAAAAGTCAAAGGGGTTTATACACCATATAAAAAAAGGTTGTGTATAAAACAAAATATGCCTCAATGAAAGGAGATTGAGATGAATTCCCATACCACATTGAAGCTTTTAACATTTTAAACCATTAATATCCATATAAATAAATCCTTAAAACCATTTTGAAAACATGGATATTAATGAGAAATATTTATAAGATTAAATCATTAAAACATTTAAAACGATATTTTTGTTAAAGGGTTTTAAACAAAATGAGAGACAATTGAATACAATAATTGAGGAATAACATTTAATAAAAACTTTATAATATCATGAGAATAAAGGGATTCATGATATAATATTCCAAATGATAGTATATACACCATATAAGAGTGAATTTGTGCATAACTACAATGAAGTATCAATGGAAATGTAAATTGAGATGAAATCCATTATAAAGATGGTATCCTTAAATTAAGGATAAATCAATCTCATAATTATGTGCGACAAATATAAATACACCCAATATAATTGGATATTAATTGTAAAATAATCAAAGTTCATTCACACATATTCAAAGGATGACATATTCAATAACAACATGTTGAACCCAAAGAAATCGAAATTGGGTTAAGAAGTTCCCTTGACAGCCTAACGACGTCACATCAAAATGAGTTGATGAGAGATAAAAAGGGTATATCATCACTTGGACATAAAATTTACATCAATAAGGATATATAATAACATATCCCAACATAACAATATGTAAATTAAAATACCCAACAAAAGAAGTCTTTTAAAAAGATGAGAGTGAAAGGTTCCCTTACCGACTTGGGTATCTTTCGAAACATACACCCCATGAAAGAAGGACAATACATCATTGATGTAAATACTAATAAATTAATGTATATTACACAAATAGTATAATAATGGGAAGTATATATACCACTCAACAGAAATTCTAGAAAATGTAGCATAAATCTCACGGGAATAAAAGTGAGCTGAAAAATACCTTAAGAAAACTCGGCAGCCTAACGACGCCACTTAAAACTTCCAAAAATGGATTGATGAGATAAAATAGGTTCTCTCATAATATGAACATAAAAAGTTCAGAATGATGAATATAAAATAAAATCCCCAAACATAAGAAAGATGAGCTTAAAAGAAATGACATAAAAGAGAGTACTTAAAAAGGAAGAGAGAGGTAGGATCCCTAACCTCGTGTCCGACATGACTCGATCGTTCTTTAATCTCCAGAATAATAAAATTTGGTCAATTTATAATTTCTTAAGGAACTCCTTTAAATATTATTATTCAGTTCATATCACAAATTATAATGTTATAATAATTGGTTAATAAATTGAGTTCATATCAGAAGTTTTTGTCAATGTTCGGTACATGAGTAAAAATTGAACTTGTTGGAAAAGAATTTTCCATAGAGTTATAGGTACATCATATCCAGAATAGTATTGATGTTTTAAATATCATATATATCCAGAATATATTCATTTTATACTATTCTATAGAATTTTTAATTAAAATCACCGTTCATGGAGATGGTAGGTCGTACGTACGCATGAACGCTACTTTCATTTTTTGTCATATTAATGGAATTAAAACAAAATGAGATATATATATATATATATTATAATTCCAGAATGATATCCATAATTTAGATGTAATATATTACATATATATAAATTATATTTATGTACATATAATAGTACATAACATTTGGAGATAAGAAAGAAAATGTACCGTTCATGGAGACGGTAAGCCGTACGTACGCTTGAACGCTACTTTCATTTCTTTTTTTTTGTATTCAATGGAATGAAATAATAATTATATAAAGGTATATTATAATTCCATTAGGATATTATATGTAATACCATTAATTCCATCCTTTATACGTCCCACATATGGCATTAACGAATCAAATCACTTTGAGGGGGCGGTAGCCCGCACTTCCTAAAATGAAGATATCGCGTTTACCCATAATGGAAACCATAAAGGTATGCCATAAATGAAAAATACAGAAGACTAAGGAAAACATAAAAATATTATATATCATATATAAATATAGTTACATCTTAATGGACACCTTTGAAGGTGTTAAAAGAATATTGAACAATCATCGTTTCGTGAGGCAGAAATTCACCATCCACAGAAACAGTATGTTCTTTAACCATTAGATGTAGGTGTGTGTACGTGTAGCTCGAATAATTCTCATAAAAACATCCTAGTATATTTAATATACTGTATTTGTTACAATAGAAATGAATAAAAAGAGTTTTGGGGGTTGGAGAAGCAAAATAAAACAAAAGAACACAAGTGAAGACATTACCTTAAAATCGAGTATCTCTCTTTGATTTGAGCTCAAAGGCTTCCTTGGGAAGACTTATGCCCAAAGTGAGGCTTCTAGGAGTAATATAGGGATGTGGAGAGGGAAAATTAGTAGTGGTTGGCCGATCCAAATGCTTTAGATGTGTGGGTAAGGTGGTAGAGGTGGGGGCCTTTTATAAGAGGAGAGGAGGGGCACTCTTGGAAAGTTAAAAAATGTTACTTTATTTTCAAATCACTTTCAGATTTTAAAGGTCCCACATTGATGTATTTCGAAGATAAGGTGGTAGGGTTAGAAATATAATCATCCAATAGGACTTTGACAATTTTAACTTATAGTTTTAACATTATCTTTTCATTTTATTTAAACTCTTTATTAATGAGGTAATCGCTGCATCATCATGATGTCATAAATAATTTAATTTATTTAATGTCTAAAAATTAGAAAAAATTATAATGATGTAGGAAATCATTTTATATTTCTAATGAATATTTATAGTCAAAAATATGACTTGTATAAATCCATTTAAAAATTGTTTTAGTGAAACATCTCATGCTTGTGATATTTTTATTTTAACTTTAAATAAAAAGTTATTTATGGCATTTTCCAACAAAAGTGGCTCCATGGGGTCCCCAAGTTGACCCATGGTTTTACTTGGTCGGCCATGCCACATCCAATGAGGTTAGGACATGTGTCTAGGTCATTTCATATTATTAAAACATTATTTTTACCTTCAATTACACTAATTACCTCTAATCGTGATTTAAAACTTAAAAGTTACTATTCACCAAAAAATTATTTTAATCCCATTAAACCACATTTTACATCCTACTGACAACCATGTATGTTGGATTTTTGAAATTCAAATCACAGAAGTGGTAATGTTTTATTTAAACGAAAATTCAGTTTTTAAACTACCACTTAGTGGTTTCACTATTCATCAAAAATTGAAGTTTTTCAGAAAAATACCAAAAAATCACCATCAACTATATTTAAAGTTTTGAATTAAAAAATGATGTGTATTTTACAAAATTCAAAACATATATGTTTCATTAATTAATTTAATAATTAATTCCCACTGTCAAAACAAATAGCGTGTTTTTAAGAAACAATATCTATTAAAATATTGACACTAGTTTAAGTCCAATTTCAAAGTGAAATTAATTCCAAAGAACACCATTAGATTAAATGGTAAAAATATATTCTAGATACAATTTAATCTAAATTAAAAATATAATATATCCATATAAATAAATCAGATTAAAAGGAGGTATTGAATTAAAATGAAACATTTTCAATAAAAATAATCTTTATCGGAAAAAATAACGAAATTTTACACAAAATAAATTTTGATGTCCAGATTCTAAAGAAGGATTTTATTTTGTCAAATACAACATATAAAATTGTAAAAAGTATATTTAAAAAGGTTTCTCTATCAAAAGGTGGTTAATCGACCTTATCATGAATATTATAAGATTTATGCTTAAAATTGAATTAATTTGAATTTTAAGCCTCCAAAATTTATTAGAAAAAACTAAAAATATTTGACAAACATATATAATAATTTTGTAGTTAGTTCCGTTCATTCCTGCCATTACAATGGCTAGGCGTTAACTACCTTTTAAAATAATATTATTTTATTATTAGAGTGCAGCGTAACATTTCAAAAAAACTCGTTGTTGCGTATTGGGTACGCCCTCGAGCATAGCATTACCTTTAAAGTAATATTAATATTTTGTTCAAAAAATATGGATAAATATGAAAATTTCATATTCTTTATTTACCTGGGGTGTTACACCCAACCGGTGATCAACATCACTCAACAATAGCCAGGCCATGCCCAACACAACTTGAATGTTCCAGAAAATGAAATATCACACAAAATATATATATATATATAATCAAAATAAATACTTTAAATAAGAAAAGAAAACTAAACAGTTGAATTGAACTAGCCATGTGTTTTCCCATACCATCACTGAGGTCTTGAAAGCCTCTAACAAACTTAATAATGCTTAACAATTCAAACTCAGCAGTTTGTTTCACAGCAATTCAATTGTAACCATTTTGGAACCCCTGGTCAAAGTGCCCCAAATAGGTAGCGGCCTCAAACCCAGCCTCACTCAAGCATAACAAGATAAGGGAATACCCAACGACATCCCAAAATGCATATGGTCATTTCAATAAAATTAAAAAAGAGTTTCTCTCAATACCCAGCATCACGCTAAAAATCCACAGCCCAAAATGACAACGAATACATGATAGAAGGTATGCACTACCTACATGAGACATGTAGACATAGGCACATTTTATATAGAGCTACAATTCAAAGATTATATTCATAGATTTATATTTCTGTCAAATCTCAGCAATTATGCTTGGATGGAAACTGTGGTGTGTGAGTTAAAGAAACAAGAATGAAAGAGGGTGTGCGGGTTTAGTCTTCTTAAAGAGATCCTGCAGCCATCGAAGGATTGAATAATGGATGTCTGATTTTGATTCTAGGGTAAGGTATTTTCTTAGGAATTTCGGAATGGAGTGGTTCTGAAATTTGGGAAGAAGAAGACATCTTCTGAAATTAGATGTGACCCCTCCTGTATAAACTAATAAAACTAAAAGTACAAGGTGTGTATGAAGGACTACATGCTGTGTAGTAGCTTTGTCCATACTCTAACTTAAGTGAAGTTAGACACACAGCTTGGACATTCCACATGGTTCATCACACGGATAAGATTCTGTCGGTATGCAGAAGGAAGATACACGAAGTGTCAAGTAACACTACACACCGTGTAGTAGGAAATTCTTACACAGACACCACATGACATGTACGTGGTCTATTCATGGATAGTACATGCCAAACCCACACACAGCGTGTACTCAGGAGTACATGGAGTGTAATCTTGAAATTTATAGAAAATCCCAGATTTTCCTAGTTTTCTTAAAAACAATTCAAAAATTCAAACTGGGTCGGGATTTTGACATGTTCCAAAAACTGGGGTTCTTAAAATCTCCCCACCTTAACATAGCTCATCCCAGACCTATCAAATAAAACCAGAAGATTTATCAAACATACCGAACCCTAAGGGGCTCCCCACTTTAGTAATTACCTACCTCTCTCTCAAACCAACCAAAAATAAAATCAAGCAAATGTCAAAAGACCTATTTCGTGGACCCATGGTCATCCTATGACGCATCGTCACCCCTGCACCTCATTAGTGGTCAAGTGTTGTTTCTGACATCCAATCATATCCCACACTGCATGGTGTCTGCCTCCATGATGTCCCACATCCCATGGACACTCAATGCTAAATCTACTGCCATGCACCTCAAGTAACTCGCATCCTCGATGTCTCGATGCTGTTGACACCTCCTATAAACCACATCCTCGATTCCCCACTACCTACAACACCTCAAGTAACCTGTATCCTGGATTCTCTTGATGCCACACATCCCATACATATAAATAAATATATCATGCACTCAAAATGGTTTCAAAACCATTGACCAGCATATAGTCAGTCCATCTAAATCCTGTGCACCTCATGAACTCAAGCCAGACATGCCTTAACAGGCCATGCCAAAAGAAAACATGAAAATCATAGCCACGCCTGCGGAGTACCTCTAAACTTCATTGGATCACCAGCATGCTCAGACTCTGGAAGCTCCAAAGTATGTACCTATCCTAATGTAATATTGTTTGATACCTGACCTCCCTGTGGTGCTACTCCCGTCATCGGCCACTGACCCCTCAGCTGGGTCCTGTTATCTCTACCACGTCCACCGCGCAGCTGAACCTTAGATACCATCACTTGGTACCGACCCATATCTGACCCCAGATGCCACAATCTATCCTAGTACCTGCCTTCCCACAGTCTGAGAAGGCTTCGTGCAGAACCTCTCAAGATGCTCGACCTGTCCACATGCCTAAAACTCTTTTAGAGGCCTATCACAATAATTCTAGACATGTCATGGCTACCCACAATGAAAGAAAACCACTGATTAACTACTAAGAGGTGGTTTATCTCTGTCCTTGTCCCTATTGACCTACTAGAACTCATCTCATCTTCACTTCCTATTATTTAAAGCATCACCTGAATCCATTGTCCAACTTAAGTGATACATCTCTTTCTCATTTCCATCTGTTATGAGTGCTTGATTCACCACCTTTGAGAATGAACCCATCCTGAATATACTTACCATGATCTAAATGGTATTTTTTAATCCATACTCGAAGAGCCTCACCATTGTCGAGTCATTTCTTACCACACCAATTGAAAAGCGAGACAACTCCGTGCAAGTTGCTGCATAGTCCATAACAGATATTTCTCCCTACTAAAGGCTCAAAAACTCCAAAGCTCTCTCAGCCCTCAGTGTCTCTAGGTAAAAGTTATCTAAGAACCTATCCTTAATGTATTTAAATTATAATCCCTCATGTCTGCAAGACTGAACTTCCCATACCACTAGCGGTTTGTTGGTCCTCACAATATGTATGACGCCATCTTGACCCTCCACCCTGGAAGCATCTCAAGCTACTTGAAGACCATCTCCATGCTCTCTATTCAGTTCTCATATGCTTGTAGACCACCCTCACCCATAAAAATCGATGATTTATATGACCAGAACTCCCACATTAGATATTACATAGACGGATCTATACCCTTCACACCTTGGCCAATCCCCTGCAAGACAAGTACCAGGCTAGTTTGGAGATGCTCGTCGAGCCACAACAAGAATACTACCAAACCCAACTGTTTTCCTACCTGAACTGGATCCTAAACCTGATCATGTGTCTGAGCCTATACCTGTAGCTCATGCTCTGCCTGCACCAGATCCTAAATCTGATCCAACTCTTGTGGTACTGTACGATCTCCCACCAGATGCTCCATCTGAGTCATCCAAAAGGAACCCAATGAATACCATAAATTGGCAGACAACCCATATTTATATACACACAATATATTAAATTTAGATAAGGAAAGTAGTAAAGAGGCAACATATAACAACTACACTTACTCTCCCTTATCATAACCCATGCCCAGGACATCCCATCCTCAAGGCCTCTTTATCCTCCCTCAACAGATCCAAGTATTAAAAGTACCTTGGGCCATGCCCGTCCTAATAACCAACGTTGCCTCAGACTGACGATTGAGTCACCCAATCCTAATGATCAAAATCACCTCAACCATAGTATCTTCATGTGCATATAAGAGCCATACCCAAATACCCAACCACATGTAATTCTATAAATATATATAAAGCATGGAATATTACATTGCAATCAACAAGAAATTCTATCATGATTTTTACCCATCACATTTTAAAATCATCTATAGCATGGAAATTGATATTATTCATATGGTATTGTCACTTCACAAAGCATACGTGTAGTTATGAATTTGAAATACCCTAAAAATGTGCCTATAAAAAAGACAAGAAACATTGCCTTTCCATACCGGTCCAATGTCCAATTCTCCCTTACCACATCGGGTCAAGGGTCACATATCACAATCAATAATCATCAATAATCAAGAGATCCACCAACGTGGAAATCATATAAATAGTAAATTGAGAAAAATCAAAACAACAATTCCCACCCAAGGAAACTTGGTCCATCACTCGTACCTTGGGCTGTAGGCACCCAAGAAAAAGATATAAAACCAGTTCCAATGACAACCTCCCTTCAGTCTAGCATATCCAAAATTGTAAACTAGAAAAAATAAAAAAGGCAACCTCGGTCTCATTAGTAGTAAGTTAGAAGCTGCTACTAAATCCATGTCAAGAAGAAACTCCTCTGATACCACTTGGTAACATCCCGATCCAGAAGAGTCACATGAATAGTGCGAAACGGGTTGGGTGCTAATACCTTAGGCACACCTCCTTGAATGCCAAAGGCTGCCGAATTGCAGTGAGGGTATAAACAGGTATAGTGGGTAGGTTATACACTCTCGAAGGATAATAAAGGTACTATCCTATGTATAATATAAAATAATAGACTGTGTAGACTTGATCTAGACCCACATAGTGGAATCACAACAATTTCAAATAAAAAATGCAAGCGATAAACATACAGAAGTATCCTAATGTAAACACTACAGTATGTTGAACCCACTTGTAACAACTACTGGAACAGACAAGTAATGCATCCATAGAAAGTTAAGATATAAAGGGATTCCAATGGCTAACCTACAACAGCAACAATAAATAAGGTAAGCATGTTGATATAGGAAATAAAGAAAAAAAAGTAAACTTCGACTATGCATGACCTCAAGGTCCATACCATCTCCATGAAACAACTAATACAATCCATCTTCTGAAGATGATCTCTTTCATTCATGTAAATTCATAAAGTCTACACACGTCCCGAAGGGCCTATGGATGGTGTGAGACAAATCTCAATAGGATACCACCCAATGGTGAATACATAGTATAAGTGTCTCAGTAGACATGCATCCATAATAAAAATAAAAAGTATAATGCACAAAGTAAACAAAACCTATACTGGTTCTCAACAGCCACCATGGAGTATCACCTGCTTTAGCCAACACTGGAATATCAGTCACGTAACCCGACACCATGTGCCTCCTGAAACCGCTTGTCTCGAATGTCGATGTCTTGAAGGCACACCCTAACAATGGTAACCATACTCGAAAGCTCTTGTATGTCCATGACACTATAACTGGAGGAACATTGATGTCTATCCTCAAATAAATAACCAGAGGGTTAGTGATTTATGCCCTCAAATAAATAACTGGAGGGATAATGATGTCTTCCCTCAAGTCACAATGAGCCTCTTCCCCCAACCCAATAGCCTCAAAACTATCCCTTGAAGGCTCTTCACCTTCTACATGGATTCCTATGGAAAACAACCCCAAACCAATAGTACCTAACTACAACTATCGGGGCCTCTACCCAATGAGCTGCCACAACCACCTCATTACGGAGTCTATTTGTGTGCACACTACTCAAATAATGGGTCAATAATCACCAAAAGATATTCCCAAGCCACAACACCTCTGACACCTTGTATCCCTACGACCATGTCACTCAAGTCCGACAACCTCTTCATCTATGTAACACAGTCCATGACCAACCTGACAGTCACACAGCCGCAAGCTGGCATCTATGATGCCTAATCCTATGGTCAGAACCACACAATGTAATCCTATCCAAGCCCAACCTGTGATCATCATCACTCAACAATACCCTGGCCATGCCCAAAACAACCCGAATGTTCCAACATATGAAATATCACACATGAAATATAAATATAATCAAAATAAATACATTAAGCTAGAAAAACAAACTAAAAAGTTGAATTTCACTAGCTATGTGGTGTTCCATGTAACGTCCTGGTTCCGGAAGCCACCCAGAGGCACCCCGTACCCGGTTGGTCAGATGGACTCAAGTGCATTTCCCTAAACGCCAAAGGCTGACAACTAGTAGCGAGGGACATGGTTGTGATAGTGGGGAAACTATGCCTTCATTGGCAGAGTGACACAACAAAAGAAAAACATATATACAATAGCGGAAGTAGTAGACATACCATACAACAGTAAACAACGGAATACTGAAAATAAGAAACAACTGGAGCACATTTATAAATGATGCATGATACATATGTCTAGGAAAACAACCAAACAAGTCAAAATGTTGGAATACAACTAAACCAAGTAAAAATGTAAATAGATACACAACTACTTAGCATCTCAAGCCTCATCTTGGTCCCTTTCTCTCCAGCTCCAAAGTAGTCAAGTACCTGAAGTAGAAGGAAATTTTCCCTTATCTATACCTGTAGATATATAGTCTATTTGGGCCCAAAAGCATGACCCAAATAGGGTGTGAGAATAATCCTAGTAGGCAACCCCCATAAGATATGTTCCTAACAATTAGTGAATATATATGGTAGGCAATAAGCAAAGGAAGCAGTAAACAAGGAAGTACTTAAAAGGAAACATTCCTATAGTTTCAATGCATTCAAAATCATGTATCAAGTAAACATATAATCAAAGCAGGTAACCCTATGAGAGTACTCACATCCTAACCCCTATAGTTCAACTAAACAAGAACAGACCACCCTCTCGAAAGTACACACAATCTAACCCCTCTGGCTCAGCTTAATCATAGACTCTTAGAGGAATCACTCGCCATCAATTCCCCCTATAGTCTCATATAGTTAACTAAAAGGTTCTTCGGGGAAGCAGTTACGTCTCATTCCCACTAAGGCCCGTGTCACAGAACTACATACACTCTAAGGAAGCACTTTCTTCAATTCACCGTATGGTCTCACATCATAACAGTAAAAATAGACACTCTGGAGAAGACCTTACATCCATTCTCCCTATGGTCTACTACACCAGGTTCCCACAACCCTGTGTAAGTCAAACAAGCATAGAAATGCATAACATCCAAAGTAAAATTCAAGAACTACTTTGGATAATAGTCTATAACATAACAACATGTCAGATAAATAATCACACCATTCTACAATACTAGGCATGGGAAAAACAACAACAACCTATCAGGTAGACTAGAAAAAATGGCGAAAACAAGCAACATGAACGGGAAAACACTTCCAAAACATAAAAATTAACCTTATTCACATTCAATTAGCCTATACTCAAGCATACAAGCCTAGCCGGCAAATAATAGAGATAAAATAGTAATCACGCAATACCCCGTTCAAGGGTATTGGGAACTTTTGTATATATAACTCAAATACTATCTACAGAAAGGAACAAACAACCTACCTCAGTGTTGTAGGATCATTATATGTGAACGTTGTGCCTTTAATTGCCCAAGAAAACTGTAGATCTACAAAAATGCTAAAAATGCTCAACCGAGGATAACTGTTGAAAGAGTAAGAATCAGGAAACAAATCTCTAGAAGAAGGAAGAGCTTACCGTGGAGATCCCCATGCAATCGATGGAGGTCGATTCAGTGAACTGATGCTAGATTGGGGGATCAGGGAAGAAACATGGTCGTACAGACGCTCCCAGATGAACTAGTTCGAGAAGAGGGGTGGTATGTCCGTCAGATGCGACCCCAATCCATTTAATGATAAGAAAGAAAGTACACGGTGTGTACTTTTTAAGTACACGGTGTGTAATTTTGAAGTACATGGTATATACTTTCCCTTACTGATCCCTGCTTTAGGCAGCCTCCTTTTCACCACACACGTCCATGTACACAGCCATTACACGACCATCACCTGGCTACCGACGGTAACTGATTACAATGCGTTTACTTCAAAAATTTCCAGAAACACTTATTTTTCTCAGACACTAAAAAAGGGAAAACATGCCTCGAATGAAGATCTGGGTTCTTAAAAACATTCCCCTTAAAGAAATTCATCCCCGAATTTCTCTAGCAAGGCGGCATAGAATAATAATCCTCAAAAAGCTCTGGCCACTACGATTGTATATCGAAATTCCACTCCCAAGTCTTGTCCTGTACTCACATGTGCTGCCATAGCACTCGTACCAGAGGAACAGACCAGCCACAGAGAACCTTTGTACTTCGTTCAACAATTTGGATAGGATGCTCCTCGAACGAGGTGTTAACCTATAAATCAACCTCCTCCGGTGAAAAAACATGTGATGGGTATGAGAAGTAATGTCGAAGCCGAGAAATGTGGAAGACATCGTTCATAGCCTGATACCTTTGTGGTAACTACAACCGATAGGCAACCGGCCCAACTCTATCTAACACCTCAAATGGCCTGACGTACCTCAGCGAACGCTTACCCTGTTTCCTAATCATCTTGTGTCCCAACCTTGGTGTGATATGCATGAAAACCTGATCTTCGACCTCTAACTCCAGTGGTCATCTTCGTCGACCAGCATAAGACTTCTGTCGCGACTGTGCAATAGCCATCCTCTTCCGAATCAACTCTATCTACTCTGTGGTCTCCTAGATAAGATAAAGTCCCAGCATAGCTACCTCTTCTGCCTCCATCCAACATAAGGGTGATCAGCATGGACTATCGTACAAAGCCTCATAAGGTTCCATCTGAATAGTTTCTTGAAAACTATTATTATAGTAAAACTCCACAAGTGGTATGTGCTTCTCTTAAGAACCTCCAAAATCTAGGATGCATGCTCGAAGCATGTCCTCAAGCACATGAATCGTACACTCATACTGGCTATCTGTCTGGGGGTGGTATGTTGTAGTCAAAAGTATATGTGTACCCAAACCCTTCTGAAGCCCCTGCCATACCCAAGAAGTAAAATTTGTATCCCTGTCTAAAAAACCAAGTGTGGAACTCCATGTAAGCGTACAATCTCTCAGATGTAAAACCTTACAAGCTCATAAACACTGAAGGTCACCTTGATTGGAAATAAGTGAACAACCTTCATGATTCTGTCAATGACAACCCATACTGCATCATTACCTTGAGGTGACCTCAGCAAACCTGTCACGAAGTCCATCACAACATCGTTCCACTTCCACTAGGGAATGGCTAACTACTGCAAATGCCCCGTAGGTCACTGATGTTATGCATTCACCTGATGACAGGTGGAACACCTCATGAAGAAACAAATAACATATCCCTTCATAGTTGTCCACCAATACTAACAGTGTAAACTATGATACATATTTGTGACACTAGGAAAAACTGACCAAACTGAGGAATGAAAGACTCGCATCAGCTCCTCGCGTATGTATGCTGACACCCATAAGCACCCATGGAAACATAAGATCTCATCATCACCTATGGTCCATTCAGAAATAGAGTCCTCTCCTACACACACTCTTCTGTAGGACTAGGCCTTCAGAATCTGATAGCTACCTTATTCGCACTCGATCAAGAAGATTTGAGGTAACAACTATAGAAGAAAGAAATGGCTGCCCTTGTCTATCGTGCACCTCTAAATGCATCTCAGAGAACAGATCTATAAGCTTCCAGTCACTACTAGCCTTCTGAACAGCCTGTATCTGAGTCCTCCTGCTCAGTGCATCAGCTTCTGTGTTGCCTTTCCCAGGTATATAGAAAGTTCAAAGTCAAAAGACTGAAGGTACTCAACCCACCATCAATGAATCAAATTCAGGTCACGTTGAGTGAAGATGTACTTGAGACTTTTTTGGTCAGTGAAAACCACAAAATGATCTCCCAGAAGGTAATGTCTCCAACAACGCAGGGCATGAACAACTTCTTCTAACTCGAGATCATGCGTTGGGTAATTCCTCTCATGTGGCCTCAACTGCTGAGACCCATACGCAACATATCCTTCCCTCTGCATAAGCACAGCTCCCAACCTGATACTCGAAGCATCACAATAATCAGTATAACTATTGAAAGGCTCTATCAATACTTGTATTTGTGCCGAATTCAACCTCCCTTTCATCTCCTAAAAGGCTAACTCACAAGAATCTGACCATAAGAACATCGCACCCTTCTTAGTCAGACCCGTCTGTGGCGCTGCTAAGCGTGAAAAGTGATGTATGAAATGTCTGTAGTATCCATCCACCCATAAAAGACTCCATACATCAAAGAATGTTTTCGGATGCTCCCAAGAAACTACTTCTCTCACTTTCTTTGGGTCTACTGATACTTCTGTATCTGAGACAACCTGACCCAAAAAGTGAATCTAGTCCATCCAAAAGTGGAATTTTGAGAGATTAGCGTATAACTGATGCTCTCTCAGTGTACTCAAAATTATCTGAAGATGTGTGGCATGGTCGTGTCGAGTGCGAGAGTACACCAAGATATCATCTACAAAGACTACCACAAAATAATCCAAGTATGGATGGGACACTCGGTTCATCAGTCCCATAAATACTACAGGCGCATTCATGAGACTGAACGACATAACCACATATTCTTATAGACCATACCTACTTCGGAAGGCTATAAGAGGTATATCAGATGGTCTAACGTGCAACTGATGGTAACCTGATCTCAAGTCAATCTTCGAAAACACCTAGGATTCTCGAATATGAGCAAAGAGATCATAAATTCTCGGCAAAGGATATCGGTTCTTGACTGTAAACTGGTTCAACTTCCAATTATCCACACAAAGTCTAAGGGTAACATCCGTCTTCTTCGCAAACAAGACAGGCGAACCCCAAGGAGAAGTACTGGGTCAGATAAAAGGCTTTTCCTACAACCCCTCCAACCACTTATTGATATTTTGTAACTCTAGCGTAGCTATACTATAAGGAGGAATGGACACTAGTGCCTCTCCTAGAACAAGCTCAATAAAAAAGTCCACCTCTCGCTCCGGAGGGAAATATGAAAAGTCCCCTAGAAAGACGTTCCTAAAACGATCCACCACAAGATGAATGTCCATTTGTGAAGTCCTTTGGACATCCAGATATAGACTAGCAATCTAGGATGTAACTCCTCCTAACCCATGATGCTCATGTCCTACTCTTCTTGCCTGAACATCCCTTTCTCCCTTATGAAGAAACGATCCGCCCTCTGGTGATGTGAAACTCACCCTATGATGATAGCAATTGAAAACAGCCTGGAGGGGAAATAACCAACCCATTCCATGAATTAAATCATAACATGTCATCTCCAAGACATAGAGGTCCCATAATAAGTCACACCCACCAACCTCCAGAGGACACTCCTTGCACTGACGTACAATAGTCGTTCTAGTTCCTAACAAATTGTCTAACATTAAGATATCAGTAGAAGAAAAGATAAGAGCCCAAGGATGTCCACAACAATAAGAAAATATAAATCTATGGGAATCCCCTGTATTGAAAAGAGAAGAAGATAAAAATGAGGCAACTAGGATCGTACCTAAAACTGTAGAGGGTCCAAGATCCTGCTCATGCTGGGTCTGCTCCACTGCAAAAGTCTGGCCTGTACCGCGACCCTGTGACCCTGCCTGGCCACACTGAGCTGATCCCTCCTGTTGTCTCTAAATTCCTGGCAATTGAATACCATGTCCACTACCTCCACCTCAGCCTGAATGTCCAGAAGAACTTCAGTTCCCTGATTGAGGAGAAACTAGTGGTGCTTCTCCTAAACAAGGAGTTATAGAAGAACCCTTGTCACCAGCTGTTGGTGAGAATATCTGACTGAAGCACTGAAGATTACCCATATTTTCTCATTATCGGCACTCCATTGGGTCTATTGGGTAATGTGGCCTCATATTACTGCTCTTCCCGCATTGGTATCACACCACATGGCTACCAGAAGATGTCTCTTGCCTCCTTGGATCTCGGCGCATAGACTCCCTGCGATGCTTCCTACTATCAGTAGGAGGGATACCAACCCCGGATGTTAGGATGCCCTTACTCAACACTCTAGAATCCATTAGATTTCACTCCATGATCAGCTCCTGGTTGAGTATAGAAGTGATGGATTTCAAACTGAAGATGTTCACTTGAGATTAGATGTTGTTCCTGAGACCATCCTTAAACTTCTTTTCCAGGAATAACTGATCACCTCATAGAATGGGCGTGAAGCACTGCAGAACTATGAAACCAGAGGAATACTACATAACATAAAGATTACCCAGCTATAGAATTATGAACTCCCAGGCTCGATCGGCCCTCAAATTCTCTGGATAGAAGTAATCGTAGAAGGCACACTGGAACTCATCCAAATCCATAACCTGCTGGCGTCCCATCTGTGAGATCAAATCCCACCATCTCTTGGGGGAATCACATAGCATGTAAGTAGAAAGCTTCACCCTCATCTCCAGAGGTGTCTCCAGTGGATCAAAGATAGAAATCATGGCTTCTAACCATGACTCTCTAGCATGAGGTCCTTCTTCCCCTGTGAATGTGGGAGGATGTTGCTGCTGGAAAGCCCACGTCAACTCTGCCATAGACGGGGCAGGATGCGGTACTACTCAGAAGGTATGCTTGAGCCTCATAAATCCCTCTCGAACTGTGCATTAGCACCTATGTCTGAAATGATGGTTGATGCCAAGACTGGAACTAATGGAGGATCTGCTAGTAGTCCATGATCAGCTATGCCCGGTGTCTGATCACTGCCCTGTAACTGGTGGACAACCAGAGGACATCTTGGTGGCATGAATCTCCATGATCAAACACACACCTGAGATCAAGATTATTAAGGAATGAAAACTATAAGTGAAATAAGGGAATAGAAGAAAGAAAGCATTCATGTTTTTTATAACATGGATACAAAACATGTATAATGCCTACACAACATGTTCTCTGAAGCCTTTACCATGGGAATTTACTTCTACCACAACTGGTCATGTAACACCCCAAACACACAGTGTGTTATCATAACACATGACATGTACATGAATTCCCTTTCCCTGCTTGAGTTATTCTACATGGGTAAGCCACACAGTTCTCCTAGAACAAGACTACACAATGTGTTAGTGCCAAACATGGCATGTGCTAGACGAAATCCATCGACCCATGTTGTTAGTGACACAACCGGTTACACGACTCACTCTACATGGAGTGTTATATATGGACACGACGTGTACTTGAAGGATTTCAACTTCCCGTGTTGTTAGTCACACGGGTGAACACAGAGATAACTATACACGGCGTGCTTATTCCAGAAACAGCATGTACAATAAGGTTTCTACCATCCCGTGTTGTTCGTTACATGGTCAGATACATGGGTTACACTACCCGGCATGTTCCATATGGACACAAAATTTATATGAAAAGGATAAATTGACCTGTTTTCTTAGTAACACGGCCACTTACATGGTCTTACAACACGACGTGTACAACAAATACACGGTGTGTTCCACCAAGACTTTATCAACCCCATGTCTCTGCCCACACATTCTGAGACACAGTTAGAGACTACACGGTGTGTACATACAGTACACGGTGTGTACTTAAGAAAACAGTTTCTTCCCAAATAGAAGAACACACGATGTGTGTCCAACATTACACGCCGTGTATTCTGGGTTTTTCCGGACAGTAAGCCTCAAAAACTACTCCAGAAGCCCAGAAAACACAGAAACAAACATTTAAAGTTCCAAATTCTGATCTGTGAGGGCCCATAATCCCCGCGAATAAAATCTTGGCATCTTATGTATGTCATAAACATGAAAAAAAGGTAATGATCAACAAAATTACAGTCCATGAGGGCCCATGACACCTCAAGAACCAATGTTTGGCATTCATTCAAACAAATCCTTACACAAACAATACCCTATCAAACAAAAAATATTTTATCAAGGCATCTATCACAATAGTCTGCATATCTAGCACAACACCTATCACAACAACATGAAATTGCTAATGCACCCTATATGGCATGACATGAATGCATGAAATGTGACTTCAAGCAAGTGCCTATATGATATATGAGATGGAACACCCTCATCTCATCGGGTTGTAACAGAAATAGAACCTCAATAACAATAAAGATAACAACATAATACATGTGAGTCACCCACGGTGAAAATCAAATCAATTGTAAAATTATAGAACCAAAAAAAAATTGCAATAAATGAGATATATTGACTTTTCCCTATACACGGGTTAGCTACTCCTGGGCACATATTTTTACCAAGTACCTATTCCTTACTATCCCTGACTATAGGACCCAAATAGTAAGTCAAAAAAAAGAATCCTCTTATACCACTTTGTAACATCCCAGTTCCAGAAGCCACTCAGAGGTGCCCCATACTGGGTTGCTCACATTCCCTCAAGTGCATTTCCCTGAATGCCATAGGCTGCCAACTAGCAGCGAGGGCCTTGGGTGTGATAGTGGGTAAACTATGCCCTCATTGGAAGAGTAACATAGTGGAAGAAAAATAGATATACAATAGCAGAATCTGTAAACATACCATAAAACAGTAAACAACGGAAGACTGAAAATAAGAAACAACTTGAGCACATATATAAATGATACATGATACATATGTCTAGGAAAATAGCCAAACAAGTCAAAATTCTGGAATAAAACTAAACCAAGTACAAAAGTAAACAGATAAACAACTCCTCAGCATCACAAGGCTCAGCATGGTCCCATGCTTTCCAGCTCCAAAGTAGTCAAGTACCTGAAGTAAAAGGGTGTTTTCCCTTATCAATACCTGCAACAATATAATCTGTTCGGGCCCAAAAGCATGACCCAAATAGGGTGTGTTACTAATCCTAGTAGGCAACCACCATAATATTTGTGCCTAGTAGTTAGTGAATATATATGGAAGGCAATAAGAAAATGAAGCAGTAAACAAGGAAGTACTCAAAAGAAAACATTCCTACAGTTTCAATGCATTCAAATTCATGTATCAAGTAAACAACTAATCAAAGAAGGTAACCCTCTGGGAGTACTCACAGACTAACCCCTATGGTTGAACCAAACAAGAAAAATTAACCCTCTGGGAAGTAAACACAATCTAACCCCTCTGGTTCAGCTTAAGCATAGAATCTCTGAGGAAACACTCACCTTTAATTCCCCCAGTAGTCTCGTATCGGTAACTATAAGGTGCTATGGGGAAGCACTTACGTCTCATTCCCATTGTGGCCCATGTCAAGGAACTAAATACAATCTGAGGAATCACTTTCTTCAATTACTCATATGGTCTTGCATCGTAACAGTAAAAATAGACACTCTGGAGAATCCCTTATGTAGATTCCCCCTACGGTATACTACACTAGGTTTACACAGCCCTGTGTAAGTCAAACAAGCATATAAATTCATAGTGGCCAAAGTAAACCACAATAACTACTTGGATAATAGTCTACAACATAACAACATGTCAGATAAATAATCACACCATCCTACAATACTAGGCATGGGAAAAAATAGCAGCCTATCAGGCAGACTAGGCCAAACAGCCAAAACAAACAACATGCATGGGAAAACACTTTCAAAGCATAGAAATTAATCCTATTCACATTAAATTAACCTATACTCAAGCATACAAGCCTAGAAGGGAAATAACAGGGCTAAAACCGTAAACATGCAATACCCCGTTCAAGGGTATTGGGCACTTTTGCACATATAACTCAAAGACTATCTACGGAAAGACACAATCCACCTACCTTGGGGTTTTAAGAGCATTATACGTGAACCTCTATCCTTGAATCTCCCAAGAACACTGTAGATCTAAAAAAATGCAAAAAACGCTCAACAAAGGATAACTCTTAAAATAGGAGGAATTAGTAAATGAAGATCTAGAAGAAAGAAGAGCTTACCATGGAAATACTAATGTAATCGACAGTGGTCGATTTGGAGAATGGATGCTCGATTGGGGGCTCAGGGAAGAAACAAGGTTGATTGGACGATCTCAGATGAACTAGGTCAAGAAGAGGGGTGTTTTGTTCATCAGACGCGACCCCGATCTGTTTAATAAAAAAAGGAAGGACATGGCGTGTACTTTTGAACTACATGGCATGTACTTTACCTTACCGAGCCCCTCTTTAGGTAGCCTCTTGGTCACCAGACACATCTAGCACCCAACTACCTGTGGTAACTGAGTACATGGAGTATACTCATAAAGTACACAACCTGTACTTAAAAAATTTCCAGAAACACCTCTTTTTCTCAAAGACACTAGAAAAAGGAAAACATGCATCGAAAGAAGATCCTGGTTCTTACATCCCATATCAACACCAAGGTCTTGAAATCCTCTACCAAACTTAATCATGCTTAGCAATTCAAAATAAGCTGTTCATTTCACAACAATTAAATTATAACAATTTTGGAACCACCGACCAAAATTCCCCAAATGAGGAGTGGCCTCTATCCCAGCCTCAATCAAGAATAATAGGATAAAGGAATACCGAATTACATACCACAATGCATATGATCATTACAATATAATTAAACAAGGGTCTCGCTCAATACTCGATGTCGTTCTAAAAAGAGGAAACCCCCAAATGACCATAAAAACATGAAAGAAGGTATGCACCACCTACTTGAGACTTGTAGACGTAGCCACATCCAATATAGAGCTCCAATTCAAAGTTATAGATCTAAATTTACATCAAACCTCGGCAATTCTTCTCATATGGGAACTACGATGTGTGAGGTAAAGAAGTAAGAATGAAAGAGTGTGTGCTGGTTTAGCCTTCCCGATATGATCCCGTAGTCACCAATAGATTGAATAACAGACGTCAGATGATGATTCTAGGGTAAGGTATTTTCTTAAGGATTTTAGAAAGAAGCTATTATGAAATTGGGGAAGAAGAAAACGTCTTCTGAAATTACACGCGATTCCTTCCTGTATAAATGAATAAAAATAAAAGTACACGACGTGTATGAAGCACTACACAACATGTAGTATCTTTGTTCGTACTCCAACTTAAGTGGAGGTATCCACACGGCTTGGACGCGCCACACAGGTAAAAAACTGGCTAAGATTCAGATGGTACATAGAAGGAAGATACATGACATGTCTTGTAACACTACACACTGTGCAGTGTAAAATTCTTACATGGTCACCATATGACATATACTTAGTCAACACACGGATAATACACACCTAACACACACAGAGAGTGTAATTTGGAGTACACGGCATGTAATCTATAAATTTCTAGAACATCCCATATTTTTTTTTGTCTTCTTAGAAACAAGTCAAAAATTCAAACAGGCTCAAGATTTTGACCCATTTCAAAAACCAAAGTTCTTACAATTTTCAAATGAAAAATTCATGATTACCAAGAGCAAGATAAAATTTAGAGAATTAAACTTATTTATGGTGTAGAATATAAAACCCCAAGATTTTAAAATATGAAAATCATATATGATAGTGTGTGTAAACAAAATACCAAGAATTGAATGGAATATAACAGCCTAGTAAATTATAATATATTTTCTTTTAAAATATATTTAATCTATTTGATAGCTTTAAAGGCATAAAACACCATGTTTTAAAGAAACATAATACTCTTCTAAAATATTATTATTAAAACATAACCATTGTAAAATAACACTTAAATTGGAAGGAATAAATAGTAATAACTAAATTATGAAAATGATATAGTTTACACTATATAAGAAAAATAAAATGGATATCTATTAGAGATAAAATAAGAAAAATTTTAATGAAAAAGAAGTTTTTTCATAAAAAATCATTTTTTATAGAAGGTGAAGTAGTCACACTTTTGACATATAATTTATAATTAAGTATTTAAAAATTTAATAAAATATATTTGAAAAAATAAACTTTATTTTTGAAATATTCATTTCCAAATTATCTTAAGTTGTATTATTTTAATATTTATAATTTGTTTTTATTATTTGATGAACATTGAAAAATACAAAATTTTATCTAAAAACATCCCTTTTAATTAAATTATTTATAAAGATAAATTATATTTTAATTTTTTTAAAATTTAAATTAGTTATATTTTATATATATATTAATTAATTTAGGTTATTGGAATAATTTTCATATTTAATTTTTATATAAAAACTTTTTAAACTTTTGAAAATTTTCTCATTGAAAAGAAGCTTTATCATCACATCTACAAGATTACTTTTAAATTAAAATTTTTCACTAGTGTTAATGGAATTTGGAAAAGTGGATTAATTATTTGGAATAATGATACTTTATATTATCTTATAAGTTCATCTTAATTTTTCACCATAATTAATTTAAAAAATAGTAAAATTTATTTACCATGATTATGGAAAAAAATCATTTACCAGGGTGTCAAACTAAAATAATAGTGGTTAAAATGACCTAATACGTGTTTGAAATCTATTTCACAGTCATATTTCAAACTTAAAATATTTATTTCTATTTAGCAATACAGTTTGGACCCTTTTAGATTATGAAAAACATGAGTACATATTTTTATTTTAAAAAATTACAAGAGTGCCACTCACCTCACTTAAAATAGGCCACCCCTATACTATCTTCCTCACACAATCACACCATTTTTAGAAAATAAATATCTAAATAATTTCTCTAATTCAATCCCACAATACTATAATCCTATAATTTTTTATAAATCTTTTCTAGGAATACTTTTGGTATAATCCTAAAGCGGTGGTCCGAGAAGAGAAAAAATTTCTAACTATGTATTTTTATTTTGTTTATTCTTTCACCTCCTAAAAATCTTATTATTTTATGATTATATAATAAAAAACTAATCTCCAATATACATAGATTTTATTATATTATGGTCATAACCTATATTTATATCATCGTCCCTAAAATGTTAAATGAAAACATCATATGTGTGTATGACAGGCTATCGCCTCACAAATCGATGTGAAATATTTTCCATTAGCACCACTCACGGTTTAAATTGATGATGGATATAAATGTATATAAGATAATTATAAAATAATTATACATTTTTATTCACTATATAATATATATATTTTTACATTCCACTCCATACGGGATTGGATTAAATATTTCATGTGTATGACAGACTAATGCCTTGGGAAGCGATGTGATTCGTCTTTCACTAACACTTTACATGGAAGGTCCTAAGGATAAATAAATTAATAAATGACTTATAAATAAATAAATTATGATATTAATGATATATTTACCATTATTAAAATATAATATATCATTTTATTCCTTACCATTCCCCCACTAAAATATGATAATGTCGTTCATGTGCTTGTGGACTACCGCCTTTAAAAAATGATGTGACTCTCTTTTCATCACCACAAAAGATATATGGCATATATAAGTATATTTAAACAAATAATATGGTATTTATGATATTATTATAATTTTTTTAATATAAAATATTTTCAAACATATTTCCATAATGATCATAGAAAAATGGAAATGTTAGTCATACATACGTACGACCTACCGTCTCTATGATCACAACGTTCTTGATTTCCCATAACCATATTTCATTATTGGTATTAAAAATATAATATATGTATAAATATTATACATTAATCATTATTATTATTAGGTATATGTTTAAATAATGTGCTCTATGACCATTTTCATCATACAAATTTTATTTTTGACACATAAGCCAAATATCATCAAAACATTGGATGTAAACTTAAATTATTATGTAATACTATATAAAATGGTACTAAGTTAAATAAATGGAATTATAAAAATTATTTTTTTTAAGAAATTAATTAATTAAAATCTGTTTATTATTTAAGAAGATAATGAACGTACATGATGAATAAGTCTCAAGGTAAGGGTTTCTCGTCAAACTTTTAATTTCATGAGACATATGTCATATCACCACATATTAAATTTTTGTGGTGTATATACATACCTTTTTTTAATTTATATCATGAATTAATTTATCTTCATAGTATTAAATGTTTTATTCAAATTTATTTCTTTCATCGGACTTACATTATAAAATTTATCAAAAACTGTATTTCACAATCTCACCATTATCTAGGATTATGTTTCTATAAGTCAACCAAGAAGAAATTATTTGATATTTATTTAATAAAATCAATAAATTCTATCCTCATTTAGTTATTAATGATATTTTTCAATTAATAGTACCATTTTTTCTAATATTTAGAACTTAAAATGATTATGGATTTTCTATGGAAATTTGACTTGATTTCTCTCTTATGTGGGAAACACTTTTTCTTCAAAAATAATGATTTCTAAAAACGTTTTCATAAAATATATTAACATTCGATAAATTATATATTAAAAAAACTAATCATCTTTGACTTTTACACAACTATTTGAAAGTAATCTTCCCTTCTTTCCCAGCAAGGAATTTTTCTAACCATTTTACGTTACAAAAGGAATGTTGTTTTTATCTTTTATGTAATGTATGGAATTACTCTACTTCGTGAACATAATTTCATTGAATATTACATTTCGTGATTACAAGTATATTTTCAAGGAAATTTTTTTTCTAACATTCTTGAAATTATATTTTTCTAAAATTAATTCTCAAAGAAAATGATTATGACAATAATTTATGAATTTTCTATTTTTAAAATAAAACTTATGATTTTCAAAAAATGGTTATTCTACTAAAGGAATGTTTCAAGTGATCATTCAAAATAATTTTCCATCTAAGAAGAAAAAATTTTATGTTTCTTATTAGTTAATTGGGATATACTCCAATGATACCATCCTTATTATCCATCTGAGTTATTTAAGATCAGTTTCATTAGAGATATACTATATTAATACCTTTTAATTTCGTCTAGTTGCTTTATGATTATATTTATTTATTAGGGAAAGTATTTATATTTCATATATTTTTTAAATATGAACATTATATACTTTACATATCACCCCTTTTTCATAACGATTGTATTGAACCTAGTATGTGATGGGAGGGGCCCGCTATAGCCCCATGATGCATTGATAGGTCTTATGCGACAAACTATATTGGATTTTGGATGAGGACTTACCCATCTATATTGATTTATTGGCACAAGGCATTAATGGAATTATATGTCTTGGTATAAGGCCAAGAAGGTAGGTTTTATATTTCTATTGTTTTGCATTCAACCATTATGAATTCAGTTTTTGTCATTCCATGTGATTATTCAATTAGTTAGAATATACATGGTTAAGTTACATTATCCTGTGATTATTTATATGGAAGAATTTGATCATCATTTATTCATGTCATATTATTCTCAAGTTATTGATCAAATGGCATATGTTTTAGTTATTTACCATGCCATATTGATTGCGCATATTTTTTCATAGAATCTGCAATATGCATATGCTTACTCACCATTTGAGCTCATACATTTCATATGTTTTATTTCTCCCAGGATATGATGATGTTTTTTGTGATTGATATATAGGGATATATATGGGGAATAATGTAATTCTAAAATAAAATTATTTGTGTATTTTTTTTCTTGAAAATTTAATTTGAATTTCAATTATATATCTAGTTCAACAAGAAAACGAATCTCTTTGGTCCTTTGGGAGGTGATTCCTTGTATCTTTTTCCAATTTAATAATTTATAAACTAGATCTCGACTATGGGTTAAGGGGTTCTACAATAATATCATAAAAGTTACAATATAAAATAAAAACACAATAAACAACAACATTGTAGTCCTAATTAATTAAATAACCATTTATAATTTATTTATAAAAATAATAAACAATTTATTTTTTATTTTTTATTTATTTGGAACCTATTATCTAAAAAAAATTATTTTTAACTATTTTCAAAAACAATTTTACCTTTTTGAAAACCTTTTTTTCATCCACATGCATTCATGACCTTGTCTAAGAAACATACATGCCGAAATGGATCCCTAAAATCACACACTCTTTTTACACCATGCTATGTGTTAAATAATAAATAACAATCTCACAACACTATATAATTATGGTACCAATATATCAATCATATTAGTGAAATGAAATGAATATAAATATCATTCCTTGTATCATGATATTACCCTATACATGGGTTTACTATTCCTCATAATAAGGTTCATCCAAACATTATATAACATATTACCTTTATCTAGTAGTAAAAAATATTAAGAAAATTAAAAGCATTTATCTGGTACAATTTTATATTGCGTTTGATAAAATTACCATAACAGAATCATAGTCGATGCACAATAAGTCCTCTAGAATTCATCCCCATATCCCAAAGTCTTTCGACTAGCGATGAAAGTCAATAACCAATGTGGGATACAATACTCTCAGTACCATACATAAAATAAAATATAAATAATAGTAATATTATATAACATCAGGGAAAATGTTTATAATTACATATTTGATCCACCCATAAAAATATATAAACATCAACACAAAATAATAATAATGAAATCCATATTGTAAACACATTCATATAATAAGGATCACCCACTAGGTTGGTCAATAAAAATATAAACTAAAAAAATATGATAGACTCAACTATAAATCTTTGGTTACTACATGGACCAATATCCTTACATCGGTCGATCTACGTCAACTTAATTCACTGATACAACCTATCACCTAATATTTAAATAGATGTTTTTCACTTACACTGAGTTTCCAGTGTAGAGAGTGAGCATATAACTTAATAGTATCTCAAAAATAGCCCCACATATATGCCATCATATATAGTTTATGTGTATATAAAAAATAAATCAAAAAATAATATATAATAATAAAGTAATCACATCAGGTCATCATGTTCTAACTAGGAAAACACAACTACTGACCACACCTATTTCAAATAATTCCTATGGAAATTATATTAGATATTGAAACCCATACCTACACCCCATTGATCATGGAAGCATCCTACAATAGAATCCAATCCACTGCCCTCTCACTTAGGGTTAGGACTCATACTATATCCTAATCTTCTATCTAGTATCATAATACCACCCATTAAACTGTGGTGTGGTCCAATGTCTAATAGTGTACCATATATCATATCATCATCATATATGTCAGGATGGAATATCACACCGTTCCACATATCACATCCCATACCACCACCCTCTCACTTAGGTTGAGGTCTCGTACCACATCAAAAATCACATCTTATTCTATCACCCCCACACTCAGTGTGAGGTCTGATACCACATTACATAACACATACCACACCACAAACCTCTAACTCCAGGTTATGTCTCATACCCTATATCATATCACATCTCTTACCACTACCCACACACATAGTATAAGGTTTCATGCTTCTTATCCTATCCCATATCATCATTGTGGTACAACATGTGGTAGGCATATCTCGTATCTTATCAATTCTTTATCCACAAAAAATTACTACATAACTCTCCTTTAGAGGGTAACCCATATATCTCAACTTCACTATCAAAACCAAAAATTGTGGTCCTCTTTTGGCCTATGGTAAATTGATTGTAACACCCCAATCCATCCACCAATAAAACAAGGGCTAGTGGCCAGTGCTAGGTCGGAATATCTCACACATGGGAGGCCCTAGACTAAATACTTGTACACAGGAAAATATCCAAAATCATATTCAAAGATAAAAGGTAGAAGAGTACATCTTATACCATAATTCTTATATAACATATATTCTATAGTAGGGTATGGAAAATGTACTGGGAAGCATAATTTTCCAAATAAAAGCCCACCCTAACGACTGTAAAAAGAGTCTAACTAGCTCTGAAGAAGGGGTCATCTATCTAATTCAGCACCAGGTATAACTACAATTTGTCTTTCCCAAACTATTGTTTTGTATCCTAGTCCTCCATAGACTCCATAAAAAATCATATTATTTTTATAATACATGACATGTGTAGGAAAATCCCATGTAGTGATGATTATACCAATACCCAGTAGGACGCCCTAAAATCACCAAACATAAATCATCAAGAGAGAAGTAATCTCATCATAATGTGTGTCTTTCAGGATATGAAACATATAAATAATAATAACAAAAACATAGATATACTCATAATGGACTTAAAGTGACATAGAGTTCTCAAATATACTTTCATCCACAGGATGCTACCTGAGGATTCAATGTAACACTCATATATGGGATCTTAATCCACATTCTATGATTTCACTAATTTTTATCATATGATAGATCATTATCAATGGGAGTCTCTAATAAATTACTCAATAGATCTTAAAATATCTATATACATAGATAGGGGATCAAAACTAAGGAGCATGGGGGATATGAAAATCCTTACTATAATAACCTTCTAATACTCAAAGGATATTGATACATTGATAGGGGATCATACCTAAAGCTCATGAGGGGCACTAAAAACCAATCTGTAATAACATGATATTTAAGGGATTGCATTTCTTCATAATTTGGCCCCAACAATTCCACAAACCCCACATAGGGGAGATGATACTATAGGGGGTCCCACCTCATGCCTCTTTGTGTGATCTATAAAGGCTCTATCCAAGAATAAGATACATAAGGGATCACAATCCAATTTGGAGGATGTAATTCCACATTTTACCCTCATAGGAATGGACCAAGGGAATACACTCAACTGATAATAATCCAAACTAAAGATATGGTGGGCCTCATCCTTCCCTATAACAAATACACAATGTGTTCTAGTTTGTACACTATGTGTCTTTCCTACACCAAGTATTCCAAAGTATTTTCATCTTATAGAACATATACTTCTTAGAATACATGATTTCATCATTTTGGATACATGACATGTATAGTTCAGGTTCAAAACCAATGTACCTATAGCATGTGCCTCTGTACATATGGCTATTCCACTACAGTTCGGGTTATGACCATGAACTACATTCGTGCCCATATACCTGGTCATGATTGAGTGCCAGTCCATGTCCGTCCACTTTGGTTGTGCCTATGTTCCAAGTCTTGTTGGTTCCCATGTCCACCTATGTTACACACTGAGCCTCCAGTCTCGTGTCACATGTTGTGTGATAGGTGGAACATGGAGTGTGATATGTTTCTCTAAATGGAAACCCTAGTTCCACCAAAGGGGGACTACATGATATGTCACTGCGAGACTACATGCAATGTAGTCAGTAATTTTATAAAACCTCCAAACTATTATATCTATGATTACCATTTCCCAGACACCATCATATCAACCGCCACTTATCCCTAAAATCACAGATCTGGGGCTATCCAACCATGCCTTTTCCATTGTCCTTATTCTAACCATCTGATCCACTTGGGAATCAGCTCGAGTCGCAAATTTTCATACCTCATACTCAAAAATATAACTGGATATATTTGAATATTATACTAATAAACTTTCTGTCATCTACCATTTCTATCACACCTCAATCACTCCATCGATCATGAACTTGAACCCATGGGGACAATCTATTGTGCTAAAGATCAATCACGCAATGATCTTCCTTATCACAAACCAAATATGGTCACCTTTAAATCCAGCACAAAACCTGGCCTGTGAAAAGTCCCTAAGTACGTTATTTATCCCCAAGGGCTGGCACAAGTTCCAAGGCATCAATGATTTGGGTTTGGGAATGATTTATATGAATATAAAAGCATAAAAAAATATAAACAATCAACAATATGAATATAAAATTTTCATGCCAAACAAGTCTTAACATAAAAAATATCTAAATACATGGTTTTAAATAAATCACAAGGGGTCTTAACATAAATAAAAATAGTACAAAATCAGCCACAAAGTCTCTACATGACAAGGGGTCATCTCCCCTGAGCTGTATGCACAACACTACCCCATATGAGGGGACTAACAACCCGAACCACCTTCACCCGAATCCTTTCCTTTACCTGTGTCAAACATGACCAAGTATAATTACACCAAGGGGTGTAAGTAGGGTGTGATCATAATACCAATATTATACCACACAATGATTCTAAAGAGTATGTAATACAAGGTAAAAAATCATGCAGTTTTAATATTTAAGAAAAAACGGCGATAAATTCCAAGAAATGCATCTTTCAATCGATAATAGTTTTCAAAATAAAACATTCATAATGATAAAAAAATTAAAAAAGACATGTTAGCTACTATAATGTACATCCAAACACACCCAAATACAAGGGTAAATACAAATAATCTAATTATCACCAAATTGAGAACACCTTTAGGCACTAGGTAGTCTTGGGCCCCATGTACCTCATACCTCAATGTAAAGTAACCATAGAATAATTCATTATCATGCACGATCCACTAGTAGGGAGAATACCCCTAAAATTTTGGTCCCCAATAATCATTAATATAGTTTAGTTAGAGTTTCCATTATCCAAAATGCTTAGTGAAACAGGGACAAAACCCATTCGGATCACTAGTCGTACTAGTACATATCCACCCACCTAGGTACCCAGGCTTCCCATTTGTGATCAAACAATTTTGGCATACTACATACATATATTTTTATATTAAAAAAACACTACTAGTAATAATAAAACAATAAAATAGTTATAAACACTTTATACCACTTAAAACACACAACAAAACATTCTGATTTTCAATAAAACAACTTCTCAAAATTTAACATTTTTTGGCACCCAAAACTCCTTGAAATCCTACTTTTCACACCATTTTCACACTTACAAGTCACAAAAATAGAAATTTTAGCCCGATAACCTTAAATGAAACCATAAATTCAGTTATGGGGAAGCCCCATATGAACCATGAAGTTATATCATTTTAAACCTCCATTTTCACACAAACATGGCACTTAAAGTTCAAATACTTCATGAAAACCATTTATTTTTTTTCAAAGAAACAACCAAAGGAGATAAACATTAACAAAATTATTTTCAAACCTAATACATTTAAATAAAATCTACAAAGTTTCCATAGGGCATCCCCAAATGAACAAATAAAATATTTCTTTGAAAAACCCTCAATTTCACATAAAAATGGAACTTATACATCATTTTCTTTACAAATACCAATAAAACAAATTTTATCACCAATAATAAAATGATATAAATATAATAAAATCATAAACACATCTTGATAAGTCACAAGTATTGCATACAAAATGGAATCATATACCTTTTTTGTCGAAACCCTTAAATCTTGGTGTGAAACTTCAACCGCACGACCACCGCACCAGAAGGAATTGAAAACAATACAAAAACCTAAAAATTAGTTCAAGAACCTCAAAACAAAACCCTATGTACGAAATCTTATATTCTGGACTAGAAGAAATTTTAAAAAAAGGTGGAAGAAAACCTAATGAATAGAGAGAAATCAAAGAAAAAACTACTTACTTGAAGAGAACTTGGAGTTTCCCCACCAAAAATCCCATCAAATATGGGTTCCATGGGATATTGAAGGAGCTTGAAGGATTATCATGGATTTTGGAGTTGAATGGGGGAAGAATGGGGAGGATTAAATTTTATTTAATAGGTTAAATTGGTAATTCAAATTTTTTTTAATGATCCGGACAGGGTTTCTCGGTTCAGTAAACCATACGGCCAAACCGTGCGGGCTGTTCGGTCTACCCAAAATGTGATTTGTTTCCTCCAATTAAAAGGGGTTCCAAGGGTAAAACCTATGGGGAAAGATAGTCCATGTTTAGGGGAGAAAATCCCCAAAACAAAGAACTCAATTCACCCCAAAACTCATCCAACTCATGGGTACAAACAACCTCAACAACTTACCCCACAAGTGGTGCCACTAAGAGTGTCACAAACCAACTCCAAAACACCACAAACTAATACCATAATTTTGAAAGAAGAGGATTCCAAGTATCATTAAGTACCACAAATACCATGTTCATAGATCAAGAACCCATGAGACACCAAAATTTCAAACCCAAAACACATGGAAACCAAGAGAAAGATAAGAACCAAAATAGGATTTGAATCAATGAATGGAATTGAAAATATAGGTGTGATAATTTTACCCACCATAAAGCCTCCACCCCCAAAAATCCACAACAAGGAAAAAAGAAAAATCCAAAACCAACTGATAAACCAAAATGGACTCCCTTACCAAATTTAATCTACCCCTGAAAGGCCAAAACACCTCCAGTGATTATTTAAGGAAGGAATATTCTCACACACCAAATCTTATACCTCTTTCCTAAACTGATCAAGAACATTCAGATTTCATCCCAAATTAAAACTCTTAAAAAAACTATTTGAAAAAGAATCAATATAATTATCCAAACAAGAAAAAACATTGAATAGGTTTAAACATGCCTTACTTTAACTAAACCATTGGGCGCTCTCCAATCCCAATGTTTACCCAAGGAAGATGTTGGTAGTTAGATAGATCTGAATGAGACAACCTACTGCCAAGAAAAGACCAAGGAAAAAGTTGAATTTCTAATGTGGGGAAGAAAAAATGGGCTCCCCACTATAAGGGACAAATTAAATGTTTTTTTGAGACTGAGTTGGGGCACTAACAGGGGGAGGCCCGAACAAACACCCAAGTAAAAGGGGTATACTTCCATCATAATTTTTCAAAAGAACTTACATGAGACTCATAGTGGGTCTCCCCACTATAAAAACCAACCATCTTAACTGACCATCACGAGCCAGCATGAAAAGTCCTCAGAATTTAAAGAGTTGGCATGACCGCACAGTTAGTCTGTATGGTTTAAGAAACTGTGTGATAACCTTGAAAATCATTCTTTCCAAAGGGGAGACATCGCACAGTTACATGGGCCAAGGCACATGAACATGCGGTAGATTCGTCTTATTGCATATTTTCCTAGGTTTGTGCATGGTTCATACTAACCATGCGCAAAATGTGATCTTCAATATGCTTTTCATAATTTCATCCTTTACTCTAAAAATTGAAAGGAAAAACAAGGGAATAACATGAACTCTGGCTTTAACAAGGGAACAAGGTACTCCCACCTCTTTCAACCGAACGAGAACAAATGGAGCAAGACGAAGACACCAAAGGTTTAAACTATCCCTGTCTTTTATAGTGAGGATATTCCTTTGTCCAATGGTTTGAACAACTATGTGATTTCCCCTAACTATATGCTAGCTTCTCTCTGGGACCTATGGCTGGAACTCAAAGGATTGAAGCATCTTTGGCCTCGTAGTTAGGATTTGGAAAACCCCTGAATAGAACTTCTTCTTCTAGTGACACAAACAAATACATTTTGATCTTAGATGGCCTTAATGAGACATGACACACTTCAAACCCACTTTACCCCAACCCATTGTTTTACCAACTCAAGGGATTATAGGATTCACACACGTCACCCCTTGTTTCATTGGATAGGAAAAAATAGAATTAAAGGACACATAAAAACACCTTCCTCTAGAACATAGGATTTGAGAATTCCCTAAAAGGACACACACATCAAACAAAATAGATACTCTCACAATATTTCACAACCTTCACCCTTACATTAAATCAAATACATGACATCTCAAGGTGTCACTGAACATGACCATTGAGGCTAATAAAAAAACATTAGGAGAGGTACCTTAAGCCGAGTCCCAAACTGCACACGATTCCAACAAGTGGCCAAAACAACCACGCATGGACACATATTCCACATTGGTGGCCTAACATGAACCCTTGCTTTGATGAGATTGACGAAAGACCCAATGGCCCTTTAATACATAATTCTACACTGACAACCCTAAACTGCATTAACCTTCAATGACTCCGAAAACATAAGAAACTAAGGTCTATTTTAACCTCCCAAAACAACTCTCCCTCTACAAGGGGATTCACATAACCGAAAAATAATAGGGCTAAACTCAATCTCCAAATCTCAAGAAGAAAGTCCTTATGCTGATCAACTAGAGGATTTTACAACAATGAAACAATCTGGGTTGCACATGAGTTGCGCACTAACATTTAATGGGGGTGTACCTTGTCCAACAAGAGAACCCAATGACCCAACCAAGATGGTCCATTGGTCAAGACATACCACAACCCAGAACCGAACACATGAGGGGACCCACCACATCGGCATCCCAGACTTTTCCTCAAAAGAGACCACTAACCAACGATTCATTCCAACTTATTGACGAAAAACAACCCAAAACATCATTTAAACAAGAGGGGTTCTTGAAATCAAAACATCCCATAATAAAAACCCCGAAATCACATAAGCTACACCTCCCAACCAAAAATTATCAAACACAACACTTTCCTTCAAAAGCATTCTAAAAAACAATGTTGGCATGTTGTGCATTTACCAATGGTATCTTGTGTGCCTCACACATGCATTTTCACATGCCACATCAGGTACCCACCTCATATCCATCCTGACACTCATCTAGTCATTCCATTAACCATACATATTCCCATATAAACCCATGCATGTGGTCACCCTTGATAACACCAAAGATGAAAACCAATCCTTTCTTCTTCGCAAAATCAAAACTTTTTTAACCACACTTTATCTTTCTCAAAACCACTAACCATAAAATCAAAACCCAATTTAAATATTACAAACCAATTTAGAAAAGATCACATAATTCAATAAAAACTTACTTTCATGCCTGGCACAACATTTTCAAAACATTTCAACTCATTTCAAAATACTACTAATTTCATGAAAAACACAATTTCTTAAATCTCCATTTAATTATGAACTCAACTCTTCTAATTTAAAAACTAGGTTCTAAAATTTCAAAAAACATTTCAAGTTCCTAGTAGTTAACAAATAAAAATCCATCTTTAACCCCTCACACATTAATTCTATGACACATAATTCAATTCAAAACACTTTTCCATGGTTTAGAAAATTCTATTGGAAACACAATTTCAAAACCCCTTTTAACATAATTCATACTTTCAAAAGATGTGTAAACACATAATTTACCCTTTAAAAATAATTCTAAAATTTCATTTTTATACATTCAGAAATAAAACCATTTTTACTATACTGGAAAATCATTTCACAAAATTTCACACTCCTTAAAATCAATTCATATTTAAAAGCAAGTTTACAAGATTCCAAAACAAAGTGACACAAGATAATTTGAGAGGAAACTAGTTTCAGTGGGTGACTTGGACATATGGTTGGAGGCCATATTCCAACCACTTCACTATCATAGAGAGTGTTCTAGGGAAATATCACCATCACCACATGGCTTTTCAGGCCCTGCGAGCTCACTAAGACCATTATCCCAACTCTCTTTTCATTTCCCCTAATCATCATCAAACCAAGAAAACCAAAGGACTCAAATAAATCCTAACTTACCCTGGAAAATTTAATCCCATAATGAGGTGGGCTGTCTAGTCACATTACCCATAATCGTAAATTCAAGTCCCAATAATCCTAACCCTGATCTATCCCGACTATTTCCCAAATAACATGATCGAAAGAGTGAACATCCTTGGATACCATTTTTTCACGAACCAAATCTGGTTGCCATAAAATCTAGCACCAAACCATGCCCGTGACAAGGCCCAAAGGGAGTTCCCTATACCCATGGTATGGAACATGTGTCCGAGTATCACTGATTTTGGTTTGGGAACTATTACCCAACAATGAAAGCATAAAACATTAAAAACAATCGACAATATGAATATGAAATTTTCATGACAAACAAGTCTTAACAGAAACTAGATATGAATACATGGTTTTAAATAAATAACAAGGGTTCAAAAAATAAATAAAAATAGCATAAAATCATCCACAAAGACTCCACATAACATGGGGGTCATCACCCCCAAGCCGTCTTTACAACACCGCACCATAGGAGAAGACTAACAACTCAGACCACCTTCACCCGAATCCTTTACTTTACCTATGTCAAACATGACCAAGTCTAATTACACACAAGGGGTGTAATTACTGTGTCAGAATAATCCCAATAGGATCCCACCAAAATATTCCAAATAGTATGAAATACAAGGTGAAAAATCATGCAGTTTTAATATGTAATGAAAAAGTGGCAATAAATTCCAAGAAATGCATCTTTTAATAAAAAATATTTTTCAAAATAAAACATTCATAATAATAACACATTTTAATGAAAAATTTTATCTACTGTAATTTACATCCATCCCCACCCAAATACATGGGTAAATACCACAAATCCAATGAGCACTAAAACCAGGAACGCTCCTAGGCACTAGGTAGTCTCAGGCCCCATGTACCTCGTACCTCAGTAACAAGTTACCATAGAAAAATCCATTCAAAAACACAATACACTAGTAGGGAGCATACCCATAACCTAGTGGTCCCCAATCATCATCAGTATAGTTTATGTATAGTTTTCGTTATCCCTAATTCTAAGTGGAACTTGTACAAAACCCATCTGAATCACTAGCTGTACTAGTACATATCCACCCACCAAGGTACTCGGGCTCCCCCCTTTGTGCTCACAAAATTTCAATATACTACATAAATATATTTTCATATAAAAACAGAACTACTAGTCATAAACAAACAATACAGTATCTATAAAAACTTTATACCACTTACAACACACAACAAAACATTTTAATTTTAAATAAAACAACTTCTCCAAATCTCACATTGTTTTGCACCCAAAACTCCATAAAATCCCACTTTTCACACCATGCGCACACTTACAAGTCACGAAAACATATACGGAATCCCAATAATATTCAATTAAACCAAAAATTCAGTTATAGGGTATCCCCATATGAACTAAGAAGTTATAACTTTTTAAAACCTCCATTTTCACACAAAAATGACACTTAATGTTCAAATACATCACAAAAACCATTTAAAAAATTTTTTCAACTAAAAAAAGGAGATAAACATTCACAAAATGGTTTTCAGCCCTAATAAATTTCAACAAAATAACTAAGTAGCCATAGGGCTGCCCCAAATGAACCAATAATATTTTTCTATGAAAATCCCCCCAATTTCACATAAAAATGGCTCATAAAATTCATTTTCATTACAAATACCACTAAAAACAATTTTAGTACCAATAATATCATGATATAAACATTTAAATATCATAAAAAAACATGCTATGTCACAGGGATTGCATAAAAAATAAAATCACCAACCTTTTTTGTCGAAACCCTTAAATCTCGGTGCGAAACTTCAACCGCACCACCGCTGCACCACAAGGAATTGAAAACCAACATGAAACCTCAAGATTAGATGAATAAACTCAAAGAAAAAAACTAAGTACGAAACCCTAGTTTCTGGAAAAGAGTACCTTAAAAAAGTGGAAGAAAACCTAAAGAATAGAGATAAATCAAAGATCGAAGCACTTACTTGAAGAGAACTTAGAGTTTACCCAAGAAAACCCCCCGTCAAAGATGGGTTCCATGGGAGCTTGATGGAGCTTGGAGGCCTCCCATGGCTTCTATGGTTGAATGGAGGATAAATGGGGTGGATTTGGATTTATTCCAAAAGGTAATATTAGTAATTAAAAATTGTTTTTAATTAGATGTACAGGGCTGCATGGTTTGGCCGCACTGTTTAGTAAACCGTGCGGCCTGTTCTTGCTACCCAAAAAGTGATGTTTTTACTCCAATTACAATGCGGTACAAGATTGAAACCTAGGGGGAAACATATTCCAAATATAAGGGAGTAAAATTTCCAAAACAAATCACTCCTTTTACCCCAAAACTCTTTTAACTCATGGGTACAAACCAGCTCAACAACTTAGCACACAAGTGGTGCCACTAAGAGTCTCACAAAACCTACTCCAAAACACCAAAACCTAATACCATACTTTTGAAAAACGAGGAGGACAATTATCATAAAATACCCCCAAGAACATTTTCATAGATGAAGAACATATAAGACACCATTATTTTGAACTCTGAACACCTGGAAACCAAGAGAAAGCTATAAACCAACAAAGGATTTGAATCAAAGCGTGGAATTGAAAATTCGGTTGTGAAATTCCACTAACTATTGGTCAAACCACTAGAAAATTAAATAATGATAATAAATGTGTGAATAATAGAGGAATAAATTCCCAAATCACAAAATATAAATGAACCTCATATGATTTTCAGGATAACCTCAATTTTATTTATTTTAGAATGAAAAAAAATATAATCGAATAATATAAATTCCCCAAAATCACTGGAAGAGAACCTTGAATTTCTAAAAATTAAGGAACTATGAATAAATATATTGGTGGAAGTGATTCTCATTCGTCACAAGATTATTAAATGGGGTAATAAACTAATAGAATAAAACACCCTACATCAAGTTTGGATTAATTTTTGATGAATAATGGATTTTCGTTTTCATCATTGGATAGATCCATGAACTCTTTTTCCATTGTTGATCCTTATAGTACTCTAATAATTGATTCAAAATCCCAACATCTGCTGACACTCCTCTGATATATCCACTCTTAATCAGTGGGTTATGTATATAACCGTAGGGATTTTTCATAGCATCGCATTTATAATGATAGAATCAGGTTTCTACATTAAAATAAAAAATCAACTAATTAATTTATTAGTTTTATTATTCACACATAATACTGAACATAAACAAAACACCCAATGCCAACTAATGTTATGTCATGCCTAGGGTAAGACCCACATTGTGGATTCAATGAGGGTCTCAGTTTTCCCATCCATGTACCCATTCATGATTTATTCTTTTATTTTCGAAAAACTCTGTGTGAGGGATATAATATATGTAATATTTTTATTATATCAACATTGAGGATCACTGGGCCTAAAAATATCACACCGTTCAAGTTTCATGATGTGAAAATATTGCATGATATATTCCAAAGTCATACTAGGAACAAAAAATAGTTGTTACACTCACAATACCAAACTGGCCCCATCAACCACTACCATTACCCAAATTGTATCCCTATGGTACTCATGATCATGAAAGGCTCTTATACCATGTCAAGTCCTAGGTCTATCCCTTAGGTTGTACATTTCTATAAGGAATAGTAATCCTCTCACATAGGCCCTCACAATACCCCATAAGACCTATTTGAAACAAATAAAAATATTAACTTATTGCCCTAACACATTTATAGTACCCAGTCATGCCTTGAGCAGTCTCACTGAATACTCAATACACTTTCCAACACTACGTGTTCACTAAGATCATGTGAAGACTAACCAAAACCTTCATAGTCTACCTCTAATAATACCATTTTTTTAATACTATCCCAAACTAAAAAGGCTCCCTGGAATCATTCCATACCCATACGATGTTTTATCTTATCTCCTCATGATACCCATGTCAAAGTAATCCCATTTCCCCTCTTTAAATTCATTACAATCCTTTAGGGATTTAATAACATATTCAATGATCCAAAAACATGGATATCATAGGACCAATGGCTTACTATACATCCTTAAACCCATTCCTAACATTCCTTTACTCTAACTCAAGGAATCTCATGGTTTTAATTCTATTATCATAACATTTACCTTTAAATTTCCATGTTCTAAGGTAATGAAGAACTTTTATCCATGTGAATCAACTTGAAATATCTTATCTCACTCATTATATATCACTCTAGGATATCTACTATTCATTCCATAAGTCAATATCAATTCTGGGTACTTTAAAACTCTAAACATCAAGACCCTTTATATATGGACATCGGATGTCACTTGATCCTCTAATCCATATGTGACACACTCGAGTAACTATTAAAAGTATTAACATAATCCTATAAAACCATTTTGGACAACCTTGTTCCTATACATGTAATCATAAACTAAAATACAAGGCACACACATCCATGATTATTCATATTCCCATATCGTTATGTATTGAAGGGATTGACCACCTCAATAATGGATTTAAATTCTGACAACATACTCATAAAACCTTAATCCATGCATAAACTATGAGTATCCTTGCTACTGAGACACTATCTCATTCCATACAACATAAATAGTTAATCTTAAAATTTTATTTTTTCACAGTTTAACTCATTAATGATTAGTTACTGAAATCTGACTGAGTAGCCTCATATGGAAATAACCTCAAAAAATGATACACAGTAACCTATGGCTTGATTACAATACTCTAATAAAAAATAAACATCAAAAGAGACTTAATCCATCACTAATTTCAATGAAATTTTGTAAAACCTAAGGATAATCAACAATGAGGTATACCAATAACAAAAAGGTGAAAAACATATTTAAATTTTCATCTTTATACGACATAAATCCACCTTTTCATTCTAATAACAAGTGGGAGAATACAATAAAATGTGGTTAAAAGAGAGGGTGGAATTATAATTATTACCCCTAATAATGAACCCATTTTCTATCAAGAAACTTTTATGCTAGTTATAGGTACATGGTGCTCTAACAGACACCTGGTACACCCTCTCCAACAATATATTGGGGGTAATGGTCCTATAGATCCACTAGTCTTGTCACCATGTACTATGTGGTCCTATTTGAAGAACTTGTTACCCTTATTACATATTTTAAATGAAGGTTACCATGGTACACTTCTTTGACCATTGAAAACTCCAAAAACCTTCAAAAAACATTTTCAAGAACATTCTAGAGTCATCACAACCCTCAAAATACTAATTTTAATACCCTAACACAAAACAGCCCTATATCGGGGCTCAAAATTCCAATACCCTATAATTATGACCTTTAAATTCATGATTCATTACGAAATATGTTGTAACATAAATATAGTTTTAGTAGAAGTTCCAAATAAAATTCCACTTCACCAGTCTACTCAAAAACCTCAAATTATCGCATGAACCTTGAATAGAGCTTATTACCTCTGTTGAACCTATGATACCCATGTTAAGGGGAAACCATCAAAAACATATATTCAGTTACCTCGAGCTATAAGGGTATCCTCCTCTACTCTGTATAATATTTTCTTCAATCTAATTAAACATTCATTAACATTAAAACATTATAAACCTATTCAGTCATATAATTTACCTGGTCTAGACCAATGATCTCTACCTCACTGACCATAGTCTAGTACAAAGGTGATATACACTATAACACATGAAATACATCAATAAATTTTTTTTAATTTTATGAATGATAACTATTATTGTAAGAAAACTCAATAAAATGTATATGTGCCACCAAAGATCTTCTAAAAATGAGGACACATCCATTAATCGACTCCTCCTACATCTATATTATCCACTTCAATTATCCACCAATCTAAGGGAAAAAATTTATTTTGAGGCATAACTTAGATAGAAATTCAAATTGTGATTCCATTCACACTCATGAGGCGAAGCAATCATATATGTCAAAAAATATCATCATCATATTTCCATGAAGCCTCATGGTCTGGATGACATAAAATCATGGCAATTCATCCACTATACTTGACTCCTTAATCACTAGAAAATGAGAAAAAAAATCATTAGATCTAAAACAACACGTATGAAATAAAATTCTCAAATTTATAAAGGAATAAAATTTATGAAATAAAAGGTTATATCTTCACATTTACACTTGGGAACAAAAAAATTCTTCAAAAAATAGATGTAACTAAATGAGAAAACTCAACCTACAGATATATAAGACATTGAGATATGAATTACAACATTGACCTCTTTAATCCAACCCTACGAAGATGATCCTCTAATAAATAATAATTCATAGAAACACAAATATGTACTTTTGTAGGTGATATATGCAATTGATGTAGAACATATTATTATATAACAATTAGAATAAATTACTTTTCATAAAGAAACTCCAACACCCAAGTATTTTACTATATGATTTCCTTTAATGAAATGTTTTATCGATATCTTATTCTACACGCAACACAAAAATAAAATGAATCATCACTTATTAAATGAATATTATTAAAAAAATAAGCATAATAAAACATCCTTTAAAAAATAAATTTGAATCAATTATAATTACTTACAAAATAAAATTAAGAACACTTAATGATTTAAAAGTGTATTTTTCAATAAAATTAGTATCCATTTATATATTGAATTCTCATTTAAATGATAATGTTATAAATTTTAGAATTTTAGTTTTTAAAATTAACTTCATTCTTGGATTCATAATTTTAAAATTTTATTAAGATTAACTTTTGAATTTTTTTAAAATAAATGATTATTAAGTTAATAGTGGAAAATACTTTTTTTATAAAAAATATTAATTTTTTGAATTTATTAATATTTAAGAAATAAAAGAAGAGTTATTAAAAATTTTAATTAAACAATGATTTAATTAAATGGAATTATTATTAATTTTATGCATTATTCTAAACATATAAGTACTACATTTATTTTTTAGAACTTATGTACTATTTTATTCAAATCTAGAAACATATTTTTGTCTTTTCTTTTAATTTATTATTTATATAGTAAAATTAAATTAATTAATAATTTTAAAGAAAAAACTATTATTTGAATTAAAATAATCCAATTAATTTCAAATAAATTAATAATAATGATAATTTTAACTGACACATAAATTTGAGGCTTAAAAACACACTTTTCCTTAAAAAATTATGTGTCATGTGTGTTAATTATGAAATTAACTTATCTAAATGAAATATATTTTATTTGATAAAATTAATTTGTTATTTGAAATAATAACATTAAAATTATTCAATACGGATAATTTTAATTTTGGTGATTAAAATTAATTACCAAGGATAAAAACATTAGTTACTATTGTAAACGAAAAAAGGGTAAAAAGAGTTTTACTAAGTCAAAAGGGTAGAAAATAATTAAAAAATTGTACTTGATGTGTGTTGATGTTAGGTATATTATAAAAAATTCATCCCCTCTATTATTTTAATCTTTTGGAGCCTTTTACCATTAAATATTAACATACGATTATTGAAATTTAATGGGTACTTTAACAATAACCCTTCTCTTCAGTTATGAAAGGGGATCACATCAACCATTTCATGATACATCCCTCTATTATAATTTTATCCTTAAACTATTCCTTTTTCTTCCTAATAGAATCCTATAAATATTTTATAATCCTATGGTTTCAATTAGATATCTTAAGGTCCCCATTTCCAAGGTCATTTTCAAGAGAGATCTCATGTCCACAATGTTATATATTCATACTCCTTGGTATATTCTTCTTGATATTATTATCAAAAAAAATTTATAGACACCATTTTATAATGAAATAAATATTATTAATGTACAATAATGTTGTTATATTAAGGTATAAACCATTATTCAATTATTTTTATCCACTAATAAAAAACAACATCGATTGTACATACCTTTGAACTATATTCTCTACAAAGGGATGTGGTTCTTTTTTATTTTCACCATTAATAGTTTGTAAAAAGAATATATTTAACGAATGATTTTTTTAATATTTAGAAATTAATATTCTTAATTGATAATTTATTATTTACCTTCATTCAATTTCATTATTTGAGAAATGGAATAACTAATTTTGTGTGAGTGTAGAGTACCACCTCCATAAATGATGAATTTTATTTTTCATAAAAAAACTTACATAGATGTTTATAAGAATGAGTTAAATTAAGGAAAATGATATTTATGATATTTTTAATCTTCTTTGATTGTTATATTTATATTATATAAAAACATTTCCATTTTCATTAAATCATTTAATCTCTCTCTCATTTGGGTTGTTTTTACCACCTACATGAATGACATCATAAATCTTATGTAATGAATAATTAAATAACGTTATATAATTATAATATCATTTAATAATAATGTTTTTAAGATGACTTAATTATTCTATAAATTTCTTATTTATATTTAATATGTTTATTAAAATCCTACCTTTATATCGTGAAACATGTTGAAACAAGTTCATCACAATTTCCTTTTACATGATACATATTATATCTTTCACCTACTCAAATGGGACTTAATGAATCACTGGAAAAAATGATTATTCAAAATTTAATAATCTAGGAATGATGAAATCTGTACAAATAAATTACAAGGAACCCCATCACTATGAAACTTTTATGCAATAAAAAAATATAATATTTGATGATGAAAATAAGTTTTAATCAGGTATCCTATTTATGAAATATAGTTATAAATTATGTGGGTAAAATGTAATATATTTTAATAATGAAATGAAACTAGATATTGAGATATTCATTTTTATCATACATGAGGTTATATCATATTTGACTAAGAGAAATTTAAGGTGAGGGTTTTTTGAAAAACCTTCTTCTATTTAATCATTATGATTCTTTTATTATAATGGTTTTACAAGATGGTTTTCATATATTTTATATTGATATTATAATACATTATATCTTTATAGAAAAGTTTAATTTCATATACAAATATATAACCTCTATAATGTTCTTTCTAAAAACTATTTAATTGTTAAGAATAATCCAAATCTTCTTAATTGTGATTTTCCCTATATGTCCATATTTCCCCATCCATGCTAATGTTATCCTTTATATTTGGATACCAAATTTAGTATTATCTCATGTAACCTTCATATTTCATTATCTTATTTTGAAAATTAATTTTCCTAACCCTTCTTATGATGTGGGTTTTCAATGAGGGTATTTTAAAATATTTAAAACCATTTCCATTCAAGAATGCATATTTTATCTCCCAATCAACATTTCATAAAAAATAGTTTCATAATTTTATGGGATATATTGTTGAATATAATTTTTAAAACAAAAATTATTCAAAATTGTTCACTTTAACTTTTTGAAAATTACTTTCTAATATTACCTATAGCATTGTATTTTATGAGTATTGTTTCTGGAATAACTTTTATAGTTTCTCTCCTTGAATGAGAAATATAATTTAAAAAGATTTAGTTGATAGATTTACAATTGATTTCCAAATGATTTTAACACTTTATGATTTTTAAAATAATAGGAAATGTTATTATATTTTCCCAAATTTAAAATTATATTTTAAAAATGGATTATTTATTTTTTAAAATATATTTTAAATACTTGTGGTTTTTTTAATGAAATAAATTGTCATTTTTTATACGTTATAAAATAATATTTTTAATTTATATTTATCTTAAAAAATAATTCATCCTAAAAAACCACTTATTTTTTTAATTACTTATTTTCAAATTTTTTATCAAGATCAACTGTATAATTTTGAAGAAATAATTTTTAAAGATTATTTAGGAGATTCAAAAATTGTTTCTTCTCTTTGATTTTTATTTTATTTATCCTAAGATCATAAAAAGTTATTTTAAATCTATGAAACCCCCTCTAATTGTATATATACTAAATTATATTTCTTTTTAAGCCTCCATTCAAATTCTCACTATAGATGTCTTTTGGAATGTTCTTATAATTTTTTCATGTAACCCATATCTTTAACATGGGTTAATTAATTAATATCTGAATTGAAAAATTTTACATGTTCTAATAGAACACATTTTTAATGATTATTATTATAATGAAGGATGTGGTATTATTTCCCACCAATCCATTAGAAAAATATTTATATCTCATGAGATAAATATGGTAATTGATAATTGATTCTTTCTTCACTATGTTATGCAAATCAGGTAGTGATGTCTGATCCACTATGTTATGGGGTCTAGGTAGTGTTTCCAACTCCACTATGTTATGATAATCACTTCTCCACTATGTTTTGGGGAATCAGTAGTGATTCATGGTCCACCATGTTATTGGAAATGAGTAGTGATTCATTTTCCAATGTTTTATGATTCTTATGCCTATGTTAGTGTAATAGTTTACTATTATGGTTAATTTTTATTGGATGAAATATATTTATGTATTTTATGATGCTCCTTATATCATGTTTATTATCTCAGGTTTCTACAATATTATTACATGATATATGTTTATTTTTTTACATTACATATCTTGTTATCATTGCTCATAGACAAATTATATTATTTTATATTCTATTTAATATTATATTTTACCCATGATACTATTTTCACTCATTATTTTGATATAACACTTGATGAAATTTTGAGTATTTTTCCCTTGCTCAGCATTTGAGATCACCCCATTCTTATTTTTTATTCCATAGGTTATAAATATGAGTATTACTTATGTGAATACTATAATGGAGTCTATTATGGATCATTAATAGAGAAATATCTATAATGGTTTTAAAATTATTTGATCAGGTAGTTAGTCCTCGAAGACAGTAATCCCATACATTTGTTAGATTGTGTGATTATTATGAGATTTAATGATTGAATTATTGAAATATAGGTATTTTTATCTTTGTTCATCTAAACATGTATCAATAACACTATCTAATGAAATGGATTTTGGTAGAAAACCTAGGGGTGTGGGTCAGGGGTTCCATAGTTGGAATTAGATAAGTGTTTAGTAATTTTTGAGGACCAGTTAAGTTAATTTTTGGGATTATAAAGAGATAAAATTATCTAAAACATTAAGGGATAGGTCTAAGAGTAGAATAATATCCTAAACATATTGTGATGTTTTATGTATGTGGTTTCTAAAGAAAATAAATACTTTCTTGGATACTAGAAGTTGGATGAAACTATGAAATAGATTCGCCTAGGTGTAATCACCCTTTTAAAGGATAGATTAGTTTTAAATCTATCTTCACTCAATGAAATATTAGTGGGCCTAGTACTACACACATGGATATAAAATCATGAGGGATATAATGTTTTTTATCAAATTATCTTTACAATCCATTTTTAAGGATTTATTATGTTAAGGAATTCTCTTATGTGGTATTAGAGAGACTAATATAAAGAAACAGAGATTTTACTGAGAGTGATTTATATTGATCTAAAATCATATGGGATGGTTCGAAGAATAATCCATTTTGTGTCAAGTTTTATATTATATTTTCTATGATAATTATCTTATGATGTTAATTTTTAACTTCCCATGTTTACCCATTCTTATTTAAGTAAAGACATGAGTAAGTTGATATCATGTTTACAATGGGTGTGATGTGAAATGTTCTAATTATCCCAATGAGAAACCAAATGAGATAGGAGTGGGAATATAGAATGTTATGGAGATTCTAAGTATACTATCTACATATATGAATTATTATAAAGAGTGTGTTGAGATACCAAACACAGTAATAAGGAAGAATGTTTTTATCAATTAATTCATGTAAAAATGTCCACCCTCATTCAACAGATCTTTCAAAAAACTTACTGATATAAATTTAATAGATGTGATGGAAAATGTATTTTTTTCTATAGTGATCAGATAATGAGAAGGTTATTATGTTAATTTATCCAATGGATGGTGATTGAGACTAGTGGTGGATTCAAATTAAGAATATACTTGAAAATAAATATATAGGCTCTATAGAATGGGAGTTGTTCAAGAAAATATTCTTCACTAAAATATCCACCCAAAACTCTTCGCATGAAAATTGATTGAGAATATTTAGAGGTGAAATAAGGTTATGTTTATTCCATTAAAACCAATGAAGTAAACTTCATGAAACTTACAAGGTACAACTCCGGTTTTTTCAAAAACCTTGACGGTAAGATCGAATGATTTTTAGTGACTTAAAGATTTTTATAATAATGATATTTGATATCATAGATTTCAATAGCTATGAAAAAAATGATTAATGTGTTCTAAATATCTATCTAGAAGATGAAGAATATTATAATTATTGAGATAAGAAAAGGAAAAAAATATTTTATAAAATTATAGGATAAATCTTATGGGGGATTAAAAAGTTTAATTACCTACTTTCCATGAATGTGATAAAAATCACCAAGGTAATTGTATTAAAGGAACAATAAGATAATTCATGTGTGATAGAGATGTCCTTATTATATACAACAACCCTAGGAATGAAAAAATACTAATTAACACCACATAGGAAGATAATTTCCCATTAAATACTGCACCCACACACCAATTCGTCAATTTCAAGTAGTTTGGGAATTATGAAAATTGATGCTTTATTCCAATGGCTAATGAAGAAAATAGACCGCATCAACCAATTACGCCAAATAAAAATGGGGAATACTAGGTTATCACAAACTATAGTGTGAATTATTTTCATTAAGTCGCAATTATCCTCCAATCCATTGTTGTGAATGACGTGTTGGATTTTGATTTTAATCACCCTAGTATGTCATGAATTTTTTCAAGAGCATTAAATCATCAACCTCAGTTATTTAAACATCATAGATAACATTCATTTTTATGATTATTTTATTCAAATTCAAATTTTATGAGAGTGTTCCTTGTGAAAATCATTTTATCCTTCTTTTATATGAATTTATGTTTATTTTATAAAAGGATCGGTTCCCTCCACATAGAGGGAAAAATTATTTAGAAAAAAGGAGGTCACATTTCATATCAAATTATAGAAATTAATAAATATAAGGATGATAATGAAAAATGTTAGAAAAAAATTATATAATATGAGACTTGATACTAAGTAATAGTAGACTCTATGATTAGATGATTGGTCAACACATGATATTAGAATTGACCTGTTACGAGGGGGAAGATATGAATCTTAAGTGGAACCATTAATATGTCACTAGAAGTGTAACGGACCGACCCCAATTACCCAGAGTCAGTGCATTACTACATAACATTAGCATGATACGAGGAATCATGTCCCGAAAGACCGATCAATTTAGTAGCCTTGGAAGTACAAAATACATTCATAAATTTTTCATTACATCATGGAATTAAAACATCAAAAACATTTTGTCCCATTTGATCACACTTATATCCTTATCCAATCCCTATAGGTCAACCATAAAATACTTCTTCACATCCTGGAAAAAATAAAACATAGAAAGGGGTGAGCTCAAATGCTCAGTAAGGATAAAAATATAGCAGAAACTTTCATAAGTAAGAATAAAAATTTAAGGCATTGTATAATACTAAAACAAAATACTTTTAAAATTAAAATTAATAATAATTTGGAAAAGGTAAAATTAAATAATTCCATTTTCTTATTCACATGGATATTCTATCAGTCGAGTAATCACATGAAATATCAATAACCACTATCATAATAATGGAATGCATAATACCAGACTTCATAACCACATAGTCAAAGCCATCTTCCAAGACTAATTTTTTTTTTCATGGCCTTGTGCGAAGATACTAGTTTGTCTCATGAGATCTACCAATGAATTGAGGATCTATAGCGGGCTCCACCCATCACTTACTAAGTCCAATTCATTTCTCATATGAAATGGTTTAAACATAACATAAACATTCATATTAAAACAAGCATATGAAATGTCAATAGTTTATCCATAAACCATAAATGTTGTAGAAATAACACATCCATAGTAAAATATTTCCTAAAACCTTCAATAAAATATGGAAGATTTGTATCATAATAAATCAACTTCAAAGAAGCTTAAAATCCATCAATGTATGTTGACATAGATAAAATCGAATTTTTTTTTGAGAAATATCTCTTTCTATTTTGAAATCATTTGAAAGTCATATAATTATAAAATAAATAATTTATTTTGAAAATATTCTAATAATTTTGTATGGGAAGCTTCAAAGATGTTATAATAGCGGAAAATAGCGGCACCTGCCGTATAAGTTAAAAAAACATTCTTACCTCAATTTTGTTGAAAAGGTCATAATGTACCTTGTTTGGAAAATTATAGAATGATTCCTTTAAAACCATTTTATAAAAGGTCAAACAAGGGTATAAATTACATTAACCCATTGTCTGTTAAATATTAAAAATGTTTTGAAATACTTTTTTAAGAAACAGGGATGGGGATGATAAAGAGGTCCCAATAGATACTTAAGTAAAAACAACCTCAGATAATAAAGAGATTGTGAAATTAACCCTTACCTTGTAATTTTCCTTATTCAAGGGTATGTTAAACTCTTGGATAATAGTTAAATAATTTTTATTAAATAATACAAGAATTATATACATAAATATGATATCATATATGATCCACGAATATTTCTTTGTTAATAATATTTTAGTGGTATCATCGTTTTGGGTGTTAACTGATCTATTTTCTTTTATATGCTTGGTCACGTAAGCCATGTTTGTTATGGATAGGATGTATTTTATTCACTTTCAGAATGATATTAAGTTCTTAAAAATTATTTTTAATCATCAAATGAAAATTATTATTGAATGATTACGATGGGGAATGAATCTCATCGCGTTCGTGGAGACAGTAATCCGTACGTACACATGAGAAAAAATATCATTCAATTGAAGGTGAAATCGTATATAATTGAATTTTATAAAATATATACAGATTAATTAACATTTTTTATTTTTTATTTACATAAATTATACATCATTATTATAACCTTCTGAATAATGATGTGTTTTAATAACAAACTACACCACGACGTGGAGACGGTAAGCCGTACCTACGCACGTATGGTGACTTTTTCAATCATATGATAGATAGAATAATTAATATGGTTGTACCATTTTTATAATAACATCACATTATATAGAAGATACTAGAGTTATTATTTTATAATGGAAACAAAAAATAAAGAAGAAGTGGAAGAAGGAAAGAACATGAAAGACGTGATGAAATATTTTCCTCTTCTTCAGGTTCCTACTTTTGATTTGATCAAAAGGCCTCCATTGGTTGGCTTTATGATCAATTTAAGGACACTAGGTTGAATTGAGAGAATTTGGTAAGGTATTTGGGAAGTTTTTGGCCGATCCAAATGACTTTGGAGGTGTGAAATTAAGAGAAGGGGAAGTGCCCTTTTATAAGAGAGGTGAGGGTCACTTTAGGAAAAGTTTGAAATATTATTTTATAATAAAATAATTTTTGATTTCTAATGGCTCAAAAATTATTTCTTTATAATATAAGGTGGTTATGGGTAAAGAAACTCTCAACAAATAGGTTTCAGATAGGTTTAGGTTACCATTTTAACCTTATCTTTTAGATTTAACTCTTAGTTAAATAGTTTAACTTTTACCGTGTCTTCTTTTATTATTACACTATATGGTTAATAAAATTACTCTAAAATTCCAAGAGAACATGAAGTAGTTCATTAATGTTATATATAATATTAGTTAATACCTTTGGAAAAACCTTATATTTTAGGAATATTATATCAACCAATAATATAGTATTTGTTTTAAAAATTAATTTATGTCAATTTTGACACTATTTGGTATTTGGTTTTTTTAAAATTCATAAAAACCTTATCACTTCGAAAAAAAATTATCTAATCAACCCTAACATGTAATATTAACCTAGAAAATTAGTGGAATTCATCAGAAGTCTCTATTTACATTTATTTTTTTATTTATAATATCAATTATTTTAATAATTCATTAATAAGGTAATTACTATATAATCATTGTGTCTTACATAAATAAAATTATTTAATGTGTAAAAATTATAAATAAAATACCATTATGTAGGAAATTTTATTATATTTCTAATTATTATTTATAGTCGAATTTATATTGTGTGTAACTTTATATTAAAAATGGTTTAGTTATTAAATTTTGAATTTAACACTTTTAACTCTTCTTTAAATAAAATAATAATAAATGTCAAAATCTAATCCAAGTGGACCAAATAGGATCATATTTTATTCCTAAGGTTGTTTATGGTCGAATTAAACTTATCCAATAGAATTAGGACATGTTTTAGGGTAATTATAATATCATTTTGACCTTTAATTACCCTATTTACTTTTAACCGTGGTAAATAAAAGTCAAAAGTTCCTATTCACCAAAAATTATTTTCATATTATTGAACCACATTTATCTTCAAGATTTAAACCGTGTCTTTTAAATTTTTGAAATTCAACTCACAGAAGCGGAAAATTTATGTTTTATGCAATTTTTCAAATGCTCCTAGAAGGTGGGTAAACAAACGTTAAAAAGTTCAATAAAATTTTATACATATAATTTTTTTATAAAATTACTCCAATAAAATACATTGAACATATATAGATATTATATATCTATTTTTACTTAATGTGAATTTCAATAAAATAAATAATAATTTAAATAAAAACTCAGTTTTAAATAATAACGCAGTGTTTTACACTATTCATCAAAAAATTGAAAGTTTTCAGAAAAATACCGAAAATTCACCCTAAGATAATTTTGATATTTGGAATTCAATAATTAAGTCTATTTTACTGTATTAAAAACATATAAGTTTCATTTATAAATTTAAAATTAATTCCCGTTGTCAAAACCAAAACGCAGGTTTTTAAAAAGTAAAAAGTATCAAAAGATTGACACGTGTTTATGTCAAATTTAAATTTGAAATTACTTATAATGACCTAAATTATATTAAATGATAAAAATATAATCTAATTATACTTCCAAACTATTCAAAAGTATAATTTAACACTAACAATTATTTTGATTAAAAAAGTTGTTTTCAATTTTAATTTAGTATTTTTAATTATTCATCAAAATATGAAAGTTATCCGAAAAGTACCAAAAATTTATCAAAGCTAAATTTTTATGTCCTGATTATAAATAAGAATTTAATTTCATGGAATTTAATATATAAGAGTGTAAAATTTTGGTTTTAAAAAGGGTTCTCTATTAAAAGGTGGTAAAATTGCATTTTCTAAAAAATACTTCCTTTATCAGAAAAATTGAATTTATTATTATATTATGTCTAAGAAACACATAATATGGATGTTAAAATTATATGGAATATATAAAATTCAGAATTTAGTTAATACTATTCATAACTACTTTTGAACGGCTAGTTTGGTAAGTCGTGGTGTGGTTGAACTCGGTGTTGCATATAGCGCAAGTTATTGAATTACTTTGAAGAGATAATATACTATGAAATATTGGGGTGTCACATTCTCCCCTCCTTCAATAAATCTAATACTTGCAATTTGAAATTGTTCTTCAAAAATAAAAGGTTAAAAATAGAAAAATACCTTTGTGGAAAACCGACATCAGAAATTGGGTTAATAAAATTTAGTCTTAATAAGAGAGAAATAGAATGAAAAAGTCACCACAAAATTATGATCTAGATTAAGAGAACATTTGTGGAAATTAGAGACACATAATTGAAGGAAAAACAGAAATATTTATTGGGAGTTATTAGGGTCATCAATAACAAACAAGTGTAAAATTGAGGGCCTCAAAGCCATAAATCTGTGATGATTTAAAATACCAACGGTTCAATAGAACATAAGGTATTATGATAACAAATTTTTGGTTTTAATGTCTCTTCCCTAAAGTTTAATAATTTATTTTTTCATAGAATAAGAAGAAAAAAAATATTATTGACAAGTAGAGTTACATTCTTCAACTAATTCTTACCACAAACTCATCTTTTCCCCCAAAAGATAATAGAATTCAAAACTATTCTATTTATCCTAATTGTATAGGGTTCTAACAATAATGAATTTATAATTCATTTGTCAGAATATTTAAAAAACATTATAAAAACCCAGAAATCATGTAGGCTAGTGGTAGGTGATGCACCCTTGTCTCCCTTCGGTTGCAGGTTCAAGTCTCACGACCTTTCTGGACGCGATAGGTTATTGACTGAACTCCAGGTTGTCCTTTTTATGACAATCCAAAAATAATCTCAAGAAAGGACTTAACCTTAAAAATAGTATCCAATGTCAAAATTAATTGAATCCAACCTTTATACTTATCCAAAATACTTCTGTCCAAACTCACAATCCAAATTTTATAAGGATGGTAAACACAATGAAGATCCTTTTTTTCCACGTAATAACTTGTGAATACCTTCATCATGTATTTTTTTTAAAACAATGTAACAACCCAAATTAACATAAAACCTTATTGATTATATTTATGATCCCTTATTCCTTATAGAATACTGGATATACTCTTTCTATCCAAAAATTTTGTAAACACCAACAATGATGGAATATACAAATCATAAATCAGTTTCAAGGTAGTCAAGAATATCTAATATAATTTATCCAAATCAATCATATATTATTCCAAAATCACTACCTCAGTATCAGAACCATATTATGGTTTATCTTTCGATCAACCATATATTTTCCAAAAATATTAACCTGCTATTGAGTAACTTTTCTTGGTTCCACACAATCTTAAGTCCTTAATGAAATAGTACTACAGTACAATCCTTGTATACTCTATAATTATTATAACATGTACATCATTAATACAGTACTCAAATGACATAATTCTTTAATGACAACATAAGAACTCTAATCACTAATCTTCATCTTTGTTAGTATCATAACATGATTATTATCTAATAGAATCATTTGAGGTATACTCTAATGTTTTGGACATTGATTCGCATAGTGTCCTAACTCCTTGCAGATAAAGCATTATACATTTGAAACCTTTTTCTTACCTTTTTAATCACGTACTTGGTGTCCTTTTTCACCACACTTATAACAAACTCCCATTTCTCTTCAAACATTTAACAAGGTGATTCTTTCCATAATTATTACATATGAGAAAATCCTTCTTTCCCCTCTTCCCTTTATCTATATTTCATTCTCCCATCCTTTTCTTCTCTTGCTTCCCTTCAAATCCATAGGACTTAGAGAATTCTTTACTCATCTTATTAACACATGATATTATTTCTTCATATTATGAGAATACGTGGGAGACTATTTCCCTTTTAAATATTGGCTTAATAACATGAAATATATGACCGTTATTAATCTTTCGATCTTGCGTATTGCTGTAATTCTCATTCTTTCTACGAGGTGTCATTTCTAAACAATGGCATACACTAGGTTAGTTTATGAATCACAATGCATAATTACAAACTTGTAAAATACCTAACATAAATTGAAAATATTATACATATAATCTATAATCATAAAATGTTTTCTTTGAGGAATTATTTACTCCTAAATCCTTCATAAATACTTTCAATGAAAATGTGAATTATCCTAAGCATATCCCCTAAGAGTTTTGTAACCAAGACTGCAGTAAGCCTCGTTGTCATGTACCAGGATACCCTGTGTAACATCCCAGATAAATGAATAATAATAAATTTTCATATTAATTAATATTTTTTAAATAAATATTATGTTTACATTAAAGGGATTTCTATGTTCGATAGCATACCTGATACACAACAACTAGTTTCTTTGAAATCTTATGTTGCACACTAATAATATAATATTATTATTTTAAATGAAAGTTAAAACCTAGCCGTTGTATTAGCGGGAATGAACAAAACAAACTAAAATGTGAATATACATGTTTTTTAGATGTATTTACTTTTATCCAATAAAAGTTAGAGGCTTAAAATGTGAATGAGTCTAATTTTTAGCATAATTTACATTAAAAGATTGATTTACCACCTTTTAATGGAGAACCATCTTTAAATATAGTTTTGGTCATTTTTATATATTCTATTTGAACAAATAAAATTCTTATTTTTATTTGGGATATCAATATTTACTTTGTGTGAATTTTTGGTATTTTTCCGATGAAGTTCATTTTTTAATGAATAGTTATAAATATTGTAATTTAATTCAAAACTGCATTTTTATCTAATTTATTTATATGGTCATATTATCTTCATAATTGTTTTTAATGTTTAATTAGAATATATTTTTACCATTTAATCCAATGTTGGTAATTGGAATTAATTTCACTTTGAAATTGGAAATAAACAAGTGTCAATATTTTGATAGTTATTATTTCTTAAAAACACACTATTTGTTTTAACAACGTGAATTAATTTTAAATTAATTAATGCAACTTATATGTTTTGAATTTATTAAAATAGACATAATTTTTGAATTTGGAATATCAAATAAAGCTTAGGCAGAATTTTTGGTATTTTTTTGAAAAACATCAATTTTTTTATGAATAGTGAAATCACTTAGTAGTAGTTAAGAAAACTGAATTTTTCATTTAAATAAAATTTTACCACATCTGTGAATTTAATTTTGAAAATAAAACATACATTGTTATTATAAGGAAGTAAAATTTGGTTCAATAAGATTAAAATAATTTTTGGTAAATAGTAACTTTTGATTTTTATTTACCATGGTTAAAGGTAAATATGGTAATTCAAGGTAAAAAAAATTATAATAATTCAAAATTAACTTAACACTTGTCCAAACCTTATTTTTTGAGTCAATAATGACCATGAGCATATTTGAGTCGATTTTGGGACCCCATTTTTCCACTTGGGAGTGATAATTACAATTCAGATTAATTAATTTGAAGTAAAGGTGAAATAGACATAATCAAAAATCTTTTAATAATTAATTTTTATATGGTATTATATAAGTTATTGTTTATATTATAAATATTAATTTGAAATATAAAAATATTTACTACATCATGCTATTTTTTTATAATTTTTAGACATCAAATAAATTAAATTATTTATGACACAATAATGATGCAGTATTTACCTCATTAATAAATGATTTTATGAAATAAGATTATAATGATTTAAATATTATCCAAAACATGTTCAATTCGGATAGGATTATTTTATTTCGAATATTAGTCACCTTATATTCTACCTTAATTATTTTTGGACCTTTTGAAACCGAATATCATTATATAATAAAATAATATTTTCGCACTTTCCTAAAAATCCCCTCCTCTCCCTTATAAAAGGAGACCACTTCTAACCAATTCCTCCCCCCTCTCAAGCCTTTTGTATCTTCCAACCTCTACCTAGTTAATCTCCCTACTTCCCTCTCCTCCCCCTATAAGCATTACCTTAGGCATAATCCACTTCAAGAAGTCCTTTGGTTCAAACCAAAGGGAGTCACCCAAATTAAAGGTAATCGTTTCTCTTAAATTGTTTTCTTTTATTTTAGTTATACAACCCCTAACCTCTTTTTATTACTTTATTTTGTATCCAAAAAATTATCCTCAATATACTAGGATGTTGTTATGAGAAGTATTTTAACTACACTTACACACACCTCCATCTAATGGATGAAGAACATAATGTTTCTGTGGATGGAAAACTAACGCCTCACGAAACGATGATTGTTCAATTACCTATTACCGCCCTCATGGTGGCCATTATGATGAAAATTTATTTATATATTATATGTATTATTCTTATGTTTTCTTTATTATTCTGTATTTTCCATTTATATCTTGCCTTTATGGTTTCCATAGTGGGTAAATACGATAATCTCATTTGAGGAAGTGCGGACTACCGCCCCCTCAAAGTGATATGATTCGTTAATGACTTATGTGGGATGTATAAAGAATATAGTTAATGATATTATATATGATATTATACTGAAATTATAATATACCTATGTATCATTATGTTTAAATTCTATTAAAATAAGAAATAGAAATGAATGTATCGTTCATGCGCACGTACGACTTACAATCTCCATGAACAGTGAATTTCATTTCTTACCTCCATAAGTTATGTACTTTTATAAATATGTATATATACTGGATATATATGAAATATATGATATCCAAATCATGAATATCATTCCGGATATATTAGACCATTGACCACATGGACAACATGTAAATATATGGTGTTCATTTTTTACTCAAGTACCAAATATCGACAAAATGGACGTTATTAACTTAAATGATTACATAATATTTATATCATGGTAATAAGTTATATAAAAGTAATAATAAACTTGAAAAAGGTTCTTAAGAAAATATAAATTAACTTTAGTTTTATATTCAGGAGATTAAAGAACGATCGATTCAAGTCGGACACAAGGTAAGGGACTTCGACTCAATCTCCTTTCATTGTGGCATATTTTCATTAATACACAACCTTCTTTTATACGGCGTATAAAACCCTTTGACTTTGACTTTTATTCAAAAGGAATATTTTTCTATGAAGTGTTTTACTAAATGACAAAAATAATTTTCCTTTTAACGTTAGCGGTGACAATGACCTTTCTGCCGCCACAAGTATTATTTGATCATTGGCTTCCTCAACAAGCCGTAATGTTTTTAAAAGAAAATAAATAATATATAATCTTTTATGTATTTTGGTATTGAAAATGGTTTTGATAATGGATTTGTTATTTCAATATATTTAAGTGATATATTGTGATTGAAATGTGGAAGTGTTTTCTTTCCTTTATATTTGTTTTATGCCATATGATTTTATAATGGTACATGGACATTTGACGGGTGGTTACATGATAAAACAAATGAATGGTAGTGCAGTGAATACTAAGATGAGTGGTTACTTTTTAACCTCCAATGCATTGGATATGGAAGTCGTCCGTATGGCTATTCCATTTAGTGATATGTGTGGAAGTCGACCACATGGTTATTCCATTTATGTATGTTTATATACCAAGTTACCTTTATATGTTATGTGTTCTTTATATGGGTTTTATGGTAATATTTTGGTTAAAAAAGGGTAAGTAATGATATTTTATTCAGTGAATAGTATTTACTACTTCATAGAGGTGAAAATTATTACTTATGATAAAGTATTCAAGTTTTACCTGTTGTTTGAAAAAACTAACAGTTTTCCTTCTTTGTGTATCCCTTACTGATATTTTTATGCTAATCCCAAGTTTTTGAAATGTTTTTCACAGGACATAATGTGGAATAGGGTCAAGTATGGGATCGAAGAAAAGTCTTGTTGTCTTAAATATGGAACTAGACATGACTCTTTGTTTCAAGAATTCATGTTTTGTAAAAAAAAATGGAAACTGTGTAGAAGTGTCTACTTTGTAATATTTTGAGATGTAATAGTTTTGTTCTAATTCTCTAAAATTATAAACCTGAAAAGATCCTCAATGTAAATTATTCATTTAATTCAATATTATGTAAGGTTTAAGGCTGGGTCCTTATAGTTGGCATCAGAGGTCGGTTTAGATAACATTAAGAGTTCGGGTATTGTTAAATAAATGTACATAATTTAATATATGGTAATATTGAAATGATATAGCATTTACAGATTACCATGTTGCTTCTCTTAAGATATTTCTGTGTTTAGAATGGTTTTCCACAGAGGAAATAGGTCAGCTATGTTGGGATGACATCAGGAGGAAGAAAACCTTCCAAATCAGCAACCTGAGATGGTCAGAATCGAAACTGAATAGATTGTTGTAGTGATGGAACAATTGACTCAGTCTATAAATGTTAGTGGTATCAATGCATGAGATCAGCCAGATCAACCACAGAGGAACATGTTAGTAGTGGAGCATTTCATTAGGCAACATCCCCCATCATTTAGAGGATCATCTGACTCAGTGCTAGCAGAAGGGTGGATTAAAGCATTGGAAAAGATTTTTGATGTTATGGGGTGTTTCGAACATCAAAAGGTTAGTCTTGTTGTTTACCATTTTGAAGGTGAAGCTGATCAGTGGTGGTCGATGGTGAAAAATATCAGGGATAGTGAGTAGATTGATGCTCTCAATTTGGATGAATTCAAAGGTATGTTCCTTGAGAAAAATTTTCCTTAGGTGGTTCTTCTTAGGATTGAAAAACAATTCTTGGAATTGAGGCAGGAGGATGACTCAGTGGCTTCTTGTGAAGAAAAATTCAATCAACAGGCAAGGTATGCATAAAATTTCATTCGAAATATTGATAGTAAGATAAATCAATTTTACTCATGACTTAATCCATGATATTGAATAGCGTTAGCCTCTCGTGAGTTCAAAAGTTATGAAAAACTTGTTCGATGTGAGGAGAAGGTGGAAATGGAGTTTGAAAATGATCAAGTGATCTTTGAAAAACAACAGAATAAGAGGTCTAGTTGGTAGGAAAAGGGTAAGAATTCATCAATGAAGCCTGGAGGTAAGAAAAATAAATATCCATCTTGTGATAAGTGTGGTAGAAAGCATATGGGAGAATGTTTATCAATGTCTGGAATTTTCTTTCGGTTTGGTAATTCTGGTCATATTGCTCGTAACATTAAGGAGGATGATCAAGCAGGCAATGAAAAGCCATTGGTATGATGTTTTAAGTGTAATTAAATGAGTCATTATGCAAATGAGTGTCTAGAGAAGAACTCAACTAAGGAAAATCAGCCAGACTATAAGCAGAAAGGTTTGGTGAAATACTTTTCAACTAATTCAGTAGATGTTGGGCCATCGAACGAAGTAGTATCAGGTACATCGATTGTTTGTTCAGATTATGCCAATGTGTTGTTTGATTTAGGGTCTACACACTCTTTCATTTCTGAGAATTTTCTAGTAAATTAGGAATTCCATCTCAAGATATGAATATAGAACTTACGGTAAAAACACCTGGTGAAAATTTTGAGACAAAAAGAAATTATAAGAACCTTCATATCATTGTGTGTGGGAAGATTCTACCTACAAACCTTATTGTTTTACCTCTAGTAGAGTTTTATGTTATTTTGGGCATGGATTGGATTTCTTTTTATCATTATAAGATTGATTGCAGAGCTAAAAAGGTTTATTTTAAGAAAGATTTACAGTTTGTGTACAAGAATGATCCCTTTATTTTGATAACATATCAAGTAGATGAGAAACAAGTAAAAGATGGAAATGAATGTTACCTTGCACATATTGTTGAAAATAAAGGAACTGTTCAGATTAATGATGTGCCAGTGGTAAATCAGTACCTTGATGTTATTCCTAATAACTTGATTGGTATTATACCTGATCGGGAAGTTGAATTTACTGTTGACTTAGTTCCTAATGCTAATCCAATTTCAAAACCCCCTTATCGAATGGCTCTATTTGAACTTTTAGAGTTAAAGAAGCAATTGGAGGGGTTATTAGATAAAGGCTTCATTCAACCTAGCACATCAGCATGTGGTTCACCTGTCTTGTTTGTTAAAAAAGGATGGTTCAATGAGACTTTGCATTAATTATAGAGCATTGAATAACATCACTGTTAAGAATAATTATCTTTTGCCTCATATCGATGATTTCTTTGATCAGCTCCAGGGAGCTCAGTATTTTTCGAAGATTGATTTGAGGTTGGGGTAACATCAGTTTAAAGTAAAGTAAGAAAACATTATGAAGACCAAGTTTTGTACTAGATTTGGCCATTACAAATTTGTAGTTATGCCTTTTGGGTTAACCAATGCACCTGCTGTATTCATGGATCATATGAATAGAATTTTTTGTGAGTTCTTGGATAATTTTTCGGTAGTGTTCATTGATGATATTCTGATTTATTACAAATTTAAGGAGGAACATGAAATTAATTTAAGGGTTGTCTTTCAAACCTTAAAAGAAAATAAACTTTATGGTAAATTTAGCAAGGGTGAGTTTTGGTTACAACAAATTCTTTTCCATGGTCACATTGTTTCAAAAAATTGCATAACTATTGATCCTACAAAAACAAAAGTTTTGGAAGAATTATCAAGACCCACAAATATAACCTAGATTAGTATTTTTCTTGGTTTGGTAGGTTATTAATGGATCATTGTTGAAAATTTTTCACAGTTATCTAGTCCAATGATAAAGTTAACTCGAAATGCTGTTAAGTTCATTTGGACAAAAGAATGTGATGATTGTTTTCAGGAATTGAAAAGAAGATTAGTGAATGCTCATGTTTTGGCACTGTCATCTAGAAATGGTGAGTTTGTTATCTATAGTGATTCTTCGTTGAATGAAATTGGATATATCCTTATACAGAATTATTAGGTAATTTCTTAAGCCTCACGTCAGTTGAAACCTCATGAGTTAAATTACCCTACACATGATTTGGAATCAGCTGCTGTTGTTTTTTGCTTTAAAAATTAGGAGGCGTCATTTGTATGGAGTGAAGTGTGAAATATATACTGATCACAAAAGTTTAAAGTATATATTCACTCAAAAATAATTGAACATGAGACAGAGGAGATGGCTAGAATTAATCAAGTATTATGATTGCATGATCCATTACCATCCGGGAAAAGCAAATAAAGTGTTTGATTCTTTTTGTCGAAAAAGTATTGCTTCATTAACCATGATACATTTAGAACAAGATCCATTTGTTTTTTATTTGATAAAATTTGGTATAGAAGTTGTTGGTGCAGTAAACTCTTCTATTTTGTTTCAGGTGTTAGTGAGATCATCACTATCAGACAGAATAATGCAAGCGCAGAAAAAGACAGTGAGTTACAAAAAAGGTAGAGTTGTTTTAGAAGGGTATGTTTTCTGATTTTAATGTTGATAATGATTGTGTTTTGAGGTTTGGGAAGAGGTTATGTGTGCCTTGTGATTCATAGGTGAAGAATGAGTTGTTATGTGAAGCTAATAGTTCTCCGTTTCCAGTTCATCCTGGTAGTACTAAGATGTATAGATATCTTCAGGAGTATTACTGGTGGGATGGAATGAAAAGAGATATTGCAGATTTTACTATGAAGTGTTTGACTTGTCAGCAAGTTAAATCAGAGCGGCAGTTACTGAAAGGGATTCTTAAGTCTTTACCGGTGCCAGAGTGGAAATGGGAAAATATATCCATGGACTTTGTTGTGGGATTACAGAAGACATCTCGAGGTAATAATTCAATATGGGTTATTATTGATCAATTGACTAAATCTTCTCATTTCATTCCTATTAGAGATACATTGTCTCTAGATCAACTTGCTCGGTTTTATGTTAAAGATATAGTCAGGTTTCATGGAGTTCCCCTCTCCATTATATCTGATCGTGATCCCAGGTTTACTTCTAACTTTTGGAATGTCCTTCAGAAGTCATTGGGTACTGAATTAAATTTTAGTATATCTTCTCATCCTCAATTAGATGGGCAGTCAGAACGAAAAATTCAGACCTTGGAGGATATGATACGTTCTTGTTCACTAGATTATCAGGGATGTTGGGACCAACATCCTTCTTTGGTTGAATTTTCATATAATAACAGTTTTCATTCTAGTATACAGATGGATCCATTTGAGGAATTATATAGAAAGCGTTGTCGAACTCCAGTATTTTGTGATGAAGTAGGTGAAAGAAACTGATGAGACCATAATTGGTAGAAGAGATGGCAGATAAAGTTCAGTTGATTCAGAAGAACATGAGAATAGCTCAGAGCAGACAGAAAAGTTATGCAGATAACCGGAGGAAGGATATTTCTTTTGAGGTAGGTGATAATGTCTTTCTCAAAGTTTCTCAACGGAAAAGTGTGATGTGTTTTGGTAAGAAGAAAAAGTTGAGTCTGAGGTTCATTAGAACTTATGAAATTCAAGAGAAAGTTGGATCAGTTGCGTACAAAGTGCCTTTACCTCCAAGTTTATCCTAGGTACACAATGTTTTTCATGTTTCGATGTTGAGAAAGTATATGTCAGATCCATCTCATGTTTTGAGCCAAGAGGCAGTTTAGTTGGAAGAAAATATCTCTTATGAAGATCAACCAGTCCAGATTCTTGACCATAGATAGCAAGTGTTGCAGAAGAAGGTAATTCACCAGGTAAAGGTTTTGTGGAAAAACTATATGGTTAAAGTGGCAACATGGGAATCTGAAAATGCAATGAGGGATAAATACCCCCTCTTATTTTGATAAGTGAATAAAAATTGTGTGGACGAAATTTTGAAAAGGGGGGAAGGATGTAACATCCCAGGTAAATGAAGAATAATAGATTTTCATATTTATTAATATTTTTGAAATAAATATTAAGATTACATTAAAGGGGTTGCTATGTTCGATAGTGTATCTGATACGCAACAATGGGTTTAATTGAAATCTTACGTTGCACACTAATAATATAATATTATTATTTTAAATAGAAGGTAACTCCTAGCGATTGTATGGAGGGAATGAAAAAAACCAACTAAAATGTGATTATACATGTTTGTTAGATGTGTTTACTTTTTTCCAATAAAATTTAGAGGCTTAAAATGTGAATGAATCTAATTTTTAGCATAATTTACATTAAAAGGTCGATTTACTGCCTTTTAATGGAGAAACTTATTTAAATCTAGTTTTGGTCATTTTTATATGTTCTATTTGACCAAATAAAATTCTTCTTTTTATTTGGGACATCAAAATTTACTTTGTGTAAATAATTGGTATTTTTCCGATGAAGTTCATTTATTAATGAATAGTGATAAATATTGTAATTTAATTCAAAATAGTGTTTTAATCTAATTTTTTTATATGGTTATATTACCTTATTAATTGGTTTTAAAGTGTAATTAGAATATATTTTTACCATTTAATCCAATTTTTCTCATTGGAATTAATTTTACTTTGAAATTGGACATAAACAAGTGTCAATATTTTGATAGTTGTTGTTTCTTAAAAACACGCTATTTGTTTTAACAACGGGAATTAATTTTAAATTAACTAATGTCACTTATATCTTTTGATTTTATTAAAATAGAAATAATTTTTGAATTCTTAATATCAAATAAATCTTAGGCTGAATTTTTGGTATTTTTTTAAAAAACATCAATTTTTTATGAATAGTGAAATCACTTATTACTAGTTAAATAAATTGACTTTTTTCATTTAAATGAAATTTTACCACTTCTGTGAATTGAATTTTGAAAATACGACACACATGGTTATTATAATGATGTAAAATATGGTTCAATAAGATGAAAATAATTTTTGATAAATTGTAACTTTTGACTTTTATTTACCGCGGTTAAAGGTAAATAAGGTAATTCAAGGTAAAAAAATTATAATAATTCCAAATTACCTTAAAACTTGTACAAACCTTAATTTTTGAGTCATTAATGACCATGGCCATCTTTGGGTTGACTTTTGGACCCCATTGATCCATTTGGGAGTGATAATGACAATTTAGATTAATTAATTTAAAGTAAAGGAAAAATATACATAAACAAAAATATTTTAGTAATAAATTTTTTATGGTGTTATATAAGTTATTTTTTAGACTATAAATATTTATTGGAAAGCTAATATAATTCATACATGATGGTATTTTTTTTATAATTTTTAGACATCAAATAAATTAAATTATGTAAGAAACAATAATGATGTAGTATTTACCTCATTAATAAATGATCTAAATAAATAAGATTATAATGTTTAAAATATTATCCAAAACATGTTCAATTCTGATTGGATGATTATATTTTGAATATTATTCACCTTATCATCGACGTTAATGATTTTTGGACCTTTTGTAACTGAATATCATTATATAATAAAATAATATTTTCACACTTTCCAAAAGAGCCCCTCCTCTCCCTTATAATAGGAGACCACTTCTAACCAATTCCTCACACCTATCAAGCTTTTTGGATCATCCAATCTATGACCAATTAATCTCCCTACACCCCTCTACTCCCCTAGAATCCTTAACTTATGAATAAGGAACTTAAATAAGTCTTTCGGTTCAATCCAAATGGAGTTACCCAAATTAAAGGTAACGATTTCTCTTAAATTGTTTTCTTTTATTTTACTTCTCCAACACCTAAACTCTTTTTATTACTTTATTTTGTAATAACAACAGTATTTTTAATATACTAGGATGTATTTATGAGAAGTATTAGAATTACACTTACACACACCTCTATCTAATGGATGAAGAACATAATGTTTCTGTGGATGGAAAACTAACGCCTCACGAAATGATGATTGTTCAATTACCTCTTACCGCCTCTCATGGTGGCCATTATGATGGAACTGTATTTATATATGATATATATTATGTTTATGTTTTCTTTATGCTTCTTTATTTTCCATTTATATCAAGCCTTTATGGTTTCCATAGTGGGTAAATACAATAATCTCTTTTGAGGAAGTGCGGACTACCGCCCCCTCAAAATGATGTGACTCGTTAATGCCTTATGTGGGATGTATAAAGGATAGAGTTAATGATATTATATATGATATTATACTGAAATTATAATATAACTTTGTATCATTATGTTTGAATTACATTTAAATAAAAAATAGAAATGAAAGTAGCGTTCATGCGTACGTACAGATTACAGTCTCCATGAACAGTGCATTTCATTTCTTACCTCCATATGTTATGTAATTTTATAAATACATGTATATACTGGATATATATGACATATCTGATATCTAAATAATGAATATCATTCTGTATATAATTTAATATTTACCACATGGACAACATGTAAATATAAGGTGTTCATTTTTGACTCAAGTACCAAATATCGACAAAATGGACGTTATTAACTTAAATGATTACATAATATTTATAACATGGTAATAAGTTATATAAAAGTAATAATAAACGTGAAAAAGTTATCAAGAAAGTAGAAATTATATTTATTTTATTATTCAAGTGTTTAAAGAATGATCGAGTCAAGTCGGACACAAGGTAAGGGACTTCGTCTCAATCTTCTTTCATTGAGGCATATTTTCATTAACACACAACTTTATTTTATACGGTGTATAAAACCCTTTGACATTTACTTTTATTCAAAAGGAATATTTTTTCTATGAAGAGATTTACTAAACGAAAAAAATAATGTTCTTTTTAACGTTGCTGATGACAACTACCTTTTCGTCGCCGCGAGTATTATTTGATCTTTGGCTTCCTCAACAAGCCGTAAAGTTTTTAAATGACAATAAATACCATATACTCTTTTATGTATTTTTGTATTGAAAGGTGTTTTGATAATGGATTTGTTATGTCAATATATTTATGTGATATATTGTGATTGAAATGTGGAAATTTTTTCATTGATTTATATTTGTTTTATGTCTTATTATTTTATAATGGTACTTGGACATTTGATGGGTGGTTACATGATAAACCAAATGACGGGTGGTTCCGTGAATACCAGGATGGGTGGTTATGTTATAACCTCCAATACATTGGGTATGGAAGTCTTCCATATGGCTATTCCATTTAGTGATATGTGTGTAAGTAGACCGTATGGTTATTCCATTTATGTATGTTTATGTCCCATGTTACCATTATATGTTTTGTGTTCTTTATATGGGTTTTATGGTAATCTTTTGGTTACAAATGGTAAGTAATGATATTTTATTCAGTGAAGAGTATTTACTACTTCATAAAGGTGAAAAGTATTACTTATGATAAAGTATTCATGGTTTACCTGTTGTTTTAAAAAACTAACAGTTTTCTTTCTTTTTGTATCCCTTACTGAGCTTTTTTTGCTCATACCAAGTTTTTGAAATGTTTTTCACAGGACATAATGTGGAATAGGGTCAAGGATGGGATCAAGGAAAAGTCATATTGTCATAAATATGGAACTAGACATGACTATTTATTTCAAGAGTTCATGTTTTGTAAAAAAATGGAAATTGTGTAGAAGTGTCTACTTTGTAATCTTTTGAGATTTGATAGTTATGTCCTAATTCTCTACAACTCTAAACCTGAAAATATCCTCAATGTGAATTATTCATTTAATTCAATATTATGTAAGGTTTAAGGTCGGGCCCTTATACCCCGGGTCAAGCCTTAACTCCTTGTCGGAGTTTTCACTCCTAGGTACATCTGTGCCACAGCTGCCTCTACTTACTCGTATCCAGACAGGGATGTACTTCATGGAAAATACACAAAATCTCTACATTTTCAAAATTCTAGGAATTTCTTTTATACTAATCCTCAAAGTCTATCTTAGGGTAATGTTCTTTAATTAGAGTTCATCTAAATATAGTTTCCAAGGTTTATAATAAACTTCCTCTGATACCAACTATAATGCCCCGACCCCTGTTACCCAGATTTGGTGCATTATTAAATAACATTGGCATGATAAAAGGAATCATGTCCCTAAAGATCGATCATTTTAGTAGCCTTGGAAGAACTAGATACATTTATAAGTTTTACATTACATCATGGAATTAAAAAATAAAAAAAAATTATTCCCCTTTGATCACACTTATATCCTTTTCATATCCATGTAGGTCAACCATAAAATACTTCTTTACATCCTGGGAAAAATAAAACATAGAAAGGGGTGAGCTCAGATGACCAGTAAAGAGAACAATATATCAGAAACTTTCATAAATAAGAATAAACATTTAAGGGAATGTTTAAGACTAAAAATCCATTTAAACATAAACTTCATCATAATATGGCAAAGATAAATTCAAATAATTCCATTTACTTATTCACATGGATATTCTACTAGTCACATAATCACATGAAATATCAATAGAAACTTTCATAGTGATGGAATGCATAATGTCAGACTTCAAAACCATATAGTCAAGGCCTTGTGCCAAGACTACAAATAATATTTTATCAAGACCTTGTACTAAGATACAAGTTTGTCTCATGAGATCTACCGATGCATCGAGGAGCTAAAGCGGGCTCCACCCATCACTTACTAAGTCCAATTCATTCCTCATATGAAAATGTTTAAACATAACATAAACATTCGTATTAAAACTATCATACGAAATGTAAATAGTTTATCCATAAACTATAAATGGTGTAAAAATAACACATCCACAGTCAAATATATCACAAAACCTTCAATATAATATGGAAGATTTGTATCATAATAAATCAACTTCAAACAAGCTTAAAATCCATCAAAATATGTTGACATAGATGAAATCAAATCTTTTTTTAGAGGAATATCTCTTTCAATTTTGAAATCATTTAAAAGTCATATAATTATAAAAAATAATTTATTTGGAAAATATTCTTATAATCTTGTATGGGAAGCTTCAACAATGTTATAACAGTGGAAAATAGCCGCACCCGCTGCATAAGTTAAAAAAACATTATTACCTTAATTTTGTCGAAAAGGTCTTAAAGTACCATGTTTGGAAAACGACAGAAAAATTACATTCAAACCATTTTATAAAAATTCAAACAAGGGTATAAATTACTTTAATACATATTCTAGTAAATATTAAAAATGTTTTGAAATACATTTTTAAGAAACATGGATGTGGATGATAAAGAGGTCTCGGTAGATACTTGCGTAAAAACAACCTCAGATATTAAAGAGATTGTGAAATTAACCCTTACGTTGTACTTTTCCTTGGGAGAGGGTAAGGTAACCTCCATTATAATAGTTAATACATTGTTATTATATAATATTAGAACAATATAAAAAAATATGATATCATATATGATCCCCTAATATTTCTTTGTTAATAATATCTTAGTAGTATCATCGTTTTGGGTGTTAACTGATCTGTTTTCCTTTATATGCTTGGTTACAAAAGCCATGTTTGTTATGGATAGGATGTATTTTATTCATATAAATAATGATAATAAGTTCTTAAAATTTATTTTTAATTATAAAATGATAATTATTCTTGAATGATTATGATGGGGAATGAATCTCATCGTGTTCGTGGAGATTGTAATCCATACGTACGCAGGAGAGAAAATATCACTCAATTGAAGGTGAAATTGTATATAATTGAATGTTGTATAATATATAAGGAATCATTAATATGTTATATTTATTATTTATATCAATTATAAATCATTATTATACCCATCCAAATAATGAATTGTTTGAATAACAATCTACACCACGACGTGGAGACGGTAAGTCGTACGTACACACTTATATTGACATTGTCATTCATATGATGGATAGAATAATGAATATGGTTATACCATTTTTATAATAACATCATATTATATAAAATATACTGGAGTTATTATTTTAGACTGGAAACAAAAAATAAAGAGGAAGTGGAAGAAGAAAAGAACTTGGAAGAGGTGATGAAATATTTACCTCTTCTTCGGGTTCTTCCTATTGATTTCATCAAAAGGGATCCTTAGGATGGTTTTCTGATCATATTAAGGACTCTATGTTGAATTTAGAGAGGTTGGGAATGTATTTGGGTAGTGGTTGGCCGAGCCAAATGGCTTTGGAGGTGTGAAATTAAGAGAAGGGGAAGTACCCTTTTATAAGAGAGGTGAGGGTCACTTTAGGAAAAGCTTGAAATATTATTTTATAATAAAATAATTTTTGGTTTCTAATACCTCAAAAATGATTTATTTCAAGGATAATGTGGTTATGGGTCAATAATATTTCAACCAATTGGTTTTAGACATGTTTTGGTTACCATTTTAACCTTATCTTTTAGATTTTACGCTTAGTTAAATAGTGCAACTTTTACCATGTTTTCTTGTATTATTACACTATATGGTTGATAAACATACTCTATACTTTCAAGAGAACCTCAAGTGGTTAATTAATGTCATATATAATATTATTTAAGACCTTTTTCCGATCCATAGATATTTAGGAATATTATATGAACCAATAATATAGTATTTGTTTTAAAAATTAATTTAAGTCAATTTTGACACTATTTGGTATTTTGTTTTTGTGAAAGTCATAAAAATCTTATCACTTCGAAAAAAAATTATCTAATCAACCCTAAAAAGTTATATTAACCTAGAAATTTTTTTGAATTCATCAAATGTATCAATTTACATTTATTTGGACATTTATAATATCAATTATTTTAATATTATATTAATAAGGTAATTATTGCATCATCATTGTGTCATAACTAAATTAAAATATTTAATGTATAAAAATTATAAATAAAATACCATTATGTAGGAAATTTGTTTATATTTCTATGTAATATTTATAGTCTAATTTCTATTGTGTGTAACCCTATATTAAAAATGGTTTAGTTATTAAACTTTGAATTTAACACTTTTAACTCTTCTTTAAATAAAATAATAATAAATGTCCTAATCAAATCCATGTAGACCAAATAGGATCATATTTTATCTATAAGGTTGTTTTTTGTCGTATTACACATATCCAATAGAATTAGGACATGTTTTAGGGTAATTATAATATCATTTTTACCCTAAATTACCCTATTTACTTTTAACCGTGGTAAATAAAAGGCAAAAGTTACTATTCACCAAAAATTATTTTCATCATATTGAACCACATTTTTCTTAATCATGTCAACTTTTTCTCTTGTATTTTTTTAAATTAAACTCAAAAAAGTAGTAAAATTAAGTTTTATGCAAATTTTCAAATACTCCTAGAATGTTGGAAAAACGTTAAAAAGTTCAACAAAATTTTATACATATAATTTTATTATAAAATGAATCCAATGAATTAAAATGAACATATATAAGTATTATATATCTATTTTTACATAAAATAAATTTAAATAAAATAAATAATTATTTAAATAATAAGTCGATTTTAAATAATAACGCAATGTTTTTCACTATTCATCAAAAATTGAAAGTTTTCAAAAAAATACCAAAAATTAACCCTATGATAATTTTGATATTATGAATTAAAAAATGAAGTCTATTTTACCAAATTCAAAATGTAGAAGTTTCATTTATTAATTTAAAATTAATTCCCGTTGTCAAAAACAAAAGGCGGGTTTAAAAAAATCAAAACTATCAAAAGATTGACATGTGTTTATGTCAAATTTAAATGTAAAATTACTTATAATTTCTTAAATTATACTGAATGATAAAAATATAATATAATTCTAATTCCAAACCATTAAAACTTATAATTTAACACTAAAAATTATTTTTATTAAAAAAGTTCTTTTCAATTAAAATTTAGTATTTTTAACTATTCATCAAAATATGAAATTTATCAGAAAAGTACCAAAACTTTATCCAAACTAAATTTTTATATCCTACTTCTAAAGGAGAATTTAATTTCATGAAATTGAATATCTAGAAGTTTCAAATATTGGTTTTAAAAATGGTTTACGATTAAAAGGTAGTAAAATTTCATTTTCTGAAGAAAAAAAACTTCCTTTATCTGAAAAATTGAATTTTTAATTATATTATGTCCAAGAAACACATAACATGGATGTCAAAAATATATGTAATATATAAAATTAAAAATTCAGTTATTACTATTCATAATCGCTTTTGAACAGCTTTTTTGGTAAGTCGTGGTGCGCTTACACTCGGTGTTGCATGTAGTGCAAGTTATTGAATTACTTTGAAGAGATAACATACTATGAAATATTGGGGTGTTACAAAAAGATTTATCCTAATTCATTTATATCTTATAGAAACCTATAACTATTTAATTCGTGACTATTAATTAAGATTTTTAAGGAAAATTTTATTTAAGAGGGGAGAATATAATACCCCGTGATTTCACTATATAATTTTCCTTTAAATAAACATTGAATTGGTATCATATTTAACACAAATATTCAAAATAAAATGATTCAAGACATATAATAATATTATTATTTAAATAATTAATGATTAAAAATCCTATAGTAAATTAAAATATTTTAATCACTTACAAATTCTTACAAAATTGGATTAAAATCACTTAATTTATTTAAATGGGTTTTTAATAAATGATGTTCTCCATTATATATTAAATTATCATTCAAAAGATAAATATGTAAATTTCAGTATTTTAATTTGAAAAATTAAAATATTTTTTACTAATAATTTCAATATAATCTTAGGATATTTTTTGATGTTTTTATAAAATAATTTAATTTTATGTGAATAGTGAAAATACAGTTTTTAAAAAAATTATAAATTTTATGAAATTATTATCTTATAACTATATATATATATATAAACATATATATCATTAAATAATGGAAAATTTAATGGATTAGTGGTAAAGGTGCAGGTGCGCAAGGGGGGAGGTCTCAGGTTCGAGTTCTGGTGGAAGCAGGGGTGCGTGGGCAAGTGGGAGGGGGTTGCGTGGGAAAGTGCAGTGTGATGTGAGATGGAGGGGGATTCTCCTAGCACTAATGGGGGGGAGTCAAGTTCTATAAAAATATCACTGCAATATAAATTCTTTTTATGTTTTTTAATATTTTTTTGACTTTTATCAGCGCTTAAAATAGAGTCGATAAAGGGCGTTTTTATCATCACTTTTTTTAGCCCTAATAAAAGGGGCCTTTATCAGCGCTTTTTTGAGAACTGATAAAAGAGACCTCCCATTTATCTTTACCTTGATTAACAATGTTTTTTTAGCATTGTTAATTTCGTTTTATAGCGGTGATAAAGGCCATATTTCTATTAGTGTAATCATAACAATTGATGATGAAAAAAACCTATAACTAGGTAACATATTTGTGATGGATGGTTATAAATGATGTGTATAAAAGTAATATTTTTGAATAAGGATATGAAATTACTTATTAAGATATTTATTTTATTTTTATAGTAGGTTAGAGCATGTATTAATAATATGTATTTAAGGTAAAGGTTTTTTCTTGAATCAACATCATTTTATTATTCATTATGATTACTTTATAACTATGTTTTTTAATTGTGGTGGTATTTTATTAAAGGATGGTAAGATAATTCATTATCTCTCCAGATTAAAATAAAAATTAAATAAAAAACATAATACCGTGATGAATTTAATTCTAAAAATTATATCATTGTTAATAATTATTCACACCCTCTTTGATGATGGTTTCACCTATATGCATTATTTTTCCCCTTCTTTCCATCGTTCAAGATTATATTTGGAAACTTAATTATGCGTCAAATTTTGTAACCTTTATTTTTTCCTTATCAACTTTTATAAAAATATTCTTTTTAAACATTTTATGATGTGGTTTTTCAAAAAACATTTATTTTAAAATATCCAAATGGTATTCCATTCATGATCATATGTTTTATCATCCTCTCCATATTTCATCAAAAAAAATTGTTATATGATTTTAAAGGATAAATTATTTAATATTCTCTCTAAAAGATAATGTTTTCAAAACCCATTACATAAACATTTAGAAAATTATATTTTAATGTGACCATGATCCTCTTCTTTAATGAGTATCGTAAAAATGTTTTCTAGAATCTCTTTCATGGTTTCTCACTTTTTATTTACATTAATATTTAAAAAGATTTAACTGAATTTTTTAAAATGTATTTATGAATTATTTTTATTCTTGATGATTTTTAAAAGAAAACAATGTTTTTTTATATTTTTAAAAAGTAAAATTTTGATTTTAAAAATGGATTTCTAGTTTTTAAAGGGTTGTATTTTTTTAATAAAGAAATATTTATTGATTTTATGAATTCTCATAAAATATTTTTTGAAATATCTTTTATCTTATAATTTTGTTTTAAAAAATAATCATCGGTCTTAAAGGATAATTTTTAAATTATTTTCAAGTTCAACTATTCAATTTTAATGAAAATATTTTTGAAAAGGTTTCAAACCTTTCAAAAAAAGGTGCATTACCTCTTGTTTTTCATGTTATTTATCTAAAGATCCTGAAAATTTATTTTTCTTCAATGAAAAAATCATTAATAACCCATATGTTACATTGGGTATATTTCGAATCCTCCATAAAACTTCTTTCTATGGATGTTTAGTGGAATGTTATAGGAATGTTTTCTCTGCCACTTATCTCTTTTCCACAGGATAATTAAGTAATGTATTAAGTATGATTATTCTCACATTCTAATGCCACACACACACACACATATATATATATATATATGATTATTATCAGGATGGTTTCAACCATATAATTCCATCCAATGAACTGGTTAAGGATATATCTCTAATGAGATGAATATTGGAATCAGTAAGTTATTCCTACTATACTATCATTTGGGAATTACAAAGTAATTCTTGATCTACTATGTTATGAAATCAAGTAGTAATTCCATCTCCATTATGTTGTGGGAATAAGGTAGAGATTCTTAATTCACTATGTTTTTGGGAATCAGGTACTGATTCCTACTCCATTATGGGAATCATGTTGTGGTGTCTAGTCTACCATATTATATGAAATAGGTAGTGATTCTTGCCCTAAAATTTTATGATTTATATGCTTATGTTAGTGTCATAGTTTAATTTTATGCTTCAGTTAGATGACATTTGATATCTTTATTCCTAGTATTATACTCAATGAATCATATTTCTTCATTATTTTTTTGAAATATTATGAAATGATATAAGATTTATCTTTTGAGATCATATATATTGTTTTATGGATTATAGAAAACACATATTATTCCCTATTATTTTTAATAACTTATTTATCCATTTCTCATGATTTATATCATTCTTAGGTTGTAATACATCATAAAATATTTAAGAGTTTTATCTTACTAAGAATTTTAGCTCACCCCTTTCTTAATTCGCCATTATCTAGGTTATGATTATGAGTATATATTATGAAAATTCCATAAGGGGGTCTATTATAGATCAATTATACAGAAATATTCCCATATGAAATGTGTCTCTTTTATAAGTAGTCCTAAAAGTGTAGACCTTCATATTTCTGGGATTGTGTGATTATTTTTTTTATTTAATTATTTAATTATTGAAATATATATAATTATATCTTAGGTCATCTCATATTATATGAATTATTGTGTTTAAAGAACATTTTTTAGACCTAGGCCCTTGAGTGTGAGTCTAGGGCACAATAACTACACATGATGTTCTCTATATAATGGTCATTTATTAAGGTAATCACTATAAATAGTATGATCACTAAAAAACATCACCTTTTGATTACCAAAATAAAACAATTATAATTATTTTAACAAAATAGGGTTCATAGTAATCTATTACAAATATATTACCCTACCAATATCTTATAAATCTAAATGGAAATCCACAAGCTACTCCATCATATTCCATTCATCAACCACCTCCGAAAAATATAATTAACTTTATTTTAATTAGATAACCAATTAACACATTTAATTTTCTTTAAGAATCTGAAATATCAAAAATAAAATTCCTTTGGAAACTACACTCAACTCCACTAATTATGGTTCAAATATCTTCATGATAATATATAGTGAAATATTTTATTTTAAGTAAATACCTCAATGTATTCCCCATGTTTTTAGAACCTCTATTTATTCAGTGAAAAATCAAAAACTAGGGATCTAGGATAATGAGTCACATAATTTAATTTAATATGTCAAAACTTTATGGAGGAATATGATATAAATTCACCCTCATTCATTAGGACACACCCTGTGTAAAAATTCAAATTATAAAAAAATACTCAATCATCCCTCTTTATTTGGGTAAACGAAGGATAGTTGTGTTAGAAACATCCCATTTAAGCATGAATGTATTGACTTCCACTATGTTGTCTAAATGTAATCTTTAATACTCTTAGAAAATGTTAATAAGGGAGTTAAAATTTAAATTAAATCTAATACAAACTAAGAATCATCTTGATAAACTAATAAATATAAGAAACATAGATGGATTATTTAACATGTTCTTGGAAAAAACTACCTCAATATTAGATTATTAAATAAAATATTCAATTTTTAGAAATGATATACCTAAGAAATTGAACTTTTAATGCCTATAAAATACAATTTGACAATATTTTGGATAGGTTGTAACACCCCGACTAAGGTATATGTGTTGTTTTTTTGTATTTCATCAAATTATTATATAAACATAAAATTTCTAAAGGGTTAAATGGATTTTTTAATGTAATTTTTCTAATATATTTTCATATGATATCAAAATTAATTTTTTATAACACTTCAATATTTTTTAATCAAATATTCATGTATGACATATTATATATGATAGTGTATGATACACACAACATTGAACTAAAATGAGTCTTGATATATTATATTAGTATTATTAAAATAATTAATTAATAATTAATCCTCTAGTAAATTAAAATATTTTTATAGATTATAAACACATACAAATTGGGATTAAGAACACTTAATATTTTAAAAGGGAATTGTTCAATAAAAATAGATTTTATTTGTATATATATATTTTTTAAAATCCATGTTTATAAATTTATGAATTTATATTTCTTAAAATGAAATTAGTTTTTTTACAAAGAATGTCAAAATTATCTTAGTGTGAATTTTTGAGATTTTTCTAAACAATTTCTTTTTTGAGAATAATTAAAAAATAATACATTTCCTACTTTTATGATATTATCATAATTTAATAATGAATTAAAGGGAATTGAAACATTTTTTATATAAAAAAATATTTTATAAAGTAAAATAAATCCTTTAAAAACACTCTTTCAAAATTTTAAAACTCATGTTTAGCATTTTGTAATCTCAAGTAATATTTTACTCCAAAAACCGTTTTGATTTTCTTATGTTAAAAATTAATTTTCTTTACTTTTAGAAACTAAATATAAAAAATTGATTTAATATTTTGTATTAAAATATTCATTTTATTTAATAAAGTCTATTCTATATTTATTAATATAAATATGATTTATAAAATTAATGATAATGAGCATGATAAAAAGGGTTATTCTGAAAATTCTATTTTACTGATATTTTGTAATTTTTTATCTTGGAAATTATATTTATATAATATATATAAGGACACAAAAATTATTTTTGTAGTACTATTAATATATATTATCACTCATTTAATTGTTAAATAATTTTTTATAAGATTTAGATCACTTAATAGAGAAAATAAGATTTTTTCTACAAAAATAGGTTTTCTAAATATTAAAGATTTTAATTAGAAAATATTTATAAATTGAATTATGTTGAATGGATATTAAATTTATTTTAATCACACAATAATTTGGAAATATTTTTAATCTTATATTATATTAAATATAGATTCCTTGCGTAAATACTAGTTACCGAGGTAAAAACTAGAATGGTAAAATGTAAAAAATAAGTTGTAAAAGGATTGAAAATTGATTAGAAATTTTTTTAATTGATTTATAGGTGATTTATCATCCTTATATTACCACACACACAATTATATTACACTTTTAGTGCCTTATAATTTTTAATTGTATAATTCTATTATTGAAATATAATGAGTACTTCCAAAATTATCCCCCTCTTCAATTATGAAATTCAGATATCTTCCACCACTTCATAATACAAATATAACTTATAATTTACCAAATAAGATAGAAAATTATTCTCATGCTAGATTCCTATCTCATGTTAATATTCATTTTTTATCAATTAGGTATCTGAAGTCATCCATTTTTTAGGAGGTATCCAAGAGAACCTTAAAGTTCTATATTTTTATTTCTTACACATTAATATTTTATGCTTAATATTTATATTACAGAATCATTATATCCACTATAATAAAATAAAAAATTATTATTAATATAATATATTGTTACTATATTAATGTATCAATCATTATCAAATCCTTTCCATCCATCATTAACAATAAAACAACATCAATTATGGGTATGTGTTAACTACCACCTCCAAGAAATGATGTTGTTTGTATTTCATCACCACCTATCATGTGTAGTTAAAAGGTTGAATATGATTAAATAATATGTTTAATTTATCAAATTTATTTATCTAAATTGATAAATTATTATATACCTTCTTTTAACCACATTCGTTGAGAAATTGAAACTTTAATCATGTGTATGTGGAGACTACTACCACCACGAATGATGAATATCATCTTTCATCACCATGTGATATAAGTGGTTATAATAATGAATTTAAATTATTTTTATGACATGTTTATGATTATTAAAAGGATATATTCACAATATATAAAAACATTTCTTTACACAAAAAATCATTATATCACACTCTCTTTTGGGTAATTTTTCCACCTAAGTGAATGATGTTATAATGTTTATTTAAAAATGATTAAGGGATGTTATATAATCATAATATCATGAAATAATAATGTATCTATTATTTTAAAATTTTATGTAAATTTTCCCGTGATATTTAATATATTTATTAATATATCATCTTTTGATCATTAAACACACTAAAAATAATTCTTAAAAATTTTAATTTTCACAAACCATAACATTATCATTCAATGAATGAGAATCGTGTGTTATGAATAAAAAAATAGGGATTATAGTATCTTGGATAATATGGGAATAATGAAAATTTTCATTGTAAACATGATTTGATAACTCTAATAAAAACGAGTATGAAATAATATGTCAGAGTTTCTAGCTTATGATAATGAAAATAAACCAAAATGGAGTAATATATTTGTAATAAATGCTTATAAATAATTTTAATAAATGGAAATATATATTACTAACGTTATATAATTATTTATTAAAAAAAATTATTTTTGATACTTGATTTTACAACATGATCAAGAATATGATAATATAAGGTAATGGGTACTTTGTCTCAAATTTATCATCTTGGGACATATTTATTATTTTTCACTATGATATATTTTATATGGTTTTATTAATTAAAAATGAATTTATTTTACCATATTGAATTAATTCATGGAGTTTTAATAGATAATTATTGTTCTTTCCTTATTGGTATTTCGATTAAAACGATACCAAGTTTTTAAGGGTTATGTGTCTCTATTTTCTATACCATGATACATGTTTCATATTGAGCACCATAATTTATTTTATATAGTTTATTCACTACTTCTTTTCCTTAAAGTATAATAAATATCTTTCGTTTCTTAATATTGTAATTTCCATTTCAAGGTAACCCTTTTATTTTCGTTTTATCCTTACATTAATGTCATTGTCAAGGTATCTTTTTCAATATCAATTTAGTGATATATTTTTTTGAATACTAATTCATCTAGAGAATTTTCAGGATCTTTGTTTCTAGATCCCCATATCATATTCTTCCCTAATTATTATTTGTTTGGTCTAATAAAATGTTTTTTATATCAAAGAAATGATTCATCACTACCTTTATTTTACCTAATCGTTGAATATTTATATGAATAATTTTCCTCCCAATGCTTTTCCTTAGTAAACACGCATAATTTAATTCAATTGATTTAACGGTTTTCATTAATATTCTATTCATAGATTTAATGTATAAATTATTATGTTAACTATAAACCTCGTTCAATATACAATGTTATTTCTAGGGATAATTACATTGAAAGCTATTTCATTTATTTATTGTGGAATTATGGAAAATATGTATACTTGTTATTTCAACACGGATTCTTGTAGATTAATAATGAATGTTGATTGTGTATTGTTTAACCATCCACATTATTTCTTCAGATATATTATGATAATTTCATTCCATTTATTTACTAGGAATTTATTGACATTATATATGTATTTATGTAAATATTAATGTTAATAGATTACTATGGAAAGTTTACTATCCATTTTATTGGTATTCATATCATTCCTATTTTAAAGGTATTTGAATTAAAGTAGTGATGGGTGGGGAATGAGATTATATAATCACATGACGCATCAGTTGGTCTCATGGGATAAAACGTTTTAGTATTAGGTGTATGCCTACAAAATGAAATCATGATGTCTTGGTTGTGTCCTTGATATACAGAATGATATATTTATTGAAACCTTTTGGAAATAATTATGTCTTAGTTGAAACATTAATGAAAATAATATTGACTTGGTTGAAGCCTTGAAAAGTCTAGAATTATGAATTCTATCATTATGAAATTAATTATTTTATTTTATTCATGGATTTATTTCATGCTCATGTGATCAATTATATAACATTATATGATTATAATTTTCTTCCTTCTATACTATTCATGTATTGTTTATTATTTTATATATTTTGATATATCCTTCCCCTTATTGAGCATTTGAGCTCACAATTCTCATTTTTCTATTTTTTAATGTTATATAGAAAAACAATACACAATTTTTATCCAATATAATAGTATGTGTGAAGAATTTGTGGGAGATATTGAATATATAATATGGAATAATTTGTTTCTTGTTTTAGAGGAAAAAATATTCATTTCATGATAAAAAAAATATTATTTTTTAGTTAATGAGTTTCCCTATTTTTTTAAAAATATTAACCTCGTGTATTGTAATATTTTTTATAAAGTAAATAAATTTAAATGGTTTCATCTGGGATTATATATTTTTTATTTCATCATTAGATATAAAATCAGTCATTACTTTGGGTTTAATGATTTTAGGATTCATAATTTTATAGAAAAGTTGGGAGTGGGTTTAGCTAGGTTATAGGATCACCTTAATGGTCTTGGAGACCATGTATGATGATTGGTCAACATGGATTTCAAGGTATTACATGTTATGTGGTCACCTACATAGCCCTAGAAATAATGAATGATGTCCCATCCTAGATTAGGACATCCTTATTGTTTTATTTATTTATTGTTCATTGGTCTTTTTTTACATTCATGTTGAACCTAAATGAAATATTGGAATTTTTTAATTTTCAGTAAGGATGCACTATTAGTGCATGGTTAGTACAAACCATATGGTGAACAATGAAAATGCAATAAATTTTTAACAACACACTTTTCGTGATCATATATAACACCATTATTCAAACCATGTGTCTAATCTATGTGGATTTCCAAGGGACTATTTTGAGGGGAACATGGTTGGCTCATGGTTTTGTAAACCTTGTATCTACACTATGTCAACTTTTTATATTTTTACTCAAATGTATATTTTTTAATCTACCCTTCCCATATTCAAACCCCAATCAAATGGTCCACATCGTCACTTCACTAGACTATACAAAAGGGATCTAATCATCCTTCCCCTAACTTGCACCTCTATTTTTAGGATCCTAATTAGATTTCATGGAGGTTCCATCCAGGGTATGGATTATTCTCCCTCAATTTATTCCTATCCACGTGGTTTTTCTTCTTCCCTATTTTTGGTGTCTCTTTATCCAACCATTAGGGTTAGGTTTAGATCTTATAGGTTTTTTCTCTTAATTTTAGGGTGTGCAGTTGATTTGTTAGTCCTCACTCCCTATAAATTCAAGAGTTCCATCACATATGCTCATGTTTGAGATAATTATTGTTGTCCTTTTCCATTCTTAATGACAGAAATTGGTGATGGAAGCTTTATAAATTCATTTTAATCAACATTAACTTATTATGGAAATTATAAATTGATTTTTAAATCCTTAGGTGATAATGTTATTATTTAAAATGGGATATCGAAGAGTTTTAATTATTATGTTTCCTTGAAAGTATATATATGTGCTATTTCTTTTCCAAAAATACTAAGAGGCCTTTTTTATAGAACATTGGTGTTTTAAATGATGATTGTCCACTTAAAAATTATATAATTTTATTTTTGGTTGAAATATAGTTTGTTTGGTTTATTTATTTTTTAGTTTTTGGATGGTTATACACGTTATTTCTAATATTATAAATAATGATGTGAATTTTCCCAATTAATTTACCCTTTATCATTCCTTATGAATTTTTATATTTATTCATATGATATCTACAAATATATGTGTGTATGTATATATATATGGAAATTCCAAATAATAACATTATTTTAAACATCAAATCTCAAAATGTCCCATGATTTACCAAATTATTTATAGAATGGGGTTCAAATGTGTGTTTCTTAAATCATGGTTTAAAATACCATTTGAAATATTGAGAAACTATTTTGACATTTCTGTTGTATTTTTAAATGTAATTGAAAGAATAAATAATTTTCTTTGGAAATTAAATCTAGTTTCAAGTATAATGGCCCAGTTGATACGTTGAAATAGTTTTTGTTAAAAGTGAAAATGATTTGTGAAATACCATTCAATTTATTTAACTTGAGATATTTTTTTGTTTAAAAATGGGAGTATTTCAGGGATATGTTTTGGGAGGTGGGTTGAGTGGATTTTCTTAGATTATGTTGGTCCTTGGTTGATATGTTTTATATAAATACTACCTCAGATCACATTATTATTATCATCATGGCATCCTAGGAACCGTAGTGAGGGATTAGACACATTTATATCTAGGCTCAATAGAGACATAAAAGACTTGATATGGTATTGGAGGCCATATGTTATGGCCACCAGTAGGGATAGTTTAGTGAATTTAGATGGTTATATATTTAGGAATTCATTAATAGGGTTATATATGGTTCTCAATTAAGTAAATAAAGGGTCTACCCATGGGATATTTAGGAATTACCCATGATTTCATATTTTATATTTGATTTTTTACTAGAAACATCATTTCTTTTCCAACATTTCTTTTACATATTTTATTATATCATGACAAACCCTACTGATTATATCCTTTATTTTGATATTTATGCATATTTATTTACCTGGTTGGTGTTTCTTTTAGTTATTTACCTTATTTTTATTTATGTTTTAAAAGATATATTTTTCAAATTTTAACACCTACATAATATATTAAATGGGTTTTAATGAGGACTTGGGGAAAAATTTTATTCATATTATAAAAATGATAAAATCCATACATTCAATGGTGTTTTTTAAAACTAGCATGTGTGTGTTGTTTTAGGAAAAGAAATTAATAAACTCAGTGGTTCTTACCTACTAAGATTATTTTTTCTCAGACACTACTCATGACACTCGATTTCAGAAAACATTAGATGTTTTTTTGGTTTATGTTAAATCGTGGACTGAATTGACATCATGAATGATTAGTGAACAAGTGGTCACATGGATACCATCATGGGATTTTGGTTTTATTTTGGGGTCATGGTTGTATCAACCATGTAAAACACTTATATTGTGGGGTTGTACCTTTTTCTGTTATTATAGATTAATTTCAAGTTTAATATAGACATTTGTATTTGTTATGTGCAGCTGTTTTTTGTATTTTTGTTATGGATTGTTTTGTTTTGTTTAAGTTGTGTTTCTTTTTTTTATATGACATGGAGGTCCAATGTTTTTATGCATCATAATATAATTATTGTATAATTATACTTCTCAATTAATGTTATATATTTATGTAAATCATCCCCAATGATTTCATTTAATTCTCTTGAACGTGTTTCCAACCCATAGGGATTGGGGAATCCCCTTGCATATGTCACGAACTGGTTCTAGATCCCAATTTAGGGGTGTCATGGAGTGGGTTTGTGAAAAAATAGTATCAAAAAATATATTCAAAATATTTTATAGGGTTTATAGCACCATATTTTATTTGTTCAGTAATGGTTGGTAAGATTTAGGGTCATTGGATCTAAGGAGGTAGGTCATGGGTGGGTGACTGATCACCAACGCTCCTGATGAATCCTAAGTTAGCATAGGATGTAAGGTTTTAAGTATTGAATTATGAGTTTTCTATTTTGGTTTAAATTTTATTTTGGATTATGTTTTTGGAATTCTAGATTGTTCGAATAATTTATATATTCGAGGGATGACAATGGGAGTTGAAATGGCATCACATGGTGAGATCACATGGCCTAGAAAATCTTGTGGAGAACAATTTCATGGTACTATATGAATTAAAATTCCAATTTCATGATTTTAATTTTTTTTGATAAACCATATTTCGATGTCATGTATAACTACTGGTGTATACTACAAAATATTTTTGTTTTTTATGTTATTGAATGGGTTTCGGTAGAAATTTGTTAATAAAAAAAATTATTTTACGGAAAATAAAAAATATTTCGGTTTCAAAAACTAATAATGGGTTTTATAATGAGAAATGGATTTCAAAATTACACTTTTGTAGAACATAAAAACACCCTAAGATGGGAGGGGTTAATTAGGATGGCAAAATTTTAATTTAAAATGATGAATCTTGTTCCCACATTGGTAAGAACTTGTAAAACCTGTCCGATGGAAGTTTATACTTATTAAACAATCACATGCAGAGTGACAACATAGAATTTTTACCTGGTTCACCACTAATATCAACTCTAAGGAGCATATTCGTACAGTATGTGAGTCATACATTAATCCACTAATCCTTACCAGTTTTTATGGAATACAGAAGTTCATACATAGTAACTCAATTCCATGAACACTACAATTATATGAAATTTAAGGATATCACACTACCTCCCTTGGAACACTTAAATTGACTCTCCCTATATCACTTCTTTGGGTGAATTCCTACTCAGTTTAATGACTTGAAGGTTGCTTCGGTAGATTGGATTTAATTCCTTTTCCTTGACTAGAACAAGACATTCCTTGAACCATAGTCCATAGTTAATGAACTTTAAAATACTATTCATTAGAACTAAATGTTCAACACTACTCTTTATGAAGCTTCTAGCCTTCACAAAACCCCTCTATGTTTAAAAAAAATATCATCCTTTGTGAAACCACACACTTTTGTGAAAATCCCAACCTTAAAAGCTCACATCCTTTGAGAATACCACATCCTCCGTGGAACACTTTGTATTCACATAAGTCATAGCCATTGAAAAAATCTGACAACTCAAAATCATTTGAATCAGTTAATACTTAAATACTATTTTCACGATGTACAATATGTCATATAATTTTATATTAACGAAGATCCCATCCTTCCTGAAATCATTTAAATTCATCCTTTTCTCCAAATATTTTCGTGTCAAATAAGTTGGTGTGGCCACCTATTTGTAGGCTCATCATTTCATGAAGATATGATGATCCCAACATCCTTTTCTATAAATATATAGAAAATATATATTTTTTAATCTTACACATTCATGAAGCTCTAGTGAAATTTAACCCATTCACAAATCTTCTCATAGACGTGATTATTTACCACCTATTCATCATGCGTTTGCGATGCTTGTTCTTGATGTTTATTTATGATGCTCTACATCGTTATGAAGCTCATCCTTCATGAAATCCACTCTTTTAGAATCTCATACATTTACCATATTTTAGAAGATTCAATACTAGGAAACCAACTATTATGAATCTTTCTCTTTCCTCCTAATTAAGATCCAAAAAAATTGGCAGCCACTAGGAAATGATGCCACCTTCAACATTGTAGCCATATTATACTATAAAATCACTTTAAGTGAGTAATAACTAATAAAACTAGCGTGTATTGATAAAAAACACAAACTAGACTATGTTTCTAGTTGTAAAATGCCTCAGTTCCAATAATATACCCTTTAGTTTTGTTGCTAATCTATAGATAAATTCAATAAATGACCATCCTTGATAAAAACCTAATAGGTGTGAAATAAATCATACATCACTCCAAGTAAACAAGAAAAAATCTCAAAGTAGAAAACAAGATTGAACATAGAGAAGTTCATGCCTCCATATACCATCAACCATTCCAACAACAACTTATTCAAACCAATCACTCATCCAATTTCACTTATCCCCCCCATTGAAAATAAAGCCAATGAACCTGTATTTGTACATAGTTTCCAAAAGAAACTCCTCCTATATCATATCTCTCCCATAAATCAGCATCACTTCCAAAAATTTATTAATATAGTTAACAAAACTATGGAGAGGGGAAAATCATAACATCCTCAAGCATTGGGATGTGGTTGAACACCGAGGTTCAATCAATGTTTCACAAAAAAAGAGCTGCCAATGTCTTAGTCAAAATATCATCCACTTGGTCATTAGTTCTAACATACTCTATTTTTATCATAGATTTCTCAACATTTTATTTGATGAAGTTATATATAATCTCAATGTGTTTGGTATGAGAGTGTTGAACTAGATTCTTCATATGGTTTGTTCCACTCTTTTTTATACAGAAAATCACCATCGGTTTTTTCAGCTCATAACCCATATACATCAGTTGTGTCCTTATCCACATTAGTTGAGTGTATAACTTTGTAGTAGATATACACTCTACTCCAGTCATACTAAGAGAAGTGATTTGTTACTTCATGCTCAACCAGCCCCCACATTTTTCTCTAATGAAGAACATTATACCACTTATGGAATTTCTATCCACCACATCACATGATTCTTTTAAATTCTCCTAAATTCTATTCCATTGGATTACTTTGAAAGTCAGCTTCAAATCATGTTGAAAAAAAGATATCTGAACATCTTGTAATAATTTTTAATAAGATTCAATGGACTCTCATGTACATCGTGCGATCCACATATGTCCCATTCTCATGATTTCCATGGTTTTTAACCTAAATCAGAGCTGACACTGGTTTGGATTCATATATGTTTAATTTCTTCATTATATCTCTCGTATATTTTTCCTAAGAAATGAATGTAAAATAATTCTTTTGAACCACCTACAGCCCCAAAAATTCTATGATTTCACCTATCATTGATATCTAAAATTCAAATCTCATGTGATTAGAAAATTCTTCCACTCATCTCTACCTTCTCCTACCAAAAATAATACCATCGATATATAAAAGCACCATAAATTTATATTTTGGAGATTTAATCATAAAATGATTATGGTCGATACCTCATATCTTAAATTAAATCTTCTTCAAATAAGAATCCATTCTAGATTACCATGCTCGTTTAGCCTTCCTCAAACCATAATGACCATTCTTTAATCTAGAATCCATAGTTTCATCATTTCCAATAAGAAATCCGACTATTTGATCAATTTAGACTTATGCTTCAAGAAATAAATTTATGTGTTTCATTTTAATATCCATATATTAAACTTGGTACTCCCTTTAAATTTCCATTGAAAGGAAAATCCTAATGAACTCTAGTTTATCCATTAGAGAAAACATTTCTTTAACATAAATTCATTAAATATGTGCATATCCTTTACTCACCAATCATGCCTTTTTTCTAGTTACATTGTGATTTTTGCGTCTCATAAAAAGATTCAATGTTTGGTTCTTGTCAATATGATCCAGCTATTCAGGATACCAAAAATAAGATCAATCCAAGTTGGTATCTTCTTTATCTGGGATTTCTAGAATAGTATATCGAATTCTTCACCTTTAGAAAAGATGACCCTCCATAATATTTCTATTTGAATACCAAATCTAAGGATCTTTCATGGATGGTAACACCTTCATCTTCTCTATCAAGGATTAACAAAACTCATTTATTCTTAGTTTATCCCCCCAAGATCTTTCTTTACCGTCAATTACATTTATTATAAGAACAAATACATTATAAAAATATTAAGGGAATAATTTGGATCCTTCTTGATTAATCAATTTGAACAAAAAGGTTGATATAATCCTCCCAATTAAGTTGATCTATTTTCTCCAATCTTTATACATGCACATCTGAACATCTGTTATGATTTTTATTGAATAAGTAAGGATATTTTCACATCCTATTATGATTTTTGGAGAGAATTTTTATTGATAAAATACTTATTGGATGATACATTATTACTCCACTTAAGGACAAATTCTTATTCTAGTAGTAAGGTTAAATAAAAATTTTTAAACATAACTAGATTTATTGCATCTCCCACATAGAACTTATTTAACAAAAGTGTTTCTTTTTATTTGAAAAATATAATGAACATTATCTTAATCAAGTGGAATATTTAATTTTCCTTTTTCACTAGCCTTATCTTATACATCTTCAAGTTTACTAATTCATTCCAAATCTTCTAGCCAAATATCTAACATGTCATTACCAACTATGGAAGAAAGTATGGATCTTCTAAATGGGTTTTTTTGAGTGTTGTCCCTTTTATCTGTTCTTTTGGATGTACTTTTCGTCAACATCATGGATTTAGAATATATGTTCTCATATTTACTTCTTGGATTCTTCTTGCTATAATATTTTTTTTCAAAATATTCTTCTGATTTCATCCAAATTTATCATAGTGAAATATAGCCATATTTTTTGCTCTACTATTCGAAACACTGGATGCATGTTAAGATAAGCATGTACCAACCATGTGACCACTTCCATTATATACATAACATATTTTATCAATATTCCCCAATCTATTTTCATTATATAGATTCTTCTATACATGTGTATGTTTATTATTTTTCTATGTATTTATCCCCCTAGAAATATGCTTCCTTTGTGTTTTTTCTTATAGAGGATTGTACCAACAATCCAATGCGTAATTAGAAAATATTTTATAGCTCCAATATTTACCAACAAACCTTGATATTTTTATATCTTTTGTATAACGATGTTGGATCTTCTTCATGACGTGTTGTGCTATTTGGGGGTAATTTTATTCTACATTAATTTTCTTATAAACCATAGTCATGGTGGTTGGTTTATTTTCACCTTTCTTTATCTGTACTTGTTTAGAATTTTTCTTACAACATATACTATTTATGATAATAGTTTTAGAATAATTAATACTAGTTGGTATGGATGATAACTGTTTCGTCTCAGTTGATTGAGATATATCCAAAAATTATTTTATGATTTCTTATCACAAGTTAGAGTTATTTCATCCTTATAACCCCCCATTAATCATTGGGTAGTTGCAGTAATGGTTTTATTCTTTTGTGACACCTCAATGTATGTCATCTCAAGATAATCCAACTATGCCTCCTAATATAAACATCTCAATTTAGGGAGGATTTTATGATCTTCAATTATTATAATCTTTTCTTCATAATCCTTATTTATTATAACAACATCATCTTCATGCGTCATAAATTTATTTTAAATAAAAGATTCAAGTTACTTGATATTATTGGATATTTATTCCAATTTTAAATCCTTGACATTAGTGCTATTTTTCATTTTTTATTCAAGTGAATGGATATTTCCTTCAATATTATTGTTGACTCCCTCATCCTCTTCCACTTCTTTGAAGATTTTTAGGAACTTATTTCATTTCCCTCATCTTTTTCTTCAAAAATTATAACTTTTATGGAGATATTTAAAAATTCAATAATTATCCTTGCAAGTCTATCTCCAAAGTATCTGCTTCATTTCTCAATTGGGATATTTCACCCTACATAAATTGAAAGTATCTAAAAAATAGAGAATATTTATATAGAAAAACCATAAATGATATCTCTTAATATAACAACTTATATATATTGAGAGGCTATATATTGATCATCACCACTTATGCTAGGATCAATATTTTCAAGAAAATTTCTATTGTTAAAACACATACATCTTGATTACTTGAATATTTTTATTTACATGAGGTAGAAAGGTTTTCCTAATATTTGGTGGAAACCTACTTCACTTACTCTTTACTTTCAAATATGGATATAAATTCGTTGTTAGAAATTCATAGAGAACAAGATACTACCAATTCTTTAGATAAGATATACTTATTCAAATTTATCTTCTCATTCATTTTTATATTCATCATGGTCTTGGTAGATATAGAATTATTCTTATAGATAACTGAATCGTCACTAAAACTACACTTCACTGTTGACTCGGGAAAAAAAGTCAAATATCTAAAAAAAACTTTACCATAGGGAATCCAACAAAAGTGAACCTTGGATCTGGTACCACTGTAGGACCCCATAACACCCTAAGAGAATATTTGTGAATCAGGGTGTCAAATTTTTCTTTTAAAACAATTTATCTTGTTCCCATGATGGTATGACATTTCAAAATGAATCATATGAAATCATATAGTTATTAAAAAGTCGCATGTAGTGAGATAACAAAAAAAAATTACTTGGTTCACCACTAAGGTCTACCCCAAGGAGTATACACCAATAGTGTTTTTGGAATACTATAATAAACTAATATTCACTATTTGTTGAGGAATAAAAAAGTTCAAAGAGAGTCACTTTGTGCTAGGCACACTACCTTTACATTAATTTTAGGGATAACATAGAGCCAACCTAAAACACCCCATGTTTTTATGAAAATTGTTTATAAAAAAAATAATTTTCTTTTATGTATTTCATTTCATGATACACCAAGTTAATTTTTCATTATATGACACACCAAGATAAGGTGGTGTAACATGAAACACCAACATGGCATGTGTTACATGGAAAACTGAGTTTCTACAAAAATTTTTATTATTATAATTATTCAAATGAGATAGTTATAACATAGACATTAAAATTTGTGATATATATATTAATAACTATTTTTCAAATATTATTTATAATGGTTATATATAAATAAAACATTTTTATAATAAAACAAATAATTTTGGTAATGTCTCTATATGTATGAAAATACTATTTCTCAAATGAACTACTTTTTTACATCCATGTATAAATAAAAAAATTAAATTTATACACTTTTATAAATTTAATTTGAAGAAAAATAATTTCAATTTTGAATTTAGATTGTCAATATTATATTAGTGCGATTCTTTTGGGTTTTTTTATAAAATATTTCATCTTTTGAAGAATAGTGAAAAATACGTAATATTTATCCAAAACTACTTTTCACCTATTGTATTTAAATTTTTAAATTATATTTTAATTTTTTTTTAAAGTGCAATTAGATAAATTTTTCGTCAATTAATCCAATATTTTTTATTATAACTAATTTCACATTTAAATTAGATATAAAAACATTTCAAACATTTAACATTTTCACTTTAAAAACCCGCTTTCTCTCCACGTCTGTGTGCTTAACATTAACTTTAGTTTTTCCACTAATATGAATTGAATTTCTAAAAATGGACATACACAGTTATAATTAAAATAATATTTATATTCTAATATGATAAACTTATTTTTTACCAAAAATATTAACGAATGTAATTTAAATTATTTTCAATGATTTAAGAAAAACTAAACTTAATAAGGGGGATACAAATTTATCTTGAGGGATTAAACGACCTAAACACTCTCCTAAAAGCCATTATATGTTATTAGTTAGACCATATTCCCTCTTGGATCTAATTTTGCAAGTTATTGGGACACATGTTCATGAAAGTACCCCATATAAAAAAGTTAAGTAAGTAAAAAGTAAAAAATGAACCTTACTTACCTTTATAATTTATAAATATTTAGAGTATGAAATAGTCAACAATGTTTTGGTTATAAAAAATAATTCTGAAATTTAAATTATTTTTTTATCAAGATAATTTAACAATAATTTTTATAGATGAATTAGTTACATTTAATGCTTAACAAACACTAACACATTGATTATTTAGTTAACAATAAAATAAAATAAATGATGCTAAAAATATTTAAAGGAATGTAAATTTAATGAATTATTGTGTTAAATTATTTTTTGAGAATAATATATCATGTTACGCAACTAAAAAATTAATATATTTGAATTCCAATAACATTTTGATATTTTGTTTAAATTAAAATTAATTAAAAATGTCAAAATGGACATTAATGTTATTTTATAATAAATGTTATTTTATTAAAAGATTTAAAATTTACTAACAATTATATATTATTACAAATTACATGTAAATATTAATGAATATAAAATATTGTCCATTAATTTACCAATTTATCTTTTATAATTATCATATTGACCCATAGGTAGTAAACACATTGATAACACGGTTTGAGTTAACGTAATGAGTTTGCATGTAACATGCACTTGTTTTAAAATTACCTTCAAATACACATAAGATATATTTTTTAAAAATATATATAATATTTATAATTCATTAGGTCTATATTTTCTAATAAATCTATCTCTAATTTATTCTTAATGGATAAATTACTTAGGTTATAAAAGTAGTTACCTTAATAAAAAAACCAAAAATGTTAAAAGTGGGAAAACCTAAATGTTACAGAAAAAATTTATAAAAATTCACATATTTTTATGTGGAGGAGGTTTTTATTGAGAATATTTCTCATTTAATCCAATAAATTTCTATTTTCAAAGCACATTAGGTAAGGGAGATCTCATAATAGTGTTATCCTTTTTGTGTTTACAAGAATTCCACCCCTCTTCCTCTATAAAAAGGCATTCAATATTCCCCATCCTTACACCTATCAATACACATTAGATCATCCAAAACCTACAAAAATAATCTATAAACATCAATCCATTCATCCTAGAAGCCATCATTTATGCATAAATACATACAAGGAATCACATTGGTGAAAACTAAAATGAGTTACCCAAAGAAAAGGGTAACATCCTTCCTCAAGTTCTTTTATTTTATTTTCATTATCTACCCCCACAACCCTTTTTATTACATTCTTACATAATAACCTCAATATCCTCAATAAGTTTATATTTGTTTATTATAATGTTTCTACCTACACCTATAAAAACATCCATAAAATGGGTAATAAAGTTTCCATTCTTGTGTACGGTGAACTAACGCCTCATGAAACAATGTTGTTCATTTTTCCTCTACCACATCTCATGGTTGGTAATTATTATAGAAAGTATGTTTTGATATGATATATTTGAAATTTATGATGTATTTATTCTTCTGGAATAAGTATATAACATATTCCTTAATTATTTCCATTTTGTGTAAATATGATAACTTCATTTGTGGATGTGTGGACTACAGCCTCCTCAAAGCGATGTGACTCGGTCGCACCTTACATGGTTTGTATTAAGGAAAGTTTAGTGAATATATATGATATATATGAAATAATATAAATAATTTAATGATAATATATATATACATATATATTATTTAATTTCATTCTTTCAATACGACAATAAAATGTAAATATCATTCATGTGTACGTTCAGACCACCGTCTCCATGAATGGTGTACTCCATTTCTTATTTCTTTTATCATTTATTGATTATTATAAATAAAAATATAATGAATATATATGATAATTATAACATAATTTTTATTCTTTATATAATTAAATCATGATATAATTAATTGTATCAATAATAACAAGTCGAAATGTATACGAAAAGAAAACGAATATTACCTGAAACATAACATTAACATGGAATCGTAAATAAATAGGTAATATAAAGTCATAATCAAACCATATATGGTATTAAATTTAATAATTTTGTTCTTTTATATATCTATAGTAAACATCTATTAATTATAAATGAGGTTATAGTGTGTACAAATAAAGTCAATATATAAGGTAAGGGATTTCTCATCTCGCTTTTTATTATCTGTGGGATACATGCCCTATTCACCACTTGTTTCTTTTGTGTGGTATGTAAAATTACCATGAATTTATTATTTTATACATGTACTCAATTTTTTGAGTATTTAAATATTCATTTTATTCTCTCTCTTTCATGGGGTTTATCTTTTAAATTTTACCAAAGCGGTAAAGTAGTTTTGTATCAATTTTCCTTCTTTGAGACAGTTGTCGTGTTATGCACCTATATTTTTTGATGAGGTGTATATAATACCTTTGAAATGTTATATAATTAATTTTATTATTTTAATGATATTATAACCTTCATTTAATTTAATTCTGCTTTAGGTTTTATTATTTAATTTTAACAATGTGGTAACAGTTTATTGCTATAATCTCCTCATTATCGGGATTATTTATGATTATAATTCCATTGATGAAATATTATGATTCATATCTCAATAAAATCATTAGTTTTATTATACTCTGGTTATTCATGATATCTTCATGTTTTGGTACCATTTTTACACTCTTTGGTACTTAAGATAATTAATAAATTGTGGTTAGGAAAATCTTACTTTATCTCTCTCTCTTCAGTATGAGATAATAATTCATTCATAATTATGTTTTAAAAAAAAATTCGAACACATTTTTTGTTTACAAGGTTTTTTTAATGTTTTCAAGATTTATGTATAAGTTTTCAAATTATTTTCAAAGTAATAGGTTTTAAAAAAATCAATCTTTCATTATAAGTTTTCAAATATATTTTTAACGAAAATGTTTTCCAAATGTTTTCAAGTATTATTTATATATTTTCAAGGATATTTTAAAATAAAATGTTTTCAAATTTTTCATGATTTCTCTATAATTATTCAGTGATATTTTCAAATAAAATGTTTTCAATATGTTTTAAACCTTCATTTATATGTTTTAAAATCTATTTTCAAAGGAGAAGGTTATTAAAATTATTTATGATTTAAAGAATGTATTTCAAAGATGAAATGATATTTTACTCAAAAAATGGTTTAAATAATTTTTCAATATTCTTTTATATGTTTTCATTTTTTTTTCAAATAAAGGTATTTTAAAAATGTTCTATGTTATAATAATTCATGTTCTAAGTGATATTTTAAAATAATTATCCATCTAAGATGACATCCTTTGTTATAGTTTATTCTTTACTAGGGATATGATCCAAGGACACCATTCATACTATTTTTATAAATGTTTTATGTTTTTATGGATTTATTTTTATAAAACTCGTTTCTATTCAACAAGTTTTACCCGGAAAAATTCTTATGAAACCCACTTATATTAATAGGTTATTCTAGGATAAAATGACTATGAAACTTATCTATTTTTCATAGGTTATTATATGATTAAATTTTTGTGATACCCATTTCATTTAATGGGTAATGAGATGATTTTTATGAAACCCACCTCTTTTTTATGGTTCTTGATAAAATGAATTTTTTATGGAACACATAAGTATAATTTCATTATGAGATGGTTGGGAGCTATATCTCCGTCTAAATGAGTTGATTAAATATTAATATACCATGAGTAGTAAAGGGATTGAATAGCAAGTGAAGTAGTTAAGTAATATAGGGTAAGAATTAGGAGTGAAATCAGTTATGTAATATAGGGACAAAATGAGGAGTGAACTTGGTATGGTAATACAGGGATGGAATGGTAAGTAAACCTTATTGAGTAATACATGGATGGAATAGGGAGTGAACCTTGTTAAGTGAAGGAAATTTTCCACTAATATGGTATTGGGAGTGAACCTTGACTACAAACATGGTATGGGGAGTGAACCAATTCCACTAATATGGCCTTGGAATTAAACCTTAACATCTATGGAAATCATATTATATGTTTATGTATCTTCAAAAATCACATGTATTATGAATATGTTATGATCTCCTGATTATGCTTTGATTTTATTATGATTCATGTATTATGAATTACCAATACCTTTTCCATGAATCTTTATTATGATATTTTATATGAAGGGTATGATATTCTCAAGCTAAGATCATGTTCTCAAACTATTATACTCATATTATTCTAACATATCTCATTTTCTTACCCTTACTGAGCATCTGATCTCACCCCTTTATTATGTTTCCTTTTTCGAGGTTATGAATAATGGTTTTAAGTAGGATTAGTAAGGGGGGATATCAATAAAGGCGATTTTAAAGAACTTTCACCATGTAAGAAGATTATGTTACCATGTTTATAAAGACACTAAACTATTATGGTCCTCAAGCATGTATTTTTGTAATGTGCTGAATATTATCTCAAATGATAAAATATTCACGCATGTTATGTCAGGGTTTCTATAGTTGGTATCAAAGGAAAGATTTATTTAACCATTGGAAACTAGGATGAGAAAACCTTATTGAGATCTGTACGAATATTTCTATTGATATGACTAGGGATTTATCTAAGGATAAGCCTTTAGTATCAAATAATTAATTGTAGGTTTTATGTTATTGGAAACCTATAACTACTTTTTCATGATTATGTTTATTTTTTTATGATAAGTGTTTCTTACACTGTTCTTTCACATTTTATTCAAGGGAGGTAACCAAAATGAACTGGGTTAACATTTAATCTGATAGACAATTTTGTTATTATGACCAATGAAATTGGATAATTACTAGAGATAAATGTATTGAGATTATTCCAAATTATCTATCTCAATATATAATTAACAATGTGAACTTTTGTGATATTCCCAACAAATATAATTAGATTAATTTGATCTTTTTTAAATGTTCACATGGTAAGGATCAAAGAGGAAATAATATCCATCTTCCTACATATAGCGACCCTACCTTTTCTTACAATAATATTACATCATTATAATGGTAATAAACATTATTGTATTACACCACGAGGATCCATAGGTTTAGTGTCTTTTTCAAACTAGGACCCAAAATAACATTTATAACATCAAGCATAAACATTTATTTAATTCATTCGCCTCCATCCTCTTATTAACCCTTGTAATCTCATTAGTACTCATATTCACCTGAGGATATACCTAAAAAAGGGGTGAGCTAAAATACTAGTAATAGGGTATATAAAAAAATATTACAATGGGTGAGCATAACTATAACATAGGAAAAGGATCATGAACATGAGAGGAATCAGTAATAAAATACTTGAAATGTGGCAATCCATAAAAATGAAACATCACTTCTTAGTGGTCAACTACCATACATAATTGTGAACAATACTAGCATCATGTTCTTGAATAATTTACCTTTTAAAAATGTGATTAATCACTTCACCCATTTCATTGGAGCACTGTATAATTCTGGGAACACCCATCACATTCACATGTTCATATTGTGCTATATAATTTCAGACACACCTGTCACATCATAATATGTACATTATCCTGCATGCCACATTAAAAATATGTAAAACATGAACATAAAATAACCTGTGTAATGAAATGGTTTTCATATAATAATTAATACTTTTATAAAAATTTGGTTCCCAAAATAAATAGCGAATATCATTCTTGACATAGAATCATTAACCATGATTTAAGAGTGAAACAATATTCAAGAAGTAAAAAGGGTGTGTTTATTTAAAAGAGGATTTATTTTGAAAAACAATGGATTTTTCTCATAATAAATTAGAGAAAATTTATATCCCCAAAAATTTAAGATAATTATTAATAAATTATTTTTATGGATAACCCATAACGAACATGGAGTGAAAGAGGTAGAACCTGAAGAAAGAATGTTGGGTTCGAGAATTCCCCATTACCTTGTATCTGAAAGCTTTCTTCACATTAATGTCATTTATACACACATTATATTATCTAATTAAAACTTCCATAAACTTATGTACATGAATATGGTTTATTATGGTTTCATTAAGTTATTTTAGGGGCCTTTGTATGATTTATAGTGTTTAAATACATTGTTTTGAAATGTTCATTTTTATGGTTTTCTTGAGCGGTTCACTTGTATTCATAAATGAAAGTTCATGTAGAACATGGATAAAAATACATAACATATATTTCATGTTATTAATGATATTACATGATTTTAAATGATCTTATAATTAATTATAATATATACCAAGAGGATGAATCATTATATTAGAATTTAACAATGATTGTTTGGTTTAATTTGGGAGGGTTTTAGACAACAACAAACTTGTTTTGTTTAATGATTTCTTAATATGGAAATAAGTTTGTTCAACAAAATTTAATAGGATATAATACATATAATATAATCTTTTTCAACCATAAAATGGTTTCATGAAGATATCCAAAGTCTGTAAAGTAAAAAATAAAACATGTCGTTCTTGAAGGTGATAAATTAACACCTCACGAACAACATTTTCTTTTCTAAAATAGAAAGAATAGAGGAAGAGGGTTGGATGTTATATTGTCCCTTTAGTATCATAAAATCCTATTATATATGAGATACTAGAGAAACCATACCATATTTATGAGGATAGTTGGGGAGATATTAAGAAAATAACTTGAAATTGAAAGGAAATTAATGGAAAAGAGAGATAGGGGAATAGCCTCTTGAATCCTCCTATTGAGATCCTCCTTAAGGAACCCGGGATTGGTCTTTTGATGAGAACAGAAGCTCTTGGACATGGGTTATGGTATAGTAAAGATTTTTGGGTAGATTTTAGAAAAGTATTGAAGCTTGATATGGGTGAGAAAATGAGAGTCTAAAGGGTGGTATTTATAGTGGAGGGGAGAGGGGTTTTCTTAATATTTTAATTATTAGTTTATTAATTTCCAACACGATAAGAAATAGTTATGATTCCGTGAACAATAATAGTAAAAATGGAATTTTAGTTTGATATTTTGGTTCTTACATCACTTTTTTTGTCAGGAATAGTGGATTTTAAATTATAATGTATTTATATGGTAAATTAATGTATTTTACTATTCACCAAAAATTCAAGTATTTCAGAAAAATAACAAAAACTCACCCTAACAATTTTTTGAATTATAGAATCCAAAAATGAAGTCCATTTTTCAAAAATAATTTTCTATATATGATTAATTTAATTTTTAATTAAAATAATAATTTACTTGAAAAATACAGTTTTGAAAATTAAAACTGATTTTATAATGCTTTCAGAAATTACATAAGGCCTTATAAAATTATCTTAAACCTAGAAAAAGGATAATTGTTAATTTATGATAAAATTCAATTAAAATAAATTTTCTTTTAAATTAATTAATTAATTAATATTAATTATTTATGACTTACAATAATAATAATACTTTTACTATGGTCAAATTGACACTTCTAAGATGCCTAAATTTAATTTAATAATTTATGGGTAAGGTTACTATTATTTTGGATGACTTACTATCCATGAGGGTCATATTACTATTCATTAGGGTAGGTTACTATTCATAAGGGTAGGTTACTATTCACCTAATATTATGTTTGTCCTATCAGACTCCAAAAATCTTAGTAATCGCAACTGTGTATGTCAGATTTTCGAAATTCAAAACATAGAAGTGGAAAAATTATGTCTAATGGTCACATAATATTTAGTCTTATTATATTTCATTGTGCTTCCTAAAGTGATTATACTATAATTAATTATTATAATAAGGGAATTCCGTTGATAAAACATTGGGCTGTTACATTGTTTCCCCCTTATGAAATTTTGCACTCGAAATTTCATTTTACACAAATAGTTGAGGGTACTTCTCCTTTGTCGCCTCTTCAATTCCCCAAGTTTCTTTTTAAAACTTATGGTACCTCCTCAAAACTTTTACAATTTGGGTTTTCTTGTTGCATAAAACCTTATCTCTTCTTTCGAGAATCTTCTCTGTCTTCTCCTCATAAGATAGATTATCTTCTATCTGTACCACCTCTGAGTTCAATACATATGAGGGGTCTGGTATGTACTTCTTCATGAGTGATATGTATAATAAATCATGAAATTGATCCATATTCAGTAAAAGTGCAAGCTGATAGGCCACAACTCTTATGTGGTCAAGGATCTAAAAGGTTCAAATGTACCTTGGGATTAACACCCCTTTATTTCCAAACCGCATGACCCTCTTCTATAGTGATATTCAGAGGAAGACATTATCTCCAACATTGAACTCCAAGTCACTTGGATGTTTGTCAGCATAGATCTTTTTCCAACTGTGAGTATCTTTGATTTGTTTCTAGATGACGTAAACCTTCTCTTCAAGTCCAAGTATCTTTCTTTCTATAACTTCATACTAATAGGTTGGAGTTCAACATTGCTTTCCAAACAAAGCTTCATATGGAGCCATCAGAATAATCGAGTGGAAGATGGTTTTTGTATGAGAACTCAACCAAGGGGATATGTTGATCCCATCCACCTTTGAACTCTAAAGAGCAGGATCTTAACATGTCTTTAAGAATTTAAATATTCCTTTAGTATTGGCCATCAGTTTGGGGGTGATAGGTCATGTTGAAATTTAATTCAGTACTCAAATCATGTTGATGACTTGTCTCAAATTTATATGTGAAACTTGGATAACAATCAAAGAAAATCAAGAGTTGAACACCATGAAGTCTCTCCACTTCCTTCACATATATCTTTGCAAGTTGTCCAAGTGATAGATCTTCCCTAATAGAGATATAATGGGAAGTCTTGGTGAGTCGGTCAACCACAACCCATGTTGCATTATTTCCCTTTGATGTCTTTTGGAGACCCATGACAAATTCCATAATGATATTATCCCATTTCCACATGGGTATAAGAAATGATTGCATCATACCTTTAGACTTTTATCGCTCTGATTTAAGTCACTAACATACCAAGCACCTTGAGATATACTCCACCATCTCTTTCTTTATGTTATCCCAACAGAAGTGTTCTCGGAGATCTCGGTACATCTTGGTGATACCGGGATGGATAAATAATATTGAGCTATGTTCATTTCCTAATAGATCCTTCTTTATCCTGGGTTATTAATGAACACAAATCCATGTTCCAAATATTATAACACCATCATTGTCAATATTAAAATCATGAATCATTCTGTTCATTACCGCATTCACCTTCTTTTATTACTCCAGAGCATCCATCTGTGCCACCTTAATCATCTCTTGGATTGATGGTTGAAGAATCATTTGGGAAAGGTAGGATGCATCCCCTTCCCTTCTGATTTCCAAATCCATCCTTTTCATATCTACGAATATGGGGTATTTACCAATCCATAACATGGATAACGTAGCCGGTTATTTTCTTCTTAGAGAATTAGCTACCATGTTCATATTTCCAAGATGATAGTGAATAGGGAAATCATAGTCCTTGATTAGATCTAACTATCTCCTCTGACACATGTTGAGCTCATTTTGTTAGAAGATATACTTTAAGCTCTTTTGGTCAGTGTATATGTCACACTTCTCACCATAAAGGTAGTGCTGTAATATTTTCAAGGAAAAAGTCACAGCTTCCATATCTAGATAATGCGTAGGGTATCATTTCTCATAGATCTTCAACTATCGTGCGGCGTAGCCTATCACATTTTCATTTTCCATGAGTACACAACCCAGGTATTTCTTTTAAGCATCACTTTATGTCACAAAACTTTCTCCACATTTTGGTAGTGTGAGTACAGGTGCAATGATCAGACTTCTCTTTATCTCCTTGAAGCTTTCCTCAAATTCTTCTATCCATACATACTTTACCCCTTTCATTGTTAACTTAGTTTACGGGATTGACAATCATGATAAATTTCTCACAAAACATCGGTAGTACCCAACTAAATGAAGAAAACTATGTATTTATGTGACACTAGAGGGAATGGTCCATTCCTCAATCACCATTGTTTTTGAAGGGTCCATATAAATTTCCTATGGTTTGATCGCATGTCCTAAGAACATGACTTGCTTCCTCAATAACTCACACTTTCTGAACTTGGAATAAAACTTATACTTTCTCAATGTCACCAACACAAGTCTTAGATGTTCTTCATGTTCCTCCTTTCTCTTGGAGTATATGATAATATCATCAATAAAACACTTCCATGAATTTTTCAAGGTAATCTATAAAGTCTCTATTCATCAAATCCATGAATATTTCGGGCTCATTAGTATGTCTGAAGGGAATCAATAGAAACTCATAGTGCCCATACCTTGTACGGAAGGCAGTCTTCTGAATTTATTTTTTCATCACATTTAGCTAATGATATCTTGAATGAAGATACACCTTTGAGAAGTATTGAGCTCCACTAAACTGATCAAAAAAAATTTCAATCCTTAGAATAGGATACATGTTCTTTATGGTGATATTGTTAAGTTCCTGATAATCGATACACAGTGGCATTGATCCATCCTTCTTCTTTAAAAAGAGTATCGGAACACCCTAAGGTGATGCACTAGGTTATATGAACCCTTTGTCTAAATGTTCTTGCAGCATCTTCTTTAACTCCTCTAGTTTGATAGGATCTATCCTATAGGGACACATTGATATAGGAGTGGCTCTGAGTATGAGTTCTATTGAAAACTCTGCCTCATGATCTGAGGGAAGTCCGAGTAATTATTCAGGAAATACATCACCCTATTCTTTCACAACATGCCTTTATATAAGGTTGGCACCTTACTATTACTCAACCATTTGGGCGAGGTATTTTTCTTCATAAGGAATCAACACCCACACCATTGAAGGATTTTTCAAAGGAGATTCATGATCTTCCTTTAATTTATAAATGAGAATGGGATGGTATGGAAAATGAAATGATATTTATTTTTCCCGACAGTTGATATGTTATCTATATAACGAGATCCAATCCATTACCATTACAGTGTCAAATTCCACCAAGGGATGTATTATGAGATTCGTTGGGAAAATCATCCCACATACACCAATAGGATAAGAGTCAAACACTTGGATTTTAATGATTTCACCACTTTTTGTTTTTACAGATATCTCTACTTCAAGGTTTTGAGGATTTTATTTATATTTCTATCAAACATTCAAGATATAAAGGAGTGCATATAACTAGAATCAAATAATACTTTTTCCATTCTTGAGTAAATAGGAAGTGTACCATGTACAAATTAATTATCTTTGTCCACTTTTATAGTAGTGATGGAATATTACTTCCCTTTTTCCTTGATATTTGGTGGCTACTAACGCTGATTACCCTCGAGGACTTGAGGTTTAGTCTACTTTCTTGCATATTAACATTTCTCCCTACAGTTGTAGCATTGAAAATTGGGTGGTGCTCCCCTTTATTCCACTACATTCTCCTTCTTTATCATGTTTTTCAACACTCTTGAGCATGATGGCCTTATTTCCCACACTTTAAGCATTTCCCAATCCCTTTGAGGTAGTTCCCATGATGCAACTTCCCAAATTTTTGGAATGTGGTTCATTGATCTTTCTTCCCAACTTTATTGTTAGATCCTCCGGCTTGTAACTCCATCTTTCATTGCTTATCACCATAGTCATGGGACCATTTTCCATACCCCTTCTCTAGTTTGTGTTAACACTGAAAAAACTTCTTCATAAATCTAAAATTATCAAATTTCAAGATCCTTTCAAAGGTGTGATTTTAACCTACTAAAGAATCTATCAATTTTGTTATTATTGTTGATAACAAAACCTGAAGTGTACCTTGAAAGCCTTATGAAACTTTCTTTTTAGTTTGTGATAGATTCTCTTTCCTTTTTCTTGAGCTCTATGAATTCTCTCTCCATATTTATACAAAAAGTTCCCGGGAAGAACTTATTAAGAAACATTATCTTAAATTCATCTCATTGCATATCTTCAATTTCATCTCTTGGATTGGTGTTCTTAATCAAAGACCACCATTGATCGGCCCCTCCCTATAAGAAATAAATGGATAATGTCACCATCTCATTATCATAACAATGAAGCTAAGAAAAGACATTCTCCATGGAGTTTAACCTCTATTTTGTAACGAGTGGATCAGAAGATCCACTAAACATCAGTGGTTGTGGCAGTATAAAACACTCGATAGCCAGTTGCTCCCTCTTTGGTGAAGGATGAAATTACTCATTATTCGATTTATTTTTCATAACCTAAGATATTTGAGTAGGAATCACCATAATGTTTTGAACTCCACCTCCCAAATCATTGGTGATATTGTTTAGGTAATTGTTGCATTGGCCCTCACATGGGTTGTTGGCCTGGTTTCTGCAAGTTCCCCCCATTTTTGAAAATAGAAAAGTTTTGATGAAAACACAAGTCATCGAGTCATGAATAACATATTCATTTATACAATTTGAACTATAATCATAACTTATGGGATTCATATGTAAATATTCTTGTGTGCATATTTCTAATTAGTCTAATACTAGAGGTTTTATCTAGGGTTCACTAATCCTAATTCCCAAATTAACTAAACCTTTCCTTAGACACCAACTATAGCAACCCTTTCTTTTCTTACATTACAGTTACATCATTATAAAGATAAAAAACGTAATAGTATTAGAACATGAGGATCCAATAGTTCATTGTATTGGGAAAACTAGGACTAAACATAAAATTTACAACATCAATCATAAACATTTATTTAATTTATTCATATCCAGCCTCTTATTGTCCCTTATAATCTCTTTAATACTCATATTTAACTGAGGATATACCTAAAAAAGTGGTGAGATAAAAAACCTAGTAAGAGGGTAGATAAGAATAATATAAAAATGGGTGAGCATAATAATGACATAGGAAAAGGATCATGAGCATGAGAGGAAGCATTAATAAAATCTTGAAATGTGAAAATTCATAAAAATGAAACATCATGTCTTAGTGGTCTACTAACACACATAATTGTGAGAAATGCTAGAATAATTTTCACACATAATTTCCATTTTACTCAGGTAATTAATCACTTTACCCAATGCATTGGAGTGATGTATAATTCCAGGTGCACCCATCACAATCAAATATTCATATTTCACTATATAATTCTAGGTGCACCCATCACATCATAATATTTATATTATCATGCATGAAACTTTAAAAATATGTAAAACATGAAATTAACATAACCCATGGAAAGAAATTGGTTTCACATAATAAATCATACTTTTATAAACATTTTTTCCCCAAAATAAAGAGGTAATATCATTCTGGACATAGAACCATTGACCATAAGTGAAGAGTGAAACAATATTTAAGAAGTAAAAAAGGGTGTGTATATTTGAAAGAAGAGTTATTTTGGAAACAATTTGGTTTTTAATAAATTCAATTTGATAGAATTTATAAACTAGAAAAGTTAACACAATTATTAATAAATTATTTTTAAGGGGAACCAATACTGAACATGTAGTGAAAGAGGGAGAACCCGAAGAAAAAAAGTCATGTTCAAGAATTTTCCCTTACCTTGTATCTGAACACTTTCTTCACATTAATGTCATGTATAACCACATTAGAATAATTAATTAACAATTTCAGAACATTTTTTACATTAATATGGTTCATTATGGTTTTAATAAGTTATTTTATGGTCCTTTTGATGAGTTATAGAGTTTAAATGCATTGCTCAGGAATGTTTGTTTTTAGGGTTTTCTTGAGCGGTTCACTTGTATTTATAAATGAAAGTTCATTTAGAACATGGATAAACATAAAAAACTGATATTTCATGTTATTAATTATATTACTAGATTTTAAATGATCTTATAATGTTTTATATTATATACTATATGAATGAATATTTATATAAGAATTTAATGATGATCATTTCAGTTAATTCGGGCAGTTTTTCGACCACAATGAACTTGTTTTGTTTAGTCATTTAGTAATATGTACATAAATTATTTATAGAACATTAAATAGGATATAATACATATAATATAATATTTTTCAACCATAAAAATAGTTTAATTACTAGATCTAATGGTAGTAAAGGAAAAAATAAAATATGTCGTTCTTGAAGGTCATAAATGAACACCTCACGAACAACATTTTATTTTATATAATATAAAGAAGGGAAGGGGGTTGGATTTTATATTTTCCCATTACTATCATAACATTCCACTATATGGGAGATATTATAGTTACCATAACTTGTGGATGAGGATAGGTGGGGAGATATTATGAAAAGAACATGATATTGAACGGAAATTAAAGGAAGAGAGAGGGGGGGAAGCACAAGAGCCTCAACCTAGTTGGGGGGGGGGGACTTGACAAGTGTATCCAAGAGACCCGAGTTAAACACTGGGTGGAGAAATAATTTTTGTTGGTATTATAGTAGGTACTGTAGCAAGCACTCACTACAAAAAAGTGACTTGTACCAATATAAATTCAATGATAGATAATATATCAGTTGGTAAAACTAAGAATTTATAATACATATTATGTTTTGTTGATATTAATTTAATATACCAACAAATGTATTTACCAATAGTTATATATGTTGATATTTATCACTCAATACCAAAAAATCTTTTACCAATAGTAAAATCTATTACTTTATCATACTAATACAAACATTTTTTACTGACACATAAATCTGCTATCAATAGTAACTATTACCAAAAAGTAATTTTCCAACAATGAAAATTGTTATAATAAACCAATCTATAACAACAAAGATTTTATAAAAAAAATCAAGTGAAGGTGAATTTATTATATTATTATTATTATTACACAAAATTTAATAAATACTTTTTGGGTTTTATTAAAAATGCTTCATTAATTGATTTTAATTTTCAATTGTCTCTAAATATCAATATTTTATATTTTTCAATTTTGTTCAATTGCTATTTTTTTTAATATTATTTATAAAAAATAATTTAATTCATTATAAAATTAATTTTTTATATTTCAATTTAATAAACATAATTAAATATAATCAAAATAAATTTAACAAATTAAGTAATTAATTTTAATATGGAGGATTTTATCTCTTATCGATGAATCCCTGGATTGGCCCTGGGTGCGCCATGTTCTCTCCATCGTCTCCAAGTGGATAGCTAGGAGTGATCGATTCATCTCATCTCTTGGAGTATCTTCCTAAAATCGATCTTTTAGGAAGGTCCCAAGGGTATTCGATGGATGTCTATTGGTGGATCTTAGTGACTATTCGACCTTTGGTTGCTTCCCTCTTGAAGTATTTCCATTAATGTTGGTGGGAGTATTTTTTTGGATTTGGTGTCATCTATGGTGGTTTTGAGTTCTTATTGAGGTTTTTGTAGTGGTTTATTTTCATAGCGGTGAAGCCTTGAGATGCGTATTGGGGTCCTGGTGTCGCTCGATAGTAGTTCTGGTAATTGACGGCAATGGATCTTGTTTCATAGAATGGATGGGTGTTATGGATCATGTAGATGTTCTCTAGTGATCATCAGTTTGTTTTCTATCTGTATATATTTACACTAGGACTATGTTTTCACTCAATATGTCATTGGTTCTGATGTTTTGATGTTTAATGGGTCAAATTTGAGTTCTTAGATATCTAATTGTTCTAAGATGGTTTGTTGCACCTGTTTTTTTGTTTCTTATGTGGGAAAAAAATCATCAGATAACACAACAATCATGGTGGTGATGATGATAATGGTTTTTAAAACAACTGATGATGAAACACTGAGACATTTAGAATGAAGGGTCAAAAGTAACAAGAAAGAAGAAAACAACAGTCAATTAGGCAAGGGAAACTTATTTTTTCTATTTTTTTGTATGTTTCCCTTCATTAAAGTAAAAATATTGGTTTTACTGAGAAGTGAGGATGACCCAATCCATCAATTTGTCCACCAGTGGCTAGATAAACACTTGCAGTTTATCAATTATAGATTTTATTCAGTTATAAGAATGGAAATTTCATTTTTCATTGGAATGAAATTGAGTTTGGTCTTGATGTGTTACTCTTCATGTACAAAACATCTGGTCAGATTGATTTTTAAAAATATTTTTAATAGTTTAATATTTGATCAAGATCAATAGTAATTGACTCTTAACATTTGAAAAATATCACTACTAGAAGAGAATTAAAAGTAAGTAACCAAATCCCCCTTCTACTCTTTATCTTTTTTTCATTTTTTTTCCATGCCAGGTCTGGCCTGATCATTCCTTCTATTGCATGCTCTCCCACTAGTCCTCTGAATTGCAGCTACTTGAAGGCCTTTATCAAAGGTGGATCACTATAGCTACTCAAGATCTGTATTCCACATACTCTATGGGGATATCCCCTAAATAATTTTTTCCCTTCACGGGTGATTTATTCCTCTCCATGTACAAGACTTTCATGATAGTGGTGGTATCATACGATCCAGTGCTCAGTTTTCCTATCCCTGGAACTACTTTATGGTAAATGATCGTAAATGGAACTCGAAATCCAAAAAAAATTACCAAATAGAATTGATGTTTTATCATTGTATGGTTGAACTAGAATCTAGTAATTATTTTTCAATGATTTATGTTGTGGAAATCCATAAATGTTTATGCAATAATGGATAGTTTTGGAAGTTAGTGATCAGGTGGACTAAAATGTGCACTATTCTTTGGTGATAAACCATGAAGATTGATGTTGTATTGGTTGATTTCATCTTTTTCGAGGCACTGCAATGTCTTATTAAAACATCATATAATCATAATCTTTTCTCTCAATAATAAATATTATAATGGTAGTCTATTATATTACCATGTCTGTATGGATATGTAAAATTTATTCCAAGCCATCTATCAGTAGATTTGATGAATTCTATGCTTGTATGATTGTTGTTTCTTATTATTGTTTATAGAAATTCAGTTTTGAATTCCTACCTTGTTTCTTACAATGCATACATTGTTAATAAACTATGAAACAAAATTAGGATCCCACCCTTCATAACGATCATTTTTTCAATTGTGAAGTTGACTCTTTAGATATATCATATATTGCTAACATATATTTGGATTCTAATAATTATTTGTATTATATAAACTATAGAAATTATACCTTATTTCTATGGGAAATTTTACATCCCAATTCCAACACATTTTGTATTTTCATATTATTTCTAAAAAACCTATGAATCACATAGGTTATACACATTTCACTAACATTATTAACTTTAATTTTCAATCCATATTGAGTTCTATTTATTCATGTTTATATATATATTATTTTATCTACCTCACTCTATTCAGTATTTCAAGCTAATTGGTTTATATATTTATTTTAGACACATTCACTCTAGGGTTTTGATGAAGAAGATATCATACCTGAAATGGAGTAAGAGGTCATACCATAATCTATTACAGTTGATATCATGCCTAAAGTGTACATCTTACAAACTGACATCTCAATTGATTCCAATGAGAAAATCCATCCATATTGGATGTTGAAGATGTTGCAATTGATGATCATATACTTGAGTTTATTGAAATCCATTTATGTGTCTGGATAAGAACTATTTGCGAGTAATATTTTCTATATAAAACATGTTGTCTCATGTATTTTGTGTGTGTGTGTTTTTATGGTGGTGTCCTTTGTAACATGATTATTATTTTAAAATGACACACCAGGTTTTACCTAACTTTTCTGAATTTGAAAATAGAAAATAAACCATTATTTCTTGAGTCCTTTGTGAGTATACATTAGATGATATTGAAATTTATGTTGAGCATTGTCCTACTATTTCACATGTTTTTTTTAATGAAAATGATTTTTTAAACCAACAATGTGATATCCTTTGACGCTATTTCTAAAAATTAAAAGTGACATTTTGATGATATTAAAACTGCTGAAATTACTATTTCTAATGAATTTAATTATGAAATTCATAAAAATAGGTATTAAAAGTTATTTCTATAAATTTTCTGTGATGATTTATTTAGTGGAAATACAAAGGTAAATGAAGAACATGTTTATTTGGACATATAGGTGTCATTTCCAACTTATAATTTTCCATTAGAAGATGAACTGAATTCTTGCAAATCAAAATCTACATACTTCTTCATTGCTGAAAGAAAACCATTATTTTCTAAAATTTCTTGTGAATGTATAGAACATGACCTCCTTGATAATAATTATTGTGGAATACATATTTTTGATAATGAATTCATTTCTTTCAATCCATTTGAATTTGAAAGTAAGACTTTTGAACATAAATTAATGAATGAATTGGATAATGATTTTGAAATTGAAAATGACCTTGAAAATTTTTAATTACATGGTGAATTGGATGAAATTGATTTGTTTATTCATGAAATTTATTCTTAAATGATTTGTTTTGATGGGATGAAATAGATAGTGTTTATTGATTTGAAAACATTTAAAAAAATTAGTTCTTTGTTAGTGTGGAGAACATGATGTTTGAATGACCCATGTCCACTAACATGGAATTTCCACCATAAGAGGATGAAGAGTAATTGGTTTTCAACATCCATGTTGAATTTTTGTTTGAAGAGAAATTTCACCTAACACATTCATCAACAGTGAATGAAGCTAATTGTTTTGAGATAATAAACGATTATATAACTTTGTTTTATGAAAAACAATTTCAAAACATTAATTTTTGAATTAAGAAAGTTAAGTGGGACTTATTTCTTGTATAAAATTGATTTTTTTTCTTATTGATTACCTCCACCAAACATGATATATAACTTTTTATTTGTTGCCTTGGAACGGTGTTATATGTTTTGTATTGGAGAAAAGGGAGGACAAGTCAAACAACATGTGTAGATTCTAGTTCAATTTGATCATGGTGGATTACCGAAGATGTCTTGAAAATAGGAATGTATTGGCCATGTACATATAATGGAGTAGATGTTCACCCCCAAATAAAACATGCAGGTATGTGTTTATTTTGTTGGTTTTTAATTATATTAATTTTTTCTTGTTTCATTTGCAGTAAAATAAAGAGATAAATGAGTCTGCCATATTAAAGAAAACTACAAGTAGCTATCCACTTGAACAATTGAGATTCTTGGTCATATCCTAACACCATATTATTTTTAAATTTGTAATTTATTCTTAGATTCTGAAATATACACATGGGGGAAAGGTACAATATATACAAGCATTCTTATTCTATTAATTTTCCATCTGATTTCTACCATTATTTCCCACTGAATCCTACTGTTTCTACTTTTATATCGGCTATGAAACTACTTGTATGATGATTTTTTAATGTTCATGATAAATTAATAGAGAGACATAGTTTTTGGTGTTCATAGTGAGAATCTTGATTTTCTTGTTACCAATCTTCCCTACATTGGTATAAATGATTTCTTTATTATTGGGCTCACTAATGTGCTTTGGATTTTTTGTTTTCCCTAGGAATTTGTACAAGATAGAATGTTATTTTGGAGATGGTATAGTTTCTTTGAGGCCCATAGATGAGAATATATTTTATTATATGGTATGTTTTCTAAATTTTAATTATTGTGTTAATGAGGATAATAATTAATCCTTTTTAATCATATCTATCACTAATCAAGGTGGAAATAATATTTTCTGATAGGATAGCATTTGGGATGTTGTTGGAAACGTTTTGGAGAAATAATTCCTAGACATGAGTCATTCGGACTACTGATCCTTGAGATGTCAATAGGGATGATGAAAATTGATCACTATGGAAATAATTTTTGTATACATCCATTTATTTATATTTTGTTTTCAATTCATGCATATATTATTCATTGATTTTTTGTATGCTTTTTGGTTGTTTGTGATATAGATATTATAGCTAACAGGTGTGGCATACTAGTAACTTGAGGTTTCTCACTGGTACTGGAGCTGTCCTAATTTTTTCCTTACTGGTACTGGAGGTGAGTCATTTTTTGGTATAATATTTTTTTGTGTGGTGGAGATATTGTAATTGAGGTTTGTGTGGTTTAATAGAGACTCATGATGGAGATGGCTCACTGGTCATGGGGCATGGATGGGTTGCTGATATTTATCGGTCACTATAGCTAGATTACTGGCATGGATGGGAGGCTGTTGGAGTTGACTCACTGGCATGAATAGGTCTCTGGTTATTTCTAGTCGTTGGTGTTTGAGCTATATTTTTTGCATTTATGGGCTATTAATGTGCTAGACTGGCATGGATGGGTCGCTGGTGCTACTCACTGGTCGCTGGTACGGGAGCTGGCTCACTAGCATAGATGGGAAGCTGTTGCGCAGGAATGTATGGATCAGGTGGGTTAGCATTGTGTGGGTAGGGTGTGATGAATCATGTTATATTAAATTTAATTATTAATATATTTTTTTCTAAGTTTGAACATGTGTTGAAATCATCTTCGGTTTAATAATTAAAGAAGATACATTATATAAGATAGATTAATAAATATAATATGAAATCTTATTAGTATTAAAATTTTATAATTTTTATTAAAATGTAATTTATAAACATATATTATATATCTGTAATATTATTACCAATAGAAAAATTTGTCATTAGAAATATTGAAAAACAATTTAACCAAAAAATATATTATCTGTTGGTATTATTATAATTATGACAGAACTATTTTATCTTTTGTGAAACCATTTAATGAAAATGTTTTTACAGACAGTTTAGTGATGGATACATATATGTTGGTAATACGTTTTACAAATAGAAAATATACTTTTACCAATAGATATGCGCCTATTGGAAAAACTGGAATATTTAGTAGTGACTCTTCAACACTATAGCAGCCAAAAATATTCATCTGTTTGGGGTTTTAGGCCACCGGTTTGGGCCTAGAGTACTTCAAGGCCTTTAGGCCACAGAAGGCCTTTGGGCCAGTAAGGCTTTCAGGCCACCTCAAGACCTTCACTCCACCTCAGGGCCTTCGAGCCACCTGAAATTGTGCTTAATGACCAAACAGACTCTACAAGGAGCAGAACCCATATGGGGATTTAGAGTTGGAGGATTCACCGGAATAGAAGATATGAAAAAATTTCAGAAAGAGAGGGTAGGAAATTACCATTGGGACCATACCGTTAATGCATGAAAAGCCTATCCAATGAATCCATGCGAAGGTGGAGAGATGACATCACGTTGAAAGAAGTTGGGGGGAGAATCTCCATGTAGTTATAGACTGTATTTTCTTCTAATACCTAAAGGTCATGTAATATCTAAGCCTATTTTCCTTTTAAGGGTTCCCCCTCATCTCTTGAAAGGGACGTTATCAACAATCAATAAAAAAAGAAGGCCTCCGAGTCATTCAGGAAGAGGGAGGGGAATTACCTCTTGAATCCTCCTCTTGAGATCCTCCACAAATAACCTAAGATTGGTATTTTGATGAGACCAAAAGATATGGGACATAGGGGAGGGGCTAGAAAATATGTTTGGGTAGTGTTTAGACAAATCTTTAAGCTTTAGTGGTTTGAGGAAATGAGAGTGTGAAGGGTGATATTTATAGTGTAGGAGAGAGGGGTTTTCTTAATATTTTATTAATTAGTTCATTAATTTCCACCAAGATAAGAAATAGTGATGATTACATGGCCAAGAATGGTAAAGAGGGAATGTGAGTTATATATTTGGGTGCTTAAATCCCTTGTGATGTAATGAACAGTGGATTTATATTATAATGTATTTATGCAGTAAATTAATGTATTTTACTATTCCCCAAAAATTCAAGTATTTCAGAAAAATCTCAAAATATTACCCGAACCATTTTTCAACGTGTAGAGCCAAAAAATGAATACCATTTTTCAAAAATAGTTTTCTAAATATTATTAATTTAATTTTTAGGAAAAATCAAAATTTACATGAAAAATACAGTTTTTAAAATTAAAACTGAATTTAAAATGTTTTCAAAAATTACATAAGGTCTTATAAAATTATCTTAAAACCATAAGAAATAGAAATTTTTTTTTATGAAAAAATTCAAGGAAAATACATTTTATTTAAATTAATTAATTATTTAAAATTATTTATTTATGCCTTACAATAATACCGATAATTTTACTGTGGTCAAATTATCACTTTTAAGATGCCTAAATTTTATTTAAACATTCATGGCTAAGGTTACTAATATTTTAGATGATTTAATATCCATAAGGGTCATATTACTATTAATGAGGGTCGGTTACTATTGATAAGGGTAGGTTACTAATCACCAAAAATTAGTTTTGTCCGATCGGACCCCAAACATTTTACTGATCACAACTGTGTATGTTAGATTTTTTAAATTCAAAACATAGAGGTGGAAAAATTATGTCTAATGGCAACTTAGTATTTAGTATCATTATATGTCATTTTGCTTCATAATTTGATTATACTATAAGGCATAATTATATAAGAAAATTCCATTGATAAAGCATTGGGTTGTTACACTACATGTTAAGAAAAAGGGAAGAATAACCTTGAGTAATACCTCAAATAGTGGGGAAGATTTTATCTGTTTGGGAAAAAGGGATATAGAGTGAAGAATTGTCATGTAGTTCAATTTATTATCTGTGGAGAACATGAGCATTAACCAAATCAATGACATGACCTAATATTTTTCCTCTAAACCAAGGAATTATCTATTTTATTCCAATCATTGAAGGTGAATGATTAAAGAGTTTAGGTATTTGGCTTAAAGAATTATAAAATATATAAGACTTATTCAATTTATATGTTTTTGCTAAGGATTTACAAGAATATGTCGAATGGTCCTGATGGACTAGAAAAGTGATTTCATGGCAAGGTAAAAAAAATTCTATGGGAATAAAACACTTAATATCTTCTTGATGTTGAGATAATGATGATTTAATAAATATTTATAGGGTATGAATAATTAAATTGGACATTAATAATTATAACAAAATTGATAAATGATTTTTCTTAAAAACAATTGTGATACCATGGATGGAGTTTACATAATTTTTGGATTTAATGAATTCATCCAATAGAACTTTCAATAATTAAAGATGAATTTTTTCAATAAGTATTTTTGGAAATTTAGATTATTACCATGTTTCATGAGAATAAATGATGATGGTATTCACATGTTGGGTATATGAAAACCAATAGATACTTTATGATATAAGGGGGATCAATGATAATATAATTTTAAGAAATTTATTGACCTTATTTCAACAATTTTTGACTTCCATCCTTTGGAAGGGTTATAAGTTTAACCATTTATAGAACGGTTCATTTTAAAATTCAAATTAGATTTTAGAAATTAATGTATAATATCTCCATATGATGATTTATGCATGGACTAACCATTTTTGGACAACTAAAGACATATGGAATGAATTATAATTATATTTATGGATATCCTGATCTGATTTAGGAATAAAAAATTCACCTTCATTTATTGGTAAAAGAGATGAAGTTTAAATTTATTAAGGGACAACAAAAGGTGAGATTATGCTGAAATCAAGTAAGCATATCTTCTTGTGAAAATTCATCAGTTTTAGAAAACGGGTCTTGAAATAAAATGTGGTCCCATTATCATCATTTTTGATGATATCAGTTACCTTTTTCAACCCTCTTTAGCTTATGGTTATTTTATTATTATCTTTATCCAAACCATATTCTCTATCACTCTATATTAGAACTTGATAGTAAGATTTCCCTTCCAAGTTCATTTTTTCATTTTCCACCAATGTTCTCCTATGTGGAAACCTAGCTATGTGTTACTTTGGGTAAACATTATGATTCCAACATTCCATTTTTTTAAAAAAGTTATTGTATTCATTTTTATGATGTGGTTTTTTATGAAATTAACTTTCAAGTATTAAACCTTTGAAAACCCATATGAATTTTTAATGTGATAGTCATTTAAAGGTGTTTAAAATGTAACACCCCAATTTTTATGAACATTTTTTTTGAATAAATTAATTTTTTTTTATGTCTTGAATTTCATTCTACATCAAGTTAAGATTTATTTATATTCTACACCATTATATGTTGGGGCTACATGCAAGTCCAATCTTTCTTTCATTACATGAAAATTGAGTTTCTACAAAATAAAAATTTGTTATTAAAATTATTCAAATGATATAGTTATAACAAATACATTAAAATTAGTGATATGTATATTAATAAATAAATTTTATATACGATTTAAAATTTTTTATATAAATAAAAAATTATATAATAAATGATATAATTTTTGGTAAAGTCTTTATATAGTTGAATATACTCTTTTCCCAAATGAACTTCTTTCTACCCTATTCTATAAAAAATAATAAAATTAAATTTTTAAAATTCTATTATTTTAATTTGAAAATTTAAACTTCATTTTTGAGTTCATAATTTAAAATTTATGTTAGGATGAATTTTTTGAATTTTTTTAAAATATTTCATTTTTTGATGAATACTAAAAATTACTAAATTTAAATCCAAAACTGGTTTTTCATCTAAATTATATATGTTTTAGAATTATATTTCAATTTGGTTTAAAAGTTTATTTAGATCCATTTTACAGAAACTAATCCAATTTGGTCCATTGAAACCAATTTCACACTGAAATTGGATATAAAAACATTTCTAATTGTTAAACATTCTTACTTTAAAAACCTGCTTTCTCACCACGTCTGTTGGATTAAAATTTAATTTAATTCTTAATCTTTAGTGAAATTAATTTGGAAAAACAAACATACATGGTTATAATAATTATAATATTTATAGTCCATTAATATCAACTTATTTTTCTACAAAAAATATTATATAATGTAATTAATATTAATTATAACAATTAATGTAAAATTAAGCTTAACAAGGGACTAAACCTTAATCTTAAGGTCAAAATAACCCATGAACTTTTCCAATTGGAATTTTCTACAAATATTTCAACCATATTCCCTATTTTTTAATTTTATGAGTTATGGGGACACATTTTTATGAATTTTACCCCTATAATATGGTAAGTAACGAAAAAACAAAAAAGGAACATTCTTTACCTTTAAAATTCGTAAAGCTTTATAGAATGAAAAAGATACATTTATTTAGTTATAATTCTTACTGTAAAAGGAAATTGATTCTTTATCATGATAATTAAACTATAATTTTGAGATATTAATTAATTACATTAAATGATAAACAAACACTAACACATGGATTATTTAGTTAATAATTAAATAAATTTAATAATATCAAAAACAATAAAAGGAAAGTAAATTTAATAAATTATTGTGTTCAATAAATTTTTTAGAAGCATATATCATGTAAAACATATTTAAAATAAATATAATTTAATTACAATATTTTATGATATATTTTTTAAATTAAAATTAAATAAGTAATGTTAGAATGGACATTAATGTTATTTTATAATAAATGATATTTTATAAAAAGACTTAATATTCATTAAAAATACTATATTAATAAAAATTATTTATAATTATAAATAAATAAAAAAATATGGTCTATTATTGGACCTATTCATATTTTATAATAAACATATTGACCCATAGGTAGTAAAAACATTGATAGCTCGGTTGAGGTTAAAGCAATGTTTTTGCGCGTTACATGCGTTCATTTTAAAATTAATTTAAAATGCACATGGGATTTAGTTTTTTAAAATTATAAATATTATTTATAATTTTTTGGTTCTATATTATCAAATAATTTTCACTTTAATTTTTTCCTTATGGTGAAATTACTTATGATAGGAAATTAGTTAGGTTAACAAAAAACACAAAATGATAAAAGTTGGAAAACCATGAAGTTAAAGAACACATTTATAAAAATTAAATTATTTATGTGTGATGGAGGTTTTTATCTGCCATAATACCTCGTTAATCCATTATTTTTTCATTTTTTAAGCACAAGTGGTAAGGGACACCTCCCTGTAGTGTTTTTATATAGGTATTTACAAAAATGCCACCCCTCCTCTTCTATAAAAAGGCATCCAATCTTCCCCTTTCTTACACCTATCAAGACACTTTGACTCATCCCAATCCTACTAAAATAAGCTCTAAACCTCCCTTATATAATCCTATAATCCTATATTTGTGGATAAAGACATCCATGTAATCCCTTTGGTGAATACCAAAAGGAGTTACCCAAAGAGGAGGTAACATCCTTCCTCAAGCTCTTTTATATTATTTTCATTCTCCACCACCATTAAATATTTTTAGTACATGATTACCCAATAAAATCCGTATCATAAATATACTAATATTTTTATATTCTAAGGTTTCAACCTAAACCCACACAAACTTCCATCAAATGGGTAACAAACTTACAATTCTTGTGTATGGTGAATTACCACCTCCTGAAATGATATTGTTCATTTTTTTCATTACCAACTATTATGGTAATAAATTATGGAGAAAAATCTATTTTTATATGATATATATGATATATATGATTTTTATATCATTAATTAATTATTATATAACTGAAAACTTTATTCTTAAAATTTATTGTAAATATAATAACATGGTTTTTTGATATGTGGACTACCGTTCACTCAAAGTGATGTGACTCATTCACGCTTTACATAGAATGTATTAAGGATGTGTTTGGTGAAATTATTTGAAATATATGAATGATTAATTTTATTATAATAATAATTAAAAAATATATATATACATATATGTCATTTACTTTCTTTCTTTTAATATGAAAAAAAATAGAAACAACCTTCCTGAATACGTACGACCTATTCTCTCCATCAACTGTGTATTCCATTTCATCTTTACATATTTTATAGATAATTATAAATAAATATATACAGAATATATATGATATTTATACCAAGTTATAAATTATTCAAATAATTGAATCATGATATATATATCAGGATCAAGAATAACAAATCGAAACATATATGAAAAACAAAGAAGATATTACCCGAAATGTAACATTAAAATGGAATTGATAATAAACAGGTAATATAAAATCATTATAAAATCATATATGGTATTAAATATAATAACATGGTTCTTTTTTATATTTAAAATAAACTTATATTAATTATATAGGTGGTTTGAATGTGTATAAACAAATTCAATATATAAGGTAAGGGTTTTCTCATCTCACTTTTTATTATCTGTGTGATACATGCCATGTTCACCACTCATTTATTTTATAGTGTATATACTAAAAATAAATATATTCTATGAAATGTATAAATAAATATATGTTAATTTATGTATCCATTTTATGATCTCTTTTTCAAGGGGTTTATGATTCAAAAGTTTCCAAATCGGTAAATTAGTTTTGCCTCAATTAGCCTTCTTTGAGAAACATGCCATGTTATGCACCAATAATTTTCCATGAGGTGTATATGATTCATTTGAAATGTTATATCATGAATTTTATTATTTTAATGATATTATAATCTTTATATAATTTATTCTCTTATGGGGATCATGATTTAATGTTTCCAAATTCATAACATTTTATTGTTATAATCTAATCATTTATCAGGATTGTTTATTGGTACCATTTTACCCTCTTTGGTATTTAATATAACTAAGAAAATGTTTTTAGGAAAATAATACGTTATCTGTATATTCAGTCTGAAATCTATGTTCATTAAATACTATGTTTTATAAAAAAGGTTTCAATATTTTTTTAATTTTTTTTAATTTTTTTAAATATCCATTATATGTTTCAATGTTTTTTCAATGAAAATGATTTTCAATTTTTTTCAAGATTTATTTATATGTTATCAAGGTTATTTTTTAAGAAAATTTTTTAAAAATGTTTTCAAGATTTTTTTATAAGTTCTCAATACATTTTAAAAAAAATAATTATTTATCTATAAATTTTAAAATCTATTTTCGAAGAAATTTGTTTCAAGATGTTTTCATGAATTCTTTAAAAAATTTGAAACCAATTTTCAAAGAAAAATGATTTCCAAATGATTTATGTTTTGAAGAGGGATTTCAAATAAGAAATGAAAATTTTCATCAAGAAATGTTTTAAAATATTTTTCCAGTTTCTTTTATATGTGTTCAAAGTGGTTTCAAAGAAAAGGATTTTGAAAATGTTATATGTTTTAAAAACTGATTTTCCTAATGATCCTTCAAAATCGTTCACCTTATAATACCAAATCATTTATTATAGTTTAAACATTACAAGGTAAATGATCCGAAGAAACCATTCATATTATTTCTATTAATGGTTTATGTTTTGATGGATTTATATTTGTAAAACTAGTTTCTATTTAATGGGTTATTCCACGATAAATGCTTATTAAACCGACTTCATTTCACAGTTAATACTTGGATGAAATGATTATGAAACCTATCAATTTTTCATAGTCTACTATATGATTAAATTTTTATGATACTCATTTCATTTATTGGGTTATGACATGATGTTTATGCAACCCATATCATTTTATGGGTCATGATAAGATATGTTTTTTAAAGAACAAATATGTATGATTACATTATGATATGGGTGGGGTCAATATATCCCTCTAATTCAATGGGTAATGATTTATATGGCATGAGTATTATAGGTATGTAATAGGAAGTGAACCCATTTAAGTAATACAGGGATAAAATGGGTTGTGAAATCAATTCAGTAATTCTAGGATGGAACATGTAGTGAAATCTGTTTAGTAATACTGGGATAGAATGAGAAGTTAAATCAGTTCAGTAGTGTAGGGATAGAATGAGGAGTGAACCTGGTTCAGTAAAGAACTTTTTCCACTAATATGTTCTTTAGATCAAAACTTAAATACTAAGATGGTTTGGGGAGTGAACCCATTCCACTGAGACTTCATTGGAATTAAGGCTTGACTACTATTGAAATAATTTTATATGTTTTTTGTGTCTGTAAAAATAACATGTCTTATGCTTATATTATGATCTCCTGGACCATGCTCTTTATTTCCTTATGATTCATGTATTATCAATTTCTAATAATTATTCCATCACTCTTGATTGTGATATTTTATATGAAGGGTATGATCTTCAAGTGTTAAGATCATGTTCTCATACCCTTATGCTCATGTTATGCTTACATATCTTCCAGGATTACCCTTACTGATCATTTTATCTCACCCATTTGTTATAGTTCCTTTTCCTAGGTTATGAAGATATTTTTAAGTAGGAGTAATAAAGGGAATATATCTAAGGGATATTTTGAAGATATTTCACCATTCTAGAATATTATGTTTCCATGTTTCTAAAGACACTAAACTATTACGGTCCTTAGGCATGTATTTTTGTAATGTATTGAATATAAATGTAAAATGATGTAATATACATGTATGTTAATATTGGGTCACTATTCTCCCTCAGAAAAATTTCATTGAATCTTTCTTTCTCACTACTTTGGTTGAAATCTTAATAAGTTTAAAATTTTGAAGTTTGCTTCAGTATATTTTCATTTAATTCTTTGTCCTTGACTAGCATGAAACTCTGCTTGCATTGTAGTCTGGAATTGATTTACTTGAAATCATCATTCACTCGAATTGGATGTTCTACATTACTATTCATGAAGCTCCTAGACTTCATGAAACCCCATTTATGTTGCAAATATAAACAATCCTTCATGAACCCACACACTTTTGTGAATATTCCTATATTCATGAACCTCAAAAACTTCATGAAGCCCATTTCCTTTGTGGAACACTAACTCATCATTAAATTTTTCGTCTTCATGAAACTACCATAACACAAAATAATTGGCATCAGTTTATACTTGGCCAGCCTTTTCACAGTGATCAAGATCGTCTTGAATTCCATATTCTCCAAGATCCTATCCTTTATGAAATCATAGAGATTCATCATTTTATCTGAATATTTTCATGTCAAATTAAGATGGTGTGGCCACTAATTTATAGGAATATCCTTTCACAAATATCCCTTGCTATTGGCATCCATTTCTATAAACCACAAAAAAATATGTTTGTGAAGTTTCCACATTCACATAGTTCTTGGTAAATATTATCCATTTGTGAAGATTCTAATAGTTTCAATGATTTTCTATCTTTTCATCATGAATTCATGATTCATGTTCATGATGCTTCCTCGTGATGCTCTATATCATCCTAAAGATCAACCGTTACAAAACCCTGTCTTCATAAAACTCATGCATTTACCTTATTTGAGAATACTCAATCCTAAAAACCCACATTTCTTTAATCTTTCTCCTTCCTCCTAATTTTTCAACCAAATAATTGGAAGACATTGGGATTTGACACAACCTTCAACGTTGTATCCATCTCATACTATAATATCACTTTCCTTGCAAACTACCAGACCAACCTAGTGTGTATTAACAATAATAACAAACTAGACTCTGTTTCTAGCTATGAATTTCCTTTCTTCTGAAAACATTGATATTTGATAAAAATGTTTTCTATGGTCAATTAAAATTGGTTTGAAGTTTAAAAGTTAATAAATAGTCATACAAAAGAATCTGTGGAATTTTTAACAGATTTCCAAGTGGTATTTCTAGAATTCAATTTTTTTCAAAACTTTTAATTGTGAATTGGTTTTAAAAACAAATATATTAATTTTTTACATATTCCCTTTTTGGATCTTTTATTATTATTTGATGTATTTTATAAGTATTTTGAATTGAAATTTATTTTCATCTAGGTGAGTTTTTATGATTTCAGTGTCGTTGATTGAGTTTTATGTAATATGTTATTTAATGTATTACACCCTGAGAGGACATAAAGGATCATTGGATGTTTGTTCCCCATAGTTTCAATGTATTCCTTCCATTAGTCGACTATACATTGACTCTAAGTAGAGCAGTAATATTGTAACCTTCTTAATTGTTACATATATTTCATTGTTATCGAGGCCCATTAGTGTCTTTAGAGTGAATAGATGAAATTGAGGGAATCCACTAATTCATAGGAACCCATATATCCTTAAGTGTGATATTTTTATTCAGTTTCTTCAAGTGATAAGTTTTTTATTAATGTAAAAGGTTTTTTCCATCCTTGTTATAATATGGAATGATTCTAATTTGTTTAAGATAGCCTCTGTTCAATATTTTCTTCTCGAGGAAGTAAATTTGAATTGGAATGTGGATATTATTATTATTCGGTGGGGTCGACAGATTTTTAAGGAGTATATTGACCACTTCAATGAGTTGATTCCATTTTATTTGGAAATAGTGAATTTTGATTCATTAAAAGATAATAATTTTATTGATATTATTCATCTAAATATATGTGTTTTATTTCATTCATTAGGATTCATCCTATTTTACGATTTATTGTATGGGACTTATCTAACTGACCTGATTTCTATAGAATGACCCATAGTGGGTGGAAAATCTACTTCTTTCATTAGTAATGATTTTTTTCTATCCATTTAATGGTGGAAATTGTTGGAAACTAATTTGGAAGAGTCACATTATTATGCATTTACTTATTCCAAAAGAAAACATTCACTCATATGATTCCATTTTGGTTATTTTGGGAATATCATTCCCTCCCCCTCTAGTGATCATAATACATACCATAGTTTTTGTTGATAGATACACCTTAAGAAAATTCAATGGATTCGGATCCTGATAGAATTAAGATAATTGCTTTTCAACTTTGGAGTATCGATATCAGTTTCATTTAATATTTTGAGGTAACCCTCAATAGTATTTCCTTCTCTTATTTTCCTTTTCATGGTTCCTTACATATCATTGTCCTATGAGTTTCTCTTAGGGGATATTATATATCATGATTTATTGGAGAGCATGATCTTTTTTGGAATCTCATATTATGTCTTATTCAAGTGATATATTTTTATTATTTTTGTTGATATAATTTTTCATTTTTTACCAGTGTCTTCTCTATTTCCTTTCATTGTTGAACAGCCATTAAAGTGAAATTTTAAATTAAGAGGAGACCCATCACAGATCTTATTATTTAGGTTCTCCTTTATAATTTTCTATTGTGACTTGTTGGGTTTAAATTCATACCATATATGGTGGTTACATTTGGTTTCTTTTTGATTTGGATGTGATCATTAGGGATGGTCTATATTTTTTATTTTAGTTTTCTTTTGGGTTCTCCATTTTGAACTTGGTGACTTTATAAGTGTATAAAGTTTTATAGTGGGGTTAATTTTTATGCCTAAACCTATGTTATCCTTATTATTTTAAATATTAATCAGTTTGTGTTCCCGTTCTTTAGTCTCATGTTGATCTAGTATGAATTGTTTTTAGAAAATTAATTTTTTTCCAATGTAAAACAGTCGAAACATAGTTAGTAAAAAACAATATGAAAGTGTTTCAAAGGAATTTAATTTATTAATTTGAGTTTTTTATCCATGATTGGTTCAATGTTTTTCAAACCATGCCTTTAAATAGTTCAGTTGACCAAATTATTCAATTCAAGGGCACATAGTTAGAGAAAGGTTTTGTCAACCATGTGAAATTCCTAGTTTTTATAAAAAGTTATCTTTTTAATCTAACCTTACTAAATTAAAATCCCATTTTACTCACCCTTATCCTCACTCAGATGAGTTTCATAAATGGTCTCTAAGATCCTTCATCATTTCTTAGACATCTATTTTGTGATCTTTATTTGATTTCAAGGTGGTTCCTTATAAGGTGGGTCCTCTTATAACTCTATTTATTATCCCCCTTGGTTTCACATATTACCTTATATTGTTGTCTATTTAGACAAAACCTATGGTGGGGGCTGACTCTTATGGGTTGTTTCATTATATATTAGAGTGTTTGGATGATTAATTTTCACTTTTTCCTTCTGTATTTTTTATTTCCATCGCATGCTCACATGCTTGGAGTAAGTTTTCCAATATTTTAATTTTAAAAGGGAACCATTAGATGTAGAAACGTTTATAAAAATTTGTAATTGAATTTACATTATTCTTGAGCTTATATATATTTTTATATCTTTAGTGTCTAATGGTTCGATTTAAAATGGGATATAACATAATTTCAATGGTCATATTCCCCTTAGAAAATGTGTATGTGTTTTGGGTTTGAAAAAACATCTATGAGGAATTTTCCAAAGAACTGTTGTATTTTAAATGATAATAGACCATTTATAAAAAATATATGGATGTTTTTTGTTCTAATTATTTATGTTTAATTCTTTTTTTAGTTTTTCTATGGTTATATATAGGAATTAATATATTTTGAATAATGATTTGAATTGTGCCTCTCTATTGACCCTTTCAAAATCCTTATGAATTTATATATATATGCATGTGATATGTACATACCTATATTCACACATATGGGTTTATATATATGTGTATATTTATATATATAAATATTTTTAAATTTAATATAAATCCATTTTTCAAAACATATTTTATTAAATAGTCCGTGTATTTTCAAATTTCTTTATAAAAGATGTTTCAAATTAGTCTTTCTTAAATCCATGTTTAAAGGCTTCCTAGGTAATTTGAGAAATTATTTTGATGCATCTTTTGTATAATTAAATCTAATTTAATGAAAGTAATATTTTATTATGAAATATTTACCAGTTTAAAACATTAAGGCCTTGTTGGTACTGGGAATTTTTTTTTAAATGGACCATCTTATATGGAATCCCCATTCTACTAGTTTTGATGAGATATTGTTGTTTCTTTAATGTGTGTTTTGCAATCAAATGGTTTTCGGAGGTGGTTAGATCGGGTTTTTTTATTATAATGATCCTTGGTGGATATGTTTAATGTAAAGGCTACCTCGCTTTATAGAATTTCTATCATCATGGGATCCTAGGAAAATTAGTAGTGGGTGATAGATATTTTAATCTAGTACTGATGATACATACTCTAACTGATATGGTATTAGAGGGAATAGGGGAGTGCCAATGTGGAGGATAGTTTAGACCATTCAGATGGTTATAGACTTAGGAATGCATTGGTAGTCTTATAGATAATTATAAACCGAGTACTTCTAGATTCTCAACATAGGTTTTAGAAATTTCTCATGATTAAATGTTTAATATTTCATATTATTTACTATAACATTAATTCCATATTTTTATTTACTTTTACTTATTATATAATTTTATGACATTCCCAAATACTTATATACTATAATTTTTTAATATTAATTATTTATTTAACTAGTTGGTGTTTATTTTAGTTACACACTGATCTGTATTTTTGGGTATTACATAAAATATGGATTTAAAAAATATGAATATCTAAAATAATGTTTCTTGGTTTTAATGTAGTTTTGATAATGAAATAGTTTCATTTGAGAAAATTTTAAAATCACTACATTCAATTGTGTATTTTCTAACTCGCATGTGTGGGTTGTTTTAGGAATGGAAATGTAAAGACACATTGATTTATACATATCAAGCTTATTTATAGTCACACATTACTTGCACTACTCAGTATTAGTGTACCTCAGCTATATAATTTGGTTTAGTTTGGGATCACTCATGGATTTAATTAGTGTTATGGCTATATGGTGACTAAGAGGTTACATAGAGATCATGTGGGGATTTTGGTTTTATTTTTGGGACATGGTTATATCAGCCATGTCCACAATTTTTATTTTTGTAATTTAACTTTTATTTGAATTATATAGATTAATTCTGAGTTTTATTTTTACAATTATATATATTAGGTTAAGATATTCTTTTATTTTATTAATTACATATTTCTCTTTATCTATGTTGTGGTTATGATTATTTGTAGGGAATATCGGTCCAATTTTTTGATGGCCGAAATAAAAAAATATGGTATAATTCTACTAAATATTTAATGTTATTTATTAGTTGAAGTTTTACACATTGATTTATATTGATTCCATGAACTTTTTCCAATCTCTTGTGGTTGAGGATGCCACTCAAATGTCACTGATCGGTTTGAGTACTTAGTCCAGAGGTAACCTGGAGTGGGTTGATGAAAAATGATGCTTGTGAATTCAGGATTTTATGGTAGTATGTTACGAATAGTAACCTAAAATATCATGTAAAACAAGCAAGACAACCATGATCTTTGGAATTATAGATCCATTAGAAAAGGAATGATCACCTACACACTCAGAAATTGTGCTTGGCAACCACACTGTCTGGTTTAATTCAAAATAAAATCCATTCTTTTTACAAATCTTTTTATAAACATTATTCCTCATATCAAAACCACTTAAACGTGTATTTGTAAATTTAATGGTTATTTTATTTTATTCTTATTATCACTTTGATGAATCATTATTTAAAATCAAATTTTTGGAATCTTATCTAATGTAATATATTGTTCTAGTTTCTCCCCCACGATTTCTGTTATTCAATTACTACTGGAAAAAATCACATAACCACAGTTTTCCAAAATCCATTGGTATAGGGATTGGTTTAGAAACTATTTACATAGTTTTATTAAAAAATGGATATAGGTTGTAAATTCCATCCTATACCTATGGTTTAAAAAACCATGGGTACAGGGTTTGGTTCAAGACCTATACATAGAGTTCTTCAAAAAACCATGGGTATTGGTCAAACCTATACCCATTGTTTTAAAAAACCATGGGCATAGGGTTTGGTTAAATAAATATACCCATATTTTCCAAAATTCATGGGTATATATGACATCCATACAACCACGGTGTTGGTAAACCATGGTTATAGATTTCCTGCATAAGCGCAGAGAAAAAAATCTCAGTTTGACAGAAACAAATTTCCATGGGAGAACTTATTACCATGTTTTTTCACTAATAACCATGGTTATGAAAAAAATTTATTAACATAGAAATAACCATATGTGGTGTATTGTTTATGCACATCGATTATATAGAGGAATTCCAAGGTTTGAATCCATTGAAATGCATTTTTTAGATCATATACCCACGGTTTTAAAACCCTTAGCATACGGTTTTGACACGGTGGACTACCCTATTCCCATATCACATAACCATGGGTATAGAATTTTTAAACCATGGAAATATATTATATAAATATTTACATCTTGAGGTCCCACGGTTCTCTGCACTGTGGGTATAGTCCATCCCAATGGTTTTATGGGGTATACCCAGAATTCCAAACAGTGGGTATATAGTATTTTATTAGCGGTGTATCACTTTTATATACCCTAGGTAATATCATATTTTTAAATCAATGGTCACAAGATTTTATTAATCTTTTATAATTCTAAATATTTAAATATTTATCATTTTGTGTGGTCTTGGATTGTGGAATTTGGAAATTCATCTAAATTGAAAAATATATATAGTAAGCATCATTATGTTTTATGAGCATAGGTAACCTAATATGTTTTGTAATTTCCTAGAATTTCCGTATTTTATTAAGTTATATTGAATTATTTCAAGACCAGGAACTAAGATGTCGTGCGCTTCTGAGGCCAGGAGTGCCCATAATAATCTATCAAAAAATGTTAAGCATTAAATTGAATGCTTGATTGGTTTTCTTAAAAAACTGAAATAATTATTAAATGGGTGCCCGAATCATAAATCCAAGGGAACCATTTCATTCTAGATGGCAGTTTTTGTAACACCCCGACCCCAGCTACCCAGAGCCGGTGCTTTACTTCGTAACATTGGCATGATCACAAAAGATCAAGTCTCGAAAGACCGATTAGTTTAGTAGCCTTGGAAACACTAGATACATTCATAAGTCTTTCATTACATCAATATTAAACAAACTACAATAACATGGTCTTCATAGTCCACACTCATATCCTCTTCTGACTATCCCTGCAGGTCATTCATAAAATACTTCTTCACATCCTTGAAAATATTAAAACATTGAAAGGGGTGAGCTCAGATGCTCAGTAAGGATAACAATATTGCGGAAGCTTTCATAAATAAACATTAACATTTAAGGCAATGTATAACTAAAACAAAAGCCTTTTAAACTTGAACTTCAACATAATATAGCAAAAGTAAAATGAGATAATGCCATTCACTTCTTCACATGGATATTCTACTGGCCGAATAATCACATGCAATATCAATAACCACTTTCATAATGAGGGAATGTATAATGCCGGACATTCTGAAACATTTTGTCAAGGCCTCGGCCAAGACATCTAAAATGATTAAGGCCTCGGCCAAAACCATAAATCAAATTGGGAAAGGCCTCGTCCAATTCCACGTCTAGTTGTCTCATGAGACCTACCGATGCATCGAGGAGCTATAGCGGGCTCCACCCGTCACTTATTAAGTCCAATACATTCCTCATATGAATAGGTTTAAACATATCATAAACCATAACATAATCGTATCACATAAAACATGCATAAAGGAAACATAACATTTCCACATTTCAATCACAAGATATCAATACAACAAATTGATATAATAAAAACGCTTTCAAAACCATTTTCAATTCCAAAATAAAAGAAAGTTAAAACTTTGTATTTATTTTTTTATTAAAAAAATGATGGCTTGTAGAGGAAGCCGAAACTCAAATAATGGTTACGACGGCGGAGAAGTCGTTGTCGCCGCATACGTACGGAAAGAAAAACATTCCTTTTTGTCGTTTAGTAAAACGCTTCGTATAAAAAGATTCCTTTTAATTAAACGTAAAAGTCAAAGTGGTTTATACACCGTATAAAAGAAATTTGTGTATAAAACCAAATATGCCTCAATGAACGGAGATTGAGACGAAGTCCTTACAAAGATAATTTTTAAAATAAAATAGATATATTATGTGTATTCACTATAGGTACACATAAATAAAGTAAATATACAAAATAGGACATAACAATATCATGACATAATTTGAAAGTAGGAGATTAACCCAAAGAATGGAAGTTGGGTTAAGAAATTCCCTTACCTTGTGTCTGACTTGACTCAACCGTTCTTTAACCTCCTGAATAATAAACTAGAGTTAATATATACCTTATTAAGAACCATTTTCAATTTCATTATCCTTATTATATCACTTATTACAATGATATGAACATTATGTAATTATTTAAGTTAATAACGGTCGTTTTGTCGATCTTTGGTACTTGAGTCAACAATAAGCTTCTTATAATTACAAGTTGTTTATGTGGTGAAATATCTATTATATACAGAATTATATTCATGATTTAGATGTCATATATATATTATATATCCAGTATATACATTCATTTATAATATTACGTAACATTTAGAGGTGAGAAATGAAATGCACCATTCATGGAGACGGTAAGCCGTACGTACGCATGAACGCTACTTTCATTTCAATTTCATATTTAATGGAACTAAATCATAATGATATAAATGTATAATATAATTCCAGTATAATATAGTGTATAATACCATTTACTCCATCCTTTATACATCCCACATATGGCATTAACGATTCAAATCACTTTGAGGGGGCGGTAGTCCGCACTTCCTAAAATGAAATTATCGCGTTTTACCCATAATGGAAATCATAAAGTAAGACATAAATGAGAAATACAGAAGCATAAGTAAAACATAAACACATTATATATCATATATAAATATAGTGACATCTTAATGGCCACCTTTGAAGGTGTTATATGAGTGTTGAACAATCATCGTTTCGTGAGGCAGAAATTCGCCATCCACAGAAACCGTATGTTCTTTAACCATTAGATGTAGGTGTGTGTAAGTGTAGATCGAATCCTTCTTATAACAACATCCAAGTATATTTAGGATACTGTTTTTGTTACAAAAGAAATGAATAAAAAGAGTTTATGTGGTTGGAGAAGAAAAACAAAACAAAACAACATTATAAAAGACATTACCTCAAAATCGGGTAACTCTTTTTGATTTGAGCCAAAGGCTTCCTTGGGAAGAGTTCTGCCCAAAGTGAGGCTTCTAGGAGTAAGGGAGGAATGTTGGGAGAGTATTTGGGCAGAGGTTGGCCGAGCCAAATGGCTTGAAAGTGTAAATTAAGTGGGAGAGGTGGGGGCCTTTTATAAGTGGAGAGGAGGGGCACTTTTGGAAAGATTGAAATGTTACATTATTTCAAAATGCTTTTCGGATTATAAAGGTCCCAAACTTATATAATTCTAGGCTAAGGTGATAAGGTTTCGAAATATCCTCATCCAATAGGATTTGGACAAGTGTAAGCCTTGGATTTTGCATTATCTTCTCATTTTATTTAAATCGTTAAATAATGAGGTCATCGCCACATCATAATGATGTCATAAATAATTTAATTTATTTAATGTCTAAAAATTATAAAACAACTACTATGATGTAGGAAATCTTTTTGGCTTTCTAATGAATATTTATAGTCAAAATTTGGACTTGTGTAACCCTACTTAAAAATTGTTTTAGTAAAACAATTTATGTTAGTGTCATTTTCACTTTAACATTAAATAAAAAGTAATTTATGTTATTTCCCAACAAAAGTGGATCCATGGGGTCCCCAAGTTAGGCCATGGCTTGTCTTGGTCGGCCATGACACAACCAATGAGGTTGGGACATGTGTCTAGGTCATTTAATATTATTAAAGTATTATTTATACCTTAAACTACCCTAATTACCACTAATCGCGATTAAGAACTTAATAAGTTACTATTCACCAAAAAATTATTTTTACCCCATTGAACCACATTTTACATACTAATGACAACCATGTATGTCGGATTTTCAAAATTCAATACACATTTGTGGTAAACTTTTATTTAACTGAAAACCAGTTTGCTTGATTACCACTTAGTGGTTTCACTATTCATCAAAAATTGAAGTTTTTCAGAATAAGGCCAAAATTTCACCCTAAGCTATAATTGATATTCCGAATTCAAAAATGATGTCTATTTTAAAAAATTCCAAACATAAAAGTTGAATTAATTAATTTTACAATTAATTCCCGCTGTTACGACAAATAGCGTGTTTTTAAGAAATAATTTATATCAAAAGATTGGCAATTTTTTATGTCCATTTTCAATGTTAAATTAATTCTAATGACCACCATTGGATAAAATGGTAAAAATATATTCTAATTATACTTTAAAACCACTAAATTGTATAATTTATGACAATTAATTATTTTGATTAAAAAAGTTGTTTTAAGTATTTTTCACTATTCATAAAAAATTGGAAGTTCTCAGAAAGTTACAAAAAATTCAACTTAGGATAATTTCGATATTACGAATACAATAATGAAGTCCATTTTGAAATATAAAATTTCTATAATTTTAAAAGGTGGTTATTACTATTCATAACGGCTACTTTGATTAGTTGCGGTGTGTTAGAATTCGAACTTGCGTACAATGAAAGCTATTGCATTATTGAAAGAGAGGCGTATCGTAGAAGCTCGGGGTGTTACATTCTCCCCTCCTTCAATAAATTGCGTCCTCGCAATTTGAAATTTTTCTTGGAAAATAAAAGGTTGAAATGAGAAAATACCTTTGAGGAAAACCCACATCGGAAATAAGGTTAATAAATATATAACATTAAAAGAAAGCAGGATAAGTAAAAAGGTCACCCGATATAGCCCATTATAGGATTCTATGAAAATATGGATATGGAGGAGAAACAAACCATCAAGGTCTGATGGGGAGTTATAGAAAACAGGATTAGGAGAAAGTTTAACCACAAGAAAATCACAAACTTGTGATTGGTTAAACGGTCATTGAATCCCTAGTTGGAAAAGTTAACCGACAACATTTTTGTTTTAAGTTACCTTTTATAATGTTGAGGATTTTATTTAGGAGATTTACTAAGAACGTAAGGGAATATACATACTTGTTATGTATACTTTCATTCATTAATGAATTTTTACCACAAACCCATCTTTTACTCCAAATGGTAACAGAACTCAAAAATATTCTATTTATCCTAATTGTATAAGGTACCAAAGGTTAACACATACCATTTAGATTAGTAAAATTATTTTGTAATAACCAGGGACTTCTTGTAGGCTAGTGGTAGGAAATAAAGGCCTGTCGCACTATGATTGTGGGTTCGATTCCTGCAGCTTTGTCCGACGCGACGAGTTATGCCCCACCCTGCAGGTTGTCCTTTTCCTAAAAATATAGTACTATACTATTCCAAAAATAATCTTCATAAATGTTTTAACCTTAAACAATACTATTCAAAGTTCAACTTAATCCACTCCAACCTTTATAGTTATCCAAAATACCTTCATCCAGACTTTCTCTAAAAGGTCTCTAAATTCCAAAATCAATTGTAACATCAGATTCCCCAAACAAAGTAAAGTTTCTTTTATTGTCACATACAAAAAATATAATTACCTTCATCATATTAAAACCTTACTGAAACCAACAAGTACTGCAGTACAATCCTTATATAGATCACATTATTCTAATAACCAGAATATAATCCATGAGTCCAAAAGCACCAATACATTAGTTATTCTGCTTCAACTGTAGTAATAGCATAAGATTGTCCTTGATCCCTTGGCCTTTTCTGAGGTAAGTTTCCTTGACGCTTAGGACATTAATTTGCATAATGACCCATTTCTCTACAATTGTAGCATTCAACTTTGACAGCCTCTTTCTTTCCCTTGCAATCACGTGCCTGGTGACCTTTTTCTCCACATTTATAACAGACTCCCATTCCTTTTAGGCAAGTACCAGGGTGATTCTTCCCACAATTATCACATAATGGAAAATCCGTCTTTCCCTTTTTCCCTTTATCTGTCTCTTGTTCCACCGTTCTCTTCTTCTCTTGCTTTACTTTGTTGTCATAAGACTTAGAGAATTCCTTTTCTGTCTTGATAGCACATGAGACTATATCTTCGTATGTTGAGAAAGATTGTGACACTAGAGCTCGACGGAGAAATGGTTTTAACCCATCAAAGAAACGATCAATCTTACTTCTTGGGTTACGTATATAATCTGCAGCCTGCCTTGCTAACCTTGTAAAGTTAGCCTCATACTTTGCGACATTCTCATCCTCCTTTTGTCTCAGACTCAAAAATTGCCTTTCCATATCCGCTCGATGGTCTCGAGGAAAGTATTTTTCTAAGAACAGCTCTTTGAACTCCTGCCATTCCATGTTTGTTAATTCATCATCTTCCTTTGTGTTTTGAATTAGTGACCACCATTGATCGGCATCTCCAGTGAGGCGGTAAACTTCCATGACAACATTCTCCCTTTCACTACTCCCCAGGGCATGGAATATTTTCTCTAAGGAATTTATCCATTGCTCAGCTACTATAGGATTTGTACTCCCATTGAAGGTTTGTGGTTGTTGCCTCATGAAACGGTCTAGCATTGATCCTCCACGTTGCGGATCAGGGTGCTCCATACGAGTAAGGTTGTTATTCATAACCTGCGTGAGTTGTCCCAGTACGGTGAGAAGTTGATCAGCACCAGTTGTATCACTAGCTCCACCATAATTATCCTGAGTAGGAGGGAAATTCCTACACGGAGTGCGTGCATTGATACGGTTTCCATTCCTTCCACTAGGCGCCATTTCTAAATAATGGCATAAACTAGATTAGTTCATGAATCAAAATACATAATTCCATACTTGTAAAACACTTAACATAAATTGAACTAATTATGGATATAATCCATAATTATAAAAAGGTTTTATTTGAGGAAGTATATACTCATAACAGTTCATAGTGGTTTGTAAAGAAAATGAGAATTATCCTAAGCATATCCCCCGGGAGTGTCGTAACCAAGAGTGCAGCAAGGCCCGTTGTCGTGCACCAGTTCCCGTTCGAGTCTAGCTCAAAGCGGTGTTTTCGGGTTTTACCCCTAGGTACATCTGTGCCAGAGCCGCCTCTACCTTCTCGTATCCAGACAGGGATGTATTGCTCGGAAAACTCATAACATCTCTATAATACCAAAATTCTAGGAAGTTCTTCTATACTAATCCTCAAAGTCTATCTTCGGGCTATGTGCTCTAATCAGAGTTTATCTAAATCTAGCTTCCAAGGTTAGTACTAAACTGCCTCTGATACCAACTGTAACACCCCGACCCCAGCTACCCAGAGCCGGTGCGTTACTTCGTAACATTGGCATGATCACAAAAGATCAAGTCTCGAAAGACCGATTAGTTTAGTAGCCTTGGAAACACTAGATACATTCATAAGTCTTTCATTACATCAATATTAAACAAACTACAATAACATGGTCTTCATAGTCCACACTTATATCCTCTTCTGACTATCCCTGCAGGTCATTCATAAAATACTTCTTCACATCCTGGAAAATATTAAAACATTGAAAGGGGTGAGCTCAGATGCTCAGTAAGGATAACAATATTGCGGAAGCTTTCATAAATAAACATTAACATTTAAGGCAATGTATAACTAAAACAAAATCCTTTTAAACTTGAACTTCAACATAATATGGCAAAAGTAAAATGAGATAATGCCATTCACTTCTTCACATGGATATTCTACTGGCTGAATAATCACATGCAATATCAATAACCACTTTCATAATGAGGGAATGTATAATGCCGAACATTCTGAAACATTTTGTCAAGGCCTCGGCCAAGACATCTAAAATGATTAAGGCCTCGGCCAAAACCATAAATCAAATTGGGAAAGGCCTCGGCCAATTCCACGTCTAGTTGTCTCATGAGACCTACCGATGCATCGAGGAGCTATAGCAGGCTCCACCCGTCACTTATTAAGTCCAATACATTCCTCATATGAATAGGTTTAAACATATCATAAACCATAACATAATCGTATCACATAAAACATGCATAAAGGAAACATAACATTTCCACATTTCAATCACAAGATATCAATACAACAAATTGATATAATAAAAACGCTTTCAAAACCATTTTCAATTCCAAAATAAAAGAAAGTTAAAACTTTGTATTTATTTTTTTATTAAAAAAATGATGGCTTGTAGAGGAAGCCGAAACTCAAATAATGGTTACGACGGTGGAGAAGTCGTTGTCGCCGCATACGTACGGAAAGAAAAACATTCCTTTTTGTCGTTTAGTAAAACGCTTCGTATAAAAAGATTCCTTTTGAGTAAACATAAAAGTCAAAGTGGTTTATACACCGTATAAAAGAAATTTGTGTATAAAACCAAATATGCCTCAATGAAAGGAGATTGAGACGAAGTCCTTACAAAGATAATTTTTAAAATAAAATAGATATATTATGTGTATTCACTATAGGTACACATAAAGAAAGTAAATATACAAAATAGGACATAACAATATCATGACATAATTTGAAAGTAGGAGATTAACCCAAAGAATGGAAGTTGGGTTAAGAAATTCCCTTACCTTGTGTCTGACTTGACTCAACCGTTCTTTAACCTCCTGAATAATAAACTAGAGTTAATATATACCTTATTAAGAACCATTTTCAATTTCATTATCCTTATTATATCACTTATTACAATGATATGAACATTATGTAATTATTTAAGTTAATAACGGTCGTTTTGTCGATCTTTGGTACTTGAGTCAACAATAAGCTTCTTATAATTACAAGTTGTTTATGTGGTGAAATATCCATTATATCCAGAATTATATTCATTATTTAGATGTCATATATATATTATATATCCAGTATATACATTCATTTATAATATTACGTAACATTTAGATGTGAGAAATGAAATGCACCGTTCATGGAGACGGTAAGCCGTACGTACGCATGAACGCTACTTTCATTTCAATTTCATATTTAATGGAACTAAATCATAATGATATAAATATATAATATAATTCCAGTATAATATAGTGTATAATACCATTTACTCCATCCTTTATACATCCCACATATGGCATTAACGATTCAAATCACTTTGAGGGGGCGGTAGTCCGCACTTCCTAAAATGAAATTATCGCGTTTTACCCATAATGGAAATCATAAAGTAAGCCATAAATGAGAAATACAGAAGCATAAGTAAAACATAAACACATTATATATCATATATAAATATAGTGACATCTTAATGGCCACCTTTGAAGGTGTTATATGAGTGTTGAACAATCATCGTTTCGTGAGGCAGAAATTCGCCATCCACAGAAACCGTATGTTCTTTAACCATTAGATGTAGGTGTGTGTAAGTGTAGATCGAATCCTTATTATAACAACATCCTAGTATATTGAGGATACTGGTTTTGTTACAAAAGAAATGAATAAAAAGAGTTTATGGGGTTGGAGAAGAAAAACAAAACAAAACAACATTATAAAAGACATTACCTCAAAATCGGGTAACTCTTTTTGATTTGAGCCAAAGGCTTCCTTGGGAAGGGTTCTGCCCAAAGTGAGGCTTCTAGGAGTAAGGGAGGAATGTTGGGAGAGTATTTGGGCAGAGGTTGGCCGAGCCAAATGGCTTGAAAGTGTAAATGAAGTGGGAGAGGTGGGGGCCTTTTATAAGTGGAGAGGAGGGGCACTTTTGGAAAGATTGAAATGTTACATTATTTCAAAATGCTTTTCGGATTCTAAAGGTCACACACTTATATAATTCGAGTCTAAGGTGATAAGGTTTCGAAATCTCCTCATCCAATAGGATTTGGACAAGTGTAAGCCTTGGATTTTGCATTATCTTCTCATTTTATTTAAATCGTTAAATAATGAGGTCATCGCCACATCATAATGATGTCATAAATAATTTAATTTATTTAATGTCTAAAAATTATAAAACAAATACTATGATGTAGGAAATATTTTTAGCTTTCTAATGAATATTTATAGTCAAAATGTGGACTTGTGTAACCCTACTTAAAAATTGTTTTAGTAAAACAATTTATGTTAGTGTCATTTTCACTTTAACATTAAATAAAAAGTAATTTATGTTATTTCCCAACAAAAGTGGATCCATGGGGTCCCCAAGTTAGGTCATGGCTTGTCTTGGTCGGACATGACACAACCAATGAGGTTGGGACATGTGTCTAGGTCATTTAATATTATTAAAGTATTATTTATACCTTAAACTACCCTAATTACCACTAATCGCGATTAAGAACTTAATAAGTTACTATTCACCAAAAAATTATTTTTACCCCATTGAACCACATTTTACATACTAATGACAACCATGTATGTCGGATTTTCAAAATTCAATACACATTAGTGGTAAACTTTTATTTAACTGAAAATCAGTTTGCTTGATTACCACTTAGTGGTTTCACTATTCATCAAAAATTGAAGTTTTTCAGAATAAGGCCAAAATTTCACCATAAGCTATAATTGATATTCCGAATTCAAAAATGATGTCTATTTTACGAAATTCCAAACATAAAAGTTGAATTAATTAATTTTACAATTAATTCCCGCTGTTACGACAAATAGCGTGTTTTTAAGAAACAATTTATATCAAAAGATTGGCAATTGTTTATGTCCATTTTCAATGTTAAATTAATTATAATGACCACCATTGGATAAAATGGTAAAAATATATTCTAATTATACTTTAAAACCACTAAATAGTATAATTTATGACAATTAATTATTTTGATTAAAAAAGTTGTTTTAAGTATTTTTCACTATTCATAAAAAATTGGAAGTTCTCAGAAAGTTACAAAAAATTCAACTTAGGATAATTTCGATATTACGAATACAATAATGAAGTCCATTTTGAAATATAAAATTTCTATAATTTTAAAAGGTGGTTATTACTATTCATAACGGCTAATTTGATTAGTTGCGGTGTGTTAGAATTCGAACTTGCGTACAATGCATGCTATTGCATTATTGAAAGAGAGGCGTATCGTAGAAGCTCGGGGTGTTACAGTTTTACCCTAGGAGTGACTTATGTTTAGTCAGTGCAGCCATCTAGTGACAAACCCCAAAAATTGCATAATCGTAAAAAAATTAAATAAAATTATTTTATTTTTAAAATGCTTATAAATCATGAATGGTGACTTAGATTAAAAATCCTAGACTATCACTGAGGTCATGAGGGTATGCTTTTATTAGGCAGATCCTAACATTGGCCGGTGCAAGCCAATGGTGGAAGTCAGTTTTTGGCCATAAATAAAATAATTAAGTAACAATTATTTTGTTGTCAAATCATTATAACTACTAAATGGTAACTTGGATTGAAAATCCATGTGTACCATTGAGCTCGTGAGGGCATGTTTCTCTTAGGTGGAGCCTAATCTCGACCGGCGTGGGTCAAGGGTGAATGTTAATTTCTGAACTTTTTTTAAGGTACATTCAATAAACATACGAGCATGATTTTATAACTTTTGAACTATTTCTCAGATAAAAAATCTGAGAGCATGGTTGAACTCAAAATGATGGGATTTACCTATAAATTACTTAAATATGGCCATTAAGGGCTGAGTGAAAAATTTATTTTTTGGAATTTTTGAGAAATATAATAAAATAATTTAAAATAATTATTTTATTTCTTTTCTCACCATTGAGTGGCGGACGATGACGTTGTGGTTCAACGATGAGGCGGCGACAAGGTGCATTAATGGAGAGTAAATAATGGCTCATTTGAAACTGTGATGTTGTTATCTTAATGGCTCATTAAATGTGTCTCATTAAATGTGGATAATTTAATGAACATCATTAATGGATGCAGCGTCCCTGCGCTTTTTATTTCTTTTAATAATCCAACATGTTAGAGTTTGGGAATTAAAAAAGGTGGTAAAATCTTTAACGAACCGCTGGCGAAATCCCTATCTAACTAAGAATGACGTGAAGAATGTTGGGGGATTAGATTTAGAGGTTGGAAAACGGTGAAGAACTCCAACGTCCGCGGATCAACGATGACACAAATCACATCCTTTGTCATCAGCGGATCCAACGAATCCAAATAGGGATTGTTTTATTTTGATGTTCTTCCCTGTTATTTTCTAGAAACTATGAACATGGATCGATCCATGAACAGGTTGATCTGAAAATCATGAATTTATACGGGAGGGTATCTTTGTTTTTAGGGGTTACATTATCCAGGATTTGAAATTATCATGTGTTGATTTAAATTGGAATCTACAGAACTCCCATGATTATAAACTCCTGACGTGGAGTGCACGAGCCGAAACAAACAAGGCTCAAGCACCTCCTCGGTGTGCGTTCATTGTGGTCATATCCTCAAAGTGGCAGAAAGAATAATCCAGGTCCAAGGTAGGGATGGCGGTGACCCAGGATACCCATAGACATAGACAGATCAAAAAATGGACTACTAGAGAAATTCTAGTGGCCCGTCAAAGGTAGCGAAGGTGGTGGCCCGAAATAGCGGCCGCGGGCGGGTGGCGGCACACCACGATGACATACCAGAAGAAGGGCCACAAAATAGTAGGAGGAGCCACTGGCTGGGCTGGTAGCTGGCAGTGGCGGATGTCGTTGCTCGGCTACGCTAGAGGGATGCAGAAGTGGCCCCGGGCTGCGTTCCATGCAACAAGCTGTGATCGCTCGACTGCGACGGAGGAGGCCACCCGGCGCTGACCCGCGTGGTGATGGAGGCATACTGGATGTGGCATTAGGGCACGTCCCAGTGAGGAGATTGGGTGGGGAACGAACCGCCCAGTAGTCCGGACCCGCGCCGACAAGCTGGACCTTCACCCTTCATGTCAGGCCAGACTATTTCGAGTCACTAGGCGACTTGGTGGACTTAACCCTCAGAGAAACCAGGCTGGGTCCAGTGAAGCCCGTTGGTCCTAGCCCACTGGCCAAGCTGGAACAGACCAATCCTGACCTGAGCCTGGGCAGGTCGAGACCATCTAATTAAACCGGGGTATATGGGGCACCCGGGCTGACTTGGTCGGGTCGGTACGACCGTGTCAGACTGGGCCTGGATGCAACGAGTCCATGTTTACTAAAACACACATATATCTTAGACCAGACATCTGATTGAAGAGCCATCAGTGTAGTTGTGACCTTTACAATGTAGAAGTAATTTTGATATACTCCACTTTTTTTTGGAAAATGATGGAGTACGACCGGGTTGGATCAGATTCAAATCCAACTGAGCCCTTTTTACCAAAATGCTTATAACTTATAGATCGAGTGTCCGAACAAAGCATCGTCTGTTGCATTGGTACCCTTACGATGAAATGGAATTTTGGGTTACTCTTTTTGGGACTTCATGGAGGTTTAGGTATAGACGATGGCTTGAGGATATGATCCTACAAAAATCAAGGGTGTTAAATGCGGGAATCCAGTGGCTGGTTGTGACGTGAAGAAGGAATAGTGATCCTACATGGGTCAGTACCTAGAGATCTTTACTGGGTCATCATTTGTAGATACTCTATGGGTTAGAACCTATATATCCCTTGTGGGTTAGCACCTAGAGAGCCTCTGTGGGTCAGCACCTAGCGACCGTCTATGGGTCATCACCTAGCAACCCTATGCGGGTTAGCAACATGGCCTCTCGATAGAATAAGATGTTCTAGCTTTACAGCTAATCATTTTTACTTCTGTATTTAAGTTATACCTACTGGGAGATGTGTATTTTACTTTTTTTCTATGCGTTTGAGATATTTATTGGTAGTATTACCACTTTGGTATTTCCATTGTGATCTTTTCCTTTGTGGATTACTGAGGGACCTTTGGGGGTCATGGGGTCCCTACTGAGTATTGTTATACTCACCCCTACATGGGTTTCCCCTGCACCTATTGTGTCTTGTGAAGATTGTGGATAGCATTGACCGGGACTTTGGGGTTCCAGGACTACACGGTGCTCAGAGTTGGATCAAAAGATGTGGTTTGCTGTAGTGATATCCAACAGAGAGTTGTACCTACCCTTTAGGTATGATCCTTTAAGGACGACCTATGGAGCTTGTACTTCTATTACTGTATTTTAAATTTAGTTGGGCTTATATTCTGACCCATATACATTCATTTTACACACTTTTCTCTCAGTGGTGGTACTTTGTGGTGGATATATTACGTTCCTTTCTATCGTGGTTAGATTTATGATGTTTTCCCTGTCTGTGTGTGTATAGGTTTAAAGGCCATTCCTTCCCTTTTTGGGAGATGCCTCTCCGATGCTAGTCACCAGAACCTGGCCTATGGATGACTTTCATAGGGTAGTCACAACACAGGCCCCATGGGATAGGTCATGACAAATTTGTATCAGAGGGTGGTCGGTTCTACTAGAAGAACTAAGAGTCTGTATTTTTGATGGGGGCAATAATGCTTAGTGTCTTGAGTTTAGATTTTAGTCCTGGGATTCCATTATTGGTGCGACATCTAACGTATCCATAAACCAAGACCCTAAATTCTATTTTACAACTCGGTACATGAAAACACTAATTGCATGTGTTTTGTAAATGTTTTTCTCTTGATATCTTTTGAGTCAACTCACCTGGTATAACTTATTGACCGTGGAAGATCTATTTCTCTATAGGATTCCTCGACAAATACATCCATCCAGGATTCTAGTGATAGATCACGATGATGGTCTAATGAGTGATGAGGCATCAGTGTAGAGACCACTTATAGCGACAGCACCTTTGGGTGGTGCACCACAACACCACCACCTGGAGAGCATCAGTTAATATCGGTGCTACTTGTAGATGACACATGTTGGATTAGTGCCTTACATGAGCTTCAGTGATAGATACCCCTCAGGTTCCTAGATGAGACCAAATAATAGGCAGTTAAGTACTGGTTTGAGGTGGTGATTGAGTTTCCATCTAGCCGGGGAACCATTTGATTAGATAGCGGTCCTGGCAGTGAGCCTTCTACATGGATCAGAAAAGTGATGGTAGGGTTTAGATTACCCCAGTCTTATGATGAGGTTAATTTTCCATGGACATGCCTTGAGAACCTTTCTTAGGGAAGGAGTCTCTTTCCATAAAAAAGTTAAGGTGTGTGTGTTCCCAAGAGCTTCTACAGCTTCAGCAGGATGACATATCGATAGCTGAATATTCATCGAGACATGCTAACCATTACAGGTACTCAATGGATATGATACGACCACTGTTTCAGGGCTCAGACCTTCGAGAAAGATGTGTTTATGGACATCCAAGCCATCACTATTTTTCTATGTGTTCCTACTTATGTTATGGTTCTATAGAGGACCTTTTTAGTTGAACGTTATTTGTTTGAGTAGATACATCCAGTGAATGTCAGCAATGGGAAAGCAAGAAACTGATGTCAGTCTCAATGACTTGGATGTGTAAAATGATTCGAGAATAGTAAGTTATTGGGATAGATGAATCTTTAGGGAAGTAGACGTGTAAGAGAAGCTAGGTGAGCAGTATGAGGTTTTATACATTTCAACATGTTACAACCACCACCCCAATGTGGCCCCCACTAGGCTCAGGGAGCTAGAGGACATGGGAAGTGCATAGCTGCTTGTGGTCAAGGAGTATGACCCAAGGGATCCAGGAATGATTTGACTTATGGTCTATGTGTACTAATAGCTATCATATTAATAGACGTAGGTACTAATCATTCCTTCCTGTCACGATTCTTTTTCAAGACCTATAGTTTTCGGTTAAACCATTGACTATATCCTTACGTTTGGAGATAACAAAGTGAGGAGACTCGAATGTCACACATACATTGATGGTGTGATCTGACCCTTGAGATTAGAGTTTTAGTTGGAACCTCTGGGTGGCAGCACTGAGGCCTTATGATGTTAGTATGGGTATGGGCGTGTCATCCATAGTTCATTCTTAGATTGACTGTTTTAGGAAAAAGTATGTGGTATATGAGCAGTGTTGGAATGGTGTTTTCCTTCTTCTTTGAAAAAGGAAACCCAGGAAGCTCGGGATAAACTCATGCGTAGGAGGGTTCAGCTGATCACTCTTGAGTCGGCCAACCTTACCCTTGTGGTACTGGATGTTTTGAGTTTTCAAGTTACCAATAGTAGTGGTGGAGTGCAGGAACATCATTTCAAAAGATATTTCTAGGATTACCTCCCTACTGGGAGATGAACTTCTACATCATTCTACACCCTTAGATGGCACTGATATCATCATCAATATATTAGAGGTATTTTGTATATATTCATGAGTAGGGGGTGTAAGTTGGATAATTTTAGAGAAATGGCTTAGTAATACTCATTGTTCGAGGTTATGTGTGCGTTACCAGTACTTTATCCAAGTGGCTATGGATAATGAGTACCCACTACCAAAGGGTCGATGGTCACATCAATCAGTTAAAAGGGGTATCCTTCCATGTTGATGGAAAGGTGCTAAAAGGATTATTAGTAGTTGATAAAGTGACGATGGCTAGATTTCCTCTAGAACTATGACATTGAGATTGTCTATACTCCTTGGAAGGGGAATGTGGTGGCTGACGCGCTCTGCAGTAGGTTTGGTTTGTAGCTACTGAGTGACATGATGGAGCCGCTAGCTGTGATGAAGATATCCTTCATAAATGATAATTGAAAATCATACCTCTGTTCTATGACTATCACTCTCCCACTCATGTAGAAAGTTAGGGAGGCACATCTTGTGGATGTTGACAATGAGGCCCGACGTGCTTATATATCCTCAGGATAGGGTCTTGATGGATTTTTGATAACTAGGGAGCACATCATTCTTTTTAGAGGATGCACTATAGTACCAGTGACGTTACGGGGGGGAGGTGTTGAGGGTGTTCCATACATTCATTTTGGTGGTACACCCTTGTGTGGTGAAGATGTATTAGGACCTCCAACATCAGTACTGGTGTCCAGGGTTGAAGAAAGTGGTGGAAGTGTTCGTTTTATGATGCCTCACTTGTCAACATGTGAAGGTCAAGAATCAAGTCCCAGCAGGTATGGCACAACCACTTGAGGTACATGAATTTATGTGGTATGGTATCTCCATAGACTTTGTGAGGAGGTTACGATGAATTCCTAGGGGAAACAATTCTATCTGGGTGATCATTGACCAACTAACCAAGTCGGCCCACTTTCTACCCATCAGGGAGTAGGGATTGGTAGAGGGCTTGGGATGACTCTATGTCCACAAGTAGTGTGGATTCCTGGGGTGCCTTCGATGGTAATCTTAGACCATGAAGCACACATTACATCCTAGTTGTGTAAGGGATTTTAGGAGATGTTTGGGACCCAGCTGCGCTTGATCACAACTTTTCACCCCCAGACGGATGTTCAGACAGAGACCCTTATAGTTTGAGGAGGGAGAGAATGTTTTCTTTTAGGTATCACCCCAACGGGGATTGTAGAGATTTTTACATGTTAGAAAGTTATCTCTGATATTCATCGGATCTTTCCATAACCTCAGAAGATTTGGTGAGGTGGCATACAACCTAGTTCTTCACCCACATATGAATTGGGTACATGATGTTTTCCACATAACGTAGCTGAGGAGGTACATGCATGGTACATTGCACACAATCATTTGGGTTGATATGGAAATTGATGATGGGGTGATGTTTGTGAAGGTCCTAGTGGGGATAGAGGATTGATAGGAACAGGTCCTCCGTGGATGGTAGATTCCTCTCGTACTCGTTCGGTGGTAGTACGGGAATCTCTAGGAGAGAACATGGGAGCAGGAGGCTTAAATTAATTCTTAATACCCCACTTGTTGGATTAGCATTTATTTTGGCTTTTAGGGACATAAATCCCTAAGGTGGGGAGAATGTAATGTCCCAGAATTTCAACATTTTTAAATTTTATGGAATTATTTTGAGACGATGCACTGAGGCGACATGTGATTCTGAGGACCAGTGTTCCCACAATGATCCATCCAAAAATGTTAATCTTCAAATAGTGCGCGTGAGTGTTTTTACTGAAAAAGTGTAATAACTCTTAAATGGGTGTACAGATCAAAAATATTAGGGCACCATTGCATTCAGGATGGTGGGTTTATCCAAGGAATAACTTATGTTTAGTCGGTGTATCCTTCTAATGTGAAAACCCAAAAATGGATTAACATTAAATAAAATTATTAAAAAAATTATTTTATTTTTCAAATGATTATAACTCAAAAATGGTGACTCATATTAAAAATAATATACCATCTATGACCTATTGAGATTATGTTTTCCTTAGGTAGATCCTATCATTGTCCGGTGTAGGCCAATGGTGGACGTTTGATTGTTGGACGTAAATAAAATAATTAAGGAACAATTATTTTATTTTCAAATCCTTATAACTGTAAAACTGTAACTTGGATTGAAAATATGAGAGTAACATTGATATCGGGAGGACAGTTTCCTCTTAGGAGGAGCCTAACCTTGACTATAGTGGGTTGAGGGTAAAAGTTAATTTTTTAACTTTTTTTAAAGTATGTTCAATAAACATGTGAATGAGATTTTATAAATTTTTAACCGATGCTTGGTTTGAAAATATGACGACACTTTTTAACATGGAATGCCAGGATTCACCTAGAAATTGCTTAACTTTGGCCGTTAAGGGCTGAGAAGAAAAGTAATTTTCTTTGGACTTTTCGAGAGAAATAATAAAATAATTTATAATAATAATTTTTTTCTTTTTTCCCCGTTGAGTGGAGAACGGTGACACTATGGTGCAGGGACGAGGTAGTGACACGTCATATTAATGGATGGTCAATAATGGCTCATTTGAAACATCAACATTTTTATCTTAATGTCTCATTAAATGTGGCTCATTAAATGTGCCTCATTAAATGTGGTTCATTTACTAAGCATCATTAATGGATGAAACATCATGAAACTCTATATTTCTTTTATTAATTCAACGTGTTGGAGTTTGGGAATTAACCAACATGGGGAAATCTCTGAAAAACTGGCGACAAAATCCCTCTCCAATTAATAATGAAGAACAAAGCGACCAACGTTGGAGGATCAGATCTGGAAGTTGGAAAGCGGTGACAAATGCTGATGACTATGGATCGACGATGACGTAAATAGAATCCTTCATCATCATCGGATCTAACGAATCCATGTAGGGGTTGTTTTATTTTGATGTTATTTCCAGTTATTTTCTAGAAATGATGAATGTGGATCAACCCACGAATAGTTTGATCCGTGAATCGTACATTTATGCGGGAGCATAACATTATTTTTGGGGATTTCATTATCCAAGATTTGAAATTATTATGTGTTGATTGAAATTGGAATCCCTGAACCTCCAATGATTATAAACTCCTAACATGGAGGATGAAGGCCAGTATAAACAAGGCTCGAGCATCTCCTCCATGCACATTCATTGTATCCATATCCTCACTGTGGCGGCAAGAGGAATCATGGACCAAGGCAGGGATGGTGGTAACCTGGTAGGCCCTTATGCAGAGACATATCAGAAACGAACCACCGGAGAAATTATGGTGGCCCATCGACAGGACCCCCGGTGGCAGTAGCCACATGTGGGTGTCGACGTGCCACGATGGTGCGCTAGAGGAAGAGTCGTGGCAGGCGTGGGCCACGACACACTAGGAGGAGCCGCGGGCTCGGCCGACGGCGGAAACGGTCGCTCGATCGCGGCACCATGCCGCGTCCCACGTGTCGGGCCATAGTCGCTCAACTACGACAGAGGATGATACCCAATGAAAACTTGTGGGGTGATGGCGGCGGACTGAACACTACATCTGGCAGCATCCCGACGAAGCAGACCGGTCTGCCTTTGGGGGACTGGGTGGGGCACGAACCACAAAGCAGGCCGGACCTGCAACCCAGTGGGCCGGACCAGCTTCCCAGCGGGCAGGTACCATACCCAACGGTTCAATCCCACGTTGACAGGCTGGACTCGTGCCCTTCGGGCTAGGCCGTACTAGACCGGGCTATCAGGTGACTCGATGGATTGGACCCTCGGCCATGCTGGGCTGGGTTAAGCGAGGCCCGTTGTGTCTGGCCCACTGGCAAAGCTGGACCAGACCGATCCCAACCAGAACCGGATCAGGTCGAGTCCATCTAATTAAATCGGGGTAAATGGGACCCTCAGGTTGAGTTGGTGGGGTCGGACTGGGCCCAGACACAACCGGTCCCTATTTATTAAAATGCATGTGTCTATCAAACCAGGCGTCCGATTGACATGCCATCAATGGAATCATGAGTTTTGGGACGGATTGGTCTTTCTGATATACTCCACTATGGTTTTGGAGTAAGTTTAAGTACAACAGGGTTGAGTTAGAATCAAATCCAACCAAACCCTTTCTACTAAAAATCCTATAACTTACAGACTGGTTGTCCAAACGATGTGCCATCTATTGCGGTGGGACCCTTATGATGAGACAGTCTTTTGGGTTACTCTATGTGGGTCTTCATGGAGATTGAGGTATGACCGATATATTGAGGAGTGGATCCTCTAAAAATCAAGCATGCTAAGTGCAGGAATCTAGTGCATGGTTGTGACATGAATAAGGAATATAAATCCTATGTGGGTTCGCACCTAGCGATCTTGAGTGGGTCAACACCTAGAGATCTTCTGTGGGTCAGCACCTAGTGATCCTCTATGGGTCCTCCCCTAGAGATCCTATGTGGGTCAGCACCTAGAAAACCTCTTTGGGTCATCACCTAGAGATCCTATGAGGGTCAGCAATGAGCAACCTTGTGTGAGTCAACAACAGAGCCTCTCAACAGAATAAGATAATCTAGTTTTACGATTAATAAACATTACTTATGTATTTAAGTTATACCTGGTGTGAGCTGCATATTTTACTTTGTGCTATGTTTTTGATATCATTCATGGTGGTATTACCACTGTGGTATTTACTTAGTGATGTTTTACTTCTTGGATTACAGAGAGACCTTCGGGGGTCTTGGGGTCCCTACTGAGTATTTTTATACTCACCCATGTATGGGCTTCACCCACACCTATTGTGTATTGTGTAGAAGATGGACATCTTTGACCGAGACATTGGGGTGCGAGGACTAGATGGTGATCAGAGGAGGATCATAAGACATGGTTTACTGCAGTGACATCTGATGGAGATTTGTACATACCCTTCAGGTAGGATCCTTGGAAGACGGCATCTGGAACTTGTACTTCTGTTGTTGTACTTTCCTTTTAGTTGGGATTCTATTCTAGCCCCTTTAATTTCAGTTTACACACTTTACTCTTAGTGGTGGCATTTTGTGTGGGTTTTAATACTTTTATTTTCTTCTTGGTTAGCTTTGTGCCGTTTTCCATGTCTAGGTGTGTACAGGTTTAAATGAAATGACTTCCCTTTTTGGAATATGCCTCTCTGGTTCAAGTCACCAGCCACTAACCTATGGAAGGTAGGCTTGGGGTAGTCACCATACAAGCCCCAGTATATGGGTCATGACATGTTTTTTATTGATCATAGTTAATCATTAATTAATATATAGAAATTTATATGGAATGATGGTTTAGTTATAAAAAAATATTTTTAACATGAATGGATGTTTCATAGAAATTAAAATTTTTACATTTATTGATACATCAAGTTGAAACTGAAATTTTTGCAGTGACATTTATTTATTTTCCTAATAATGAATATTTATAATATTTCTCAATTGTCAATGTTTATTTTTATGAATAATTATATATTTTTAAGAAATGGAATTTTATAGAAACATATTTGGATGTTGGTTGGTTTTTGGAAAAAAAAATTCCATGTATTGATATAGAATTATTGCATGGATATATGTGTGTGTGTGTGTGTGTGTGGATGAAAATGTGTTTTTAGTGAGACAGTTATTAAAACCACCAAGAATTTTCTAGAGTAAAATAGTGACTTAGATGGTTCATATTAAGGCATACAATGGTTGGGATAATCAATCTTGAAAGGTGAAGTTTCTATATAATGATATTGGGTTGGACAAGTGATTTTTGTCACGTCTTAGTACACAACAAGGAAAATCAATCTATTAAGTTGTTTTGGGGGAAATATAATGTTTCCATCCATTTTCATGATAAGAGATAGTTTTCCTGAAATTTTCTATATAATGAATATATTTTTGGAAGTGGTGTTTTTGGATGAAAATGTGCGTTTCAATTATTTTGAAATTAAATGTTTTTGAATTAGTGTTTTTAAATGATAAATGTCTATTTTTAAAATAAAATTTTATTCTTGTTTTTGATGACTAAGTATAATAAAGTGTTATAAAAAGTATTTTTTTAGTTTCTTTCTATTTATCATTATTGATGAGCATATCACTATTAAGATTACAAATTCAGGGACATATATTAGAGACATTTTCAAAATCATACTACTTTTATAATCATCCCCCTACATGTGAACTTTAATAGTCATTTAGATATAGGTGTTTTTATAAAGGGAATGGAAATACTTTTTTCTTCATTAGTTAAGTGTAGAAGACCATTTTTGGAGATTTAAAGGATGATTTCTTTGATTGAGGAATTATATATTTGTGTTGGTGTTTTATCCCATATTTTCATTGGATTATAATACTTATTTCATAATATTATTATATTATTTTTTGTAGATAAGTTTATTATTCAAATTTATATGTTTTTAATATTTTTTAGGGAAAATTATTCACTAATAACTCATTTTTATCCCTCTATACTAGATGGAAGACTCTGGTGATTGAAGATAATTCCTTAGGTAATGTGGTATCCAGTAACAGATTATAAGATTTAATCTATTGGAATAGGGTGTTACAAAATGATATTAGAGGGACGTTTTTTGGTAGGTACTTTGGATATTTGGTATGTATGGAGAATATGATGGTTGAAAATTGAAATACATGTAGAAAATATGTATCTAACCTTCATATAGTAGAATTTCACTTACTAGGAAGTCTATGAAGAATGTGCGGTTAGTAATGACCCCATAGAAATGTCATTTATGCTATATTAACCCATAATATATGGAAACCAGTAATATTTAATGAATCCTTATATTCATGGTAAGGCATTAATAAAACAACCCTAGTTTTGAATGAAAATTTTTTCTTGTATGAAAATGGATTTCAATGTTTCAATGTTTTGGTTGTTAAATGGTGATTTTGAAATAACATTTTAAATAATGCTTAAATTATTATAACAAAGTGGTTTTTAATTGGTTTAACTAAGGTAATAAGAATCCAAAAATATTAAATATCTGTTATAAATTATTGTAATGATAGATCATGAGAGGCTATATGGTTTTTAGTATAGTTTTCTTGATATTTAAAATCATCACACCTATAAGAGTTCCAATTGGACATGGGTGAGGTGTAGGAAAAATGATCCTATAGATCCTTACTTTTTTAGCATGATAGTGTATGTTATCAAAGATATTTTGAGGGAAATTAATTAGGACAATCCTAGGAAGGTATGTAGCACCCCACCCTATAATCCATGGAACTGGTGCCCCAAGCTAGTGCACCATAAAGCCTCAGGTGCACCTTCCCATACATCAAAGGATGTTGACTTATGTCAAAGTTCTTTGAAGTTATTTTGGGGAGAATATACCCTCAATTAAAAGTATTTATAATAGAGTAATAACAAAAACACAATAATCCAGACAAATATGAATCATTGATAAGATAGGGAAAGAACTAAAACATAACGACCACATTAAAACCAAAAACATATAGGTATGTCATACTTCTCAAGGATACCACATGGGTGGATAATATATTGGAAATATAATACCTAAAATAAAATGAAACTATGAACTCATCCTAAATTGGTCCCAATTCTTGCCTGGACCCAACATCCATTTCCATATAGACATATCATTCCAACTATCATCAATGTTCATCCTTTTCCAATACCAGTAACTTGTGACCAGAAAGTGGTATGTGATCTGGTACCCAAGTGTCATAGTGGACCAATTAGGGTGTGATTAAAACATAGTATTCCCCCACCAACAACATCCCTAGGAAAACTATTATGTAATACATGGTCATGTGGAAGTGCTTAAGGTAAATAGTTTAACGGTTATAAACAAATTTATAAAATCAATAAATAACTAATGATTCCTCGTTTTCATGATGAAACCCAAGGTTATCTATGGAATTTTCAATCCTTAGGCCCACTACCTCAATCGACCATGCTTTTTCACCCACAATTATGGTGTCTCTGAGCTTGTAACATGGATCATTCCAACCATAAGTAACCACATAGAATCTAGGGTTCATCCTAAAATTCTTATTAACACATAGTATCACATGTAATCTGAGTTCTAGTCCCCACATTCACATAGAATCTAGGATCTCATCCAATCATTGCAAAATCATCAATCATCTTGTGGAATCCAAACACTCATCCAACTATTTCCAAGGAATCCAAGTGCTCATCCCGACATTACCTATCATAGAGCAACATATGGGGTCTACACACTCCGTTGGGCCATCCCAAGTCATTACCAATCACAATGAATATAGGAGCTCATCCCATATTCCCATGTAGTATGTGTAATATGTAATCCAAGAAAATCATCCTAATACTCCCAAACATTCAGATATACCACGTCAATAATCACAATTTGAGGTTCCCTTAGTAATTCGTCATCAATTTCAATTTGAAAAATTTGAAGAAATGAAAATTTACAACATATTAACTCAATTTTAAATTCATTCTATTCTATAAAAGCTTTACCATTAACATGTAAAGTAAATTATTAAATCACATAATCATCATTATCATTTTAGAATTTTCAATTTTGGGTTATACATTTTAACTCGTCACCTCACCACATTAATACCTTATTAAATATCTTTATATTATTTTAAAATATCACATTCACATTGAAATGAGTATAATTTTCTATCCTCATCCATTACATTTATCGATGGTTGTGAAATTACATTTCACACCCGTTGATTGAAACATGATTCTTTATTTTACTTTTTGACATAACTTAATATTTTAAACCCCAGCCCCATTTTAACCAAACGTTCATATATGGTCATCCCACATGGAACTATCCTTTTTGATGATTCACAGAATATTAAAAAGGGTGTTTAAGTAACGAAAACTCAATATAAAATAATGAACTAAACCAAGGTTATGGAACATGATGGCCAGATTGACTCCCTCATGAAAACAATCATAAAATGGGGAGACTTTGGGCTCGGTTTAAGAACCACCTACCTCAATCTTACAGTAGTATACATGTTAAGAATTGGAAACACATTTTTCCTAAATCAGTATAAATTGGAAAAAATGAAAAATGACCTGAAAATATTGAATATTATAAAAACCTAAAGAAACATCACTTGAACGATAAATAAAACCAAAATAAAAGGAATTTGATATATATATATATGCATACCCTCAGCTCACCAATGAAATTATGAAAACCTTATTTAGATGCTCAGTAGAGGAGATATACCCATGGAAAGAGGGGAGGAGAAAGTAGGTGTCTTATGTAAGGGTTATGGCCATGAAATGGAGGATAATTGGGATAAAAATTCAAAATAGTTTCATGAAACTTTTCAAATTTTCACATTTTTAATGAGGTTCATGGTTTAAAAACTTAGTTTCCCATACCATGATCCAAATATGAGGACCTTGGTATTTGGGACATGCCATTACATATAGTTAGTTTGCATAATTTGAAAAACTATGTGCAATACCTTTGTAATTTATTTATAAATCACACGGTCTCCCAGATCCACTCTCACAGTTTAAATAATTCATGATCAAATATATGTGAATGTTTATCTCTAAATGTGGTTTAACTATGAATCCTCGGATTGCCACCCTAAAATATGGATTTCAAACCCCGAAATTATGAGACCCATCTAAGAACATGTGGCCCTTATAGGTCCTTAACCCATATCCAAAACATCCCTTTAAGATGTTCCCACCATCAGTTTCTCAATCCAACTCTCCATTTTATGAATGACCCAGCCACAAAACATAAAACTCAGACTATACTTAAATAATCAAATTCTAGCATGAAAAATGACTTATAAACTCCCCACCAAAACACTACTCATCCCTAATAATTCATTAGGGTTATAAAACCACCTCATCCAACAAACATTGGTTGTCAAGTAGATGCTAAATGGCTATGGTCCACTCTTGAACGCCCATATGCATGCAAAATACAGCTCCCAAAAAAAGTTCCAGATCCACTCGATCCTAATTCAATGCTCAGAACCAACAATAACACATTGTGAGAATGTTCACTTGAGCATATCCATTTTGATAAATGTTCACATCTTCATTTAGTCAATCACTTGGTCTTTGGTGCTCCCCACCATAAGACTTAACTCGTAAAATCAAGTTCTGAACCATGGCACCTCTCACCTATATAATTTCATACCAAAAAATATTATGGATTTTTTAATAAAACACCAACATCGGTTATAAAAACATCAATCGATACACCTCTTCAGAATTATAGTCTTATTTTGGTTCTCATATTCGCTTCCAAAATAAAACATAAACGAAAAATCCTCCATTTAGAACAACCCAAATGTATACCTATTTCCTCGAAAGACCAAGACAACTAAAACCCCCCCACCTCATTATACCAACATGACATACATGATGTGTTTTCAAACTCACCACACCTGAACATGCATAATAATGACAGTCAGTTATCCTTAGGCAAACATATCTCAAAAAAACAAGTTTACACATCTAATAAACCATTAACCACTAAATATTGATGCGTTAAAAAACATAGGCATCCCAAAACCACAAAAAATACATGTTGATGTCTAACCCTAGACTTTAGGTTCACATCCATTATTGAATCATTAACCACCCACACTATTCACCATGCCCTCACTCAAGAAAAAAATGTTAAACCAACACAATAAACCAGACCATTCATGAAACACAACATTATTCCCTATAACAAAATAGCCACTAGAATTCCCACTCACACAATAATGTGATTAAACTCATGCATCCCCAAAGTAATTTTGTGTGCATTCAAACTTCTTACGCATCGAAATCTTATCTATTTTTGAAACTCTATATTTCATTCTAGTAATCCAAGAATATTATTATCTTGGGAGTTACACACTCATGACTCACATGGCTCCCACCACCATAGGAGTGTCCTTTTCATCATTCAACTAGGTCAACACCCCAATACAAAGAGCTCATATCTCTTCCATCACCAAACATTGTATAGGGATATGTCCAACCTTGCTTTAACTCGAGAGACCCTCCAAACATCAATATTGCCTAATCTTGACTCACAGAACATCATCCTTGGTCCTCATCAAGACTCATTAAATTGCGTAGCATGCCCTCTAAAGATTATGGTGGCATCCCTATCATATCTCATTCCCTACGCTACCCCCAAAGAGTGTCCCCTTGATGATTCATGCCTTTACCACATGTGTGTTGATCCTCCAGATCCATTCCTACCATCAATTAAAAAATTTACTAACATATATCAAATGGTTCATCCATGTCAAGTTTTTTTATCCAAACCAACACTTACACTCTTATTTGAGGATCTCTTCCCTCTTCCATTCTAACCTCGATAATTAAATCACAAAAAGTATCATAGATGTTATCAACCCACGTTTATTACATGGATGCACACCAAAAATAAACATTATATGAACTATTATTACCAGTGCACACTTCCTTGATCTAAAAAATTAAAATGGGGAATACTTTGGTACCACTTGATTACATAGACAAAATGAATCCTCCAAGAGTCACATTTCATTTTAACTAGGATATCACACCTAAACCACTAACCGTTATGACACATAAATAATTATTACTTTACCAAGAGTACCCTCATTACTCCTCATCAAAATCAGGTGCTTCGCTAGTGCTATGGCCCAATACATGATATCCTTCAACCTGGTATCACTCTAAGCCTGCAAGCACTAACACATGAACTGATCCTCCACTGTAATATTGAACTTCATACCAATAAAAAGTTCCCAAAGTGTTGTCATCCATAAAAACATTCAATCCAACATCATTAACATTTTATAAACTTAGTTTTACCTCACATGTATTGATCCAATCCCCCAACATCACTTTGATCCCATCCAGAGAATGGGTTTCTCACTCATGCACATTTTGATCTCACCAAAACCCATTGGTCACACCTATACTATGACCAATTTATACAACCTGACTCATCACCCAAGAGTGAAGAATCAATAGCCCCAGGACCTCACACTTATACATGAAATATACCAAACTCTTAGCATGTCAATCCAAATAATTAGAGTCATCCTAGAATCTCTCTCACAAAAGGCCTAAAAATGTACACACACTAAGACCAAGCATACAAACCCTAATTTCCCCATGCATCGTTTTTAGAACCCAAGTCACTTATCTATGGGGGTACCACATAATCAAAGTGCATTCAAAATGGTAATTCTGGTCATAAGTATAATCTTACACATTCAAAACTATCCTAATTATACGAATACTCAACCCCAACTACCTCAATACATGGAAACACCAAACATGAACCCAAAAAGAAAATATAAGGTACTTAACCATTCCTTAAACCACTGAGGCATCTCATAATATTGAGTCAACTACTCTCATGGGATTCCCTCAAAGGTCACTAGGCATTGAGTCAGTAAACATAAGTCACTCTAAATGGTCACTATGACCCAACACCCTTTCCCTAACCAAGACTCACTAGGTCAACTGTCATCGAAAATCCTCCTCCCTACCTCAATGTCTCAAACAAAAACTATATAAAAGTATGGTACATACCACAATAACCTCATAACTCAGACATTCATAGAATTACCACTACCCATAAAACTGGTATAACTAACAACACATAAGACCTCAAAGTCACCTTATCCACCAAGGTGCAACAAATTTACAAGTTACATTATTCATCGTTTATCAATTTAAAATGATTAAATTCTACAAGGTTCTTTTAATTCCTTCAATTTTTATGGTTGAAATTTAATCTTTTCATAACTTATCATGATTCTCAAATTCCCAAGGCATGATTAAATAGGATTTCATAAAAATGTATAAAGGAAAAAAAATTGGTTTTTTACTCAAACTATATTTAATCAATGTCATCATAAATCCATTTATGTATTCGTATACATGGATGACACTATTTGGAATTGATCATGTTATAGTACAACATGTACTTATATAGAGACACTAAATATTATGTTGTGGAAATTTTTAATGATCAATATAATTTTTATCAATAAAAAATCATAACCAAATGAAGATATAAATCCAATAAATATAAATAATTACATGCTGATATAAATCAAAAGAAGTAAGAAATCCACATCTAAAACCCATTTCCTTAGTAATATTCTTATCATGTTAATTCCTATGTGTATAAAAGAAAGCATAATAACACCCACACTATCTTTAAATACAACGAAAAGAGTGTCAATCCTATAATCCAATAAAATAACAAACCAATAACATCACTCTAATTAAAAATAAAATAAAAGTGTAATAAGTGAAATTCATAGCACAATAACTCGCATCCCTACAAACATAGGTTTCCCCCATGAGAGTTTTGATCACTACAAATCATGAGTTTTTCCCTAATCCATGATAAATTCATAGACTCTTGTCTACCATGACCTAATAGTAAGAAAAAAAACATTATTTGATACCACTTTATAACAACCCTCCTCACAGGCCACTATTCTTATTACCTAGGTAGGTATTCAAAAAATCCTTAGGTGTTTCCTTTTTTTCAATTACCTATGAGGTTACCATGTGGTGAATATTCCCTCAATTTAGAGTATCTGTAGAAATGGGATAATACAAACATTTCAAGCAGTCCAAATAAATATCGTATAAAGGACTTGGAAAGTTCTAAAAATAATTTTAGTATCATAATACCATAATAATAGGTATTTTATAAATTTTAAGTATCCCCCGTTGGAAGATCATATATAAGAAAATAAATTCCCAAAATAAAAAAACTAAGAACTCCACCAAAACACTTCCCGAGTTATGTCTGGTCCCATATTCTATAACTATATAGGTATGTCTGGAAAATTGACATCAACATTAGGACACTCCTATACATGTATCCTACGACCCAATAGTGGTCACATCTTGGCTACCCATGTTTCATGAAATCCCATGTAGGGTGGGAGTAAAACTTAATATTCCACCACTAAAAATTTCCTTAAAATAACTAGTATGATATAAATGTTCGTATAGAAGTGATTAAAGTAAAAAATAATTAGATTTACACATAAATTATAAAATTAATATATAACTATTGATTCCTTGGGTTAATAATGACACCATAGGTCATTTATACCATTGTCAATCCATAGGTCCATGACCTCAAACAACCTTACCAGCATCAACCAGTTTTAGGGTGTCTTTAAGCACCTCATGTAGAACGTGACAACCATATGTGACCACATGGAATCCAGGGTTCATCATAGCATTACTAGTATAATAAATTGTCATATGGAATCTAAGGTATAATCCTTATGTTCTCATTCTATCCAATAACCAATTCTAACATTTCATATTCCTCAATCATCACATGGAATCCATATTCTAATCCAGAAATTATTAAGGATTATGTGTTCTTATCCCAACATTACCTGTTATAGAGTATCAAATAGGGTATATCCACTTACCCATGCCTTCTCAAGTCATTACCAATCACGTGTAATCTTTGTGATCATCTCTTCATTCTCATGTAACATGTTTTGTTTAGAATTCAAGAAACTTATCCCAACATTCCCAAGCATTAATGTACCTCACATCAATATTCACTATTTTGTTTTCCCTTACTAATTCAACATTAATTTAAATTTTTAACATTGGTATAAATAAACATATAAAATTTATTAACTCATATATAAATTCATTCAATTCCATAAAATATTTATGCTTAATTTTATAAAACAGCCATTAAATACCACAAACATTATTTTTCATTTAACATTTTAATTTTTTATATATATTCTGACTCACAAACTCATCTTAATAATAAAATATTAAATATAATTATATCATTTTATAATTTAACATTATCATTCAAATGATTCTATTTTCAAGACCCCATCCAGTATAATTAGTGGTAGTTGTGAAATTCCATTTCAAACACATTGATTCAAACAAGATTTATTATTCTACTCTTACATATAGCTAAAAAAATTCACCATAAAATCATTATAAGTCAAAGATCAAATGAATCCCCCCACTATCATATATTATTTTCTATGGTTAATTACATTTAAATAGGGTTTTTAATTAGGAAAAACTCAATTTAAAATAATTAACTAAACCAAGTTCAAATGAAAATATGGTTGTCTTGAATACCTTATTGATACACTTTAGACAATGATATATTAGGTTAGGTTTAAAGAACATATAAATAAAGTTTATAGGATTCTAAATGATATGTATCGGTCACCACTTTTTCTAAAATCTAGATAAAATAAGAGACTAGAAAAATTCTTGGAAAATATTGCATATTTGCTAAAACCAAATGTAAAATAAATTTATAAAAGAAAACCAAAAGGAATTATGAGGAGAGGTAGAAATACCTTAGGTTTTCCAACAAAAGATAAGAAAATCAATTTGGGGACCTGATGGAGGAGATCCACCTATGGGGAGAGGGGAGGAGTAAGGAAAATCACACATAAGTGTTCGATCCAAAAAAAGGAAAATTGGGTTAAAAGACAATTTGGTTTGAAGAATATTTTTAAATTTTACGTATTTAAAGAGTCACATGGTTTGGATGAATTGTTTTCCAAATTTTTAACCAACCATGCAGAACATAATGTTTAGGACACAATATTTTCTATAGTTAGTGTGTAGAGTTTAACAAACCCAGCACAACCCATGAAAAACACCATTGTAAATATTTATAGAGATCAAACAGAATCCTAGATCCCCTCCCATGGTTTAATCAAACTATCTTCTTATATAAAAAATTCCACACTATTGGTGTGGGTGGTAATCTCTAACCATGTTCTAACCATTAAACTCATGCTACCATCCCCAAAATCATTATTTCAAACCCTAAAGCTCTAGATACTTATCTGAGAACCCAAATATCCTATCAAGCCTCAAACCTCATAAAAAATCCCTTTAAGACATTACAAACCTCTTTTTATTGATCCATACCTTCATTTTAAGAACATTCCAACCACCAAACTCAAAAATATTATACTCATTAAAATTTAAAATTCATTCATTGATGAGACTGGATAATGTAGATCAAACCTCATATTTTCATAAGTAATGTCTAACTTTGTTTAGTGGAAATGCTAGTCTAGAGTAGGATAAGGAGGGGAAGAAGAGGATCAATTTTATCTTTATTTTCATTCATACACTAATGGACTCAATTTTTGGGTTAGGATCTTACCTAGTAGAGGTACTAGGAAACACATGGAAGTTGAGTATTTTTATTCCTCTTCTAGGTGGAATAATAAATTCACTTCATAATCAGATCATGAAGAGAAAAACTTCCAATAGAATTTAGCAAAGAAAATATCTAATGTTTCTTATGTAACATCCCATATTTATGTATGCATTTTATTCCCATATGTTACATGTTCTATTCTAAATAATAAATAAAAACTTAAGTATAAAATAAAAAATAAAATAAATGAACCAAATGAACCATTATTTATTTACTCATAATCCAAAATTTGCAACCAAACTACATGAAATCATGTATTCAATACATTATATAGTTACCTCCATTAAATGTTCATAAAATATAATTGGATAAAAAATAGAAAAGAAATAAATTTTTATAACTATGAAACCCCCATATCATCTACACCATTAAGAATCGCAATTAGTAGGACTAAAACTACACTAATTAAAAATATAATGAAAAGAGAAATATTTTATAAATACTAAATTAAAATTAATGTAATTATAATTGTGACTTAAGAAGTAAGTTTGGAATGAATTTATATGATTTAATATAGGTAATATATCCATTATATGACAATTATATAAGGGAATATTGGTTTTGGGTATAATACCAATAAACATATTACCCGTTTGGAATAATCGATATGTAATTACTATAGATAATGTTTATATTGATGTTTAAAAAAATTTATGAATAATTCATTTGAAATAAAATAAATTATTTCTAATATAATAAAAATATACTATTTTACATTGAAAAATACCATATCTTTTAATGAAATTAATTTTAATATATATTTTTGCTAAATTTGTCACTTTTTAAAGAATTATATCAAAAAATTATATTAATAAAAATTATGCAATGATTATTATAATAAAATTAATGAAATAAAATATATAATAATAAAACAATACGTAATTCCAATTTAATTATTCAGGACCAAACAAAAATGTTTTGTTTAAAAACATAGTTTTTTAATATATATTATATGTTTTTATTTAAAAGTTAAATTTCTCAAAATCATCTTATGAAATTTTAAGAAATGAAATATTTATATATCCAAACACATATATTATAATTCATATAATCACTATTATAAGGTATGTAATGACAATAAATTCATTTTAATACTTAGAAATATATATTTTTCTTGAAATTAGTTTTTACAGGTTAGGTATTTTTAATTTGAAAAATGAAATACATCATGGATTGAAGAGAATTTTTTTAAAATTTAATTTTTATAACTATAAAAAAATTATTATTAATGTAATGATATGTAATTGATATTAAATAAGAATAAGTACCCTTAATGTCTAAAACATCATTTTCCTATAAAATTGATATTTTCTAAAAAATATATGATTTTATTTAAAAGATATAACTCACATATTTAGGATTATAATTTGATTAGATATTTTCAAAAATTGGGAATCATAACATTGTAATTAGAAAAGGTAATTTTTCTTATATTTTTAGTAAAAAATAACTAAAAGGTAAATATTTTGACAATGTAAAAAGGGGTAAATGAGGTAAATTAAAATAGATCAATTTTTACATAATTAATTTAAAATTTAGAAATTATAGAAGTATTTTTTTAATTCATTTTATTCCATCCAAATAATATCACAAGTATTTCATACCTAAATCACCTAACCTCATGAGATTCCATCTTTACCCTTCACATAACTTATGTTTCCAAAACAATTCTCTCATTTCACCTATAAAATAAGCACACTTACATCCATTCAAAAACATTAATATCTTCCATTTATCTCTTTAATACATACACATTTTCAATTTCATAAATTCTTTGTAGACTTTTAATTGTATTTATTATAGTAAGAATGCATGGGTCTTTCATTATGAAGGAAGACATTGTGAGAAAGAGTGATTCCATCAAAGCAATGTGTTCACTACTTTCATTAATCTTATTCACTATACTACTCTTAAATATGATTTCAACTAAATTTAATTTATATTAAACAATTTATTCTTCTTTAAAAATGAAATTATCATAATATAACTATTTTTTCTCACTCATTCATTAGTTATAACATGTTCTTGTTTTGGTTAGTTTTACCACCAACAAGAATGATTTTATAATGATAACATCGTGAGTGATTAAGATAAATTATAATTACTAATATGAATTAATAATAATTAATAAATTATTTTTTTCAAAATTTTGGAATGATAATATATGTTAATGTATTAATTAATGAAATCAATTCTTCTAATTGAATCAAAATTCACAAACAAGGGATTTTGATCGCCATTTATAAATCACCACTATAACTTCCATAAAATTAAAATTAGGGTAAAGAACTATATTAAAAACACATATGTGGCCTCAATGGACATAATATAGGTTATTAAAACATGATCATAGAATAGGGACTAAGATTTAATAGAATAAATAATGCAGTTAACACCTGAAAATTAACTTTAACAATGAGTGATTAATTAATATGTAATAATAAATTATAAATTAATGTTATAATGTTAAAAAATAGAAAAATGGTTCTGATATATCTTGATAATAACCCTATATTTATTAAATCGGATGTTAGAGAATGTCTGACTAAGATTATTTCTTAGTTAAGGGTTTACTTATCTCAATTTTTATTCATTGATATATGTTCATAACTCAACATTTTTTTTATTTTTTTGGTATATATAATACCCAAGAATGACTTATATAATATTTTTTATTCAAATAAATAGATTTAAAAATATATCTATGGTTTTATCATTCAAGGGATTTTGATTCAAGGGTTAATAAGTCCATAATGGTTTTGTTTACAATGTCACTTTGACGATTGAGATTGTCCACAACCAAATTATTATTTATAATAATTTTATTCTATTTATCATTAAAAACGTAAAATTTTTCTACTCCTCTGGTTCTCTTTTGGTTTTAAATTTATTATTACCCTTATATCCCTTCTGGATCACAGTTCAATCGAAAGTTTTTTTTTGTAATTTGAGATGAACATATCACATATTTTTGGGGAATATTTCTACACTATGTATATTATTTATATTGTATTATGTATATAATTCTTTATAATTTTATTATTTATTAAGGTAAATTTTTATTTATTTTATTACTTTATTTAAAAATATTTAAATGTATCTCCTTTTATCATATCTTATAAGGTTCATTTTCAATTGAAAATATATACATAGTGTGAAAGGAAAACCTTTTATCACATTCTAAATTAATGATTTTTTCGTCCATGTTCTTTATTTTTCTTTAAAAACATCACCTTTTAATTTTTCATCATTTTACATAGTAATTTGTATTATCATTTTTAAAATTATTTTACCTGAACTAAAATTTATTAAAAACATAAATTTTATTTCAATTTATTTTTTAATGTAATTTTTTAATGACCTTATAAAATATTTTTCATCTATGCCAATATACTTTAAATTTTGTTATGATTCAACTAGGATATACTATAACAAAACAATATAACTTCTTTCTATGGGTGTCTTAAGATTTTTGTTTTTTGAAATATTTATTAGAAAAATTTATTTATGATAGGGGTATTAATATATGATGTGATTATAAATGTTTTCATGTTCATATGCCAAATATATGTATAGTTTATCATTATGTAAAGGGTGGGTCTATTGTAACCCTATAATGAATTTGGTAAATTTTAATATCTCATGCTATAATTATAGGACATGGGTGGTTAGACCAAGTTTAAAAGGTTATGGGGGCACAAGTGGTTATCCAAAACTAAATGATTATGGGGCACAAATGTTCATCCCAAGTCCTCTATGTTATGGAAATGTGGTTAGTCTCATCCATTAGGATTTTAAATAATTTTTGGTTAACCTTAAAATATGTTATTATTTCAATTCTTATGATTATGACACTCATATATTATAAAATGTATTAATGTCATATTCTTATGACTCATAATGGTTAACTTAGTTCATGGACTCCTATAACTAATGTATTATGCCAAAATTATTCTATATTGAATCATTTTTTTTATTATCATTGTTTTATTGGGTATGATTTTCTTATACTATGTTTATTCACTTGGATTATATTCTCATACACATATATTCATCTTATTTTCACATACAATCTTCTATTGATATCTCTTATGCTCACCACGTACCAATAATCTAGGATCACCACTTTCTAATATTATCATTACCTATGTTTTGAAGATTATTATAACATAAGATATGTATATAAGATAATCTAATATTTTTTGACTATGCATAAATGATAACTGTTTTTTATATAAGTTGTTTATGTATCTAATCACTAATGAAACTAAACCTATACATTCTATGGTAAGATTTATTGTTATATTTAAGTAATGTTCATGTAATTTTTTACTATGTACTTATGATACTGTTCAGTCATCCCAGTTAGTATCAAATAATGATTTCATTATTTATAGTTTTTATTTTATGATGAATATGTGTGAAAAATGTAAAACAACCTATGTTTAAAAAAATGATCTAGGATGAACCTAAAATGTCATAGGTTGAAATTAAAGCTTCATTATGTAAGATATACTAGCATTGATTTTCCTTATCCTATGATTGATTACTCCAATTATTGGTTCTTGATACTCACACTAAACTTTTTGTATAGTCAATTAATGGAACCAGGAGGAATCAAGTAAATAATGATTATGATGGAAAGTGAGATTAATATCACAATGGGAAACCAAACATGAAGGTTATAGTGTTTAACGTATTAGGGTTATGATTAACTAACTATAATAAGTTATGTCCAAAAATATGATCCTTTTAGAAGTCTAAGAAAAAAATAATAAAAAAAATGGAATTTCATGGAAGTTAATGTGATAAAGACCATTGAGGAAACAATATTTATCTTCATAAATGTCAGAAATATGGGAAGAATAATCCAACTATATTTATAAAAGGGAACATGAATAGGATTTATATGTGATAAAGTATAGAACAAAGAAATTAATAATTAATGAAAAAGGAAGAGTTTAGGTAACATGATGGTGTAAAATGAAGTTATTAATATGTTACAACTAAATATTTAAGGTTTTAAATGTTAAAAATTTCATAAATATGAATTCCAATACACAAATAAAATGTTTAATGATGAAAATAAAAACTAAAAACCTCCTATTAAAGGGATAAAGGAATTATAATACAATCATAATAAATGAACTAGGTCATGAAAATGAAGTACTATAAGGTAAACTCATTAGCCACTGACGATATACAAATTTCTTTTCTATTTTTGGTTACACCAACTCATTTATATCTAGAAACATTAATATGGGAATCAAATAGTCACCCCAATTATTAGATAATGAATTATCCTTGAAAAAACCTATTCTAAATATGATTTTATACCAATTATATACCTAACTTTGATAAAATTTTATTGTTATATTTATCCTCAAGTCATATTATTATTATTTTAATCAAATATTATGTGATCTTGGGAATGGTATAACTCTCACTACATAGATTTCATATTATTTATTATGATATAAAGAAAATATATAATATAACAAATCAACCCATGATCATCTATTATTGTGATCATGAATATAAACTCTCTATGGAATTTATTTCTTTTATAAGGGTCATAATACCCAATCATTAGGAATATATAGCTCAAATGTTTGGGGAGAACCTCAATATTGAGGATATGCTAATTATGAGTTAATAAATTTATTTTCTTACAAATGATTTTAGGAGTCTTACTTGGGATGGTGAGGTTAATTTTTCCATGAAACTCATACTAAATTTTATGCATTTATCAAAGAACCCATATAGAATGGACCTAACTAAATTAGAGTAATTGAAGATGAAAATTCAATATAATCTTGATAAAGGATTTATACACCCAAGTGAATCACCACGAGGTACATAAGTTCTATTTTTTAAGAATAAATATATATGTTTGTGTCTTTTTATTGATTATCATGAACAAAATAAGATTATGATCAATAACATGTATCATCTACCCCATAATAATTAGTATATCAATAAATGATGCAGAGATCAATACTTACCAAAAATTGAAATTCAATATAGATATCATCAGTTAATTTTATAAAGGGTTTATGTTCCCAACACATCCTTTTATACATTATATGAAAACTATAAATTCACAGTGATATCATTCAAACATAAAAATACCCCTATTATATTTACATATATAATGAATATATTCTTTATATAACCTTGATAAATTTTTGGGAGTCTTTATAGATGGTATTCTCATATATTCTAGGATAATTTAAGATAATAAAGATCATTTGGGGATATTGTTGAAAACCGTGAAAAAAAGGGAAGTTATATGATAAATTTACCATGTGTCAATTATGAATATAGACATTTTGGGTCATGTAATCATAAGAGGGGGTATATTTTTGGATCCTTTAAAGATATAAGTAATTTAAGAATGTCTTAGACTGACCTTGGTAACATTGATCTAATGTTTTCATGGATTTTTTGGATACTAAAAGTATTTCATGAGAACATTATCACAACTCTGAAATCAAATAACTATGTTACTCGGAAATTAGTAATGTTTATCTAGACAGATAAATATGTATAAAATTTCAAGCGGACTATATATTTTTGGTAACTGCACTGGTACTAACACTATCTTCTAGTGTAGAATAGTTTGGGATTTTTAGAGATGAATTAAAGATAGAAGTTGGATGTTATCTCATGGAAATTTTTATAGTTGTTTCATATGACACATATCGATTAAAGGTCCATGAGAAGAATAACCTGATGCAAAATTTAGAGTTACAAGTGGTATATATGAGTTAATGGTATGGAGGTATTATCGTTATGATATAAATTTTTAAATATATACTAATTAAAAGAAATTAAAGTATATACTCACACATAATAAATAGAATATTATCCAATGTAGATAGTTGGAGTTGATCATGGATTATGAATTCTCAACCATTCATCCATGTAAAACCAATGGTTGTGTAAAAAGAGAATATTGATCTATAAAGTGTGGTAACTAATATTCTAAATTAAATCATTAAAAATAATGGAATTATAATATTCAAGAAAAATATGTGTGTATCTTCAATATTATAATTGAAAGATTTGTAAGATGATTCACATATCTCATAACACTTTAAATGTCATAGAATTGAGAAGTTTTATAGAGATATCAAGGAGAATTTCTGGTAGGATAACATAAAGGGGGAGATTATAGTGCATATATCTCATGTGATGACTGTATTATGAATACCCTCATCTATTTTTCATAGTGATAGCAATTAAAAATTAAAGGATGCAATTGATATAAGGTGATGAATTTTGCATCCAAGATTAAAGTATGAATTTTATTACCATATTTAACTTGTTTTAATCTCTATAATGAATCAAAACATTAATTCAAAATAAAAAATATGTGAAATAAATCAACATAACAATAATTTATTAACTATTAATGTAATATTACAACAAAATCACAAGAAACCATGCATTATATACCATGGATAATAAAATTCCATAAAATTTCATAAATTAGAATAGGAAAATAAATAAAAAATAACAATATTTTTATAATAAAGAAATAAATTTGATTGTATTCATCCTGGAGAATAACCATTAGTAGAAATACCCCAATAATGGAAAACAAATAATGAAAGAAGAAAACAGTTTTTATAATCTTGAATGAAAATTAAAGGAATGAGAAATTTGACATGAGAATTTAGAATAAAATGAAATTAGAGGATGTAATGGAATTAATGTATATAAATTATATGACTATTTAATAATGGTATATATTCGTTGGGTATAATACTAGTAAACATGTTGCCAGTTTGGAATTATCGGTATATAATTAATATATATATATATATATATGTATTTTTATATTTTTAAAAATATTATTTTTTATCATAAATATTTTCTTTTATATAGAATACTTTATTATTAATATAGTTAAATGACAGTAATTCTCTTAGTAAAATACCATTGATTTAAAATAAAATATTTTTGTTACATGTTTTTGTTAAATTTATTATATTTTAAGTAATTATATTAATAAAAGATATAGATAAAATTAAGTAATGATTATTAGAATAAATTAATACCTTATAATAACTAAATAACTTAATATAAGGAATATTGTATAAATTATTCATGGCTAATGAAAGGTTTAAAAAATGTTTTTTAATATATATTATATCATTATATTTAAAAGTTAAATTTTACATACATGTTATGAAATTTAATGAAATTTACTATGTATATATATATACATATATTAAAATTCATCTAATTACTATTATATGGTCAGGAATAAGAATTATTGGATTTTAATACTTAAAAATCTAATTTTCTACAAAATTATTTCCATACATTATGAATTTTTGTTTTAACAAAATAAAGAAATCATGGTTTAATGCTGATTATATTAAAATTACATACTTATATGTACAAAAAAAAATTGTCACTCATGTAATGATTAGTAGTAGATATTAAATAAGAATGAGAACACTTAATGTTTTAAAATTCATTTTTTATAAAAATAGTTCTCCATATATATAATATATTTCCATTTTGAAAATTAGATTTCATATATTGAGAATTATAATTTCATTAAATGATTTCAAAATTTGTAATTATATCATCTAAATTTAGTAATATGGGTCATATTATATTTCTAATAAAAAAAATAATTTCCATGGTCAAAATTTAAACAATGTTAAAGGGGTAAAATAAGGTAATTTAAAATGGATCAAATTTTGCATAATTAACATGATATTTATAAATTCTAGAAGTCCTTTCCCACATGTGTCATTCTATGTTATATGTATCAATATAGAAGTACTTTTTAATGTATTTAATTCATTGATATATTCTTCTTATTAATTTGTTTTTATTTTATTTTATGTGGTGTATATACTACAAATTAATTTATTTTATAACACTTTTCATGGAATTTAAGGGATTTAGAAATCTATCTCAGTTATTATGTTTTAGAAGATAATAATTTTGTAAAGGTTTCTTTTCCAATATCACATTGAAAATTAAGATTTTACACATCTAAATTCTTAAATATTGAATTCATATGATACTTATCTCTAGAACCACATGTGTTTTTTTCTCCACCTTTTATTTTTTTGTGTTCAACGTGTATTATTACCATTTAGACATCATTTGGATCACCACTCCACCAAAATGTTATATATAAATGTATATATAATTATCTCATATTTTTAATTAAGAATCACTCTACTCTATGTCCATATTCATTTTTTATATATTTTCATAATTATACATCTATAATTTATTAATGTCATTTTATATTGATTTTGACTTAATTTACAATGTTTTATGGGAATATATTTGTAACTTATTACGCGTGGTTCATTTTCCATTAACTATCTTTATAATACATGAATAGATTCTTAAAACTTTCTACATGAGCACATTATCTCACTATTTTCTTCATTTTTCTATATGAAGATTAATTTTCAAGTATAAATGGTCTCCCAAAGTAATTTCAATTATCATTTTTGAAAATTATTTATTTTTAAATAATTTTTTTCAAAAAATAAATTTTATTTCTTTTTATTATTAAAAGTAATTTCCTAATGCTCTTATAAAGTGGGTTTCATCTATTTCAATATCATTAAAATTTATTATTCTTCACTGGGTATATTCTGTAATGACACCATACAAATTATTGCTCTATATTTTATTATCATGTTTTGTTGATGTATTCATGAGACCATTTTTTCTCACCAGTTAATTAATCTATGGTAGGAATATGAATAATTTCATGTTCATTTGGAACACATATGTATGGTTTATCATTAAGTGATTGGTGGGTATGTTATATTACCCCAATGGATTTTATAATGTTTTATATCTTATGTTATCAGTATTGGAAAAGGGTTGTGATCCCATATCTAAAAGTTTATAGGGAACAGGTGGTTAGCCCTGGTCCAAAAGGTCATGGGGTATGGGTTTTTCACCCGAGTCCACTATGTTATAGTAAAGTTGTTACATTTTTCCATTATTATGTGAATTTATTTTTGGTTAATGATGAAGTGTTTTATTATTTATATACTTATGATTATTCCAAACTCATGGGTTATAAAAGGTACCTATTTTATGTTCTTATTTCTTATGATGACTGAATCATGTTCTCCTATGACTCATGTAATATGTTATAAAAAAATACTTATGAAATGAATCATGATTCAGGATCTATATTGTATAGGGTATGTTTTTTTATACCATGTTCATGCACCTTTATTATGTTCTCATACCCACATATTCATCTTATGCTCACTTATGATCTTGTATTTGTATCTCTAATTTTCACCCCTTACTGAACATCTGATATTACCCATTTCATACGATTATATTCCTATGTTTATGAATAAATATCTAACATATGATATTATTAGAAGGTGTTCTAGTATGGTGATACTCTGAAAAAGGTTCAAAGTCTTTAAAAATAAATTTCTTATGTATTTCATATATAAATATACTAAACCTATATGTTCTATGGTGTGATTTATTTTAAAATGTAATGAATATTCTTGTAAAATGATATTATATGAATATATGTTTTGTTAGGTTTTTATCATTTCATTGTAAGGTTTTACAATATCATATTTAGTGTGATTAATTATGACACCTAAAGCTAGAGGTGACTTAAGAATATTATATATACTTATTACACAATTTTAGATCAATACATAATACTTTTTAGAATAATATATTACAAACATCTATTAAGGTTCAGTTTATTTAGAAACTTGATATGTAATCAATATATTTCATGAAATATCATTAACATATCCAAAAAAAATTACCTCACACAGTAACCTTCTTAGTCATATTCTATTTAAAACCATTATTTATAACATAAGGAAAATAAAACATAAGAAAGGGAGATATTAGATGTTCAAGATGTGTAATCATGGGAGATATAAATTGATGATCATAAGTGAGCATAAGATAAGAAAAAGGGTTTAAGAGTACAATCAATTGAATTACATAAGAGATTCATACATAGAAGAACATATCTCACAAATTATGTTTCATGGAATAATCTTCTTTATAACCAGAATTAGGGTTATTAAAACTGAACCATTATCAAGATCCCTAAAAAATAACATAAAAATGTGGAATAACATGAGAATGTGGAATAAAAATAATCATTTGAATTCAAAACATGTTGGATCAGAAATCACTACTAAAATCCCCAAAATAAAAGAATAATAATCCTCACCATCATCTCATATCATAATGGATTAGGAACCATTACTGTAATCCATTAGTGTAATAGATTAGGTGTCATTCCCATCATCCCTTTCCATATTGAATCCTGAATTATTAATACCAACCTTAGTGTACTTGATTAATAATTATTAATATCATAATTTATTAATTTCATGACCTATAAAAACTTTAACCAATGAATTTTAGGGATATAGAGGACCCACCCATCATATAATGATAAACTATACATATGTGTGACATGAGAATATACCATTCATGATTCTATCACCACTTAGCATACCATGGAAGGAAATGGGTTTCATAAGAACTTTGAAAATGGTTTTTAAAAGAACTATGAAAATGGATCCTCATAATTCATCCAGAGAAAAAAGGTGGATAAAACCATTAGATAATATCCATAGTGAATCCTTAGTATCCTTAGTATGTGTTTTCTTAGATGAAAAAATATTTATATAAAATAATTTGAAATATTCATTGAAAAATGGAAAATATCCTTTTTTATTGGTAATTTTTGAAAACTAAAAAATACCTACAAAATCTGAATATGATTTATTTTGAAAATGAATAAAACTATTAAAGGGATATTTATAATTAATAAAGCTCATGACATTGAGAAAATTCATTCATTTCATATATATTAAAAATAAAACTTCATTTCCAAACTTTTTTAAAATGTAATAAGTGATTCTTATAAAAAAAATTTGAAGAGATTCATTTTACTCATTTTTTATGAAGGAAAAAGTTAATAAAAATACCTTTGTAAATTATTTTAGTTATTGGTAAAACCTTCCAAAAATCAATTTGAAAAATATGGATTTGGAGGAAAATTATTCATAACTAAATGAAAACAAAATAGTTTAACATTTTTTAAAAATAGACTTTCAATATTTTTGAGTATAATATTGAAAAAATGGTACTAATACTAAAAATCCCATAAATAACCAATGTACAAGAAAATATGTGTGTTTTAAAGTGTAATGGTTTATAATTCCTCCATGTGGGATTGATGTAATAATAATCTCATTTAAATTTGTTATTAAAATATAAACCCTTACCTCAAGTCTCAATATTCTTTGTATTCACTCTAACTTCTAGTAAAAAATTATATAATTATTATTAATCTATACCATACCCATATTAATTATTATCTTATAATATAACATTCACTTATAATTTATAACTTCCCATTTATTAATAATTATTCATTAAAATCAAAATTTTGGTGTTAAATACTTGTTTTTTCATGTATTTTTCAGTTTGGTGATTCTGGTATTTACACTTATTTCATTTATTTTAATAATTTCCCAAATTGTAGAATCTTGCCCTAGTTTCCACATAACTGGGTCCCAAGATGGTGGCTATAAGACCTCAAGTGTGCCTCCGCAAATGCCATAGGCTTCCAACTAGTAGTGAGGGACTTATGTGAGTCTGTAGGGAAACTATTCCCTCACTGGTCATAGTGGAGTACACACACACACACACACACACACACATATATATATATATATATATTATGAAATTGAAGAAACAATAACATCAGTTGAAAATATAGAAATAAAACATCCAAGCTCGTGGAACAATATGTGGAAGTTGAATAATAAAATATACAATGTGATGATCATGATATTAAAAAATTCCATGTGGGGGGAATGGGATACAAACATATAAAACATGGTGAAAAAATATACAAAATGGCCCAAAACTAATATTACTAGAATCTCAAGCATAGGATCGGTCTTCTACTCCCAAAACAACATCTTAGTCATGCATGTCAATCATGAATTTGAAGTTATCTTCTTCCCTTTATATATAACTATAGGCACAAAGTTCACTGAAGTACCAAAGGTACCCAAGAAGAGTGTGAGATAAAATCTCAATAGATAGGAGCACATGGTGTCTAGGCCTTTTCATTTCTTGCAATATAAAATAATAAGTGTACCATAATGATTGAAATAAAAGAAATAAAAAAATGGACATATTGTACTAGGTTCCACTTGAAGACTTGTCCAATCTACCTGCGTCGACCTAAGATAGTGTGTCTAAATCAAGAGATCCTAAAAATTGTAATGCCAGTTGGGTAAAGTACCATAGAATATACTGTACCCAAGCTTGTTATTAGGTATGGGTACATTTCCCTACATTTTCTGAACCAACTGCCCATTTCTCAATTGAAAGCATTTATTTACTTTTGAAATCATTTTAATTATCCCTTTATTAAATATTTTGAGACACCCTATGATCATTACTATAAAACTGGAGTGACTTTCCATTTATCACTCGAAGGGCCCATCACAAAACCAATACCAAGTAGTCCTTTCATGGTGGCCCATAGATAAAGTCCCATGTGTCACTCCAAGCATTCTGTGAAAAAATAATGTTCTAAAAAACCACTAAGTATGTACATAGTATTGCACGTGAGGGCCCAAGTATCTCTCATGGCATGGTACAATCAATTTTTCATCAATACTATCCAAGGGATCTCCCCTATGGAACTAGTGTCACTCTTCTAGAGGTAAAAATAGATAATGCACGATGATCCCATCTTAGACATGGCTGATGTATCACCTGGCATGTTTAAAATGATTTTACAATTATAATAGAAAGTCATGAGAGTCTTTCTAGGGCGTCCTTAAATTAGAAACCCTTATATCAACCTCGAAACCAAGGTGATTTAGTCCTAAAATCATCACACACACACACACACATGCACATATATATATATATATGAATGTATATGTATAGCATGTTTAATTTTAAGGGAATTCTAATTAACTCAATAAAATTTTTGTTTGTAGTTAAATTGGTCAATGAATTTAATTTGGGAAAACCATTCATGGCATAAGTCATAATGTACAAGATCCGAACCCCTGGCCAATTAATTTATGTTCAACCAATTCAATATGGTATGATGTAATAGGGGTATAACTCATGGTTTCACCATTAATACAACTAAAAAATAGGCTCAAGGATTTAATTAAGTGAAAACCCCCCTTCAAGGGTTCTAGGCCAAGGTAGAATATGGGAAATTTTGATTCCAAGGTGTATCTCACCCCACTGGGGTAGAATATCTCAAGGAGATCAACCCACATGGTTGATTCACCATGTGTTCAGGTCACCAATGGCTAGGTGAGGTATTCAATTAAACCCAATTCAATATTTAGAGGTGAAACATGAAGGTTTTGACCCAATGAATAAGAATGAAATTTATATAACCTAATGAAACGTAGGGAAATATCCTATATTATCTACCTTACTCTTGTAGATCTTCCCCCTTCTAGCATCAATCATTGATTTATTCTAGTTTGGAAGAAATCGACCAAATCGTCAAATTCTCTAAAAATTTGGAAAATGATGTCGAACTGAAATAGCACAATAGATGGAATGGAGAACCCCAAATAGAAGCAAGATGGACGAGGATCTTACCAATATGGATCAGAGACTTCCAACGGTGAGTGAAATAGACTTTGTATGGAGGATCTATCTTGATCCCTAACATCTTTAAGGATGAGGGTTCCTACATGAGGGAGGAGAGGAATCTGCTAGATAAATAAAGAAGGTATGAATGGAATTGGGTTAAAATAATTTAATAGGTATGAGAAATTAATTTCACCCTCAATTATAAATTCCCACTATTGGGCCACATGGTTATCCAAACCATGCAGCAACCGTGCGTCGTTAACTATTTCTATGGGGAATTCTGTGTGGTTAAGCACATGGTTCATCTAGCCGTGCACAAATTGTTTAAAAGCACACCATCCCAAAATCATTCAATATCAAATTCTAGGGAACCCTAGGTGAACAATTTTTGAAAAATTGTGTGACCCCTAGATCCCACTATCTATTGCTGCAAGGTTTAGGGAAACCATGCGGGATGGGTGGGTCGGTTTCTCTTAATTGTGTATCCTAGTCATTTCTCCCCATTTCGGGGCTCCATGCTCTAAATGGGCCCCAAATTTACCTACGTTTTCCTTGAACCTTTTAGGAATCATATATAGGGAAATTTATTTAAATTATAACAAAAAATTAATGGTATTTTCCTTTGGAAATAATCGTTATGTTACAAACTCCCCTCCTTAAGACAACTTGTCCCAAAGTTTCACTTTTGAGGGTAGTGAAACACTATCTGAGAAAAATTATGATCACTACCCACGCACATCAGATTCTCACTCCCTTGTCCAATCTTGTATGCATATGTGTTTCCATAGCACCTATGACATATGAACTGACCTTTCTTAGGTAGATTTTTTGATCCAATCAACTATAAATATCATATGCTTCTCAAAGGAAACATCTGATTTCAGCTTAATATCCTCAGGGTCAAATAAATGATACGGGTCAGGATGATACAATAAACGCTAAGATATATGAATGATTTCATGTATTTAATGGTACCTCTGAGGTAATAGTAACTGATATGCTACAAGCCCAACTCTCTTCACTATCTTGAAAGGCCATACATATCAAGGTGATAACATGCTCTATCATTGAATTCACATGTCACCCAATCTAGGTGATACATGTAGAAAGACCCAATGTCCCTCCTATAACTCTAGAGGTCTACATAGATGATCAGTATAAGACTTATTTCTAGACTGATCTATAGCCATACACTTCTAAATTTTTGGACTTTCTATGAAGTCTCCTGAATAAGATGAGGTCCAAATAGATCTGTCTCACCTTCCTCTAACCCGAATAGTGGTGGAAAACACAATCAACTATATAGGTCCTCATACATATCCATCTGAATTATTTCCTAGAAACTATTTTTTTAGTAAAACCCACCCTGTGGAATATTCTTTTCCCACAAACCTCTAAATTCAAGGATACAAGCCCGTAGTATATCCTCTAACACCAGTATGGTCCACTCAGACCGCCCATCAGTCTGAAGAAGATATGTTGCATTGTAGAGAACCTATAAACCTAGTTCCTTTTGAAACCTTTTATAGAGTCATAAAGTAAGCCAAGTATCTCTATCTGAAATGATAGAATTAGGAACAACATGATGTCTCACTATCTCTGATATATACATCCTTCCAAAATCATCAATAGAGAAGGTATCCCCAATAAATTGAAAGTGTCTGACTTTTTAACATGTCGGTGACCACCCACACAGCATCACTACCTCCAGGTTATTTTGAAGAGCCTGTCACGAAATCCATTGTGACATCTTTCCATTTCCACTGAGGATTAGAGATAGTTTATAGACTTTCAGCAGGGGGCTCGTTCTCTATCATCACATGCTGATAGGTGGAACACCAAGTGGTCAAGACTTATATCATCATCTACATATTTTCCCACCAATACTGACAACTTATATCTTTGTACATATTGTTATTCCCAGGATGAACTACCCATACAGATGCACGTGAGCCCTCATCAGCTCTTCCTGTAATGACCCAAAATTTTATCAGTGGAAATTTCCCTTCTTATAAATTTTTCATGTAGTATAAACAACATAAAATAACATATATAACATAATACAAACATTATAATAAATTAATGAATGAAATAAGAATTATTTACAGAAAATAAGGAACATAGACCAATAGTTCAGTCACATGACCTTTGGAATATTTATTTGACCATTATAAATAGTAAGTTGGAAAATATAATAGATAACTCAAATATAAAAGATTAAATAATATTTATTTATCTTACAAAGGAAAATATGATATAATTATATTACATTATAATTAAATAAATTTTGGAAAACAATAAATTAAGTGTTTTTATTTTTATAAAACATAAATGTTTATTTAAAATTTCATAGTTAATATAATGATTGAAAAGAATATTTATTTTCCTAAAATTTCATCATAAATTAATATTTTTTTCTTACGACCATAAGATAATTTTATGACACTTTAGTTAATTTTTCAAAGTCTGATAAAATCAGTTATAATTTTAAAATTCATTTTTTTTCAAATAAATAATGATTTTATTTTAAAATTTCATTTCTCATTCATATAAAATTAATTTCATAAAATTATGTCCATTTTTTAGTTCTACATTTGAAAAAAAATTAGGATGAAATATTTTTATTTTTTCTACAAAATTTGAATTTTGGTGAATAGTGAAATACAGTATTTTACGGTATAAGCTAAATACATGAATTATTATGTAATGGATAATGAATTCATTCTTTAATATCATTTTTTTAAATAACATACACTATTCACTATGTTTAGTCACAAGAATCCAAATTATTCATATTTCAGAGAAAAAATAATAAACAAATGAATAAAATAATAAAAAAACACCCCTCTCCTCTACTATAAATACCACCCTCACCACCTCTTATCCTCATACCTCAAAATCCATGAATATTATTCAAATTATTCCAAATAAAAACCACAATACTCTACCCCACATCTGAGATCCTTTTTTTATCAATAAAAGGCCAAACTTCAGTGACTTGAGGAGGTTCTCAAGGAGAATAATTCAAAAGGTAAAAACCACTTTATTTTTCTTTTAATTACTTTTCAAATTCTTTTCTTTACTTTTTCTATCCTCACCTACCCTTATCCAAGTAACATGATAAATCATTTATCATTTATATACTATATTTTTTTTAATGGTACAACCTATCATCATTTCTTTTCACCTGCATGTTTTTTTCAAAAAAAAATAAAACATTGTTTTTGATGTGCTGATTTATTGTATTCAAGGAAAAATAATTTTCAATTTCTATTACTGCCTTCAAAGATGATCATAAAACCACTTTTATGGTTAAAAATTAATATAATATATTTATTTAAACTTATTTAATATTCTAAAACTAGTATATATACATAAAATTAATTAATAAAACAAAACTAGTTCGTTATGATCGAAAAAAATCCAAAATAATCTAAACATTCATTATCGACATTTTATCTAATGAATAATCCTCAAATATTGGAAAAATGGTAGATAATAATATTTAATATTATACAATTTCATCAATGACACATAATTTCAATTATTTACAACTATTCCCATTTTACATTGTCTTCTATTCATGTATATAAGTGAACTGATCATGAAAACAAAGGAAACAAACACTCGAAAATGATGAAATTGAATCCCATAAATCATAAAAAAGAGCATTAAGGAACATAATAAAATTATAATAAATAAAATAAATTTTTAAAATGTTATTAATTGAATTATTAATGAATCTAATTTGACTATCCATGACATTAATTACAAAGGATGAACACTTTCGGGCATAAGGTAATAGATTCTTTCCAAGCCTCCATTTTTCTCTGAGTTACACATTCCCTTTCTTTATCCCAATATAATTATTATTTTTATATAATTATTATAAATTATGTTTATATTTTCCATACTCATGTATCAAGATCATTTCTTCCTTATTTTATGGGGAAATACATGTTTTAAAAAGGTTTCCTTTTCAATTCATCCCTATAAGCAAGCCCAATTAAAGGGAAATTCCTGAATTTTTCACACATTTTCATGTAAAATAAATAATATGATTTAATCAAAAATTATTTTTATAAAATCTATAATTTTATCATATAAATCAATCTTGGTTTATTTCTGGTTTTATAGAAACAATTATGTCTTTTTCTTTTAAAAAAATCATTAAAATTTTCCTTCAAACTGCACTAGTGTAGTTCACTTCTATCGGTTCTTAAAAAATATTTTTACATGTTTTCACTTCAAATTGAGTTCAATTATCATTTTTTATGGATAATTTCTCTTATTAATTTTAATTTATGATATAAATACACTCTTTCATGGACACCTTTATGAAAGACCCATTTTTATGCCTTATGACATGGTTTTGATACCGATTTCATTCCATGGGTAACCCTTATGTTTATACATTATGTTAGATTATTCATATGGAAAATATTTTCATGATAATATTATGATGGGAGCACCCAAATATATCTCCAATTAATTGTGGAATTTTTAGTCTCATGAGAGGTCTTGTGTAATGGTCTTGGTGGTCAGCCTTGACTCATGATCCTCCATGTGAAATCGTTTTGGGGGTTAGACATGACTCATGCTCCTCCATGTGTAATGGTATTGGTGGTCAGCCTTGACTCATGATCATGTTATGTTTTATATTGTATCTTTATTTCTATGATTCTTTGATTACATTATCCCATATTATATATATTATGCTTATTTATGTTTATTCATATTCTATTATTTTTTATGTCATCATTTTATGACTTCTAATCCATGTGTTATGATTTATTCCTATGTTCATTTCCCTTACTGGTATTTTTAGCTGATCCATTTTTAATGTATTCCCTAGGTTATCCTATGCGGATTTAAAGGATTAAAGGAAGCTAGGATCTCATTATAAATATTAAATAAAAGATTTTCATAATTTGGTTTTATGCAATTTAATTATGTATATAATCTTCCAATGACACCAGAAAATATGATATTCTATTGAAAATTCAGGGTTACTTATGATTAAATCAATTAAATAATATATTTATAAGGATAGGTACTCTATACTTCCTGTATATCAAAAGGAACCAATTTATGGCCTCAGAATAGTAGTGTTTCACTACCATCAATAACCCATCCAGGAGGGGGAGTTCTCCCCTATGATGGTCTCCCTCAAAACGAGAACCTTACAATAGGATAACTGCGGCATACAAACCTACTCTAGGAGAGAGGATGTCACTGATAGAGATTCTAATACTTTTTTCCCCTAATATTCCTTAACCTCTAGATGAATTTCAGATAATAGAGTCATCAACAACCCCCACTACTAGCCTCCTTGATAGCTTGCATCTAATTCTTCTAGCTCAAGGCATCGACTACGGAATTACCCTTTCCAGGTGTGTAAGAATGTTCAAAATCAAATTATTGAAGGTATTAAACCAAACATTGCTACCTCAGATTCATGTCTCGTTGAGTGGATATGTATTTGATAATTTTATGATCCGTGTAAATAAATAATAACTCACCCAAAAGTAGTGCCTCTAATAGTATAGATCATGAACCATGACAGCTATCTAGAGGTCTTGTGTAGGATAGTTCTGCTCATCAGGCCTCAACTAGAGGGATCTATATTCCATGATGCAATCACCCCGCATCATAAATATACTTAGCGCAACTCTTGAATAATTAAAATAGATTGTATAAATATTTATCACCTCAAGAAAAACCAGGATCGGTGTTGACATGATAATTTTCATTAACTCTTGAAAAGTTGTCTCACAAGATTCAGTCCAGTCAAATTTCACACCATTTTTTTCAAGACCATATGCATCAATTCTATGTTTTATAATTCCTTGATGAATAACCTATAATATTTATCTATACCTATGAATATATGTATATAAAACAAATTCTTGGAAGGAAAACATGACACTCACCTTCTCTGGGTCACCGGATACACCTACCTCAGATATTATATGACTTAATAAGTTAACCTTCCTGATCCAAAAGTGTCATTTACTGAGCATCACATATAGTTGGTTCTCTCTTAGTGTACTCAGCATGATCTGAAGGTTATTGGAATGATTGTTTCCGGTGTGTGAATACAATAATAATTCATCTATAAATACTACCATAATAGAATCAAGATATAGGTGGAAAACCTGATTCATCAAAGCTATGAAGACTTCCATAGAATTCGTCAAACCGAACAACATAGCCAAATAATTTTATAACTCATACCTACTCTATAACATTGTATGTGGTATGTTCGATGGCCTCACATGAACATGATGGTATCCTAACCTCAAATAAATCTTGGAGAAAATATTTACTCCTCAAAACTAGTCGAAGAGGCCATTTATATGAGGAAACAAATACCGGTTCTTCAACGTAAGCTACTTCAGTTAGTGGTATTCAATGTATAATTTAATGCTAGCATTCACCTTCTTGGAGAAAAGGAAAGTTAAACCCCATTGTAATGTATTGGGTCTGATAAAACCCTTGGCCTCTAAGTATTTAATCTTTTTCTTGAGTTCATAGAGCTCTGTAGCCACTGTCCTATATGGAGTAATGGAAACTTATGCTACTCCTGAAACTAGCTTGTTGGTGAACTCAAAGACTCTATTAGAAGGTAATAAATAGAAATCATCTAGGAAGACATCCCTAAAATGATCCAATACTAGAGGGAATTCTTCGAACTTCATACCATGATTACTGATTAGGAGAGTAAACATCTGGGTTGTCACGCCAAGTAGCCTAGTAACCTTGAGTCATGCGTTAATCGCTTGGATATACCATTCACATTTATGGATATATGACCTAACTTCAGGTGAAAATAAAGACACTCAGTGGAAATATAAATACACATATGCTTAATAAGGAAAAATCCAATCCATATTTAGAATGACATTGAAATTGATCATCTTGAGCATGAAGAAACTCCACAAAACATTGTAGCCACACTAGTGGAATTTTACCCTTTACCAAAGGTTCTGAACTGTTGGTAAAGGCTGGAAAACCGTTGGTATATTATATACCAACAGTTTCCCAAAACATGGCCATGTAAGCCATTTGTATAAGCTTATACCAGTGGTTCTGTGTAAACCGTTGGTATATGTGTTAAAGTAAGAGATATACCAATAATTTCACAAATTGTTGGTATATGTTACCCTTATAAAAACAGTTTAGAACTTTTGGTATATAGTGTATAATATACATCCAAAGGATATACCAACGGTTTTGAAAATAGTTGGTAGAAGTTTATACCAAAGGTTATAACAAATTCGTTGGTATAATATACATCAAAAGGCTATACCAATGGTTTTGAAAACTATTGGTATGCATATGTTGCTGCTCCATAGTAGTAGCAGCCAAAAACCACCTCCAACCAGCAACTCTCCATGACCTGCAAGAACACATACACCGAGAATCCAAAAGGCTACATAGGATGTTTAAAATTCATCCAGAATTCATAAATTTAGAAATTTAAAATTCATTCCTCAATAAAACCACAACACAAGAGAAAAATCCATAATCCAATACATCCACAATCTAATAAATCCATAATTGACATGCAATAACACCCATAACACCAATACAAAATTAAAATCCAATACATCCAGAACCCAATACACGTAATAGTATTCAAAATTTAGAATTAATTACCAATACAGCCAGAATCAAATACATCCAAAATTCAGAAATTTAGAATTGAAAAGAAATAACACCAATAACAGTATTCAAAATTTAGAATTCACCCTTCACTCAAACCACAATACCAATACACACAAGATAAAAAACTTACATGTTATAGGAAGTAGATGGGCTGTTTAATCATGGTCTTTGGTTGACTATCTTATAACCAACAAAAAAACTTGGGTAGAGTGGACAAGGATCATGATACCCATAAAATAGAAAATGGTAGTGGTCATATGCTTAGACATAGGATGAGTTATAGGAAGCGCATGGGATGTTTATATTCCTCTAATGACTATGTATCCATGTATAAATGGTTCATGATGTGTTAGTGGGAATCATTGTCCAATCTTGACATATGATATGGGTTACCAGAATAGCCTACATGTTTTTCATAGACTTTTCAATTAGAATAATGAGGTATGTATCTAATTTTAATTTGGTTTCCTGGGTGTGATGTGATATGAATCCCCATTTTGGGTAGAGGGTATGAATATTCAATTATGTCTTTGGTATTGGGTTCCCAAAAGGGCTTCGGTTTGGTCCTAGAACCCACTATTAGAGGATGGGATTGGCGTATTAAATGCCATCTATTTTAGAATAGGGGTAGGATTTCCTCACATGAGATGTGGATTGAGTGAGACTGGACCATGGATCCTTTTGGTAAAGTATTAACACAATCTGAATATGTTTGGTTGGTTTTCCGTATGCAAGTTGTTGTTTTCACTTAAAATCTTGTCCATTTCAAATTAAAGTGAGACAGTTTGAGTGGTACCAGCCACACCGTGCCTCAGATTGAGGCGGGGTTGACTCTTTCACGTCAAAAATGACCCATTGATCACTGTCATAAAGTATCAACAAAATATGAATGTGTTTGGTCAGTTTTCCATATGACATTTGTTGTTTTTACTTAAAATGTTGTCCATTTGATATAAAAGTGACACACTTTGAGTGGTAATGGAAACTCCATGCCTCAGATTGAGATGAGGTTGACTCGTAAACGTCACAAATGACCCATGTATCCTTGTGCTAAATCATTAACAAAATCAGAATATGTTTGGTCGGTTTTCAGAATGTATGTTGTTTTTACATAAAATAGTGTCCATTTTAATCAAAACAGAGACACTTTGAGTGATACCGGCCACACTATACCTCGTATTGAGGCGGTATTGACCCATACATGTCAAAAATGACCCATGGATCATTGTCCTAAAGTATCAATACCATCAGAAAGAGTTTGGTCTGTTTTCCATACGCAAGTCGTTGTTTTCACATAAAATCCTATCCATTTCAAATAAAAGTAAGACAGTTTGAGCGGTACCAGCCACACTGTGCCTTATATTGAGGATGAGTTAACTCATAAACGTCACAAATGACCCATGGATAATTTTCCTAAAGTATCAATAGAATCTAAATGCGTTTTTTTGGTTTTCCATATGCAAGTTTTTGTTTTCACTTAAAATCATGTCCATTTTAAATAAAAGTGAGATAGTTTGCATTGTACTGGCCTCACCATGCCTTGGATTAAGGCAGGGTTGACTCGTACACATCCCAAATGACCCATGTACAGTTTTCCTAATGTATCAACATAATATGAATGCATTTGGTTGGTTTTCCATATGCAAGTTGTTGTTTTCACTTAAAATCCTCTCCATTTCAAATAAAAGTGTGATAGTTTGAGTGGTACCGACCACACCATGAATTGGATTGAGGAGATGTTGATTTGTGCACGTCAAAAATGACTCATTGATCTTTTTCTTAAAGTATCAATAGAATAAAGATGTGTTTGGTCCATTTTCTATATGTCAGAAGTTGTTTTCACTTAAAATGTTGTCCAATTCAAATAAAAATGAGACACTTTGAGTGGTACCAGCCACACCGTGGCTCAAATTGAGGTGAAGTTGACTCATGCACATAAAAAATGAAACATGGATCCTTATGCTAAAGTATCAACACGATCTTAATATGATTTGTTAGTTTTACGTATGCCAGTTGTTTTTACTTAAAAGGGTGTCCATTTTAAAAAAAGGAAAGACACTTCGAGTTATTGCAGCCACACCGTGACCCAGATTGAGGCGGGTTTGACTCGTACACATCACATATGACCCATAGATCGTTTTTCTAAAATATCAACACAATACAAATGCATTTGGACAATTTTATGTATGTCAGATGTTGTTTTCACTTAAAATGTTGTCCAATTCAAATAAAGGTGAGACACATTGAGTGGTAACGGCCACATTGTGCCTCAGATTGAGATGGGGTTAAATCGTACACATCATATATGACCAATGTATCCTTTTACTAAAGTTTCAACACAATAATAATACGTTTGTTTGTTTTTCCGAATGTCTGTTATTTTTAGTTGAAAGAGAGTCCATTTTAAACAAAAGATAGACACTTTTAGTGATACTGGTCACACAGTGCCTTAGATTGAGGCGGGGTTTACTCGTACACATCAAAAGTGATCCAAGGATCGTTTTCATGAAGTATATATATAATCAGAAAGCGTTTGGTCAGTTTTCTGTATCTAATTTGTTGTTTTCAATTAAAATTATGTCCATTTCAAATAAAAGTGAGATGGTTTGAGTGGTACCGGACAAACCATGCCTTAGATTGAGGCAGTGTTGACTTGTACATGCCAAAAATATCCCATGGATCGTTCTCCTAAAGTATCAATAGAATCCGAATGCTTTTGGTTAGTTTTTGGTATACAAGTTGTTGTTTTCACTTATAATCCTATCCATTTAAAATAAAAGTGGGATAGTTTGAGTGGTTCCAACCACATCGTGCTTCAGATTGTGGTTGGGTTGACCCGTACATGTCACAAATGACCCATGGATCGTAGTACTAAAATATCAACAAAATATGAATGTGTTTGGTTGGTTTTCCGTATGAAAGTTGTTGTTTTCACTTAAAATCCCATCCATTTCAAATGAAAGTGAGGCATTTTGAGTGTTACCGACCACACCGTCACTTGTATTGACGTGGGGTAGACTCATACATGTCACAAATGACACATTGATCATTTTACTAAAGTATCAATAGAATCTGAATGCATTTGGTAGGTTTTCCATATGCCATTTGTTGTTTTCACTAAAAATGTTGTCCAATTCAAATAAAGGTGAGACACTTTGAGTGGTACCCGGCCACAACATGCATCATATTGAGGTGGAGTTGACTTGTACATGTCAAAAAGGAACCATGGATCATTGTGATAATGTGTCAAAACAATACGTATATGATTGGTTAGTTTTCTATATGCCAGTTGTTTTTAATTAAAAGGGTGTCCATTTTAAACAAAAGAAAGTCACTTAGAGTGATACCGGCAACACCATGCCTTGTATTGAGGGGGGTTGACTCGTATACATCACATATGACCCATTTATCATTTTCCTAAAGTATCAACACAATACGAATTCTTTTGGTCAGTTTTGTGTATACCAGTTGTTGCTTTCACTTAAAATGTTGTCCATTTCAAATAAAGGTAAGAAACTTGGAGTGGTACCAGCCACACTATGCCTCATATTGAGTCAAGGTTTAATCTTACATGTCAAAAATGATCCATTGATCCTTGTGATAAAGTATAAACATAATCACAATATGTTTGGTTGGTTTTCCGAATGTCTGTTGTTTTTACTTAAAACAGTGTCCATTTTAAACAAAAGAGAGACACTTTGAGTGATACCAGCCACACCATGCCTCAGATTGAGGCATGGTTGAACCGTACATGTCAAAAATGACTCATTTATCAGTTTACTGAAGTGTCAATACAATCAGAAAGTGTTTGGTTGGTTTTCCGTATGGATGTTGTTGTTTTCACTTAAAATCTTGTCCATTTGAAATAAAAATGAGGCAGATTTAGTGGTACCAGCCACACCGTGCCTTGGATTAAGGTGGGGTTGACTCTTACACATAAAAATTTACCCATAGATCATTTATAAAAAGTATCAACATAATCCAAATGCATTTGGTATGTTTTCTGAATGCAAGTTGTTGATTTCACTTAAAATCCTGTCCATTTCAAATAAATCTAAGACGGTTTGAGTGGTACCCGGCTACACCATGCCTTGGATTGGAGAGAGGTTGACTTCTACACATCAAAAATGACCCATGGATAGTTTTCCTAATGTATCAACAGCATCAAAATGGGTTTTCTCGATTCTCTGTAGGCAAGTTTTTTTTCAGTTAAAATCCTATCCATTTCAAATAAAAGTGAGACAGTTTGAGTGGTGTCGACCACACCATGCCTCATATTGAAATGGGGTTGATTCTAACACCTCAAAAATGACCCATTGATAATTTTCCTAAAGTATCAACAGAATCAAAATGAATTTGGTCAGTTTTCCTTATTCCAGTTGTTGTTTTCACTTAAAATGTTGTCCAATAAAAATAAAAGTGAGACACTTTGAGTGGTATCGGCCACACCGTGCCTCGGATTGAGGTGGAGTTGACTCATACAAATCAAAAATAAACAACAGATCATTGTGATAAAGTATCAACACAATATGAATATGATTGGTTTGTTTTCTGTATGCTAGTTTTTTTACATAAAAGGGTGTCCATTTAAAACAAAATAAAGACACTTTGAGTGATATTGGTCACACCATGCCTCAGATTGAGGCGGGGTTGACTCATACACATTAAATATGACCCATGGATCATTTTAATAAAGTATCAACACAATCCGAATGTTTTTGGTTAGTTTTATGTATTCTAGTTTTTGTTTTCACTTAAAATGGTGTCCATTTCAAATAAAGGTGAGACACTTTGAGTGGTATCGGCCACACCATGACTCATAATGAGTCAGGTTTGACTCATAAACCTTAAAAATGACCCATGGATCCTTGTGCTAAAGTATCAACACAATCGGAATACATTTGGTCAGTTTTCTGTATGACTGTTGTTTTTACTTAAAACAATGTCCATTTTAAACAAAAGAGAGACACTTTGAGTGATATCGGCCACACCGTGCCTTGTATTGAGGTGGGGTTGACTCTTACACGTCAAAAATGATCCATGGATCATTTTCCTGAAGTAAGAATACAATCATAAACAATTTGGTCAGTTTTCCGTACGAAAGTTGTTCATTTCACTTAAAATCCCGTCAATTTCAAATAAAACTGATACAATTTGAGTGGTACCGGCCACACTGTGCCTCAGATTGAGGCATGGTTGACTCTTACATGTTAAAAATTACCCATGGATCATTTTACTTAATTATCAATAGAATATGAATGCGTTTGGTTGGTTTTTCATATGCAAGTTGTTGTTTTCACTTAAAATGTTGTTCATTTCAAATAAAAGTGAGACAGTTTGAGTGGTACCGGCCACACTGTGCCTCGGATTGAGGTGGGGTTGAATCATAAATGTCAAAAATGACCCATGGATCATTTTCCATGGGTGAGGGGATGTCTAGGGTGTCGGGGTTTCTAGGTGGGTGGGCTATCCACGTGGGTGGTCGGGCTGTCCAGGGGGTAGGGGGTGTCACGAAGGGTGGGACGGCTGTCCAAGGGGGTGAGTGGGATTCCCAGGGGGTGGGTAGGAATGTCCAGGAGGGTACAGGGTGTCCAGGGGTGGGAGGCCTACCCATGAGGGTTGCGGGTCTATCCAGGGGGTATGGGGTGTCTAGGGGGTGGGTGTGCTTTCAAGGGGGTGGGCAGGCTATCCATGGGGGGTGGTCGGGTTGTCCACGGGGGTGGCAGGGCTTTCCCGTGGGGTCGGGGGTGTAAAGGGGGTGGGGAGGATTTCTAGGGGCGGGAGATATTCAAGGGGATAGGGTGTCCTGGGGGTGGTGAGCAGGTGTCCGGGGGGGCTGTCCACAAGGGTGGGGGGTAGTCCTGGTGGTACGAGCTGTACAGGGGGGTGGGCGGGCTATCCATGGGGGTGGCAGGGCTGTCTAGGGGGGTCGAGGGTGTCTAGGGGCTTGGTGGTTTTCTCGGGGTACGGGGTTGTCCATGGGGAAAGAGGTGTCCAGGGTGTGGGTGAGCTGTCAAGGGGGGTAGTGGGTCTTTCCAGGGGGTATGTCACGACCCGTCCTCGGGGCCCGTGTCGTGACTACCCTAAGCCTGCCTTCCATAGGCCAGGGGCTGGCGACTAGCACCAAAGGCATAAAATCCTGATAACTGGGAAGGCATTGAGTTTATAAAAGAAAACAAGCACCACAGAGTACAAAAGGAAGCACAACCCTAAGTACAAAAGAAAAGCTGAAAAGTAAATGGGCCAGAATACAAACCCAAAAGAAAGTACGACTACAACTGAACAAGGTACAACAACAAAAAGACAACAGCTGGAAGTGGGAAGCAGCTCCTAGGTCATCCTCCTCGGATCATACTTGAAGGGTAGGTACAGATAGCGCAGCTCCTGGTCGTCCACCACGGATCCTACCTGATGGGTAGGTACAGATAGCCTCCTCCACGCTCTCGTCCGTCAACCTCCTCTATGTGTCGTCTCGTCCTGTAGTCCACCTCCGGGTACTGACTCGTCGTGTAGTCCACCTCCGGGTACCGACCAGTCCTCGAACACTCGGCCTCCGTCAGCACTGCCCATCGTCTGCAACCAACACAACGAGGTGCAGGCATATCCCGTGTAGGGGTGAGTATAACGATACTCAGTAGGGACCCCGAGACCCTCAAGGTCTCACTAAACCAACAAGGATAACCACAAGAAGATCTCAACAGATAACCTCTACTTAGATATATTCCCATACATATACCTAAGTTATCAGGTAACCCATCTCAATCATGAGGTAAACACAAGGATTGTGAAATCAACGGATAACCACTACCCAGGTATATGTCCATACATATACCTAAGTTATCAAGTGACCCATCTCAATCATGAAGTAAACACAAAGGACAAAAGTCTCAGCTCAAACCAGGATTTTCATTATCAAAACCGTAACTGCTGAAGAGCTCCGTCTCTGGAGTGTACTGTGGTCCTGTCACGACTCCGAGGTACTTCTCACTAACCTAAGACTGCTAAGGTACTCCTCCTGTCGAGTATCGCGTGTCTGCGGCCAACTACCGGGCGCTCCGTCTGCTGAGGGTCTGTCGCCAAATACCGGGAGCTCTCCCTAATAGCCTACAGAGGTACTCCTCCGGTCGAGTACCGCGGGTCTGCTGCCAACTACCAGGCGCTCCGTCCGCCGTGGGTCTGCCGCCAAATATCGGGTGCTCCGTCCACTGGGCTAGTCGACTCACTCCAAGTCGAGTCGGTCAAGCAGTCGTCAGGTCTCAGTCGTCTACACGGTCTTCGTACTCCGCACGCTCGTCTCCGAGAGGGTCCGCTCCACGAGCTACTGGTCGATACTCCAAGTATCTCAAATTCCCACGAATAAGTATCTCAAAGGACCACCTCATCATAGGGGTCTCAACGCAATAGACGGCGCGTCAATCGGATGCTCAGTCTGTGAGTTATTAGCCTTTTCGTCCTAGGGGCCCGGTTGGTTTCGTGTGCGAACCAATCCGGCCGTAACTCAACTATACCCCGAACACTCATAGGGTATACTCATAGGGACCGTTTCTCAACGTGATCACCAACGTCGCTGACGGTTTGTCAAACGGACGTCTGGTCTGAAAGGTATCAGCTTTTCCGTTCCAGGGGCCCGGTTGGATTTCGGGTGCGATCCAACCCGGCCACTATCCAACTGCATCCAAAACTCGGGCGGAGGATGCCAAAAGTTCCGTATCGTCAACAGGAACGCAACGCAACAGACGGCGCGTCAATCGGACGCCTGGTCTGAAGTTATTGGCTTTTTCGTCCCGGGGGCCCGGTTGGTTTTTAAGTTAAAACCAACCCGACCGTACTCCAACTGCGTCCAAACCTCGAGCGGAGTAATCCAAAAGATCCGTCTCACTTAGAGGAATTCAACAAAGCTGACGGCACATCAATCGGACGTCCGTAGCTCAAGATATGAGTGTTTCCGCTCCGAGGGCCCGGTTGGTTTCGTGTACGAACCAACCCGGATGAACCCAAAGTATTCTGAAACCTTAAGTGCAATATACCAAAACGACCGTCTCGATCCAAGGATCGTGTTGCCGCTGACGGCGCGTCATTCGGAGACCCGTAGCTCAAGTTACGGGCATTTGACTGAAAACGGTCCGAAGATGGGGGGTCCGCCGACCACCCCCCCCCCCCCCCCCCCCCCGGCGGAACCGGGTCGCCCCGACCTGGTCCGACCCAGCTGGCCTGGTCCGGTCCGGCCAGGGCGCGGCCTGGCTCGGGCGGCCGGTCCGGCTCGGCTCGGCCGAACGGCCGAGCGCGGAAGCCGCGGGGGCGCGCGCCCCCGCGTGAGGAACCCGTGGCCCCGGTTGGGGCCGCCTTGCCAGCAGACGTGGTGGCCAGGCCGCGTCCCTCCGCCGGTTTCGCGCGGCCGCGGAACCGCATCGCTGCCGCGGCTTCAGTCGCGGCAGGTTTTGCCGGCGGCACGCCGGGCGCCGCCGCGCCGGCGGGAGTTTCCGCGGGCCACCGGACGCACTTCGGTGGTCCGTTTTGTGTGCGGTCTTTGCTAGTGGTCCTCCCAGGACCTGATCTTCACTGAGAGGCCCTCAAAATGTCTTCGCGGCCCGCTTCACCATCGGTCGTCGATCCGCACTTCGACAGCAAACCGCGGGGTCTTCAAAATGCCTCTGCGGCCCCGACTCCGCCCGCGGTTTCGCTCGGCTTCAACGGCGCGGCGCGATGGCGCCGCGCTCCTTCGTCGTGTTCTTCCTCGTGTCCGCATGGTGTCATTGCACTGTTCCGCCTTTGTTCATGCCGCAACGATCTCAAACAACAAGGGGGGAAAGAGGTTCGGTCGTGTTCGTGCGGTCCGGCCTTCCCCCGTTAGTATGATAACAGGCGGCCCAAAAAAAGAAGGAAGAAAGGCGATAGATGAGATGATGATCAAAAATAAAAAATAATCCCTCATAACTTCCTGCAACAGAAATTCCCAACCCGCAAGGAAAACGTTCGCGGATCAACTAGGTAATAAGTTGATCTGTGTTCATTGTTTTCTTGAGAATGAAGAAAGAAAGAAAGAAAGAATTTAAGGGAATAAAATTATTCTCAACATGACAATCCCCTACCTCGTCGAAGTCGTCGAGTGAGGGTTCGTTGCGGATTTTCTCGTCGTGGAACAAACGCCGCGGAAGGAGAGTCACCGGCATCACGTCCTCGATCTCCAGGGGTTTGGCGTTCTTCATCGGAGGTCGTCGCATTCTTTGCGTTCTTCGTGTTCTTCGCATTCTCCGTCGAAGAACGAAGAATTCTCTCTCTGCTCTCCCGAAGGTTTAACAAAACACAAACCCCCTCAACCAAAATTAAAATAATTCCTCAACTTATTTTATTATCAACATAAGAATTGAAAAACAAAAGATAAGAAACGAACAATTAAATTCGAAAAAATAATTGTAAAACTTAACTGCCCAATTAATTGGTGCGTTAAGAAATTAAGAAAATGCGTCAGTTGACTTTCATAATGACGGGTTTTCGCGGGTGCGTTACTTAGCGGAAAAGAAACGGTGGGGATCGTGCGGGTCCCACCTCGCAAATATCCTACCAAGAGGGTAGGATATTTTTGGATAGCACCCTATCTGCTTCAACCCAGCTTAAGTAGCTTAAGGTGGCTTCAAGTGGCTTCCAAGTGGCTTAAGTGAAATAAAATAAAGTTTTTCGTACAATTATTTTATTTCTTAACTTTAAGCCCGAAAATTAAAAACCACACCCGAGTAAACGCAACTTCGGAAGAGGCGTTTCTAAGCAATTACCGGCGCTGCGATTCCATCAGTGCCCTCAGAATTTGATTCTGAGCACCGGTTCAAAATTTAGAAAAACCCGCTCGTTCGTTCACTGAACGTACCCGAGCCAAACTTCGGAAATTGATTCCGGGCACACCGGGCCTTGGAATCAGGTGCCGTCAGAAACTGGATTCTTTTAAAATTCCAAAGAAAATTAAGAAAAAAAATTTCCTTGGAATTCACGGGTCTTTACATTACTCCCACCACAGGGCTTTACGTCCCTGTAAAGCTTCACCACAAACATAGGGATACAAAGGTGGTACTGAGCACGCATCTGAGACTTCCGCTCCCATGTGCTCACCTGGAGGTTCCCGTGCTGCCAAAGAAAGTGCACCAGTGGAATCGATCGTCCCCATAGCATCCGCTCATATCGATCATTGATCCCCACTAGAACCTCCGTGGAAGTAACCCCATCACCATTGTCCTGCACCTCATGGTCGATGATATGCGATGGGTCGAGCATGTATCTCCTCAGTTGAGATACCTGGAAAACGTCGTGCACCTAGTGCAACTGAGGTGGATGGGTCAAGCAGTAAACCACCTCGCCTACCCAGCTGAGGACCTAGAAAGGTCCGTTGAACCTCAGAGATAACGTGCCTCCCTGGCCACATCTCCATAAACCTCGTCGAGGTGAGACCCGTAAGAAGACGTGGTCATCATCCTCGAACTCCAGAGGTCTCCATTTTCTATTAGAAATAAAACTCAAAAATCCTGCTGCTACGAGGGTAAGGTTGACTGACTCAAGAGTGATCGGTCGCACCCTCCTATGCAAGAGTTACCCTGTGCTGCATGGGGTTTCCTTTTTCGCCGACCAAGGAAAACCCATCCCGACGTCGTAGTTAAACAACAACCTTTTTGCCTAATACCGTCAATTTGTGTATGAATTGTGATTGCCCAGTCCATACTCAAACCAACATCGTAAGGCCTCGACGCTGCCACCAAGAGATTCCAACTGAAACTCTCGCCTCGAGGATCTGACCACACCATCGGCGTAAGTCTGATTATCGAGTCTCCTTTCAAGGTATCTCCAGACGTGAGGGTCAAGTCCACGGCTTACCGAAAACTCTAGGTCTGGAACAAGATTTGTGAAAGTAATGAATGATTCAAATCGACGTCCAGTACTACAGCAGCTAGTAGTGGACACAGACTGTCCCTTGAATCATTTCTAGAGCCAATGGGTCACACTCCTTGACCGCAAGCAGCCACACTCTTCCACCACCCTCCAGCTCCCTGAGCCTGGCGGGGATAACTAAGGTGGGTGGTTGTAGCATGATAAGATGTACACCACCCCATACTACTCTCCTAGCTCTGTCTCCACATATGCTGCTTCGCAGACTCATCTATCTTAAAGTTTCCACTTCTTGAAACATTTATCATGCCCGAGTCTCTAAGACTGGCACCGGTTTCTTACTGCACTGTGCAGTCTTCATCCGCTCTTGGATGACCTGGACCTCCTTTAGTCTCACAAGAGCTGCTATGATTTCTTCTTTTCCGATAAGAGAAATTTGATCTCATCCCCTGGATGAACCACATTCGTTGCCTAATACAGTCAATCCTGGCATGAATGATGTATTCATGCCATGGATGACGTCGTAAGGCTTCGACGTAACTACCAAGAGATCCAACTGTCACTCTCACCTCCAAGGGTCGAGTCACACTGTCGGCATCGGTGTGAGGTCACTGAGTCTCCTCCAGTAGAAATCTTGAAAGTGAGGGTCAAGTCAATAGTTTCAACCGGGACCACTCAGTATCAACCCAACAAAAAGGACAGGAAAGCAAAAAAAGATAAGTGTCTTTTTTTTATTATTGCAGGTCATAGTACAAAGACACGAATATAACAGAAAAAAAGGAACTAGAAGTACAAGGGACGTATCCACTAGTTCCTCTCCTATCCACCTGCTCTCGGAGCTCTACTTCCTTGTCCACTACTTGGCTGTTGCTCAAGCACCAGCCGCTGCTTCTGTCTCGGTGGCTCCTCCAACACCCTCTGATCAACCGTACGAGGATTCGGATAGTCACGTGCCAGGTGACCCTTTCCACCGCATGAGTAACACAACCTGCTTCTGGCACGCCTAGCTCTGTTCCCACCCCGGGTGCCCCGCACCACCGGTCCTAAAACCCGAGATCGTCCAACTGCTGGTCTGGTCCTCCTGGACCTCTGCATCATCTGTCTACTGCACACAGATGATTCGGCAACTGATCGAAAACCCTGCGGCAAAGGCAGAAGCTCCTGTACACGCTCGGGGTGTAGAGCTACTGGCACAAACTCCACCCTGAAGAAGGTCTCGAAGTCTTCCCATGCGAAGGTCATCCCGTCGCAAAACTGGAACAAGTGTCTCCACCACCTGTCTGCTGCTTCCTGAAGGAGGCTGGCAGCAAAGATCACCATGAAGTCTTTCGGAATCCCCACCATCCTAAAGACTCTCACCACAGCCTCCAGCCAATCCTCAGCCGCCTGCGGGTCCATTTCTCCCCGGAACCTGGGTGGCATCTGGCACTGGAACTCCTGCAGCGCCCTCAAGTAGCGTGCATCGCCTAATTCTGGGGCTGGTGGCATCGGTGGCCCAACGTATGGTAGTACCGCTGGTTCCTCCGCTGGTGCCTCAACTGCAATAGGGCCCTGTACCAAAGCCTCGTCGCTCGATAGGCTGTCAGCACGCACATCCCTCCGGGATCTAGCTGGTCGTCCGTGAAAAGGCATCCAGAAAGAAACATCGTGACACAGTCAAACGTTTATACCTGGTGAGCTGACATTTGAAATCTTCTGGAAACACACATGCAATCAGTGTTTTCGTGCACAAAGTCGGAAATCAGTTGTCAGGGTCCTGGTGTATGGATACGTCGGCCGCCCGCACCAACACTGGACTCCCTGAACTGAAAACCACACTCGGTACTCTTAACACTATTGCTTCACAGAAAGAAAATATCAGAGTTATAAGTTCTGTGGTAGAACCGAACTCCTCTGATACCAATTTGTCACGACCCGTCCTCGGGGCCCGTGCCGTGACTACCCCAAGCCCGCCTTCCATAGGCCAGGGGCTGGCGACTAGCACCAAAGGCATAAAATTCCGATAACTGGGAAGGCATTGCCTTTATAAAAGAAAACAAGCACCACAGAGTACAAGAGGAAGCAAAACACTAAGTACAAAAGAAAAGCTGAAAAGTAAATGGGCCAGAATACAAACCCAAAAGAAAGTACGACTACAACTGAACAAGGTAAAACAAAAAAAAAGACAACAGCTGGAAGTAGGAAGCAGCTCCTGGGTCGTCCTCCTCGGATCCTACCTGAAGGGTAGGTACAGATAGCGCAGCTCCTGGTCGTCCACCACAGATCCTACCTGAAGGGTAGGTACAGATAGCCTCCTCCACTCTCTCGTCCGTCAACCTCCTCTGCGTGTCGTCTCGTCGTGTAGTCCACCTCCGGGTACTAACTCGTCATGTAGTCCACCTCCAGGTACCGACCAGTCCTCGAACACTCGGCCTCCGTCAGCACTGCCTGTCGTCTACAACCAACACAATGAGGTGCGGGCATAGCCCGTGTAGGGGTGAGTATAACGATACTCAGTAGGGACCCCGAGACCCTCAAGGTCTCACTAAACCAACAAGGATAACCACAAGAAGATCTCAACAGATAACCTCTACTTAGATATATGCCCATACATATACCTAAGTTATCAAGTAACCCATCTCAATCATGAGGTAAACACAAGGATTGTGAAATCAACGGATAACCACTACCCAAGTATATTCCCATACATATACCTAAGTTATCAAGTGACCCATCTCAATCATGAGGTAAACACAAAGGTCAAAAGTCTCAGCTCAAACCAGGATTTTCATTATCGAAACCGTAACTGCTGAAGAGCTCCATCTCTGGAGTGTACTGTGGTCCTGTCACGACTCCGAGGTACTGCTCACTAACCTAAGACTACTGAGGTACTCCTCCTGTCGAGTACCGCGGGTCTGCGGCCAACTACCGGGTGCTCCGTCCGCTGAGGGTCTGTCGCCAAATACAGGGCGCTCTCCCTAATAGCCTACAGAGGTACTCCTCCGGTCGAGTACCGCGGGTCTGTTTCGAACTACCAGGTGCTCCGTCCTCCGTGGTACTACTGCCAAATACTAGGCGCTCCGTCCACAGGGCTAGTCGACTCACTCCAAGTTGAGTCGGTCAAGCAGTCGTCAGGTCTCAATCGTCTACACGGTCTCCGTACTCCGCACGCTCGTTTCCGAGAGGGTCCACTCCATGAGCTACTGGTCAATACTCCAAGTATCACAATGTCCTACTAATAAGTATCTCAAAGAACCACCTCGTCATAGGGGTCTCAACGCAACAGACGGCGCGTCAATCGGACGCCCGGTCTGTGAGTTATTAGATTTTTCGTCCCAGGGGCCCGGTTGGTTTCGTGTGCGAACAAATCCGGCCGTAATTCAACTATACCCCGAACACTCATAGGGTATAATCATAGGGACCGTTTCTCAATGTGATCACCAACACCGCTGACGGTTCATCAAACGGACGTCTGGTCAGAAAGGTATCAGCTTTTCCGTTTCAAGGGCCCGGTTGGATTTCGGGTGCGATCCAACCCGGCCTCTATCCAACTGCATCCAAGACTCGGTCGGAGGATTCCAAAAGTTCCGTATCGTCAACAGGAATACAACGCAAAAGACGGCGCGTCAATCGGACGCCTGGTCTGGAAGTTATTGGCTCTTTCGTCCAGGGGGGCCGGTTGGTTTTTAAGTTAAAACCAACCCGACCATACTCCAACTGCATCCAAACCTTGAGCGGAGTAAGCCAAAAGATCCTTCTCACTTAGAGGAATTCAACAAAGCTTACGGCACATCAATCGGACGTCCGTAGCTCAAGATATGAGCGTTTCCGCTCCGAGGGCCCGGTTGGTTTCGTGTACGAACCAATCGGGCTGAACACAAAGTATTCTGTAACCTTGAGTGAGATATACCGAAACGACCGTCCCGGTCCAAGGACCGCGTTGCCGCTGACGGCGCGTTGTTCGGAGGCCCGTAGCTCATGTTACGGGCATTTGACCGAAAACAGTCCGAAGACGGGGGGTCCGAGCCTGGGCCGACCCGGCTGGCCCGGTCCGGTCTGGCCAGGGCGCGGCCTGGCTCAGCCGGCCGGTCCGGCTCGGCTCGGCCGAACGGCCGAGCGCGGAAGCCGCGGGGGCGCGCTGCCCCCGCGTGAGGAACCCGCGGCCCCGGTTGGGGCTGCCTTGCCAGCGGACGCGGCGGTCGGGCCGCGTCCCTCAACCGGTTTCGCGCGGCCGCGGAACCGCGTCGCCGCTGCGGCTTCAGACGCGGCGGGTTTTTCCGGCGGCGCGCCGGGCGCCGCCGCCGCCTGGCAGCCGGCTGCTACCTCTGACCGCCTGCGCCGCCGCGCCGGCGTGGCGCGCCGGCGGGAGTTTCCGTGGGCCACCGGACGCGCTCCGGTGTTCCGTTTTGTGTGCGGTCTTCCCCAGTGGTCCTCCCGGGACCCGATCTTCACTGTGAGGCCCTTAAAATGTCTTCACGGCCCGCTTCACCATCGATCGTCGATCCGCACTTCGACAGCAAACCACGGGGTATTCAAAATGCCTCTACGGCCCCGACTCCGCCCGCGGTTTCGCTCGGCTTCAACGGCACCGCGCGATGGCGCCGCGCTCCTTCGCCATGTTCTTCCTCGTGTCTGCACGGTGTCGTTGCACTGTTCCGCCTTTGTTCGTGCCGCAATGATCTCAAACAACAAGGGGGGAAAGAGGGTCAGACGTGTTCGTGCGGTCCGACCTTCCCCCGTTAGTATGATAACAGGCGGCCCAAAAAAAAGAAGGAAGAAAGGCGATAGATGAGATGATGAGCAAAAATAAAAAATAATCCCCCATAACTTCCTGCAACAGAAATTCCCAACCCGCAAGGAAAACGTTCGCGGATCAACTAGGTAATAAGTTAATCTGTGTTCATTGTTTTCTTGAGAAAGAAGAAAGAATGAAAGAATGAATTTAAGGGAATAAAATTATTCTCAAAATGACAATCCCCTACCTCGTCGAAGTCGTCGAGTGAGGGTTCGTTGCGGATTTTCTTTTCGCGGAAGGAGAGTCGTCGGCATCACGTCGTCGATCTCCAGGGGTTTGGCGTTCTTCTTCGGAGGTTGAAGCGTTCTTCGCGTTCTTCGCGTTCTTCATCGAAGAACGAAGAATTCTCTCTCTGCTCTCCTGAAGGTTTAGCACAACACAAACCCCCTCAACCAAAACTAAAATAAGTCCTCAACTTATTTTATTATCAACTTTAGAATTTAAAAACAAAAGATAAGAAACGAACAATTAAATTCGAAGAATTAATTGTAAAACTTAACTGCCCAATTAATTGGTGCGTTAAGAAATTAAGAAAACGCGTCAATTGACTTTCATAATGACGGGTTTTCGTGGGTGCGTTACTTAGCGGAAAAGAAATGGTGGGGCTTGTGCGGGTCCCACCTCGCAAATATCCTACCAAGAGGGTAGGATATTTTTGGATAGCACCCTATCCGCTTCAACCCAGCTTAAGTAGCTTAAGGTGGCTTCAAGTGGCTTCCAAACGGCTTAAGTGAAATAAAATAAAGTTTGTCGTACAATTATTTTACTTCTTAACTTTAAGCCTGAAAATTAAAAACCACACTCGAGTAAACGCAACTCCGGAAGAGGCATTTCTAAGCAATTACCGGCGCTGTGATTCCATCGGTGCCCTCAGAATTCGATTCCGAGCACCGGTTCAAAAGTTATAAAAACCCGCTCGTTCGTTCACTGAACGTACCTGAGCCAAACTTCGGAAATTGATTCCGGGCACACCAGGCCTCGGAATCAGGCGCAGTCAGAAACTGCGTTCTTGTAAAATTCCAAAGAAAATTAAGAAAAAAAATTTCCTTGGAATTTATGGGTCTTTACAGGGTACGGGGTGTCCAGGGGTTGGGAGGGCTCTCCACTTGGGTGGGGGGTTATCCACGGGGGGAGGGGGTGTCCAGGGGGTGGGGCAGGGTCGTCCAAGGGGTACAGGGGGGGAGAGCTATCCACAGGGATTTTAGGGCTGTCGAGGGTGGTATGGGGTGTCCAGGGGGTGGGCGGGCTGTCCATGGGGGTGGGGCGCTGTCTAGAGGGTACAGGGTGTCCAGGGGGTGGGAGGGCTGTCCACGGGGGTGGTGGGGATATCTATGGGGTCGGGGGGTCCAGGGGGTAGGGGGCTTTCTAGAGGGGGGGATGTTCAGGGGGTACGAGGTGTGCATGACATCCCACCCCCTCCCCCACCTAGATAGCCCACCTCCACCCCCTTGGACATCCCACCCCCTCCCCCTTGATAGCCCACACCCCCTTGATATCCCACACCCCAACCCCCACCTCCCTAGGAAACCAACACCCCTCCCCCTCCTGGACAGCCCACCCCACCCCCTTGGGCATCCCACCCCCCTTGACATCCTACACCCCCCTCCCCTACCTGTATAGCCCACCCAACACCACCCCTAGAAAACCCACCCCCTCCCTGGACAACCCACACCCCCTCCCCTGTAGCCCCTACCCGTGACAGCCCCCCTGGACATCCCCCTCTCCTAGATAGCCCACGCCCCACTGGACAACCCCACTCCTTGGATAGCTCATACCCACTCCTCCACCTAGATAGCCCCCCCCCCCAGGACACCCCCCTCCCTGGACAACCCACACCCCTCCCCTACAGCCCCCCCCCCCCCCACCTAACAACCCCCCCTGGACAACCCAAACCCCCCCCCCCCTCCCCTGCAGCCCCCTGACATGGACAGTCTACCCCCCCCCCCCCCCCACCTGGACAGCCACCCCCCCCCCCCACCTGGGCATCCCCCACCTGGACAACCCCCCCTGCCCCCCACCTAGACAACCCACCCCCTCCCTAGACACACCACACCCCTCCCCCACCTATAAACCCCACCATGACCCCCCTGGACAGCCCACACCTTTCCTTGGGGTAGCCTATACCCCCTCCCCTACACCCCTATATCCCCACTACCCCCTGAAGCTCCCTACCCCCAGACAACCCACCCCCACCTGGACAACCCCCACTCCTGGACATCCCCCCTACCCCTCCTGCATTCCCCCTTAGGATATTTTTAATTAAAATATTTTTATTCATTAAAAAGTCAAACTATCATGAATTGCCCATTTTAATAAACAAAGAACATAAATCCACACTAAATGTAATACATAAAACCCCACTAAACAAAAAACATAAAAAAAAACAAAAAAACATAAATCAAACATAAAACAAACCCTTTACACCACAAAACAAAAAACAAAATACAAACCCTTTACCCCTGGCACTAAAAAACCCCACTAAACAGACCATTTACGATGTATAATGTGTAGAACAAAAAAAATAAAACAAAAAAATGGTTCGGTACTCCAACAACAATGACTCTAATTTAGCCGAAATCAAAACATAAAACATACAATAAAAAGACAAAGAACACTAAAACTAATGTAACACTTACTAATTTAAAGTGTAGAAGTAAAACTTTTTTTTATTGAAGAAGGTTCTTCACTTGGAAGGTGTTTCACAACCAAGAATACGTCGGGAGGAAGTCTGGATTAGGTGTGCCTTCAGACCTACTGGGAGCTGGGGTGCTGGGTATTTGGGGGAAAACATTACCAACAGTTTTTAAAAACTGTTGGGAAAGCTTCCCTTTACCAATGATTTATTAAAAAAATTGGTATACCTTAGAGAAAATATTTGTTCCCCAACTATTTTAGAAAATTGTTGGGAAATATTAAAAATATATACACATTTCCAACAGTTTGAACAAACCATTGGAAAATATTGCTTCTTTTACACTATAGAAATGATTTCCTCAAACCGTTGCTATTGTACCATTGGGAAAACACCAAGTTCCAGTAGAGCCACATTTTTCAATTGGGAACTGCATGATCTAGTGTATAACCTCTACTCTAACTACTATTGGTTTGTTATGGTTCATAACACCACTAGAGTACTCTAGCACTAATCCTAGACTAACCATAGTTACAACAGATATAAATGAGTTCAATGCAACTGTATAAACCAGTGCAGATACTATAGTAGTGGATACTAGGATTGTACCTTTAAATATATATGTCCCTAGACTCTACTCCTCCAACATAGGTTGAACTATAGAAATATGTTCCGAACTAGGGTCCTGAGATGCAACCTAACTCACTTGAGTAGTCTACTCTAATACTACAAAAAATCTGAATCTGGATCACCTCATCCATGACCACCTGCTTATCCTGAATGGCCTACAGAGGAACAGCTGCCTACCTGGAGAGGTTTCACTAATCTTGGACTTGAAGTTGGTTCTATAAAAAAACCTCATTCACTCATAACTAAATGAGAGGATTAGTAGAAATGATAGAGGTGACACATCATGTTGAATGCCCGACATTTGATCAAGTTCCTCAGATTCTAGGGATTCTTATGGCTTATCCTGTCAGATAGGTGACACCCAAAAAATGTTTTAGTTCATGCCACCTAGCCAGTACTACTCCCACATGTACCATATGAGTGTTTCTTTATTCCACTAGATATACCACAACTTTTCTTGGAAGTTGATCCACCCTGTTTCACGTCACTAGATATCCTCATGTTCCACTTAGTGATGATGACATGGTTCATGATTTCTGAAATATTGGTCATCCAAAATATTTTCACAAACAAGTGGAAGGAATAAAAAATTGTATCCTTAAAGAACCTTATAGTATTCATCTCATCACATGTCAAGGTCGGTGTGAAATGATATAATTTAGTGAAGAGAGCTAAATATTACATTAGTGACATGTTACCTTGTTCAAGGTGCCTGAATTCATGAACATCATTCATCCTTAGGTTCTGTGAGAAACATTATCCAAAAAGGGTTGTATAAAAATCCACCCAGAATATACCCTGATTTCAATGATCTTGAGTCAGAACATCCAACCAACGCTTGGAGGAATCACATATAATGTAGGCCCGGATATTAAACCTCCACTATAGAGGTGTCTCGACATGATCCAAGATTCAAAAAATATCTTCCAACCATGATTAAATAGCCTAAGGTCTACCATACCCCGATAAGGTCAGAGGATGCTACATTTGAAACTACCAGTTCAGCTCTACCATAAATGGGGAAGGTCAAGGTGCACCATGAACTGATTTCATAAAGAGAAGGAAGCTATCCTAGAACTGAGCATTTGTGCCTAATGGAATACCCTTAGGAGGTACCTCATGTGGAACTATAGTAGGTATCAAGGGTGGATCATATCCCTCCACCTCAGGGGTATTCTCACCGCCACATTCATTGTGTATAACACGATATTTTCATGGACGCATAAATCTACAATTTCCAACTGTGTTCATTATAATGGATTTAAAATAGATAGGGAAAGCAATAAATTAAGGAAACGCACAAGTTATACTAAAAAAGAAACACATCCCCTTTCCTTCTCCTTTAGATAGGTTTGGGTGAAAATATTGAACAAAAAAAATCCAAGAGACTTGTCCATAGCCCACTACCATGGTCGGGTCAAGCTACGGTCTCACATTCCTTATACCAGGGGTTCATTTCAATTTAAGGGTTATTTAAATTTATGTATGTAGTTAAATTCCATTTAAAATTTTTAATTCATTGGATCACCATTTCTAATTTATAAGGTTACATAAACCATATTAACTAGATTCTTGTGTCCATTTAATCCTAACCATAACCCATTCCATCCCTTATAACTAATGTTCCATGCATAAACGTTCCACAATTAACTACTTATGGAATATTATTTAACATATCCAGGAAAAAAATATTAGGTTAAGGAAGATTATTTAAGTTCTAATTTTATTTTATCAGTCTGTAAAGGAAATATCAATGCACTACTATATTTAACAACAAAGTCATAATAAGGCACAATAACCAACACATGAAAAATAGGAAGTGCATGCAGAAAAATAGATATGGAATGGCATAATGAATGAGAATTTTAGGTCATAATATGCCTACTGTGATTCATGATTATAAGGTACCCTCATCACATTCAAAAAGGGTTAAAAACCTCATTCCAATAATATCAACATCATTAATCAACATAATACAATTGCTTCATCCTATGCTGAAATCCATGAAATATTGATAACACAAATGATAAGATCAATTTACCATCCAATGTAAATTGGGTTTCCGCTATATGTGGGGTAGCTACTCCTGGGCATAGGTTCAAAACCTAATTACAATATTCCATGGCTCATTTCGAAACCCAAATAGTATGAAAATGGAAAATAATCTCTGATACCACTTTGCAACATCCTTCCCTAATTTCCAAGTAACTGTGCCCCGAGAGGGTGACCATAAGACCTCAAACATGCCTCTCTAAATACCTGATGCTGCCAAATAGTAGCAAGGGCCTTGGGTGAGTCAATGATGAGTCTATTGTATCATTGATCGGAATGGGGAACAATTGTTTCAATATATATATATATATATATATATTGAAACAGAAGAAATAGAAATAATAGTGGAAAGTTAGAAATTAAAAAGAAAAAATATTTGAATAATATGTGGATGATGAATAATAAATGATATAATTCGATGTTCATGTTATAAAAAAATAACATGAAGGGGCAGGTGATATAAGAATATACAACATTCGAAAAAATTATAAAAGGCCCAAAATTTCTATGACTAGCATCTTAAACACTGGCTCGGTCCTCTGATCCCAAATATCCATCCTAGTAATGTACATCCATCATGCATTGAAAGATGGATGATTCCATTTGTCTATAACTATAATCACAATTTTTACATGGATACCAAAGTCACTCAAGTAGGTTGTGAGATAACATCTCAATAGTTTAGCACCCCCCTATGTCTAGGTATTTCTATTTCATGCCATATAAAATCATCATTGTTTTATAATGATATAAATTCAAGACATAAAAAATAAAAAAAACTCATTGGACTGGGTTCCACTTGGAGACCCATCCAGTCTACCTACTTTGGACTAATCTGGTGTGTCTGAACCAAGATATCCTGAAATGGTAATGTCAGTAGGGTAATGTTCCATAGCCTAGACTGTCCTTAAGATTACGATTGGGCATGGAGGACACAACCCTATGTTTTTTTAACAAACATATCATTTCTCATTTGAAATCATTTATTTAATTTTGATATTATTCTAAAATATGTTAAGACACCTTGAGCCCATCCATGTAAATTTGGAGTGACATTACAATTATCGCTCAAAGGGATCATCATCAGACCAATACTAAGGATTCTGTCCATAGTGTCATAAGGATTTATTCCCATGTGTCACTCCAAACATTTTGTGAAAAATATAAGTTCTAAAAAAACCTTCAATTCTGTACCTAGTATTGCATGTAGGGACTCGAGTAACTCTCATGGAATGTTACAACCAATCACACCATCAGGACCATCCACGGGGTCTCCCTTAGGGAACTAGTGTCACTCATCTGGTGGTAAAAACAGTTAACACATGGTGAGCCCATATCAGTCATAACTGATGTCACCCCCAAAATTTTTATAAAGCATTAAAAATTCTAATATAAGGGAATAAGAGTCCATCCAAGGGGTTCATAAATCAGAACTCCTTGTATCACCCTCAACACCAAGTTTAAGTAGAAAAAAAAGAACCACATATATATAATAAGAATAATTTGAAGGGAGTCCCATTTAACTCAAACATATTGATTATTTTAGGCATATTATTCAAGGCATTTCATTTGGGCAAACCACTCATGGCATAAAGCATATGTTTTACAACCTAAAGCCCTAGAAAATTCTTTCGTGTTGGACCAATTCACTATGGTATGGTGTAACGGGGGTCTAACTCATGGTCTCACCTTGAATCCAATTAAAAAATATGATAAAGTCATTAATTAACTGACAAAAACTTTCAAGGGTTCTAGGCCAAGGTAGAATAAGGGAAATTTGGCCTTTAATTTTTAGGTCACCCTATAAGGGAAGAATATCTCAATGAGATCAACCCACAAGGATGATTCTCCACTTACTCGGGTCACCAATGGCCAGGTGAGGCATCCAATTAAACTCAATTAAACATTATGAGGAAAATATGGAATGGTTTGAATCATGGGAAAATGGTACAATTTATGTAATGCAACAAAACAAAGAGAAAGAGCCTCAACAACCGACTTTAGTCTCATAGAGATTACTTTGTCCAGCGTCAACCATTGAATTGATCTAGATTGGATGAAATAGACAAAATAGTTAAATGACCTTAAAATTGATCAAATTATCTCACACAAAAATAGTAAAATATATTAAATGAAGAACTCAAAATACAATTAAAAGGGAATAAGAGCATACTGAGATAGATTCCTTGATTTTGACGAGGAAAAAAACGAACTTCATATAGGGAAGATACCTTGATCCCTAGATTATTTAAGGAGGAGGGTTGCTATGAAAGGGAAGAGAGGTATCTGATGGAGAAATAATAAAGGAAGGAGAGTAATTGGGTTAAAATAATATCAAATGGGTGAATAATTAATTTCACCCTCAATTATAAGTATGTATAATTGGGCTGCACTTTTGGTTAAACCGTGCATTGACTGTGTGCTATTCACTGATTCTAAGAGGCATTCCTCATGGTTAGGTACATGATTTTTCTAACCATGTGCAAACCATGAGAAAAATCACTATCCCAAAATCATGAAAACTGACACCATCATGAACCTAAGGTCACACATGGCCCCAAGATCCCACTACCTACAGCCACATAGTTTAGAGAAACTATGCATGTTGGGATTCATAGATTCTCCTAACCATAAATACATTTCTTTTCTCCCCATTTAGGAGATCTACGATCTTAATGAGAATTAGATACACATGAATCATCTTTTAACATTTTAATCATAATAATTTGAGTTTTTTAATGAAATTAGAACAAAAATTAATGGTCCATAACATCAAAAAAATATGGGACATTACACGAATATTTATTCTATAATAAATATTATCTTATTAATTATAAAAAATTCAGTACCATACATGTATGTTGGTAATGAAAAATTAATTACATCACATCATTGATTTGGTGGTTTGCATGTATGCATTGTTATGTTTCTATTTCTTGATGGATGGAAAGAAAAAAGGTCAAAAAAATAATTTAAATTTAAAAATAACAATATATATCATAAATATAATATATATTCATTAAATAAATATATATAACTATCTATCAGATTTAGTGATGAAAAATAAAACAAATCGCTTCATGGAGATGGTGGTTCATACACACACCTGAGCGCTGATTTCATTCTCCATAAGATGGAATGGAGAATGAAAATTGTTGTAAAATTAACATGAAAAATCATTCTATTAAATATACATATATCATTATTTTAATTTTGTTATCTTATATTTGATGGATGTGGAATAAGAAATAAAATTGAAAGATACCAATTAATATGGTTACCTCTTCCTCATTTATCTTCCTTTGTATTATGCATTAAGACTTTTAGGATAGACTTTGTGTAAGACCAAGACCTCTATAATGCAGGGAGGTGAATTGGTAAGGTATTTTGGTAGATTTTGGTTGAGATAAGTTACTCATGTGTCATGGTGAACCAAGAAGATATGTTTCCCTTGTATAAGTGGGGTGAGTGGAACCCTTGTAAATATTAAGAACCTTTAAATATGATAAATATATTTTTCAGGTAAAGTGGATCCATTTAGGTAAAAAATAATATATACGTTGAGGGTTTGTTTAAATCCACTAAAAAATAAAATAATAGACAATGTTATTGTGATATTATAAGTCTTATACTTTAGTTACTCTCTTTTAACCCATTTTAATATTTCTCGTGGTGATAATACTTTTTTCATGGAATATATAAATTTGGGATAAAAAATAAGTTCCAATTATTACCAAGTATTTATAATTTTTATTCAAAATTTGGAATCCATATATCAATATTTAATTATTATAGGTGGAATAAATTAATTATATTATCTACACATAATACAAATAAAATCAATTTAGAGAAGAATATTTATTTTTAAGAATAAAAAATATTTTATTATAATATATTGATTAGTAACAACCCTTATATGAATGTTAATATGTTAAATTCAATATATTTTCTATAAATTATATTAAAATTATTAATAAATACTAACCCATTCAATTTATTAAGATAAAACACATTTTACACAATAAAATTAGTATTACAAAATAATATTTTGGTTTACCTTCAAATGATATTACCTTCATTTCTATCCAATTAAAAATAAATGCGTAAATGTTTATTTAAATTTTTATATATATTATCAATAAATTAAATCATTGATCAATAGTGATAAATATAAAATTATTGAAAAATTAGTTCTTATATAATTTGATTCTTATCAATATATATTGAGTACTTATTTTCTAAGAATTAATCAATACATTTATTTTAATAAAAAATTCAAACATATATTTTTTAATGTGGTCAAACCTATTCATACCTACTAGTTAAATGGATAATTTATAATGGTCCCTTTAAATAATAAAATGAATCCTTATTAATATAAGTGGAATGTTGTGATTAAATAAGGAAATCAAATACTTAAAATTTATTTTAATGGAAAATATATTCCAAAAACATGGGCTTTGACAAATAAAACAATTTCATATCGTCCATATAAATGTATTTAGTGTAAGAAGATCCTCTATCTGAAGATATTTTGAGACAGGTTCTTGTATATGAGTAAAAGTGGAACATAAAACCAAGTACATCGAATAAAAATTTAGATTGATACATATGGGTGGCCTGAAATAGGGACTCATGGTAGAGCAGTCAAGCCTATTAAAGCATAGAAGTTATCACATTGTATGACCTAGGGTAAACTCTTTATTATTTAAAATAATCTAAATGAGTATATTTTTTATATGGAACCTTCTATAGTGACAATTACTCTTATGATAACTTAAAAAATTATGTTTTTATTGTTTTATAGTAGGGAAATTCATTCATTTTTTCATTCATCGTTGGTTGGTTAATTGGGACTATATTTGGAGCTGATTTGATTTGAAATGAGAATATACACTCTACTTTGATAATGAAAATTAATAAGGATTTAATTTTTCACTATATTAGTATGATAAGAAATATAAAATCTCATAGGGATTATTTGTTCTTGAGATATAAACAAATAAATTGTTAATTGGGGTGAATTGATTGATTAAATTCAATATCAAATCAATTATTATAGTTGATGGGTTCGATTTGTGTCATTTGATGGGAATATCCACATTATTAGGTGAGAGTGGTGTATTTTTATGAGCAAGGTGGTGCTACTAAGAAGTTTTGTTGAATCCATATCATGTCCGTTTATAGATGTAATTCTTGGATCAATTGAAGGTAATGATCGACCTTTACTTTTAATAGTATTAGAGTGAGATACACATATTTTTCTTCAGGATTTAGTTGGATCACCACCAAATATGGATGTTGAATTTTTTTAATCATTTAGTGATTATAAAAACTAAACTTTTATTAACCTCTTATCAAATTTTACTGGATGGGTTATGAGAATTTTTTGTGTGGATAGATGAACTTGAGAAAAGGGGGTTTATTCATATGAGTGTTTCTTCATATACAATAATAATTTCTTTTACTATTAAATTGGATAATAGTTTAAGGATATTTTTGAATATCACAATATGAACTTATGGTGACTCATATTAAATGCATAAAATATTAAAACATTTTTATCATAAATACCATATGATACTACCAAAAACATAGAGTTATAGTCTCTTTATGATATTAGAAAAAACAATTTAAACCATACTAAAGAATATCTCATTTAAATCTTTGATATTCAACATTAAATATCAATATGATCCTACCATTACATGGGATATCCTAAGGAATTAAATCAAAATGGATTATCTTAAAATCCCAGTTATGTGAAATCAAAAACACATGAGGTTGAGATATCATCAATAATGGAAACATAAAATAGATAAATGATAAGTAGTCACATGGAAACATGATTGAGATGGAATGGAATCATAAGAACATGTTACTCATTAAAATAATAAGAAAATGTAAATACATAAATCATGTTATAAACAAAATTCATGACACATTTTTAAGACATCATATTATAATGTTCTAGGATAACTATCCTTGCACCTTAAATAACATCCCATTACATGAAAATATATTACCCAATCAATTGGGGGATATATATTTTTTATACACACCAATCACATGGTACCATATCATACTTATGTATTCCACATAGAAACATAAATTAATTATAAGTATTGGACATAAAATAAACATATTTAAAAACCCCAATGGGGGGGGGTTAATCTGGGTATGATAGGTTAAAATAACTTCCCTTTTTCATCTAGTATCATCATTAAAAAACACTATTATGTCTCTTCCAATATAAATGTAGGAGTAAAAATGGAAACATTCCTAAGGAAAAAAAAATTACATGGTTCAACTACACTAGGCTATGTCTATGAAGCATAGACAAGAAATATACTTATCTACCGAATACATTAAAGAACACTATTTTTACATTGTTCAGACTGGATTCACTGTCCCTATTGGTTCACTACCAATAAAAATTTGATAGATCAATTCTCTCTCAACATAAGTGTACTCACTACTCCTTTATAATATGAATCTATTGATTACATGAATCAATAATGTTTTCACCTCATTTGGTGTGTCATGAATATCTACATTCATACACTTGACCTCTTTATAAAATGAATCTAACCAAATCCTTCAGGTTTACATATGATTAACTTTATCACAACCCTACCCAAATTTTTATGACATTATAATTATTTTTAAAACAATTATCTTTTGAAAAATAAACTAAATTTTGATAGTATCTCTAAAATTTCTTTAATTTTTTTTAATGAAAATATTGTTTATAAGAATGATTTACACAATAAAACCCTATATGGTAGTCTTTCATGAATATAGAGAATTTTAATATATATTAAGGCGTCCAAAATACAAGGGGTTAGACACCTATTTATAGGAATTTACACCCCTTTTTGAAAATTCCATGATCACCAATGACCGTTCATGAAACTCTACACTTTCTTCATGAAACTGTATTCATTTGAAAAATATTCATGGAATACTTATTTTCACATATGCTTTTGAAAATAATATTTATGTTTCATATCTTTCTTAGTTCTCAAAAAATTCCTTCATAGAACACCTATCTTTTAAAAAATTAATCTTTCAAAAAAATAATACATTTTTCATATTTTTTAATGATTTCCTAAAACTCTATTATTAGTGAAACTTTTCTATTCCTTTAGATTTTAGACCCCCAAAATTTTACAATGACTAAGAAATATTGTCACCTTATACACACAACATTAGAAACAAATTCAAGAGATTATATACATCTTAATTAGATATTTTTCAACATACCATGCCAATAATATTACTGGAACATCATAACTGACATTATCAACCTACTTGGTCAACAAACACAATCAATACAAAATCACTATAGACTCACCTTAAGGAATTTATCCAACAAAACCAATGAAATGAAAATATTTTAAATAGTTTTTTCATAAATAATACTAACTTCATAAATCAAATTAATTCCAAAAATAAGAGGGAACTTTTCATATTGTGCATTCATGGTCAAAATCAATATGGATTAAAGGATTATAGAACAAGGATATAAGGATAATTATAGAAGAATAAATCATAAAATTTTTATGGGTGAAAAGAAACACATTTATATTGTTTCAATTATAACATAATAGGGATTTATTTTAAAAAATGGAAATGAAAAAATATTAATTCACATTGAAATAATAATTAGGTTACAAATAAGGGATAAAGGTAGAAATTGAGAATAAGATAATAAGTGGCGAGTAGAAGTCGATGAGGGAAAAACATAAATAGAATTCAAAAGAACCCATTAAATCATGTCTACATTTCGTTGAATAAGTGATCTAAACTTATAAATAATCAAGATAAATTCATTAATTAGTTTATTTATAAAAAATAGGTGTATTTTAATATTTTTATATCTTTTTATTCATATTTTAATCACTAATAAATTATTATTCTGTTTATAAGTTAATTTTTGAGATGTTTATTTCAGGGTCCTTTGTTTGCATCAGTAGGATGATATCATTCATCAGTGATCATCCATTGATTCCAATCGTTCATAGAAAATAAATGTAAAGATCGATCTCATCCCAGTAGTATGATTTGTGAAAAATTTATGTAGATACTCAAAATATATTCAAATTCTAATGTATTTCTTTGTAAAAAATTTTTCTTAAGTTGTTAAAATGATTGTAAACTTTTATCTTTAATATTCTTAATATCATTATTATTTTATAACTCTATAATATTAAAAATTTGAATAATTTGATTCTAATTATTATCATTATTATTGAAATACATTTTTAAAAGAATATGATTAAGGTAGTGATCATCCCTCACATTGGAGGTAGAAACCCGAAATCATGTGAAAAATATTTTAAAAAATATATTTATGAGAAGAAAAATAATAAAGAATTTATTAAAGTCATATCAATATTTTATAATTTCAATATTTTAATAGTATTATTATATATTATTATATGGTAAAATGGTGTTATAAGTGAATGAATATATAAAAGAAATGTGATGAGAAAATATATTTTCATAGGGGATGCTTCCTTGGACTACTCATTAAGATATATATAGATGATATTTTTGTGAGACTATGACTCTGTAAACATGAAAAGAGAAGTTAAGTGACATATTTTTTTAGATATTATTCTATGTAAGTAGTTTATAAGTGAAAATATTGTTGGAAATGAGGGTGTATTTATAGGTGAAATATAAGTGAGTTTTCGGTAAAATATTAAGTATTTTATTATTTTAGCTCAATACATTGAATAGTAAATATCCATGATACTATTAATAATTTTTTTATTTTAAAATTATTAATTAATTTCCATTTAAATAATTTTAAAACCAAATTTCATCATTAGAATATTTTATTTAATGTAAAGAATCAAGAATAGTATTTTATTAGAATAAAATATAATTTAGAATTTAGAAATTAAATTTAATGGTTTGGAAATTAATTTTATTAATTTTAAATTAATTATTTTACTAATTAAATCCAATTTAGGTTGTTTATAATGTTTTAGATATTATTGAGTCATTTTTAAATCACAAATATATAATAAAATATATGGTATACTCCAAAACCATATTTATAATATTCACCAAATATTATACTATTTTAAATAAATAAAAAAATAAAACAATTCTTATATTGATTTATTAATTTTAAAAATGTGGTTTATTTTATCCGAATTATTTTATATATTTTTTAATTAAAACATTTAAATGTTAACGTAAAAACATTTTTCTACTAAACATGTAAATAAATACTTCATTGAAAATTTATACATATTTAGAGATCTATGATTTTATAAATCATTACAAAATGTTATAATACTTAGGTTTAATCATTTTATTCATGTTAGATAATATTTAATAGACATTTTACTATTTCTAAGGATCAATAACAATTCCCAATGGTAAGTTAATATTCATAATGGTTAGTTACTATTCCCATCAGTCATATTGAGTTTATATTTCTTATAAATACCCCTTATATTTATCATTATAAATTAAAAAAATTATTCTTGAGGATTTATATTCTTCATTTTTTAAATTACTATAATAATTTTTTTCATTTTATAGTGTTGTTCATGGATGTGATGATTCAAGAAGAATGTGATATGTTAGGATATCCTCAATTGTATGAATAGTCCTTTCAAATTGAACACCTTTCTGATTGTGATATGTTATACCGAAGTTATACTCTATAGATATGGAATATTGAATACTCTTTAAAATTTTTTATGTAAACCTCTTGTCTCAATCATATACAATCCATAGTGGTGTTATATAAAAATTCAACACTTCTCTGATGAATATCTTGGAAAATTTATGGACTAAGAAGTATTCATTAATGATAAAAAAATTATAAATATTTTTAATATTGTCCACTATAGCCCATATTTTATTTTTTCCCTTTCTATAGAGAAATATATTAGGATATCCTCAATTGTATGAATGGTCCATTAAAATTGAACAACTTTCTGAGGGTGATATGTTATACTGAGGTTCAACTCTATAGATATGAATATTGAATACTCTTTAATAATTTTTATGAAAACATGTTCTCTCAATAGGATACAATCGATAGTGGTGTTATATAAAAGTTCACCACTTATCTGATGAATATCTTGGAAATTTTATGGACTACGATTTATCCATGAATGATGAAAAAATTATAAATATTTTTAAAATTGTCTACCATAGACCATATTTTATTTTCCCTTTTCGATAACATTAGAAAATCTATACAAAAATACCTAGTGATGTTATCTCATATCTATATTGGTATGAGTCATGGTTACATCATCCCATTGTATTTTCATTGTGTTACATTTACTTATTATCTTATTGATAACATTTATGTATATTCTACAATCAATTATTTTATATTTTTCCACTATAAATTGTCTCTAAGATCTATATATATCCTATTTCTTCCCTGGTGGATAGAGAATGTTTTTTGTTTTAATCTTATAATTGTTCTTTCTTTATCATTGGATTATATAGTACAGTAAATAATGACTAAATTCATACAACAGCATCCTTAACAATGTTGAACTCTTAGTATTTCCCATTTATTATTTCATCAACTATATTTTGTTTCACTACATCATCACTTTAATATTCCTTAAACTTCTCCAAGAAAGATTTTGGTAAAATAATTTGAGAAATATGGGATGTTATTTATCCTTTGCGACTCTCTCTATCATGGAAAATGTGGTAGGATATTTTCTACATAGAAAATTTTATACTACATTCACCTTTTCAGGATGTTAAGGGATTGAGAATTAATAGTTATTAGTGTTCTCTAACCATCATTGTTTTTTTTCAATGATATATTTCTATGTAAAAATACACTTAAATATTTTATGAACATTATATATCTCCCAATAATATATATTAATTTAATGTATAAAAATATTTAACATAAATATTACGATATCAAAATCCATATCATGTTTTGTATAATTTTTATCATGAACCATTAACTGTCTTGATTCATATATTATCTCCTTATTATTTTTTATGAGTACACAACCTAATCGATTTTTTAATAAATAATTTTTTCTAAAAAATCATTCCCCACATGAGATTTGTGTGAGTAAAGGTGCAGTAAATAGCCTCTTTTTTTCTCTTTAATGCTCCATTCACATTCTAGAATGTATATATACTTTTTATTCTTTATAGGTTATCATGTTTTGTGGGTTTGAAAATAATGAGAAGTCTCTCATTAACTATTAATAATTTCCAGATAATCCATAAAATATATTGATCTCTATTATCAAAGTTGGACTAGACCATTCCACTATTTCATTTTTCTTAAAATATCAATATATACCCATTTAAATGTGATAAAATAACATAATAATGTGACTTTATCTATCAAGAATTTAAATTTAATATACTTTTTGTAATGCTCTGATCCCAGTTACCCAGAATTGGTCCATTATCACATAACATTGGCATGATACAATGAATCATTTCCCAAAATCCCGATCAGTTTAGTAGCCTTGGAAGTATTAGATACATACATAATTTTTACATTAAAGCATGAAATAAAAAAAACATTGTGTCCCATTTGAACACTCTGATATCCCTTAGCCTATTTCTATAGTTTAATCATAATATACTTTTTTGCACCCTGGAAAAATAAAACATAAGAAAGGGGTGGGATCAGATGCTCAGTAAGGATAAAAAAATAGTGGAAACTTTCATAAATAATAACAAACATTAAAGGCAATGTATAAGATTAGAACAGAAGACTTTTAAACTTAAACTTGAGCATAATATGGAAAAGATAAATCCAATAATTCTCTTTACTTATTCACATGGATATTTTACTAGTCGAATAATCACATGTAATATCAATATCCAAATTCATAATGATGTAAAGCATAATTCCAGACTTCATAACCACATAGTCAAGGCCTTGTTCTAAGACTACAAATAAGATTTTGCCAAGGCCTTGTGCCAAGACACTAGTTTTTCTCATGAGACCTTCCGATGCATTGAGGAGTTATAACAGGATCCACCCGTCACTTACTAAGTCCAATTCTTTCCTCATATTAAAGAGTGAAACATAATCTAAACATTTGTATTAAAAAAATCATACATAATTTCAATATTTTAACCACAAACCATGAATGGCATAAAAATAGCACATCGACAGTCAAAGATAACTCATTCAATAAAATATGTATGATTTTATTATAACAAGTCAACCTCAATCAAGAATAAAATACACTAAAGGTTATTGACATGGATGAAAACATTCATTAAAACTATTTGAGATAAATATCCCCTTTTTCTTGAAAACATTTTAATGTTGCACAATTCATTAAAGAAGTCATTTAAAAGATATTTTGGAATCAAAGTGTCCCATACCAATTTGAAAATTTTAAAAGGAATTTTATTTTCAAAACACTTCTGTCCATATAAATAAATACTTAAATCCATTTTTAAAGCATGGACATTAACAAGAAATATTTAGAAGAATAAATATTTTGAACATTATAAACAATATTTTAGTTAAAGAGTTCCTAACCAAAAAAGAGACTCTTGAATTAAAGTAATTGAGGAATAACATTAATCAAACATTATAATATCATGATAATAAATGGATACATGATATAATATGTCAAAGGACATTATATACACCATATAAAAGTGAATTTGTGAATAACGACAAAGAGGTATCAAAGGAATGTAAATTGAGACAAAATACCTTATAAAGACTGTATCCTTAGATTAAGGATGAATCAGGGAAATAATTATGTTTAAAAAATATAAGTACACTCAATATAATTGGATATTCAGTGTAAATCAATCATATTACAAACACACATATTCTTGTAAAAACAAAACCAATGACTTGGATGTTTGACTCAATGAATGGAAATTGAGTTAAGATTTCCTTTAAAAAAGTTCATATCGATAGAATTTGAATTTATCAATGTAGTGATTATGTGTATCAAATTTATATCTACATAAATGGGAGTGTAAATTACTACATAAATAATAAATAGTGATTCCACACATAATCTTGGAGTAAAATAATCAACGAAGTATGCGTAAAGCCCAATGAGTGGAAATTGAAATTTGAAATTCCCTTACCGATTTGGTAACATACGAAACATACAATCCATGAAAGATGTATCATATAATGAATATGTAAATACCCATAAATTCAATAAAATTAAACAAATTATACAATCATGGTCAGTACATACACAACACAAAAGGAAATAGTGGAAATATAGCATGAAACTCCCAGGAAAAAGAAGTGAGATGAAAACCCCTTACAATGTTGTAATCAATCGAGTAGTATGACCAAAAGTTAATAACCACCTAATTATTCATATAATAACATGAATACAAAGAGAATCGTGATAATATATATCAAATTACAGTATACAATACACCACTAGCAATAAATTAGTGGTGAACAATGGAAGTCTCACGGAATTGAATGTGAGACAAGAAACCTCTTACCTTGTAATTTTCCTTAGTATAGGGTAGGTTAACCTCTTGTATAATGGTTAAATAACTGTTCTTAAATTATACAAGAACAAAATACATAAATATGATATCATATATGATCTTATAATATTTCTTTGTTAATGATATCTCAAAAGTATCTTTGTTTTGGTTGTTAACTGATTCGTTTTCCTTTATATGTTTTGTTACGTAAGTCATGTTTTTTATATATATTTTTTATTTGATTAATATCCAGAATGATATTATGTTCTTAGAAATTATTTTTAATAATAAAATGAAAATTATTCTTGAATGATTACAATGGAGAATGAATATCATCGCGTTCGTGGAGAGGGTAATCTGTACGTACGCACGAGTGACAATATCATTCTTTTGATATTAAAGTCATATGTAAATAGATATCATAGCCTATATAAAGAATTATTAACATGTTATATTTATTATTTATATCAAATATAAATCATTATTATACCCATTCAAAAAAATAATGTATTGAATAACAACTACACCACGATGTTGAGATGGTAAGCCGTACGAACGCACGTATGGTGACTTTTTCATTCATATGATGGATAGAATAATGAATATGGTTGTACCATTTTTATAATAACATCACAATATATAGAATATACTGGATTTTGTATTTTATAATGTAAATAACAAAGAAAGAAGAAGTGGAAGAAGAAAAATAATTGAAAGAGGTGATAAAATATTTACCTCTTCTTCGGGTTCTTCCTTTGGATTTGATCAAAATGGATCCTTAGGTTGGGCTTCTGACCAAAGTAAGGACTCTAGGATGATTTGAGGGAAGTTGGGAGCTTATTTGGGGAGGATTCGACCAATACAAATGGCATTGGAGGTGTGAAATGAAGATAAATGGTAGTACCGTTTTATAAGAGAGGTGATGGTCACTTTAAGAAAATCTTGAAATATTATTTTATAATAAAATCATTTTTGGTTTCTAATGGCTCAAAAATGATTTATTTAGAGGATAAGGTGGCGATGGGTCGAAAAAATCTCAAATAATAGGTTTTAGATAGTTTTAGGTCACCATATTAACCTTATATTTTAGATTTAACTCTTAGTTAAATAGTTTGACATTTACCATGTCTCTTTGTATTTTTATATTATATAGTTAATAAACATAATATAATAAGACAAGAGAACCCCAAGTGGTTAATTATTAATATATATAACCTTATCTAAGTCCTTTTGATGAACCTTAGATTTTTATAAATATTAAATCAGCTAATAATATAGTATTTGTTTTAAAAACTCAATTAGGTCAATTTTGACACTATTTATTATTATTTTTTAAAGACATAAAAAATTTATCAATTAGAATAAATTTTATTTAATCAGCCCTAAAATTTTATATTAACATATAAAATTAGTGTAATTCATCAAAAGTCTCAAATTAAATTTCTTTGGATATTTATTATATCAATTAGTTTAATCATTTATTAATAAGGTAATTACTGCACCATCATTGTGTCATAAATAAATTTAATTATTTAATGTCTAAAAATTATAAATAAAATACCATTATGTAGGAATTTTTTTATATTTATAATGAATATTTATTGTCAAATAGATAACTTAAATAATCCCTTGTAAAAATTGTTTTACTAAAAGATATATGTTTTTGTCATTTTTGACTTTACTTTAAATTAATTACTATAATGTGTCATTATCGCTCTCAAGTGGCTCCATGGGGTCACAAAATTGAACCAAGGATGCCCATGGTCGGAACCTATAAACCAATAGAAATAGGACACATTTTAGGGTAATTTAATGTTATTATAATATATTTTTTTACCCTTATTTACCGGATTTACCCATTTAACCACGGTAAATAAAATATTTACTGAAGTAAATATTCATAACGTCTAAAAATAAAAGTTACCTATTTATAGAATTTGGACCTCTTGATTCAAAATATGGAATCTATTTTTCTAAATTCAAAACACATAAGTGGCAGAAATTAATTTAAAATTAATTCCCATTGTCAAAACAAAAAGAATGTTTTTAAAAAAATAATAACTATCAAAAGATTGACACTTGTTTATATCTAGTTTAAATGTGAAATTACATATAATAACCTAAATTATATAAAATTATATAAATATAATCTAATGATACTTAAAACCCATTAAAATTTACAAGTTAACGATATAAATTATTTCGATTAAGAAAGATATTTTTAATTAAAATTTAGTATTTTTCACTATTCCTCAAAATATGAACGTTACCAGAAAAGTACAAAAAATTTATCCAAAATAATTTTTTACTCATGATTATAAAGATTAATTTAATTTCATTAAATTTAATATGTAAAAGAGTCAAACATTGGTTTTTTAAATGGTTTGCCATTAAAAAGCGGTAAAATTGCTTTTTTTATAATACTTCTTTTATCTAAAAAATGATTTTGTTCTTATATTATGTCTAATAAACACATAATATGGATTCTAAAATTATATGGAGTATATTAAATTCAAAATTCAATTAATACTATTCATAACCACTTTTCGAATGGCTAGTTTGGTAAGTCATGGTGCGCTCGAACTCGTTGTTGCATGTAACGCAAGTTATTGAATTACTTTGAAAAGATAATGTACAATGAAATCTTGGGGTGTTACATTTTCCCCCCTTTGAGAAATTGCATCCTTGACATTTTAAAATTTGGCTTGGGAACTTTATTGAAAGTCCCACATCAGAAAAATAGTCAATAAAACTATCACTTCAAAACAAAGAAGTAGAAGTATGAATGTCACCTGAGATAACCCATACTTGGATTCCATATAGGAAAATATGGATATGAAAGATAAACTAAGTGTTAAGTTCTAATGGAGAGTGATATAAAACATTATCATAAAAAATTTAACATCTCAAAAACCACAAACTTGTGATGGGATAAATGGTCATTAGTTTCCCAGTACGAAAAGTAAACAAACACCATTTTTTGTCCTATATTCCATTTCATAAAGTTGAGGAATTTATTTATGAGGTTGAATAAGAACAAAAAGAGATATACTTACTCTTTATGTAGATTTTAATAGTTTAATAAATTTATACCACTAACTCATCTTTTTATAAACGACGAGTATACAAGATGACTTCGTCACACCTGAAGTGCTAGAATCAACTTATAGAGAATCACATGATCCAAAAAGTTTAAACTATATATTTACCTTCTCTTTATAGATTAACCAAAAACAAAATGGTTTTTACAAGATCATATGATCCCCCAAAATGATAATCCTTTAGAGAAAGAAATATTAATCTTTATTTCTAAAAATTAACCAACAATACCCAAAGTTCAATAAATACCATTCAAAGTACAATTGGCCTTAAAATCGTTCAATATAATCCAAACTAATATTGAAACCCAAAACATAAAATAATTTAATTATGTAGTCTTATACGTTAAATTGTATCTCCAAATAACATCGGCTACTCTAATAGTAACATACTTAAAAGTAATTAACCTAATCACATATTCTCTATGATAGGTTAATCATATCTATAAATAACACAAATATCTAAAAATCCACAATAAAAACATAGATAAAAATCCACCATTACTCCACAAATGAAATCCCAAATTATTCTATTTTCCTTAAGCATATAGTGTTCCCAATAGAGCGAACGTCTTCCAAAATAACATTTATCACTTAATCCCAAAATCATTTTCCTATACTAAGGATATCCATTTGATAAGACATAAGATCCCAAATCAACTTATTGTTGATCAATAAACTCATTTAATGAAAAATAATTAGTCACACTAACTAGGGACTTCACGTAGTCCAGTAGTAGGCGATAAATCCCAATCGCACTCTGGTTGTGGGCTAGATTCCTACAGATTTTTCTGATGCGATGGGTTGTCAGGTAGTCTATGTGTTGGTCTTTTCCAAAAACTATATTTTATAAAATTCTCAAAATGAGATAAATTCCTCAAAATAACCATAACATAATTTCACGACAAATGTTATCACATACCACGCATTTTCATACCAAAATTTAATAACTTTTAATTACCAAAAATTCAAGGATCCTATAAACCCAAATGGTTATTTAGAACTATATCAACAATAGAAAAGATAATTCTTCCTAAAATAACATTTTTCACATAACAAACTAAAGGGTTACACATACAAGAGAACAACCATCCAATGTAATCACATCAACAAAGGGCACTAATAATTTTAAACATTTCTCCATCCATTTATTTCTAGACAGGTTCTTCCTTAACCAAGAGGTTATCCTATAGAATAGGGAATTCCCTCGGGTAATGCCCAGGTCCCCTACATTTACGGAAAATTACTGTAAATAGGTTCTTGGGATCACTTTTCTTTTCTTCCATAGTACTCTTCATTTTTCTTCGGCAATTATTTACTTTATGTACATATTTCCCACATATAAAGCATTTCTTTGTTCCATTGAGACACTTTCCTAGTTGTCTCCTTCCACATTTCCTATATAATGGAAATTGAGCTTTATTTTCTCCATGGTCTCCACTACTAGAGCTCTTATCATTCACCACCTTTCTATTCTTTTTTGAGTCCGGGAGTTGGTTAATATATATGTTGTTGATCATATTTTTGGAAAACCGATTTAGCATGAACACGATATATTTTACCCCTATCAAAATTCAATTTATTTTCTCATTTCCACCTTCGTTTCCACCTTGTACATCATGTTCAATGTTATTATGACTTCCTTGGAATCCATCCATTTATTAACTCAAGAAAGCATGGTGTGAGTCATAAAATCATTTAGATAATATAATAACACTTTATTTTCAATCTAAAACAAATTAGGATTAACCAAGGTTATTTATTCTCATATTATATTAAAATACTTCAAATCGGGTTGTAAAGAAAACGTGAATTATCCTAAGCATATCCCATGAGAGTGTCGTAACCAAGAGTTCAAAAAGGACCGTTTTCGTGTACCAAGATACACCGGTTTAAGCCCGAATCTCCTTGTAAGAGTTTTAACTCCTATGTACATTTGTGTCAGATCCACCTCTACCTGCTCGTATCCATACAAGGATGTATTTCTTGGAAAACCCACATAATATTTACATTACCAAATTTTTTGGATGTTCTTCTATACTGATCCTCAATGTCTATCTTAGGGTAGTGTTTCCTAATTAGAGTTTTTTTTTCTAAATCTATCTTTCAAGGTTATTGATAAACTTCTTCTGATACCAACTGTAATGCCCTGACCCTAGTTACCGAGAATCGGTGCATTATTACATAATATTGGAATGATATAAGGAATCATGTCCTGAAAGACTGATCAGTTTATTAGCCTTGAATGTACTAGATACATACATAATTTTTACATTACATCATGAAATAAAAAAACAACATTTTGTCCCCTTTGAACACTTTTATATACCATAGCCTATTCTTATAGGTTAATCATAATATAATTATTTGCATCCTGGAAAAATAAAACATAAGAAAGGGGTGAGATCAGATTCTCAGTATGGATAACAATATAGTAGAAACTATCACAAATAATAACAAACATTTAATTCAATGTATAAGTCTAAAACACAAGCCTTTTGAACTTAAACATCAGCATATTATGGCAAAGATAATCAAAAAATTCCATTTACTTATTCACATGGATAATATATTAGTCTAATAATCCCATGTAATATTAATATCCAATTTCATAATGATGGAATGCATAATGCCAGACCTCATAACCACATAGTCAAGGACTTGTGCCAAGACTACAATTAAGATTTTGTCAAGACCTTGTGCCAAGAAACTAGTTTTTGTCATGAGACCTACCAATGCATCAAAGAACTAGAGCGGTGTCCACCCATCACTTAATAATTCCAATGTATTCTTCATATGAAAGGGTGAAACATAATCTAAACATTCGTATTAAAACTAGCATACAAAATGTCAATATTTTAACCACAAACCCTAAGTGGCCTAAAAATATCACATCCACAGTCAAACATAACTCATTTAATATAATATTAATGATTGTATTATGATAAATCAACCTCAATCAAGAATAAAATACACTGAAATATATTGACATAGATGAAAATAGTCATTAAAACTATTTGAGATAAATATCTTTTTTTTCATGAAAACATTTAAATGTCGCACTATTCATCGAAGGAGTCATTTAAAAGAGATTTTTGAATCAAAGTGTACCATAAAAATTTGAAACATTTAACAGGAATTTAAATTTCAAAAAATTTATGTCCATATAAATAAATACTTACAACCATTTTTAAAACATGGACATTAATGAGATAGATTTAGAAGAATAAATATGTAAAACATTTAAAAAATATTTTAGTTAAAGAGTTCTTAACCAAATAAGAGACTCTTGAATACAAGTAATTGAGGAATAAAGTTAATCAAAAAAATAAAATATCATCATAATAAATGGATTCATGATATAATATGTCAAAGGATAGTATATACACCATATAAATGTGAATTGGTGCATAACGACAAAGATGTCTCAAAGGAATGTAAATTGAGACGACATTACATATAAAGACTGTATCCTTATATTAAGGATGAATCAATGTAATAATTATGTGTGGAGAATATAAATACAGTCAATATAATCAGATATTTAGTGAAAATCAATCATATTAAATTCACACATATTCTTGAAAAAACAAAACCAATGACTTGGATGTTTAACTCAATGAATGGAAATCGAGTTAAGATTTCCCTTAAAAAAGTTCATATCAATAGAATGTGAATTTATCAATGGATAGATTATGTGTATCAAAGGTATATTCAAATAAAGGGGAGTTAAAATTACTATATAAATAATAAATAGTGATTCCACACATAATATTGGATTAAAATAACCAACGGAGTATGCATAAAGCCCAATGATTTGAAATTGAAATTTGAAATTCCATTACCGATTTGGTAACTTACGAAACATGCACCCCATGAAAGAAGTATCATAAAATTAATATGTAAATACCCATAAATTAAATAATATTACACAAATAATACAATCATGGGCAGTACATACACCACACCAAAGGAAAAAGTGGCAATATAGCATGAATCTCACAGGAATAAGAATTGAGATGAAAACACCTTTCCACGTTGTAATAAATCGAGTCGTATGACCAAAAGTTAATAACCACCAAATTATTCATATAATAATATGAATATAAAAGGAATCATGATAACATATATCAAATGACAGCACAAAATACACCACATGCAATAAATTAGTGGTGAACAATGGAAATCTCACGGAATTAAAAGTGAGATAAGAAACCCCTTACCTGGTACATTTCCTTAGTATAGGGTAGGTTAACCTCCTATTTAATGGTGAAATCATTTTTATTAAATTATAAAATAACCAAATACATAAATATGATATCATATATGATCTTCAAATATTTCTTTATTAATGATATTTCAGTAGTATCATTGTTTCGGTTGTTAACTGATTCGTTTTCCTTTATAAGTTTTGTTACATAAGTCATGTTTGTTACGTATATGATGTATTTTATTTTATATATAGAATTATATTAAGTGCTTAAACATTATTTTAAATCATAAAATTAAAATTATTCTTGAATGATTATGATGGGGAATGAATCTCATCGTGTTTGTGGAGACGGTAATCTGTACGTACGCATGAGCGACAATATCATTCCTTTGATATTAAAATAGAATGTAAATAAATTTTATATCATATATACATAATAATTAAAATGTTATATTTATTATTTACCACTTCTTTGGGTTCTTCCTTTTAATTTGATCAAAAGGGATCCTTAGGTTGGATTTATGACCAAATTAAAGACTCTAGACTGATTTTAGGGAAGTTTTTAGGATATTTGGGCAGGTTTTGGCCAAGAAAAATGGCTTTGGTGGTGTGAAATTAATAGAAGGGGAAGTACCCTTTTATAAGAGAGGTGAGAGTCACTTTAGTAAAAGATTGAAATATTATTTTATAATAAAATAATTTTCGGTTTATAGTGGCTGAATAATGATTTATATCGAGGATATGGTGGTTATGAGACGAAAACTTCTCAACAAATAGGTTTTAGCCAGGTTTAGGTCACCATATTAATCTTATATTTTAGATTTAACTCTTAGTTAAATAGTTTGACATTTACCATGTCTCTTTTTATTTTTATATTATATGGTTAATAAAATTACTATAACAAGACAAGAGAACCCCAAGTGGTTTATTATTAATATATATAATCTTATCTAAGTATTTTGGAAAAACCAGAGATCATTATGAATATTATATCAACTAATAATATAGTATTTGTTTTAAAAACTCAATTATGTCAATTTTGACACTATTTAGTATTTTATTTTTCTTAAAGCCATAAAGACTTTATCACTTAGAATAAAAATAATTTAATCAACCTTAACATGTCATATTAACCTATCAAATTAGTTTAATTCATCAAAAGCCTCAAATTACATTTATTTTCATATTTATAATATATATTATTTCAATCTTTCATTAATAATTTAATTACTGCATCAACATCGTGTCATAAATAAATTTAATTATTTAACTTTCAAAAAATTATAAATAAAATAAAATTATGTACGAAATAGTTTTATCTTTCTAATGAATATTTATAGTTAAAAAGATAACTTATATAACCCCTTGTAAAAATTGTTTTCCTAAAAGATATAGGTTTTTGTCATTTTTGTCTTTACATTAAATTAATTAATATAAAGTATCATTATCACTCTCAAGTAGCTCCATGGGGTCCCAAAATTGACCCAAGGATGACCATGGTCGGAAATGTATCTACCAATAGAAATAAGACACCTTTTAGGGTAATTTAATATTATTACCTTATATTTTATTACCCTTATTTTCTGGATTTAACCCTTTAACCATGGTAAATAAAATATTTACTTAAGTAAATATTCATAATGTCTAAAACTAAAAGTTAAATATTTACATAATTTGGACCTTATGATTCCAAATATGGAATCTATTTTTCCAAATTCAAAATAGAAAATCGGACTAATTAATTTAAAATTAATTCTCATTGTCAAAACAAAAAAGCGTGTTTTTTAAAAATAATAACTATCAAAGGATTGACACTTGTTTATGTCTAGTTTAAACGTGAAATTACATATAATGACTTAAATTATATTAAATAATAAAAATATAATCTAATTATACTTAAAACCCATTCAAATTTATAATTTAACACAACAAATTATTTCGATTAAAAGGGTTATTTTTAATTAAACTTTATTATTTTCACTATTAATAAAAATATGAAAGTTATCAGAAAAGTACCAAATATTTATCGAACATAAATTTTCATGTCCCTATTCTAAATAAGAAGTTAATTTCATTAAATTTTATATATAAAAGTGTCAAATATTGGTTTTTAAAAGGGTTTTCCATTAAAAAGCGGTAAAATTGCATTTTTTTGAAACATACTTCTTTTATACAAAATAAATGAATTTGTTATTATATTATGTATAATAAACACATAATATGTATTCTAAAATTAAATGGAGTATATTAAAATCAATGTTCATTTAATACTATTCATAACTGCTTTTTGAACGGCTAGTTTGGTTAGTCGTGCTGCTCTCGAACTCGGTGTTGCTTGTAACGCAAGTTATTGAATTACAATGAAAAGATAACGTACTATGAAATCTTGGTGTGTTACAATTTTCATACAAATTATCCTTTATCAAACTTTTTATCATGGTACTCATGTAGTCCCCATGTTCTTCTCCACTCTTAGATAATATGATGATATCATTTATTAAGATCATAACTACTTTATCTTGATAATGTCTAGAGACTCTATTCATCAAGAATGTGGATATTGTTTAAGAATTTGTGAGTCTCAATGGAATAATTAAGAACTTACTCTCCATATATTATGTGAAATTCATTCTTTAGTATTTTTTCTTTTTTAAATTTAATTGACTGTATCCCGATTGAAGGTTAATTTTTGAGAAGTACTATGACCAATATATTTGGTTGAATTTTTTTTCAATAAATAGTTATGTATAATTTATATTTATTGGGGTCTTCTTAATCTCATGATAATCAGTTTAGAGAGGCATTGAACCATTCTTCTTCTTGAAAAAGAGATCTAGATAACCCCCACAGAGAATAACTATGGAATAAAAAATCCCTGTCCAAGTTACCATTTGGTTTCTTCGTCAAAAATTATAGTCAAATAGGGTATATTCTATAAGAAATATTTGATATGGGAATATCATTGGTTATATGACTTATTAATACATTCACCTCTCAATCGAGAGAGATAACATGAAACTCATCAAGGAATATATCAACATATTCCCTCATAATGTGAATTATCTCAAGGGTGACTCATTCCATTATCATATTTATTTTTGAAAGATATTCAGTATCATTATTAATATATATCCATTTATGATAATGAGTTACTTATGGAGATTCATCATTCAACTTACAGTTTTTTAATATCAGAATGTGGTTTTGGATATGGAAACTTATTTTCCTCCCCTATAAATTGATATTGAATCTATATAAAGATAAATAATCCATACATAGAATAGTATTTAATTTCTAAAAAGTGATTATAACAAGGATAAAAAGGATATTCTTCCTAAAAATGATAAATTTTTAAGAGTTACATAGTTGAGATGTAATGATTTCACTACCTAATGATTTGATCAATAAATCTACCTATTTTATTGGTGGTGGTGTTTGAATATTAATACTAAACATTCAAAATATAAATGATGGTATATAATTAGAATAAAATAATGAATTATTTATTAATATATTAAAAGTGTATATTTTATCACTTGATTTTCATAATCCACCTTAGTAATAGTGATAGCAGGCACTCATCCTTTCTCCCTTTGATTTGGACATTTTTTCCAATGGTTATATTTAGAAACTCGTGCATTCTTGAATTGATTTGTGTAATTTCTATGTTCCATTAATTTTAAACATTAGACCATAGGTATAGGACAGATCAAAAAATTTACATCTTCTATCATACTAACTAGCTTCTTTATTTCCCTTCGACATTCATTAGTTATATTCCATTCTTTTATACACATGAATCATTTCCTCATTCTTTTGAGGTAGTTCCTCAAATGATTCTCCCCACACATATGAATTGTGAAAAATTAAATATTATTACCTCTATAAAGTTTATCAGTTGAAACCATAAAATTAAACATCAATTTTCACTTCTTATCCCCCACCACATAATACCTTTTATATCTACCAACTTTCACCTAAAGTTAAGGTCACATTTGAAGAGCCCACTGTGTGTGTGAGTTTTATTTATTTTCAATGCATGTAAATGGTATATAAAAAAATATATATTTCATTGAATTCAATAAGTGAAGATGTTATAACTAAGAATATACTAGAATGTTCGGTTGAAGTATCCAATGTATCTATGATTGGTAACGAAGTTGATGTAGCATGGATGAATAGATGAATAAGAAAGGAAGTAATCATGTATTATTATCTTAAAAATTTATGTGAATCCATTTATTTTATTTTTGATTATTTAAGAGAAAGTATTAATTTCTCAAACATATGTTTAATGCTTGTAAGAGACTGTCGGTTATCAACATTATGATGTTTCCTTATATACTTATGGTGATTCTTTGATAATTTAAAAAATATTAAAGGATATAAAGAGACACCTTTAGATGTTTTTAATGATTAATGGATAGAGATTATTGAAAAGAATATAAAAATGTTTTTATTGTATCAATCTATTCAGATGGAGTATCCATCATAAATTCTTTTAAAATTCATTAAAACAGAGTCCAATGGATGAATTTTCCCAAATACATCTAAAATTTTCTATCAGAAAAACCAAACATGTAATGTATAATTAGAGAGTATAAATATTGGGGAATCACTAAAGTAATGATTACAATTAAATAAAACAAATGTGAATGGACTGAATAGATCATATGAGAAAAGGAACAATGTGTTTGACTGATTATATTCCCAAGTTACACCGAAAATAGAATGATTTGATAAGAAAAATATCTGATGTCTCTAAGTGTTGTGTTATTCATTTATGAAACATAAAAATTCATTGAATCTCTAATTCAAGTTAATTTTTGGGAGAAGAGAAAATCCTTTATGTCACTATGAATTGTTATCAAACAGAAATGTATGAAGTCAATCGAATCATATGACACTAAGATAAGTTACATGAACTTGATGGTTCATGATCAAAGAGTTTTATGAAGTCCATAGAATAAACATGTACAAAGATCAAGATTAGAAGTGAAGAAATTGAAATTAATGAATGAATAAATTTTTTAAAAGTATGTAGTGGGTGAAAGTAAGTGTGAATTTTGGTGAATGAGATTTTTGAGTCATCAGATAGACTTTAACAGTGATAATTTTTATAAATGATTAAGAAAATGGTTATAATATTAGTCATTATATATAAATAAATATTTTATAATCATCAAATAAATAGATTTTAATATTTTCTAAGAATAGTTTCCAAACAATTAGCTAGAGGGGTATCAGGCTTCTGTTCAGTTAGATCAGAAAATATATTTTGTACAATGTTATTATAATTAGAATGTCAAAGAATCAGGCAGGCCCACTCCAAAATATTATTAGAAAATTAATGATGATAAAGAGTCATTATAAAGTGGCTTTACAAATTCATGTATGAAAATCACCATGTTCATCTTCTTCAACCAAGGATGAATAGAAATATGGCATCAAAAAAGACCACCTAAAAATATCTTCAATGAAATATCTATTGGAGAGAGCATTAGAAACCTGATTTTCTTCCCTATATGCTTGTGTGCCATAAACATAAATACACACCAAAAGGAAAAGTAAATAAGTCTATTACGGAAACATTATCCATGGGACATTCCTCGAGAGTGTTTTATGAATATCCACAGCTAAGGTAGAGTTACATTTAACCCATAAAGACTACCTCCCAAATTAGAAATCATACCTGAACACATTGATAATAGACCAGAGTTTAGTTTTAATACTATAAATGATTCCAATGAAGTGGTATAAGTAGGCTTTAATGAAACCCTGATGAGTATGGAAGATACCACCACAACACGATATATCGGTGCACCTGAAGTCACTCCATCAACATTGATCTTTAGCCATCATGAAATAGGAGGAATCTGCCGAATTGATTTATTCATCAATGGTTTTTCATCCTGTAATTAAAACCAATTGATCTTAGAATTGATAATTCAATGAAGTCGTTCTTCATGTATCTAATTTTAATCTTTGAGGTGGTAAAAACATCTTTGTGAATTTCAAAAACACCATATTGGAAAGATAAGATATTTTCCCCAAAAGAAATCACATTCCTAGCCTTAAATATATAGCATATAATAGAAGAATATGCTAATACTAGGTACGACTAGATTTGTTCACAACAACCTGCATGATGGATGGATTTCATTAGCCTTTCAAAACCCCCACAACCAATCTGGCATCCAAAAATTCTCTACATTTATATCCACATCCTATTAGTGAATCTATAGTATAAAAAATATATTTTCTATAGTTTCATCATCATACAAAAAAAGATAATAGGAAAAATTATGTGAGATCTTGGTCATTTTTTAAAATCCCAAGCAGTTGAAGACTATGATTCTAGAATCTCAAAATTAGGAGAAATCTATCTGGTGGGATGAAAGGTTTCTTGAAACCCATCATCCATGAAGGTGTTCTAGAATAACCATTACAATTGTACCTGTAAAATTTTCTTATAGCGAAAATGCTATCCAGATTTGGTTTCCAAACAAAAGTGTCATTATCAATGTAGTCATATCAAAATAATTTAACATTGAATTTGGGAGGCAACATGTATTGGGCACTAATATGACTTAGAAATTTGGAAATAGTGACATGCTTCATCAGGGGAAGAATTTCAATTACCTCATTATGTTACTTCGAGTCCCATGGGGTGGTCCAATAGTTTATAGAAGAATTTCCAGAATCCATCCACTTTGAATGTATCATAATGTCCCTATATGATTTATTTATGCCTATCCATACATATGAATAAACATAAAGAGAGAGAAAATTTATAAATTGAGTAGTGAATCTGATGGAAAGAAACTGAAGAGAGGAATTATTAAAAGAAATGAGGATCCAGGTAAAAATTTTCATTAATTACTCATTGAAGAGCCTAATGACCTTGATTTCCGATTCCTCCCATATGAACAATCTTAAAACACTCCTTCCATATAACTTTTATCATCTTTCATTCATGAATAGCTCTGGTCTAAATGAAATTAAGAATCATGATTTGTAGTTCCTTAATGAGGGTTTAAGGCCATCTATACAAAGATAAATCATAGACAAACATAGATGATATCACTGAATTGACGAAAAAAAATCTACCTTCCCATGACATAGTCTTCCCTTTCCATATTTCTATATGATAGATGATTTTAAAGTATATCCCTTCCATAAAAAATCTTTTCACCTTAACCCAAAATAGTGGTAACCTATGATAGGTGAAAGGGAGGGATCCTCTCCTAACATTAAACTCCATTGATAACTTTTTTTGTGTAGAAATAGATACTCTTTATCCAAAAACCACAAAATATTTATCCCAACTGATAACTTGTCCATAAGCATCCTTATAATTCTCAAATGTATCCTTATTGGAAGAAATTGTGACTTTTTCAACTTCCACAAAAAGCATAATATTATCATCATAGAAGACATGTGAGGTCGAAAAAAAATTTCTACCAACCTATATCCTCTTGTATAAACTATTTATAACAATATCATTTAGAAAAACGTATATGTAGTCCTCAACAATATCAAAGAGGAACCTAGAATAAGGACCTTCTTTTCTGACCCCCTATAACACTAGAAAAAGCCCCTTCGAAACAGATTTACAATAATTGATAGCTTGTCACTCTTGAGGATAAAGCTAATCAAGTTAAAAATTCTATATGATAACCCATTCATTCATAGAATCGTATAAATAAAACATTACTTGATAACTATCAAAACCCTTGGAGATATCAATCACTAGGGCCATATTCTCATCATTTACCATTTTCTTCATGATGTTAACACATTTGGATATAGCATAATGAAAATTCTTTGTGTTCCACCCTGTGAAAAACCAAACTGATTTATAGTGATAAATTCCTTATCAATTTCACCCACTCGTGATATAAAAATCATTCTCATAATCATGGGAATTGAATTTCCAATCACAATCGGTCGAATGTATTTGATGTCAATAGAATTTTATTTTTTGGGAAGCAGGGAAATAAAATTTGAGTTCACTTCATAATGAATTTAAATACTATTGAATAATTCTCTCACACCATTAATCACATCAATATGTATAATTTCCCAATAAAACATGAGAAATTTATTGGTGAATTTATCCGGTTCAGAAACACTCTCAATGCTTAGGGAAAAGTGGGATAAATTAATTTCATTTTCCTTAGGATCATGAACAACAATACAACTATGTTTCTCACTAAGGATAAGATATATTTTTTTTATCATCATGTGAGTATTATCCCCTCATTTTTTCTTCATACAAGTCCAAAAAATTGAAAATACCATATTTTAAATTTCATTTTTAGAATAGTTCAATGTATCATTGATAGAAGTTTATGAGTGATGTAATCAATCACAAACTGTTAAAAATAAATTAGAATGAGTATCACAAAGGCATATAGACAAGTTCTATGATGTCATTGGATAAATCCCATGTATAATAACTCCAAGTGTTTATTGGATGGAGAAAAGAAATGAACATAAGAAAACCCAACGATTGGAGTAAGTTCCCTATGAAAGTATATTGAATATATTTTTGAATGGAATATAAAACAGTGTCATTAAAAAAAATAATTTATTTGTTAAAAAGTTGTAAAAGAACATCATAGGTGATAGGAAGATACTAGTAATGGATTTATATAATGTCTCTATGATTTTTCAAAGGAACACCATATGAAGTTTTACCAAATGGATAAGTGATATGAAATTGTATAGGATGGAATATTCCAATTACATTATAGAGTTTCTGAAAATAAAATTAATTGTGGTGATATTGATATGGATGGTCATTATATAAATAATAATTATGGTAGGATTTTGATTCTACCCAATATTTTAGGAATATTGTAGAAGAACATTGACACTAATATGTAAGGAAGTTTCAATAAAAAACTTTAACACCCATTTTTAGGATATTTAAATATGGTCACCATGATGATGTTTTTGAGTTTTTCACTAGAAAATTTGAGTGGGATGTTTTAATTTTAAGTACAAACTCTCCCTAAGATAGTGAATAACCACAAAATATATAAAGGGGTACTGATACATCATTATAAAAATGATGTTAAGATAGTGTAACAACTAGGAATTATACTGAATAATTTATGATTTTTATGAAATTTCTAGCCATGAATCATGATATTATTTCGCATTTGGGTTGAAGTTTCAAAATATGTGGTCCTAAATGAAGTAAAGGTACTTCATGGAGTAGAAGCACTATATAGAGAAATATTCCATTAGCTAAAGGAAATAAGTAAGGATTAGATGTATAGGTACTAAAAAAAATAGAAGGTATCTGATGAATAATAAAGAACCCAAGGAATAATTTTCGGATGATCAAGAAGAAGGTATTGTGATCGAAAATATACCAAATGAATATTCTTTATAAATTATAAATTAGAAAAACAAGGAGGAGAATGTAATAAAAGAACTATTACCAGGTGTAACATATCATAATAAAAATTATAAAATGGAAATATCAAATAAATAGATCAATTGAATATTTCAAATGTAAAATATATGGATGAAGGAAGAATGAATGTTTCTTATTCATTTTTTTCAAGAAACTAGTGAATAAGAAGAATGAGAAGACCAAATAATCACTATAAAATGAAAATATCATCTGGTGGGTGGATTTACTGGTGTTTCAATGTACCTTAATAATTAAATGAATACACACATCATTGGATGTAAAATTGACTAGTGAGGAGCTACAATTTAGGCAATGTCATTGCTAATCTGAGGATTTGGGATTATTTCTATTCACCCTAAAAAAGTGTAGGGGGTAACACTTGGGATAAGATTTATTTTATATCTTACCCAATTAACTTTTTATCACTTTATAATAGATATTAAATGTACTATTCATTATCATATGTGGAAAAGAATATCTACTCTAAATGGGTGGTGAAACTTGTAAAAATATTATGTTTTATCTTTCACTTATTTTTATATACCTGCATGTGATATGGAAAATATAATAAAAGAATCAATTTATTAAATGGTCTAAGAGGGAAATGTATAGAATTTATAATTACTTAAAAGTTACCAACCATTATTCACCATAGTAGTGTTGAGTATATCCCATATTGGTCTTTTTAATTGGTACTGGATCTTGGGTTCACTTATATTGGATTCTATACATGGTAGTTAATATATTTTGATGATTTGAGTTTCTTTTATTTATTAACAATTAAGTGAAGTTTTGGTGAAGATTCAATTATCAATTATCATAATTATTTTTATACCAAGACCATTAATAATATGATAATGAAATGTAAAAGAAATATTAAGAAGATATCTCTTATTTCTAAAAAAGATGAAGTATCAGTATCTCTATTTCATGATAATAAAGAAGATAAATATATCTTGGAAAGAGTATATAATGTGTTTAAATTATCCACTAATGAGAAGGAAAAATTAATTCCCCATGTGAATCATGAATGTTAATTGATAACTAATAATGTTTAAATTATTTTAAAAACTATCCCCAAAAATAATATCTTAGTATTAGTGGTGATGATGATGAATCTACAACTTATAAATATTTATCAGTGTAAATACTAAGATATATTCTATATTAAATTTCAAATTAAATATTCTCCCTTATATTTATAATGTTTCTAAGTGTGTAAGAAAAGATATCCTAGATGCAAGAAGAAGTATAGCATGTGGAGAGTTATTTTGAAGGAATTTTTTTGATTATATAAAGTTATCCAAATAAGTTGGAGTCATTGGATTAATAAAGGTGGATATTTAAATAATCTTCTCAAACTTAGAATAAAAATAACTCTGATAATTTGAAGATAAATATAGAGTCAAGAATGTTGTAGAAGATATAATCTATGATCATGAATAATAGATAAAAATATCATAGATTTAAAATTATTTAAATGGGAATTAAAATCCATGTAGATCAAAGAACATGAGAATTTTTTATCAAAAAAAGTTATGATGTATGAAGAAGAAGATGAAAGAATGAAAAACGATTATGAATATATGGTTATTATGTTTTTAGATTAAATAGAAAACCCTTTAATATGACATGTTTAGAATTGTACGTTAAATTGGGAAATCTTGAGAGGATACATATTAACACATCACAAAATAAGGGGAATGTATATTGTTTTAATAAATTCTAATTAGAGGATTATATGTTTAAAATACCTCCAACATGGGATAATAATATCAGGAAATCATTCAATGTTTTATGTCAACAAGTTGTGAAGAAATAGGTATAATTTATACCATCTTCTAATAATTATTATATATCTGTTTTTTTGAATATTTCATGTTGGGAAACAATATATATAACTATAGATGAAGAAAAGAGATAAGAATTATACCATTATTATGATGGTGGATAGGAAAAATATTGAATAATTTGGCTCCCCATAAAGAGCCCAACATGTTATAAAAAATACAGAAAATAATCATACGGAAGAGATAAGTATATCAAGGTTTGTGGCCCAATGTTGGTGATGCAATAGATTCCGTGATTGTGCATTGGATTTTTAGTTCAATCCTATAAATGAAAAATAACAAATAAATCCCAATTAATTGTGGAGTATTATTGAAATGAAAAACATACATCTATAGTGTAAGAAAAATCTAAAAATATCTAGCATACATGGATTGTTTTAAAATACCTTTGATGTTGAAAAAAATGGTGGTCACATTGTTTGTACATGCTTATCTCAACATGTATCAAAATTTCATTATAAAATAATATAATATAAGTTTTTTACGAAAGAATAAGCATCTGTGATAGTTAAAAAGATGCATGTTATAGAAACAAATTCCTAATAACATATCAATGAACAATAGTGAGAAGTGCTTGGATTCCAAATCCAATAAGTCGACGAAAAGTGATGAATCCAAGATAATTAATATGAAATATGGAACATAGAATAATACATGTATAAATACAATCCTATAACCAATATAACTAATGATATGTTTGTAATTGAGCTAAAATATTTGGATAAGATAAGGAAAATTGAAGAAGTATAAGAAAAGATTATTGAAAAAATAAAATAAATATTCCATGTAATGATAATTAAGTTTTATATGTGAGGTAAAACATGGAAGGATACACTTTTAAATATAATTATATAATAATTACAACGTGGGAAGAGATATTAAATAAGATAAAAGTTTCACTAGGTCACATATGTGTTTTAAAATCTTCTATATAAATAATGTTTACACAAAAAGTAATTGAATAAATGATAAGATCTAAAAATCCCAAATTATAATTTAATTTTAGTTGTGAAATCTTTAATAATGGATAAAAAATGATTAACTTGGTTGAGAAAAGCATCGTAATTTTTTTATTCACATTATGAATAATTAAGGATCCACCTCATCCTATTAAAATGTATGGTTTTTAATTTCTGTTTAAAAATAATGAATTTATGGTGAGGTATATACTCATAGAAAGAACCTAAGTGTGATTAATGGATGACCACTTTGGTTATCCAATCTAACAAATATTCCTTTCTGCAATTTTTCTTATGTTTTTTAACTAAAAAATTATATAAATTGAATTTCCTTGGTGAATATGTGGAAGCTATAAAGTCTTTACATCCACAAAAGATGAGATCCATTTTTTATACTTTCAAAATTATAATCCTAAAGAATATCTATTGAATAGATTCATCTTTATTAATTTCATATGTAAATACATTGAAAAGGTGAATGATTCCTTAATATCTCATCCTTTGTTATATAAAATAAATATCCCATGAAAAAGAAAGTGAAATAAAATCTATCAGTGACTTAAGAAAAATGTGGGTATGAGAGTTTTCTAAGGATTCCCATCCTAATTGTTTCACAAGAATGTTTTTAACACTTTTTATAAAGTGATTGAAAGAGTTTTAGGTTGATCAATCATATAAATGTTTCATGTATACATTAGTGTCTTCAATAAATAATTAAAGTGTAAATCCTTACATAATTTTTTTGAGTTATCATTTCACGAGGTATCAAAATTAGTTGGAAGGGGACAACTTTTTTTCATGAATCAAAACATATATTTTTTATACACTGAGCAGAGATGACTACAATGTAAGGTGAAAAGATAAATGAAACATTTAATTAGTATGGAATGATACACTTTTTCCATGAAAATTCTACTTATTGTCATGAATGGGGAGAGAAATTGAAATTGAAATTTTGAAAAGATAAAGGGGGAGGAATAAGGGAATGATTCAAATATTGACCTACTCAATTGGAATATACTTTGAAGGTATCACCAAAAAATAAAAAAGTTGTTATTGAAGCACTCACTCTATATTTGTTTTTTATTTTTTTCAAATTATGTTAATGATCCATGAAATAAAAATCATTATGTGATGTTAGTATGTTAAAGGATTTATAAAGAAGAAGATGTTGGAAAGTTTGGTTGTAGTATCCAAGTTATCCAAGCTCTGTACCAAAGTTAATGTAGCTTAGATGAATGGATGAAGAAGAACATAAGTACTTAGGTATTGCTATCTTAAAAAACTATTTTAGGTATTTCAGTTTAATTATAATATTTAATGATATATTGTTAATACCTCATGTAACACCCAAACCATAGAATCCCAGAGTTGGTTTATTATTTTAATACATTGGCATGATTACAATGAATCAAATATCAAAGGACCAATCATTTTAGAAGTCCTGAAAAATATATTACATACATGAATTTTATATTACATATTGAAATGAAAAAAAATATTATCCTCTTTGAAAACTCTCATATCCCTTAGACTATCCCTACATGTTAATCAAAATATAATTCTTCACTTCCTGGGAAAAAATTAAACATAAGAAAGGGGTGATCTAAGATTCTCTGTAAGGATAAACAATATAGAGTAAACTATCGCAAATAAGTATAAAATATTAAGTCAAGGTATAAAAGAGAAACACAAGATTTTTTTTACATAATAATCATTATATTATACAAATAAATAAACAAATAATTTCATTTTAACAATCACATGGATATTCTACTTGTCGAATAATCACATGTAATATTTACAAGAAAATGAGGAAATGCATAATAATGGACAACATATCCATACATCAAGGCCTCATTCTAATACAATAAATAACCATATTGTTAAGGCATCATTCCAAGACACTATTTTGTCTCATGAGACCTACCGATGCATAGAGGGGTTATAGAAGAGCCCGCCCATCACTTACTAAATCCAATGCATTCTTCATACGAAAAGGGTGAAACATAACATAAACATTCTCATTAAAACTAGAATACAAAATGTTAATACTTTAACTATAAACTAAAAATGGTATAAAAATTGAAAACACATTTTCAACCACATAATAAAACCATCAATAAAAATTGGAATGTTTTATAATAATAAATCTACCTCAATCTAGCATAAAATCCGACAAAGATTATTGTTATAGATGAAAATAATATAATAAATATATTACACCTATTTAAGATAAATATCCCTTTTTTACTTGGATATTATTTAAAAGATGGAAAGTTTTAAAAGATAACATTTATTATAAAAATAATATTTTAATCTTGTAAGGAAATATTCAAAATGTTAAGGCATTATAATGTTGAAAAAATATCCACTCGCACCATATAAGTTAAGAAAAAAAATATTTCCATAATTTGTCGAAAAGGTCATAAAGTACCTCATCTAGAAAATCATAGAAAGATTCACTAAAAAAATAAAAAATTAAAACATGGGGAAAATGACTTTAAACAATTTTTGATAATATTTAGAAATACATTATAAGAAACATATATATGGATGATAATGATGTCCTGATAGATACTTATGTATAAGAAATCTCGGATAATAATGAGATTGTGACATCAACCCTTACTAGTAATTTATATTATTTTAGGGTGTGTTAACCTCACATATAGTTGTTAAAGAATGTTATTGTTTTATAACAGAACCATATCCATATTTATGATATCATATATGATCCTTTTATAGCCTTTTGGTAATAATTTTTCAGTATTGCTAATGTTCTGGGAGTTAACTACTTCATTTTCCCATTATTATATTATCATGACAGTAATATTTTTCATGAATAAGATGTATTTTATTCATATAAAGAAGAAAATTAAGTTCATAATTTTTATTTTTACTCATAATATAAATTTTATAATCATTAATTAATGGTAACATGGAGAATGAATCTCATCGCGTTGTGGAGATGGTAGGTTGTACGTATGTGCGAGCGACGATATAATTCACATAATGGTTAAATGGTATGAAATTAGATGGTATATTAATTATATAGAATAATTATCATGATATATTCATTATTTATATCCATTATAATCATAATTATACCCATATAAATAATATGTAAATTAAAAACAGTTTTCACAATAGTGTGGAGACCTAAATCTATATGTACGCACACATGGTGATATTGTTTTTTGTATGATAGGTAAAAGGAGGAATATAGTTGTACCGTAAATATAATAACATCTTGGAATTTATATTATACTGTGGATATTAATTTATTATGGAAACAACATAGGAATAATATGGAGAATAAGAAAATAAATTTAATTGAATTGGTAAAACAACTACCTCTTCTTCGAGTGTTTCCTTTTGATTTGCACAAAAGGTCTCCTTAGGTTGGATTTATGCCCAATGTATAGACTATAAGATGAAATAAGGGAATTTTGGAGGATAATTCGAATGGTATTTCCCAATACAAAGAGATTTAGTTGTTTTAATTAAAGATAAAGAGAAGTGACCTTTTATAAGAGAGGTGAGAGGCACTTTTGGAAGAACTTAAAATATTAATTTATTATAAATTGATTTTCACTTTCAAATATCTCCAACGTGATTTATTTAGAGGATAATATGAGTATGGGTCAAATTAATCACAACCAAAGATTTTTAGATATTTTTATGTTAAAAACATAACCTTATCTTTTGGGTTTAATCCTTAGTTAAACAGTTTAACTCTTACCATGTCTACTTGTCTTTTTATACTATAGGGTTAATATAGTTATTATAAAATTACAAAAAGAACCCCAATTATATCATTAATGAAATATTTGACACTATCCAAGTCATATGTTCTAACCTTATATTTTTTATGAATTTTATAACATTTAATAAAATATTATTTATTTTAAAGTATCATTTCTGTCAATTTTGATATTATTCGATATTTTCATTATGATGATATTTCTATTAATTAAATAATTTCCTCATCATTTTTGTGTCATAATTAATGAAAATTATTTAATATCTAAAAATTATTAACAAATTAATAATGTTTAGGAAATTATTTTAAATTTATAGAGACTATTTATAATCAATGTTATCTCATGGACATCACTATATTAAAATTATTATACTTAAAAAGAAATTAGAGTGTGACATTTTGTCACATTCATTAATTTTAATAATATTCATGTCAAATTTATGTACAAGTTTCCATTAAATGATCTATTTAGAAACATAGGTGATAAGGTTCTAATTTATTCATCCAATATAATTTTTACCATTGATAGAGTAATTTTATAATATTAAATTTACATATAATTACCTGATTTACCCTTAACTATTGTAATAAAAAAATTACTCTAGTTACAATTTATAATACCAAAAATTAAAAGGAACCAATTTACATAATTTGGGCCAATTTATTCTAAATATGGAATAAATTTTTAAAAATTCAAAACATAGATGTTGTACTAATTATTTTAAAATTAATCTTATTTTTGAAATAAAAAATGGATTTTTAAAAGTTAAAACATTGAAAAAGATTGAAATGTTTTTTCATCAAAATTCATAGTGAAATTAATTCCAATGACCAAAATTATATTAACTAGTGAAAATATATTATATTTTTACGTTAAATCCATTAAATTATATAATTTATCAATATAAAATATTTCAATGAAAAAATTGTTTTCAATTAAAATTTAGTATATTTTTACTATTCATCAAAATATAAAATGTATCTGAAAAATATCAAAAATTAATCCAAAGTAAATTTTTATATCTCACTTAAAAATAAGAAGTTTATTTTGTTAAATATAATATATTATAGTTTCAAAAAATAGATTTAGAGTTGGTGTGCCATCAAAAGGTGGAAAAAATGCATTTTTTGAAAAATACTTCTTTTATCCAAAAAAGGAATCTTTTATAATATCATGTCTAGAATATACATAATATGAATTTTAAAATTATATGTAATATAAAAAATTTAAAATGTTGTTATTAATATTAATAAGTTCTAATTTAACGGATCATTTATATATTATAATAAATAACAATATTTTATTAATGAATTGTTTTTCGATAAATCAGGCCTTGCGTGTAATGCATGCCAACTCATTGTTGTGTGTATGTTAAGATTAATATGGTTTTGTGTAAAAAGAAGGAAATAAAACAAAATCTATTTATAAATGAATATTTTATAATTCCTCAGTATTTTATATTCTACTATCCATCAATGAATTGCATCTTCGTAATTTAAAACTGGGATAAAAAAATATGGGTTTGAAATTTCAAAACATCATTAATGAAATACCACACTAAAAAAGGATTAATAAGACCCCCAATTAAAAATAAATAAATGTAAATATAAATGTCATCACACATAACACATACAAGGGTTCCATGTTGGAACACATGGATGTGAAACAATAATCTAACAATCATGTTCTAATATATAGTGATAGGGAACATGGTCAGGAGATAGTAAACAATTAAAAAGTTAGAAGTCAATGATGATCTAAAAGACCATATGATTTATCAAAAAATAATGTACTAGGAAAAAAATTGGTTTTAAGATCCTTTTCCTAGATTTAATGAGTTAATTTACCCCATAGACTATGAACACAAGGAAGTTTACTTACTTGACAAGTATAGTTCCATCCTTTAACTAATTTCTACTACAAACTCATATTTCTCTTTAAAAGATTCAAAAATATTCTATTTATCTTAATCATATAGGATTCCAAAAATGAACTTATAACTTATATGTCATACCATTTAAATACAAAAGAACTACGTTATAAAAACCCAAAAATCACGTACGATGGTGGTAGGCGATGCACCCATGTCGCCCTTTGGTTGCGGGTTCAACACTTATGGCCTTTCCAGACACAACGGGTGGTCTCCCGATCGGCGGGTTTTCTATTTCTTAAAAATAAATTATTTTAAAATTATAAAAATAATCTTAAGAAATGTTTTATCCTTAAACAGAAATCTCTAATTTTTATCGTAATACATTCCAACCATTCTACATATCCAAAATACTTCTATCCAAACTTACATTACAAAGAGTTATAATGAAGTCCACCTAACATAATACATATCTTTTTTTTTCACATACCAAACATGTGAATACCTTGACCATGTATTCTTTTAAAATATGGTAATTCTATGAATTACTATAATACCTTATTGAACACGTTCTTTCTTCCTTATTCCTTACATAAAACATAGAATACTGGATATATTCTTTAAATCCAAAAATGTTTTAAACTACAACAATGGTGGAATAAACAAACCATTAATCAGTTCCAGGGTAGTCAATAATATCCAATATAATTTATCAAATTAAATCACATATTTATTCAAAAATCATTATCTCAGTATCAAATACTTATTATGGGTTATCATTCCCTCACCCATATATTTTCCAAAATGATTAACTTGAAATTGTGTCACTTTACTTAGTACCATACAATGTCAAATCTTTAAGGAAATTTTATAATAGTGCAATCCTTATATACTCTATATTTATTATTATTAGTACATTTATAATAAATTATTCAAATGAAATAATTCTTGAATAGGAAAATTAATCATTCCACTTCATTTGCAGTAGTATCATAACTTTATAATTATCCAATAACATCATCTGAGGTATATTCCTTTGTAGATTGGGATATCGATTCTCATAGTGTCTCATCTACTTCCAATTGAATAATTTTACATTAGAATCCTTTTTTATTACACTTGTAATCACAAACTTGGTGTTATTTTTCTCCAAACTTATAACAAAATCCCATTTTGTTCAAGAATTTACCAGGGTGATTCTTTCCACACTTATCACATGTAGGAAAATCCTTCTTTTCCTCCTTCCCTTTATCAATATTTTTCTATACCATTTTCTTCTTCTCTTGATTCTCCTCAAATCCATAAGACTCAGATAAATCTTTATTTATCTTATTAACACATGATGTTATTTCCTCATATGATAAGAATACATGGGATACTATTTTACTTCTAAAAGATAGCTTAAGGACCTAAAAGATAAGATCCTTATTACTATTTGGTTCATGTACTTTATTGGAGTTATCATTCCTTTTATTAAGCACCAATTTTATAATATGGAATATAATATATTAGTATATAAAGTTATGTACTTTTTATAACTCCTGATATGGTATAATACATAACATAAATTTATGCATCGTAAATCCTATAATAATAAACTTTGCTTACTTTGGGGGTATCTTGACTCCATCATAACCTTAAGTAAATAAAATGTTAATTATCCTAATCTTATATCACGATCATGTCAACCCAGGTGCAAATAGTAAGGCTCATTTTCATATACCAGGTTACCCTGAGTCAAGCTAGGAACACCATGTCAGTGTTATTACTCCTGGGTACATCTATTCTAGAACCACGTCCACTTGCAGTATCCATAAAGGGATGTATTTTATAGGAATACCCACATAATCCTTACGTTACCAAAATTTTTGGATGTTCCTCAATACTTATCCTCAGATTCTATGTCAGGGTTATAATCCATAATCTATGATCCTCTAAATCTATTTCAAGGTTACTAATAATCTTCCTATGATAACAAATATAAATCCCTGGCCCTAGAAGCTCAGATTCGATTCGTTATTTTAATAAATTGACATGATTATATGGAATCAAATCCTAAAAGACCGATCAATTTACAAGTCTTGGAAAATAGATTATATACATGTGTTTTACATTACATATTGAAATTAAAAACAACATATTATCCCATTTTGAAACTCTCCTATCCCATAGACTGTCCCTATAGATCAATCATAATATACACCTTCACATCATGGGGGAAAATTAAACATAAGAAAGGGGTGAGCTCAAATGCTCAGTAAGGATAAACAATATAGTAGAAGCTATCTTAAATAAGCATAAACTTTCAAGTAAAGGAATTAAAGAGAAAAAAAATACTTTTAAATATAATATTCAGAATATTATTACAAGAATAAACCAAATAATTTAATTTAAACATTAACATGGATATTCTACTAGTCAAATAATCACATGTAATATTAATCACATAATGAGGAAATTCATAATGTCGGACATCATAATCATACCACCAAGGCCTCGTGCCAAGACCATAAATAACCATACCCTCAAGGCCTAATTCTAAGACAACAGTTTGTCTCATTAGACCTACTGATTCATCAAGGAGTTATAGTGGCCCTCACCCCTCACTTACAATGTCTAATACATTCCTCATATAAAAAGGGTGAAACGTAACATAAACATTCGTATTAAAACTAGAATACGAAATGTTAATACTTTAACCATAAGCCATGAATGGTATAAAAATTGCACATACATAGTCATACATATCATAAAACCTTCAATATTGTATTGAATATTGTATCATAATAAATCAACATCAATCATGAATAAAATCTAATAAAATATGTCGACATAGATGAAAATAATCTAATAAATTCATTAAAAATCATTAAGAAAAGTATCCTTTTTTTACGTTGAAATTATTTAAAAGCCGAAATATTATGAAATATGAAATTTATTATGAAAATAAACTTTTAATATTTTAAAGAAAGATTCAAAATGTTAATGCATCATAATGGTATAAAATAGCTTCTCGTGCCGTATAAGTTAAAAAACATTATTTCCATAATTTGTTGAAAATGACATAAAGTACCTCGTTTTGAAAATGACCAAAAGATTCCTTTGAAAACATTTTATAAAATAAAAAGCATGGGTAAAATGACATTAAACAATTTTTGATAATATTTTGAAATAAATTTTAAGAAACATGGAAATGGATGATAATGATGTCCCAAGTACACTTATGTATAAACAATCTTGGATAATAAAAATATTATGAAATCAACACTTACTTATACTTTCCTTTAATCAAAGGCATGTTAACCTCATATAGAATGGTTAATTCTTGTTATTAAATTATATATTAACCATATCCATATTTATGATACTATGTATGATCCTTTTATATCCTTTTGGTAATAATATTTCAGTATTACCGTTATTTTGGGTGTTAACTGCTTCATTTTCTAATTCATGTTTTGTCTTGTAAGACATGTTTATTATGAATAGGATATATTTTATTCATATCTATAATGAAATTAAGTTCATAATTATTATTTTTACTCATCATATAAATTTTATAATATTTATTTAATGGTTAACTTGGATAATGAATTTATGTACAAGCAATAATATCATTCATTGATGGTCAAATGGAATGGAATTGGACAGAATATTAACTATAAATAATAATTATCAGGGTATATTCATTATTTAAATCCATTATACTCATCATTATAACCATCTAAATAATGTATTAATGAAAAATAGTTTCTACCACGACGTGGAGATAGTATGTCGTATGTACACACGCATGGTGATATTGTTTTTTTATAGGATGGATAAAAGGAGGCATATGGTTGTCCCATAATCATAATAAAATATCATAATGTGTATTATATTAGATATATTAATTTAGTATGGAAAAAACATTATAATATTAAGTATAATAATAAAATAAATTGAATTGAATTTGTAAAACAATTACTACTTCTTCAAGTGTCTCCTTTTGATTTGCACAAAAAGACTCCATAGGTTGCCTTTTTCCAAAGTGTGGCCTATAGTATTATGTTATGGAATTTGGGAGGAGACTTGTTTAGGTATTGGATGATTAAAATGGATTTTTTTTCATTAAAGATATGGTGAAGTTCTATTTTATAATAGATGTGATGGACACTTTTGGAAGATCTTAAAATATTAATTTATTCTAAATTTATTTTCAATTTAAAATAGTTCCAAAGTGATTTATTTAGAGTATAAGATGACTATAGTTAGAAATCCTCACAAATAATTATTTTTAGAAAAGTTTATGTCACAACCATAACCTTATATTTTGGGTTTAACCCTTTGTTAAACAGTTTAACTCTTACCGCGTCTACTTGTCTTTTTATACTATAGGGTTAATATTGTCACTATAAAATTCCAAACAAACTCAAATTAGATAAATAATTATATATTTAACACTAAACTATTTATTTGGATCATTTTGAGATTTAATATGAATTTCAAAACAATTAATTTTATTTTATTTATTTTAATGTATTATTTATGTCAATTTTGAAACTTTTCAATATTTTCATTTTAAAAAATATAAAAAAATCATGATAAATTCGAACCAATAATTATAATATGTCTATGTTATATATAAAATTACTGGATTCCATTAATTAAATAAATTATATTTACTTTAATTCTTTTAATATCAATTATTTGATATTTCTATTAATAAAACATTTTTTGCATCATTAATCTATCGTCATTAATGGTAATTTGTTAATATTTAAAAATTATAAATAAATTTATATGATTTAGTTAATTATTTATTATTTCCTTACACTATTTTTAATTTATTTTATCTCTTTTATATATCTATATTACAATTATTATACATATAACAAATGAGAGTGTGGAATTTTATTAGATTCATTAATTTTAATTATATTCATGTCATATTCCTGTAAAAGGGTCCATTAAATGATTAAATTTCTAAAAATAGCTGATAAGGGTATAATTTAGTACTAATATATAATTTTTACTAGTTTTAGGATAATTTTATACTATTAAGTTTACCATTAATTATCTGATTTACCCTTAACCACAGTAATAAAAATATTACGAAAGTTTCTATTAATAATAACAAAAAAGGAACCTATTTACATAATTTGTACCCACTGATTCCAAATATGGGATCCATTTTTCAAAATTCAAAACACATAAGTGGTAGTAATAAGTTTAAAATTAATCTCGTTTTCAAAATGAAAAATTACTTTTAAAAAGTCAAAACTTTGCAAAATATTGAAATGTGTTTACATTAAAATTAATGGAAAAATTAATTCTAATGAACAAAATTATATTACCTAGTAAAAATATATTCTAATTTTACTTTAAAAACATTCAACAATATAAATTATTGACATAAATTATTTCGATGATGAAAGTTTTTTCCAATTAAAATTTATTATATTTTTATTATTCTTCAAAACTTAAAACATATCAGAAAGAAATAAAAAAATAATCCAAAGTAAATTTTTATATCCCCTTAAAAAGAAAAACATTGTTTTTTAAATATAATATTTAAATGTTTCAAAAACTATATATAAAATGGGTGATCCATCAAAAGGCGGCAAAACTACATTTTTTGAAAAATATATCTTTTATTTGAAAAACAGAATCTTTTCTTATATCACATCTAGAAAATACATAAGATTAATTTTAAAATTGCATAGAATATATAATATTTAAAATTTGGTTAATACTATTCATAACTACTATTTTAACAACTATGTTATATATTATATTAACTAATAATATTTTATTAATATATTATTGTTCAGAAAAACTATGTCTTGCGTGTAACGCAAGCCAACTCATTGATGTCTGTAGTATAATATTAACATGGTGTTGCATAAAAATAAAGATAGAATGAAATTAAATTTATTTATAAATTAAAATATGATAATTTATCGAGGTGTTACGTCTCAAACATATTCTTGATGTTTGGAGAATCCTGTTTTTTATCAATAGTGTAACATTTCTGTAAGTACTTATGATGTTTCCTTATGATTTTTTCAAAGTTGAAAGAACATAAGAAGTTTCCTTAATAATTTTATAAAGATTAACATATAGAGTTTATTTCAAAGATTATTAGATAATGTTCAGAATATCAGGATTATTGGATGGAGTATCCATCAAAAAAACATTTATAGTGACATCAAAAAAGAGTACAAGAGATAAATATTTACAAATATATCTAAAAAAATTCAAAATTAATACTAATATTCAAATTTAAATTGTATATAGAAAATATTATAGTATCATAAAAGGAACATTCATAATGATAGTAAACCAATGTGATTTGACTAAGTATATTGGGTGAGAATAGGAACCAAGTGTTTGACTGATTATATTCACAAGTTACATCGAACGAAGAATTAGTAGTCAGAAATAATATTAGACAATTCTATGTGATTTTTCTCTATTGATCAATCATCACAGTTCCATGCAGCTATCATTCAGGAATAATTATGGAAGAATTAAAAAGCCTATTTTTCACTAGGAAGTGAAATTGGATATACATTTGACATAGTCCTATGAGAAATGTCATCAAACACAATGTTTTATAATGACATTTGGATGAGTATTAAAATTCATCTGATGGAGTTATATGAATTCATCAAATAGTTTGGATGAAGCTGACCTTTGAGGGTTCATTGGATAGAGGAAAGTGATGAAAATATAAGAAACCATCAGATAATTTAATTTCACTATACAATTATATTAAATATACATTCAATTTGAAGTTCAACAAATGTTTTAAGACAAAGATTTTATTGGAAAAAAATTTTAAAAAACCACATCGTCAGTCAGAAGAAGACTCAAGATAAGTATATCATTAATACTCATACGAAGTTATAAAGGAATAACTTATAAAATTTCATTTAATGGAAGAAGTTCTCAAAAGTTTAACCAGAAAAAAAAAATTTAAATAACATTACGAATTTTCTATAAAGTAATTTTAACTCTGGTTATACTGATCTAGATGGTCAATGTATTAATAATCATGAATAGAAGATCATGATTGTATCATATATTTTCAAGAAGATTATATAAGAATGTTGATGCTAATATTTTTGGAAGTTACTATGAATATTTGTTGACTCCTATCTTTTTGGAGGATTAAATATAGTTAACATGAGTAATATTTTGAGTCGGACACTAGAAACATCGAACAAGAAGTTTTAATTTGAAGTTTCATTATACGACCCTAGACTGTCATACATAGATATTAAATCATTATATATAATTATTCATTACCTTACATAATCACATTCCTAAGTAATGGTAAGGTATAGTTCCCTTAAAAACATTGAAATGTAAACTAATCGTTCATAAGAGTTCTATATTGACTCCCTCTTAGTTCCTTATAACTAGAAACCTTCTTAGACATATCATTTGTAAAACCAATCACCATAACATGGGGAAAATAGAAATAAGAAAGGGTGGTCTATGATCATTATTTTGGGTAAAAAAGGAGACATGTAAGCATATCAAGAATATAAGGGTATGATAATATGAAAATATCATTTGAAATCCATACCCTACATATCAGAGATCAGTGTTTTGAGTCATTTTATAAGGAATTGAAATTCATAAGACTTGTATCATAAAGGAATAAAAGAACATAGTCTATGAGAGAATAAAATTACCATAATACATAGAGTTTTTGCAACCATATAGGCATATAAAACCTTAAGTCAAGGATTCCCACTAAAAATACGTAACACGTTAGGCTTGGGATAACCACCCACGTACCAGCTTCAGGATTGGGATATCCTCCCGTGTACCATATTTTTTGGGTTGGGATTACCTACCACATTCAATTTAAGATCATAGAACATTAATTAAAACCCAATGCATTGGGGTGAGATATAGGTACCACACACCACATAATCTATACATTTGTGTTCCATAAGATCATAAAATATTCATCTTAACATAAATCATATAATGGAAAGGAGTCTCACATAAATTTCATCATACGGTAACTCTAATTAATGAAATGGGTATCAAAAATATTTCATCACAGTATAATCCATAGAAAGGAAATGAATCACATAAATATTTCATTATAGCATAACATATAGAGATGAAATGAGTTTCACAATCATCCCATCATCATAGCATAACCCAGGGAAAAGGAATGGTTTTAATAAATATTTCTTCATTATAATCATAAACCATTAAGATAAAAAATAATGATTCTACAATTTTATCATATACCTAGTAAAACATAAATAAAATCAATGGATTCAATCTTAGATAGAAAATGATTTTGAAAGATAACATGGAACATTTCTTACGAAAAATAACCTTTATTTGAAAAAATCTTTTCAAACAAAAAGGTATTTTTTTGAAATAATATTCTCTAAAAATGATCATTGAAAAATATAAATAAACATATGATACATTTAGTGGTCATGATTTCTGTAAATTCCAAACACGTTAAAAAAATATTCCTTTCACATTTTTGATAAAATCCAAGCATTCCTTGTTTTGAAAATGACAAGAATATTCATTTTAAGTTTTTTAAAAAAATCAACAACTGGTAAAAATTAATTTTAAAAATCCTATAGGAACATTAAAAATTTTGAAATAATTTTTAGATAACATAGATATGGACAAAATAGGGTTTAAGTCCAAAGAGAGAAATAAAGTCATTTTTAAATCATTATTTTTGAATCATGTGTAAATAAAGAGTGAAAAATGGAGGGAAAATCATATTATACAAAGATAATAATAAGAGAAGAAAATTTATGAGTTTATTGAGAGAGATATCATAATATTACTTTATAATAATCATAAATATAAATAATCTGGATAAATGATGAGGTTGTATCATAAAACACTTACCACCTTGGTAACATTGAATCATAAACCCCATAATGTAATAAAATTAAAAAACATAAAATATCTTGAGAATAAATAAATTTATGATATTAAATTTCAATGTTTCTTTATATACACATCATAAAATAATGTTGGTTCATAATAAAACTTATGTCCCAAAGTGGACAAGTTACAACAAAATCTCTTACCTCAAGTCCCAATTTCCTTCATACATGTCTGAACCTCCTGTACAATAAATATAATATTATTATAAATATATGAAACAATAATATATATATATATATATATCATACCATATATTATTTACTTATGGTGTCTTATTACCTATTTATTAATAATTCCATGTTAAATTTCTATTTCGGGCAATAACTACTTTGTTTTTTGTGTATGTTTTGATTTGGTATTTAATGTCCTATTAATTTCTTCATGGTTCCATAATATCCAAAAAAATAACCATGAAATAAATATAATATTTACTAAGAATATATTTATTTAGTGAAATACATAAAACATGGTGATATAAAATTAAATGCATTATTTATGGAGACGATAGGTCATATGTAATCATGAATGCTTCTTCTATTTTCTAGGAGAAAAAAATATTATTAAAAAACTAATTAAATTTATATAATAAAATTTATTTCATATATATCATATATATTTATTATATTTACCCCAATTACCTTTCATGCCAATCATTAGTGAAATACAAATTAGATCACTTCGTGAGATGGTTGTCTTTCGTACACACAAACAACGTTATCATATCCCATATAGAATTGGAAAAAAGAAGGTAAATGTAATATACAAATTATATAAGTATAATTATTCTATATATATATAATATATTAATTTAATATATCCTTATTACCATCCAAGAAAAAACTCTGAAAAATGCATCACATCGGTTCGCGAGATGATATTCTGATGTACCCATAAGCAATGTTATTGTATTCCAATGGGTTGGGAGGTAAGAATGTAGATGTGATGTTATAATAATATATGTATAATAATATTATAAATATATTATATAATCAATAAATCCATCATTATATCCTAATGTAAGATATGGTTATGTAAAACAAATAACATCAGTTCACGAGGTGGTAGTCCGTTATACACACGATCGACGGTTTCAATTCCCATTTGATGGAATATAAGGTGGATATAAGTTATTAAATAACCATAATAAAATAATGGTATATGTTTTGTACATTTTTATTATTTCATAAAATTTTGATAGTGTTTTATAGAGTTAGAAGAAGAAGTAAAACAAAAATGCATAGTTTCAAACATTACCTCTTCTTCGAACAACCTCTTTTGGTTTAACCTACAGACTTCCAATATTAGTTTTATGATCTCAAAATTTAATCTAGTATATTTTGTGGGATTAATGGATAATATTTGGGTAGGTCTTGGATGACCCAAATGGGGTTTTAAGTTATAAGTGTAGAAGATAATGGGCAGCCTTTTATAAGTGTGGGAGAGGACACAGATGAATGTTTTTAAAATAATAAAGAGATCCCATGTTTTCACTAGATAAAAAGATCAAAAAAATCTATGTATTAAACATTATATGTGATAATATCTAAATATGATAATACAGTGGCTTTTAAAAAAGTTCCATGATTATTTTATCCTTTATATGTTTAGTTTCACCCCCAGTAAACCTATTTTAACCTTAAACATGGTAATTAATTTTTAATATTTTCAAAATTCATTACGTTCAAAAATTAATTTTATCTTATTAGATAATATTAATTATTCTAATTCCAAATATCAAATACATTTTTCCATATTCAATTCATTTAAGTGCAAAAATTTATTTTATAATTATACATGAAGACGCGATGAGAAAGAAGTTTTTCAAACAGAAAATGTTCTAAAATATATATAGATTTGATAAAAAAATAAATCGATTGAAATAACATAAATTGGATTAATAGATATATAATTGAAATAGAGTTACTTTTAAAATAATATTTAAATGAAATGTATCATGTAAATTTTTAAATGAAAAATGAGTTGTTTTAATAATAATTGTTTTATCACTATTTACTGAAAATTTTATTTTTTCAGGGAATTATCAAAAAGTCAATCATGAATAATTTTCAAAATATTTTTTAAAAAATAAATTATTTTTTAAAATTAAATTTTCTGACATTATAAAAAATCTATTATAAAATAAGTGTTCAAAGTTGGACAAAACTATTTTTAGAAAAACTATTATTTTAAAACATAAAATTGGATTCATTATTATCACACACCTAGAAAACATAGAATAAGAATTATAAAATTTTAATTTAATATATAATATATAAATTACAATTAAATCATTCACCCAAAGTTATTTTTTTATTTATTGAGTTAAATGAAATTTCACATAAAAATAGTTGTTCAGAAAAAGATTTTCATTATTATTAAATGGATTTAATTTTATTTTAAATTAATTGGTCACCATAGAATTAATTTTATATATATGTGACAAAATAAATTTTCATAGTTTAAAAAATATTAATAACCACCATTCTACTGTATCGAAGATATATATAATATTTGATAATAATAATATTTAAATATTATGTCACATTTAGTTAAAATCTAGTGTTTCATGTAAATCAATCTATTGAAAAAATTAAATTATTTCAAAATAAAATTCATAAAATATTAATATGTAAAATTCTACCCCCATTAATATTAATTTCACCCACAAAATTTTATTAATTTGATCCAAAAATATGAGGATACTTTTTCCTCATTAAATCCTCATTTTCCCACATAGCTTCCTCATGCTTGTGGTTTTTCCAATGAACTATGACCAGGTCAGTGTTCTTGTTTTATAGAAATTTCTCTCTATGATCTATAATCTCAAATGGTTTCTCTTCAAAATAATTATCATGTTCTAATGGTACAACCTATATGTTCAGTACATGTGATGGATTAGGTACATAGTTCCTCTAGAAAGATACATAGAACACATCGTGAACCTGAGAGAGGATCAGTGGAAGCACCAAATGATAAGCTATATTCCATATGAGATCAAGAATTTCAAAGGAAATTATATACCTAGGGATTATTTTTACCTTATTTTAGAATCTCATTACCTTCATACATAGGAAATTCATAGGGAAAAATTCTCAACAACTTCAAATTCTAGACCAAGTCGATGATTATCATCTTAACTTTTCTAATAACGTTTTTCTTCCCTTATGTGTTATTGAATATCTCTAAACTAATATACCATTTCATTATCCAATTATAGTCCTAATATATTCATTTATCAGGCTTTATCCGAGTATGTTGGTGTTAAAAATGTCTTTCCATAAAAGGCTTCAAAAAAGGCCAAATAAATCCTTGAGTAAGGGCTATTGTTGTAAGAAAAGTATACCAGGGGAATGTGTTGACCCCAAAAAAATTTGAAATCTATAGAAAAGGGGTATAGAATATCCTATACGGTTTCCATTTTCCACCCAGACTAACCATCTGTCTAATGATGAAATGTAATTCTAAAATTCAACTCTATTTCAAGATCTTTGTATAGACTTTTTCATAACTTCAAGGTAGTTATTGTATCTTGATCAGATACAATGGAATGTGGTACACTTTTCAAAATTCCTAATTATTTAATTTATAACTTGTAAAAACTATCCAAATGGAAATAATATCTGATATAGGGTGTGAATACATTATAAGGAAATCAAATACAAACCATGTAGCATTATTCCCTTTAGATTTTCTAGAGAGTCTGATTACTAAACACATGGTGATGTTTTCCCATTTTCATTCTAGTATGGATAATGGTTGTATCATACCCTTGAGAATTTGTCTCTCCACCTGAACTTTTTGACATACCAAGTTCTATGATATGTACTAAAATATATATATCTTCATTTTCCCATTAGAAATAATCTTTCACATAGGACCATGGTTGGAATTATACCCTTTTCATCATTCAGTTGTATGTTCAATCCCCATGTCCTTTTCATATGTGACATGTTGTCACCCAACATATTGGTTATCCTTCTTCCAAACCATATTAATATAATTCCAAAATTTACATAACCCATATTTTCCCCAACATCAAGGATAACGTAAAACATAAATGTTACCAATATATTTAATCTTATCCCCGAAATTCAAAATTCATTATCTCTATAATAACTTATACAAAACCAAAGGGTTTTATTTCCATAAACATCTCCTAAAAAATATTTAATCTTGATAAAGACCCATCACATAAAACCTAAACAGTTATGTATAATAAATTCAACTTATTATAAATCATAAATAGGTAAACCCATGATGGTAACCATTAATCTTATGTTTATTATATATTAATACATATATTCTTCCAAAATCATCATAAACCTTATATGCTTTAGGATTAATATAATAAAAATACCATTAAAAAAATACACTTAAATAATAATTCATGGATATCAATAAATAGAATCATCAGTCATCCAACTATATTATTATAACACTAAATATTCTTTATTATCTTATTCCATAATAACTTCTTACTTTAATATTTCATTTATAGTCTTTTCATCATCCATAGTAAAACTTTTACTCAAATAGCCTTTCTGATCCACATATTTATCTTTCCACCTAAGTCATAGATTTTCATAATGGCCATATATTCCACATTTTAAAGATTTATCCATTTATAATAACTTAGGGAGTCAAATATTCCCCTCCTATACATTAATTTAAAATTACATTTTTCCTCAGTAATTACATAATTTCTGCCCTTCTTCTCTACAAATGAAATATCTTCTCATTTCTTTTGGGAATTCCCTTAAGTGGTTCATCCCCTATTCATGACTTATAGGAAACCAAATATTCTTTCTTCTGTGGTCTTTGCTATCTGAGCTCTAATAAAACTCTTTCATTATCTTCTTTTGTGTTTGTGAGATTTAGTTAAGGTGAATGTTTTTAATCATATATCATGATAAATTATTGGAAATAATTATAATATATTCCATTTTACTCATGAACCCATTTGGATTCTTATAAACCCATTTTCTATCACATTCAATGTTAACACAATTTTTTCTGGTTCTCTCCATTGACTAAAACAACAAAATTGTTGTCTGAGAGACAATGATCATAGTGTGAAAAAACATAATTATAAAAAATCACATAGGTAATTTTTAAACCATGACACATTATTTTCAGTCTATGAAACAGTAGGATTAAGGTAGAACATTCCTGGTCTTTGTTTAAATCCTTCATGTTGGTTCATAATGAGAACTTTAATTGACCAAAGCATTTCTTCCAAGATTGTAGTAATGTATATTGTTATTTACCAGGTAACACTCGAGTCAACCTGATGACCCTATTTCAGATTTATTCCTCCTAGGTATATCTATTCCCTAACCAATTATACTTGTATTATCCTGATATGGATTTATTTCTATGTAAAACAAACAATAACATCCTTACCAAAACTTTAATATGTTATCATATACATAGTATCGTCATAAGGGTTCTCGCTAAAGTTTTCTAACCCTAATTTCCACCACTTAAATAAAAATATCCTCTAATAGAAACTATAGACACCAGGGATTTTAATAGATATTACACCATTGTATATGAAAATTAATTACATTTCACAAACACAATTCTAAATATAGAAAAGGTGTAGTGCCTTTGGGAACTTGGAAGCATAAATAGCTTGTTCGTAAGAGTTATACATTATCTTCTACTTAGTTATAAATAACTAGAAACCTTCTTAGATATATCACATGTAATACCTATCATCATAACCAAGGGAAAATAAAAATATGTAAGGGTGAGAATAGATGATCATTAATGATTAAAAATAGAAATATGTAAGTATAACATGAGAATAAGTATTTAAGAAAGTGAGAATAACATTTGAAACCCATTCCCAAAATAGCAAAGATCATAATATTGATTCATGGAATAAAAATTATCAGTTCATAATGAAAAATTCATAAAGGAATCAAATAACATTGATTTTGATAGTATAACATTGATACAAGACATAGAGTTGTAGTAAACACATAATTATAGAAATCCTTTTGTCAAGCATACCCCCAAGAAATTCATAACATGTTAAGCATAGGAAAACACCCTTGTACCTACTTCATTCTTGGGATAAACTACAAAGTACCCAATTTTCAGGATTGGGATAAACTCCCATGTAACCTCTAAGATCATAGAACATTAATCACAACCCAATGAATTAGAGGGAGATATATTTTCCACCTATAACATAATTAATACCTTTGTGTGCCACAACATCTTAAAGAATTTATAATATCATAAGACATATGAATTAAATGATTCTAATAAACATTTCATAATAGAATAACTCATACAAAAGAAATTGGTCTCATAAAACATTCATCATATCATTAACAAAATAAATGAAATGGGTCTCATTAACATTTCATCATAGAATAACCCATAAAAAGGAAAGGTTTTTCATAATCATATAACCGATTGATCATAACATAACACATGGAAAATGAATGGGTTTCATAAAAATATCTTCATTATAATCATAAACTATCTAGAGAAATTGTAAGGATAGAAAAATTAGATCATATTCCTAGTAAATCATATGTAACATGAAACGATGACATCTTATATCCGAAATGATTTTGAAAGATCACATGGAATATTTAATGAAGAAAATTAACAATATATAAAAATCACATTTAAAAAATAATAATTTTTTTTGGAATTCCTTTTATTTGAAAAAAAACATAGAATCTTATAATGGAATAATTAAAACATTGATTGTGAAAAAATAACATGAAATGTCATACACGTTAAAAAAGGATTTCTTTCCCATTTTTTAGTAAAAGGTAAATGGCCCATATTTTAAAAAAGTAATGAAGATTAATTTTAAAAAAATTGTAAAAAAGAAAAACAGGGGTAAATATTAGTTATTTTAATACCATTGGAACATTAAAATATTTTGGAAAACTTTTTTAGAAAACATAGATATGAAAAAAAAGGATTTTCGACTGAAGAGAGAAATCTAGTCAGTTTTATTTAAAACCATTATTTTAGAATCCTGATCACATAAAGAGATACAAATTAAAGGGAAAAAATATATTGTAAATTAATAAAAATATTAGAATAAAATTTATGTATTTTCTGATAGATATGTTATTCAATTTTATCATAATAATAACAAACATTAATAGTTCTAATAAACAAATAGATTGTATCATAATACCATTACTACTTTGGTAACATTGAATCTTAAGACCCATGAATTAATAACATTAATTGAAACATAAAATATCATGATAATAAATAAATTAATTATATTACATGTCAAAGGGAATTTATATAAGCCTCTTAAAATATGATAGGTTCATAATAGAACATTTATCCCAAAAAAGACAAATTGAGACAAAAATATCGTATCATAAGTCTCACCTTCCTTTATACACATTCAAAACTCCAGTATAATAAATTTTATATTATTAAAATATATTACATAACCATACTTATATATATTTCATACAATATATTATTTATTTATGTACTTTTTCTACAATTTTATTAACCATTTCATGTTAAGATCCTGTTTTGAGCAGTAACTACCTTTTTTATATAAATTTTGTTTTTATATTTTTAGTCGTATTACATTTTTCATGGTTACATCATCTCCAAGATTTGAACCATAATATAAATACAATATTTACTCATTATATATTAATTTATAGTAATCCATAAACTATATTGTTATAAAATGAAATATAGTTTTCATGGAGACGGTAGTTCATACATACGCATGAATGCTATTTCTATTTTCTCGATGGATGAGATGAAAGAAAGGTAAATAATTTATTACCTATTAATAAAAAAATTAGTTCATATATATCACATATATTCATAAAATATTCCATAATTACCTTCCCTAATAAGCGTTAGTGAAAAGAGAATCACATCGCTTCGTGAGGCGGTGGTCTACCATCGACACGAATGACGTTATCGTATCCACCACAGAAAAAAGAATAATAAGGTATATGTGTTATAGTAATTATATAATTATAATTATATTATAACTACCATATATATTTATTTAATATATCCTTATTACAATTCAATAAAAAAATGAAAAACACACCACAATAGTTCATAAGGCAGAAGTCCGACAAACACATGAGTGACGCTATTATTTTCTGACGAGTTTTGTGTTAAGATGGTATATATAGAATTATAATTAAATAGGTATAATAATATTATAAATGTAATATATAGACATTAAATATATCATTATATCCATCCTTGATATGCAGTGATTGAAAATGAATAACATCAGTTTGTGAGGTGGTAGTCCTTTCGTACACATGAATGATGGTTCTATTTACCATTTGATGGAAGAGGAGATAAAAATAAGTTATTCCATTAAAAAAATAACATATAAGTATATGTGATATACCAATGTTATTATATCATCATAATTCTTAATTACTCAGAAGAAGAAATTGAAAAATCATAGTATAAAACTTTACCTCTTCATTAGATAACATCTTTAAGTTTAACCTAAAGCTTTCCTATATTAGATTTATGATCTCAAAAAGGAATCCAAGATGTGACAAGATTTATAAAGAAGATATTTGGGTATGTATAGGATAATAAAAATGGTTTTGGAATTCTGAAGCATAGAGGTGAGGGGTGTTCTTTTATAAGTGAGAGAGAGGACACACATGGAATTTTTGTAAAAAATAAATTGTGTCCACATGTTTTACTGTTGAAAAATATCCAAAATGGTATATTATAGAACCTTAGAGATTATAAGGTCTAAATAAGAACATAAAATGAGTATTTTCAAAGTTTCTATGTAATTTATCCCTTTAAAATTTTAATTTAACCCCTAATAAAACTGTTTTAACATTAATCATGGTAATTAATTTTTAAGATATTCACTATTAATTTTTGTAAAACTTTTATTTTATATTAATATATAATATTCATTAATCTAATTCAAAATATAAAATCCATTTTTCCAAATTTTCATTCATATAAGTGTAAAAAATTATTTTAAAATTATACCCATAAATTCCATGAGCAAGCGTTTTTTCAAAGAGAAAATGTACAAAACTGTAAAAAGTTTTTATTTCAATTTTCAAGATTAGAATGGTTATAATGAACTAAATTGTATTTATATATATATATATAGCTGATATAATTTAACTTTTAATTCTATATTAAAATAAAATTTATTTTGTAATTGTTTTGAATGAAAATGTAGTTTTTTAATAAAAACATATATATTTCACAATTACCTTCAATGTTTAACATTTCAAAAAATTATCAAAAAATTATAAAAAGATTATTTTTAAAATTTTATTTCAAAAATTAATTTTATTTTTAAAATAATTTTTATTTTTTTGGAAGAAAATTATTTTTAAATAAGTTCATAAAATGCGAAAAAACATTTTTTTAGAAAAATAATATTATTTTTAAGTGTAAAATTGGATTTAATCTTATATCATGCTTAGAGAAAAAACAAGATAAATGAAGAAAAATCACTATATGAAAAGGTATCACATGATAAAGAAGAAGAGGCAAAGATATACCATATAACAGAAAGAGATTCTTCATCAGTTGGTGATCAGATAGAATGAGAGATAAATTTACTAGGAAAACTGTCATCAGGCATAACATGGAAAATTGAACATTATCGGATGGACATATCATATATATAGATTAGATAATGTTCTTAGGTTAATAATCTATGTGTTAAGTAATAATAAAAGTTTTGTATCCACTATTGTGCCAGTAACAAGTGAGGAATAATAAAGAGAAGAAAAAAGATCCATTATAACATCTAAGAGAAGTACCAACTTGTGGAATAATTTATCAGTCTTAAAAATTAAACTTTAAGAGAAAGGTGAATACATTCTTTAGTTGAAGTATGATGAACCAGTAAATAGATTTAAGTAGGACTAGTTCATCTAAATTATAGGGATTCAAGATTATTTATATTCCCCCTCCTAGAGTGTATAAACTAACACTTAGGATATGTATTATTTTATAGCTAACCCATGATACATTATCTCACATTACAGTGGGAATATATGTAGTGTTCATCCTGAAATTCATCAAGGTCTAGTTAAAAATATTGAAGAGGGAACCTTGTAAAAATAGCTTTTCACATATTTTACTTATTTTTGTATAATTGCATATGATACGGAAAAGAGAATAAAAGAATAAATATACAAAAATTTATGAGAGGTAAAGTGGTAAAAATTTATAATATGTTAAAATTTATTATAATTGATTCACCTCCTCCCCATTGTTGAAAATATATTTAATTTGACCCATCAATATGAACATTCAAAGATATCAATGTCTTGAATTACAATATCTTTTTAAAATATTGGATTTAAGAAATTGAATAAATTCCCCCCTTGATTTTAGGGTTAATGAAAATACCCAAGATGTACCTTGAAAGGCTTGTCTTTTTTACCTCACAATACCCAGTTGATTCTTCATCCATCTTATTAAGAAAAATAACAAATTCCATTTTCATGTGGATTGAATTAGAAAAATAATTATTGAAAAACATTTTCTTGATTTTATACCACTATATTGATTTAATATCATCCTTGAGAAACATATTATTTATCATTTTCCACTTCTGATAGGTTTATATCTCTAGGTGATATATAAAAAATATAAATTTCTCTTGGTAAAAGTTTTGGAGGACATAAAATATCTTCTCAATTGAACTAGCACTACTAGAAAATGGCCAAAAATTCTGGTTTTGTATCTATAATTGGAATGGTTATGTCTATAGGTCGATCTATAACATTGGTAGAAACATGAATGGGACCATGAGTCCAATATTTCCATGATATATTTCACCTATGGTGATATACCCACATCATCGTGGACTATAGAAATGATAAACTATTCCCATGGCCATATGATGACATGGAAACTAGGTGTGCAGTGTGGGAAGGGAAAAAACTGTGCATGGGAAGTGTCTATATCAACCAACATATATTACTATGGGTATATGGGTTTCCCAGAATTCCCTATTGACCTAGGAATTATTTCCAATAATAATAGGGTCCTCTGAAAACCCCATAGAACCATGTGAAATTATTCCTGTGGAAATAAGGTCTCTTGGGAAACCCATAAAACCATGGGAATTACTTTTCATGTCATTAGGGTATCTTAAAAAACCTATATATATAGGGTTATTATTTCTTGTTTCATTAAGGTCTCTCAATAAATACTTACATCCATTGTAAATAATGTTTGTGGTTATAGGTGATTTACGGTCAAAGGCATGAATGCCTATAACTCGATGAAATGTACTGCAAATATAATAATTAATTTAATTGTTATTATTATTATTATTTATATACGTATAGATATATATTATTGATATACCATATAGTGGTCATCGTTGAGTGGATGAGTTAGTATTAGTTTAAAACTATTTTTTGGATCAAAATTCATTGTAGGATAATTTTTGAATTATCGATGTAAAATAACTACAAGTGGGTGGTAGTGGATATAAGATTAATGAATATAGCCCTAAGAAAACAACTATTACAATATTCTACTACTTCCAGATGAAAATATTATGGCACGAATATATGAAACCTTTCTATTTTTGTAATCCTTTGTCCCATAATTAGTGGATAAGAATATCCACAAAAATATGGGGTTATTTATCACATAAATAAATCATCCATAAATGTTTTCCTCTTAGAAGAAAGTGGTTTCCACACATGAAGAAAGATATTATTCCTAACCTGAGCTAGTGGTGTAAGTATTACCATGTGGTTATAGAATCCACTATCATCATATGAGGCATCTCATTTGGGAACTCATTAAATTTTTAATTGCATTGGTCATTGACATGGTTCCTCATATTTAAAAAAACAAAATAAAATAATGGAATGCATGGGGTGAGAATACTCAAATTTTGATTATATAAAATTAAGAAAATGAAAATAGAAAAAGTTACTCTTAAATATTTTTTTAAAATTATGAACTTTTAAGTTTCAATCTATGTATTTTATGGGGTATTTCATATCTAGTTTTATAACCTAAACCATAGAAATAACGAGACCATGATTTGATACTAACTATAGAATCCCTCATTCTATATGCATAATATTACATTATTTTTTATCAAAAAATCTATATGATACACCAATAAAATTAGAGGTATACTATCTTAAATATATTAGGTTAAGCATTTTAAAATAATACATATAATATATCATTCCTATATTCATTTTTTACCACTTGATATCAATTTTCAGCTATGAATACATGGGATATCTTAGGGACAAACAAAATTAATGGATGAAATTAATATCCCAATAAGGTTTAATCAAATAAAAAAGTGGGTGAGGGATCATCCATAATTGAATGATAAAGGAGTTGAATCATAAGTAGTCCAATATAAGTAATAAATATAAATAATGGAATCATAATTACTAGTTAATCATTAAAATAATGATAAAGTTTCACAATATAGAACACATCATAAATATAAAGAGAGTCTCATTGACAATACATTATATCATAATGTGCATGATTAACTACTCATGAGGCATAAATATTATCTCATGAGATGAAATCATTAACCAATTGATATGAGGGATATATAGTTCTTGTCCCACCCATATCATCAAAAATTATCATGCTTATATATTTGATAATGATTCATAAATAAATAATCAATTGTAAACAAGAAATAAACCCATGGGATGAAAATGGGTTATATAGAATTTTCATAAATCATAATAATATTGATAATATCATAGGTAATTTAATGACCCATACTTTATAAATGAAATTATGTTCACTAAAAATGTGTGTTATTCACCAAAAAACCACATATTTTTAATAATGAAGTGGTATTTGTAGAGTATAAAGGGAAATATGACCATTGTGATTCGACTGTTATATGATCTTTGGTCAATATGTCCATTTTAAACTATACCCTTGGATGATAATTTTATGATTAGAATTATTTTTTATATGTGGTAATGTGAAAAGAATAATTTATATAGAAAAAAGAATCAATGGACTCAACCAATTTAGTCATGCTCTTTGAAGTTGATTTCTCATAACTTGGGAGAGAGGTATCATCACTATGGTTCACCCTTAGCCAAGCCCAATCCCAGATTCAACAAGTGAAGCTTGAATGAAATTTCCTATAGGATAAGTTCATGTTAGTATATATTTGGACTCTTTTGATGTTATCCAAGGCACCCCATGAAACTACCATCATCACGCACTTTACCTCATGTTCTATGTGGGAGTAATAAGGCTTTACATGTGCAGAACTTAGTTACATAAAATTTAAATCCTATTGTATAAATAAATTGTTTTTCTAAAATTTTCAGTTAAGAAATTTTTTTCTTAATATAATATATGTTTAATTGAGATTAATTTTATAATTTGTTCTGTGGATGAAAGTAAAACATAATTGCCTTTTTCTAGAAAACATATAAATTTTTTATTATAAACTAAGTTATTCTAAATATTATTTTTTTATCAAATATTATTTTAAAATACTTATAATTAAATAATAAATTATTAAACAATTTCATAGCGGCCTAATAAAGTTTTTACAAGAGTTGGGAATTTAATTGTGCCATAAATAATTATATTTTTAAATAAATTAGAATTTTTATATATAAAAGTTAAAATTATCATATTATGAAAAAATTTCTTATATGTTAAACATCATTTTTTAAATAAATATGTAAAAATTAAGTTCGGTGAATTTTTGAGAATTTTCTAAAGTACTTTATTTTTTCTTAAATAGTAAAAATACTGTTTTAGGGTTTTAATATATTTTATTGTATCATATTTATTTTTTAATGATGTTATAATTAATTAAACACAATCCACGAAATAAAATATTTTATTTTATTAATATTAATTATTTTAATATATTTTAATATATTTTATTAAAAATTTAAATCATTAGGTTACTTTCCTAAGTATAACATAGAAAATATGATTTTTAACAACATTACTTTGTGTAATATTTACATTTATTTTCCAACATAAGTATTTAAGAATGAATTTATATTCTTGAGGATTAAAATAACATAAAATTTGACCCAAATGTCCAAAATATAGAGCAAAAACCATCATTAAGCCAATGTTTTTTCATTTTCCACAACCTATTTTTCCAATACCTATTTTTGGACATTATTAAATAAATCCACCAATTTTTCAATAAATTTCCACCACTTTAACCTCTCTTATTCACTCCTAATCAATAATCCATGAATTTATGGTGATATTTTCTCCCAATTAGTCCCATAAGGTTTCCTTTAGCCCTCATGGTTCCATCCTCATATTCTAGGATCAACTCTTCAAGGCAAGGGATATCTTCACTACTCTTTATCATTCTAGTTCACTTTTTATGTCATATGTATTCCAATTTCTAAACTGGTTTTTATTTTCCATATTATATTGTCCCCTTATTATAATAATATTATTTATTAATTGTATACCATTTTTCCTCTCATTTTAACACTTTATAGAACCATTTTTTATACATGTCATGCTGCCAAATTTACATCTCAATGTTTTTATCTTATTCTTAAGAAATTATCTTTTATATTATTTTTGTGGATAACCAAAACTTTTTATTTTCCATGATTATTCACCTGTATTTAAGAATTATTTATTTTATTTGTTTATTAACATACATTAAATATAAATTCCCTTTTTTGGGTTAAAAATGACGTAGTGATCATGTCTTTAAGCTCTTTTGCATGGAATGTTTTTTTATAAGAAACTTGTTCATTATTTTCCATGGGGTATTAATGAAATTATTTATTATGATCAATCTAGATCACGTTAATTTTATAATTATGAAGGGAACTCCCTGATATCAATCCAATGCAGTGGGTAATGAATTTAATCACTTGAAATGGCATTTTTTATGATGCCTTGGTGAATAGCCATGATAATTTTTATTTATGACACCTTTGTTATTAAAAAAGGTGATATGATTATGAATGTCTGATTTAAAATCTTTAGACACATTTTTATTTTATGATTCATGTTCTTATTATTTTGATATTCCTCTTACTTATTCCATATCGTTACGCCTTATATTCTTTTTGATATGTCTCCGGATCACCTGTTATATGTCTCTCTTTCTTCTTCCCTTACTAGGCCTCATGCTCACCCATTTCATTTTATGTATGTCCCTAGGTTGGGACATAAAGTAAATTTATCTAATGGTGAACTCATGAATGTTTCTTCACATTGAATTAGAATATTTATTTAATTTTTCATTTATTATGTACATTTTTTCCAAGAAACTAAACTTTAAAAAAAACCCATATTTTGTATTATGTATTAAAAAGATATATAATAAACGGAGGGATTCTATAGGTACCTATAATAAGAGGGAAAATTTCTAATTTTACATTCAAGATCAGAATAAACATAGATTAAAGTATTATAAATCATGGATACACGGATAATTACAAAATCATAGATACAATGAGAAGATAAAGAAATAAATTTTAAGTGTTTCATTTTTAAAATCGTAGTGATTTTAAGAAAAAATTATGAGAATAAGAATGTAATACATATCTCTAGAATAATGAGGCTAAAATAAATGGATAAATTTATAAATAGAGATAAATAGAAGGATCATATAAAGGTTGTTGATATGGGAAAAAACATGAATAAAATGAAAACATGTAAATAACCCCTTACCTTGAGTATGAGGTGCTTTGAATTCTTCCTATATCCTTATAAATCATCAAGTGAAAGTTAATAATTAATTTATTTGGAAATAATTTAATGTTTGTTTTAATAACTATATTCCCTTTCATTCATATACCATTCACTTGTTTGTTATTCTATTGTTCATTGTTCAAATATTTAGATGTTTGTTTCATATACCCATGTTTACATAAATAAGATGATATTGGTTATCAATTATCATATATTGATTCCATGAGTTCAAATTGTGTAAAACTAAATCTCTGTTACATCCCATTACTATGATAAACAAAATTTTATTTTGATACTCAAAATAGATTCCAACAGTGTAGTGGCTCTTGTTAACATTTATTTTTATGTAGTTAAACTAGCTATGAATTTTTTTTAATATTATTAATAAAATTTTAATTTATAATTAAAAAATAATAAATATGAATTATTTTAAATCTTAATATTATAATTATTATATAAAATCATCTTCTAAACCAAATGATAAAAGTAATGATCATCACTTTCATAGGTGTTATAAACACACCATGGTTTGAATAGTGTTTGTAAGAATATAGTAAATAAATAAAAATAATAAATACTTTACAAATATAGTATCAATATTTTATTATTATAACAATGAAAGAATATTTTTAGAGTTTTTTATGGGGTTTAAGGAGTGTTAGAAGTTAATGAATATATATATGTTATGTGAGAAGAAAATATACCTTCATTAGGGATGCTCCATTTGACTTCTCATTAAGCCGTTGATTTTTAGTATTTTTGTGAAACTAATAACCTATACAGTTGACAAAAGAAGAAAGGGGAGTGATTTTGGAAGATATTCGTCCAACGAAGAAGTTAGTATGTTTTTAAGGGTGAAAGAGATGGGATATTTTGAATAAAATACTGAGTATTTTATTATCTTTTCTAAAAAATATAAATAGTGACGATTCATCAGACTAATAATAGTTTTTTACAATAAAGTGCATATTTTTTCATTTAACCACTTTAAAAACCGAATTTCTTTAGTAGACGAATTTATGTAAAAGTAAAGAATCAAAAATATTACTTTGTTATGATAAAATATGATTTAGACTTTTGGAATTAATTTATAAGGATGGAAATTAAGTTTATTACTTTTAAATATATTCATTTACTCATTAAATAAAATTTAGGTGGTTTAAGATATTTTATTATTTATTGATATCTTTTTGACAAAATTGTGATTTCATAAGACATTCGATTTATGAAAAAATAGTATTATTTACTATTAAATAAAAATTCTATTTAAAAAAATAACAAAAAATTACCCAAAGATTATTTTATTTGGTTGGTTAAAAAAAGTAAGCCCATTTTGTTCAAAAAAAATCAATGTTGGGTAATTATAATATTTAAATTTTAATATAAAAATTACTTTTTTCTGAGTGCATAAAAAATAATTCATAAGACATTTATACATAATTTGAGTATAATGAATTATAAATCATTTTATGTTATTATAATATTTATATTTTCTCATTTTATTCTTATTACATATTATTTAAAAGATATTTTATAATTTATAATTGTCAATTACTATTATCAATGGGAAGTTACTATTCTCAATGATAAGTTACTATTATAAATTGCCATATTAGGTTTATACTTCCAATAAATTCCTAATATATTAAAAATTAAATAAAAAAATATCAAGGACTTATATTATTAATTCTAAAAAGTTTAATTATTTTACCACTATTTGGTTTCATTATTACATTGTTTTTTATGGTGTGATAATTATAGGAGGACAAGACATGCAAAAATTCCAAATTATAGGTCTTTTATTTACTTGTTTTTTTCCATTATGCTACATAAAATTATATAGAGTATATTTATACTTCAGATATACTTCTCTATGTTATTGAAAAAAATAGTGCTCTATTTTATAAGGTGTGGGAAATACATTTATACTATAATATGAAAATATATATTGATAAGTAAAGTTCATATAGAAAAATTTTGAGTTATTACATTACATTTTTATTGTGAAAAAAAAATATTCATTATCCTAAATTGATGATTTTCTTTCCAAGATAAAATTCCAGTCTAGGTAACATCAGTTAAGTGTAAATGAAGTTGAGATTTCGAAAACATCTTTCCAATGTTGACATAACCATTACGATTCTTTGGTCATGAATCTCATATTAACAAATATACCTTGAGTACTTATAGAAATGGTGAACTAGATTTTACACATATACTGGAATACTTATAGTGTTCTACCCTAGGAAGACCTTACTATTGAGATAGAATTCCATATAAACTCAGGTGTGAGACACTATTACTTATAAGATGGAAGGTAGTATTGATGATCTAAGGATATCTATTTGAGATCAATTTAATATCCAATGATACATCATTTCAAAATACCAAAAATAGATATTATAAAAACACTAATAAGAAAAAACAATAATAACATTTAAAATATTCTCAAGATAAAATCCCATAAAATCCCATGTGATTTATATATCTAACAATGGCATTAAAGTGAAAATCAAATACAAATGCATGAAAAATACAACCTATATGAAAAATAAAGTATTTTTGGATAGCCCCTATACATTACTAAAAATGTATATTAAAATAGGTCAATGATGTTTCTTAACACCATATCCTAACTATTGAGAACTATTTTTTTCCTACAACATCATTTATATAATTTGTATTCACATGAGGTGGGTACCAATTGGGGGGAGAATAAATCCTTAGTACAAACAACTTCTACCACAGGAACCCCAATATGTTTAACATTATTATAGAATAAATTGTAATTATTTTAAATAATTTAGAAATTTTTTTTTTAGTATGAAAATATAGTGGTAGGTTCATTCCATGTCCCCATAATAGTCTCATATCCACTTCAACAAAAGTTGATATAATAGTTGAAAAAAATCATGAAACCGCAAATTAAATCATATAACTCACACATATCAAATTCAAAACACATGGAATCTCAAATATTTCTAAACCAACTCAATATTTATCCATACCCAGGGATTATATTTAAATATCTCACATCTAAACCTAATTCAAGGATTACTATAACTGAACATGTTAATGGAACTTTTTTCTAGAAAAGTGTAATGATAATAATCTAAAATACAACATAATCTCACGAAAAAATGAAATAATTCATCCCAAATATATTGAACATGAATATTTCATTCATTTAATAAGAACACATGCAAACACCTTTAATTACAAACACTCTTTTAATATTTATTTCATAAATATCTATTGGAATAATTTATAAAAAATCAGAATTTTTCGTCACTTTAACAAAAATTTTAGTCGAAAAATTATTAATTAAATGTTTACCCATTTATATATCACTATACCTCCTAATAACTATAATATCCATCATGTTTAATATACTTTATGTCCCAATATTTTCATTAAACAATCAACGATACATATAACTAGGTCTTCTATTTCATTTAGATGCATTGACTCCTTTTTAATTTTCGTATTCACATGAATGCACATATATAATAGAATTTAAAATCAAATAAAAAATATAACATCATATAATAAAATTAAAATAATTTACTATGATTGATACATTCTTAAAATGAATTTTATTGAATCAAATAACACATTAAAAACTAAAATTCAACCATCACATTCTCATCATTAAATAGACCATTAAAGTTTACATTAATTCAAGATATATTTCATCAATATTATAATTAATACATCATTTATAATTATAAATTTCACATTTTAATCCTTATAACATATTCATATAATATGTGCATCACTTTAAAATTCCTAAAAATTATTCAAAATCATTTTAATTGATTTTTCATCACAAATAATTCATATAAATTATTAGTTCAAAAAACCTATGAACAATTTATATAAATCCAAAAAATAAACATGAAAGAGTGTAATAGGTTAACAAAATAAAACTAGGTGAACAATATACTCTTATAGATAACGTTTCATTCCTTATAAATACAAGGTATCTATAAAATCAGTAAAGTATAAGTTAACAATAATAACTAGAGAATTAGTGTTACCAAAATTAGAAACCTTTATTTAAAAGGATTGGGTTATCAAAGATATTTAAAATTGTATACAATGTTATAGAAGGATTTTTATTCCACAATGAAATAAAGAAAGAATAACTGCATATATAATAGAGTGAAGGGGAGATATTAGAGAGTGAGAAATTCATAGGAACCATCCACTAGAAATATAAAATCCACGATTTAATCTAAATTATATGATAACACAAATTACAAAATTTCTTGATATAAAAAATGAATCTAGCACACATAGCTTACCTGGTGACTAACACCAGTCACCTGTTTTCTCACCATCCACCTAGTAGTTGGCCCGTAGGAACCTAATCCTATACCTTTATACCGAATTCCTAATACTCAACCACAAGAGTTACAAATAGTATTGTTCTGAACCTAAATCTTTTCATGTTTTGAAACTGTTTGTGATGTTTTTAGTAGATATCATTAACTATGAACTTTGACCTGGAACTAGATCCATTTAGACACTCCTAATCTGGTTCAGAACTGTAATTTATTGTTCCAAAATTTCTATAACTAGAACCATTTAGATCTTAAATAATTAATAATATTAAATATATTTTTTCTTTAATAAAATGTTATATATTTAACTTCAAGTCTTCCCAAACCCACTAGATCTTGTATTTTAATATATAGGTGTATAATTTGGTTCAGTATATGATTTTTTGATTTTATATATTTAATAAATAATAATATTATATAATTAATATGTTTCAAATAATTTCATGTATTTATTGATTAACATGGTGGTACCTAAACTTGGACCCAATACCCATGGATCTGAGTTTGGGTTTGGAATTTCATGACCCAATGTATTATATTCTATGTTTTTTACCCTCAATAGACAAGATGAAATGGGTCTATAAGATATATTTCAAGACCTAATTATAATTATTTACACCCTTACCTATAATGAAGTTCCTCATAGTATCAATTATATAATTCTGGAAAATTTCACCTCTGAATCCCTAAATCTTCTTCCATCACTGAAAACCATGAAATTAAACTCAAATTAGTCGAAAATAAGTTCAAGAACATTAAAAATAATACTTAAAAATATACCTAAAAATGTTGGGTCATTACCAAATCCCCACAATAAGGATTACCATCCTTAAAAAGAATCCTTGAATATTTATAATGAATAAATCCAAAAATTAAGACCTTATCTCGATTTCACTTTTTCAATTCCATTCTTACACCAATACATGACACCATAAGACTTATAGAAGTAGCATCCAATTTCCTACACAAACTCTTTACACTGTAATAAAAAATATGAATTGGTATTTATGTAAAAGATATATTTGTATCCAATTCTATGTCACCATACTAAAGAAAATAAAATGGATATGATTCATATATCCTAAACTGTAATAAATTAAAAATATTATATATAACGCAATATATAAAAGCTAATTCAAAATGCAATGCAATGTGCCAAATTATTTTGAAAATCTGAAATATCCCAAAAAATATAAGATCAAAGATCAATTTATCTTATAATAGATTATCTCATAATCAAGGTGACACATGAAGAATGAAAATATCATTAAAATAAAACTCAATAGGAATATTAATATAATTATTATACAATGTTGGATACTCGGATCCATAATTGATCTATTCTAAATAATTTTCAATCATTTATATGTCTCCTAAAACATGATATATGTTAAGAATGAAACATAAATAGATACTATCCATAAAAAGGGTGACCATAATGTCCTTTTATATGATTCTACTTAAAAAAATCATCCACAAAAATACAAAAGATAAAATTAACAATGAAACCACCTAATCATATGATTCCCACCATTGACCTAACACTCTAAATCAGTAATATAGATTTCATTTACTTTATAAATCAATGTATAAGTTATGGTAAAATGTGATAGAAAAATATATCCTTTAACCTCAAATACTTAAGGGTTTAGTTCAATGAAAAATTGCATGAAAATTATTAAAAATAATTATATGATCACTCTGTTTAGTCACACACTTCCAAATGAATCATTCGAATTCAAGAACTCACTATTTGTTATTTAATTCTCTGAGCACATATAGAACAATGTAGTTTTAAGGTATATAGATATGATTGGTACATGGTACCAAGTCAATTATAAACAATACCTCCCTATTAGTAATAAACCACATGAAATATTCAGGAAACACATATTGATTCATATCAAATGTAGGAAGGGAAAATATCACTTGAAACACCATCAACTATTCTGAGAATCATCCATACTACATCAAATGTAATCCTCTTCACCTTCCCCAAATAATATAAAACCATACATACATGATTGTCCCATTATATTATAGAATAAAATTATTTATCAAAATATTGAATGAATAAATCTCTTATTTGTTATTATTTAATATGAACCAAAAACATAATAACCAATTCATCTCAATAATGACCTCAAATTCATAAATCTCTAAAATAAATAAATTAAATAAATGATTGTACCCTCATATATAAATTGAACAAGTCATGAATCTTCTAATAAATTGTACACTTCTTTCTAATGTAATATTCAAAAATCAAACCCTATATAGAATCTAAACTATTAAATTAAGGCCAGATACCAAAAACTAAAACATAAATGAATATTATGTACTATAATTAAAAAACACATTGTCTATGGTAGAGGTTAAAATAATAATACCTCTATAAATTTAAAACCACTCGACAAGATCCCATAGTGCCCACTATATAGAAAATGACTGCTTAGATGATTCCCATAGGTTTCATGACTCTCTTTCATAGTATCTCTCAAATAAAACTATCCTTAAGAACCCCTATTTCCAAAGTAACCAAAAATCCCTAATGAAATATGTCTCCTACTCTACTAGAGTGAACTAGACCATGCATTATATATCCATATAGAAGAATAACCATAACCCTTACCCCTATGTGATCCCCATATTACCACTAGAGTGAAACTTATAGTATACTAACCTTTTTATACATAAATATTACATATTATGGAATGAATATTCATTACATAACATTATGATCCACAAAAAAACCATAAAGTTTTTGTTTCTTTTGAAACATTGATACATAAAAAACTGGTACAAAAGACATATACATCATATCTAATATATATTTTCACATATATTACCCTTCATATACATATCATACTTAAAATATTTCTTCATATCTTATGTAGAATGAAACACAATAATGGATGAGCTTGAATTCATAGTAAGGGTAAATAATGGTGACATCAAATATCTTTTACGGATAAGTTGAGAATAAATGTATGAGAATTTAAGCTCAATATTTGAAAACCATACCAAAAAAATCACAGATCGGAAACACGAGTCACAAAATAAAACATGGAAGCTCATAAGACATTAATCTTAAAGGATTCAAAGAACATGAACTATGAGATCATAATATTGACATAATACATAAGTCTATGGAGTACATATTAGTATAGAAAAATATTTTCTTAGGGAGGTCCCACTTCCAAGAAAATCATAGGGTATTAAGTTAACTACTCATTCAATCATATCATTAGCCAAGGTTTTCCCCCATGACTATCACAGTAGACAGATTCCCTTACTGATCTTGTTTTACTCCTCATTCCACTAATTATTACATCATGATATATCCATATTAAAAAAATGAATTAGATGGATATATAATTTTAATCCCACCCATCCCAAAATAAAAAACCCTACATATGTGTGTCATAATATCACTAAACATTTATAATATCATCATATCATAACCACTATAAAAAAAAGATTTCACAAATGTTCCATCATTTCATCATAGCATAACCCATGGAAAATAAACATTTTTTGTTAAAATACACACATCTTTAAAATATACCATATATAAAAATAATATGTATGGTATCATTGGATCATATCCCCAATTAAAGCATAGGCAACATCAAAACATGTTATCATAAATCAAAAATTCCATTAAAACATCACAAGAAGATTAATCAAGAAAATAACATATTCCCTTTAAAATAATTTATTTAAAATAAAAATATTTCAAAAATAATAAGGAAAAGGTTTTCTTTAAAATTTACCATGCAATAATTTCAAAGAATCATCAAATCATTGAGAATTCATGATGTTGGGAAATTCTTTTCATGTTGAGTACATTAAAATAAATATTCCTTCAATGATTTTATTTTAAATTTAATAGTACCTCATTTAGAAATCAATAAGAATATTTTTTTGATATTTTTTTATAAAAAATAAAACGTGGTGAGAAATGAATTTAATAAATCATAAGAGAATAATAGAAAAATTCTTAAAATCATTTTATGTTAAACATAGACATGAAAGAAATATATTTTTTACCTAAGAGGTAATAAAGTTAATTTTTCTTAAAAACGTTTCCCTGGTCATTTTAAGTAACGAAGTGAGAAAAATGGTAATTTTACCTGAAAATTCCATGAATAAACATTATATAATAAAATAACAAGATTTTATTTGATAAATATTGTATAATTTTAGTTAATGTAAATTAAAACATCAATATTCTTGATTAAAATTAGATTGAAACATAAATTCATTACTCTATGTTTATCGTGATTCCAAGGAATGCTAAACCCTATAAAATAAATATAAATTTATTATAAATATATAAAATAATAATTAATATGCTTAAAATATCATATATTAACCACTTATAATATATAAAAATCTATTTATTAGTAATTACATTTTATAATTATCATTTTGAGGAGTTAACTATTTCATTTTTAATAGAAGCTTAATTTCTACTATTCTTATACTAATACATTGATCTTGGTTCTATCATCTAAAAAATTATGATCATTATATAAATATAATATATATTCATTACATACATAGTTATAATCTTCTATAAAATGTAGAGATATGAAAATGATTTATTCCATTCATGGAGATGGTAGGTCATAAGTACGCATGAATGTTATTTTCATTTTATAATGAAATGAAAGGAATAAAATAAGAAAAATATTTTACCATTGATTATCCATAATTATATCATAAATTTCACATATAAACATTAAATAGATCATAATAATTATCCCTGAATTATTGTTATGGAAAATGAATTATACCATTTACAAGGAAGTGATAGTCTAGACATACGCATGAGTGATATTTTCACACCCCATTTGATGAAATATATGGTGGATAATGATTTTTAGATAATAATAATAACATTCCGGTATATTGAGGATATATAATTTATTATTTTATAATGAAAAAAACATATTGTGAGGAAGTAGAGGAAGAAATAAATAGAAAGAGTTTGGGTTGGATGATTAACCCTTGTTTGGTAGACCTCATTTGGATCCCTTTTTAAAGACCATTGGAATGATATTTTAAGAATAAATAAATCTTTACCTCATGAATAGGTAATTTAATAATGGAATTAGGCTTAGTTCTTTTGATCTGGTTGGATCATGTTGGTTTGAATAATATGGGTGAGGTGGTGTCCTTTTATAGCGATTGAATGAACAATGTTTGAATTACTTATAATATTTAAGTATACCAAATTATTTTTCTCAGGAAATTTGAAAAAATATTCAAAATTATATAATATAGGATAGTGTAGTGTTTGAATACCTTCAAAAAATAATATTTAGACAGGTTTATGTGTAATTGTAAGACACACTGTTTTGTTTGACCTCTCTGTTAACCAATTTGAACATTAATCATGGTATCATCCATTTCAATACTAATGGATTAAAAATTTACTTGTAACGTAAAAATTATCCCAAAATAGTCAGGAAATGGAAAATATATAACATATATGTTCCCCCTTGTCCTCTTTTAATATTATTATGTTTTTAAATAACTTTTTAACATATTATTTTTCATAAAATACCATTAATGTAATTTTATGAACAATTCAAATATTTTGATTTTAAAGACAACAATATAGAAATGGAATTAAAAAATAAACTACTAACACATCACTGATTTAATATATTTTTCAATAAATATCATGGATCAAAATAATTTGTCCAAATTTTATTACTTTTAATATTTTTAAAATTATTTATTTTATTTTTTTATTAATTGAACAAGTACTGTGTCGGTGTTGTGTAACCATTTAAGGTAATTCTATCATCACTAAAAATTAAAAATAATTTACCATAATAAAATTGTATTTATTATATTCAAAACGAAATTTTATATTCATTAATAAAATCTTATTTTCTATTTTTTAACATATAATATAAATTAAAAAATGAGAGTGACATTTTGGAATCTTCATTTACTTATTATAACGTAAATAACTTCATTACTGAAAAATTGCACCAAATTGAAATATTCTTGAAACCTGGATGAGAATGGTATAGGTAAACTCATACAATAAGTTAAAGCATTTTTTAGATATTTATAGGCCTTTTCTCATAATTTTAACCATTTTTTACTCATTTTACCCTTACTGAGGTGATAAATATTTTCCATGGTTACTATTCATAATTTCTAAAAATAAAAGGGGATTATTTAGAAAATTTTAAGCTCCATATTTGAAATATGGAATAAATTTTTCAACATTAAATTTCTAGAAGTGGAATAAGTATATTTGAATATAAATTCATAAAACGCAATGAAAAACTATATTTAGAGAAATGTCTTATTAAGCCTAAAATTGATGTTAGAAAAAAATTAAGTATAATGATGATTTATATGTAATTAATTAGGTTATTTATATTTAAATTATACTTATTTTTATTTAAGAAAAATTTAAAAAAATAATGGGGATTATTCTAAAAAATAAATGATAATTTTACAAAAAAAGTACTTTTTACTCTTCATTGAAAAAATCATCGTTTCAGAAAAATCCTAAAATTTCACCTTAACATAATTTTGATATGTTGATTTGAAAATTCATGAAATTTTTATAAAATAATATTTCTAAAATTTTCTTAAATTAATTATAATATTTGATAAAAAAATAGTTAAAACCACTTATGAAGAAAATGTATTTTTGAAGAATAAAATTACTTTACTAAAATATTGAGTGGTTAATTACCCAAAATTAATAAATACGTTTTTATTGAGTATGACCATTATAAAGATAATTCATATTTTGGTTACTCATATTTATAAATTTCTATTTTATGGCTAGATTATATAAATATATTATATACATATATTATATTACAGTTCATTTAGACGTAGAGCTGTATATCGAGAAATCTATCAAAGAAATAAAATTTATTTAAAGATAAATATATCATAAAATATTTAGACCTTATATTCAAGACCCTTTTATGAAATTTACCCTCCAAATTATATCACATTTAAAAAATGGGGATATCTTTGTTTCATCACATCCTCAAGTTCTCATGTAGAATCATTGAATTTATTATTCCTCTATAGAACATTTAATTTGAGGGTATTACTTTTCCATAGTAGTTTATCTCTATTATATAATATTTCTACAAGTTATTCTTCATTGTAATGATCATTCTTCAACAATACAAACTATGAGTTTAGTAAATGTGAAGGATCGTGTGTGTAATTTCTCAAGAGTGACGCATTAAACACATCGTGAACTTCATAGTGGTTTGAGGGAACCTCTAAGTGATATAGTTTCATCTGTACTCAATAAATAATATAAAATGGAAAATAATAAATAAGTATCAACATACCCTTCATTAAAAATGTTGTAAACTTCTTCCATGGAGAAATTCCCAAAAATTTATTTTCACCAACCTTATATTCTGGATTTCAATGATGATTTTTAGCCTAATTGTTTTTCAACTATTAGATTTCATGATGTGTTTATGAATGGATCTAACCTTATATCCCATTTTATAAACTAACACATGTCCCAATAGTTTTCATTCTCTGACTTATTCATATCACATTGGAGTTTTACACTTTCTTCCATGGAGGGATTCATAATAAGTCATATAAATTATTTAATGAAATAAATTGCATGAAGTTAATTTTTTAAAAGGAATTTATTGATCATAACCACCTTTTAAATTCATATAACAAGATCTCATCATATTCCCTAGGGTATGAATGGTTCTTTTAGACTAATCTTATGTCTGAGAATGATATACAGTACAAAAACAAAACATTGTATCCAAAACATGTGAAAGTGTTTTAAAAAATATTGAGCTTAACCATAGAATTAAATCAGATGAAATAAAATGTGGTACTCCAAGAAACCTTATCACTTATTTAATGTATACCATGGAATTCCGATCAGGAGAGAAATATTCTCTAATGTATATAAAGTTCATTGAATTTGTAAGGTGTTGGACTACAAACCATATGACATTATGGCCTTAAGATGTTTTGGGGAGCCCGATGATGAATTCTAGATTGATGTTTTTCCATTTCAATTATAGTATGGGTAATGGTCACAATTTCTCCTTGGACCTTTTTCCCATAGCATAAAATTCTAACATACCAAAAACCAAGATATATACTCTATAATATCCCTCCTCATTTTCTCCCACTAGAAATACTCTTTCAGATCGCTATATATATTTTTACATCTAGGATGAATAGATAATGATGAAATTTAAGCTTTACCGAATATATCCTTCAAGAAATATAGAATTTAGTGGACACATAAACAGTTCTGGGACCTTATCATTCCATTATAATCGAGGTTAAACTCATAAATATTTCTCAACATTTGTTTTAGTTGTATATCTTCCTTCAAAATATATTTAATATTCACATGGATATATTATTGAAGACTCATTTTTGTAGGATAATATTTCACCCCATCCATGAAAAATTCTAATTCAATAAATTTTAAATATATAAATATTTTATCACTTGTGATACTCATCATAGATAAACTCGCATGATCCTTTCAACTCAGGGCATCTTCAGCCATGTTTGTTTTCCTATGATGGTAATGTACTAAGAATTCATAATATTTATTCAAATCCAACCATATTATTTTAAACATATTCATATATTTATGTGTAAATATATTATTTAAATTTTTATGGTCAACATATATGATACACCTTTTTCTATAAAGACAATTCTTCCATATCATTAGTTAAAATATTACTACATCTAACTCTAAATCATACATTGGGTATTTTTACTCAAGAAATATCAATTATCACGAGGAATAAACTATCACCATATAGTTTTGAATAAGGATTCCTCCCATTACCTTATTCAATGAATAACTATATATCACAAAACCTTCTCCACTACAGTGTAGTGTGAGCACAGTTGTACTGAAAAACATTTTTTATAGCATTTGGAATGTTTCCTGACATTCATCTATCCAATGGAACTCGAATCACATCAAAGTTAACTTGGTTATTATACTGGATTGAAAAGATTAATTATCAAAAAGAAAATCAATAATATACATCTATAATAATATATTTTGGATCTTATTAACTTTGGTCGGTATGGTACAATGTTCAATAACTTATGTCTTTAATGGTTCCACTGATATAACCGCTCTAGACATTATATGACCGAAAAATAAAACATTATATATCCAAAATTCACACAAGGAAAATTTTTCATCAAGATTATCCTTCCTTAGGGAATTCATTATAATCCTCAAATGATCTTCATTATCTTTATTACTCTTATGATATATATGAATATTGTCTATTAAGACAAACGAAAATTGATCAATGTAATCTGGAATGACTCTATTCATTAATTCTATGTATATAGTTGGATAATTAGTAAGAAAATATTTCATCAGTACAAATTATTGGTGTCCATACCACTTATATAAGTATTTTATGGTTATGTATTCACGTTTGACCCTAAATTAATATAATCCATATCAAAGATAAAATTTATAAAAATGTTGAGTTCTATATGATTGATTAAAAAAATAATCATTATGGGGTAGTTGATACTTATTATTAATTATGATCATGTTATATTCCCTATAATAAATGTGGAGTCAAGTTTTTTATTATTTCTTATTATAAAAAAGAATAGGGGCACTCCATGGTGATGCACTTTTCCGAATGAATCCTTTATCAAAATTCTCAAGAAGTTGCTTCTTAAATTCCTAATACACAATCCAGGGAATTCAATATAGAGTAATTTAAATAGGTGTAACGCCAATTATGAGATCTATTAAAAACTCAACTTCATTATTTAAATATATACTATTAAAATATTATATAAAAACATCAACATACTCTTTTAAAATAGTTATATATTCAATTTTGATATTTTCCACAACTATATAGATAAACTCTCATTTTGAATAGGAATCAAGTCCCATACAATGGATTTAATTTCTATTGGATGTTCATATTTATACTTGCATAGATACATTGACATAGTTTAGTTCAAAATATCAAACATGAATTATATTCATGATAAATTTGTTTGGTATTTATATAATGAATGTGAATCCAATCCCAAAATAAGGTCGAAATGAACTGAACGATGAATAATGAGATTTGTAGAAAAACTATTCTCATAAACTACAATTGGGGAAGAATCACTAACTTGAGATATGATCATCATACCATTATAAATTTTCACTGCTAATTAAACATATAATCATTGAGGTGTTAACATGATACCATTTGATAATTCTTCATAAATAAAATATTGACTAGATTAAGAATCAAATATAAAACTAGTAGTTCCAGAGTGGACAGTAGTTGATCCTATCACTGATCTTTTATCGTAACACACATCAACAATAGTGATCAAATGATATTTCACTTTTAATTTGGGTTTAATATGATATTACCAATTATCATTATCATTAAACTTTGAACATTATCACTAGTTTGAATAATGTGTATACTCCATTCATTTGAAACATTGGAGCATGGGTGGTGCATCATGTAGATCTGTTTATCTATTCCAATCAATACTTAGTCTATTAAAATCACATAAACATTATTATTATCAATGAAATTTTTTTCCAAAATTAAAAAATTTACAAGTCCCTTTATTAAAATTTCCTCTATGTTTTCTTCAGCAAGTCAATCATAAAGCAAATCTCATCTTCTTCCCTCTGTGATTTTTGTTTTTTTAATTTCATTTAAATTTCATATTTTCTTTCTTAACAAAACCATGATATCGATTGGTAACAAAAATATTTATTTCTACCTTGAGAGAAGATCCTATAATTTCATCATATATACTAATGTACCGTATAGATAATTCCTTTCAAAGACTTTTTTTATGTTTATAAAGAATCGACCGATCTTTTTTTTGGTTTAATGATAATACAAGAAGAATACCTCACAAGTATTGTAAAATATTCCTCATTGGTACTAATAATTTCATCATCCTTATAATTTATCATAAATAATTCCTCCTCCATTTTTGTACAAATAATATTTGAAAATTACTTGATGAAAAATAACCTTCTAAACTCATCCCACTCCATAAAGTTAATTTATCACTTTTTCCTCATGTTCATGATTAGTGTTCATTATTAATATGTTCACCTTCAAAATCATACACACTCAAAATAACTTTTTCATACTATGACCATTGGAGAATGTATAATTTATTTCTAGTGATAATGATCTATTGATGTTAAATTATTTGATTTTTATACACACTAAAATAATTTTTGGGTTTCCCCATAAAGGACTTAAAAGAACATTTTTCCTTCATTTTCTCATTTGAAAGATCATAATGATTAATAGCTTGAGAGAGTTTAGTAATAATATAAAAATGATTTTTTATTCCATATCCCATAAATTTTTGTTTGTTTAGAGTACAATCATTTCGTTTTCCATCACATTAAGTTTTAACAAGGTTCATTTGAGTTCCAAAAATTAACTTAAACAAAAACCCATAGTGAGGGAAATAATAATCATGGTTAGAAACCATATAATCATGATAAATAATTCATAATATGTCTAAATCATGGAACCTTTTTTTACAATATATGAAACCCTTGGATTAAACTAGGTTAATAATGGTCATCATCTATTCTAATCCTTCATACTGATTGAAAATGAAAATGTGAATTAATCAAATAAAATCCCTCGAATGTATCCAGATAGGTGTGAATTCTGAGGCTAAATCATCATACACCAATGATTATTGAGTTAATACCCTATCCACCTCATTTATATTTGTTACCCATATATTCATTTATTCCATCATTTCACCCACATACTATTATCTAGAGAGGTATTTATTTTTTAATGAAAACCACCATCCTTTATTTACCATAACTTAATATGTCATTATATACATTGGCTTATCTTAAGGGTTATCAATAAAGAAATAATAAACCTAATTTCCAAACATCACTGAACTATTCTCTAATACCAACTATAGAAACCCATACTTTTCTAACATATAAATTATATATTATTATATGAATATTCATTACATACCATTTCAATTTATGCTAGAGAAATAATGATTTGGTGTCTTTGGAAACTTTGTTACATGAAAAATTGGTGTATAATTGATATATATCATCTACCTACTATATAATAAAAAATATAACCCATCTTAGATATAACATACCTAAAATCATTCTTCATATCCTTTGTAAAAGGATACATGACAAAGGGTGATCTTAGATGCTCAATACAGGTAAAAAGGGAGATATAATTGATATTATAACCATAACATGATAATTAGGGTATAAGAATATGATATTATCATTTTTAAAACCTTACATAGTAAATCATAGATCATAAACATTATTTATTTCATAAAACATGGTATTTCATAAGACATGAATTGTAAGGGAGAAAAATGACATGATCTATGAGAGCATAACATTGGTATAAGAATTAAGTTTTTGGATCAAACATATGAATATAAAATTATTTCATAGCCAACTCCCACTTCCAATACTATCATAGTGGATTAGGTTCACTCATTATTCCATCTTATCCTTATTCAAGTTTTACTCCCAAAACTATCATAGTGGAAAGATTCTCTTACAGAACTGAGTATACTCCCCATTCCATTTTTATTTATCCCATGAGATATTCATCTTTACCCAACATATTTGAGGGATACATAATTCCATTATAATACAACATATAATGAAAACCATACATATTTGTTACAAAATATAAAAAAACATTTACCATACCATCATATCATAACCTGTAGAAAGAAACCAAATTTTCTAAACATTTCATCATTTCTTCATAGCATAACTCCAGAAAAATAAATAGGTTTCGTAAATGTCTCACCATAAGAATCATAACCCATCCACAAACATAACAATTCTAGAATCATTGGATGATTACCCTAGTAAATCATAAGAAACAAAAAAATTATGTTATCAATGATTAAAAGTTACATTAAAATATTACTGGAATATTTCTTGAGGAAAATATCCTTTTCACTACCAAATTAATTAACTAAAATATAAATATTTTCAAAATAAATGAGGAAAAAATTATCTTAAAAATAACCATGGAAGTATTTTAAAGTGTATTAATATCATTAATCATATAAGATTGTATGAAATTATATTCATGATTTATACATTAAAACAATGATTCCATTATCATTTTTGGTAAAATGAAAAAAGTACCTCGATGGGAAAACAAAAATAAGATTCATCTGAAAATTTTTTATGTAAATTGAAACATGTTTAAAAATTAATTTTATAAATCGTATTATAATATTAAAAACATTTGTGAAAAACTATTATATAAAACATAGAAATGTAAGAAAAATATTCCTGACTAAAGGGGAAATTAATTTTTTTCTTAAAAAACGCACTGTTGGCCTTTTTAAGTACTAAATTGAGGAAAATGGAAATATTACATGAAAATTACATTAATAACCATTTTAGAATAAATTTAAATGTGTTTGTCTAATATGGATCAGATAATTCCTCTAAATATATATCTACACATAAACATTCCATATTAAAAAGAGATTCAAACATAAATCCCTTACCTTAAGTTTGAATTGCATTGAAATCACTCTAACCCCTTGAATAAAAAATTTAATATTATTTTAAATATATACCATAATCATTAAGAAAACTACAATTTCAAATATTACCCACTTTTTATATTTCAAAATACAATTGTTCATAATCCCTTACTAAAATCATTATTTCTGAGTGTGAACTGTTTCATTTTTCATGGAAGTCTTGGTTTGGTAGTTTGGGACCGTATAGTTTGATCATGGTTCCTTCACCCCCAAAGTGATAATCATGATATAAATGTCATATATAATTATTATATAAATATTTATAATCATCCATAAAATTTATATATAGAAAAATGATTTATGCCATTCAGGGAGATGGGAGGTCGTACGTATACGTAAACGTCATTTTCACTTTCTAATGTAATGAAGGAAATAATGATACATTATATATTATTATTAAAAAGAAATAAATATATCATAAAAATAATATATAAATATAAAATAAATCATAATAATCAACAATGAATAATGGTGATCTAAAATGAATTATATTGCTGTGTGTAGGAATTACTCCACGCATATGCATAATTGATATTTTCACTTCACATTTTATTTAATAGAGGGTGTATAATTGTTCTTCTATAATCATAAGAAAATTTTAGTATATTATGTACAATAAAGTTGATATATTTGAACCTAAGTGTTTATTTTTTTTCATCTAGTGTCAATGAGTGTATAATGATCATGGATAAAGTAGTGATGCATGGAGAATTGTAAAGGATCCATCTTATATTATTAGATTTCATGGATGGAAAATTCTTCTTTAAATGGAATTATATGTATTTCTTGGATAGTTCATCATATTTTTATTCTGTTGATTTTTTCTAGATCTTTAATATAAAATGGAATGTGTTATTAAGGAAACATTTTTTACAAAAAGTGTATAAGATTTGAAGGAAGAGAAATTGGGAAGTGGGAGTGGCTTGAGTTTTTATTTGAGAGGGATTTGAATTTATTTTTGCATAGAAATTATGTAATTATTTTTAATGTGGAATATTTTAAAAAATATTCCAACACCTGCAATTCACTCTATTGGCTAGCCCTCAATAGAATTTATGGGGAACCTGAGGGTCAACATCTATATGAAGACCTGCATGAGGTAGTAATAAGGATAACAAGTATGTGTAGTTCTAAGGTAGTAGGGCCATTTATAGGTTTTGTAAAGGTTCACACCCTAATGAACACGCATTGAATGGACTAGAAGGCCTGAATGTAGGGTAAGAACATGAGCGCGCTTGTAGAACTAGTATAGGATGGTACCAGGAGAGGGTGAAGATAATTATAACTTCATCATTATATAAATTAGCTAATATAATAGAGGTAATACACTTAGAATTTTCATTGTGGGATGATATAATGGGGGGTACTATTCACCCTTTGGTTAAAATAATAACAATGACCATCTGATCTATCACCCTATTTGAATAATATCCATCCAATTTAATTAGACATATTCTTCTTCCTTCTATGACAGGTCACTTTATAGATGAAGCACCTCACATATGAGGGTTTGAGGAACTGAGCACCCACAAACTCAAGTGCCATGTGGGATGTTTCATGGTTCTTCTAAAGTTTATGGTATCTCCTAAGGATGATTTCTACAAAGCATAAAATTATTTTTTATGGATATAAATTGAAGTATGAGTGTCTTACAAATAATTAATGAACGATCTATTAAAATTTCACAAAATCATGTGTTGGTGATGATGATCCATGCCAGAATTACATCATGGTGGATAAAAATTACCGTGAATGACCACAAACGAATGGGTTTGCAGGTGGACCAATAGTTCATGGTGAAGTTCATTTACAAAGAAGGTAGTATACATAGATGAATTTATATAGGATAAAAATACTATGATAATTTAAAAATGACAGGCAGTTGTCAGATAATGATATGTGGGAAAGAATTTTGTGGACGATTCTATATGGGACAACAATTAACAAATGATACTTTGTGGTAAAGTTGTTCTTGGATGAGATCGCTCTTCGGTGAAGATCCTTCAAATAACGATCCTTTGTTGTTTCCATGTAGTTCTCCGATAAAGTTTAGTTCATGAAGAGAATTTCTTTTCAGGTGAGTAAATATGAAGAGATGAATTATTTTGGATAAATGCACACAGTACATGCCTTGTAGATGGATGGTTATGAGATCATTATGTAAAAAATGTATGCGGAGAAGAAGAGTTTTTCAGAAAGAAGGTTTTAGATGAGGTGTTTCAAGAATATTTTTAGACACTAACAAACCACTAAAAATTTATTCTCATGTTCTTAGTGTAATTTTGGAATAAATGTACAAAATAACCAGTGGTTAATTGCTTATAAATATTTGGTTGCCTCTTAGTTGAAGTGAGTATCATAGACGATTAAAATATTTAGAAAAGCACATAACATTGTGCAGTAGAACTAATGATCAATGCATAAAATTATCTGATAATTATTTATCTATCAAAGTGTTTTCATTTTTCCCATGAAGAAGTATAATTAATTGAACCTAGTATGTGACAATGTATCAGAATGTAGAAGTTATTTTTTTGGGTAGTGAATTTTTGTTCAGGAAGTTTTCTAAATGAAAAATATGATATTACATAATTATTTAATTCACATAAAGATTATTTGGAATATTATTTGAGTAGAATATAATTGAGATGTAAAAAAATAATTTTTAAGAAATAATATGTTTAGTAGAATTCTTCAGTCTGTAAGAATATGGTTTTTTATTTTTATTGATGGCTCGAAAAAAATATTTTCATCAGTTATTAAATAACTAGTCAACATTAGAAGTGGTCTTTATTGTGTTAATGTGAAAAAAAATTGTAACATAGAACTGTGAAACTGTTGTTCCTATAAAACTCTAGAAAGCATAGTGGGACTCGATTCTAGTGAATAAAAGTAAGTTGTAACAACCTATAATTATAGGGGAGAATTTGTTATTGGGGGTCTAACCAATCTCAACAAGGAGTGTGCTCATTTTAATGCCAAATCCTGTAAAATTATAGTGTTCCTATTGAATTCATTTTTACTACATTTGAGAGAGGCATAATTTTCAAAATATTGGATTAGATTCAATCAGTCCAACCAAGGATAATTTAAAAATAAAGAAAAGTTATAGAAAACACTAGTAATTCACCCACCACCCTCCCCCTTCTCAGTGAAAAAACTCCTCCTGGTTAATTTAATTATTATTAGATCGAGGATCCCTCTATCAGGATTCACTAAGTATTAAAGAAGTATAATCTAACTTCTATTAATTGTAGGGGTATTTCAACTTTCTATGGTAAGAAATATCATATTTGGAAGAATAATATGTTTCCCTATATTCGACCTCTTTTCATTGAGGTTAAATATGATGTTACTTTTGGTTACCCACCTATTACTAATTAAACACTTATGACCATTATTGAGAAGAGAAATATGGAAATTTATGGAAACCCTAAAAATACCATTTCAATGTCTCTTTCGGTGAAAGTTTTCTCAATTTTTATGGGACTCAAAAATGAAAAATAAATTTTTGATAAGTTAGAAATCAGTTATGAATAAATTGTGAAATTCAAGGAGGTATAATTGAAAAGTTAGAGACACAAAATTAAAGATATTAAGATATGTTAATAAGACAATATTGATTACTATTTCACAGGATTCAATGAAATTGTGAGTAATATTCACGGTTTTGGTGAAAAGCAAGATGATTAAACTATTTTCTAAAAATTAATGAGAAATTTTATTGACAGGTTTAGTCTAAAAGTATCCTATTTAGTAGACTTAGATGACCATACTCTCAATGAATTACATAACATACTCATTGAAAATTAAATGTAAAAAACCCCAATATTCAAGAAGAATATTTTTTAATGAAATGGATTTTGAATTCATTAGAAATATCAAAATTTGAGATGATGAAATTTCAAAAATAAATTGAATCTAATAATAAAAATTAAGATGAATATTTCAACAGAATCATTTCTCTTATATCGAAGGGATTCATGAAGGTAAATTTTAGTGGAAAGGGTAAATTTCCACATGGGTACTACAAATGTAGTGAAATTTGACATTTTACTATAAATTTTCAAAAAATTATTTTTTGGATCCTGAGATAAATGATAAAAACCCACATAATAATAAAATGTGGAATATCTTAAAAGAAACAACCATATTTTAATGAAGAAAGAAGTTTTTTTTACATGGTAATTTTTGTGAGAAAAATAAAATGAAGCTAACTCCACTACAAGTAGCCAATCAGAATATGAAAATAACTTCATGGATTATGTTGAAAAGGGGGTTGACACTTTAGATAATGGATATGATAAAAGTGAATGTATAGAGCTGGGGAACATGAAAAAAAAATGAATTATAGGCTTTTCTTTGGAAAAAACAAAGCTCCAGAAGGAAACAATATTTCAATTAATAGAAAAATAAAATTTATCTGGGCAAACAGAAGAGTGTGAAGCCAAATAGATTCTTTACATTGAAGAAATCAAAATACAAAAACTAAAATTGGCGGAAATATAAAAGGAAATAAAGGACCTTGAAGAAAAAATCTCTCTCAAATAATAAGACTATTTGAAGAATAGGTCTAACTTTTTTGATGCACAATATACTTTGAAAAATATCAAATAATATTTCTTCAAGGAAGTTGAGGTCAAAGTAGAATAATCAAAAATTGGTGGAAGGAGGGGTTCAAAGAAGAAGGTTAATTTAGCACAATATGAATCTCAAACAAACTCTATTATCTTTAATAATGCATCTCCAAAAACAAATTATTGACAATTATTTAATGTTAATACAAGTGAAAAACTATCTTTTAAATCTTCAAGAATATTTTTTCCTCTTGAATAGAGACCATCATATTTTATATAAAGAGAACAAAATAAATCTTTAAAGATGGGATATTATCAGTTAGTAAGATAAATATTTAAAATACAGTATTGGTCTTGTGGAGTGTTTGGTCACAAATCTTATTTATTTTGTTATAACATTTTCCTACTAGAGATAAAAAATGAACTAAGTGGGATCTATTATAAAATAATGAGAGAAAATATCTAAAGTAATTAAGTAGTTTTTAGTAATTCATTTTATCTTCTAACTCAGAAAAAATTTGAAAATTTAGAAGAAGTATGTGGAAGATGTGATCTGCAAGGTCATATTTTTTAAAAGTTCATGAGTATTTTACTTAAAAGACAAATAAAATTATGAAAGTAAATGGATTTAAAAAAATAATGAAGAAAAGTTAGGTTTTTCTAATGTTTCTTTGAAAACCAACTAAAAGTCCATGTAGTGGATTCTTGATAGTGGATGTTAATAAAACATAGATGGTTGAAAAAAAATTATGTGCAAAATTTTGAATCATTAAAAAGGAGAAGTTTCATATAGAAATTATTATTCACTAAAAATTATATGAGTTGGTAAATAAATGATTGAATCCTAAAATATGAACTCAACTAATGTGTAAAAAATGAAGGATTGAATCACTATTTCTTTAGTGTCATAGAACTTTTCAATGTTAGACATTAGGATTTATTAAAAAAGGATTCTTGTACCATCAAAAAATATATATAAGAATCACCACTCAAGGAAAAATAACTAATGGTAACATATTTCAAATTTGTGACACTAACAATTATTATTACTTGGGTTGTAAAGAAAAAAACAACCACTAGCATAGAATTATTATTTATCTTGGTCAAAGGAGTATTAGTAAAATCACAAATAATGATATTGTGAGGGACATTCCTAAGCTAAAGAGAGAATGATAAGATTTATGTGAAACTTGTCAAAAGGGGAAATTGGAAAAAAAATTCACACACCGGGGTTAATATCCAATCTTTTAGGCTAATTTTACTTATTCGGACTAACTTATATGGCCCAATGAGACAGAATTCAACCAAAGGTGATCTGTACTTCATTACATTTATTGATGATTATACTCAGATGACTAATGTCATGTTTATCAAGCAGAATCAAGAGGAAACTAAAATGATCAAATATTTTAGAAAGAAATATGAGAAAGATATAGACCTTTATATAAAGAAGCTGTGATAATATCCTGAAAAGAAGTTTACCTGGGATTCTTTTTAATGTTTTCTTTCCACACATGGAATCCATCACCCATACAACACACCATTTACTTCAAAACATAGTGGAGTTATTTGAATAAAATTATAGAATCATACTTGAGATAGGAAGGTCTCTGTTAACCAAACACAATATCTCGGTATATTTTTAGAGAAAATAATTATATATAACCATACATATAGAGATCTTACGTCTATTAAGAATAGAAACAAAAAAGAAACATATAAATTTTGGTATAATAAATTTCCAATTATTAAATTCTTCAGTGTTTTATAGAATCCCTTTCATTATAAAAATATATAACATTTATTTGGTAAAATATGAAGAAAAGGGAGATGAAGGAATTTTCATGGCCAACCTATCTGATGGTAGATGCTAAAAATGTTGGAACATACGAATGAACAAGATAATAGACTACAATAATGTCAAAATTGTTGAAAATTAGATCAAATTAGAAATCACAGTTTATGTAGATTTATAAGATTCAGCAGAAAATGTTATAAAAATAAAACATAAGAATGATGAAGTTATTGAAAATGATCTAAAAATTGTGGATATTGATTAAGAATATTACAGTGATGGAAATAAAAATGATGAAAACAAAATATAGTGGTATAAAAAATTGATAATAAATGTTGAGGGTGAAAATATCATTGGAAATAAAGAGGCAACTCTTGAAATAAGAAGAATATTGAGAATTCAATATCAAAAAACACTTATTTATCAAGTTAAACCTCATACAGTGGTATAAGTATGACATCCCCCCTTTTTATTACATAACATTTCATAATATTTTACAACCAGATGATCTTTAAAGTCTAGTGTCTTGGAAATCATGAACATAATACCTGAAAACAACATAAAGAATTCTTCTAAACTTCTTTTAGGGCTTCATAAAAGGTTCATACTATGTAAAACTACCGCATCTCATATTCTAGAGACATACATCAAAGGAAAGGGTGAGCAGAAGGCCCAGTAAGGTTAAACAAGGGAATCCGTTTACTTGTGACATCAATAAGAACTTGAATAAAAACATAAGGACATGAGAAATAGAAGTATAGGAATATCATAATGAAAATAACTTGAATAATAAATTTAATATGTGGGTAAAAAATTTCATTTAGAAATTCATGTACATATCACCAAGGTTTATCCCTGAGGTGTCATAAAAATTACAAAGGTTATTCACCAAGGTATCGTGAAACTTGTCATCTCTAGAGATTAATTATTTACCCAATGCATTGGAGAGATATCAGGGAACACCCTTAATATGTCTTTACTTTCATGTGAGACACATATATACTAATCAAACATTTCATAAATAACCCAATAGAATCAAATAAATTTGTTTCATGTCAAAATCGTGACGTTTAAAAAGTACTTAAAAATAAGATCATTATATCATTTATAACCCATGGAAAAAGAGTGAGGGTTATATGTATGTCAATTCCAGAATAAAATATATCTTTTTTATATATTTATGAACACCCATTGAAACGAAATAGGAATGGGTATTCACATTAATAAACAAGATAATTTCTTAAGAGAAAGAGATAGAAATTTTGAGATGAAATTTTTACAGCATAACGCTACATAACATGGTTTTTAGAAAATAATAAAAAGAGAGGGTACAAGGGTAACCCACTCATAAATAACTCATATTACAGTATAAATACAGAATAACATGTAAATATGAACATGTTATGGATATTTTAATGACATACCACAAGAAAAGGAAACTTCAAAGGAAAGAGAAGATGTGACATCTTTTATAAGAAATTTGGCAGCCTAACAACGTCACTTAAAAATTCAAAAAACAAATTTATGAGAGAAGAGAGGGTCTATCATCATTTGGACATAAAATGGATAGTAATAAGAACATAAAAGAACATACTCACAACATAAAGAGATGGAAAATAAAAGACACAACATAAAGGAAGTCGTGACTTAGAAATAGGAGGGTGAAAGGATCCCTTACCTTGAAGAGTAGCTTCTAAAAGAAGAAGGTCGGGACCTTGGGAGGCTTGAGGGAACATTGAGAGGACACCTTGGGAGGTAATAATACCAGAACATAGTTGAGGATGAATTTGGAATGAAATAAATGAGGTAAATGGCTTGGTATTTATAGGAAAAGTGAGTGAATAAATTATTAATTTTCTAAGGGACACCTCATCAATGGAATTTGCAAAACCGTGGGATTTCCCATGGTATTTTCCCATGGAATTGGACAATTGGGAAACCTCATAGCATATCTCACTATTAATAAGTATACTATAAATCTTACATTATTATTACATCATTAATGATGTCATTAAACACCTGAAACTCAAAACTGCATTTTTACTATTCACCGATAATTCAACCGTTTCTGAAAAATCCAAAATATTTACCCTAACCTAATATAGAATCTCTGAATTAAAAAATTAATTCCATTTTATGATAATAATTTTCTAATAATTTTTAATTTAATTTTTAAATAAAATCATTATTTAATCAAAAAACACATATTTAAAACTATAACTCATTTTGTAACACCTTAAAAAAGTAAACAAGGTCCTATAAAAATATCTTATAACCATAAGAGAACAAAGTAACAATTTGTGATTAAATTTTATGAAAATAAATTTCCATTATAAATTATTAAATTAATTATAAAATTGTAAATAAATTATTTATGGCATACAAAAACACCAAAACTTAAACTATGATCACTTTTCCACTTTTATGATGTCTAAAATGTATTTATTCAGTAATGGGTAAAGTTTATTTTTTTTGCCAAATTACTATTCATTACTATTCATATGGGTATGTTACTATTCCTGCAATACTATTCACTAGAAACCAAGTTGATATTATTAGACTCTAAATTTCTCACAGATCATAACTGTAGAAGACCATTTTTGAAAATCATTTCAAATTATTAATTATTTAATGGATAAAAAACATTTTAAAATACCCCTTTTTCCTAAATCCATTAATAATACACATCCTATATTTATCCAGATATTTGAAATTCACAAACGTTTCGATAAAAAGAAATAATAATTTTATTTATATAAAAGGATTATACAAAGCAGCTGAGGTCTCGTTACATAGCCCCTTATAACACCATCATAGGACCTAAGTGTAAGGTGTGCTATGGTGATTGAATCTTGGGGCGGCTCGGACAACATTTCCCGAGTGGTGATTTCTATCATCTTGAACTTCTCCCTTAGGTGATTTCGTTCAAGCTTCATACGTTGAAGTTCCACTCGGGCTTGGTCCAGAGAAAACCCCAGTGATGCTACCTCCTTCCCAAGCTCTGACAGATGGGATTCATATGGATCAAGTTTACTGGATGAGGCCATTCAATATTATTTTTGTGTTAATTAACAAAGATAATTGTATTTATAAAAAAAATTAATATTATAGTTTCCAATGGTCATATTGACCAAAAATCATATAACAGTTGAAACCCAACGGTCTCATTTTAATTATAACCACTTCATTAATTAAAGGATATAGTTTTTTTTAGTATAAAATATCACAAAAAATTAGGAAACAAATATAATTAAAAATTTCGAGTCGTTACATTCTTCCCCCCTTAATAAATTTCATCCCCGGAATTTTATCTCGTACCCTCTGATGGGAAAGGTGTGGGTACTTCTGTCTCATGGACTCCTCTGGTTCCCATGTGGATTCTTTACATTTTTGGTTCCACCACAACACCTTAACAAGGTGTATATTCTTGTTGCATAGAACCTTGTCTCTATGATCCAAGATCTCCACTGGCTTCTCCTCATAAGAGAGGTCATGTTCCAATTGTACCACCTCTGGATTTAGTACATGTGAAGGGTCAGGTATGTACTTCCTCAAAAAGGATACGTGGAAGACATCATGAACTTGTGCTAGATTTGGAAGAACTGTAAGCTGATAGACCACTGCTCTCACATGATTAAGGATCTCATAGGGGCCAATGTACCTAGGGTTGAGATTCCCTTTCTTCCCAAACCTCATGAATCTATTCTACGGTGATATCTGAAGAAATAATTTGTCACCATCATCAAACTCCAAGTCCCTTAGACGGTTTTTGTCATAGCTCTTTTGCTGACTCTAAGCATCCTTAATGTGTTGTTGGATGGCATGGACCTTTTTCTGTCATCTCTTGCACAAGATCAGGCCCAAGAAGCCTTCTCTCATCAGTTTCATCCTAATAAGTAGGAGTTCTACATCAATTCCCATATAGAGCTTCATAGGGTTCCATTTGAATGCTTGAGTGGGAGCTGTTGTTGTAAGATAACTCAACTAAAGAGAGATGTTGATCCCATCCACCCTTAAATTCTATTGAGAACGTTCTCAGCATGTCCTTGAGTTTTTGAATTTCACTTTCAGATTGGACATCATTTTGGGGGTGATAGGCCGTACTGAAAATCAATTCAGTGCTCAGATATTGGTGACGAATTCTCCAAAATTTTGATGTGAACCTTGGATCACGATCAGATACGGTAGAAAGTGGTACTCAATGCAGCCTTACCAGTTCCTTCATGTAAATCCTGGAAATTTGATCAAGAGAGAAATCTTCCCAAATGGAGATAAAATGGGCAGTCATGGTGAGATGGTCCACAATAACCCATATCACATTATTTCATTTAGAAGTTCTCGGGAGACCAGTGACGATGTCCATAGTGATATTGTCCCACTTCCATGTTGGTATGGGTAGTGGTTGCAATACCCCTTTAGGAAGTTGTCGCTCTGCCTTCACTTTCTGACATACAAGGCACCTTGAATTGTAGTCAGCAATCTCCTTTTTCATATTATCCCACCAATAATGATCACGAAGGTCCCTATACATTTGTTTTCTACCAGTATGTATAGAGAAGGTAGAGCTATGAGCTTAATCCATCAAATCCTTCTTTATTTCTTGAATAGATGGAACACGTAGTCTTGTATGAAATTTCAGTACACCTTCTTGATCAGTATTGAACTCAGGAAAATTTCTATGCTTCACAGCCTCAAAATTCTTCTATAACAACGGATCTTCTTTCCGAGCTTTCTTGATCATCTCTAGTGGTGACAATTGAGAAATAATTTTGGTTAGGATTCATGATGTCCCTTCCTTTATAATTCCCATGTCTAGTTTTACAAGGTCATTGATCAAAGGATCTCTATGAATCCTCATAATAGACAGAACAACTGGGACTTTCCTTCTTAATGCAATAGAGAATTTATTTTCTCTTCTGGGATGATAATGAATTGAACAATCATAGTCTTTAAGGAGTTCCAACCATCTCTTTTGTCTTATGTTAAATTCCTTTTGTGTGAAAATATACTTCAAACTTTGATGGTCTATGTATATATCACATTTCTCCCCATAATGATAGTGCCTCGATATCTTCAAAGAAAAAATGACCGCATCCTGCTCCAGATTAGGCGTAGGATAGTTCTTCTCATGAGTCTTAAACTGTCAAAATGCATAAGCAATGACATTTTCATTTTGCATGAGGACTCACCCAAGCCCTTTCAAGGATGCATCGCTAAAAATAACAAATCCTTCTCCACTTGAGGGTAGAGTTAACACAGGTGCAGTAACTAATCTCTTCTTAGGCTCTTGGAAACTTTCCCCACACTCGTTTTTCCAGATGGACTTGACCCCTTTTCGAGTTAACTTGGTTAATGGATTAGAAAGTCATGAAAATTTTTTCACAAACCTCCTATAATATCCCACTAATCCAAGGAAACTATGAATCTCAGTTATTATTGTAGGTTGAGGCCACTCCTCTACAACTTTTGTCTTTTTAGGTTCAACTATGATTCCTTTATTGGTAAAAATGTGCCCCAAGAAAGAAAATTGTTGTAACCAGAATTCACATTTACAAAACATTCCAAAAAGTCTCTCCTTCCATATAGTTTGTAAAATAACCCTTAGATGATTGTCATGCTCCTCACGTCTTCTGGAATATATCAGAATAATATCAATAAAAAATACCACAAAGTTAACAAGGTAGTCTTTAAAGACTCTATTCATAAAATCCATAAAAATAGTAGGTGCATTCATCAGTCCAAAAGGCATTAAAACAAACTCATAATGCCCATATCTTGATCGGAAGGCAGTTTTTGGAATATCTTCTTTCTTCACCATCAATTGATGATGACCCGATTGAAGATCAATCTTAGAGAAGAATTGAGCCCCACGAAGTTGGTTAAATAAGTCATCAATTCTTTGAGGAGGGTATTGGTTCTTTACTGTGATCCTATTCAGTTCTCTATAATCAATGCATAGCTGCATAGATCCATCCTTACTCTTCACAAATAGAATAGGTGATCCCCAAGGAGACACACTCGGTCAGATAAACGCCTTCTCCAAAAGATCTGGGAGTTATTTCTTTAATTCCTCCAGTTCCATATTTTCTATCCTATATGGGGTCTTTGATATTGGATGAGATCTAGGTACAAGTTCAATAGATAACTCTACCTCTATTTTTGGGGGAGGTCCACGCAACTCTTCAGGAAATATGTCAATGTATTCATAGATTATGGGTACATTTTCTATCCTCAAACACTAATTTCCTTCTTCTTCTTCACCAATCAATTCCATAAATATGGATATAGGAGGTTCTTCTAGACAAATATTAGGTCCAGATATCGCTCCTTGGAAGATAACTGTAGGTTTTCCATTCAAGACTACTGATATTTCCTTACTTTTGTATTTGATCTTAGCATTATACTTTGAGAGGAAGTCCATCCCTAGTATAATGTCAAATTCCAGCATGGGAATGACTACTAGATTTGTGAAAATATTGTGCTCACCAAAGTAAATACTATAGTTTCTAAACACTGATGATGCTTGGATATTATCACTTGGAGTCTTGACTGATAAATCTACTTTTAGCAAGTCGGGGGTTGATTCTAAATTCTTTGAAAACTTGGAGGAAATAAAGGAATGTGTAAAACCAGAATCAAAAAATGTACTTTCTATCTTTGAGAGAACAAAAAGAGTACCTACTATCACATAATTTAGAGCTTCAAATTCAACTGTCGTGATAGAAAAAGCATGACCTTTCTCTCTTGGCCTTTTTTGAGGCTGATGGTGGTTCCCCTCCACTGCCCTTGGATTTGGATAGTGATTGGAAATGTTACCAAGTTTTCCACACTTAAAGAACTAGACATCAGTTAGGGGCTACACCATATTCTCCTTGTCGTTAGTGTTTGGAAGTTGAGGTATCACCTCACTAAGAAAATTCCTCACAGTATGTCCATATCCTTAACACTTGTAGCATTTCCCGCTCTTGAGAAGGTAGTTCCCTGAATTCTTCTTCCCACATTTATTACACGTGGGATGTTTCACTTGTTTGCCTCATCTTCTCTGATCACAGTTCCCCCCTAAGCTGGGCTGCATCGATCGATTTTTTCGCTTGATTTATGAGACCACTGCATCTCACCAAACTCTAGTTCAACATTCATTGCACTCTGAACGATCTCCTCATAGCTGTCATAATCTAGGTTGGCTAGATTCTTCCACAGATGAGGTCTCATTCCACTGAAGAAACTATCAACCTTTCCATTTTAATCCATGAAAAATCTGGGGTTGTAATGTGACATCCTTGTGAAGTTCATCTCGTAGCTTCCCACATATTCATTCTCCTTCTACTTCAGCTTGAGAAATTCCTCCATTCTTGTTCTCATGGAACGAGGGAAATACTTACTGAAGAAGATCCCTATAAACACTTCCCACTCCATAGCTTCAACCTCTACTCTTTGCCTTGTGTTTTTAATAATTTCCCACCACTAATCAGCTTCTCCTTTTAAGCGATAGACAGTTAGGTTGACCTTCTCTTGCTCTGAACAGCGGAGCACAGAAAAGAACTTCTCGATAGTGCTGATCCACTGCTCAGCAATCAATGGTTCAGTCGATCCACTGAAGGTTAGTGGTCGTTGAAACATAAATTAATCAATGTAATGTTGTTCCCTTCATGGTGAGATTAGTCTCTCCACTTGATTCAAGTTATTTCTCATACTTGAGTCTATTGGTTCATCATTCATATGAATGTTTCGATTCCGGCTTCTATCAGAGTGTTGTCAACGCATGGTCTATTGCAGTCACCATTTGTACGGTTCCTCCTATTTCCCACCATTTCTAGAAGAATAAAACCATAGTGAGAAACTAACTTCATTTATGAATCTTTTAACTATAAATGATTTGTGTCTTAAAACTTTATTAAACAATTACATTTCTCTATAAATCCTTCATAATGATTCATAAAAAGCTTATGATTAACCAAACATATCCATCGGGAGTGTCGTAACTAAGAGTGCAGCAAGTCCCATTGTTGTGTACCAGTTCCTATTCGATTCTAGCTCAAAGTGGTGTTTTCCGGTTTTACCCCTATTACCCCTATTTACATCTGTGTCAGAGCCTCCTATACCTGCTCGTATCTACACAGAGATGTATTTGTTTGATAAACCACTTACTTAATACTCACCGAAATACCAGGAAGTTTTCCTATATTTAATATTTTCTATAGGATTCTTCCTAAATATTTCATATCCTAATTTCCATAAAAAACTAAATTATCCTTTAATACCATGTATGGAATCCTTCCTTTTTATTACATAATTTTTCATTACATTTTACAACCAGAGGATCTTTAAAGTCTAGTGTCTTGGAAATCAGGAACATAATACATGAAAACAATATAAAACATTCTTATAAACCACTTGTAGGTATTTATCATAGCTTCATCTTACGTACAATAATTGCATCTCATATCCTGGAGTCATACATCAAAGGAAAGGGTGATCAGAAGGCCCAGTAAGGGTAAACAAGGGAATCAGTTTACTTGTGACATCAATAAGAACTTGAATAAAAACATAAGGGCATCAGAAATGGAAGTATAGGTGTATCGTAATGAAAAAAACTAGAGTCATAACTTGAATATGTGGATACAACATTTCATTTAGACATTCATGAACATATCACCAAGGTTTATCCCCAAGGTGTCATAAAAATTACCAGGGTTATTCACTAAGGTATCATGAAACCTGTCATCTCTAGAGATTAATTCTTTACCCAATGCATTGGAGCGCTATCAGGGCACACCCTTAATGTGTATTTACTTTAATGTGATCCAAATAGATCATAATCAAACATTTCATAGATAACCCAAATGGAATCAATGAAATGGGTTTTATGTCAAAATCGTGAGGTTTAAAAAGTACTTAAAAATAAATCATTATATCATTTATAACCCATGGAAAGAGAGTGAGGGTTATATATATGTCAATTATAGAATAAAATATATCATTTTTATATATTTATTAACAACAATATAAATAAAATGGGTCTGTTTATTCACATAAATAAACAATATAATTTCTTGATAGAAAGAGATAGAAATTTTGAGACCAAAATTCTGCAGCATAACGACAACATAACATGGTTTTTAGAAAATAATAAAAAGAGAGGGTACAAGGGTAACCCAATCATATATAACTCATATTACAGTATAAATACATAATAACATGAAAATAAGACCATATTATGTATATTTTAATGACATACCACAAGAAAAGGAAACTTGCAAGGAAAGAGAAGATGTAACATCTTTTATAAGAAATTTATCAGCCTAACAGCGTCACATAAAAATTCAGAAAAAAATTTAGGAGATAATAAATGGTATATCATAATTTGGACATAAAATGGACAGTAATAAGAACATATAATAAAATAACTTCAACATAAAGATATGGAAAATATAAGACACAACTTAAAGGAAGTGATGACTTAAAAAGAGGAGGGTGAAAGGATCCCTTACCTTGAAAAGTAACTTCTAAATCATGAAGGTCGGGACCTTGGGAGGCTTGAGGAAACATTCGGAGGACTACTTGGGAAGTTAGGAGACCATAACTTCATTGAGGATGATTTTTGAAGGAAATAAATCAGGTAAATGGCTTGGTATTTATAGGAAAAGTGAGAGAATAGATTATTAATTTCCAAGGGACACCTCATCGGTGGTATTTGCAAAACCATGGGCTTGAACATGGTATATGCCGATGGTATTGGCTACCTGGAACACCTCATAGCATATATCACTATTAATAAGTCTACCAAAAAGCTTACATCATTATTACATCATTAATGATTTCATTAAACACCTAAAACTCTAAACTGTATTTTTACTATTCACCGATAATTCAATTGTTCCAGAACAATCCCAAAAATTCACTCTAACCTAATATTGATTATATGAATTCAAAAATGAAGACCATTTTATGAAAATAATTTTCTAAATATTTTTAATTTAATTTTTAAATAAAATTTTTATTTATTCAAAAAACACATCTTTACAACAATAACTCATTTTGTAACACATTAAAATAGTAAACAAGGTCCTATAAAAATATCTTATACCCATAAGACAACAAACTAACAATTTATGATTAAATTTTATTAAAATAAATTTATATTTTATATTATAAAATTAATTATAAAATTTTAAGTAAAATATTTATGGCATACAAAAATAACGAAACTTAAACTATAATCTTTTTCATTTTTAAGATGTCTAAAATGTATATATACATTCATGGGTGAAGATTCTATTTTTTTGTCAAATTACTAATCATTACAATTAATTACTTTTCATATGGGTATGTTACTATTCCTTCTTTAATATTCACTAAAAACCAAGTTGATCTTATTAGACTCTAAATTTCTCAATGATCACAACTGTAGAAGACCACTTTTTGAAAATAATTTCACATTATTAATTGTTTAATGAATAAAAAAACTTTTTAAAATACCCCTTTTTTCCTAAATTCATCAATAATACACATCCTATATTTATCCAGATATTTGAAATTCACAAAATTTTCCATATGAAGAAATAACAATTTTATTTATATAATAGGATTACACAAATCAGCTAAGGTATCGTAACATAGCCCCTTACAACACCAGCATATGACCTAAGTGTAAGGTGTTCTATGGTGATAGAATCTTGGGATGGCTCAAACAACATTTCCCGAGTAGTGATTTCTATCAGCTTGAACTTCTCCCTTAGGTGATTCTGTTTAAGCATCATACGTTGAAGTTCGGATTGGGATTAGTCCATAGCAAAGCCCAGTGATTCCACCTCCTTCCCAAGCTCCGACCTATGGGATTCATATGGATCGAGTCTACTGGATGAGGCGATTCAATCTTCTTTTTGTATTAATTAACCAAGATAACTGTATTTATAAAAACACAATGTGAAGATTATTGTTTACAATGGTCATATTGACTAACGATCATATAACAGTCGAAACCCAACGGTCTCATTTTAATTATACCCACTTCATTAATTAAATGATACAGTTTTGTTGAGTATAAAATATCACAAAAAATTAGAAAACAAATATAATTAAAAAGTACGATTCGTTACAAGAAGAATTTGAGTATCAAGAATGGATACAAGCTATGAATGTGGAGCTTGATCAAATTGAGAATAAATACACTTGGGATCCTATATCAATACCTAAAAATAAAAATACTAATTATTCCATGAGGGTATTCAGAAATAAGAAAACTGAGAAAGGTGATGTTTCAAGACACAAAACTAGGATGGTGTTAAAAGGTCATTATCAAATTGATGTTATTGACATTGAGGAAACTTTTTCACTAGTAGAAATATTGTAGACTATTAAAATCTTCTTGGTAGATGCAATACACAAAATTATAAATTTTATGAAATGGATTTGAAATCATCATTTCTAAATAGTGATCTTGAAGAAGAAGTCTCTATTGAACAACTCGATGGGTTTGATTTAAAAAATGTTGAAAGCATGGTATGGAGGTTGAGAAAATATTTTTATGGTTTGAAACAGGCCCCTAGAGATAGATATTCCAAATTATATGGTTGTCTGAGGAATAAGAAGTTTGTCAAAGGTAATGTTTACAGTAACCTTTATATGAGAGATATATCAAATGATGCTCTTATAGTCATTGTATATATGGATGAAATCATATTTTATGGTGACAATAAAGGTATATGTGACGAATTTGGGAAAAAATGCAAAGAAATTATGAGATGTTCATGCCGGTATAGATGAAATATTTTTTATGGATTTCAAGTAGAGTAGAATAAAATTTCATTTTCTATCCCAGGAAAGTTATTCCTAGGAATTGCTGAAAAAAATTGGAATGGAAAATGAAAAAGATGTTCCAACAACCATTTTAGTATGAACTAAAATATTCAAGGATAAAGCTAGAAATTTTTTCAATCTAAAATAATTTAGAAGAATCATTAGTAGTCTATTTTATTTTATAACATCAAGGTCAGACATACCTTATGCAGTGAAACTATGTTCCATATTTTAGATTGATCCCAAATAATATCACTTATTGGATAATAAAATAAAACTAAAATATTTGAAATGAACTCTAAGTTATGGGTTTTTATATAAAAATAATGCATATTCAAAATTAGTGGGGTTTACATATGCTTGTTGGGTAGGTGATTTTACTGATAAAAGATAAGCGTCAGGGGGAACCTTATGAGAAGGATGTGTCTGTTGGTATTGAAAAAAAAAGAATTCAGTAACTTTTAGAATAGATGATGCTAAATATTTTACTGCTACACACACATATTCATAGATGATCTGGATTCCAGTACAGCAAAAAGATTTCAAAATAGACATTGGGTGACCACTAAAAAGTTCATGTGATAATCAAAGTTCTGTGGGATTAGCTAAAAAACATGTACCACATTCGTGATCCAAGAAAATTGATATCATGTATCATTTTATCAAAGAGATAGTGTCAGGTGGAGATATATATCTCTATTACATATCTTATAAATATCATGTTACACATATTATCACAAAATAAATACCAAAAGATGGGTTTGTTGAGTTGAGGATAAAAATTCAAGTTCAGTCTTCTCCTCTCACTTAAAACAATCAAGAGGTACCTCCTTATTCCCTATTCTTTAATTTCTATTTTTCTAACAAAGAAAAGAATTTAAGGAGAAGTGTTGTTCATCATGTAATTAATTTTATTTCATAATGGTGAAAGATATTTCATATATTGATGGAGAGTCTTTATGATGTTTGATTCATGTATTTATACTCCTATCTCATTCTGAGTTGATGAAATGTTGAGAAAGGGGGTAATTACTCTTGTTCACTTGAACTTTATAATGTGTTTGATAAAGTTTGTGAAGTATCTTGTATATACTTTAAAACTTTTTGAGATTGAATTAACATACATGGATATTTTGAAAAGATATATTTTATTCCCTTGGTTATATTTTTCATGTTTTCTATACCTGGTTCACCCATGTAGACTTATAGGTGATTAACTAACGTCTATTTTCTTTGTATCATGCGATTTAAATCCTTATTTGAGAAAATAAGATGGGGTTTTGAAAAAATAATGAATTAAAAATTCCCATTCACCCTTTTAACATTTTTCATTAAGGTGGAGTAAAGAATATGAACACATATTATCTTTTATTTGAAAGGATATATGTGAAGGGATATTGAAAACAGAATACAAAGGGGGAGATTGTTGAACCTAAGTGTTGCATTTGTTTTCAAAGTGTGTTAATCTGTGTTTAATAATCATGGATGAAGTAAATACGCCTAGATAATCATAATGGATCCGTCTTATAGGATTGGATGAAAATCTTGGAAAATTATTCTTAAAATTGAATTGTATGTCATGATTAAACAGTTCTTCTTCTTATTCCTATTTTAATGATTGTTATTCTGATAATTAATGTCTAGTGAAATGTGTTATTACATATACATTTTTTACAAAAAGTATATAATATTTGAAGGAAGATGAATTGGGAAGCGAGACTGGATTTAGTTTTTATTTGATATGGTTTCGAATTTCATTGTGCTTAGAAATTTTTTTAGTATTTAGATGTACTCTTTATTAAAATAAATCCAACCCCAACAAGCCACACTATGGGTTACCATAAACTACTTTTAGGGTGACCTGAGGGTCATACCCCATGGGAAGGCCTACTTATGGTGGAATGAAATATGGAAGGGCCATGTAGGCCCATAGGAGTATGCCTATTTATATGTCCCACAGAGGTGCATGCCCGAAAGTGCTTGTACAGACTCATCCAGAAGGCCTAAAAGTTGGGTTGGTTTTAGATTACACCCATAGATTCATTATGGGGAGATACTGGGAGGGGGAAGATAATTATGAATGAATAATTACACAATATATCTAATATACCTTAGGGAATCCATTTAGAATTTTTGATGTGGGATGCAAGTATGTGGCTACTGTTAACCCATCAGTTCAAAACATGTAAATAATGTTGACCATCCGATATATCAACCAATTTGAATAATAACTATCCCATGTAATTTGAGATCTTATTCTTCCCCCCATGATCCATACCTTTGTAGATGAATCACCTCACTTATGAGGGTTTGTATAAACAATCACCCACAATCTTAGTTTCCATGCGGGATACTTCAGGGTTCTTCTAGAGTTTATGATATAACATATAGAAGATTTCCATAAAGCATAAAATGGTTTTGAATGGATATTATTTACATAATTATTGTATTATGAAGAATAAATGAATGATCTATTAAAAATTTGTATAAGAAGGTATATGTGAATTTGACCGTTGCTGAAATTACTTCATGGTGGATAAAAATTACCTTGAATTACTACCAAAGAAATGGTTTATAGGTGGCCCAATAGTTCATGATGAAGTTATTTTTTGTAGAAGAAAAGTCAAATACATGAATTTATGGTGGATAAAAATCTTATGATCAGTCAAAAATAAAAGGCAATTCATAGATGATTTTATGTGAGGAAGTGGTTCACAGATGATGTTATACGAGACAATAGTTTGTGGATCATGCTATACTGGATAGTGGTTCATGGGTGAGATCTCTTCATAGTGAAGCTCGTTTGTATGAAGATCATTTACAAGTTTCCTTGCAGTTTGCGTATGACATTTAGTTTGGGATGAAGAGTTCTTTGAGGGTGAGTTAATATGCAGAGATGAATTATTTTGGATGGATGCACGTAGTGAATGAATTTCAGATTAAATTATATGTGAGCATTATGTGAATATTATGTGTATATAAGAATATTTTTGCATATTTTAGTTTCTTGAAGATGCATTCTAGGAATCTTTTTAGACTATGAAAAACCATATAAAATTTCATTTCACATTCTCAATGTAATCATGTGATAAATTCACAAAATAAATGGTGGTTAATTTCTTCTAAATATCATGTTTTATCATGGTTCATGTGAGTAAAAAAGAGGTTTTAAATATTTTTACAAACACATAGTAGTGAGTAGTGGCTTTAAATTTCAATATAGATAATTTTATGTGAATTGTTTTCTCTCACAATGGTGAGCTGTTGCTCATGAAGTAATATAATTAATTGAAAATTGTATGTGGTAGTGTATCTGAATACAGAAATCATCCCTAGAGGTAGTTTGTTTTTTTAGGTTTTTTTCTAAATGAAATATATTTTATGAGTTTATTATTTAATTCAAATAAATATTATTTTTAATACTATTTTAGAAACATATAATTGAGAATTCAAGAGGTATAATTTTGATGAATGAATCTGTTCAGTGGAATTATTTAGTTTTCTAGAATATGAAACATTATTTATATTGAAGGATAGAAATAATGATTTTCATAAGTTATTATAAAACCAGTCAAAATCATAATTGGTCTTTCTTGTGGTGTTATTTAATCATTTTTGTAATAAGGTAGTGTGAAACTGTTTTTCCAGTGGGACTCTAGAATGAATAATGGGACTCTATACTATTGGAGAAATGTATATTTTAACCACCTGTGATTATAGTAAAGAATATGATATTGGGGGTATAACCAATCAATGAAAGGTGTAACCAAAATTTAAGGCCAAACCTTGTAAAAATATTGTGTTCTTGTGCTATTTATATTTATTTCATTCGGGACAGGCTGAATTTTTATAAGAGTGGATCAGATTCTAATAGGCCAATAAAGGTTAATTTCAAAGGGAAAAATTGTAAAAAAACACCACTAATTCAACACCACTACCATTTCTCCTTAGTGAAACTCCTCTTGGGAACTTGAAATATTTTATGAATAATGTTATATAATTAGTACACTTTGATGAATAAACAAATTTAAAGTGGTTGGGTGGGTTTATTACCTCTTCTTCAGTATACCTCCTTTAGATAGAATCTAATGTTCCTTTGAATGGATATTTTAAGAATAAAACACATATAATTAATGGATAAGAATTTTATAAGATAATTCATTAGTTTTTGGTTGAGATAGGTGGATTATATTGATGTGAATAGTAAAGCAGAGGTGTTGTCCTATTATAGTGAAGGAAATGAAAACAAAGAATTATATAAAATATTTTAAAATAATAAATTATTTTTCATGTGAATGTGGAATAAATTAGAAAAGATAATAAAGATAATATAGTTTAAGGTTCAATTAACTTTAAAAAAATTTGGATCGGTTTATGCGGCATTTCTAACCATATCATTTGGTTTAACCCCTTTAACAACAAATTTTAACCTGAACTGTGGTAACACATTTTTCAATACTAAAGGGTTATAAATTTACTTCTAAGGAAAAAATTATCCCAAAAATTATAAAGGTATGAAGTTTCAAAACATATATAATCCCCATTGTCCTCTTTCAATATTTTAATGATTTTAAATCATTAAATAATATATTACAAAACATAAAATACCTTTAATTATATTTTAAGAACTATTCACACATTTTGACTTTAAAGAAAACAATATTGAAAAGGAATTAGAATATAAAATCCTAAAAATTAAATAATGTTTTATATTTATAAATAAAAAACATGTAACATAACAATTCATCCATATTTTATTACTCTGAATATTATTAAAACTGTTTAATAGATTTTTCAATTTGTTGAACATGTATTGTGTCAGGGACACATAAGAATTTAAGTTAATTAAATCATTAATACAAATTCAGAATAAAATAAAAATATAAGAAAAATTTAAATATTTTCAAAGTAATATTTTATATTTTTCCATTAAATTTTCTTATCCATATGTGAACATGCAAGAGAAATTAAAAATAAGAGACTGATATATTTGAATCTTCCATTACTTAAAATTAAATAAAGGTATATATTAAATAAAAATGTCCCAAAATTTATATATAATAAAAAAATGATTATATTAGACAAAATAAACCCATTAAATAAGATAAATTTAATTTTTTTAGATTTATGGGCCTCATATCATAATTTTAAACAAGTTTTTATGTGTTGTACCCTTAGAAAGGTGAAAAGTATTTTACACGGTTAGTATTGATAATTACCAAAATTAAAAGAAGAAGATTTACCAAATTTGATCCTCTTAATTAAAAATATGGAATATATTATTAAATATTCAATTTATAGAAGTTTCAAAACTAAATCATAATATAAAAGCGTAAAATGGAAGGAAAACCATTTTTAGAGAAATGTGATTTTAATCCTAAATATTGAATTTATAAAAAAAATGTATAATGAATATTTATATGTAATTAATTTTATTATTTCTAATTAAAGGAGTATTTTGTGACTTTAAGAATAAATTCAAAACATAATGGGACTTTCGCTTGTAAAGAAATAATGGTTTTACAAAAAGTGATACTTTTTTACTATTCCCTAAAAAATTAATCATTTCAGAAAAATCCCATAATTTCACCTTATGATTATTTTGATATTTTGATTTGAAAAACGAAATAATTTTAATAAAATGAAATTTCTAAAATATTAAAAAAAATATAATATTTTCTCTCAAAAAATAATAAAAAGCATTTTTGAAGAAAAATTATTCTTGAAGCTTAAAATGAATTACATATAAAAATAGTGATTTCTTTTTAAGTATTAATAAATAAATATGTATTCTATTGGACCATTATACATGTATGTAATATTTTGGATACTCATATTTATACCCTACAATTGAATGAATGAGTTATAATGTTATAAAATAATATTGTTTATTTAGAATCATGGCTGTGTATCTAACAATATATCAAAGAAATCAAATTTTCTAAAGAGAAATATATCAAAAATATCAATTTGTTACAAAAATACATTTTCTATCTAGCTTAAATCGACATATTATGGAATCTTTATCTATAAAAATAACACTCCAATGGTTCACATCCTTTATATGAAGTTGAAGAAAAGATATATCCTTAACCATTTGACCACATACTATCCCAATTATATTCATCTACTTTACTATTCTTACCACTCATGGACCCCCTCCTCCAATAGAATCTCTATTCTCTTTTTTTAGATCCTTCTCTTCAATATGAGATTCATTTATTACTTCATTGAAAGTATGTAAACAAAATAGATGAACCTTTGATTAGATATCCAAATTCTTACCACACTCCAATCAAAGTGCCTTAGAAGTCTAATTTCTTCACATGGTGGGAGTGAAGTGAAGAAACATATAACCTAAATGGTTTAATAAAGAAAATATATATTCCCTTTATTTATCTCTATAAACTCTTGAACACCAATGGATCCTCAATTTTTTTATAACTACTCAAAGAACGTAACCTATAAATAATCCCACATCAACAACGTATTCCCCTTTGGAAAGACAAAATATCTTACCACTATTAAGATGGTCCTTTAAGAATAAAAATAAAAATCATCAGATTATTCTCTTATATTGTATCGATCAACTAAAAATTTCATTCCATCCCCTCTATCCACTCTTTATCCACTCATGTTCTTGTACCCCCTATAAAAATAGATGATGTTGTAAATAGAAATGATGAACCACATCAAACACTATTGTGTCCTCCCAAGGAGCTCTTCCATACATATTATAAATTATATTAATAAGTCTTACAAAAATCCTTTTCCCTAAAGGATTCTTAGTCTCACCAACTAAATGGAAATGATCAACTTCCCCTACTACATGTCCCTAGTTTAAATACTCTATCATGACTAACTTCTTAATTTGAAAATAATCTCAATTCTTAAGTTCCATGATTTTAAGAAAAGAAAAACTCTAGTTATCAACCAATTAGAAAAATTATTCAGTAAATATACACACCTTTCATTACTTCCTATGAATATACATAAAGTAATTTTTCCAATAAAACTAATAACATTGTATATTTAATTCTTTTTTAAATTTCATAGTATTGTTGTATTTTAATAACTTATTCAAGAAAACTATCATGAACTTAACCCATCGGGGAACCACGTGGCTATATGTAAGGGGATAATGATGCACCAAGCATATCTCTAATAGTACAGGGGTTAGTTACAACATTGTGTAGGTATATCACACACATGGTGGGTATTAGACTAAATTACTTATACACAAGACTAAATATCAATACTCCAATGTACGATAAATAATTTAAGAATTGGATACTATAAACACATTAATAATAACTAGTCCCACTTTAATGTATAAAAAATGGAAAAAAATGAAGAAGGGAAAAATAGAAGCCCTCTAAATATAAAATAGAGTATAACTATCTAATAAAAGGATACTGTTTTTAAAATACTAATCCTAAAACCATCGGTCGTAGTTTTAGAATAACTATTATCCACTTGATCATTGTCCTCTTAAGATATCATTGAATGGTCTATCATCTACGTAATACATGACAAGTGTAGAATGGTCCTATTCGGGGGTGAGTATAATCATACCTAGTAGGAAACCCTAAAATCACTAAATAGTAATCATCAAGAGAGGTTCATATCTAAATCAAAAAATACAAGGGAATAAAAAATATAATCAATATATTCTTAGATTAAAACTCCAAACCTCAATGTGAGGTTACTTCCTTACTGCAAGCCTAGGATTCTACTCAAAGATCTAAGTTAACATGCATATTAGATAACTCACTCATCATGTCTCTCTATATTGATGGAATTCATCCCAGAGGAAATATTCATATGGTCTTTCCATGGATAAGCATGTAACAACTAAGAAGGATTATTTGAGATACTCAATCTATTAGACTATACCTGACTAGAGGAAAATAGATGTCGATACACAAATAGGGGATCATTCCAATTTCCAATTTGGGTACCTTACTATATCTGAGATAACACAAAATGAAGCGAACCACATGCCTTGTGTGTCAAAAATGGGATACTTGACCTACTCTATAGGAGAATGATATAGGATTAGACTTTGGGCCTCATAGATAGATACCTAACTCCATCCATAACTAAAACATAGAGGGGATATCTCATCCTATGCATAATATAGGATACCTTAATGTACCCTCTTAGAGATGGACCTAGGGAATGTACCCACAGTGACATGGTTGCAGGGAACTCTCCCAAGATCATACTTCCTTGGGTAGTAGAAGAATAGGTGCTCTAACATTCCATAGAAGGAGCACCCAACAAGTCCCATGGGGAGAATGATGTGTATCATTGAGTATGACCCTACTCAAGGAATTGTATCACACATGGAATGTATCTCTAAAAATATAGGGTTTGTAGAGGTTTGTTCAGAACTCTTCATATTCTATCTTCCCAATCCCATGCACTTTCTAAAGTACACGGGATATGTCTCAACACACATGGCCTATAGGGTAACATGGATTCTTGTGTGTATACTCCTTATATATGTTAAACTAGTTGGATGAGGGTCAAATGGTGTGTGGGTCCTGCACATGGAGTGTGCTATTTAACCCACCATGTAAACCTTATCTTCAATGCAGAGGGTTCCACATGGTGTATGTTCATCTAATGTACACATCTTATATGTATGGTTTTCACAGAAATCCAATGTATTCACATGTACCACCCATGTTTCCTCCCCCTCTAATATATCCTTGAAATCCACCATGAAACATAGATATAATATTTGTAACACCCTAAACCCAGTAACCCAGAGTCAGTGTATTATTACATAACATTATAATTATACAAGGAATCATGTCATGAAAGGCCAATTAGTTTAGTAGACTTGGAAGAACTAGATATATACCTAAGTTTTACATTACATCATGAAATAAAAAAGCAACATTGTGTCCCCTTTGAACAGTCTTATATCCCTTAGCCTATTCCTACAAGTTAATCATAATATACTTCTTTGCATCCTGGGAAAAATAAAACATAAGAAAGGGGTTAGCTCAGATGCTCAGTAAGGATTACAATATAGAGGAAACTATCATAAATAAGAACAAACATTTAAGGCAATGTATAAGACTATAACACAATACTTTTAAACTTAAACATCTACATAATATGGAAAAGATAAATCAAATAATTCCATTTACTTATTCACATGGATATTCTATTAGTTGAATAATCTCATGTAATATCAATAGCCAATTTCATAATGATGGAATGCAGCATGCCAGACTTCATAACCACATAATCAAGGCCTTGTGCCAAGACTACAAATAAGATTTTGTCAAGGCCTTATTCCAAGACACTAGTTTGTATCATGGGACCTACCGATGCATCAAGGTGCTATAGTGGACTCCACTTGTCACTTAATAAGTCTAATGCATTCCTCATATGAAAATGTTTAAACATAACAGAAACATTCGTATTAAAACTAGCATACGAAATGTCAGTACATTATCCATAAACCATGAATGGTATAAAAATAACACATCCATAGTCAAACATATCACAACCTTCAATAAAATAAGAATGATTTTAATCATAATAAAACAACCTCGATCAAGAAGAATATCCCGAAAAGGATTTCGATGTATTTTAAAATGATCATTAATAATCTTTGAGAGAAATATCTTTTTTTCATGAAAACATTTAAAAGTATCACTATTTATCAAGAATATGTTTAAAATAGATTTTTGAATCAAGGTTTCCCATACCACATTGAAACTTTTAAAAGGAATTTCAATTTTAAAACATTAATGTCCATATAAATAAAACCTTAAAAACTTTTTTAAAAAATAGACATTAATGAGAAAGATTTAAAACATTTAAAATGATATTTTAGTTAGAGTTCCTAACCAAATTAGAGACGCTTGAATACAAATAATTGAGGCTGTAAAAAACATTATAATATCATGAGAATAAAGGGATTCACGATATACTCTGTCAAATTACAGTATATACACCAAATAAAAGTGAATTGGAACATAACAACAAAGAAGTCTCAATGGAATGTACGTTGAGATGGATTCCTTTATAAAGACTGTATCCTTAGGTTAAGGATAAATCAATGAAATAATTATGTGTGAAAAATATAAATACACTCCATATTATTTGATATTAATTGTAAATAAATCAAAGGACTTTCACACATATTCTTGTAAAAACAACACCAATGACTTGGATGTTTAACTCAATTAATGGAAAAATAAGTTAAGATTTCACTTATAAAAGTTCATATCAATGGAATGTGAATTTATCAATGGAGTTATTATGTTTATCAAAGGTATATCCATAAAAAGGGGAGTGTAAATTACTACATAATTTATAAATAGTGATTCCACACATAATCTTGGAGTAAAATAATCAATGAAGTTTGCGTAAAGCCCAATGAGTGGATATTAAATTTTGAAATTCCCTTACTGATTTGGTAACTTATGAAACATACACCCCATGAAAGAAGTATCATAAAATAAAGATGTAAATACGTATAAATTAAAGAATATTACACAAGAAATACAATCATGGGTATTAAATATACCACGCAAAATGAAATAGTGGAAAACTATCATGAATGTCACAGAAATAAGAAGTGAGATGAAAATCCCTTACCATGTGGTAATCAATCGAGTCGTATGAACAAAAGTTAATAAACACCAAATGGATCACTTTATACCATTAATATAAATATAATCATGATAATATATATCAAATGGAACTACGCAATACGCCACATGCAATAAATAAGTGGCGAACAATGGAAATCTCACGGAATTAAAAGTGAGATAAGAAACCCCTTACCTTGTGCTTTTCCTTAGTATAGGGTATGTTAAACACCTGAATAATTGTTAAATAATTTTTATTAAATTATAAAAGAACCAAGTACATTAATATGATATCATATATGATCTTCTAATATTGCTTTGTTAATGATATTTCAGTAGTATCATTGTTTTGGTTGTTAGCTGATTCGTTTTCCTTTATATGTTTTGTTACGTAAGTCATGTTTGTTATGTATAGGTTGTATATGATTCATATATAGAGTTATATTAAGTTCTTAATCATTATTTTTAATCATAAAATGAAAATTATTCTTGAATGATTACGATGGGGAATGAATCTGATCGCGTTCATGGAGACAGTAATCTGTATGTATACACGAGTGACAATATCATTCTTTGGATATTAAAATCTTATGTAAATATATGGTATATCATATATACAGAATAATTAATATTTTATATTTATTATTTACATAAAATATACATCATTGTTATACCCATCCAAAAAATAATGTATTGAATAACAACTACACCACGGCGTGGAGATGGTAAGCTGTATGTACGCACGTATGGTGACTTTGTCATTCATATGGTGGATAGAATAATGAATATGGTTGTAGAATTTTTATAATAACATAACTGTATATAGAAGATACTATATTTATTTTTTTAAAATGGAAACAATAAATAAAGAGCAAGTGGAGGAAGAAAAGAACTTAAAAGAGGTGATGAAATATTTATGTTTTCTTCGTGTTCTTTCTTTTGTTTTGATCAAAATAACTCCTTAGGTTGGATTTATGACCAAATTAAAAACTCTAGGATGATATGAGGGAATTTGGGAGGAAATTTGGGCATGGTTTGTCCGAGCCAAATAGCTTTGGAGGTGTGAAATTAAGATAAGGGTAAGTACCCTTTTATAAGGGATGTGAGGGTCACTTTAGGAAAATCTTGAAATATTATTTTATAATAAAATCATTTTCGGTTTATAATGGCCCCAAAATGATTTTTTTCTAGTATAAGGTGGGTATGGGTCGAAAAAATATAAATTAATAGGTTTAATACAGGTTTAGGTCACCTTATTAACCTTATCTTTCATATTTAACTCTTAGTTAAATAATTTGACATTTACCATGTCTCTTTGTATTTTTATATTATATGGTTAATAAACATACTATAAAAAGCCAAGAGAACCCCAAGTGGTTAAATATTAATATGTATAACTTTATATATGTTATTTGACCTAACCATAGATTTTTAGAAATATTAGATCAATTAATTATATTATATATGTTTAAATAACTCAATTATGTCAATTTTGACTCTATTTAGTATCTAATTTTTGTTAAAGCCATGAAAACATTATCAATTAGAATAAAATTTATTTAATCATTACAAACATTTCATATTAACCTAAACAATTAGTTTAATGCATCAAAAGTCAAAAATTACATTTTTTTGGATATTTATAATATCAATTAATTTAATCTTACATTAATAAGTTAATTATTGCATCATCATTGTGCCATAAATAAATTTAATTATTCAATTTCTAAAAATTATAAATAAAATACCGTTATGTAGGATATCATTTTATCTTTCTAATTAATATTTATAGTTGAACAGATAACTTATATAACCCGTTTTAAATATTTTTTACTAAAAGATATATTTTTTTTGTAATTTTTGTCTTTACTTTAAATTAATTAATATAAAGTGTCATTATCGCTCTCAAGTGGCTCTATGGGGTCCCAAAATCGACCAAAGGATGCACATGGTTGGATATATATCAACCAACAGAAATAGGACACATGTTAAGGTAATTTAATAATATTATAATATATTTTTTCCCCTTATTTACTAGATTTACCTCTTTAACCATGGTAAATAAAATATTTACTCAAGTAAATATTCTTAATGTCTAAAAATAAAAGTTACCTATTTACACAATTTGTACATCCTGATTCAAAATATGGAATCCATTTTTTCAAATTCAAAACACAGAAGTGGTATAAATTATATTAAAATTAATTCTCGTTGTCAAAATAAAAACCGTGTTTTTTAAGAAATAATAACTATCAAAAGATTGACACTTGTTTATGTTTAGTTTAAACATGAAATTACATCCAATAACTTAAATTATATTAAATGGTAAAAATATAATCTAATTATACGTAAAATATAATCAAATTTATAATTTAATACTATAAATTATTTCAATTAAAGAAGTTATTTTTAAATAAAATTTAGTATTTTTTACTATTCATCAAAATATTAAAGTTATCAGAAAAGTACCAAAAATTTATCCAAAATAAATTTTCATTTACCAATTATAAATAAGAATTTAATTTAATAAAATTTAATATATAAAAGTTTCAAATATTGATTTTTAAAAGGGTTTTCCATTAAAAAGTGGTAAAATTGCATTTTTTTTTTTGAAAAATACTTCTTTTATCTGAAAAACAATTTGTTCTTATATTATGTCTAATAATCAAATAATATGGATTCTAAAATTATATGGAGTATATTAAATTCAAAATTCAGTTAATACTATTCATAACCGCTTTTTTGAATGACTAGTTTGGTAAGTCGTCGGGCGCTCGAACTCGGTGTTGCGTGTAACACAAGTTATTTAATTACTTTGAAAAGATAATATACTATGAAATCTTGGGGTGTTATATTCTTCTCTTATTTTGGAAATTGCATCCCCAAAATTTTAAAATTGGTCTTGGGAACTTCATTAAAAGTCCCACATCGAAAAAAGAGTCAATAAAACTATCACTTTAAAAGAAAGAAGGAGAAGTACAAAGGTCACCAGAGATAACCCATACTAGGATTCCATATAGGAAAACATGGATATGGAAGATAAACTAAGCATAATGTTCTGATGGAGAGTGATAGAAAACATAATCATGAGGAATTTAACAACAATAAACCCACAAACTTGTGTTGGGATAAACGGTCATTAGTTTCCCAATAGTAAAAGTCAATGGACAACGTTTTTTGTTTTAAGTTCCATTTCAAAAAGTTGAGGAAATTATTTATGAGATTGACTAGAAACATAAAGAGATATACTTACTTTTTAAGTAGGGTTTAATCCTTTAATAAATTTCAACCACTAACTCATCTTTTTTAAACGATGAGTGTAACACCCTAATATTTTATAGTATGTTATTTTTTTAAAAGTAATGCAAAAACTTGCACTACACGCAACACTGAGTTCAAGCACACATCGACTTACCAAACTAGCCGTTCAAAAGTGCTTATGAATAGTATTAACTAAATTTTGAACATTATATAGTCCTTATAATTTTTTAATCCATATTATGAGTTTCTTAGACATAATGTTAGAACAAAATCATTTTTTCAGATAAAAGAATTATTTTTCAAAAAATGCAATTTTACAGCCTTTTAATGGAGTACCATTTTTAAATCCAATATTTGAAACTTTTACATATTCAATTTGAGAAAATAAACTTTTTCTTTAGAATCAGGATATAAGAATTTAGTTTCAATAAATTTTTGTTGTTTTTTTGATAACTTTCATATTTGGGTGAATAGTGAAAAATATTATATTTTAATAGAAACCAACTTTTTTAGTCAAAGTAATTTGTAGTGTTAAATTATACATTTTAATGGTTTGGAAGTATAAATATATTATATTATTACCATTTAATCCAATGTTATTCATTGGAAATAATTTCAATTTGAAATTGAACCAAAACAAGTATCCATCTTTTGTTAGTTATTATTTCTTAAAAACGCACTTTTTTGGTTTTGACAACAGGAATTAATTTTAAATTAATAAATGAAATTTAAATGTTTTGAATTTGGTAAAATAGACTTAATTTTTGAATTCATAATATCATAATTTTCTTCGGGTGAAATTTTTGTATTTTTCTGAAAACTTTCAATTTTTGATGAATAGTGAAAAATATTGAGTTATTGGTTAAAACCGACTTTTTATTTAAATAATTATTTATTTTATTTAAATTTATTTTAGGTAAAAATATATAAATAATACCTATATAAGTTCAATGTAATTCATTGGGGTTGGTTTATAATAATTTTAGATATATAAAAATTTTATTGAACCTTTTACCGTCTTTTACCAACCTCATAGTAGCATTTGTAAATTTACATAAAACATAATTTTACCACTTCTGTGAGTTAAATTTAAAATATCCAAGATACATGGTTGATATCAGTAAGTAAAATTTGGTTCAATAAGATGAAAATAATTTTTGGGTAATAGTAACTTTTCACTTTTATTTTACCACAGTTAAAAGTAAATAGGGTAATTAAGGGTAAAAATGATATTATTATTACCCTAACACATGTCCTAATTCTATTGCATAAGTTTAATTCGACCAAAAACAACCTTAAAAATAAAATATGATCCTTTAGGTACACTTGGATTAGATTAGGATATTTATTATTATTTAATTCAAAGAAGAGTTTAAAGAGTTAAAATCAAAGTTTAATATCGATTTTTTTTAATATAGGGTTATACATAAAATAAATTCAACTATAAATATTCATTATAAATATAAAAAAATTTCCTACGTAATGGTATTTTATTTATATTTTTTAGAAATTAAATAATTTAATTTATTTATGACACAATGATGATGTAGTAATTACATAATTAATGAAATATTAAAATAATTGAAATTATAAATATCAAAATAAATGTAATTTTAAACTTTTTTTATGAATTACACTAATTTTATAGGTTAATATTCCATATTAGGGTTGGTTATATGTATTTTGTTTGAATTAATAATGCTGTTATAAATTTAGAAAAAACAAAATACCAAATAATGTCAAAATTGAAATAAAAGCGGTTTTAAAACAAATATTATATTATTAATTGATATTCTATTCCTAAAAATATAAGGATTGTCCAAAAGACTTATATAATGATAGGAGTATCATTAATAAACCACTTTGGGTTCATTTGGAAGTATATAGTAAGTTTATTAACCATATAATATAAAATACAAAGAGACATGGTAAATGTCAAACTATTTAACTAAGAGTTAAATCTAAAAGATAAAGTTAATATAGTGACACAAACCTATATAAAACATATTGGTTGAGTGGGTTTCGACCCATACCCATCTTAGAATTTAAATAATCCATTTTGGTGCCATTATAAACTGAAAATGATTTTATTATAAAATAATATTTCTATTCTTTCCTAAGGTGCTCCTCACCCCTCTTATAAAAAGGCACTCCTCCTTCTCTCTAATTCACACCTTTATGGCCATTTGGCTCGGCCAACCCCTGCCCAAGTACCCTGCTAACTGTCCTCCATTAATCCTAGATTTATTTCTTTAGTCATAAAGCCAACCTAAGGATCCCTTTTGATCAATTCAAAAGGAAGAACTTGGAGAAGAGGTAAATATTTCATCACCTCTTTCAAGTTCTTTTCTTCTTCCACTAACCCTTTCTTTGTTGTTTCCATTCTAAATAATAAATCTAGTATCATCTATATAATTTGATTTTATTATAAATATGGTAAAACCATATTCATTATTATATCCATCCTTTGAATGACATGTCACCATACGTGCGGACGTACGGCTTACCGTCTCCACTTCGTGGTGTAAATTTTATTCAATACATTATTATTTGGATGGGTATAATAATGATGAGTAATTTATGTAAATAATAAATATAACATGATAATTATTCTGTATATATGATATACCATCCAATTATATATTATTTTAATATCAAAATAATGATATAGTCGCTCGTGTGTATGTACGGATTACCGTCTCTGTGAACGCGATGAGATTCATTCCCCATCGTATCCATTCAAAACTAATTTTAATTTGATGATTAAAAATAATGTTTAAAGACGTGATATAATTTTGTATATGAATAAGATATATCCCATCCATAACATATATGACTCACAGAACAAATAATATAAAGGAAAACGAATCTGTTAACACCCGAAACGACGACAATACTAAGATATTATTAACAAAGAAATGTTAAAAGATCATATATGATATCATATTAATGTATATTATTATTTTATAATTTAATAACAATTATTTAACAATTATATAGGAGTTTAACCTTCCCTCGACCAAGGAAAAGTACAAGGTAAGGGTTAAGTTTACAATCTCTTCATTATCCAAGGTTCTTTATACGTAATTATCTACGTGGACCTCTTTATCATCCACATACATGTTTCTTAAAAATGTATTTCAAAAAATTCATAATATTTTATAGACTATGGGTTAAAGTAATTTATACCCTTTTTTGACTTTTATAAGATGTTTATAATGGTATCTTTTCATCGTTTTCAAAACAAGGTACTTTTTGACCTTTTCGACGAATTTAAGGTAAGAATGTTTTTTTACATATACGGAGGGTTTGGCTATTTTATGTCGTTATAACATCATAGGTGCTTTCCTTACAAGATTATAAAACTATTTTCAAAATAAATGTATTCTTTTATAATTATGTAACTTTAAATTATTTCAAAAAAAGGTATCAGATATTTCTCTCAAATAGTTTTGATTTCATCTATGTCAACATCCTCTGATGGATTGTAAGCTTATTTGTAGTTGATTTATTATGATACAAAAATCCATATTGTATTGAAAGTTTTATGATATGTTTGACTATGGATGTGTTATTTTTATACCATTCAAGGTTTATGGATAAATTACTGACATTTCTTAGGCTATTTTTAATATGAATGTTTATGTTATGTTTAAACCTCTTCATATGAGGAATGCATTGGACATAGTAAGTGACGAGTGTAGCCCACTATATCTCCTCGATGCATTAGTAGGTATCATGAGATAAACTAGTGTCTTGGAATAATTCCTTGACAAAAACTTTTTTGTAGTCTTGGCATAAGGCCTTCACTATGTGGTTATGAAAGTTTGGAATTATGCATTCCATCATTATGAAAGTAACTATTGATATTGAATGTGATTATTCGACTAGTAGAATATCCATGTGAATAAGTAAATGGTATTATTTGAGTTTATCATTTCCATATTATACTGAATTTCAAGTTTAAGAGGCTTTTGTTTTAGTCTTATGCATTGACATAAATGTTTATGCTTATTTATGAAAGTTTCCACTATATTGTTATCCTTTATGAGCATCTGAGCTCACCCCTTTATATGTTTTATTTTTCCCAAGATGCGAAAAAGTATATTATGACTGACCTACATGGATAGTATATGGGATCTCAGTTTTTTCTATGGTAACAATGTTGTCGTAGTTTTCCATTTTATGATGTAATGTAGACCTTATGAATTTATCTATGACTTTCAAGGCTACTAAACAAATCGGGCTTTGGAGACTTGATCTTTTGTGAATGCCAGTGATACGTAATAATGCACCTACTCTGGGATTCTGAGGTTGGGGAGTTACAGTTGGTATCAGAGGAACTTTAGTACAATCCTTGGAAACTAGATTTAGATAAACTTTGATTAGAGGACATACCCCTAAGATGGACATTTAGGATTAGTATATAAGAACTTCCTAGAATTTTGGTATTGTAGAGATTTTGGGAGTTTTCTAAGAAATACATCCCTGTTTGGATACGAGTAGGTATAAGCGGCCCGGAAACAGATGTTCCAAGGGGTAAAACCCAAAAATACCGCTTTAAGCTAGACTCAAATGGGAACTGGTGCACGACAATGGATCGTGCTGCACTCTTGGTTACGGCACTCCAGATAGATATGCTTAGGATAATTCTCATTTTCATTACAAATCATTATGAAGGATTTACGAGTATATTCCTCCTCAAAGAAAATATGTTTATTATTATGTATTATATCCATAAAATATTCAATTTATGTTAGGTATTTTACAAGTTTGGAATTATGCATTTCAATTCATAAACCGACCTAGTGTATGCCACTGTATAGAAATGGCACCCAGTAGAAGGAATGTGAACTCCAGCAATAGGTATGATCCAAAGAGTAAGAATAATCATATCTTTCAAGGTATTAAGACAACATTTATAAGGTAAATAGTCTCCCATGTATTCTCAACATATGAAGAAATAATATCATGCATTAATAAGATAAGTAAAAAATTCTCAGAATCCAATGGATTTGAAGAGAAGAAAGAGAATAAGTTGATGGAAGAGAGAAATATGGATAAAGGGAAGAGGGAAAAGAAGGATTTTCCCATATGTGATAACTGTGGAAAGAATCCCCTTAGTAAATTATTGAAAGGAATGAGAGTTTTTTATAAGCATGGATAAAAAGGACACCAAATACATGATTGCAAGGGCAAGAAAAATGTTTCAAATGTAAAATTCTTCATCTACAAGGCGGTGGGACACTACAAATCAATGTCCCAATCATTAGAGTATACCACAAATGATGCTATTGGATAATAATCATGTTATTATACTACCTCATATAAAGAGGAATGACTACTGTTCTAAGGCTGTTATTATAGAATTATTTCATTTGAGTGTTGTATCAACAATATACTGGTTATATGAATTTTGGAGATGAATAAGGATTGTATTGTTGTACTATTTCATTAAGGACTTGAGATTGTGTGTAACCATGAAAAGTGACTCAATAACAGGGTAAATTTTTGGAAAATATATGGTTGATAGAAATATAAACCATAATATGGTTTTGATACTGAGGTATTTATTTTTAAATAATACATGATTGATTTGGAAAATTATATTGGATATTATTGACTACCTTGAAACTGATTAATGATTTGTATATTCCATCATTGTTGGAGTTTACAACATTTTTTGGATAGAAAGAGTTTTTACAGTATTCTATAAGTAATAAGAGAGCATGAATGTATTTTTTTTCTTTTTTTTAAGTGATTTTTCGAAGGGAGGCAAGCAAAGAATAGTGACATTCCAACGGCACCAGACTCGTTATCCGTGCACTATCTAGAGAGGGAAGTAGCGTTACTCTGTGAAACTATTCTCACGTGGTCCCCTCCACATTAAAGGGCAGCCAGCACCAAGCCTTCACATGGTCCATGAGCACACATGTATTCAATCATGTTTTATGGTAATTAAGGATGTTGAAGTGTTTTAAAAGAATACATTATGAAGGTGTTCACATGTTATTACATGGAAAAAAGGATCTTCATTCTGTTTAGCTTCCTTATAAATTTTGGACTGTGAGTTTGGAAAAAAGTATTTTGGATAAATCTAGTTTGAGATTATTTTTGGATTTCCATAAAAAGGACAACCTGGAGGTCAGGCGGCAACCCATCGTGCCCGGAAAGGCTGCGAGACTTGAACCCGCAATCGAAGGTCGAAAAGGGTGTATTACCTACCACTGGCCCACGTGTTGTCCTAGAATGAATAATGTAGTTTTTTAAAAGTTCTGGTAGATGAAATATAGATCCATTTTTTCTGAAACCCTATATGAATAAGATAAATAGAATATATTTTTTAAGTTCAATTATATTTTAGAGTGAAAGATGAGTTTTTGGTAGAAATTAGTTAAAGGATAGAACTCTACTTTTCAAGTATAATTTTTTTTCATCTCTTATTTATGAAGAAATTAATTCTTAAACTTTAGGTAAGGGATCTTAAAACTAAAAATGTTTTATCTTAATACCTTTTTTTTAACCGATGATATTTTAAATCATCATAGATTGATGGATTTGAGGCCCCCAATTATATAATTGTTTGTGACTGATGACCTCAATAACTCCCTATAAATATTTATGATTTTCCTCCAGTTATGTGTCTTTAATTTCCACCAATGTTCTAATAATCAAGACCATAATTCGGTGGTGACTTTTTCATTCCGCTTTTCCTTTTATAAAGACTAAACTTTATTAACTCAATTTCTGATGTGGGTTTTCCCACAAAGTAATTTTATATTTTCAACCTTTTATTTTCTAAGAATGATTTCAAATTGTTAGGACGCAATTTATTCAAGGAGAGAAGAATGTAACACCCCCAAGATTTCATAGTACATTATTTTTTTAAAGTAATGCAATAACTTGCACTACACGCAACGCTGACTTCAAACGCCCCACGACTTAACAAACTAGCCGTTAAAAAGATGATATGAATAGTATTAACTAAATTTTGAACTTTATATAATCCTTATAATTTTAGAATCCATATTAGGGGTTTATTAGATATAATGTAAGAACAAATTCATTTTTTTTAGTTAAAAGAAATATTTTTTAAAAAATAAAATTTTACCGCCTTTTAGTGACGAACCCTCTTTAAATCCAATATTGGAAAATTTTATATATTCAATTTGACAAAATAATCTTCTTCTTTAGAATCGGGACATAAGAATTTAGTTTCAATAAATTTTTGGTGTTTTTTTTAACTTTCATATTTGGGTGAATAGATAAAAATATTATACTTTTACTGAAAACAACTTTTTTAATCAAAATAATGTGTAGTGTTAAATTATAAATTTTAATGGTTTGAAAGTATAAATAGATTATATTTTTACCATTTAATCTAATTTTATTCATTGGAAATAATTTCACTTTGAATTTGAACAAAAACAAGGATCAATCTTTTGTTAGTTATTATTTCTTAAAATCATGCTCTTTGATTTTGACAATGGGAATTAATTTTAAATTAATAAATGTAACTTATATTTTTTGATTTTGGTAAAATAAACTAAATTTTTTAATTCATAATATCAAAATTATCTTAGGGTGAACTTTTGGTATTTTTCTGAAAACTTTCAATTTTTGATAAATAGTGAAAAACACCGAGTTATTGGTTAAAACTGATATTTTTTTAAAATAATTATTTATTTTATTTAAATTTATTTTAGGTAAAAATATATACATAAAACCCATATAAGTTCAATGTAATTCATTGGAGTCAGTTTATAATAATTTTAGATATATAAAAATTTTATTGAACTTTTTGTCGTCTTCTACCCATCTCCTAGGAGCATTTGAAAATTTACTCAAAACATAATTTTACTACTTCTGTGAGTTGAATTACAAAAATCCTAGGGACACGGTTGATATCAGTAAGTAAAATTTGGTTCAACAAGATGAAAATAATTTTTGGTGAATAGTAACTTTTTTTTATTTACCACGGTTAAAAGTAAATAGGGTAATTAAGGGTAAAAATTATATTGTTATTACCCTAACACATATCCTAATTATATTGGATAAGTGTTATTCGACCAAAAACAACATTAGGAATAAAATATTATCCTTTATGTCCACTTGGATTAGAGTAGGACAATTATTATTATTTAATTCAAAGAAGAGTTAAAAGAGTTAAAATAAAAGTTTAATAACTAAAACATTTTTAATATATGGCTACACATAAGATAAATTCAACTATAAATATTCATTAGAAATATAAATATATTTCCTACATAATTATATTTTATTAATATTTTTATACTTTAAATAAGTTAATTTATTTATGACACAATGATGATGCAGTAATTACCCAATTAATGAAATATTAAAATACTTGATATTATAAATATCCAGATAAATGTAATTTGAGACTTTTTATGAATTAAAATAATTTTATACGTTAATATGGCATATTAGGGTTAGTTATATGAATTTATTTAGAAGTAATAATGCTGATATAAATTTAGCAAAAACAAAATACCAAATAGTGTCAAAATTGACATAAAAGAGTTTTTATAACAAATATTATATTATTAATTTATATTATATTCCTAAAAATATAAGGTTCGACCAAAAGACTTATATAACGATAGGTGAATCATTAATGAACCACTTTGGGTTCACTTGGAAGTATATAGTAAGTTTATTAACCATATAATATAAAAATACAAAGAGACATGGTAAATGTTAGACTATTTAACTAATAGTTAAATCTAAAAGATAAAGTTAATATAGTGACCCAAACCTGTCTAAAACCTATTGGTTGAGTGTTTTACGACCCATAACCCTCTTAAACTTTAAATAATCCATGTTGGATCCATTAGAAACCGAAAATTATTTTATTATAAAATAATATTTCTAACTTTTCCTAAGGTGGCCCCCACCCCTCTTATAAAAGGGCACTCCCAGTTCTCTCTAATTCACACCTTCAAATCCATTTGGATCAGCCAACCCCTACCCAAATACCCTCTCAACTATCATCCATTCATCCTAGAGGACTTTATTTAGTCATAAATCCAACTTAAAGAGCCCTTTTGATCAAATCAATAAGAAGAACCTGAAGAAGAGGTAAATATTTCATCACCTCTTTCAAGTTCCTTTCTTCTTCCACTTACCCTTTCTTTGTTGTTTCCATTCTAAATAATAACTCTAGTACCTTCTATATACTATGATGTTATTATAAATATGGTACAACCATATTCATTATTCTATCCATCCTTTGATTGACATGTCACCATATGTGCGTACGTACGGCTTACCGTCTCTACGTCGTGGTGTAATTGTTATTCAATACATTATTATTTGGATAGGTATAATAATGATGTGTAATTAATGTAAATAATAAGTATAACATGATAATTATTCTATATATATGATATAACATCCAATTATATATTATTTTAATATCAAAAGAATGATATTGTCGCTCGTGCATATGTACGGATTACCGTCTCCACGAACGTGATGAGATTCATTCCCCATCGTATCAATTCTGGACTAATTTTCATTTGATGAATAAAAATAATTTTTAAATACTTGATATAATTCTGGAAATGAATAAGATACATCTCATACATAACAAATATGACTCATATAAAAAATAATATAAAGGAAAACAAATCTATTAACACCTGAAACGACGATAATACTAAGATATTATTAACAATGTAATGTTAAAAGATCAAATATGATATCATATTAATGTATATGATTATTTTATAATTTAATAACAATTATTTCACCATTATACAGGAAGTTAACCTACCCTAAACCAAGGAAAAGTACAGGGTAAGGGTCATTTCTACAATCTCTTCATTATCCGAGCTTGTTTATACGTAATTATCTACTGGGACCTCTTTATCATCCACATATATGTTTTTTAAAAATGTATTCCAAAACATTCTTACTATTTTATAGATTATGGGTTAAAGTAATTTATACCCTTTTTTTACTTTTATAAGATGTTTATAAAATAATATTTCCATCATTTTCAAAACAAGGTACTTTTTTACCTTTTCGACAAATTTAAGGTAAGAATGTTTTTTTAACATATAGGGCGGGTGTGGCAGTTTTATGTCATTATAACATCATCAAAGCTTTTATTACAAGATTATAATAATATTTTCAATAGAAATGTTTTATTTTATAATAATGTAACTTTAAATTATTTCAAAAAATGAATGAGATATTTCTCTCAAATAGTTTTCATTTCATCTAAGTCAACATCCTTTGATGGATTGTAAGATTATTTAAAATTGATTTATAATGATACAAAACTTCCATATTGTATTGAAAGTTTAATGATATTTTTTACTATGAATGTGATATTTTTATACCATTCACAGTTTATGGATAAATTATTGACATTTTTTATGCTAGTTTTAATACAAATGTTTCTATTATGTTTAAACCTTTTCATATGAAGAAAGAACTGGACTTTATATGTGACTGGTAAAGTCCGATATAGCTCCTCGATGCATCGGTAGGTCTCATGAGACAAACTGGTGTCTTGGAATAAGGCCTTGACAAAATCTTTTTTGTGGTCTTGGCACAAGGCCTTGACTATGTGGTTATCAAAGTCTGGCATTATGCATTCCATCATTCTGAAAGTGGTTATTGATATTTCATGTGATTATTCGACTAGTAGAATATACATGTGAATAAGTAAATGGAATTATTTGAGTTTATCTTTTCCATATTATTCTTAATTTCATGTTTAAAAGGATTTTGTTTTAGTCTTATACATTTCCTTAAATTTTTATGCTTATTTATTAAAGTTTCTGCCATATTGTTATCCTTTCTGAGCATCTGAGCTCACCCCTTTCTATGTTTTATTTTTCCCAGGATGGGAAGAAGATTATTATTAATGACCTACAGGGATTGTCTATGGGATCTCAGTGTTGTATATGGAAACAATGTTGTTGTAGTTTTCCATTTCATGGTGTAATGTAAACCTTATGAATGTATCTAGAACTTCCATGGCTACTAAACTAATTGGCCTTTTGAGACTTGATCTTTTGTGATCATGTCAATGATACGTAAAAATGCACCGACTCTGGGCTTCTGGGGTCAGGTAGTTACAGTTGGTATTAGAGGAAGTTTAGTACAAACCTTGGAATCTAGATTTAGATAAACTCTGATTAGAGAACATACCCCTAAGATAGACTTTGGGGATTAGTATAGAAGAACTTCCTAGAATTTTGGTATTGTAGAGATTTTGTGTGTTTTACAAGAAATACGTCCCTGTCTGGATATGAGTAGGTAGATATGGATCAAGCACAGATGTACCTAGGGTAGAAACCTAAAACACTACTTTAAGCTAGACTTGAACGGGAACTGATGCACGAAAACAGTCTTTGCTACACTCTTGGTTATGACACTCCCAGAGGATATTCTTAGGATAATTCTCATTTTCATTACAAATATTTATTAAGGATTTAAAATTATATTATTCCTCAAAGAAAATATTTTTATGATTATGGATTATATCCATAAACTGTTCAATTTATGTTAGGTATTTTACATGTTTGTAATTATGCATTGCAATTCATAAACTGACCTAGTGTATGCCACTGTATAGAAGTGGAACCCAGTAGAAGGAATGTGAACTCCAGCAATACGTACGATCCAAAGAGTAATAAGGATCATATCTTTCATGGTATTAAGCCAATATTTAGAAGGGAAATAGTCTCCCATGTATTCTCAACATATGAAGAAATAGTATCATGTGTTAATAAGATAAGTAAAGAATTCTCTGAATCCTATGGCTTTGAAGGGAAGCAAGAGAAGAAGAGGACGGAAGAGAGAAAGATGGATAAAGGGAAGAGGGAAAAGAAGGATTTTCCCATATGTGATAATTGTGGAAAGAATAACCTTGGTAAATGCTTGAAGGGAATGAGAGTTTGTTATAAGTGTGGAGAAAAAGGACACCATATACATGATTGTAATGGTAAGAAAAAGGTTTCAAATGTAAAATACTTCATCTGTAAGGCATTGGGACACTACGTGAATCAATGTCCCAATCATCATAGTATACCATAAATGATGCTATTGAATAATAATCAAGTTATGATACTACCTCAGATGAAGAGGAATGACTAGTGTTCTTATGTTGTTATTATAGAATTATTTCATTTGATTGTTGTATCAGCACTATACTGTTTATATGAATTATAGAGATACACAAGGATTGTACTAAAATACTATTTCATTAAGGACTTTAGATTGTGTGGAACAAAGAAATGTGACTCGATAGCAGGTTAAATTTTTCAAAAATATATGGTTGAGAGAAAGATAAACCATAATATGGTTCTGATACTGAGGTAGTGATTTTGGAATAATAAATGATTGATTTGGATAAATTATATTTGATATTCTTGATTACCTTGAAACTGATTAATGATTTTTATATTCCATCATTGTTGTAGTTTACAACATTTTTGGATAGAAGGAGTATATCAAGTATTCTATAAGGAATAAGGGAGCATGAATGTATTCAATAAGGTTTTATGGTAATTCAGGATGTTGCATCATTTTAAAAGAATAAATGATGAAGGTGTTCACATGTTATTACGTGGCAAAAAATATCTTTATTTTGTTTACCTTCCTTATAAATATTATACTGTGAGTTTGGAAAAAAGTATTTTTGATAAGTCTAGTTTGATATTATTTTTGGATTTCCATAAAAAGGACAACCCGGAGGTCGGGCGGCAACCCAACGCGTCCATCAGGGCCGCGAGACATGAACCCACAACCGAAGGGCGACATGGGTGTATCACCTACCACTAGCCCATGTGATGTCTAAGATTGAATAATGTAGTTTTTTTAAAAGGCATGGTAGATTGATTATAGATTCATTTTTTAGAACCCTATATGAATAGGATAAATATAATATTTTTTTAAGTTCTATTATCTTTTAAATTGAAAGATGATTTTGTGGTGGAAATTAGTTAAAGGATGGAACTCTAATTGTCAAGTATATATTTTTTTCTTCTCTTATTCTATGAAGAAATTAATTCTTAAACTTTAGGTATGGGATCTTAAAACTAAAAATGTGTTATCCTAATACATTATGTTTTGTTGAACCCGTGATATTTTAAATCGTCATAGATTGATGGCATTGAGGCCCTCAATTCTACAATTGTTTGTGACTGATGACCTCAATAACTCCCTAAAAATATTTACGTTTTTCCTCTAATTATGTGTCTCTAATTTCCCCCCATTTTCTAATAATCGTGATCATAATTTTGTGGTGACGTTTTCATTCCCCTTTTCCTCTTATTAAGAATAAATTTTATTAACTCAATTTCCGATGTGGGTTTTCCCACAAAGGTATTTTCTATTTTCAACCTTTTATTTTCAAAGAAAAATTTAAAATTATGAGGAAAAAATTTATTTAAGTAGGGAATAATGTAACACCCCAATATTTAATAGTACGTTATTTTTTAAAAGTATTGCAATAACTTTCACTACACGCAACACTGAGTTCAAGCGCACCACGACTTACCAAACTAGCCATTCAAAAGTGTTTATGAATAGTATTAACTAAATTTTTAACTTTATATAATCCTTAAAATTTTAGAATCTATATTATGAGTTTCTTAGACATAATGTAAGAACAAATTCATTTTTTTCAGATAAAAGAATTATTTTTCAAAAAATGCAATTCTACCGAACTTAATGGAGATCCCTTTTTAAATCCAATATTTGAAAATTTTATGTATTAAATTTGACAAAATAAACTTCTTATTTAGAATCGGGACATAAGAATTTAGTTTCAATAAATTTTTGGTTTTTTCTGATAACTTTCATATTTGGGTGAATAATAAAAAATACTATAGTTTAACTGAAAACAAATTTTTAATCAAAATAATTTGTAGTGTTAAATTATTCATTTTAATGGTTTGTAATTATAAATATATTATATTTTTTCCATTTAATCCAATGTTATTCATTGTAAATAATTTCACTTTGAAATTGAACAAACACAAGTATCAATCTTTTGCTAGTTATTATTTCTTAAAAAACGTCATTTTTGGTTTTGAAAACAGAAATTTATTTTAAATTAATAAATGAAACTTATATGTTTTAAATTTGGTAAAATATACTTAATTTTTGAATTTAGAATATCAAAATTATCTTAGGATGAAATTTTGGTATTTTTTTGAAAACATTCAATTTTTGATAAATAGTGAAAAACACTGAGTTATTGGTTAAAACCATCTTTTTATTTAAATAATTATTTATTTTATTTAAATTTATTTTAGGTCAGAATAGATAAATAATACCTATATAAGTTCAATGTAATTCATTGGAGTCAGTTAATAATAATTTTAGATATATAAAAATTTTATTGAACTTTTTACAGTCTTTTACCCACCTCCTAGGAGCATTTGTAAATTTACATAAAACGTAATTTTACTGCTTCTGTGAGTTGAATTTCAAAAATCCAAGAGACACGGTTGATATAAGTAAGTAAAATTTGGTTCAATAAGATGAAAATAATTTTTGGTGAATAGTAACTTTTTCTTTTATTTACCACGGTTAAAAGTAAATAGGGTAATTAAGGGTAAAAATGATATTCTTATTACCCTAACACATGTCCTAATTCTATTGGATAAGTTTAATTCGACCAAAAATAACCTTAGGAATAAAATATGATCCTTTAGGTCCACTTGGAGTATATTAGGACAATTATTATCATTTAATTCAAAGAAGAGTTAAAAGAGTTAAAATCAAAGTTTAATAACTAAAACATTTTTAATATACGGTTAAACATAAGATAAATTCCAATATAAATATTAATTATAAATATAATACTATTTACTACATAATGGTATTTTATTTATATTTTTATAAATTAAATAATTTAATTTATTCATGACACAATGATGATGCCATAATTACCTAATTAATGAAATATTAAAATAATTGATATTATAAGTATTTAAATAAATTTAATTTGAGACTTTTTATGAATTACACTAATTTTATAGGTTAATATGACATATTAGAGCTGTTTAGATGAATTTGTTTCGATGTTATAATGCTGTTATGAATTTAGAAAAAACAAAATACCAAATAGTGTCAAAATTGACATAAAAGAGTTTTTAAAACAAATATTATATTATTAATTGATATTTTATTCCTAAAAATCTAAGGTTTGCCAAAAGTCTTATATAATGATATTTGTATCATTAATGAACCACTTGGGTTTCTCTTGTAAGTATATAGTAAGTTTATTAACCATATAATATAAATATAAGAAGAGACATGGTAAATGTCAAACTATTAAACTAAGAGTTAAATCTAAAAGATAAAGTTAATATAGTGACCCAAACCTGTCTAAAACCTATTGGTTGAGTGGTCTTCAACCCAAACCCGAATTATCCTTTAAATAATATATTTTGGATCCATTAGAAATAGAAAATTATTTTATTATAAAATAATATTTCTAGCTTTTCCTAAGGTGCCCTCACCCCTCTTATAAAAGGAAACTCACCCTTCTCTCTAATTCACACATTCAAAGCAATTTGGCTCAGACAACCCCTCCCCAAGTACCCTCTCAATTGTCCTCCCTTAATCATAGAGGCCTTCCTTTAGTTAGAAATCCAACCTATGAAGCCCTTTTGATCAAATAAAAAGGAATAACCCGAAGAAGAGGTAAATATTTCATCACATCTTTCAAGTTCCTTTCTTCTTCCACTTCCGCTTTATTTGTTGTTTATATTCTAAAATAATAACTCCATTATCTTATATATAATATGATGTTATTATAAATATGGTACAACCATATTCATTATTCTCCCCATACTTTCAATGAAATGTCACCATACGTGCGTACGTACGACTTACCTTCTCCACGTCATGGTGTAATTGTTATTCAATACATTATTATTTGGATGGGTATAATAATGTTGTGTAATTGATGTAAATAATAAATATAACATGATAATTATTCAATATATATGATATAACATCCAATTATATATTATTTTAATATCAAAATAATGATATTGTCGCTCGTGTGTATGTACGGATTACCGTCTCCACGAACGCGATGAGATTCATTCCCCATCGTATCCAATCAAGACTAATTTTCATTTGATGATTAAAAATAATTTTTAAAGACTTTATATAATTATGGATATGAATAAGATACATCCCATCCATAAAAAATATGACTCACATAATAAATAATATAAAGGAAAACGAATTTGTTAACAACCAAAACGACGATAATACTAAAATATTATTAACAAAGAAATGTTAAAAGATAATATATGATATCATATTGATGTATATGATTCTTTTATAATTTAATAACAATTATTTCACCATTATACAAGAGTTTAACCTACCCTCAACCAAGGAAAAGTACAAGGTAAGGGTAAAATCTACAATCTCTTTATTATCCGAGGTTGTTTATACATAATTATCTACTGGGGCCTCTTTATCATCCACATCCATGTTTCTTAAAAATGTATTTCAAAACATTCTTAATTTTTTATAGAATATGGTTTAAAGTCATTTATACCCTTGTTGAATTTTATAAGATTTTTATAAAGGAATCTTTTCGTTGTTTTCCAAACAAGGAACTTTTTGACCTTTTCAAAAAAATTAAGGTAAGAATGTTTTTTAACATATAAGGAGGGTGCGACTATTTTATGTCATTATAACATCGTCGAAGATTTCCTTACAATATTATAAGAATATATAAAAATAAATGTTTTCTTTTATAATTATGTAACTTTAAATGATTTCAAAAAAGGAATGAGATATTTCTCTCTGACAATTTTATTTCATCTATGTCAACATCCTTTGATAGGTTGTAAGCTTATTTGAAGTTGATTTATTATGATACAAAACTTCCATATTGTATTGAAGGTTTTGTGATATTTTTTACTATGGATATGCTATTTTTATACCATTCATGGTTTATGGATAAATTATTGAAATTTCTTATGCTAGTTTTAATACAAGTGTTTATGTTATGTTTAAACCTTTTCATATGGGGAATGCATTGGACTTAGTAAGTGATGGTTGGAGCCCAATATAGCTCATCGATGCATTGGTAGGTCTCATGAGACAAACTAGTGTCTTGGCACAAGTCCTTGAAAAAATCTTATTTGTAGTCTTGGCACAAGTCCATGACTATGTGGTTATGAAAGAATGGAATTATGCATTCCATCATTATAAAAGTGGCTATTGATATTGCATGTGATTATTCAACAAGTAGAATATCCATGTGAATAAGTATATGGAATTATTTGACTTTATCTTTTCTGTATTATGCTGAATTTCATGTTTAAAAGGATTTTGTTTTAGTCTTATACATTTCCTTAAATGTTTATTCTTCTTTTTAAAAATTTCTGTTATATTGTTATCCTTAATGAGAAACTGAGCTCACCCCTTTCTATGTTTTATTTTTCCCAGGATGCAAAGAAGTATATTATGACTGACCTGTATGGATAGTCTATGGGATCTCAATGTTGTCTATGGAAACAATGTTGTTTTATTTTTCCATTTAATTATGTAATGTAAACCTTATAAATGTATCTAGAACATCCAAGGCTAATCGGTCTTTCGAGACTTGATCTTTTGTGATCATACCAATGATACGTACTAATACACCGACTCTGGGCTTCTGAAGTCAGGGCATTATAATGAGTATACAAGATGACATGGTCACACCTGAAGCGCTAGAATCAACTTATAGAGAATCAAATGATCCACAAAGAATAAACTATATAATAACCTTGTCTTTAGAGATTAATCAAAACCAAAATGGTTAGTACAAGATCATATTATCCCCAAAAAGGATTATCATTTTGTGAAAGAAATACTAAAATTAATTTCTAAAATTAAACCAACAATACCCAAAGTTCAATAAATACCATTCAATAAATAATTGTCCTTAAAATCCTTCAATATAATCCAAACAAATATTGAAACCCAAAACTTAGAAGAATTTGATTACATAGTCATCCATGTTAAATTGTATCTCCAAATAACATCGACTACTCTTAAAGTCACATACCTAAAAGTAATTAACCTAATCACATATTATCTATGATAGTTTAATCATTTTCATAAATAACCCAAATCGCTACAAATCTATAATAAAAACATAGATAAAAATCTACCATTACTCCTCAAATGAAATCCCATAGTATTTTATTTTCCTTAAGCATATAGTGTTCTCAATAGAGCGAACGTCTTCCAAAATAAAATTTATCACTTAATCACCAAATCATTTTTCCATACTAAGGATCTCTATTTGATAAGACATAAGATCCCAAATAAACTTATTATTGATCAATAAAATAATTTAACTAAAAATAATTAGTCACGGTAACCAGGTACTTTATGTAGTCTAGTTGTAGGAAATAAATCCCAATCGCACTCTGGTTGTGGGTTTGATTCCCGCATCTTTGTCCTACGCAACAGGTTGTCACACGGTCTGCGTGTTTTACTTTTTCAAAAACTATATTTTATAACATTCCCAAAATGAGATAAATTCCTCAAAATAACCATAACATAATTTCACCACAAATTTTATCTCATACCTCACATTTTCATCCCAAAATTTAATAACTTGTAATTGCCTCAAATTCAAGGATCATATAAACCCAAATATTTTTTATAACTATATCAACAATAGAAAAGATAATTATTCCTAAAATAGCATTTTCACATAATAAACTTTATGGTTACACATAGAAGAGAAAATTCTTCCAATGTAATCCCATTAACAAAGAGAACTAATACTTTTAAAAAAAATCCATCTATTTATTTCCACATAGGTTCTTCTTTGACCAATAGGTTATCCTATAGAATAGGGAATTCACTCGGGTAATTCCCAGGTCCCCTACATTTACGGAAAATTACTGTAAATGGATTCTTGGGATCATTTTTATTTTCTTCCATAGTACACTTCATTTTTCCTCAGAAATTATTAACATTATGTCCTTCTTTACCACACATAAAGCATTTCTGTGTTCCATTGAGACACTTTCCTAGGTGTCTCCTACCACATTTCATGCATGATTGAAATTGAGATTTCTTTTCTCCATGGTCTCCACTACTTGAGATCTTATCATTCACCGCCTTTCTCTTCTTTGTTGAGTCCGAGAGTTTGTTAATATATATGTTGGTGATCATATTTTTGGAAAACTGATTCAGAATGAACACAATATCTTTTACCCCTATCAATATTCCATTTCGTTGTTCATTTCCACTATTGTTCCCACCTTGTACATCATGTTCAATGTTAAAATGACTTTCATGGAACCCATTCATTGACTAACACAAGAAAGCATAGTGTGAGTCATTAAATCATTTAGGGAATATCATAACACCTTATTTTCAATCTAAAACACCATAGGATTAACCAAGGTTATTTATTCTCATATTATATTAAAATCCTTCAAGTCATTTTGCAATGAAAATGTGAATTATCCTAAGAATATCCCATAGGAGTGTCATAACCAAGAGTGCAGTAAGGCCTGTTGTCATGTATCAGGATACCCCGGGTCACGCCCGAAACTCCTTGTCGTAGTTTTTTACTTCTAGTTACATATATTTCAGAGCTGTCTCTACCTTCTCTTATCCAAACAGAGATGTATTTATTGGAAAACCCAAACAATATTTACATTACCATAATTTTTGGATGTTCTTCTATACTAATCCTCAATGTCTATCTTAGGGTAGTGTTTCCTAATTAGAGTTTTTTTCTAAATATGGCTTCCAAGGTTATTGCTAAATTTCCTCTGATACCAACTATAACGCCCCGACCCCAGTTACCTATAATCGGTCCATTATTACATAACATTGGCATGATACAAGGAATCATGTCCCAAAATACCGATCAGTTTATTAGACTTGGAAGTACTAGATACATACATAAGTTTTACATTACATCATGAAATAAAAAAACAACATTATGTCCCCTTTGAACACTATTATATCTCTTAGCCTATTCCTACAGGTTAATCATAATATACTTCTTTACATCCTAGAAAAAATAAAACTTAAGAAAGGGGTGAGATTAGATGCTCAGTAATGATAACAATATAGCGGAAAATGTCATAAATAAAAACAAACATTTAAGCCAATGTCTAAGACTAGAACCCAAGACTTTTAAACTTAAACTTCAGAATAATATGTCAGATATAGAAAAAATAATTCCCTTTACTTATTCACATGGATATTCTACTAGTAAAATAAGGACATGTAATATCAATATCCAATTTCATAATGATGGAATGCATAATGATAGACTTCATAACCACATAATCATGGCCTTGTGCCAAGACTACAAATAAGATTTTGTCGAGGCCTTGTGCCAAGACACTATTTTATCTCATGAGACCTACCGATTCATCTAGGATCTATAGTGGGCTCCACCTATCACTTACTAAGTCCAATGCATTCCTCATAAGAAAAGGATTTAACATAACATAAACATTCGTATTAAAACTAGCATATGAATTGTCAATACTGTATTTGTAAACCATGAATGGTATAAAAATAACACATACACAATCAAACATATCAAAAAACCTTGAATATAGTATGAAATATTTGTATCACAATAAATTAACCTCTATCAAGAATAATATCCCATAAAATATGTTGAATTAGTTGAAAATGATTAGTAAAAATCCTTGAGAGAAATATCCCTTTTTCATGAAAATAATTAAAAGTCTCGCTATTTATCAAGAAGTTGTTTAAAATATATTTTTTAATCAAAGTGTCACATACCAATTTGAAACTTTTAAAAGGAATTTCAATTTTATAACATTAACATCCATATAAATAAATCCTTAAAATCGTTTGTAAAACATGGACATTAATGAGAAAGATTTAAAACATTTAAAATGATATTTTAGTTAGAGTTCCTAACCAAAAGGGAGGTGCTTGAATACAAATAATTTAGGTGATAAAAACTTTATAATATCATGAGAATAAATGGATTCATGATATACTATATCAAAGTACAGTATTTACACCAAATAAAAGTGAATTGGCGCATAACAACAAAGAAGTCTCAATAGAATTTAAGTTGAGATGAATTCCATTATAAAGACTATATCCTTAGGTTAAGGTTAAATCAATGAATAATTATCCATGAAAAATATAAATACACTCAAAATTATTGGATATTCAGTGTAAATCAATCAGATTACATTCACAGGTATTCTTGTAAAAACAACACCAATGACTTGGATGTTTAATTCAAGGAATGGAAATTGAGTTAAGATTTCCCTTAAAAAAGTTCATATCAATGGAATGTGAACTTATCAATGGAGTGATTAAGTGTATCAAAGTTATATCCATATAACATGGAGTGGAAATTACTACATAAATAATCAATAGTTATTCCACACATAATCCTGTAGTAAAATAATCAATGAAGTATGCTTAAATCCCAATGAGTGGAAATTGACATTTGAAATTCCCTTACAGATTTGGTAACTTACAAAACATACACCCCATGAAATAAGTATCATAAAATGAAGATTTTAATACCCATAAATTAAATTATATTACACCATGAATACAATAATGGGTGGTACATACACCACACAAAAAGAAATAGTGGAAAACTATCATGAATCTCACGGAAATAAGAAGTGAGATGAAAATCCATTAACATGTTGTAATCAATCAAGTCGTATGACCAAAAGTTAATAACCTCCAAATGAATCACAAAATACCATGAATATAAATTGAAACATAATAATATATATCAAATAGAACTACACAATACACAACATGCAATAAATAAGTGGAGAACAATGGAAATCTCACAGAATTAAAAGTGAGATAAGAAACCCCTTACCTTGTACTTTTCCTTAGTATAGGGTATGTTAAAAACCTGTATAATGGTGAAATAATTATTATTAAATTATAAAATAACCAAGTAGATAAATATGATATCATATATTATCTTCTAATGTTGCTTTTTAATGATATTTTAGTAGTATCATTGTTTTGGTTGTTAACTGATTCATTTTACTTTATATGTTTTATTACATAAGTAATATTTGTTATGTATAGGATGTATTTGATTTGTATCCAGAATTATATTAAGTTCTTAATCATTATTTTTAATAATAAAATTAAAATTATTCTTGAATGATTACGATGGGGAATGAATCTCATCGCGTTCGTGGAGACGGTAATCCGTACGTACGCACGAGCGATAATATCATTTTTTTTATATTAAGATATTATGTAAATAGATGGTATATTATATATAAAGAATAATTAACATGTTATATTTATTATTTACATCAATTAAACATCATTAATATACCCATACAAAAAAATAATATATTGAATAACAACTACACCACGACGTGGAGATGGTAAACAGTACGTACGCACGTATGGTGACTTTGTCATTCATATGATGGATAGAATAATGAATATCATTTTAAAATTTTTATAAAAACATAATAGTATATATAATATACATGATTTGTTATTTTATAATTCAAACTATGAAGAAAGAGGAAGTGGAATAAGAAAATAACTTAAAAGATGTGATGAAATATTTACCTCTTCTTTGGGTTCTTCCTTTTCATTTGATCAAAACGCCTCCTTAGGTTGGATTTATGACCAATGTAAGGACTCTAGGATTATGTAGTGAATTTGGTAGGATATTTGGGCAGGTTTTGGCCGATCTAAATGTCTTTGGAGATGTGAAATTAAGAGAAGGGGAAGTACCTTTTTATAAGAGAGGTGAGGGTCACTTTAAGAAAAGCTTGAAATATTATTTTATAATAAAATTATTTCCGGTTTCTAATGGCTCCAAAATGATTTATTTTGAGGCTAAGGTGGGTATGGGTCGAAAATATCTCAACCAATAGGTTTTAGACAGGTTTATGTCACCATATTAACCTTATCTTTTAGATTTAACTCTTAGTTAAATAGTTTGACATTTACCATGTCTCTTTTTATTTTTAAATTATATGGTTAATAAACATACTATAAAAAGCCAAGATAACCCCAAGTGGTTCATTATTAATATATATAACCTTATCTAAGTCATTTTTTAGAACCTTATATTTTTAGGAATATTATATTAATTAATAATATTGTATTTTTTTTTAAACACACAATTATGTAAATTTTGACACTCTTTAGTATCTTTTTTTTTTTGAAATCCATTAAAACATTATCACTTAGAATAAATTTTATTTAATCAATCCTAAAAAGTCACATTAACCTATAAAATTAGTTTAATTCATCAAAAAGTCCCAAATGACATTTATTTAGATATTTATAATATCAGTTATTTTAATCTTTCATTAATAAGGTAATTATTGCATCATCATTGTGTCATAAATAAATTTAATTATTTAATATCTAAAAATTATAAATAAAATACCATTATGTAGGAAATAATTTTATATTTGTAATTAATATTTATATTTGAATAGATAATTTATATAACCCCTTGTAAAAATTGTTTTACTAAAAGATATATGTTTTTTTTCATTTTTGTCTTTACATTAAATTAATTAATATAAAGTATCATTATCACTCTCAAGGGGCTCCATGGGGTCCCAAAATCTACCCAAGGATTCTCATGGTCATAAATTTATCAACCAATAGAAATAGGACACATGTTAAGGTAATTTAATATTATTATAATACATTGTTTACCCTTATTTACCGGATTTACCCCTTTAACCATGGTAAATAAAATAATTACTAAAATTAATATTCATAATGTATAAAAATAAAATTTACCTATTTACACAATTTGGACCTACTGATTTAAAATATAGAATCCATTTTTCCAATTTCAAAACATAGAAGTGGCAAAAATTATTTTAAAATTAATTCTCGTTGTCAGAACAAAAAGCGTGTTTTTTAAGAAATAATAACTATCAAAAGATTGACACTTGTTTACGTCTAGTTTAAATGTGAAATTACATCTAATGACCAAAATTATATTAAATGATAAAAATATATTTTAATGATACTTAAAAACCATTCAAATGTATAATTTAACACTATAAATTATTTCGATTAAAAAAGTTGTTTTTAAATAAAATTTAGTATTTTGACTATTCATCAAAATATGAAAGTTATCAGAAAAATACCAAAAAATTTATCAAAAATACATTTTTATGTGAAAATTATAATGAATAATTTAATTTCATTAAATTGAATATATAAAAGTGTCAAATATTGGTTTTTTAAATGCTTTTCCATTAAAAATTGGTAAAATTGCATTTTTTTTGAAAAATATAATTCTTTTATCTGAAAAAAATGAATTTGTACTTATATTATGTCTAATAAACACATAATACGAATTATAAAATTATATTTAGTATATTAAATTCAAAATTCAGTTAATATTATTCATAACTTCTTTTTGAATAGCTAGTTTAGTAAGTCGTGGTGCCCTCGAACTCGGTGTTACGTGTAATGCAAGTTATTGAATTACTTTTAAAAGATAACATACTATGAAATCTTTAGGTGTTACAATATTTATAGTAATTTAGTAGTAATTGGTGGATAGATTATGTAAACCCCTCAACTGGAAAATAAATTCTCATATGTTTTTCAAGGCCCCACGAATAACACCCACATTTATAGAAACCATTGATCCACCTCAGGATTCTGTCATTATTGTCAATAATCCTCCATTACCGACATGCACAATATTTAAAAAATAATAATAATCCTCGGATAATTTGAATCATATATCAATTTATGTTCATGGATAAAGAAAAATGGGTAGTCAAAATAAATACTACTGATGAACAGAAAACATAAGGAGAAAAGGAAAAAACACAAAAGTGAGAATGATCATTGTCCATTTTTCATTAAAACTTTATTGAAAAAAACTACATAATATGGGAGGATCATCAAACCATAAAAATTGTAAATTAAACGTCGAATTACTAATTATAAGAAGATAATTAACCAATGTAAAATAAAAAATCTAAGTCTATAAATTAATTTATAAAGAATTAATTCATGTTCATTTTTGAAATGATATAATGTGAAATAATATAATAATAAAATTCACAACATAGTTTTTTAATCGATCATTGGTGGAAAAAAATCCGCATTGATTCCATTGATGATATCCACCACACTCATTATTGGCTCCACAAAATTATGTGTTCATTCGTTTTTTATTCTCACCGTGGAATCACTCCCAAAAATAGCACTCTTAATTCTATCAATCTTCTAAGATTATATAGATATCCCTATAGATTTTCAATATTCATGATTTATAATCACATTTCTAGGTTAAAAAAATTATTAGACAATAAATAAATATATTTATTTCGTTAATTTTTTTGATCTAAAGTTTTGTTATTGATTGTAATATGGCGAAATATCTGACACTGATAAGACTTATACCCCACCCAGGGTAAACCCCACATTTCATATTTTATGGCGGTAATAGTTTTTCTATATAAGACACTATTTTTAGTTATTCCATTATTTAATCAAAACTTCAATTCTATGATATATTTTATTTTATCTATTTAATATATGAACACCAAGGCACTACAAGCCTAGAAACACATCATAAACTATGTGTGTAACCCCAAAAATACTATTTGAAATATTCCCATGTGTCAAATAGAAATTTAATGTGGCTATATTTACCCCACCATAATGTCCTTTTATCCTCGATAAGTGAAACCCTACTAATACAGGTGAGGAAACGTGTCCCACATTTGGTTCCTACACACTAACAAGAACTCCTATAGGTTCCCCTATTATATTCAAACAAGTACCAAGGGAAACACTCGATCACAAGGCATGTTATCCTTATAATCCTTTAATTCAATGGAGAACCAAAAAATGAAACTTCGTCATTAATATCCATCTCACCTTGGTCGATAATGTGTGATATATTATGCACATACTTCCTCATATGTGTCACATGGAATACATCATGTACCCAATCCAACTATGATGATAGGACTTAGTGGTAATCCACCTAACCATCCCAATATAGTTTCTATAAAGGGACAATGAATCTCTAAGATATATTTCTACCTCGAAAAAATATCTATAGTCATCACCGAGGTTAGATATTTATGAACACATGGTCTCCATAATAAAACTCCAAATTCATATTCAATCAGTCTTTATAGGACCTTTGATAGCTCTAGGTAGTCCTCATCCACTCTTGGATGACCTTAACATTCCTTTTCATCACTTTCACTAACTCTAGGCCCATTAGAGTTATATACCTTATCTTTAACAAGTATAGTATTAACCTGTAATGTCTCTTATAAAAGGCTTCGAGTGGAATCACACCAATTATGGAGGGGTAACTACTATTGTACCCAAACCATATCAAGAGTAGAATTTCTCTTAGATATGATCAAAAGACAACATGAATTCTTTAAACATGTATCCCAAGAACCTAAATGGTCAATGATTCTTGACAGTCTATGTGGGAGTGGAACTTCATTTTTAACTATAAATGAGTCTTCATATCACTTATAATCAATTTCATTGTTGTGAACTGAAGAAAGTACCATGATCAAAAATTGTCATCATGGAAACTCCATGAATGTTGAATTTCTTCAACATGTATAGGAATACCAAATTCTAAAGAATGTTTACCTCATATGGATAAGTTGGTCGATTTAGTGATTCTCACTATGATCAATTAGATTGTGTCATGACCCCTTGTTCATTATTATTTCCCGATCATGAAAAACCAAGAGATATCATCATACTTACACTTCCTATCGGGAGTATTCGACTTCACCAATTAATAGGGAAGGAATAAGGGGAATAACTCATAAACGCACTTATTTAGTGATATTGGCGCCATCAATCATCCTTGGGAAAATTATTTCATGCCCCCACCATCATAAAATCCATCATAATATTTTCTTTGGCATATCCAATCATGCCTGGCTGCATAATAAATATTACAATGTTATGTCTCCCTAACCCACTAGAGTATAATATGGGTAAAACCATTTAATAGAGGTACATAACAAGTCCCTCATCCATAAGGGTCAACTTAAAATATGATAACAAATTCATCACCTCTCTCAACAACTAAAAACAAAATTCCCTACTAAGAGAATCTTCCCCCAATGTATCTCTCCCAGGAGTATAAACTATCTCAAAAATGTTTTGGTAAATGATAATGAAATATTATCTAATATAGTTTAATTTTTATCTATGAGAGTATATGTAATATGCAAAATATTTTAAAAGAACGTTATGTTCAATAGCTTACATTGCATAGAACACTTATCTTAAATGAACTCCATAATATCATCATTAAAAAACGACCATTATAACTTGGGAATTAAATTGGTGTGAATAAATAGTATTAACCACATTATGAAATATAAAATTTTCAAACTCATTTTTTATATATTAATTTATTCTTATTAAATAAACATATAATTTTTTTGTAAATTAATTTTGTTCTTCAAATAATTTTTTTCTTCAAAAATATAATTTTATTTATTTCTATTAGAAAATAAATATAATTAATTTTTTGACAAATTTATAAAATTTATTTAATAAAATTACCACCATTTTTGGATTAAAAATTTTATAATTATCATAGGATTATTTTTTGAGAATATTATGAAAATATTACTTTTTTTTAATAGTCCAAATACTGATTCTTGTAAAAATGACATTTCATTATAATAAATTAATAAATTTAAAAGTACCATTTTGTTTTGAATGTGGTTTAAAGTAACATAATTATTTTTTATTTATATTTAATTATATTAAATTAATTTTAATAAAATTTGTATTGTGTTTTAGAATAAGATTATTTTTTTGGTCATTTTAATTTTTAGGACTAATAAATATATCTTGGTAAATAAATGATTTACCATAGTATAGGAAAAATAATGAAACATGTAAAAGATAAAATATAAAATCATTAAATACATAAACAATAAATTATTAAATGGGTGGTTGATTTGTTTCTACACTATAACCATACTTTAAAACATTATTTTTAAAACAAATTCATGGCAATTAATTACACTCAGATATGGTTGGAATTAAATAAAAAATAATCATTATTAAATCACTTAATACCACCCCTCCTCGAGTATAAATACCACCCTCACCAACCCATTTCTCCTAAAAAGCATTAAATATCCTAAAATATATGAAAACAAATCTACTACCCACTCCTCCTATATAAAATTGCGTTTTTTCTCACCAAAATAACAATTCCAACATCTTTAAGGGATCCTTCAAAGAGATGATATTCAAGAGGTAAATTTCTCGAACCACCTATCTTTTTTTCTTCTTCTACCGTATCATAAATTCCTTCATCCATCAAGTAATAATAACTATAGAATTATGTAAATATTGTAATTTTATATTTATAATTTAATATCATATAACCAACCCTTTAATTAATTCCTCTTATAAAATTAAATGAAACCATTGTCTAAATTATGACGGTTGACCATCTCTATGAATAATGTTTTTTTCCATTACCACCTTAAATTCTGGTCATAAAATTATTATTATGGATAAATATTACATTAAATTGTATATTATAACCTATTTCATGTTCTGGAATGAATATATGTACATAATATTAAACAAAGCGAAACTAGTTCGTAATGGTTGGAAAAACCCGCCAAAATAAACTAAACATTTATCATTAATATTCTATGAAATGAGTCATCCTCATGTCAGATAAAAATGATATATCAGTACATTTAAAAAAATTTAATTTTATTAATAACATTCTATTTCACTTCTGTAGTTTTATTTCATTTTACAAGAAAATATATAATTATATAGAAATGAACCGACCATGAAGCCATGAAAGGAAGGCACCCAAAACAATGAAAATAATGAAATATTATTAATGAATAGGTGGTAAGGTGTTATAAAATACCAGATAAGGTATTTTAAATATTAATATAGTTATTTCATGAATTAATAACATTATTTAAATCTATATATAGTAGGATAAAGTATGCACAACTAAAGGTAAGCATAAGGTAAGGGATTCTCGTCTCACTTGAACTTATCTAAGAGATATGCATTATTCACCACTTACTTATTGTGTGTGGTGTATAAATACTTCCCATTGATATATAATATCAATAATATCATTATAATAATAGTATAAAAAGTTTCATTTTGTTATTATTACATTTATTGGTCATACAATTCTTCTGATTACAATGCGGTAGTGGATTTCTTAAGTCAATATCCATTTAGGGGTTCAAACATATAATTCCTTGATTTTGTCATTCTAAGACAATGTGTGAAATGACTTTTGATTACCTTGTGAAATATTTTTCACTTTTAATGTGGATTTATGGAAGATAAAAATATTTTATTAATTTTATTAACACACACTTCAATGATATTATATTTTTAAGAGACTTTCTTTTAAAAAATTATATTATTAATGTTTTCCTTAAAACTCCCTTTTTATTCCATGTTGATGTTTTCTATAATTGCTTCCAAAACTTTTTTACTATTATCCTATGATTTTTTGAAGTCATTTTTAATCTTGTTTGAATTTTTGAAAAATATTTTGAAAGGTATATTTTTCATTTTATAAACAAGGTTCTTGGAGACTTTTCCAGAAAAAAAATACGAAAGGAATTTTTTTTAACTTATATGAGATGGGTGGATTTTCCCTCCATCATGAACCCTTAATTTTTTGAACCACAAATTACAAGATTAAAATATTATCTTCAATGAAATTTTTATCTTTTATAATTTCTTTGAGATTTATACATAAGTTACATTAAAATTGAAAATGGGTATTTTCCTCATGATTTTTAATGAATTCATTTAAATTATTTTAATTTATGTCAACATATGTTTTTTATTATTTTATTTGAAACAACCCATGTAAATAAAGAATATGAAATTTTTCATATTTGTTAATATTTTTAAATTAAATATTAATTTTACTTCAATGGGGATGCTATGATCGATGGCATACCTGATACGCAATAATGGGTTTCTTTGAAAACTTATGTTGCACACAATGTTGAGTTATACCGAAAAATAATATAATATTATTATTAATTTAAATTGTAGTTAACGCATAGCTGTTGTATTAGTGGTAATGAATAGAACTAACTAAAATATGATTATATATGTTTGTTAAATGATTTTACATTTATCCAATAAATTTTAGAGGCCTAAAATGTGAATAATTCCAATTTTGAGAATAAATATTCTAATATTCATTAAAAGGTCGATTTACCGCCTTTTAATGGAATACCCTTTTTAAATATAGTTTGGTCACTTTTATATGTTCTATTTGAAAAAATAAAAAAAATTATAATAGGAACATTAAAATTTTCTTTCGGTAAATTTTTGGTATTTTTCTGATAAAGGTCATTTTTTAATGAATAATGAAAAAAGTTGTATTTTAATTCAAAACTACCTTTTAATATAATTTATTTATATGGTTAGATTATATTTTAAAACAGTTTTAAAGTTTAATTAGATTATATTTTTACCTTTTAATACAATTTTGGTCATTGTAATTAATTTCACATTGAAATTGGACATAAACAAGTGTTAATATTCTGATAGTTATTATTTCTTAAAAACACACTTTTTGTTTTGACAACAATAATTAATTTTGAATTAATTCCTGCCACTTCTGTGTTTTGAATTTGGAAAAATGGTTTCCATATTTTTAATCAGGAGGTCCAAATTACATAAATAGTTAACTTTTATTTTTATACACAATAAATATTTACTTTAGTAAATATTTTATTTACCATGGTTAAATGGTAAGTATGGTAAATAAGGGTAGGAAAATAATATTATAATAATATTAAATTTAGTGTAACATGTGTCCTAATATTATTGGTTGATACATGTTCCACCATGGGCATCCCTGGGTCGATTTTGGGACCCCATGGGGCCACATGGGAGTGATAATGACACTTTATATTAATTAATTTAAAGTAAAGACAAAGATGACTTAAACATATATCTTCCAGTAAATAATTTTTTACATGGTTTTATAAGAGTTATCTATTGTACTAAAAATATTAATTTGAAATATAAAAATATTTCCTACATCATGGTATTTTTTTAATACTTTTAGACATCAAATTAATAAAATTATTTATGACACAACAATGATGCAGGGTTTACATCATTAATAGAAGATTTAAATAAATAATATTATGAAAAATAAAACAATATCCAAAACCTTTCCAATTCTTATTGTATGATTTTATTTCGATCATTAGTCTTTTTATATTCAACTTTAATGAGTTTTGGACCTTTAGAAACCGAAAATCGTTATATAATAAAATAATATTTTCAAACATTCTTAAAGAGATCATCCTCCCCTTTATAAAAAGACGCCAATTCTAACCCATTATTCAAACCTCTCAAGCTCCTTGACTCATCCAACCTCTGGCCAATTAAGCTCCCTAAATTTTTATGTTCATTATAGAAGCCTTATCTTAGTCATAAAACACTTCAAGTAATCTTTTTGGTTCAAACCAAATAGAGTTTCCCAATTTAAAGGTAACATCTTCTCTAAAGTTATTTTATTCTATTTTACTTATCCAACCCCCTAAACTCTATTTATTCATTTATTTTATATCAAAACCAGTATCCTCAATATACAATTTCTTTTATAAAAATAATTCTAACTACACTTCACACACCTCTAGCTAATGGATACGAATATACTGTTTCTGTGGACAGTGAACTACTACCTCACGAAACGATGATTGTTCAAATATATCGAGCTGCCTCTCATAGGGGTCATTATGATGGAACTATATTTATATGTGATATATATTTTATTTATATTTTCTATTTACTTCTGTATTTTTCATTTATAGCATACCTTTATAGTTTCCATAATGGGTAATACGATAATTTCATTTGAGGAAGTGCGAACTACCTCCCCCTCAAAGTGATATGACTTGTTCATTCCATATGTGAGATGTATAAAAGATTGATTTAATGAAATTATGTATGATATTATACTGAAATTATAATATAACTATGTATCATTAATTTTTAAATCCATTAAAACATGAAATATAAATGAAAGTATCGTTCATGCGTACGTACGGCTTACAATCTCCATGAATAATGCATTTTATTTCTTATCTCCAAATGTTATGTACTATTATAAATACATATATATACTGTATATATATGATATATATGATATTTGAGTATTGAATATGATTTTGGAGATAATATACATTTGACCACATTGACAATTTTTAATTAGAACAAGTTCATTTTTTACTCATGTTTCAAACATCGACAAATTATCTGATATGAACTCAAATAATTAAATAATTTTTATAGAAAGATAATAAGTGATATAAAAGTAATAATAAAACTTGAAAAAGGTTCTTAATAAAATATAAATTAACATAAGTATATTATTCAGGAATAATAAGGAACATACAAGACAGGTCGGACTTGAGGTAAGGGGTTTCTTATCTCATTTTAATTTCGTGAGATTTCCATTGTTAAACACTTATTTATTGCATGTGGTGTATTTTGTACTTACATTTGATATATATTATCATGATTATATTTAAATTCATGGTATTATAAGATTAATTTTGTGGTTATTAACTTTTGGTCATACGAATCAATTGATTACAACATGGTAAGGGGTTTTAATCTCATTTCTTATTCCCGTTAGATTCATGCTATATTGACACTATTTCCTTTTGTGTAGTGTATTTACTTCCAATTATTGTATTACATGTGTAATATAATTGAATTTTTTGGTATTTAAAACTTCATTTTATGTTCCTTATTTCATGGGGTGTATGTTTCGTAAGTTACCATATCAGTAAAGGAATTTCTAATTTTGATTTCCACTAATTGGGTTTTGCGCAAACATCATTGATTATTTTACTCCAAGATTATGTGTGAAATCACTATTTATTTATTTATGTAGTAATTTATACTCCCATTTGTGTGTATATACTTTTGATATAGATAATCACACCATTGATAAATTCTCAAGTCATCGATATGAACTTGATAAGAGTAATCAGAACATAATTTCCCTTCATTGAGTTAAACATCCATGTCATTGGTGTTGTTGTAACAAGAATATGTGAGAATGTCCTCTTATTGGTTTACACTGAATATCTAATCATATTGAGTTTATTCATATTTGTCACACATAATTATGTCATTGAATTATCCTTTACCTAAGGATACAGTCTTTATAAGGGATTTTATCTCAATTTACATTCTTCTGAGACTTCTTTGTTGTTATGCACCAATTCACTATTATATGGTGTATATACTGTACTTTGACATAGTATATAATTAATCCCTTTATTCTCAAGATATTATAATTTTTTATAACATCAATTATTTTTATTCAAATGTCTCTCATTTGGTTAGGAACTCTAATAAAAATATCATTTTAAATGTTTTAAAGATTTATTCTTCTAAATCTTTCTCATTAATGTTCATGTTTTAAAAATGGTTTAAAAGATTTATTTATATGGACATGAATATTTTATAATTAAAATTATATTTAAAAGTCTCAAAGTGGTATGGGACACTTTGATTCAAAAATCTATTTTTAACAGCTTCTTGATAAATAGTGAGACTTAAATGTTTTCAAGAAAAGGGGATATTTCTCTCAAATAGTTTTACTTGTTATTTTCATCTATGTCAATATCCTTCATTATTATGGATTGAGAATTATATATTATAAAAAAATATTCCATATTGTATTGAATGAGTTATGTTTGACTGTGGATGTGCTATTTTTATAGCATTCATGGTATGTGGTTAAAATATTGACATTTAGTATGCTAGTTCTAATATTAATGTTTAGATTATTTTTCAACATTTTCATATGAGGAATATATTGGACTTATTAAGTGACAGGTGGAGCATTCTATAGATCCTTGATGAATCAGTAGGTCTCATGAGACAAACTAATGTCTTGGCACAAGGCCTTGACAAAATCTTATTTATAGTCTTAGAACGAGGCCTTGACTATGTGGTTATGATGTCCGACATTATGCATTCCATCATTATAAAATTAACAATTGATATTAAATACAATTATTCTACTAGTATAATATCCTTGTGAATAAGTAAATTGCATTATTTGATTTATATTTATCATATGATGATAAAATTTAAGTTTAAAAGGCTTGTGTTTTTGTCTTATACATTTCCATAAATGTTTATGCTTATTTATGAAAATTTCTTCTATATTGTTATCCTTACTGAGAATCTGACCTCACCCCTTTCCATGTTTTATTTCTCCCAAGATTTGAAGAAGTATATCATGATTAACCTGAAGGGATAGGCTAAGGGATATGTGTGTTTTCAAAGGGTACACAATGTTGTTTTTATTTATTTCATGATGTAATATAATACTTATGTATGTATCTAGTACTTAAAAGGATACTAAACTAATCAGTCTTTTGGTACATAATATCTTGTGATAATTCCAATGATATGTAATAATGCAACGACTCTATGTAACTAATGTCCGGTCATTACAGTTGGTATTAGAGAAATTTTAGTACAAACATTAGAAGATAGATTTAGAAAAACATTGATAATAAAACATTAACCTATGATTGATATTGGGGATTAGTATTGAAGAACATCCTAGAATTTTGGAATTATAGAGATTTTGTGTATTTTCCAAGAAATACTTCCATGTATGGATACAAGTAGGTAGAGGCGCCTCTGGCACGAATGTACCTATGGGTAAATCCTGAAACCACCGCTTTGAGCTAGACTCTAATGGGAACTGGTGCATGACAATGGGCCATGTTGCACTCTTGGTTACGAAACTCATGTGGGATATGATTAGGGTAGTTCACATTTTTTTACAAATAGATTTGATGGATTTTAATATAATATGAGAATAAATAAACTTGGTTAATCCTAATGTGTTTTAGATCGAAAATAAGGTGTCATGCTATTCTCTAAATGGTTTTATGACTATTATTACTCACACAATGATTTATGGTTTTAGTCAATGGATGGATTCCAATGAAGTCATAGTAACATTGAACATGATGTATAAGGTGGGAACGTTGGTTTAAATGAGCAACGGAATGGAATGTTGATAGGTGTAAAAGATATCGTGTTCATTCTGAATCAGTTTTCCAAAAATATGATCAAAAACATATATATTTACCAACTCCCAGACTCAAAAAAGAAGAAAAATGTGGTCAATTATAAGAGATCCAGTAGTGGAGACCATAGAGAAAAGAAATATCCATTTTCGTCATGTAGTAAATGTGGAAGGAGACGCCCAGGAAAGAGTATCAATGGAACAAATAAATGCTTTATGTGTTGGAAAGAAGGACATAATGTAAATAATTTCTGAGAAAAAATGAAGAGTACTATGAATGAAAATAAAAATGATCCCAATAATGCATTTACAATCATTTTCCATAAATTTAGGGGACCTGGGCATTACTTAATTCAATTCCCTATTCTATAGGATAACCTCTTGGTCAAGGAAGAACATTTGTGAAAATAAATGGATGGTGAAATGATTAAAAGTATTAGTGCTCTTTGTTGATGGGATTACATTGGAAGAATTTTCTCATATATGTGTAACCCTAGAGTTTCTATGTGAAAATTATATTTTAGGAAGAATTATATTTTCTTTTGTGGATATAGTTATAAATAACCATTTGGTTTTATATGATATTTAAATTTGATTCAATTACATTATATTAATTTTTGGAATGAAAATGCAAGGTAAGAGATAAAATTTGTGGTTAAATTATGTTACGGTTATTTTGAGGAATTTATATCATTTTCGGAATGTTATAAAATACTATTTTCAAAAAATTATAACACGCAAATCGTATGATAACCCATCCCATCGGACAAAGCTGTGGGAATCGAACCCACAACCAAAGTGCAATAAGATTTATCGCCTACCACTGGACTACATGAAGTCCATGGTTAGTGTGACTAATTTTTTAGTTAAATTATTTTATTGATAAATAATATGTTTATTTGGGATCTTATGTTTTATAAAATGCATATCCTTAGTGTAGGAAAATGATATGGTGATTATGTTATAAATTTTATTCTGTAAAAAATTCGCTCTGTTGGGAACACTATATGCCTAAGGAAAATAGAATACTATGAGATTTCATTTAAGGAATAATGGTGTATTTTTATCTCTATTTCTATTGTAGGTTTATAGAAATTTAGGTTATTTATGGAAATGATTAACCAATCATAGAGAATATGTGATTAGGTTAATTACTTTTAAGTATGTGACTTTAAGAGTAGTCTATGTTATTTGGAGATATAATTTAACGTGGAAGACTATCTAATAAAATTCTTCTAGTTTTGGGTTTCAATATTAGTTTGGATTATATTAAATTATTTTAAGGACAATTGTATATTAAATGGTATTTGGTGAACTTTGGGTATTGTTTGTTCAATTTTGGAGATTAAGAGTAGTATTTATTTTTATAAATTATTATCCTTTTTGGAGAATATCTGATATTGTACTAGCATTTTCTGGTTTTATTTGATATCTAAATACAAGGGAAATATATAGTTCATCTTTTTTATATTATTTTATACTCTAAAATTTTATTCTAGTGCTTCAGGTGTGACCATGTCATCTAGAATACTCATCGTTTGGAGAATAGATGAGTTTGTTGTAGAAATTTAGTAAAGTATGAAATTCTACATGACAAGTAAGAATGTTTCCTTTTATTTTTAGTTAATATAACAAATAAATTCCTCAAATTTATGAAAATTTTCTTAAAACAATAAATTTTTCCATTAACTTTTCATACTATGGAATCAAATACCCTTTAACCCATCAAAAGTTTGTTATTTTTTGGTGGTTAACTTTCTCTTAATCATGTTTTCTATCACTCTCCATCAGAACTTGACACTTAGTTTCTCCTCCATATTCATGTTTTTATGGAATCCTAGTATGGGTTATCTTGGGTGAACTTTGTATATATCTTTATTTCCTTTAAAATGATAGTTTTATTTACTCTTTTTCTGATGTGGGACTTTCAATGAATTCCCAATCCCAATTTTAAAATTGCGAGAACGTAATTTCTAAAAGGGGGGAAGGATGTAACATCATAGGTATGTAAAGAATATGACATTTTTTATATTTATTAATATTTTTAAATTAAATATTAATTTTACTTTAATGGGGATTCTATGTTTGATGGCGTACCTGATATGAAACAATGGGTTTCTTTGAAAATTTACTTTTCACACAACATTGAGTTATACCGAAAAATAATATAACAATATTATTAATTTAAATTGTATTTAACGCCTATCAGTTTTATTATTGGTAATGAATATATATAACTAGAATATGATTATATATGTTTATTAAATATTTTTACATTTATCCAATAAATTTTGGAGGCCTAAATGTGAATAAATCCAATTTTAAGCATAAATACTCTAATATTCATTAAAAGGTTGATTTATTGTCTTTTAATGGAGATCCCTTTTTAAATATAGTTTTGTCACATTTATATGTAATATTTGACAAAATAAAATTCTTCTTTATAATAGAAAAATCAAATTTTACATTGTGTAAATTTTTGGTACTATTCTGATAAAGTTCATTTTTAATGAATAGTGAATAATACTTTATTTTAATTCAACATTTCCTTTTAATATAATTTATTTATATGGTTAGATTATCTTTTTAAATGGTTTTAAAGTTTAATTAGATTATATATTCACCATTTAATACAATTTTGTTCATTTTAAGTAATTTCACTTTGAAATTGGACATAAACAAGTGTCAATCTTTAGATAATTATTATTTCTTAAAAACATGCTTTTTTTATTTTAACAATGGAATTTAATTTTAAATTAATTTCTACCACTTCTAAGTATATAATTTAGAAAAATGGATTCCATATTTGGAATCATTATTTCCAAATTATTTAAATATTTAACTTTTATTTTTATACATTATGAATATTTACTTGAGTAAATATTTTATTTACTATTGTTAAATGGTAAATCTGGTAAATTAAGGGTAGAAAATAATATTATAATAATATTAAATTAGAATAACATGTTTCATAATCTTATTGGTTGATACATGTCCGACCATGGGCATCATTGAGTCGATTTTGGGACCCTATGGGGCCACTTGAGAGTGATAATGACACTTTATATTAATTAATTTAAAGTAATGACAAAGATGACTTAAACATATATATTTTAGTAAATAAATTTTTACATGGGGTTATATAAGTTATCTCTTATACTATAAATATTAATTTTAAATATAAAAATATTTCTTACATCATGGTAGTTTTTTATAATTTTTAGACATCAAATAAATAAAATTATTTATGACATAGTAATGATGCAGTGTTTACCTCATTAATGAATGATTTAAATAAATAACAATATAAATATTAAAACGATATCCAAAACCTGTAAACTCTTATTGGATGATTTTATTTCAATCTTTAGTCATCTTAACTTCTACTTTAATGAGTATTGGACCTTTAGAAACCAAAAATTATTATATAATAAAATAATATTTTCAAACATTCCTAAAGAGCCCCTTATCCCCCTTATAAAAGGACACCACTTCTAACCCACTTATCACACCTATAAATCCCATTGGATCATCCAAAATATTCCCAATTAATCTCCCTACATACCTCTCTTCCTCCTATAATCCTTACCGTAGTCATAAGTCACTTTAATTAAACCTTTTGGATCAAACCAAAGGGAGTTACCTGATTTAAAGGTAGCGTCTTCTCTTAAGTTCTTTTATTTTATTTTACTTATCCAACCCCATAAACTCTATTTATTCATTTATTATATATAAAACCCAGTATATTAAATATAATATGTTTCTTTTATGTTACTTATTTTAACTATACTTCCACACACCTCTATCTAATGGATACGAACATACTATTTCTATGGGCGGCGAACTACTACCTCACGAAACGATGAGTGGTCAAATATCTCCAACCGCCTCTCATGGTGGTCATTATGATGAAACTTTATTTATATATGATCTATATTATATTTATATTGTCTATTTACTTTTTTATTTTTCATTTATATCATACCTTTATGGTTTTCATAATGGGTTAATACGATAATTTCATTTGAGAAAGTGCAGACTATCGCCCCCTCAAAGTGATAGGACTCGTTCATGACATACATGGTATGTATAAAGGATTGATTTAATGAAATTATATATTATATTATACTTTAATTATAATATAACTATGTATAATTAGTTTTTTAATCCATTAAAATACGAAATATAAATGATAGTTGCGTTCATGTGTATGTACGGCTTACCGTCTCTATGAACGGTGCATTTCATTTCTTATCTCCAAATGTTATGTACTATTATAAATACATATATATACTGTATATATATGTTATATATGACATTTAAGTCATGAATAATATTCTGGAGATAATATAATTTTGACCACATGGACACTTTTTAATTATAACAATTTCATTTTTGACTCAAGTTCTGAACATCAACAAAATGTATGATATGAACTCAAATAATTAACTAATTGTTATGTAAAGATAATAAGTGATATAAAAGGAATAATAAAACTTGAAAAAGGTTCTTAATCAAATATAAATTAACTTAAGTTTATTATTCAGGAAGAATAAGGAACATACAAGACAGGTCGGACTTGAGGTAAGGGGTTTCTTATCTCATTTTAATTTCGTTGGATTTCCATTGTTCAACACTTATTTATTGAATGTGGTGTATTGTGTACTACCATTTTAAATATATTATCATGATTATATTTATATTCATGTAATTCCTGTATTAATTTTATGGTTATTAAAATTTGGTCATTAGAATCAATTGATTACAATTTGGTAAGGGGTTTTCATCTCACTTCTTATTCCCATGAGATACATGTTATATTGCCTCTATTTCCTTTTGTATGGTGTATGTACTTCCCATTATTATATTACTTGTATAATATACTTTAATTTTTGGGTATTTAAAACTTCATTTTATGATCCTTATTGCATGGGGTGTATGTTTCGTAAGTTACCATATTGGTAAGGGAATTTCTAATTTTGATTTCCACTCATTGGGTTTTACGCAAACTTCATTTGATTATTTTACTCCAAGATTATGCGTGAAATAATTATTTATTTATTTATGTTGTAATTTAAACTCCCCTTTGTGTGGATATTCTTTTGATACACACAATCACTTCATTGATTAATTCTAAATTCATCGATACGAACCTGATAAGAGTAATCTTAACTCAATTTCCATTCATTAAGTTAAACATACAAGTCATTGGTGTTGTTGTTACAAGAATATGTGTGAATGTCCTCTGATTTATTTACACTGAATATCCAATCATATTGAGTTTATTTATAATTGTGACACATAATTATTTCATTTATTTATCCTTAACCTAATGATATAGTCATTATAAGGGATTTCATCTCAATTTACATTCTATTGAGACTTCTTTGAAGTTATGCACCAATTCTCTGTTATATGGTGTATATAATGTACTTTGACATAGTATATAATTAATACCTTTATTCTCATGATATTATAAAGTTTTTATTAACTCAATTATTTTTATTCAAATGTCTCTCATTTGGTTAGTAACTCTAACTAAAATATCATTTTAAATGTTTTAAAGATTTATTCTTCTAAATGTTTCTCATTAATGTACATGTTTTAAAATGGTTTAAAGGATTTATTTATATGGACATAAATTTTTTAAAATTAAAATTCCATTTAATTGTTTCAAAGTGGTATGGGACACTTTGATTCAAAAATCTATTTTTAATAGCTTCTTGATAAATAGGGAGACGTTTAAATGTTTTCAAGAAAAGGGGATATTTCTCTCAAATAGTTTTAATGATTATTTTCATATATGTAAATATAATTAATTTTTCTTGGTTGAGACAGATTTATTACAATAAAATATTCCATATTGTATTGAATGAGTTATGTTTGATAGTGTATGTTCTATTTTTATACCATTCATGGTTTGTGGTTAAAATATTGAGATTCAGTATGCTAGTTCTAATATGAATGTTTAGATTATGTTTCAACCTTTTCATATTAGGAATGCATTAGAATTAGTAATTTACGAGTAGAGACCACTATTTCTCCTTGATTAATCGGTATGTCTCATGGGAAAAACTAGTGTCTTGGCACAAGGCCTTGACAAAATCTTATTTGTAGTCCTGGAATGAGGACTTGACTATGTGGTTATGATGTCCCGCATTATGCATTCCATCATTATTAAATTAGAAATTGATATTACATGTGATTATTTTACTAGTATAATATCCATGTGAATAAGTAAATGGAATTATTTGATTTATATTTTCCATATTATGCTGAAATTTAAGTTTAAAATGATTGTGTTTTGGTCTTATACATTGCCTTAAATGTTTATGCTTATTTATGAAAGTTTTCCACTATATTTTTATCCTTATTGAGCATGTGAGCTCACTCATTTACATGTTTTATTTTTCCTAGTATGTGAAGAAGTATTACATGATTAACCTGTAGGGAGAGGCTAAGGGATATGTGTGTTTTCAATGGGGACACAATGTTGTTTTTCTTTATTTCATGATGTAATGTGATACTTATGTATGTATCTAGTACTTTCAAGGCTACTAAAATAATTGGTATTTTAGGGCTTTATCTATAGTGAACAATCCAATGATATATAATAATGCACTAACCGTGGGTAAATACGGTCGGGGCATTACAGTTGGTATGAGTGGAATTTTAGTACAAAACTTAGAAGTTAGATTTAGAAAAACAATGATTAGAGAACATTACCCTAAGATTTATATTAATGATTAGTGTAGAATAACTTCCTATAATTTTGGTAATATAAATATTTTGTGTGTTTTCTTGGAAAAATACATCCTTGTCTGGATATGAGCAGGTAGAAGTGGCTCCGGCATAGATGTACCGAGGGATAAATCCAGAAAACACATCTTTAATCTATAATCAAACAGGAATTGGTGCACAGCAATGGGCCTTTCTACACTCTGGGTTATGACCCTCTTGGGGGATATTCTTAGGATAATTAGCATTCTCTTTACAAACTAATTTCAATGATTTTAATAAAATATTAAAATAAATAACATTGGTTAATCCTAATGTGTTTTATATTGAAAATAAGGTGTCATGATATTCTCTAAATGATTTTATGAATATTGTTACTCACACAAGGCTTTCTAGTTTTATTCAATGGATGGATTCCAAGTAATTCATAGTAACATTGAACATTATATACAAGGTGGGAACAGTGGTGTAAATGAGCAACAAAATGGAATGTTGATAGGAGTAAAAGATATTGTGTTCATGCAGATTCAGTTTTCCAAAAATATGATCAACAACATATATATTAACCAACCCACTGACTCAACAAAGAAGAGAAAGGTAATAAATGATAAGAGAGCTCTAGGACTGGAGATCATGGAGAAAAGAAATCTCCATTTCTATCATGTACGAAATGTGGAAGGAGACACCCAGGAAAGTGTCTCAATGGAACAAATAAATGATTTATGTGTGGGATAGAAGGACATAATGTAAAGAATTTTTGAGTAAAAATGAAGAGTACTATGAATGAAAATAAAAATGATCCCAAGAATCCATTTATAATCATTTTCTATAAATTTATGGGACCTGAGCATTACCCAAGTCAATGTCGTATTCTATAAGATAACCTCTTAGTCATGGAATAACCTATGTGGAAATAAATGGATGATGAAATGTTTAAATGTATTAGTGCTTTTTATTGATGGGATTACATTGGAAGACTTTTCTATTGTATGTGTAACCCTATAGTTTGTTATGTGAAAATATTATTCAAGGAAGAATTATCTTTTATTTTGTGGATATAGTTATAAATAATTATTTGGGTTTATATCATCCTTGAATTTGAGGAAATTATAAGTTATTACTTTTTGGGATGAAAATGAGAGGTATGAGATAAAATTTGTGGTTAAATTATGTTATGGTTATTTTGAGGAATTTATCTCATTTTCTGAATGTTATAAAATATTTTTTTTAAATGACAACATGCAGATCGTGTGACAACCATTCGCATCAGATAAAGCTGCGGGAATCGAACCCACAACCAAAGTGCGACTGGGATTTATCGCTTACCAATGGGCTACGTGAAGTCCCTGGTTAGTGTGACTAATTAATTTAGTTAAATGATTTTATTGATAAATAATAAGTTGATTTGGGATATTATATTTTATCAAAATTGATATCCTTAGTGTAGGAAAATGATTTGGTGATTATGCGATAAATGTTATTCTAGAAGACATTTGCTATGTTAGGAACACTATATTCCTAAGGGAAATAGAATACTATGAGATTTCATTTAAGGAGTAATGGTGTATTTTTATCTATGTTTTTGTTGTGGATTTATTGCAATTTGGGTTATTTATGGAAACTATTGACCTATCATATAGAATATGTGATTAGCTTAATTACTTTTAAGTATTTGACTTTAAGAGTAGTCAATGTTATTTGGAGATACAATTTGACATGGGAGACTATGTAATCAAATTCTTCTGAGTTTTGGGTTTCAATCTTAGTTTGGATTATATAACAGTATTTTAAGGACAATTGAATATTAAATGGTCTTTGGTGGACTTTGGGTATTGTTTGTTATGTTTTGGAGATTAAGAGAAGTATTTCTTTTTATAAATGAATATCCATTTTGGGGATTATCTGATCTTGTACTAACCTTTCTGGTTTTTGTTGATGTCTAAATATAGAGGAATCATATAGTTCTTATTTTTTAGATTATATGCTACTCTAGAAGTTTATTCTAGCGCTTCAGGTGTGACCATGTCTTCTGGAATACTCGTCGTTTGGAGAATAGATGAGTTTGTTGTAGGAATTTAGTAAAGGATGACAGTCTACATGACAAGTAAGTATGTTTCATTATATTTTTATTTAATATCATAAATAAATTCCTCAACTTAATGATAAGTATCTTAAAACAAAAATGCTACCGTTAATTTTCCTACTGGGAAATCAAATACCGTTTAACCCATCAAGAAGTTTGTTATTTTCTGATGGTTAACTTTCTTCTAATCATGTTTTCTATCATTCTCCATCAGAACTTGGCACTTAGTTTCTCCTCCATATCCATGTTTTCATGGAATCCTTGAATGGGATATCTTGGGTGACCTTTTCACATATCTTTCTTTCCTTTAAAGTGATATTTTTATTTACTCTTTTTCTTATTTGGGACTTTCAAGGATGTTTCCAATCCCAATTTTAAAATTGCAAGGACACAATTTCCAAAAGGTTGGAAGGATGTAGCATCCCAGGTAAATAAATAATATGACATTTTTCATGTTTATTAATATTTTGGAATTAAATATTAATTTTACTTTAATGGGGTTTCTATGATCGATGTAGTACCTGATACGCAACAATGGGTTTCTTTAAAAACTTGCGTTGCACACAACATTGAGTTATACCAAAAAATAATATAATAATATTATTAAATTAAATTGTAGTTAATGCCTAGCAGTTATATTAGTGAGAATTAATATAACTAATAACAATATGATTATATATGTTTTTTTAAATGTTTTTAAATTAATCCAATAGATTTTAGAGGCTTAAAATTTGAATAAATCCTATTTTAAGCATAAATACTCTAATATTCATTAAAAGGTCAATTTACCACCTTTTAATGGAGAACCCTTTTTAAATCTAGTTTTTTCACTTTCATATGTTCTATCTAACAAAATAAAATTCTTCTTTATAATAGGAATATCAAAATTTACTTTGGGAATTTTTTTATATTTTTCTGATAAAGTTCATATTTTAATGAATACTGAAAAATACTGTATTTTAATTTAATTTATTTATATGGTTATATTATATTTTTAAATGGTTTTAAACCTTAATTACATTATATTTTTACCATTTAATACAATTTTGGTCATTGAAAGTAATTTCACTTTGAAATTGGACATAAACAAGTGTCAATCTTTTGATAGTTATTATTTCCTTAAAACACACTTTTTGTTTTAACAAATGGTATTAATTTTAAATTAATTTATATCACTTCTGTATTTTCAATTTTAAAAAATGGATTCCATATTTGGAATGAGGAGGTCCAAATTATGTAAATGGTTATCTTTTTTTAGACATTATGAATATTTACTTCAGTAAATATTTGATTTACCATGGTTAAATGGTAAATCTAGTAAATAAGTGTAGAAAAAAAATATTATAAAAATATTAAATTAGTGTAACCTGTGTATTAATTAATTTAACTTAAAGACAAAGATTTCTTAAACATATATCTTTTGTTAAATCAATTTTTACATGGGGTTATATAAGTTATATCTTTGACTATAAATATTAATTTGAAATATAAAAATATTTCCTACATCATGGTATTTTTTTATAATTTTTAGACATCAAATAAATAATATTATTTATGACACAATAATGATGCAGTATTTACCTCATTAATGAATGATTTAAATAAATAAGATTTTAAAAATTAAAACAATATCCAAAACCTGTCCAATTCTTATTGGATGATTTTATTTTGATCATGAGTCATCTTATGTTTGACTTTAATGAGTTTTGGACCTTTAGAAACCGAAAATAATTATATACACTACTAAAAATTCAGCCTATAGCGATCGCCATTGGCGGTCGCTGAAGCTGGCTGAAATTCTTGCCTATAGAGACTGCCATCGGCGGTCTCTGAAGAAGGATGAAATGCTGACCTACAGCAACCACCAATGGCGGTCGCTGTTGAGGTTAGCAGGCAACCTATTGCAACCGCCTGCGGCAGTCGCTAAACTAGAAATATTTTTTTAAAAAAAATCATGGTACAGAATAAAAAAAATATCATATAAATCATAAAAAATGGAAAACAAATCCAAACACCATAAACATCAAGATCATCATAAAAAATAAATTATAGACGTGCTTCAACGATCCACAACCTTCTGCTTTAGAAACCTACAATAAGATACAAAGAAAACAACTAAACAAAAAAATGTAAATTTGACATATTTATTCAGTTATTATATACATATATTAAAATGAAATCTAACATCTCATGGTTGATATAATAATTTAAAACCCCCAATTTAAGAAATGTTATCATTTTAGGATTTTTTTTCTTATTTTGGAGTCTTTTCTTTAGTTTCTAAAAGTGTCTTGTTTTCTAAAAAGGAATGTTTTCCACATGCACTGCACGTCTGATGGACGTTCCATCTCCTCCTACGTGTCAGGAATAAAATTTCTATTGTTTTTGTGTGGTTTCTGGTCATTCGGTGCACGTTTGCTCTGAATTCGATCGTGACATGCCGTTTTGGTATTTAATGACTCTGGAAACAGGTTTCCAGACACCACGGTCAAAAGACACCTCCAATTGATGTGCCTTCTACCCGACCATTTCACAATTCTCACCATGGTTGTTGTCATATGATTTCATGGCATTCCAAGGTCGTTCGGGTGATTTTGACCACCCAACGCGCCCTTTTAGAGCGCACAGAACTGCTGAAAATGACACATTCGGTCGTACCATGTGCACCGCATGTCCGATGGATGTTTCGTCTCCTCTTACATGTTATGAATAATATCCCTATTATTTTCGTGTGGTTTCAGGTCATTCGGAGCACGTTTTCTCTGAATTCGACCGTCACACGCCGTTTTGGTCTTTTATGACTCCAGAAACGTGTTTCTGGTCAACACGGTCAAAGGAAATTTCTTATTGAAGTGCCATCTACCTAAAAATTTTAAAATTCACACCCCGGTTGTTTTCGTATGATTTCATGGCATTCCGAGGTTGTTCGGGTGGTTTTGACCACCCAACGCGCCCTTTTAGAGCACGACGAACTGCTGAAAATGACACATTCGGTCGTATTGTGTGCACTGCACGTCCGATGGATGTGTTGTCTCCTCCTACATATCAAAAATAATATTCCTATTGTTTTCATGTGGTTTCATGTCATTAATAGCACGTTTTTTCTGAATTGGACCATTACATGCCGTTTTGGTCTTTTATGATTCTGGAAACGTGTTTCAGGTCACCGCGGTCAAATGACACCTCCGATTGATGTGTCGTCTACCCGAACATTTCAAAATTTACACCATGGTTGTAGTCGAATAATTTCATGGCATTCCAAGTTCGTTTGGGTGGTTTTGACCACCCAATGTGCCCTTTTAGTGCACGTCGAACTGTTGAGAACAACACATTTGGTCATACCGCATGCACCGTGTGTCTGATGGATGTTCCATCTCCTCTTACATGTCATGAATAATTTTCCTTTTTTTGTGTGGTTTCAAGTCATTCTCAGCACATTTTCTCTGAATCCAACCATCACTTTCCGTTTTAGTTTTTTATGACTCTGGAAATGCTTTTCCGGTCACTGTGGTCAAACGACACCTTCGAATGACATTCTGTCTACCCGAAAATTTCACAATTCACAAAACGGTTGTTCTCGTATGATCCCATGGAATTCTGAGATCTTTCTGGTGGTTTTGACCACCCAATGCGCCCTTTTAGAGCGCGTCGAACTACTGAAAACGACACATTCGGTCGTACCGCGCGCACCGCATGTTCGATAGAGGTTTTTTCTCCTCCTACATGTCATGAATAATATTCCTATTTTTTCGTGTGGTTTCAGGTCATTCAGAGCATGTTTGGTTTGAATTCGACCATCACACTCTGTTTTGGTCTTTTATGACTCTAGAAATGCATTTCTGGTCACCGCGGTCAAACGACACCTCCGATTGACGTGACGTCGACTTGACCATTTCAAAATTCATACCACAGTTTTTTCTGTATGATTTCATGGAATTACAAGGTCGTTCGGGTGGTTTTGACCACCCAACGCTCCCTTTTAGAGAGCGTCGAACTGCAAAAAATGACACATTCTGTCATACCGTGCACACCGCACATCTGATTGATGTGTCGTCTCCTCCTACAAGTCATGAATAATATTTCTATTGTTTTCATGTGGTTTCATGTCATTTGGAGCATGTTTGCTCTGAATTCAACTGTGACACGCTGTTTTTGTGTTTTATGACTCTAAAAATGTGTTTCTGGTCACCACGGTCAAACGAAACCTCCGATTGATGTGCCTTCTGCCTGAACATTTTACAACTCACACCATGGTTGTTTTCGTATGATTTCGTGGAATTTCGAGATCGTTCGGGTGGTTTTGACCTCCCAATGCCCCCTTTTAGAGCACGTCGAACTGCTGAAAATGACACATTCGGTTGTACCGCGTGCTCTGCACGTCCGATGGACATGTCGTCTCCTCATACATGTCAAAAATAATATTCCTATTGTTTTCTTGTGGTTTTAGTTCATTCGAAGCACGTTTTCTCTGAATTCGACCATCACAAGCCGTTTTGGTCTTTTATGACTCCGGAAAACGTGTTTCCGATCATCGCAGTCAAACGACACCTCCGATTGATGTGTCATCTGCCCGACCATTTCAAAATTCACACAAAATTTGTTTTCTTATGATTTCATAGCATTATGAGGTCGTTCGGGTGGTTTGGACCACCCAACGCGCTCTTTTGGAGCGCGCCAAACTGCTGAAAACGACACATTCGATCGTACCGCGCGCACTGCACGTCCGATGGACGTGCCTTATCCTCCTATATGTCCAAATAATATTCTTATTTTTTTCATGTGGGGGGGTGTCCGGGGTTCCGGGGGATATCCGGGGTGGCGGGTGATGTCCGGGGGTGGGGGAGTACTGTCCGGGGGTGGGGGTGATGTCCGGGGGTGGGGGGTGTCCGGGGGTGCGGTGGGGGTGGTGTTTGGGGTGGAGGGGTTGTCTGGGGTGCGGGTGTTGTCCGGAGGTGGGTAGGGGGGTTGTCCGGGGGTGGGGCGGGTTGTTCGGGGTGTAGGGAGGGGGATGTCCGGGGGCCGGGGGGCTGTCCGGGGGGGGCTGTTTGGGGGGGCTTTCCGGGGGTGCGGGGGGTTGTCCGGGGTGGGGGGTTTGTCCGAGGTGGGGGTGCTCTCCGGGGGTGGGGGTTGTCTGAGGGTGGGGCGGGCTGTTCGGGGTGCGGGGGGGGGGGGGGTCTCTCCGAGGGGGTGTTGTCCGGGGGTGCGAGGGGGGGGGGGTGGGCGGGGCTGTCCAGGGTGGGGGTGGGGGCTATCCGGGGGGTGTGCAGGGGTGTGGTGGGGCTATCCTGGGTGTGAGTGGGAGGGGGGTTGTCCGGGGGTGCGGGGGGGGGGGGGTTGTTTGGGGACTACAAATAGTGAACCTGATCTTAGTCATCAAAAACAAGATTCATGGTTTATATTAGGAATCACAGGGTTTTTTCAAAACTATTATGGAACATGCAATTTAAAACATTAAAGAATTAAATAAACAAAAAATATCCAAATCATTAATAAGTTTCATGGTTTCTTCTCAATTCATGCACACAAACATTGCATCAGGCCAAAACTGACATGATACCCCCAAATCACAAAAAAAAAGTCTCACTAGAAACCCAACCTAAACATCAATAAGAACCCACCAGTAAAAATAGAAACACACCTCGTGAATATGATGTGTCATCTGTGGTCATGACTGCTACGTCCATATGGTGGGCTAGGGTCCTACAACAAATAAACATTATGAATATTTTCATTACAAAAATAATATAAATTAAATAAATAAATACAGAATAATCCTATGTTGTATGATCCCCTGCACCATCCCCTGGACAGACATATTCCCGCATTGCTCTAACCTCAGCGATCAATTTCACATTTACCTCCTCGTAAGCGCGCAGCCGTGCCTCGAAATCTGACAACTGCTGTTTCATTTGAGAAACAGCAGGACCGACAACTGTAGTGTGTGACACTACAGAACAAGGAATCCTTGTTCCATAGGTCAAACGATATCCATGCCCATACCGAAAAATAATGAGATGGAAGATCTTATCCCCTTGCATGGGAAGCTATCGTTGGTCCTCTAGAAGATGTTCTAACTCAGCTTCAAATTGAGCCTGTGAAATATTTAAATATATATACATATATATGTTAATATACAGATTTATGTAAGTATTGGTAATTACAATCACCTACTATCAATGCTGCAGCCTTTGGATCATTGCGATCACAAGTCCTCATCCACACCGATATTTTACCAATCGCTGCACCTTTCTTTTGAAACTGCATATGAATAGAATATAAACACAAAACCATATTAATTAATAAATTAAAAAATAAATAATAAATACCTCATGTCAGATCTGAGACATGTGACGAGTCCCAAGCCCGTGAGGTGGTCCCTACAACGCTCGATTCTCAGAATGGCGTGATGACACCTCCTACATTCAATTAATTCAAATTTCAAACAAATCACACATTCTTGAAAATATATATATCAAAATAAATATACAAACTACAACACCCTCAGTAGACCAATATGAAACTAAGTCACGCCACTGAGCCGAGAGGACACCTCTATGGACTTTTTCTAGAATGTCTGGGGCACCCACATTTGGTACCCAGTGGTCCCTCTTCACTTTGTCTTTATAGTCTTTCCACATCTTACGGAATTTTCTTATACACACAAGCCAAAACTCATCGGAGCATACTTTCAAATTTTTCTATTAAAAAAATCACACATATTAGCATTGTTTATACATAGGGAATAAAGTAAAATGGTATTCTTACCTGAACCTCCCTCCAAAGACGATCTAATGTGTCATGAGGGATAGAATACCAGACACACGTGGTCAATGGAAATCGATGTGGGTCACGTATGATATTACCAGATGACAAATAAATGCAGGGTAATTCAGTCACATAGGATGAAATACCTCATCAAAGGAAACAGCAAACACCGTGTCGGAATTCCATGATAAAATGCCACGACCAGGGCCTCCTTTGCAAGAGGAAGAAGCAATCGAGTCTGATCCTATTGAAAATAATTTTATATATAATTTGACAAATGTTATATGTATATATATATGTGTTTATCAATTATATAAAAAATAGTGACAATGACATTCAAACATACCTCAACCCTGAGACATAGATGCCTCATATGGATGATGTGGATCTGCTGCCTCTTCCCCTGACATGCCTGTAGTCGTAGAAAACATTAGTAAAGGGACTATCCAAAGTGTTCAAAAGATAAATTGGATTATTATTAAAAAAATAAAACTTTTACAGTTGTTAATCAAACAAAAAGGGATTGAATAATTAGTTGTGAATTAATTTTAAAAAATTAGAAAGTTAACAAAACAGATATAAAAATTTTGTATAAAACCAATCAATGCATAGCCAAATTTCAGATTGAATTAATAAAAATTCAAGTAGCACATGATCCTGATGAAGAATACCTCAATGGGAAGATATACTGACAATAACATCAATATACCAAGAATTAAATCACCCAAAATATTTATAACTGAATAAACTTCCAAAATTGAGGATTAAAACTTATAAGAATTTATAAAATGGTTAGATAATTTATAATATCCTAGGACATTTAATACTGAATAGTGGGAAAACAATTACACCTTTCATTAAGCATGTAAATCGACATTTTCTCCTTCAACATCCTCTCTGACCCAATAAATATCTTCTTTATGTTGAACTACGATATGTTGATCAAGCTGTTGGGAAACAAACGGAATAGTCTCGGGTTCATCTTCTTCAAATAAAAACACTCCTCGCCGAGAAATTTTGACAACAACTTGCCAAATTAGATTCTAAGACAAAGTAACAAAGAATACATGTTTCGCTTGTGATGTCAAAATGAAAGGTTCATTCTCAACTCATTCATTTCTGTATAACATATAGTAAAAAATCACCAATTAAAATTGATGTTGATCAACTTTACATCCACGCACTGGATCAACCCAATTACACTTTAACAATATTTACTTCAACCCATGTTTGTATACAACTTTAATGATGTCTATCAATTTACCATAGTAATAACAAGAATCAGTAAATGGACAAATGATGCCACTGTTTCGTGTTGCTCATTTTTCATCAACATATTTAATGTGAAATCGAAAAGCATTAGCATCTATAGCTTTATAACGACGAGTCTTTATAGATGGACCCTCTGCTAGTTGGATAAATTCTTCAGTTAGCGTGGGGTCCCCTAACTCCCTCAGCTTATGAACCTACACAATTCATAAAATTCAATACTGATATATGTAGAAAGAAATAATTATAATGCTTCACTCATAATGAAAATCAATTTATATATACATAATCCTTGAACCAATCATGAAATGACTCATAATGATATTTTTTTAATTTGCAACTCAATCGCATGATACATATCTTCTTTTATCTCATTAATGTGTTTCCTGCAAATGATAACATGATGTTTAAATGATCAACTTATGAAAACAAAACATGAAAAAGTAAAAAAAATAAAAGTGATAATATACTTACTACATTAATGGTGAAAATGATGGAGTATTGAACAAGATATATCGATGTGCTTGTATCCACTCGATGTTGTCCATATCAAATGTGGTTCCTTCTCCAACTGGACCATCAGGAATCTGAGAGGTCTTATCTAATTTTTTTTCAACATCTGTAAGATATTCTGAACAAAAACTAGTACACTCATCCATCAAATAACCATTGGATATTGATGCCTCCGGACGAGCTCTGTTGTGTACAAATCATTTCAATGTACTCAAATACTGCTCAATAGGATACATCCACCAGAATTGCACTGGACTAGCATCCATTACTTCATCAGTTAGGTTCACTATCAAGTGGACCATAACATCGAAAAATGAGTGGGGAAATAGTTTCTCGAAGTAAAAAAGCGTAAGTACAATTCGGTCCTGAAAACTTTTTAAATCACTCATTCGCTGATTTATTAAACAATGATGTCTAAAAAATTACTCATCTCAATAAACGGCTGAACAACATTGAGGGATAAACAATCAAAAATTTCGATTGGAATCAACTGCTGAAGTAGTATGTGGTTGTCATGACTTTTCAACCCTTGCAATGTCTTGCTCGTCAGATTCACAAACATTGAAATATTATAAGAGTAAAAATCAGCCACCTTGAGCATGTTTAAAATGGAAAGAAATGTCTCTTTCTCCTTTGTAGTCATCGTATAATGTACAGCAGGCATATATGCCTTATTTCCTTCTTCTAACTGTAAATGAAACTATTTCCTTAAACCCATTTCTTCCAAATTACGGTGTGCATTAACATGGTCCTTTGATTTTCCAATGACACCTAAAATGATCCAAAATATGTTATCACAAAAAAAAATTTCAATGTGCATGACATCCAAATTATGCCTCGGTGTGTTAGTTTTTCAATATGGAAGACTATAAAAAAATACTTTTCTTTTTCCAATTGTGACTGCACTACCTACCCGCAGCACGAATATTACGTACTAGAGGAGCCACCAAATCCTAAATTTCATATACCATGTGGATGTTTTCTTCCTCAATCTGTGATAATATTTTGACTCCTGTCATGATCTTTGATGTTGGGATGAACTCTCTAGAACCATCAAATTCCACTCTGTCCTTTCTGAACCTGTGCTGAGGGGGTAGAAAATGTTTGTGACCCATGTATGCCCAGTTTTTAGAATGTTTATGCCATACAGTTTTTTTACTTTTATGGAAACAAGGGAAAGAAAATTCCCCTTTCATACTCTATCCTGATAAATTTTCATAAGTTGGTAAGTCATTGATTTTCCACAATAAAGCATCCTGCAGTTTGAACATTTCATTCATTTCACAGTCATAAGTCATCACACCATCACCCCAAAATTCATTCAACTCATCAATCAATGGATGAAGGTAAACATTAATCTTATATATCGGAATTTTAGGTCCATCAATTCGATTGGAAAGTAATATAAATTGTTGCTTCATACAAATCCATGGAGGAAGATTATACGGAACCAACACCACGGGCCATGTGCTATGAGTTGCACCAACCATAGAGTTGAATGGATTGAAACCATCTGCTGCCAATCCTAATCGGACATTATGAACATATTTATCAAATTCATGATGTCTCTTATCAAAATCCTTCCATGCATGAGAGTCTTCTGGGTGGGTTAACATATCACTTTCATGAACCATTTCTGCATGCCATCTCATTAAATTAGAAACTTTAGATGACATAAAAAATCTTTTCAGCCTCAGTTTAAGGGGAAAGTAACACATTTGCTTTATATTAATTGGTTTCCCTTTATTGCAATCTAAATTTGATGAGTCTGATTTCCCATGTTCTCTTTCCACCTAGAAGCACCACAAATTGTAAAATATCCAAATGGGCAGTTTCCTTTTGAAACAACATACAGTTTTCTTCACATGCATCTATGGTCTCATATGTAAAACCTAAGTTCTCTGTCAACTTACGAGCATGGTAATATGACTCAGAAATCTTAGCGTCGGAAGGAAGAACCATTTTCAATAACACCAAAATCATGTCAAATGATGAGTCTGACCAATGATTCAAAGTCTTCAAATGAAACAACTCTATGATAAATGACATTTTATTATAAGAAGTACATCCATGATATAATTCTATTTATGAATCATCAAGTGCTTCATAAAACCTCTTCGAATCACGATTTCCACCAGAGCAAATATTTATCTCATTGGTCTCAAGATTTTGTATGTTAATGCCTTCAGGATCCAACCCACGTACCATTTCAGTAAGCATTTCATGCATTGAATAATTCATCCTTGCATCAACATCCATCTGAACTGCATCCGTATTTTGACAATGAACATATTCTTCTCCATGACGAGTCCAACTCTTATAATTTTTTAGAAATCCATTAAAGAGTAGGTTCTCCCTTACAGTATCTCATGTGAATTGATATTTGTTAGCACATTTTCTACATGCAAAACTAATATAGTCACTTTCAAATCCTCTGGTGAAATCAATAAACTGCATAATTCCATTGAAATATTCTCTAGAAGTTTTATTTGGAAGATCAATCCAACTCTTATCCATAATAATATATGTATAAGAAAAATTTACACAATACATATTACATTTTCATTTTTCAAATCAACTATATTTAAAGTAAATACTATTTAATTGGTTGTGAACCATTGATAAAATAATAATGTAAGTGAAATCCCATGTCATACATTATTTCACTACAAACCTAGAAGGGAGGGGAGTCGAAGGAGGTGCTGCGAGGGAGAGGAGAGGCAGCGAAGGGGATCCAGAGCCAGAGGCAGTGCAGCGAGGGAGGGGATGGGCGACGGCGGCAGCGGGAAGCTGGATGAGAGAAGGTGGTGAGGTGGCGATGGTGCAGCGAGGGTGGGACGACGAGGGAGGGGACCAAGGACAGCGGGGAGCTGGAGTTGATGGGCGGCAGCAGCAAGGGGATGAGTAGAAATCGTGCAGGGAGGGAGGGGACCGGGTGGTGGTGGTGCAGAAAGAGAGGGGACAGTGAGTGAGGGGATGGTTAGAGGTGGTGCGGCGAGGGAGGGGTGAAGAGGGAGGGGATAGGGGATTCCAGGGAGTCAGAGCAGAGGGCGGTGAGGGAATGGAGGACTGGCAGCAGGGGGTGCTTTCCGGGATGGGGGGATGTCCGGGGTGCGGGGGGGGGGGGGGGGTCTGTTCGGGGTGGGGGGTTGTCCGGAGTGGGGGGGTTGTACGGGGTGCGGGGGGGTTGTGCGGGGTGTGGGGGGGCTGTCTGGGGTGGGGGTGATGAGGGCTGAGGGATGAGGGTAGAGGCTGGAGGGAAGAGGGGTCGAAGACCGGAGGGCGCGAAGGCCGGAGGCCAGAGAGAGGAGGGATTCCGAATGTGATGAAGGGTAGGGAGGAGGATAGCTGAAGGGAGGAGGGCGGCAGGAGGGCGGGCGGAGCCGGAGGGAATAGGGAGGAGGGTGGAGGCCGACGAGGGCGGAGGGTGGAGGGTGGAGAGGGCACCGAGCGGTGGAGGGCGGCGACGGCGTGTGGCGATGGGGGGGGCATGTGGGGGAGGGAGGAGGGCAGCGACGGTGGAGGACGCGCAGTGAGGTCGAGGGCGGGGGAGGAGGGCTCACGAGGGGAGGGGGGATGGGGGGTGACGAATCCCTATTTTGTTTTTTAGAAAATCTCAGTGACCTCCAAAGTCGGTCACTATAGGGCACCTATGGCGACTGCCATAGGTGGTAGCCCATTTTAGGGGGCTTCAAATCCCAATATTGTAGTAGTGATAATAAAATAAAATTTTTAAAATTTCCTAAAGAGCCCCTCATCCCCCTTATAAAAGGACACCACTTCTAACCCGTTAATAACCCCTCTCAAGCCCCTTGTCTCATCCAACATATACCTAATTAATCTCCCAACATACCTATCTTCCTCCTAGAACCCTTACTTTAGTTATAAGGCACTTCAAGTAATATTTTTGGTTCAAACCAAAGGGAGTTACCTGATTTAAAGGTAACATCTTCTCTTAAGTTATTTTATTTTATTTTACTTCCCCAACCCCCTAAACTCTATTTATTAATTTATTTTATAGAAAATCCAGTATCCAAAATATACTAGGTTGTTTTTATGATAAGTATTCTAACTAAACTTCCACACAACTCTATCTAATGGATACAAACATACTATTTCTGTGGATAGCAGACTACTGCCTCACGAAATGGTAAATGTATGAGTAGAAATGGAAACATTCATAAGACAAAAAAATTTTACATGGTTCAACTACACTCAACTCTGTCTATGAATCATAGACATGGAATGTACTTATCTACCGAATACATTAAAGAACACTATTTTCACATTGTTCAGACCGGGTTCACTGCCCCTCTTGGTTCACAACCAATCACAATTTGATAGCTCAATTCTCTCTCAACTGAAGTGTACTCACTACTCCTTCAGAATATTAATCTATTGATGACATGAATCAATAAGTTTTACACCTCATTTGGTGTTTCATGAATATCTACATTCATCCACTTGATGAATACCTCTTTATAAAAAATCTAAATAATCCTTCTGGTCCATATATGATTCACTTTCTCACAACCCTAAACAAATTTTCCTGAAATTATAATTCTATATGAAACCATTATCTTTTAAAAAATAAACTAAATTTTGATAGGATCTCTAAAATTTCTTAAAAAAACATTTTATCATGAAACTGATGTTTATAAGAAAAAATCGCATAATAAAAACTTATGTGATAGTCTTTCATGAATATATATCCTTTTAATATATATTAAAGCTTCCAAACTACAAGGGGGTAGACCCTTATTTATAGGCATTTACACCCCTTTTTGAAAATTCCATGATCACCACTAACCATTCATGAAACTCTACACATTTTTCATGAAACTATATTCATTTAAAAAACATTCATGGAAGAATTATGTTCCCATATGCTTCTGAAAATCATAGTTATATTTCATTTCTTTCTTACTTCTCAAAACATTCCTTCATTGATCACCTATCTTTTAAAAAATCAATCTTTCAAAAAATTAATACATTTTTCTTATTTTTTAATGATTTACCAAAACTATATGATTAGTGGAACTTTTCTATTTTTTTAAATTTTAGACCCCCAAAATATTACAATGACTAGGAAATACTGTGACCTTATACACACAACATTAGAAATAAATTCCAAAGATTCTATACCTCTTTTTTAGATATTTTTCAACATACCATGTCAATAATATTGCTGGAACATCATATTAATTCCAAAAATAAGAGGGAAAATTTCATATAGTGTCTTCAAGGTAAAAATAAATATGGAGTAAAAGATTATAGAAAAAAGGATATAAAGATAAATATAGATGAAAAAAATCATAAAAATGTTGTGCGTGGAAAGAAACACGTTTATATTGTTTCAATTATAACATAATAGGGATTTATTTTTAAAAAATGGATATGAAATAATTATTAATTCACATTAAAATAATAATGATGTTAAAAATAAGGGATAAAGGTAAAATTTGAGAATAATATAATAAGTGGAGATTGGAAGTCTATAAGGAAAAAACATAAAAAGATTTCAAAAGAACCCATTATATTGTGTCTACATTTCATTGAATACTTAATCTAAACTCCTGAATAATCAAGATAAATTCATTAATTAGTTGATTTATAAAACAAATTGAGGTTTATTTTAATATTTTTATTCCTTTTTATTCATGTATTAATCACTAATTAGTTATTATAGTGTTTATCAGTTAATTTGTGAGATGTTTATTTCATGGTCCTTTGTTTGCATCAGTAGGATGATATCATTCATCAGTGATCATCCGTTGATTCCAATAGTTCATAGCACATCAATGTAAAGATCCATCTCATCTCAGTAGTATCTCATCTCAGTAGTATGATTTGTTAAGATTTATATAGATACTCAAAATATATTCCAATTTTAATGTATTTCATTGTAAATTTTTCATCCTAAGTTATTAAACTGATTGTAAAGTTTTATATTTAATATTTTTAATATCATTATTATTTTATAACTCTATAATATTAAAAATGACTATAATTTTATTCTAATTATTATAATTATTATTGAAATACATATTTAAAATTATAATATTAAGGTAGTGATCATCCCTCACATTAGAGTTATAAACCCAAAATCATGTGAAAAATATTTTAAAAAATATATTTATAAGAAGAAAAATAATAAAGAATTTCTTAAATTCATATCAATATTTAATAATTTTAATATTTTAATTATATTATTATGTATTATTACATGGCATAATGGTGTTGTAAGTGAATTATGATTTAAAAGAAATGTGATGAGAACATGTTTTTTCATTGGGGATGCTTCCTTGGACTACTCCTTAGGACTTAGATAGATGATATTTTTGTAAAACTAAGACTATATAAATATGACAAGGGAATTTAAGGGACTTATTTTTTTATATTAGTATATGTAATTAGTTTTTAAGTGAAAAAAGTTTTGGAATTTAGGTTGTATTTATAGGTGAAATATAAGTGAGTTTTTTGTAAAATATTAAGTATTTTATTATTTTAGCTCAATACATTGAATAGTAAATATCAATGAGACTATTATTAATTTGTTTTATAAAATTATTATTTAATTTCCATTTAAAAATTTTTAAAACTAAATATCATCATTAGAATATTTTATTAAAAGTAAAGAATCCATAATAGTATTTTATTATAATAAAATATAATTTAGAAATTAGAAATTAGTTTATTGTTTTGGAAATTAATTTTATTAATTTTAAATTAATTATTTTACTATCTAAATCCAATTTAGGTTTTTTATATTGTTTTATAATTTATTGAGTCGTTTTTAAATCATAATTATATAATAAAATATATTTTATACTCTAAACCCATATTTATAATATTCACCAAATATTTTACTATTTTAAATAAATTAAAAAAATTCAACCATTCAAATATTGATTTATTAATTTTAAAAATGAGGTTTATTTTATCAGAATTAATTTATATATTTTTTAATTAAAATATTTAAATGTTAACATAAAAACATTTTGTTTTTACTAAACATTTAAATAAACACTTCATTGAAAATGTATACATATTTAGAGTTATATGATTTTATAAGTCATTACAACATATTATAATAGTTAGGTTTAATCATTTTATTCTGGTTAGATAATATTTATTAGATATTTTACTATTTCTAAGGATCAATTACTATTCCCAATGGTTAGTTACTATTCCTAATGGTTAGTTATTATTCCCACCAGTCATATTGAGTTTATAGTTTTTATTAATACCCCTTATATTTATAATAATAAATTAAAAAAATATTCTTGGGAATTTATATTCTTCATTTTTAAAATTACTATTATATTACTAATGTTTTTTTCATTTTATAGTGTTTTTCATGGATGTGATGATTCAAGAAGAATGTGATATGTTAGGATATCCTCAATTGTATGAATAGTCCTTTCAAATTGGACACATTTCGGAGTGTGATATGTTATACTGAAGTTAAACTCTATAGATACGAAATGTTGAATACTCTTTAATAATTATTATGTAAACCTCTTGTCTTAATCAGATACAATCGATAGTGGTGTTATATAAAAATTCACCACTACTCTGATAAATATCATGGAAAATTTATGGACTTAAAATTATTCACGAATGATGAAAAAATTATAAATATTTTTAATATTGTCCACCATAGCCGATATTTCATTTTTTTCTCTTTCTATAGAAAAATATATTAAGATATCATCAATTTTATTAATAGTCCATTCAAATTGAACACCTTTCTGAGGGTGATATGTTATACTAAAGTTCAACTCTATAGATATATAATATTGAATACTCTTTAATAGTTGTTATGAAAACCTCTTATCTCAATCAGATATAATCGATAGTGGTGTTAAATAAAAATTCACCACTTCTCTGATGAATATCTTGGAAAATTTATGGACTAAGAAGTATTCATGAATGATGAAAAATTTATAAATATTGTTAATATTTTCCACCATATCCCATATTTAATTTTTCCCTTTATATAACATTAGAAATCCATACCAAAACACCGAGTGATGTTATCTCATATCTATATTGGTATGAGTCATGGTTACATCATCCCCTTGTATTTTTATTGTGCTACCTTTACTTATTATGTTACTAATAACATTTATGTATATTATGTAGTCAATTATTTTATATTTTCCCATTATAAATTCTCTCTAAGATCTTTATATATCATATTTCTTCCCTGGTGGATAGAGAATGTTTTTTTTCATTTAATCTTATAATTGTTCTTTCTTTATAATTGGATTAGATAGTACACTAAATAATTTCCAAATTCATTCAATAACATCCTTAAAAAATTTAACTCTTAGTATTTCCCATTTCTTATTTCATCAACTATATTTTGTTTCACTAAATCATCACTTTAGGATTCCTTAATCATCTCTAAGATAGATTTTTGTAAATTCATTTCAGAAATGTGGGATGTTGTTTATCCTTTAGGACTCTATCTATCATGGAAAATCTGGTAGGATCTTTTCGACATAGAAAATGTTATACTTCATTCACCTTTTTTAGATGTTAAGATATTGAGAATTAATTGTTATTAGTCTTCTCTAAACGTCATGTTTTTTCTCAAGGGTCTATTTCTATGTAAAAATACACTTAAATCGTTTATGACCAATATATGTCCCAATTATATATATTAATTTAATTTATAAAGATCTTTAATATAAATATTACTATATCAAAATCCATATCATGTTTTGGATAATTTTTCTAATGAACCTTTATTTGTCTTGATTTATATATTATCACATTATTATTTTTTATGAGTACACAACCTAATCGATTCTTTAATAAATCATTTTTTATAAAAACTCTTTCCCCACTTGAGAGTAGTGTGAGTATAGGTGCAGTAAATAGCCTCTTTTTTCCTCTTTAATACTCCATTCACATTCAAGAATGTATACATAATTTTTATCATCTATAGGTTATCATGTTTTGTGGGTTTGAAAATAATGAGAAGTCTCTCATAAACTATCAATAGTATCTAGATAATCCAAAAAATATATTGATCTCTATTATCAAAGTTGGACTAGACCATTCCTCTATTTCAGTTTTCTTAAAAGATCAATACATACCCATTTAAAAGTGATAAAATAACATAAGAATGTGACTTTATCCATCTAGAATTTAAATTTAATATACTTTTCATAAAAATTATCCTTTTTCAAACTCTTTATCATGGTACTCATGTAGTCCCCATGTTCTTCTCCACTCTTAGAGAATATGATGATATCATTTATAAAGAGCATAACTACATTATCTAGATAATGTATAGAGACTATATTCATCAAGAATGTGGATATTGTTTAGGAATTAGTGAGTATGAATGGAATCATTAAGAACTTACTCTCCATATATTATGTGAAAATCAATCTTTAGGATTTATACTTTTTTACCTTTAGTTGTCTATATCCCGATTGAAGGTAAATTTTTGAGAAGTAATATGCCCAATATATTTGGTTGATTTTTTTTCAAAAAATGGTTATGTATAATTTTTATTTATTGGGGTCTTCTTAATCTCATGATAATCAATTCAGAGAGGCATTAAACCATTCTTCTTCTTGAGAAAGAGATCTAGATAAACCCATGGAGAAGAACTAGGGAATATAAAATCCTCGTTCAAGTTACCAATTTGGTTTCTTCATAAAAAAATTATTGTAAAATAGTTTTAATTATATAATAAATATTGGATATGGGAATATCATTGGTTATATGACTTATTGATACATTCACCTCTTAATCGAAAGGGATAGAAAGAAACTCCTCAAAGAATATATCAACATATTCCCTCATAATGGGAATTCTCTCAAGGGTGACTCATTCCATTATCATATTCATTTTTGAAAGATATTAAGTCTCATTATGAAAATATATCTATTCATGATAAGAAGTTACTTAAGGAGATTCATCATTAAACTTTCACTTTTTTTATATTGGAATGTGGTTTTTTATACAGAAACTTATTTTCCTCCCCTAAAAGTTGATATTGGATCTATATAAAGATAAATACTCCACACATAGAATAGTATTTAATTCCTAAAAATGTATTATAACAAGGATCAAAGGTATATTCCTCCCAAAAATATTAATTTGTTAAGAGTTATATAGTTGAGATGTAATGATTTCACTACCTAATGATTTCATCAATAAATCAACCTCTTTTTCTGGAGGTGGTGTTTGAATATTAATACAAAACATTCATAATATAAATGATGGTATAGAATCAGAATCAAATAATAAATTATTTATTAATATATTAAAATTGTATATTTCATCACTTTATTTTCATAATCCACCTTAGTAATAGTGATATCACGCACTCACCCTTTCTCCCTTTGATTTGGAGGTTTTTATCAATGGTTATATTTAAAACCCATGTATTATTGAATTGATTTGTGTAATTTATATGTTCCATTAATTTTAAACATTATACCATAGGTATAGGACTGGTCAAAAAATTTATTTATTCTATCATACTCACTAGCTTATTCATTTTCCTTTGACGTTCATTAGTTAGATTCCATTATTTTCTACACATGGATAATTTCCTCATTCCTTTAAGGTTGTTCCTAAAATTATTCTACCCACGCATATGAATTGTGAAAAATTTAATATTATTCCATCTATAAAGTTTATCAATTGAAACCATATAATTAAACTTCAATTTTCACTTCTTATCCCCCACCACACAATACATTTTAGATACACTAAATTTCATCTAACGTTAAGGTCACATTTGACGATCCCACTTTGTGTGTGAGTTTTATTTATTATCAATGCATGTAAATTGTAAATGAAATATAAATATTTCATTTCATTTAATATGTTGAAGATGTTATAATGAAGAAGCTACTGGAATGTTCGGTTGAAGTATCCAATGTATCTAATCTTGGTAACAAAGTTGACGTAGCATAGATGAATAGATGAATAAGAATGGAAGTAATCATGTATTTTTATCTTAAAATTTTATATTGAATCCATTTATTTTATTTTTAATTATTTATAAGAAATATTAATTTCTCAAACATGTGTTTAATGCTTGTAAGAGACTGTTTTATCAACATTATGATGTTTCCTTATATACTTATGGTGTTTCTTTGATAATTTAACTAAGATTAAAGCATATAAGGAGTTACCTTTAGATTTTTTTAATGATTAATGGATAATGATCATGGAAAATAATATCAAAATTTTTTTAGTGTATCAATCTATTCAGATGGATTATCCATCAGACATTCTTTTAAAAGTCATTAAAACAGAGTCCAATGGATGAACCTTCGCAAATACATATAAAATATTACTTCAGAAAAAACCAACATGTAATGTATAATTAGAGAGTATAAAGATTGGAATATCACTAAAGGAATATTTACAATTAAATAAAAAAATGTGAATGGACTGAATGGATCAGATGAGAAAAATAACAATGTGTTTGACTGATTATATTCCCAAGTTACATCGAATATAGAATGATCTGATAAGAATAATATCTGATTTCTCTAAGTGATGTTTTATTAATTTATGAAACATCAAAATTCATTGAAACTCTGATTCAATCAAATGTTAGGGAGAAGAGAAAATCCTTTATGTCCCTAGGAATTGTTATCAAATAGAAATTTATGAAGTCTATTGAATCATATGACACTAATATAGGTTAGATGAACTTGATGGTTCATGATTAAAGAGTTTTATGAAGTCCATAGAATAAACAAGTACAAATATCAAGATTAGAATTGATGAAATTGAAATGAATGAATGAATAAAGTGTTTAAATGGTTTTCATGGGTGAAAGTAAGTGTGAAGTTTGGTGAATGAGATATTTGGGTCATCAGATAGAGTTTATCCATGAAAATATTTTTAAATGATTAAGAAAATGTTTCTAATATTAGTCATTATATAGAAATAAATATTTGATGATCATCAAATAAATAGATTTTCATATTTTCAGAGAATAGTTTCCAGATCATTAGCTAGAGGGTTACAAGGCTTCTATTCAGTTGAATTAGAAAAAAGATTTTGTATGAAGATATTATAATTAGAATGTTCAAGAATCAGGCAGGCCCGCTCTAAAAAAATATTATAAAATTAATGATGATAAAGAGTCATTATAAAGTGGCTTTACAAAGTCATGTATAAAAATCACCATGTTCATCTTCTTCAACCAAGGCAGAATAGTAATATGGAATCACAAAATACCACCTACAGATGGATTCCATGAAAAATATATTGAATAGAGCATTAGAAACCTAATTTTCTTCCCTATATTCTTAAGTGACATAAATATAAATACACACCAAAAGCCAAAGTAAATCAGTCTACTATGAAAAAAACTCTCCATGTGACATTCCTTGAGAGTTGTTTAAGTAGATACAAAGGTAATGTAGAGTTAGATTTAACCCATAAATACTACCACCCAAATCCGAAATCATACCTGAATATGTTGATAATAAACTAGAATTCATCTTCAATACCATAACTGATTCCAATGATGTGTTATAAGAAGCCTTTAATGAAACCCCAAGTAGTATGGAAGATATAACCACAACACAATATCTTGGTGCACCTAAAGTTACTCCATCAACATTTAACTTTTTCCACCATGAAATAGGAGGAATCCACCGAATTGATTTATTCATCAATGGTTTTTTCACCCTGTAATTAAAACTAATTGATCTTAGAATTGATAATTCAAAGAAGCCATTATTCATGTATCTAATTTTAAACTTGGAGGCAGTAATAATGTCGCTGTGAATTTCAAAAACACTATATTGGAAAGACGGTAATTTCTCTACAAAAGCAATCCCATTACTAGCCTTAAATATATATCATATAATAGAAGAAGATGTTAATAGTAGGCAGGACTAGATTTGTTCGCAACAACCTGCCTGATGGATGGATTTCATTATATTTTCAAAACCACCACAACTAATATGGCATCCAAAAATGCTCTATATTTACATCTATAGCCTATTAGTGAATCTATAGTATAAAAAATATATGTTCTATAGTTTCATCAGTATGAAGAAAAAGATAATAGGAAAAAGCATGTGAAATCCTGGTAATTTTTTAAAATTCCAATCAGTTGAAGACTATGATTCTAGAATATCAAAATTAATAGAAATATGTCTGGTGGAATGAAAGGTTTCCTGAAACCCATCACCCATGAAGGTGTTCTAGAATAACAATTACAATCATACCTGTAAAATTTCCTTGTAGAAAAAATGCTATTTAGATTTGGTTTCTAAACAAGAGTGTCATTATCAATGTAGTCATATCAAAAGAATTCACCTTTGAATTTGGGAGGCAGCATGTATTGGGCACTAATATGACCTAGAAATTTGGAAATGGTGACATGATTCTTAAAGGGAGGAATTTCAATTACCTCATTATGTTTCGTCAAGTCCCATGGGGTGGTCCAATAGTTTATAGAGGAATGTCTAGAATCCATCCACTTTGAATGTATCATAATGTCCCTATATGATTTCTGTATTCCTAGCTATACAGATGAATAAACCTAAAGAAAGAAACTATTTAGAAATTGAGTAGTGAATCTGATTGCAAGAAACTCAAAAGAGGAATCATTATAAGAAATAAGACTCTATTTAAACTTTTTCGTTAAGGACTCATTGAAGAGCCTAAGGTCCTTGATTCCCATACCTCCCATATGAATATTCTTAAAACACTCCTTCCATATGACATTTATCATCGTTCATTCATGAATAGTTCTAGTCTAAATGAAATTAAAAATCATGATTTGTAGTTCTTTAATGAGGGTTTAGAGCCAACTATACAAAGATAAATCATAGACAAACATAGATGATATCACTAAATTGACCCAAAAAAATTGACCTGCCCATGACATAGTCTTTCCTTTCCATATTTCTATTTGATGGTTGATTTTAGAGTATATACATTCTAAAAAGATTATTTTCACCTTACCCCAAAATAGTGGTACCCTAAGATAGGTGAAAGGGAGGGATCCTCTCCTAACATTAAACTCCCTTAACACCCTTTTTTGTGTAGAAATTGATACTCTTTATCCAAACACCACAAAAGATTTATCCCAACTGATAACTTGGCCAGAAGTATCCTTATAATTCTCAAACGTTTTCTTAGTGGAATAAATTGTTACTTTTTCATCATCCACAAAAAGTAGAATATCAAAATCATAGAATTCATGTGAGGGTGAAAAAAATTCTTTACCAACATGCATCCTCTTGTACAAACTAGTTTTAACAATATCATATAGAAAAAAGAATATGTAGTTCTAAAAAATATCAAAGAGGAACCTATAAAAGGGAACTCCTTGTCTAACCCCATATAACACTAGAAAAAAACCCTTCAAAACCCATTCAAAATATTGGATAGCCTGTCACTCTTGAGGATGAATTTGATCAAGTTTATAATTATATAATAGAACCCATTCATTCTCAGAATGGTATAAATAAGACTTCACTTGATAACTATCAAAACCCTTGGAGATATCAATATTTAGGGCCATATTCCCATCCTCTACCATTTTCTTCATTATGTTAGCACATTTGGATATAGTGTAATGAAAAATATATATGTTCCATCTTGGGAAAACCCAAACGGATTTATAGTGATAGAGTCCTTGGCAATTTCACCCACTTGTGATGTAAAAAAATTTCTCATAACCATGGGAATTGAGTTCCCAATCACAATCAGCCGAATATATTCAATGTCAAGAGAATTTTACTTTTTGGGAAGCAGGGAAATAAAATTTGAGTTCACTCCATACTGAATTGAATTACTATTGAATAATTATCTCACACCATTAATCACCTCAATATGTGTAATGTCCCATTAAAACATGAAAACTTTAATGGTGAAGCCATCTGGTCCAGCAACACAGTCGATGTTTAGGGAAAAGAGGGATACATTAATTTCATTTTCATTGGGATCATGAACAACTATACAATTTGGTTTCTCACTAAGGATAAGAGAGATATTTTTTATAATATTGTGAGTATTATCCCCTCTTTTTTCCTCATAAAATCTAAAAAAATATGAAGAATCCATATTTGAAATTTCATTTTTAGAATAGTAAAAAGGTACGACTGATAGAAGTTTATGAGTGATGCAATCAAACACAAACTATTAAAAAGAAATCAGAATGAGTATCACAAAGTCATATAGACAAGTTCTATGAAGTCATTGGATAAATCCAGTTGAGAATAACTCCAACTGTTTATCGGATAGAGAAAATAAAAGAACATAATAGAACCCAATGATTGGAGTAAGTTCCCAGTGAATGTATATTGAATATATTTTTGAATGTAATATCAAACAGAGACATTATAAAAAAGAAATTATTGGTTAAAAAGTTGGTAAATAACATCATCTATTATAGGAAGATACATGTAATGGATTTCTATAATGTCTATATGATTTTTTAAATTAACACCAAATGAAGTTTTACCAAATAGAATAAGTGATATGAAATTGTACAAGATGGAATATCCACTTACATTACAAAGTTTATAAATTTAAAATTAATTGTAGTGATGTTGACAAGGATGATAATTATATAGATAATAATTATGGTAGGATTTTGATTCTACCCAATATTTTAGGAATATTGTAGAAGATCATTGACACTAATATGTAAGGAAGTTTCTATAAAAAAAACTTTAACACATATTTTTTAGGATATTTAAATACGATCAACATGAGGATGTTTTTGAGTTTTTCACCAGAAAATTTGAGTGTGAAGTTTGAATTTTAAGTACAACCTCTCCCTAAGATAGTGAATAACCACTACCTATATAAAGCTGTACTGATGCATCATTATAAAAATGATGTTAATATAGTGTAACAACTAGGAATTATAATGAATAATTAACAATTTTTAGAAAATTTCAAGCCATGAATCATTATTTTATTTCTCATTTTAGTTGAAGTCACTAAAGATGCGGTCCTAAATGAAGTAGGGGTACGTCATGGAGTAGAATCACCATACAGAGAAATAATGCATAAGCTAAAGGTAAGAAGGAAGGATTAGATGTATAGGTACTAAACAGAATAGAAGGTATCATATGGAGAATAAAGAACCAAATGAATAGTTATCAAATGATCAAGAAGAAGGTATTGGGATCTAAAATATACCAAATGAATATTCTTTATAAATAAGAAATAAAAAAACAAGGAGAAGAATGGAATAAAAGAACCATTATCGGGTGTAACATATCCAAATAAACATTATCAAATGGAAATATCAAATAAATGGATCAATTAAAGATTTCAGATGGAAAATATCTGGATTATGGAAGAATAAAAGGTTATTACTCATTTTTTTAATAAAATAGTGAATTAGAAGGAAGAGAAGAACAAATAATCATTGTAAAACGAATATATCATCTGGTGGATGGATTTATTGGTGTTTAAATGTACCTTAATAGGAATATTAATACACTCATAATTGGAATTAAAATGAACTACTGAGGAGCTACAATTTAGGCAATGTCATTGATAATATGAGGATTTGGGATTAGTTTTATTCCCCCTACAAAAGTGTAGGGGATCACACTTAGGATAAATATTATTTTCTATCTTTCCCATTTTACTTGGTATAACTTTATAATAGAGATTACATGCACTATTCATCATCGTATGCAGAAAAGACTATTTACTCTTAATGTGGGGTTAACCTTGTAAAAATATTATGTTTCATCTTTCACTTATTTTTATATCCCTGAATGTGATATGGAGAATACAATAAGAGAATAAATTTAACAAAAGGTCTAAGAGGTAAATGGATAGAATTTATAATTAGTTAAAAGTTTCCAAGCATGATTCACCCGATTAGTGTCAAGTATATCCCATATTGGTCTTTTTAATTTGAATTGGAGCTAGGGTTCACTTATATTGGATTCTATACATGGTAGTTAATATCTTTTGATGATTTGAGTTTCTTTTATGTATTGACAATGAAGTGAAGCTTTGGTGAAGATTCAATTATCAATTATCAAGATTTTATTTATACCAATATCATTATTAATAGGAGAAATAAATATAAAAGAAATATAAAGAAGATATCTCTTATTTCTAAATAAGATGACGTATTAGTTTCTTTATTCCAGGATAACATAGAAGATTAATCTAGCTTGTAAAGAGTTGATAATGTGTTTCTATTATCCACCATTGAGAAGGAAAAATTAATTCCCCAAGTGAATCATGAATGATCATTGATAATGAAGAATGTATAAATTATTTTAAAAACTATCCTAAAAAATAAGATCTTAGTATAAGTGGTGATGATTATGAATCTACAACATATAAATATATATCAGTGTAAATACTAAGATATATTCTATATTTAATTTCAAATGAAATATTATTCCTTATATTTAGAATTTTTCTAAGTGTTTAGTAAGAGATATCCTAGATGTAAGAAGAAGTATATCATGTGGAGAGTTATTTTGAAGGAAAGTTTTTTGATTGTATAAAGCTCCCAAAATAAGTTAGAGTCGTTGGAGTAATAAAGGTGGATATTTAAATAATATCCTCAAAATTTTAATAGAAATAACTAAAATAATTTGAAGATAAATTTAGTGTCAAGAAGGATATAGAAGAAATAATTTTTTATCATGAATAATAGTTAAAAATATCATAGATTTAAAATTATATAATTGGAATTAAAATCCATGAAGATCACATAACATGAGAATTTTTTATCAAAAAAAGTTATAATGAATGAAAAAGAAGATTAAAGAATGAAAAAGGTTAATGAAGATATGGTTATTATGTTTTTATATCAAATAAAAAAACCCTCAATATGAGATGTTTATAATTGTAAGTCAAATTGGGAAATCTTGAGAGGATAGATATTAATACATCACAAAATAAAGGGAATGCTTATTCTTCTAATCAATGATCATTAGAGGATTTTATGTTTAAAATACCTCCAACACGTGATAATAATATCATAAAATCATTCAATGTTTTATCTCAACAAGTTGTGAAGAAAGAGGTATAATTTATACCATCTTCTAATAATGATTATATATTTGTTTTCTTGAATATTTCATGTTGGGAAACAATATATATAACAATGGATGAAGAAAAGGGATAATAATCCTACCACCATTATGATGGTGGATAAAAAAATATTGAATAATTAGGTTCCCCATGAAGATCCCAACATGTTATAAAAAATACATAAAAAAACAAACAGAAAAAATACATAGATCAAGGTTTGTGGCCCAATGTTGGTGCTGTAACAGATTTGGTGATTGTGCATTGTATTTTTAGTAAAATACTATAAATGAAAAAGAACAAAGGAATCTCATTTAATGGTGGAGTATGATTGAAATGTAAAACATACATATATGGTGTAGGAAAAATCTAAAAACATCCAACATACATGGATTGTTTTAAAATACATATGATGTTGGAAAAAATGGTGGTCACATTATTTGTACATGCTTATCTCAACATGTATCAAAATTTCATAATAAAATAATATAATATATATTTTTTATGAAATAATAAGCATCTGTGAGAGTTAAAAAGAATCATGTTATAAACAAAAAACATTCCTAAAAAGATATCAATGAAAAATAGTGAGAAGTGCTTGGATTCCAAATCCAATAAGTCGAAGAAAAGTGATGCATCCTAAATAAGTAATATAAAATATGGAACATAGAATAATCCATATATAAAATCCAATATTAATACCAACATAACTAATGATATGTTAGTAATTGAGCTAGAATATTTGGATAAGATAAAAAAATTGAAGCAGTATAAGAAAAGATTATTTAAAATGAAATATAAATATTGCATGTAATTATAATTAAGTATTATATATGAGGTAAAACATGATACGATAAACTTCTAAATATAATTATATAGTAAATACAATGTGGGAAGAGATATTAAATAAGATAAAAGTTTCACTAGGTGACAAATGTGTTTTAAAATCGAATGTGTAAATAATGTTTACATAAAAAGTAATTGAATAAATGATAAGATCTAAAAAGCCCCAATTATAATTTAATCTTATTTTTTAATGATTTAATAATGGAGAAAAATGAGTAACTTGGTTGAGAAAATCATTGAAATTTTTTTCTTCACATTATGAATAATTAAGGATCCACCATATTCTATTAAAATTTATGGTCTTTAATTTCCCTTTAAAAATAATGAATTTATAGTGAGGTATATACTCATGGAAAGAACCTTAGTGTGAGTAATGGATTCCCACTTTGGTTATCCATGTTATAAATATTCCTTACTTCAATTATTCCTATGTTTTTTAATAAAAAAAACTCATATAAATTAAATATTTGTGGTGAAGATATAGAAGCTATCAAGTCTGTACATCCATACAAGGAAAGATACATTTCTGTTTACTTTCAAAATTATAATCCTAATGAATATATATTTAATATATTTATCTTTATTAATTTCATATGTAAATAAATTTAAAAGGTTCAAGTTTATTTAATCTCTCATCCTTTGTTATATAAAATAAATATCCCGTAAAAAAGGCAGTGAAATTGAATCTATTAGTGACTTAAGCAAAATGTATGTATGAGAGTTTTATAAGGATTCCCATCCTACTTGATTGAATATAATGTTTTTAATACTTTATATAAAGTGAGTGAAAGTGTTTTAGGTTAATCAATCATATAATTGTATCATATATCAATCAGTTTCTTCAATAAAGAATTAAAGTGGAAATCCTTACATAAATTTTTTTGAGTTATCATTTCACGAGGTATCAAAATTAGTTGGATGGGGAAAACTTTTTTTCACAAATAAAAAGATATATTTTTTATACACTGATCATAGATGACTAAGAAGTAAGGTGAAAAGATAGATGAAACATTTCATTAGTATGGAATGATACACTTTTCTCGTGAAAATTATACTTATTGTCATCAGTGAGGAGAGAAATTGAAATAAATATTTTGAAAAGCTAAAGGGGGACGAAGAATGGAATGATTCACATATTGACCTACTCAATTGGAATTTACTTTGAAGGTATCACCAAATAATAAAAATGGTGTGATTGAATCACTCACTCTGCATTTGATTTGTATTTTTTTCAATGGATGTTAATGATGAATGAAATAGAAATAATTTAGTATTGTTAGTATGTTATAGGATTTATAAAGAAGAATATGTTGGAATGTTTGGTTGTAGTATCAAAGGTATCCAAGCTCTATACCGAAGTTAATGTATCTTAGAATAATGGATGAAGAAGAACATAAGTACTTGAGTATTTCTATCTTAAAAAAACTATTTTACGTATTTTAGTTTAATTATAATATTTAATGATATTTTTTTAATATCTCCTATAACATCCTAACCATAGAATACTAGAGTCAGTGTATTATTTAAATACATCGGCATGATTACAAGGAATCAAATCTTGAAGGACTGATCATTTTAGAAGTCTTAGAAAATACATTACATACAAGAATTTTATATTACATCTTGAAATTAAAACAAACATATTATCCCCTTTGAAAACTCTCATATCCCTTAGAATATCCCTACATGTTAATCGTAATATACTTCTTCACTTCCTGGGAAAAAATTAAACATAAGAAATGGGTGAGATCAGATTCTCAATAAGGATAACCAATATAGCGGAAACTATCACAAATAAGTATAAAATTTTAGGGCAAGGTATAAAAGAGGAACACAATAATTTTATACATAATCATTAGTATATTATGGAAATAAAAAATAAAATAATTTCATTTAAACATTCACATGGATATTCTACTTTTTGAATAATCACTTGTAATATTTACCACAAAATGAGGAAATTCATAATGTCAGACAACATAACCATCCATCAAGGCCTTCTACTAATACAACAAATAACTAAACTGTTAAGGGCTCATTCCAAGACACTAGTTTGCCTCATGAGACCCACTGATGCATCAAGTTGTTATAGCAGAGCATGTCTATCAATTACTAAATCCAATGCATTCCCCATATGAAAATGGTGAAACATAACATAATCATTCTTATTAAAACTAGAATACAAAATATTAATACATTAACCATAAACCAAAAATGGTATAAAAAAATAAAATACATAGTCAACCATTTAATAATACCATCAATAAAATTTTGGATATTTTATCAGAATAAATCAACCTCAATCAAGCATAAAATCCAACAAATACCATTGACATAGATGAAAATAATGTAATAAATTTATTACCACTCTTTGAGTGAATTATCTCTTTTTACATGGAAATTATTTAAAAGATAGAAAGTTTTAAAATAGAACATTTATTATGAAAATAATATTGTAATCTTGTAAAGAAATATTAAAAAATTTATGTAATTATAATTTTGGAAAAATATATACTCGCACCATATAAGTTTAGAAAAAAATTATTTCCTTAATTTGTCGAAAAAGTCATAAAGTACCTCATCTGAAAAATAATAGAAAGATTCATTTAAAAAATTATAAAAAGTAAAACATGTGGAAAATGATTTTAAACAATGATCAATAATATTTTCAAATGCGTTATAAGAAACATGGACATGGATGATAAAGATATCTGGATAGATACTTACGTATAAACAATCTTGTATAATAAAGAGATTGTGAAATCAACCCTTACATATAATTTATATTATTTTATAGTGTGTTAACTATCCATATAGTTGTTAAACCATGTTATTGTTTTATACCATAACAATATCCATATTTATGATATCGTATATGATCCGTTTATATACTTTTGGTAATAATATTTCAGTATTACTGTTGTTTCGGGTGTTAACTACTTCATTTTTCCATTACTATATTGTCATGTAAGTAATGTTTTTAATGAATAAGATGTATTTTATTAATATAAAGAAGGAAATTAAGTTTATAATTATTATTTTTACTCATCATATAAATTTTATAATCATTGTTTAATGGTTAACATGGATAATGAATCACATCGCGCCTTGGAGATGGTACGTTGTACGTATGCACGAGCGACGATATAATTAACATGATGGTTAAATGGTATGAAATTGGATGGTATATTAATTATATATAACTTTTATCATGAAATATTAATTATTTATAACCATTAAAATCTAAATTATACCCATATAAAAAACTATATTAATGACAAATAATTTGTGCCACGGCTTGGAGACCGAAAACTATACATACGCACACATGGTGATATTGTTTTTTGTATGATGGGTAAAAGGAGGAATATACTTGTAACATAAAAATAATAAAATCTTGGAATTTATATTATACTTTGGATATTAATTTATTATGGAACAAACAGAGGAATAGGATGTAGAAGTAATAAAAGAAATTGAATTGAATTGGTAAAACAATTACCTCTTCATCGAGTGTCTCCTTTTGATTTGCACAAAAAGGACTGTTTTGGTTGGATTTGTGCCTAATGTGTAGCCTATAGGATTAAGTAAGGTAATTTTAGATGATAATTGGAATAGTTTTTACCAATATAATGGGATATAGTTATTTCAATTAAATATAAAGAGAAGTGACCTTTTATTAGAGATTTGAGGGGCACTTTAGGAAGATCTTAAAATATTAATTTATTATAAATTGATTTTATGTTTCAAATATCTCTAAGGTGATTTATTTAGAGGATAATATGAGTATGGGTCTAATTACTCACAACCAATTTTTTTTAGATAATTTTATGTTAAAAACATAACCTTATCTTTTGGGTTTAACCCTTAGTTAAACAGTTTAACTCTTACTATGTCTACTGGTCTTTTTATACTATAGGGTTAATATAGTTATCATAAAATTACAAAAAGAACCCCAATTAGATCATTAATAAAAAAATTTACACTATCATATTCATCTGGTCGAACCTTATATTTTTTATTAATTTTATAACATTTAATGAAATATTATTTATTTTAAAGTATCATTTATGACAATTTTGATATTATTAGATATTTTCACTATGAGAAATATCACACCATCATGATAAATTAGAAAAAATAATTCTAATATGTCTCTAAATTTTTTAATTTATCTATAAAATTCTTTAATTTCATTAATTAAGTAATATTACACTTATTTTAATATATTAAATATAATTTATTTGATATTTTTTTTAATAAAATAATTTGTGCCTCATTGTTATGTCAGCATTAATGGTAACTATTTAATATAAAAAAATTATTAATAAATTAATATTTTGTATTTAATTATTTAAAATATCTAGAGACTATTTATAATAAATTGTATCTCATGGATATCACTATATTAAAATTATTATACTTAAAAAAAATTAGAGCGTGAAATTTTGTCACATTCATTAATTTGAATAATATTAATGTCAAATTCATGTAAAAGAGTCCATTAAATGATAGATTTAGAAACATAGGTGATAAGGTTCTAATTTAATCATCCAATATAATTTTTACAGGTGTTAGGATAATTTTATAATATTAACTTTATCTTTAATTACTTGATTTACTCTAAACTGTTGTAATAAAAAAATTACTAAAGTTACAATTTATAATACCAAAAAATAAAAGGTACCCATTTACGTAATTTGGGCCCACTAATTCCAAATATGAAAACCATTTTCAAAAATTCAAAACATAGAATTCATACTAATTATTTTAAAATTAATCCTATTGTTGAAATGAAAAATGGGTTTTTAAAAGTTAAAACATTGAAAAAGATTGAAATGTTTTTAAATCAAAATTCATGGTGCAATTAATTCCAATGACCAAAATTATATTAACTGGTAAAAATATATTATATTTTTTACTTTAAATCTATTCAATTTTATAATTTATCAACATAAAATATTTCAATGAAAAAAAGTTTTCGATTAAAATTTATTATATTTTTATTATTCATCAAAATATAAAGTTTACTTGAAAAATATCAAAAATTTATTAAAAGTAAATTTTTATATCCCACTTAAAAATAAGAAGTTTTATTTTTTAAAATATAATATATTATAGTTTTAAAAAAAATATATTTAAAATTGGTGTCCCATCAAAAGGCAACAAAGCTATATTTTTTGAAAAATATTTCTTTTATCTAAAAAATGGAATGTTTTCTAATATCATGTCTAGAAAATACATGATATTAATGTTAAAATTATATGTAATGTATCAAATTTAAAATTTTGTTAATATAATTCATAACTTCTAATATAACGGATAGTTTATATTTTATATTAAATAACAATATTTTATTTATATATTGTTTTTCTGTAAATTGGGCCTTGTGTGTAACATATGCCAACTCATTGTTGTGTGTATCTTTAGATTAATATGGTGTTTCTTAAAAAGGATCAAATAAAAAATATTAAATCTATTTATAAATGAAAATATTATAAATCCTCGGGGTGTTATATTCTCCTATCCTTCAATAAATTACATCTTCGTAATTTAAAATTGGGATAAGAAACTAATGGTTTTACATTTCAAAACAACATTACTGAATTCCCACATCAAAAAGAATTATTGAGACCCCCACTTGAAAATAAATAAACGGAAATATGAAGGTCATCAGACATAACACAAAAAAGGGATCCATGTTGGAACACATGGAGGTGAAATAAAAATCTAACTATCATGTTATGATAGACAGTGATATAGAACATGTTCATGAGAAAGTAAACAATTATAAAGGTAGAAGTCGATGATGATTTGAAAGACCATTTGATTCATCGAAAAATAATATACTAGGGAAAAAAATTTGTTTTAATATCCTTTCCCCTGATTTAATGATTTAAATTTACCTCATAGACTAAGAACACAAGGAAGTTTACTTACTTGACAATTATATTTTTATAAATTAACTAATTTGTACTACAAACTCATCTTTCTCCTCAAAAGATTCAAAATTATTCTATTTATCTTAATCATATAGGATTCAAAAAATGAACTTATAACTCATATGTCATACCATTTAAATACAAAAGAACTACATTATAGAAACTAGGAAATCACATAGGATAGTGGTAGGTGATGCACCCATGTCGCCCTTTGGTTACGGGTTCAACTCTCACGGCCTTTCCAGACACAATGGGTTGTCACACGATCTTCGGGTTGTCCTTTTCTTAAAAATATATTGTTATAAAATTCTATCTTAAGAAATGTTTTACCCTTTAAAAATACTATCCAATTTTCATCTTAATCCATTCCAACTATTCTACATATCCAAAATAATTCTATCCAAACTCCATTCCAAAAATTTATAATGAAGGTCACCTAACATAATATATATCTTTTTTTCTTCACATACCAAACATGTGAATACCTGCACCATGTATTCTATTAAAACATGGAAATTCCATGAATTACCATAATACCTTATTGAATACGTTCTTTCTTCCTTATTCCTTACATAAAACATAGAATATTAGATATACTCCTCAAATATGAAAATGTTGTAAACTCCAACAATGGTAGAATAAACAAACCATTAATCAGTTAGAGAGTAGTCAATAATATCCAATATAATTTATCCAATTAAATAACATATTTCTTTTAAAATAATTATCTTGTTATCAAATACTTATTAAGGGTTTTCATTCCCTCAATCATTTATTTTCCAAAATGATTAACTTGCAACTGTGTCACTTTACTTAGTACCATACAATGTCAAATTTTTAAGAAAATAGTATTATAGTAAAATACCAAAATACTCCATATTTATTATAATCAGTACATTTATAAAAAATTATTCAAATTAAATAATTATTGAATATGAATATTAATCATTCCACTTCATTTACGGCAGTATCATAACTTTATCATTATCCAATAGCATCATCTGGGGGATATTCCTTTGACGATTAGGATATTACTTCTCATAGTTTCCCATCTGCTTCTAATTGAAGAATTGTACATTATAAAACTTTCTATTACCCTTGAAATCATTAACTTGGTGTCCTTTTTCTCCAAACTTATAACAATATCCCATTCTGTTCAAGCAATTACCAGGGTGATTCTTTCCATAGTTATCACATGTAGGAAAATCCTTTTTCCCCATCTTCCCTTTATCCATATTTTTCACTTCCATTTTCTTATTCTCTTGCTACCCCTTAAATCCATGGGACTCGGATAGATCTTTATTTATCTTATTAACACATGATACTATTTCCTTATATAATTAGAATACATGGGATACTATTTTCCTTCGAAATTTTGGCTTAAGGCCCTAAATGATATGATATTTCTTACTATTTGGTTCATGTTCATTGGTGGAGTTATAATTCAATTTATTAAGAACTATTTCTATAATATGAAATATAATAGATTAGTTTATAAATTTATGTACTTTTTATAACTCTAAATATGGTATAACACATAACATAAATTTATGCATCGTAAATCCTAGAATCAAAACTTTTCTTACTTTGGGGGCATCTTTAATCCATCAAAATAGTAGGTAAATAAAATGTGAATTATCCAAAGCTTATCCCATGAGCATGTCAACCCAGGTGCATATAGTAAGGCTCATTGTCAAGTACCAGGTTACCCTGAGTCAATCTAGGAACACCTTGTCTGTGTTATTACTCCTGCGAACATCTGTTCTAGAACCATGTCCACTTGAAGTATCCATAAAGGGATGTGTTTTCTTGGAATACCCACATAGTCTCTACATTACCAAAAATTTAGGATGTTCCTCAATATTTATCCTCAAATTCTCTCTTAGGGTTATAATCCCTAATCTATGTTCTTATAAATCTATTTCAAGGTTACTAATAATATTTCTATGATAACAAATATAAATCCCTAACACTAGAATCATAGATCCAATAAATTATTTTAATAAATTGGTATGATTACAAGGAATCAAATCCTGAAGGACCGATCAGTTTAGAAGTCTTGGAAAATAGACTGCATACATGAGTTTTACATTACATATTGAAATTAAAAACAACATATTATCCCATTTTGAAACTCTCATATACATTAGACTATCCCTACAGATCAATCATAATATACAGCTTCACATCATGGGGAAAAATTAAACATAAGAAAGGGGTGTGCTCAAGTGCTCAGTAAGGATAAACAATATATCAAAAGCTATTGTAAATAGCATAATCATTCCAGGAAACATATAAAAGAGAACCCAAAGCCTTTTAAATATAATATTCAACATATTATGGCAAGAATAAATCAAATAATTAAATTTAAACATTAACATGGATATTCTACTAGTTGAATAATCACATGTAAAATTAATCACATAATGAGGAAATGCATAATGTCAGACATCATAATCATACCATTAAGGCCTCGTGCCAAGACTATAAATAAACATACCCTCAAGGCCTCGTGCCATGACACTAGTTTTTCTTATGAGACCTAATGATGTATCAAGGGGTTATAGAGGCCCTCACCCATCACTTACAAAGTCCAGTGCATTCCTCATATAAAAAGGGTGAAACATAACATAAATATTCGTATTAAAACTAGTATATGAAATGTTAATACTTTAACCATAAGACGTGAATGGTATAAAAATAGAACATAAATAGTAATAAATATCACACAACCATCAATATAGTATTTATGATTTTATCATAATAAATCAACCTTAATCATGCATAAAATCTAATAAAAGATATCGACATAGATAAAAATAATCTAATAAATTCATTAAAACACATTAAGAGAAATATCTATTTTTTACATTGAAATTATTTAAAATCCACAAAATTTTAAAAGTAAACATTTATTATGGACATATAATTTTATTATTGTAATGAAAGCTTCAAAATTTTAATGCATCATAATGGCAGAAAATAGATGCTCGTGTCGTATAAGTTAAAAAACATTCTTTTCTTAATTTGTTGAAAAGGTCATAAAGTTCCTCATTTTAAAAATTACCCAAAGATTCCTATGAAAACATTTTATAAAATTAAAAATATGGGTAAAATAACATTAAATTTTATTTGATAATATTTTGAAATATATTTTAAGAAACATGGACATGGATGATAATGTTGTCCCAGAAGATAATTACGTATAAACAATCTCGGATAATAATAAGATTATGAAATCAACCCTTACTTAAACTTTCCTTTAGTCGAAGGTGCGTTAACCTCATATATAATGGTTAAATCATGTTATTAAATTATATATGAACCATATCCATATTTATGAGATTATATATTATCCTTTTATATCCTTTTGGTAATAATATTTCTGTATTACAATTGTTTTGGGTGTTAACTGCTTCATTTTCGAATTCATGTTTTGTCTTATAAGCCATGTTTGTTATGAATATAATATATTTTATTCATATCTATAATAAAATTAAATTCATAATTATTATTTTTACTAATCATATAAATTTTATAATCATTATATAATGGATAACATGGATAACGAATATCATCGCATCGTGCAGACGGTAGGCTGTACATATGCACAAGAAACGATATCATTCATTGATGGTTAAATGGAATGGAATTGGAAGGTATATTAATTATAAATAAGAATTATCATGGTATATTTATTATTTAAATTCATTATACTCATATTTATACCCATATAAATAATGTATAAATGAAAAATAATTTGCACCACGGCGTGAAGATGGTATGTTGTACATACGCATGCATGGTGATATTGGTTTTCTTATAGGATGGATAAAAGGAAGAATATGGTTGTCCCATAATCATAATAAAATATCATAATATTTATTATACTAGATATATTCATTTAATATGGAAAAAACATAATAAGTGGAAGTATTATAAGAAAATAAATAGAATTGAATTTGTAAAACAATTACCTCTTATTCAAGTGTCTCCTTTTGATTTGCACAAAAGAACTCCATAGGTTGCCTTTATGCCCAAAATGTGGCCTCTAGTATTATCTTATAGAAGTTCAGAGGATACTTTTGTAGGGATTAGAATATCAAAATGACTTTTGTGGATTTAATTAAAGAGATGGTGATGTTTTATTTTATAATAGAGGTGCTGGACACTTTTGGAAGATCTTAAAATATTAATTTATTATAAATTGGTTTTTAGTTTAAAATAGATCCAAAGTGATTTATTTAGAGTATAATATGAGTATGGGTATAAATAATTGCAACCTATTATTTTTAGACAAATTTATGTCACAACCATAACCTTATGTTTTGGGTTTAACCCTTAGTTAAACAGTTTAACTCTTACTGTGTCTACTAGTCTTTTTATACTATAGGGTTAATATAGTTTCTATAAAATTCCAAACAAACTCGAATTGGATAATTAATTATATAATTAACACTAACCTATTTATTTGGAAGATAATGATATTTTATATGAATTTTATAACATTTAATTTTATTTTATTTATTTTAAAGTATTATTTATGTCAATTTTAAAACTTTTCAATATTTGCATTTTAAAAAATATACAAACATCATGATAATTTCGAAACAATAATTATAATATGTCACTAACTTGTCTAAGTTGTATATAAATTTAGTTTATGTCATTAATTAAGTAAATTATATTTATTTTAATACTTTTAATATCAATTATTTTATATTTCTATTAATAAAACAATTTCTACATCATTATTCTGTCATCATTAATGGTAATTATTTAATATTTAAAAATTATTAATAAATTTATATTATTTAGTTAATTATTTATTCTTTAAATATACTATTTTAATTGATTTTATATTTTTTATATATCTATATTAAAATTATTATACTTATAATAAATGAGAGTGTGACATTTTATCAGATTCATTAATTTTAATAATATTCTTGTCATATTAATGGAAAAGGGTCCATTAAATGATTAAATTTCAAAAAAAAAATAGGTGATAACAGTAGAATTTAGTAATAATATTTAATTTTTACTAGTTTCAAGGTAATTTTATAATATCAAGTTTACCATTAATTATCTGATTTACCCTTAACCACAGTAATAAAAATATTATGAAAGTTTCTATTAATAATAACAAAAAAGGGACTTATTTACATAATTTTGACCCACTGATTGCAAATATAGGATCCATTTTTCAAAATTCAAAACAAGTAAGGTGTAGTAATTAATTAAAAATTAATTCCATTTTCATAATGAAAAATTTGTTTTAAAAAGTTAAAACATTGCAAAATATTGAAATGTGTTTACATTAAAATTAATGGTAAAATTAATTTCAATGACCAAAATTATATTAACTGGTAAAAATATATTCTAATTTTACTTTAAATCCATTCAATAATATAATTTATCGATAAAAATTGTTTTGATGAAGAAAGATGTTTCCAATTAAAATTTAGTATATTTTTACTATACATCAAAACTTAAAACATATAAGAAAAAAAATAAAAAATTCATAAAAAGTAAATTTTTATATACCCTTAAAAATAATAAGTTGATTTTGTTAAATATAATATATAAAAGATTCAAAAACTATATTTAAAATGGGTTCTCCAACAAAAGGTAGAGAAACTGCATTTTTTAAAAAATACATCTTTTATCTGAATAATGGAATCTTTTCTTATATCATGTTTAGAAAATATATAATATTACTATTAAAATTATATGGAATATATAAAATTTAAAATTGGTTTAATACTATTCATAACTGCTAATTTGAAAACTAGGTTATATATTATATTAACTAATAATGTTTTATTAATATGTTATTATTCAGTAAAACTGGGCCTTGTGTGTAACGCAAGAAAACTAATTATTGTCTATAACATAAGAATAACATGGTGATGCATAAAAAGAAATAAATAATAAAATTAAATTTATTTATAAATGAAAATATTATAATTTATCGGGGTGTTACATCTCAAACATGTTCTTGAATTTTGGAGAATCGTTTTTTTATCAACAGCGTAACATTTCTTTAATTACTTATGATGTTTCCTTATGATTTTTTCAAAGTTGAAAGAACATAAGGAGTTTCCTTAATAATTTTATAAATTTGAACATATGGAGTTTATATCAAATATGATCGGATAATGTTCAGCATATCCGGGTGATTAGATGGAGTATCCATCAAAAAACATTTATAGTGACATAAAAAATAAGCACATTAGATAAATATTTAAAAATATATCTAAAAAATCAACATGAATACCAATATTTAAAGTTAAATTGTATATAGAAAATATTATTGGATCATAAAAGGAACATTCAAAATGGTATTAAACAAATGTTATTTGACTAAGTATATTGGGTGAGAAGAGGAACCAACTGTTTGACTAATTATATTAACAAGTTACATCGAATAAAGAATTAGTTGTCAGAAATAATATTAGATATTTATAAGTGATTTTTTATTTATTGATCAATCATCACAATGCCATTTATCTAAGATTCATGAATATTTATGGAAGAATAGAAAAGCCTCTTTTTCACTAGGATGTGTTATTGGATATACATGTATAAATATTTTTGAATCCAAGGAATCCTAAAGAGGTCATACTAACATGATGGTTCCTGAATGGATATTTTTATGAATTCCATCAAATATACTTGTATAAATATTGAGATAAGAAGTGAAAAGGTTTTAATTAATGAATGAAGGAAGTTTTGACATGGTTTTATCTAACAAAAGGAATTGTGAAGTCTATTTAATGAGCTTCATGAGTCATCAAACAGACACCACCATGGCAAAATTTTCAAGAATTATTAAGGAAAAGATTATTATAAAAGAAATTAAAGAGAGTATACATGTTATTATCATCAAATAAAGTCATTTATAAATGATCGTATAATTTTTCATATCAATTATCAAAATATGATATGTCTTTAAATCAGTTGGACCAGACATAAGCTTACATATAAATTTATAAGATAGATGTTTCCATGTAACCTTTATCAGACTAAATTTGTCATGAAGGGTCTTGGATAAGTGTTTCCAAACTATTTAATTTGAAATAGGCCTCTGAGAAATGTCATCAAACACACAGTTTTATAATGACATTAGGATGAGTATTAAAATTCATGAGATGGAGTTATACAAATTCATCAAAGAATAGGGGTGGATATGACCTTTGAGGGTTCATTGGATAGAGGAAAGTGATGAACATCTAAGAAACCATCAGATAAATTAATTTCACTATAAAAATATATTAATTATATATTCAATGTGAAGTTCAACTGGTGTTTTAAGAGAAAGATGTTATTAGAAAAAAAAATTAGAAAACCACATCGTCAGTTAGAAGAAGAGTCAAGAAAATGATATCATTAATATTCCTACAAAGTTATAAAGTAATACCATATAAAAATTAATCTAATGGAATAAATTCTCTAAAGTTTAACTAGAAATAATTTTAAAAGAACATAATGACGTTTCTTTAAAGTAATTTTAACTTTGATTATGTTGAGCTAGATGGCCAATCTATTAATAATCATGAATAAAAGATCATGATTGTTTCCTAGATTTTCAGAATATTATATAAGAATATTGATGATAATATTTTTTGATGTTACTATGAATATTGATTGACTCATATATTTTTGGAGGACTAAATATAGTCAACATGAGGCATATTTTGATTCGGACATTGGAAACATCGAACAAGAAGTTTCAATTTAAAGTTTCACTGTACAATTATAGAATTTCATACATAGATATTAAATCATTTTATATAATTATTCATTACCTTAGATAATCACATGCCTAAGGAGGGTAAAGTTATAGTTCCCTTGAAAAAATTTTAATGTAATCTACTCATTCATAAGAGTTCTACATTGACTCCCTCTTAGTTCCTTATAACTAAAAACCTTCTTAGACATATCATATGTAAAACCTATCACCATAACTTGGGGAAAATAAAAATAAGAAAGTGTGGTTTATGATAATTAGTTTGTGTAAAAAAGGAGACACGTAAGCATATCAAGAAAATAAGGGTATGATAATATGAACATAGCATTTGAAAACCATACCATACATATCAGATATCAGTGTTTTGAGTCATGGAATAAAGAATGGAAATTCATAAGGCTTGTATCATAATGGAATCAAAGAAAAAAGGCCATGAGAGAATAAAATTACCATAATACATAGAGTTGTTTCAACCATATAGTCATATAAAACCTTATGTCAAGGATTCCCACTAAAAAATTCATATCATGTTAGGCTTGGGATAACCACCCATGTACCAGCTTCAGGATTGGTATATCCTTCAACGTACCATATTTTTTGGGTTGGGATTACCTAACACATTCAATTTAAGATCAAATAACATTAATCATTACCCAATGCATTGGGTTGAGATATAGGTACCACACATCACATAATCATTACATTTGTGTTCCATAAGATCATAAAATATTCAACTTAACATAAACCATATAATGGAAAAGAGTCTCACATACATTTCATTATATGGTAACTCATATTAATGAAATGGGTATCATAAAAATTTCACCATAGTATAATCCATAGAAAGGTAACAGATCTCATAAATATTTCATTATAGCATAGCATATAGAGAGGAAATGAGTTTCACAATCATCTCATCATCATAGCATAACCTAGGGAAAAGGAATGGTTTTAATAAAAAATCATTATAATCATAAAACATAAATATAAATAATAATGATTGTAGAATTTGATCAAATCTCTAGTAAGACATAAATTATATCAATGGATTCCATCTTATATAGAAAATAATTTTTAAAGATAACATGGAACATTTCTTATGGAAAATAACCTTTATTTGAAAATTTATTTTCAAAAAAATAATTCATAATTTTTTTTGAAATAATACTCTCTAAAAATGGACTTTGAAAAATATAAAGAAATATTTAAAACATTTAGTGGTCATGACGTCTGTAAATTCCATAAATGTTAAAAAAAGATTCCATTCACAATTTTGATAAAATCCAAACATGCCTTGTTTTTAAAATGAAAAAAATATTCCTTTTAATTTTTTTAAAAAAATCATGAACTTGTAAAAATTACTTTTAAAATATTATAGAAACTTTAAGAAAATTTTAAAATCATTTTTAGATAACATGGATATATATGAAATAGAGTTTATGACCAAAGAGAGAAATAAAGTTGTTTTTAAATCATTATTTTTGAATAATGAGTAAATAAAGAGTGAAAAATGAATGGAAACTCATATTATCCCTATATAATAAAACGATAAGAAAATGTATCAGTTTACTGAGAGATATATCATAATATTACTTTTTTTTAATCATAAATATATGTAATCTTGATAAATGATGTGATTGTATCATAAAACCCTTACCACATTGGTAACATTGAATCATAAGCCCCTTAATGGAATAAAATTAAACAAAACATAAAATATATTGAGAATAAATAAATTAATGATATTAAATTTCAATGTTTCTTTATATACACATCATAAAATAATGTTGGTTCATAATATGGATTATGTCCCAAAGAGGACAAGTTACGACAAAATCCCTTACCTTAAGTCTCTAATTCCTTCAAACATGTTTGAACCTCCTGTATAATAAATATATGATTATTAAAATTATATGGAAAAATAATATATATATATATATATATCATACCATATATTATTTACTTATGAAGTCTTATTACCCGTTTATTAATAATTCTATGTTAAATTTATGTTTCGGGAAAAAACTGCTTTGGTTTTTGTGACTGTTTTGATTTGGTATTTTAGGTCCAATTAATTTAATCATGGTTATATAATCTCTAAAAACATAACCATGAAATAAATATAATATTTACTAAGAATATATGTATTTATTTCAATCCATAAACATGGTGATATAAAATGAAATGCATTATTTATGGAGACTATAGGTCGTATATAAGCATGAATGATTCTTCCATTTTCTTGAAGGATAAAAAAATATTAAAAACGAATTATATTTATATAATAAAATTTCATTCATATATATCACATATATTCATTATATTTACCCAAATTATCTTCCATGCAAAGCATTGGTGAAATACAAATCTGATCGCTTCATGATATGGTTGTCTTTCGTACACACAAACATTGTTATCATATCCCCCATAGAATTGGAAAAAATATGGTATATGTAATATAATAATTATTTAAGTATAATTATGTTACAAATATAATATATATTAATTTAATATATCCTTATTACCATCCAAGAAAAAACACTGAAAAACGCATCACATCGGTTCACGAGGCGATTGTACGTTGTACACATAAGCAATGTTATTGTATTCCAATGGGTTGGGAGGTAAGAATGTAGATGTGGTATTATAATAATATAGGTATAATAATATAATAAATATATTATATAATAAATAAATCCATCATTATATCCTAATATAAGAGATGGTTATTTATAAAAAATAACATCAGTTCGAGAGGTGGTAGTCCGCTATACACACGATCGACAGTTTCAATTTTCATTTGAGGGAATAGGAGGTGGATATAAGTTATTAAATAAACATAATAAAATATAGGTATACTGTTTTTAATTTTTTATTATTTCATAAAATTTTTATAGTACTTTATGGATTTATACCAATAAGTAAAACAAAAATGCATAGTTTCAAACATTACCTCTTCTTCGAACAACCACTTTAGTTTTAACCTAAAGACTTCAAATATTAGCTTTATGAGATCAATAATGAATCTATTATATTGTGGTGGATTAAAGGAACATATTTGGGTAGGTCTTGGATGACCGAAATGGGTTTTTAAGTTATAAGTGGAGAAGATAATGGGCAGCCTTTTAAAAGTGTAGGAGAGGACAGAGATGAATTTTTTCAAAAGAATAAAAATATCCCATGTTTTCACTAGCTAAAAAGCCCAAATATTTTTATGTATTAAATATTGTATGTGATAATTTAGAAATATGATAATAAAATGGATTTTAAACAAGTTTCCTGATTATTTTATCCTTTATATGTTTAGTTTCAACCCTAGTAAACCTGTTTTAACATTAAGCATGGAAATTAATTTTTACTATTTTCATAATTAATTACATTCAAAAATTAATTTTAAATTATTATGTAATATTAATTATTCTAATTCCAAATATGGAATAAATTTTTCTATATTCAATTCATTTAAGCGGGAAAATTTAGTTTATAATTATATATAAAGACGTGATGAGAAAGCCATTTTCCATACAAAAAATGTTCTAAAATATAAAAATATTTGATAAAAAAAGAAATCGATTGAAGTAAAATAAATTGGATTAATAGATATATAATTTAAAAAGAGTTGATTTTTAAGCCATATTTAACTAAAATGTATCATGTAATTTTTTTAAATGAAAACAAAGTTGTTTTAATAATAATAGTTTTATCACTGTTCATAGAAAATTTAATTTTTTAAGGAATTGTCAAAAAGTCAATCATGAATAGTTTTTAAAATATTTTTTAAAAAATACAATTATTTTTTAAAATTAAATTTTCTAACATTAAAAAAATCTATTTTAAAATAATTTTTCAAATTGGGACAAAACTGTTTTTTAGAAAAACTAATATTTTTAAACATAAAATTGGATTCATTATTATCACAAACCTAGAAAACACATAAGAAGAATTATAAATTTTTTATTGAATATAAAATATATAAATTACAATAAAATCATTCACCTAAAGGGGATTTTTTTATTAATTTATTGAGTTAAAACAATTTTTTTCACATAAAATTTTTTTTAAGAAAAAGATTTTCTTTATCTTTAAATGGATTTAATTTTTCTTTAAAATTAATTGGTCACCATAGAATTAATTTTATATATATGTGAAAAAATATATTTTTATAGTTTAACAAATCTTATTCATACCCATCATTCTACTGTATCGAAGATATATATAATATTTAATAATAATATTTAAATATTATGTCGCATTTAGTTATAACTAAGTGTTTTGTGTAAAGCAATATATCAAAAAAATTATATTATTTCAAAATAAAATTCATAAAATATCAGGATGTAAAATTATACCCCCATTAATATTGATTTCACCCTCAAAATTGTATTAATTTGATACAAAAATATGAGGATACGTTTTCCTCATTAAATCCTCATTTTCCCACATAACATCCTCTTGCTTATGGTTTTTCCAATGAACTTTGAACAGGTCAGTGTTTGTATTTCGTAGAAATTTCCCTCTATCATCTATAATATCAATTGGTTTCTCTTCAGAATAATTATCATGTTCCAATGGTACAACCTATATGTTCAACACAAGTGATGGATTAGGTATCTAGTTCATCTAGAGAGATACAAGGAACACAACATGAACCTAAGAGAGGATCGGTGGAAGTTCCAAATGATAATCTATAGTCCATATGAGATAAAAAGTTTCAAAGGTACTAATGTACCTAGGGATTAGTTTTACTTTATTTCCGAATCTCATTACCTTCATACATAGGAAATTCATAAGAAAATTTTTTCACAAACTTCAAATTATAGATCTAGTCGACGATTATCCTCATAACTTTTCTAATGAATTTGATCTTCCCTTATGTGTTGTTGAATATACCTAAAATAATATACAATTTCACTATCCAATTATAGTCTTAATATCTTCATTTGTCAGGATTCATCCTAGTACGTTGGTGTTATAAACTTCTTTCCATAAAAGGCTTCAAAAAGGGCCACCTGAATCTTTGAGTAAGGTCTATTGTTGTAAGAATAGTATACAAGGGGATTGTTTTGACCCCAAAAAATTTAAAATCCATAGAAAAAGATAATATAATATATTATATTGTTTCAATTTTCCTCCCAGACTAACCATATGTCTAAGGATGAAATGTATTTTTGAAATTCAACTCTATATCAAGATCTTTGCGAATACTTTTTCATATCTTCAAGGTAGTCTTTGTATCTCGATCAGATAAATTGGAATGTGGTACACTATACATACTTTCCAATTATTTAATGTATATCTTATAAAACCTATCCAAATGTAAATAATATCTAATATAGAGTGTGAAGACATTATAATGAAATCAAATACAAAGCATGTAACATTATTCCCTTTATAATTTTTGGACATTCCAATTACTAAATATATGGTGATGTTTTCTCATTTCCATTCTAGTATGGATAATGGTTGTATCATTCTATTGAGAATTTGTCTCTCCGCCTTATCGTTTTGACATAAAAAGTACTATGAAACGTACTCAAAACTATATATCTTCATTTTCCCACTGGAAATAATCTTCCACAAAGGTCATTGGTAGGAATTATAACCTTTTCATCATTTAGTTGTAAGTTCAATCCCCATGTCCTTTTTTGATGTGACATGTTGTCACCCAACATATAGGCTATCCTTTTTCCAAAACTATATTAATATATTTCCAAAATTTACCTAACTCATATTTTCCTCAACATCAAGGATAACATAAACCATAAAGGTTACCAATACCTTTAATATTATCCCACAAATTCTAAGGGGATTATCCTTAAAATAAAATATAAAAAACCAAAGGGTTTTATTTCCATAAACGTCTCCCAAAATATATTTAGTCTTGATAAAGACCCATCACATAAAACCTAAAAAGGTGTGTATAAGAAATTCAAGTTATTATAAATCATAAACAGGTAAACCCATGATGGTATCCATCACTCTTATATTTATTATACATGAATACATATATACTTCAAAAATCAATATTAACCTTATATGCTTCAAGATTAATATAATAAAAATACAACTAATAAAAATACCCTTAAATCATAATTCAGGGATCTCAATACATAAAATCATCAGTCATCCCACTTTATTCTTAGAACACTAAATATTCTTTATTATCTTATTCCCCAATAACTTCTTACTTTAATATTTCATTTATAGTATTTTCATAATCCATGGTAAAACCTTTACTCAAATAGCCTTTCTAATCCTTTTATTTAGATTTCCACCTAGGTTATATATTTTCATAATGGCCATAAATTCCACATTTAAAAAATTTATCCATTTATTATAACTTAGGGAGTAAAATATTCCCCTCCACAACATTAATTGAAATTTTCATTTTTCATCAGTAATTACATACTTTCTACCCTTCTTCTCCACAAATAAAATATATTCTCATTTCTTTTGGGAATTCCCTTAAGTGGTTCATCTCCCATTAACGACTCATAGGAAACCAAATCTTATTTCCTCTATGTTCTTCACTATCTGAGCTCTCATAAAACTCTTTCATTCTCTTATTTTGTGTGTGAGAGATTTGGTTAAGGTTAATGTTTTTAATCATATATTATGATAAATTATTGGGAATAATTAGAATATATTTCATTCTAGTCATGAACCCATTTGGATACTCATCAACCCATTTTCTATATCATTCAATGCTAACCCAATTCCTTATGGTTCCCTCCATTGACTGAAAAAACATTGTTGTGTGAGAGACAATAATCATTGTGTGAAACAACATAATTCTAAAAAACTTCTTAGATATTGTTTAAACCATGACACATTATTTTCATTCTATGAAACTTTAGGATTAACGTAGAATATTCTTAGTCATTATTTAAATCCTTCATGTTGGTTCATAATGAGAATTTTAATTGACCAAATAATTCTATCTAATGTTGTTATAAGGTCCATTTTTATTTACCAGGTAACACTAGAGTCAACCTGATGGCCCTATTTTAGATTTATTACTCCTAGGTACATCTATTCTCTGACCACTTCCACTTATATTGTCCTGACATGGATTTATTTCTATATAAAACAAACAATAACATTCCTACCAAAACTTTAATATGTTATCATATATATAAAATCATTATAAGGGTTCTCACTAAAGTTTTATAATCCTGGTTTCCACTACTTAAATAAAAATATCCTATAATACAAACTATAGATACCGAGGCTTTTAATAAATATTATATCATTTTATATGAAAATTAATTACATTACACAAACACGCTCCTAAATATCTTAAAGGTGTAGTACCTTCGAAAACATGGAAGCATAAATAACTAGTTCGTAAGAGATATAAATCATCTCTTACTTTGTTCTTCATAAGTATAAACCTTCTTAGATATATATCACATGTAATACCTATCATCTCAACCAATGGAAAATAAAAATATGTAAGGGTGAGACTAGATAATAATTAATGATTTAAAATGGAAATATGTAAGTATAACATGAGAATAAGCATTTAAGAATGTGAGAATAACATTTGAAACCCATTCCCCAAATACCAAAGATCATAATATTGAGTCGGGATATAAAGATTGGTAGTTCATAACAAATAATTCATATAGGAATCAAATAACATTGTTTATGATTTCATAACATTGGTACAAGACATAGAGTTGTGTTTAACACAAAATTATTGAAATCAATTTGTCAAGAATACCCCCAAGACATTCATAACATGTTAAGAAAAGGAAAACAACATTGTACCTACATCATGATTGAGGTAACCTAAAAAGTACCCAATTTACAAGATTAGGATAAACTCCCATGTAACCTCTAAGATCAGATAACATTAATCAGAACCCAATAAATTAGAGGGAGATATATGTCCCACTCATAACATAATTAATACATTTGTGTGCCAAAAGATCTTAAATAATTCATCATATCATAATCCATAAGATGTAAATGATTCTAATAAACATTTCATAATAAAATAACCCATAGAAAAGAAATTGTTCTCATAAAAATTTCAACATATCATTACCCATATTAACAAAATGCTTCTCATGAACATTTTATCATAGCATAACCCATAAAAATGAAAGGGTTTTCATAATCATATCACTGATTCATCAGAACATAACCCATGTAAAAATAATGGGTTTCATTAAAATATCATCATTATAATCATAAACCATCTAGAGAAATTATAAGGATGGAAAAATTAGATCATATTCCTAGTAAATCATATGTAACATTAAAGGATGACATCTTATATCAGAAATGATTTTGAAAGATCACATGGAATTTTTATTGAAGAAAATAACCAATATTTAAAAATCACATTTAAAAAAATAATTTTTTTTGGAATTCCATTTATTTGAAAAAAACATTGAATCTTATAATGGAATATTTAAAACATTGATTGTGAAAAATGACATGAAATTTTGTACATGTTAAAACAAGTATTTCTTTCCCATTTCTTAGTAAAAGCTAAATGGTCCTTGTTTTGAAAAAGTAAAGAACATTAATTTTAAAAAAAATGTAAAAAAGAAAAATAGGGGTAAAAATTCATTTTCTCAATCCCATTGGAACATTAAACCATTTTGGAAAACTTTTTTAGAAAACATCAATATGCAAGAAAAAATTATTTTCAACCGAAGAGAGAAATCTAGTTGGTTTTCTTTAAAAACATTATTTTAGAATCATGATTACATAAAGAGAAAAAAATTAATGTAAAAATATATTGTAAATAAATAAAAATAGTCGAATAAAATTTATGTATTTCCTCAGTGATAGATCATTCAATTTTATCATAATAATAACAAACATAAATAGTCCTAATAAATAAAGATATTGAATCATAATACCATTACCACTTTGGTGACATTGAATCTTAAGACCCATGAAGTAATAAAATTAATTGAAACATAAAATATCATGATAATAAATAAATTAATTATATTACATTTCAAAGGGTATTTATATAAGCCTCTTAAAATATCACAGGTTCATAGCAGAACATTTGTCCCAAAAAAGACAAATTGAGACAAAAATATCTTACCATAAGTCTCATCTTCCTTTATACACATTCAAAAAATACATTATAATAAATTTTATATTATTATAAATTTATTATATAACCATGATTATTTAAATTTCACACAATATATTATTTTTTTATGAACTCTTATTACAATTTTATTAACTATTTCATGTGAAGATCATGTTTTGAGCAGTAACTACTTTTTTATATAAATGATTTTTATATTTTTGGTCCCCTCAAATTGTTCATGGTTAAATAATATCCATGATTATAACCATAAAATAAATACAATATGTACTAATTATATATGTATTTAGAGTAATCCATAAAATATAGTGTTAGAAAATGAAATATAGTTTTTATGGAGACGGTAGGTCATACGTACGCATGAATGCTATTTATATTTTCTCGATGGATGAGATGATAGAAAGGTAAATAATTTTTTACCATTAAATAAAAAAATTTAGTTCATATAAATCACAAATATTCATCAAATTTTCTCTAATTACCTTTCATGATAAATTTTAGTGAAAAGAGAATCACATCACTTCGTGAGGCGGTGGTCTACCAACCACATGAACGACCTTATCATATCTACCACAGAAAGAAAAATAATAACGTATATTTTTTATTGTAATTATAGAAGTATAATTATATTATTAATAACATATATATTTATTTAATATATCCTTATTATAATTCAATTAAAAAAATGAAAAACACATCACAATAGTTCATAAGGTGATAGTCTGACACACACATGAGCGACACTATTATTTTCTGACGAGTTTGTTGTTAAGATGGTAGATGTGGAATTATAATTAAATAGGTATAATAATATCATAATTATAATATATAAACATTAAATCTATCATTATATCCATCCTTGATATGCAGTTATTGAAAACGAATAATATCATTTCGTTAGGCGGTAGTCCTCGGAACACATGATTGATGGTTCTATTTCCCATTTGATGGAAGAGAAGATGGAAATAATTTATTCCATTAAAATAATAACATATTTGTTTATGGGATATACCAGTTTTATTATATCAGCATAATTCTTAATTACTTAGAAGAAGAAATAAAAAATCATAGTTTAAAATGTTACCTCTTCATCAGATAACATCTTTAGGTTTAATCTAAAGCTTTCCTATATTATATTTTTGATCTAAAAAAGGAATCTAGGATATGGAAAGAGTCTTAAGGAATATATTTGGGTATGTATTGGATAATACAAATGGTTTTGGATGTCTGAAGTGTAGAGGAGAGGGGTGTTCTTTTATAAGTGAGAGAGAGAACAGACATGGAATTTTTGGAATGAATAAAGTGTGTCCACATGTTTTACTTTCAAAAAATATCCAAAATTATCCATTATAGAACCTTAGAGATTATAATATCTAAATAAGAACATAAAATTAGTATTGTACAAGTTTCTAGGTCATTTATCCCTTCAAAATTTTAATTTAAACCCCAGTAAAACTATTTTAACATTAATCATGGTAATTAATTTTTACTATATTCACTATTTATTTTTGTCAAAATTTTATTTTAGGATAATATATAATATTAATTCATCTGATTCCAAATATGAAATCCATTTTCCAAATTTCCATTAATATAAGTGTAAAAAATTATTTTAAAATTATACCTTATAGATTCCATGAGCAAGTGGGTTTTCAAAGAGAAAATCTACAAAACATTAAAAAGTTTTATATCAATTTTCAAGATTAGAATGATTCCAATGAACTAAATTGGATTTATATATATATATATATATTTGAAATAATTTAAACTTTAATTCTCTGTTAAAATAAAATTTATTTTATAATTGTTTTGAATGAAAATGTAGTTTTTTAATAAAAACCTATATATTTCACTATTCCATGTAAAGTTTAACTTTTCATAAAATTATCAAAAATTCATTCTAAGAAAAAAATTTAAATATTATTTCAAAAATTAATTATATTTTTTAAAATAAATTTTCTTTTTGTGGAAAAAATAATTTTAAAATATGTTAACAAGATGAGACAAAACATTTTTTTAGAAAAAGAATATAGTTTTAAGTGTATAATTGGATTTACTCTTATATCATTCCTAGAGAACAAATAAGATAAATGGTAAAAAATATATTGAATAAAAAAATTATATTTTTTATCAAAAAATTTCCTTAAAATTAATTTTATAATTTATTGTGATAAAATGAGTTTATGTGCATATAAATAGTTTTTTTAGAAAAAAATTTACTTGATGTTCAAATGGTTTTCATTTTCATTTAAAATTAAATAGAAACCAAATAATTCAATTTTTATACATGTGTAAAAAATATTTTTCTATAATTTAGTTAATTATATTCATATCCATCATTACAATGGCTAGTAGATAACTATCGTATTAGATAATAATATTTTAATATTATGTTATGTTTCATTAAAACTCAGTAATACATAAACCACTAGCTATTGAATAAATTAATTTTATTTGAAGAAAAAATATTTCATAAAATACTATGGTGTTATAATATCCTCCCCCTAATAAAGTGGATAACCACTACCTATATAGTGGTTATTTATGCATTGAGAAAAAGAAATATTAAAATATTTTTTATTGTTTGGTATTATGATGATGAATTGAAGATCTATAGGAAAGATCTATCCATGAAGCATAAGGGTATTTAGAATTTGGTTTAATGTCTCAAAAGAAGAGGAAAAGGATGAAGAATGGGGTAACAGATGGAGTTGATGAACCAGGTGGATAAACAGTTCATCAACTAAAAGAAATATGTAAGGATCATATGTATAGGTACCACACTGAAAAAAAGTTATAAAATGAAGAAAAAATCACTATATGAAAATGTATCGCATGATAAAGAAGAAGAGGTAAATATATACCATATACCAGAAAGAGATTCTTCATCAGTTGTTGATCAGATTGAATGGGAGATAAATTTACTAGGAAAACTGTCATCAGGAATAACATCACCAAATAAACATTATCGGATGGACATATCAGATATATAGATTAGACGAAGTTCTTAGGTGAATAATCTATGTGTTAAGTAATAAGGAAAGTTCCTTATCCATTATTGTGCAAGTAAAAAGAGAGGAATAATAAAGAGAAGAAAAAATATCCATTATAACATCCAATATAAGTACCAAATTGTGGAATAATTTATTAGTCTTACAAATTACATTAAGAGAAAGGTGAATACATTATTCAGTGGAAGTATGAAGAACTTGTAAAGAGATTTAAGTTGGGCCAAATCATCTAAGTTATAGGGATTCAAGATTATTTATATTCCCCCTTCTAGAGTGTATAAACTAACACTTAGGATATGTATTATTTTCTATCCAACCCATGATACATTATCTCACATTATAATGGGAATATATGTAGTGTTCATCATGTTATGCAGCAAGGACCAGTTAAACATATTGAAGATGGAACCTTGTAAAAATAACATGTCACATATTTTAATTATTTTCATATAATTGCAGATGATATGGAAAATATAATAATATAATCAATATAAAGAAACTTTTGAGAGGAAAAGGGATAAAAATTTATAATCTGTTAAAAGTTCCCAACATTGATTAACCCCCTCCCAATTGTTGAAAATATATTTATGTGGACCTATCAATATAAAGATTCAAAGATATCAATGTCTTGAATTACTAAATCTTTTAAAAATATTGGATTTAATAAATTGAATAAATTCCACCTAGATTTTAGGGTCAATGAAAATACCCATGATGTACCTTGAAAGGCTTGTTTTGTTTACCTCACAATACCCAATTGATTCTTCTTCCATCTTCTTAATACAAAAAAACCGATTCCATTTTTATATGGATTGTATGAGAAAAATAATTGTTGAAAAACATTTTCTTGATTTTATCCCACTATATTGATTTAATATCATCCTAGATAATCATATTATTTACCATTTTCCACCTCTGATATGTTTATCTCTCTATATGATATATAAAATATAAATTTCTCTTGGTAGAAGTGTTGGATGACATAAAATATCATCTCAATGGAACTAGCACTACTAGAAAATGGCCAAAAATCATGGTTTTATATCTACAAGTTGAATGGTTATGTCCATAGATCAATATATAACCATGGTAGAAACATTAATGTGGCCATGAGGCCGATATTTCCTTGATATATTTCACCTATGGTGATATACCCACATCAGCGTGGATTATAGAAATGATAAACTATTCCCATGGTCATATTATGACATGGGAACTAGGTGTGTTGTGTGGGAAGGGAAAAAATGTGTATGGGAATTATCTATATCAATCAACATATTTTCTTGTGGGTATATGGGTTTCCCAAAATTCCTTATTAACTAGGGAATTGTTTCCAATAGTAACAGTGTCTCTTAAAAACCCCATAAAACCATGTGCATTTATTCCTATGGAAATAAAGTCTCTTGGGAAACCCCTAAAACCATGAGAATTATTTTTCATGTTATTAGGGTATCCTAAAAACCTATATATTCAGGGTTATTCTTTCTTGTAGTAATAGGTTCTCTCAATAAATTCTTACAACCTTGTTAAATAATGTTTGTGGTTTTAGGTGATTTACGATCTTAGGCATGAATGCCTATAACTCAATCAAATGAACTACAAATATAATAATTAATTTAATTGTTATTATTATTATTATTTATATATCTATAGATATATATTATTAATACACCATATTGTGGTCATCGTTGAGTGGAAGAGTTAGTATTATTTTAAAACTATGTTTTATGATCAAAATTCATTGTGGGATAATTTTTGAATTATCGATGTTAAATAACTACAAGTGGATGCTAGTGGATGTAAGATTTATGAGTATATCCTTAATAAAACATCTATTATAATATTCTACTACTTATATTTAAAACTTTTGTAGCATGACCATATGAAACCATTCTAGTTTTTTAATAATTTGTTCTATAATTAGTGGAAAAGAATATCCACAAAAAATAAGGGGTTATTTATCACATAAAAAATCATCCATAACTGTTTTCCTCTTTGAAGAAAGTGGTTTTTCCACACGATGAAAGATATTATTCATAACCTGAGCTAGTGGCGTAAGTATTACCATGTGGTTATAGAATCCACTTTCATCATGTGAGGCATCTCATTTGGGAAATCATAAAATTTTCAATTGCATTGGTCATTGACATGGTTCATCATATTTAAAACAACCTAATAAAATAAAGGAATTTATGGGGTGATAGTACTCAAATTTTAATTATATAAAATTAAAATAATGAAAATATAAAAAGTAACTCTTAAATCATTTTTTTAAATTATGAACTTTTAAGTTTTAATCTATGTATTTTATGGGGTATTTTATATCTGGTCCTAAAACCTAAACCACAAAAATAACAAGACCATGATTTGATACGAACTATAGAATCCCTCATTCTTTATGCATAATTTTACATTATTTTTTTATCAAAAAATCCATAGGATACACCAATAAAATTAGAGTTATACTATTTTAAATATATTTGGTCAATAATTTTAAAATACTATATATAATATATCATTCTTATATTCATTTTTTACCCCTTGATATCAATTTTCTTCTATAAATACATGGGAGATCCTAGGGACCAACAAAATTAATGGATAAACTTAATATCCCAATAAGGGTTAATCAAATAAAAAATTGGGTGAGAGATCATCCATTATAGAATGATAAAAGAGTTAATCATAATTAGTCCAATATAAGTAATAAATATAAGGAATGGAATCATAATAACTAGATAATTATTAAAAGAATGAGAAATAGTCACAATATAAAACACATTATAAATATATAGAGAGGCTCATTGACAAGACATTATATCATAATGTACATGATTAACTACTCATGAAGCATAAATATTATCTCATGAGAAGGAATCATTAACCAATTGATATGAGGGAGATATGGTTATTGTCCCATCCATATCATCATAACATATCATTCTTATATGTTTGATATAGAATCATAAATAAATCATGAAGTTTAAACAAGAAATAAACCCATGGGATGAAAATGGGTTACATAGAGTTTTCATAAATCACAGTAAGTTTGATAATCTCATAGGTAATGTAATGATCCATACTTTATAAATGACATTATGTTCACTAAAAGAGTCTGTTATTCACCACAAAACCATATCTCTTTAATAATGAAGTGGTATTTGTAGAGTATAAAGGGAAATATGACCAATGGGATTCGACTGTTATATGATCATTGGTCAATAAGTCTATTATACATTATACCCTTGGATTATAATTTTACCACTATTAGTTTTTATATGTGGTAATGTGAAAAGAATGATTTATATAGAAAGAATAATCAATGGACTCAACCAATATAGTCATGCTGTTGGAAGATGATTTGTCAGAACTTAGGAGAGAGGTATCATCACTAGGGTTCACCCTTATCCAAGCCCAATCCTAGATTCAATAAGTGATGCTTGAATGAAATTTCCTGTAGGATAAGTTCAATTTAGTATATATTTCGAGTCTTTTGATGTTAGCCAAGGCACCCCATGAAACTACCACCATCACACACCTTACCTCAAGTTGTATGCGGGTGTAATAAGGGTTTACATGTCTATAATATAGTTACATAAAATTTAAATCCCGTTGTATAAATAAAAATTTTAGTTATGAATTTTTTCCTTAATCTAATATATGTTTAATTGAGATTAATTTGATAATTTTTTCTTTGTATAAAAGTAAAAAAAATTGTGTTTTTTTAGAAAATATATAAATTTTTCGTCATAAACTAAGTTATTTTAAATATTATTTTTTTAATAAAATATCATTTTATAATATTTATAATTAAATAATTTCATAGCTGCCTAATAAAGTTTTTATAAGTGTAAGAAATTTAATTGTGCCATAAATAATGCTATTTTTAAATAAATAAGGATTTTTAAATTTAACAGTTAAAATTATCATATCATAAAAATAATTATTATAAACTAAAAATAATGTTTTAAATAAACATGTAAGAATTAAGTTTGAGTGAATTTTTGATAATTTTTTAAAGTACTTTATTTTTTCATAAATAGTAAAAATAAAGTTTTAGGGTTTCAATATATTTTATTGTATCATATTTATTTCATAATGATGTTATAATTAATTAAACATAATAAATGACATAACATATTTTATTTTATTAATATTAATTATTTTAATATAATTTATTCAAAGTTTAAATCATTATGTTACTTTCCAAAGTATAACATGGAAAATTTCATTTTTAACAACATTAATTTGTGTATTCTTTATATTTTCATGCCAAAATAAGTATTTAAGAATGAATTGACATCACTGAGGATTAAAATAACCTAAAATGTGACCCCAAATGTCCAAAATATTGAGAAATAACCATGGTCAAGCCAATGGTTTTTCATTTTCCATAACCTATATTTCCAAGACCTATATTTGGACATTATTAATTAAATCCTCCAATTTTTTTATGAATTTCCACAAATTTAACCTCTCTCATTACCTCCAAATAAATACTCCATGAATTTATGGTGATTTGTTCCCCCAATTATTCCCCTAAGGTTTCCTCATGCCCTCATGGTTCCATCCTCATGTTCTAGGATCAACTCTTCAAGGTAAGGGATATCTTCACTACTCTTTCTCATTCTAGTTCACTTTTTATGTCATATGTATTCCAATTTCTAAAATTGGTTTTATTTTCCAAATTATTTTACCACCTTATTGTAATAATATTATTTACTAATTTTATAATATTTTCCCTCTCATTTAACATTTTATAGAACCAATTTTTATACATGTATTGCTGCTGAATATACATCTCAATGTTTTTATCTTCTCCTTAATAAATTATCTTTTATTTTATTTTTATGGATACCCAAAACTTTTTATTTTCCATGGTTATACACCTATATGTAAGAATTATTTATTTTATTTTTTTATTAAAATACACTAAATATTAATTCCCTTTTTGGGGTTAAAAATGACATAGTTGTCATGTCTTTAAACTCTTTTGCATGGAATGATTTTGGATAAGAAACCTATTATTTATTTTCCATGGGGTATTAATGAAATGATTTATTATGATCAATTTAGATCATATGAATTTTATAAATATGAAGGGAACACCCTGATATAAATCTAATGCATTTAGTAATGAATTTAATCACTAGATATGTCATGTTTTATGATGCCTTGGTGAATAACCATGGTAATTTTTATTTATAACACCTTTGTTATTAAACATAGTTATATGATTATGACTGTCTGGTTTAAAATTTTTAGCCACATTTTAATGTTATGATTAATGTTCTAATTAGTATGATATTCCTCTTACTCATTCTATATCATTACGCCGTATGTTCTTTTTGATGTGTCTCAGAATCACATGTTATATGTCTCTTTCTTCTTCTCTTACTAGACCTCATGCTCACCCATTTTATTTTATATATGTCCCTAGGTTACGACATAAAGTAAATGCATCTTATGGTGAACCCATGAAGGTGTCTTCATGTTTACTTAGAATATTTATTTACTTTTTCATGTATTATGTACCTTTTTTCCAAGAAACTAAACTTGAAAAGAACCTCTATTTTTTATTATGTATTAAAAAGATATATAACAAAAGGAGGTATTCCATATGTACCTAAAATAAGAGGGAAAATTTCAAATTTTACATTCAATATCAGAATAAACATATATTAAATTATTACAGATCGTTGATACAAGGATAATGAAAAAATCATAGATACAATGAGGAGATAAAGAAATAACTTTGTAGTGTTTCATATTTAAAATCATTGTGTTTTTAAGGAAAAATGATGAGAATAAAAATGTAAGAAACATCCCCAGAATAATGAGGCTAAAATAAACGGATAAATTTAGAAATAGAGAGAAATAGAAGAATCAGATAACGAAAGTTGATATGGGAAAAACATGAATAAAAATGACAACATGTAAATAACCCCTTACATTGAGTATTATGTTCTTTAAATGCTTCCTTTATCCTTATAAATCATCAAGTGAATGTTATTAATTAATTTATTTGGAAATAATTTAATATTTTCTTTAATAACTTTATTCCCTTTTATTCATATACCATTCACTTGTTTGTTATTCTATTGTTCATTGTTCAATAATCTAGATGTTTATTTCATGGACCCATGTTTAAATCAATAAGCTGATATTGGTCATCATTTATCATCTATTGATTCCATGAGTTTAAATTGTGTAAAACTAAATCTCTATTACATCCCATTATTATGATAAAAAAATCATTTTGATACTCAAAATAGATTTCAATAGTGAAGTGGCGCTGGTAAACATTTATTTTCAAGTAGTTAAACTTGATATGAAATATTTTTTTTAATATTATTAATATAATTGTTATTTATAATTTAGAAATAATAAATATGAATTATTTTAGATCATAATATTATCATTATTATATAAAACCGTCTTTTAAACCAAATGATAAAAGTAGTGATCATCGCTTACATAGGTGGTATAAACCCACCATGGTTAGAATCGTGTTTGTAAGGATAAAGACAATAAAGAAAAATAATAAATACTTTACTAATTTAGTGTCAATGTTTTATTATTATAAGAATAGAAGAATATTTTTAGAGTTTGTTATGGGTTTTACGAAGTGTTATAAGTTAATGAAAATATATATGATATATGAGAAGAAAATATACCTTTATTAGGGATGGTCCCTTTGACTTCTGATTAAGCCTTTGATTTTTAGTATTTTTGTGAAACAAATAACCTAGAAATGTGACAAAAGAAGAAAGGGGGGTGATTTCAGAAGATATTAGGCCAATGAAGAAGTTAGTGTGCTTTTAAGGGTGAAAGAGAGGGGAGATTCTAAATAAAATATTGAGTATTTTATTATTTTTTCTAAAAATTATAAATAATGAGGATTCATGAGACTAATAATAACGTTTTACTATAAAGTGTAGATTTTTCCATTTAACCACTTTAAAAACTGAATTTCATTAGTGTAATAATTTGTGTAAAAGTAAAGAATCAAAAATAGTATTTTGTTATGATAAAATATAATTTATAATTTTGAAATTCATTTATAAGGATGGAAACTTAGTTTATTACTTTTAAATATATTCACTTACTCATTAAATCTAATTTAGGTGGTTCAATATATTTTATTATTTATTGATACCTTTTGGAAAAATTGTGATGTCATAAGACATATGGTATATGAAAAAATAATATTATTTACTATTAACTATAAATTCTATTTTAAAAAAATATCAAAAAATTACCCAAATATAATTTTATTGGTTTGATTAAAAAAATTAATTCCATTTTTTCCAAAAAAAATCTATGTTGGGTAATTATAATATTTAAATTTTAACATAAAAATTACTTTTTTATAAGTACATAAAAAATAATTCTTAAAAAATTTATACATATTTTCAGTATAATGATTTATAAATCATTTTATGTTATTATAATATTTATATTTTTTCATTTTATTCTTATTACATATTATTTAGAAGATAGTTTACAGTTTATAATTTTCAATTACTATTCTCAATGGGCGGTTACTATTCTTAATGATAAGTTACGATTATAAATTTTCATATTAGGTTTATACTTCCTATAAATTCCTATTATATTCAAAATTAATTCAGAAAAAAATATCAAGGACTAATATTATTAATTTTAAAAAGTTTAATTATTTTACTACTATTTGGTTTCATTGTTACATTGTTTTTTATGGTGTGATAATTATAAGAGGACACGACATGAAAAAATTCCAATTTATAGTTCTTTTATTTACTTCTTTTTTCCCATTATGCTACATAAAATTACATAGAGTATATTTATACTTAAGATGTACTTCTCTATGTTATTGAAAAAAATAGTACTCATTTTTATGAGGTGTGGGAAAGATATTTATACTATAATATACACATATATATTGGGAAGGAAAGTTCATATAGAAAATTTTTTGAGTTATTACATTATATTTTAATTGTGAAAAACAAATATACATTACCCTAAATTGATGATTTTCTTTCTAATATCAAATTTTAGTCTAGTTAACACCAGTTATGTGTAAAAGAAGTTGAGATTTTGAAAAAAAAAACTTTCCAATGTTGATATACCCATTATGAGTCTTTGGTCATGAATTTCGGTGTTACAAATATACCTCGAGTACTTATAGAAATGATGAACTAGATTTTACCCATATACTAGAATAATTATTGTGTTCTACCCTAGGATGACCTTGCTATCGAGATAGAATTCCACATGGACTCATGTGTGAGACTCTATTACTTATATGATGGCAGGTAGTATTGAGAATCTAAGGATATCTATTTGAGATAAATTTAATATCCAATGATACATCATATCAAAAATACCAAAAATAAATATTATAAAAATACTAATCAGAAAAAACAATAATAACATTTAAAATAATCTCAAGATAAATCCCATAAAATCCCATGTGATTCATATATATAACAATGAAATTAAAGTAGAAATCAAATACCAATGCATGAAAAATATGACCTTTATGAGAAATAAAGTATGTTTGGATTTCCCCTCTATATGACTACAAATTTATATTAAAATAAGTCAATGATTTTTCTTAACACCAAATTCTAACTATTGAGAACTATTTTATTTTCCTACAACATCATGCATATAATTTGTATTCACATGAGGTGTGCACCAACTGGGGGGGAGAATAAATCCTCAGTATAAACACCTTCTACCACAGGAGTCCCATTAAGTTTAACATTATTATAGAATAAAGTGTAAATTATTTAAATAATTTAGAAATTTTGTTTTTAGTATGAAAATAAAGTGGCAGGTTCTTTCCAAGTCAACATAATAGTCTCATATCCACTTAAACAAAAGTTTATATAACAGTTAAAAAATCATGAAACCATAAATTAAAGTATATAGCTCACACGTATCAAATTTCCAAACACATGGAATCTCATATATTCCTTAACCAACTCAATATTTATCTATACCCATGGATTATATTAAAATATCTCACATCTCAACCTAATTCAAGTATCACTATAAGTGAACATGTTAATGGAACATTTTTCTTGAAAAGTTTAATGATAATCATATCAAACAAAACTTAATCTCACGAAAACATGAAATAATTCATCCCAAAGGTTTCCAGCATAAATATTTCATTCATTTCATAATAACACATGAAAAAACATTTAATTAAAAACACTCTTTTATGTTTTATTTCACAAATATCTATTGGAATAATACATACAAAATCAGAATTTTTTGTCACTTTAACCAGATTTTTAGTCAAAAAATTATTAATTAAATTTTTACCCATTTATATATCACTATACCTCATAATAAATATAATATCCATCAAGTTTAATATAATTTATATCCCAATATTTTCATTAAAAAATCAATGATACATATAACTAGGTCTTCTATTTCATTTAAATGCATCGACTCTTTTTTAATTTTCATTTTCACATGAACGAACATATATAATATAATTTAACCTCAAATAAAAAAATATATAATATCATGTAATAAAATTAAAATAATTCAATATGATCAATACATTCCTAAAATGAATTTCATGGAATTAAATAACACATTAAAACATTAAAAACTAAAATCCAACCCTCACATTCTTATTATTAAATATGCCATTAAAGTTTACATAAATTAAAGATATGTCTCATTAATATTATAATTATTACATCATTTATAATTATTAATTTCACATTTTTTCCTTATAACATATTCATCAAATATATACATCACTTTAAAATTCCTAAATATTATTCTCAATCATTTTAATTGATTTTTCATCACATATAACTCATGTAAATTATTAGATCAAAAAAACTATTAACAATTAATATAAATCAAAAAAATAAACAATAAAGAGTGTAATAGGTTAACTAAATCAAACTATGTGAACAATATACTCTTATAGATAAAGTTTTAATCCATAAAAAATACAAGGTATCTATAAAATCAGTAATGTATAAGTTATTAAGAATAATTAGAGCATGAATGTTACCAAAATTTGAAACCTTTATATAAAAGTATTGGGTTCTTGAAGATATTTAAAAATGTATCCAATGTTATAGAAGGATTGTGATTCTACAATGAAATGAAGAAAAAATAACTACATATATAATAGAGTGAAGGGGAGAGATTAGAGAGTGAGAAATTCATAGAAACTATCCACTAGAAAAAGAAAATCCATCATTTAATCTAAATTAAATGATAACATATATTCCAAAATTCCTTAATATAAAAAATGAATCTAGCACACATAGCTTACCTGGTGGCTAACACCCGCCACCTGGTTGCTCATCATCCACCTAGTGGTTGGCCCGTTGGAACCTACTCTTATACCTTTATACCAAATTACTAATACTCAACCACAAGGGTTACAAATATTATTATTCTGAACCTAAATCCATTCTAGTTTTGAAACTATTTGTGATATTTTTGGTAGATATCCTTAACTTCGAACCTTGACTAGGAACTGAATCCATTTAGACACTCATATTCGGGTTCAAATCTGAAATTTATTCTTTCAAAATTTCTATAACTAGAACCATTTATATTTTAAATAATTAATAATATTAAATATATTTTTATTTAATAAAATTTTATATATTTAACATCAAGTCTTCCCAAACCCACTAGATATTGTATTTTAATGTATAGGTGTATAATTAGGTTGAACATATAATTTTTTGGTTTTATATATTTAATAAATAATATTATTATATAATTTATATCTTTCAAATAATTTCATGTATTTATTGATTGAAATGGTTATACCTGAACTTGGACCCAATACCCATGGATCTGAGTTTGGGTTTCGCATTTCTGGAACCAATGTATTAGATTCTGAATTTTTTACCCCAAATAGACAAGATGAAATGGGTCTCTAAGATATATTTCTAGACCTATTTAAAATTATTTACATCCCTACCTATAATTAAGTTCTTCGTAGTATCAATTATATAATTCTGGAAAATTTCTCCTCTAAATCCTTGAATCTCCTCACATCACCCAAAATCATGAAAATAAACTCAAATTAGTCGAAAATAAGTTTAAAAACATTAAAAATAATATTTAAAAAAACCTAAAAATGTTGGGTCATTATAAACTCCCCATAATAAGGATTTCCATACTTTAGAAGAGTCCTTGAATATTTATAATGAATAAATCCAAAAATTAAGACCTTATCTCTGATTCTATTTCTCAATTCCATTCTTACACCCATCCATGACACCATAGGACTTATACAAGTAGCATGAAATTTCCCACACAAAATCTTCACACTTTATTCAAAAATATGAATTGGTATTTCTGTAAAATATGATTTTGGATCCAATTTTATGTCACCATACTAATGAAAATAAAATTAATCTGATACATATATCCTCATATATGATAAATTAAAAATATTATATATAACACAATATATAAAAGGTAACAAAAAATAGTAAGCAATGTGCCCAATTCTTTTGAAAATCCCAAATATCCACACAAATATAAGATCAAAGATCACTTTATCTTATAATAGATTATCTCACAATCAAGGAGAGACATAAAGATTGAAAATATCATTAAAATAAAACTCAATAGGAAGATTAATATTATTATTATACAATTTCATCTACTCTGAACCATAACTAATCTATTCTAAATCATTTTCAAACATTTATAAGTCTCTCAGAACAAGATTGGTTTAAATAATGACATATAAATAGATTTTATCTATAAAAGGGTGACCATAATTTCCTTTTATATGATTCCTCAAATGTATATTTCATAAAAAAATTCATCCCCGAAAATTCAAAAGAAAATCCTCACAATGAAACCACGTAATCATATACTACCCACCATTGACATAACCCTCTAAATCAGTAATATATACTTCATTTAATTTATCCATCAATGTATAAGTGAGGGGAAAAGGTGATAGAAAAATATATCCTTTAACCTCAAATACTTAAGTGTTTATTTCAGTGAAAAATTGCATGAAATTTATTATAAATAATTATATGATCACTCTGTATAGTCACACACTACCAAATGAATCCTTCGAATTCAAGATCTCGCTATTAATTATTTAATTTTCTGAGCACATCTAGAATAATGTAGTGTCAAGGTATAGAGATATGATTGATACATGGTACCAAGTCAATTATTAAAAATACCTCCCTATTAGTAATAAATCACATGAAATATTCAGGAAACAAATATTTATTTCTATTAACTGTAGGAAGGAAAAATATTACTTGAAACACCCTCAGATGATCTGAAAACCATCCCTTCTTCATCAGATGTAATCCTCTTCAGCTTCCCCAAATAATATAAAATGATACATGTGTGATTGTCCCATTCTATTATAGAAAAAAATTATTAATCAAAATATAGAATGAATGAATCTCTTCTCTAGTACTATTCAATATGAACCAAAAACATAATAACCAATTCATCTCAATAATGACATCATATTCATACATCTCTAAAATAAATAAATTCAAAATATCATTGTACCCACAAATATAAATTGAATAAGTCAAGCACCCTCTTATAGACTCTACCCTTCTTCCTAATGTAATATTCAAAAATCAAACTCTAAATAGAATCTAAACTATTAAATTAAAGCCATATAACACAAAAGAAAACATAAATGAATAGGATGTACTATAATTAAATAACACATTGGCCATGGTAGAGGTTAAAATAATCATACCTCTATACATGCAAACCCACTTGACAAGATCACATAGTTCCCACTATATAAAAAATGACTTCTTAGACGCTTCACCTAGGTTTCATGACTCCCTTTTATAGTATCTCTCAAATAAAACTATCTTTAAAAACCCCTATTTCTAAAGTAACCAAAAATACCTAATGAAATATGTCTCATACTCTAATACAGTGAACTAGACCATGCATTATATATCCATGTAGAAGAATAACCATAACCCCTACCCCTCTGTGATCCAAATATTACCACTAGATTGAAACTTATAGTATACTAACCTTTTTATACATATATATTACATATTATTAAATGGATATTCATTACATAACATTATGATCCACACCAAAACCCTAAAGTTTTAGTTTCTTTTGAAACATTGATACATAAACATATAGTACAAAAGACATATACATCATATCCAATATAGTGTTTCACATATATCACCCTTCATAGACATATCATACTTTAAATATTTCTTTATATCTTAGGGAAAATGAAACACAAAGATGTATAAACTCGAATTCATAGTAAGGGTAAATAATAGTGACATAAAATATCTTTTACGGATAATTTGAGAATAAATGTAAGATAATTAGAGCATAATATTTGAAAACCATACCTAAAAAATCACATATTAGAAACAAGAGTCACAACATAAAACATGGTAGCTCATAAGACATTAATCTTAATGTATTCAAATAACATGAGTTATGATATCATAATATTGACACAATACATAAGTCTATGGAGTATATATTATTATAGAAAATTATTTCCTTAATAAGGTCCCACATCCAAGACAATCATAGGGTATTAAGTTAACTACACATTCCATCATATCCTTAGCCAGGATTTTTTCCCAAGACTATCACAGTGAACAGAGTCCCTTACTGAACTTGGTTTACTCCTCATTCCACTTATTATTACATCATGAAATATCCATATTTAAAAAATGAATTATAGGAATATATAATTTTGGGCCCACCCATCCCAAAATAAAAACCCTACATATGTTTGTTACAATATCACTCAACATTCATAATATCATCATATCATAACCACTAGAAATAAAAAAAAGGTTTCATAAATGTTTCATCATTTCATCATAGCATAACCTATGGAAAATAAACATTTTTTTGTAAAAAAGTAAACTCATATTTAAAATATACCATATAGAAAAATAATATGTATGGTATCATCGGATCATATCCCTAATTAAAGCATAAGTAACATCAGAACATGTTATCATAGATCAAAATTTTCTTTAAAACATCACGATAATATTAATCAAGGAAATAACATATTCCTTTTGAAATAATTTTTTAAAAATAAAAATATTTCAAAAATAATAAGGAAAAATTTTTAATTAAAATTTACTATGGAATAATTTCAAGGAATCATCAAATAATTGAGAATTCATGATGTTGGGAAATTCTTTTCATGTTGAGTACATTAAAATAAATATTTCTTCAATGTTTTCATTTTAAATTTAATAGTACCTCATTTGAAAATCAATAAGAATAATATTTTGATATTTTTTTATAAAAAATAAAATGTGGTGAGAAATTAATTTAATATATCATAAGAGAATAATAGAAAAATTCCTAAAATCATTTTAAGTTAAACACAAACATGAAATAAATAGATTTTTTACCAAATAGGTAATAAATTCAATTTTACTTAAAAATGTTTCCCCAATCAATTTAAGTACCTAAGTGAGAAAAGTGGTAATGTTACTTGAAAATTCCATGAATAATATATATTCATTACATACATAGTTATAATCTTCCATAAAATGTAGAGATATGAAAATGATTTATTCCATTCATGGAGATGGTAAGTCGTAAGTACGCATGAACATTGTTTTCATTTTATAATGAAATGAAAGGAAGAAAGATAAAAAAATATATATTTTACCATTAATTATCCATAATTATATCATAAATTTCACATATAAACATTAAATAGATCATAATAATCATCCATGAATTATTTTGATGGAAAATGAATTATTCCTTTTACAAGGAAGTGATAGTCTATACTTACACATGAGTTATATTTTCACACCCCATTTGATGAAATAGAGGACAGATAATGATTTTTAGGTAATAATAATAACATTTTGGTATATTGAGGATACTTAATTTATCATTTTAAAAAGAAAAAAACATATTGTGAGGAATTATAGGAAGAAATAAATAGAAATAGTTTGGGTAGGATGATTACCTCTTGTTTGGTGGACCTCCTTTAGATCCCTTTTTAAGGACCATTGGAATGATATTTTGTGAATAAATAGATATCTACCTCATGAATAGGTAATTTAATAATGGAATTATTCTTGGTTTTTTTCATCTAGTTGGATCATGTTGGTGTGAATAATATAGGTGATGTGGTGTCCTTTTATAGTGGTGAAATGAACAATGTTTGAATTACTTAAAATATTTAAGTATAAAAAATTATTTTTCTAATGAAATTTGAAAAAATATTCATAATTTTATAATATATGATAGGATAATGTTTGAATACCATCAAAAAATAATATTTATACAGGTTAATGTGTAATTGTATAACACATAGTTTTGTTTGACCCCTCTGTTAACCAATTTGAACATTAATCATGGTATCAACCATTTCAATACTAATGGATTATAAATTTACTTGTAAGGTAAAAATTATCCCAAAATAGTCAAGAAAAGAAACATTTATAACATATATATTCCCCCTTGCACACTTTTAATATTTTTATATTTTTAAATAATTTCTTAACATATTATTTGTCATAAAATACAATTAATGTAATTTTATGAATTGTTCAAATATTTTTATTTTAAAGAAAACAATATAGAAAAGGAATTAGAAAATAAACTACTAACACATCACTGAATTATTATATTTTTCTATAAAAATCATGGATCAAAATAAATTATCCAAATTGTATTACTTATAATATTTTTAAAATTATTTATTTTATTTTTATATTAATTGAACTTGTACTCTGTCGGTGTTGTGTAACCATTTAAGGTAATTATATCATCACTAAAAATTAAAAATAAATTAGCATAAAAAATTATATTTATTATTTTAAAAACGAAATTTAATATTCATTAATAAAATCTTATTTTCTATTTTTGAACATATAATATAAATTAAAAACGAGAGAGTGACATTTTGTAATCTTCCTTTACTTAAAATAACATAAATGAATTTATTAATGAAAAAATGCACCAAATTGACATATTTTGGAAACCTGGGTGAGAATGGTATATCTAAACTCATAAAATAAGTTAAATCATTGTTTTTAGAGATTTATAGGCCTTGTCTCATAATTTTAACCATTATTTACCCATTTTAGCCTTACTGAGGTGATAAATATTTACCATGGTTAATATTCAGAATTTCTAAAAATAAAAGGGGCTTATTTAGAAAATTTTAACCTCCATATTTGGAATATAGAATAAATTTTTAAATATTAAATTTCTAGAAGTGGAATAAGTATATTTTAATATAAATTTATAAAACACAATGAAAAACTATATTTAGAGAGATGTCTTTTAAGCCTAAAATTGATGTCATAGCAAAACTAAGTATAATGATGATTCCTATGTAATTAATTAGACTATTTATATTTAAAGTATACTTATTTTTATTTATGAAAATTTTAAAAAATAATGGGGATTATTCTCAAAAATAAATAATAATTTTACAAAAAAAAAGTATTTTTTACTCTTCATTGAAAAAATCATTGTTTCAGAAAAATCCTAACATTTCACCTTAAGATAATTTTGATATATTGATTTGAGAAATGATGACCTTTTTATAAAATAATATTTCTAAAATTTTCTTACATTAATTATAATATTTTATCCAAAAAAATAATTAAAACCACTTATGAAGAAAATGTATTTTTGAATCACAAAATTACTTTACTAAAAAATTGAGTGGTTAATTACCCAGAATTAATAAATAAATTTTCATTGAGTATGACCATTATAAAAATAATTCCTATTTTGGTTACTCATATTCATAAATTACAATTTTATGGCTATATTATATACATATATTATATTACAGTTCATTTAGACTTATAGATGAATATCGAGAAAGCTATCAAAGAAATAAAATTTATTTAGAGAGAAATATATCATAAAATCTTGAGACCTTATATTCGAGACCCTTTTATGAATTTTACCCTCAAAATTATAACACATTGAAAAAATGGGGATATCTTTGATTCATCACATCCTCAAGTTCTCATGTAGAATCTTTGAATTTATTATTCCTCCATAGAACATTTAATTTGAGGGAAGTCCTTTTCCGTAGTATTTTATCTCTATGATCTGATATTTATAGTAGTTATTCTTCGTTGTAATTATCATGCTTCACCAATACAAACTATGAGTTTAGTAAATGTGAAGGATCTTGTATGTAATTTCTCAGGAGAGACACATTAAACACATCATGAACATCATAGAGGTTTGAGGGAACCTCCAAGTGATATCATTTCATCCCTACTCAATAAATAATATAAAAGGGGAAAAATATATAAGGATCAACAAGAACTTCATTAAAAATGTCTTAAACTTCTTCCATGGAGAAATTCCAAAAAAAATATTTTCACCTACATTATACTCTGGATTTCAATGATGATCTTTAGCCTAATTTTTTTCAACTTTTAGATTCCATGATGTGTTTATGAATGGATTTGACCTTATATCCCATTTTATAAACTAACACATGTCTCAATTATTTTAATTCTCTAACTTCCTCCCATCACATTGGATTTTGACACTTTCTTCCATAGTGGGATTCATTATAAGTCATATAAAGTATTTAATGAAATAAATTGCATGAATTGAATTCTCTAAGAGGAATTTATTGATCACAACCACCTTTGAAGTCCATATAACAAGATCTCATCATATTCTCTAGGGTATGAATGGTTCCCTTAGACTAATCATATGTCTGATAATGATATTCAGTACTAAAACAAAACATTGTATCTGAAGCATGAAAAAGTGTATTAAAAAATATTAATCTTAACCTTAGATCTAAATCATATGCAATAGAATATGGTACTTCAATAAAACATATCACTTACTTAATGTATATCTTGGAAATCTGATCAAGAGATAAATCTTATCTTATGGAAATGAAGTTCGTTGAATTTGTATGGTGATAAACTGTCACGAACCAGGCCGGGTCGCCATCCAACCCGGCGCCCGACCCGCTCCGCGGCAAGGCCCGAAGGGCGTTCCTGATCCCCACGGGCTGGCACAAGTGGCCGGGTATCAAAACTAACACATGGGAACAATTTTACCCGAAATAAAAGACAGAAAAAAACTAACTAGATAAATAAACTGAAAATAGAAATAGATAACCAAACACGCTTTTAAACTATGAACAGGTTTAAAGTCTAAAACTCCAAACAATAACTAAAAAGAAAAGATGACAGCGGAAACTAAAACTCTTACCCAACCCTCAAAGCAACAGGAGAGGTGCAAAATCCACACGTCACAAACATTAACCTTCATGAGAAGACCACCAACGACTAACCACCATCACTGAGCACAGTGCCTCAACATGGAATTCACAGAGAACAAGGCCTTCATACACCCAAAGGTGTATGTAGGGTGTGAGCAAAGATCCCAGTAGGACGTCACCCAATAAAAAGGTTCCACGTATAAGCATTAAATGACAAATACATTTGCAATATTAACTAAAGAAAATAAAATTAATGCTTGAACAGTTTAAAAGAAAACGGGATTAAAGAAAACAGTTTCAAATGGAACAAATTAAATTAAAACACACACACACTCACTTTTTAAAATAACCAGTGTGTCGCACAGATGAGAGTAAGGTGACCAATGAGCACTAATACGGGAGGGGCCTCATGGGCGTTATCTAGCTTGGGTCCCTAGATCTTCATGTCTCGGTGAAACGTGGCTTAGAAGGCCACGACCCTCAGAAAACGTGGCTTAGAAGGCCACGACCCTCAGAAAACGTGGCTTAGAAGACCACGACCCTCAGAAATGCATATGTTTAGTTAGTGTTGCAATCGTCAGTCCTTCCAGTGAAACCGGGTTGAGTCACCTCCGGAACACTCGCTCACTAGTCTAGTCTACCCTCCTAGCTACCCGGGCTTCCCGGTTTGTGCCCAAACAAGTTTCAAGTTCATGTAACATGTCACTATAATGCATAAAATCCAAACAGGGTAATTACACGCGCCAAACACAATTTTTTACACCCAAATCCACTTTTAAAACTGTATGCACACCAAAATATTTTCAAAACAATATTTTCATTGGTTATATACACAATTAAATCATCTTCACACTTCAAAAGACAGTCATCTCTAAACAAACCACCACTTACACAAGCAGACACTATTTTGAAATACAGCAAACACTAAATCATTTTTCAAACATGTTTAGAACTATTTTCATAATTAAGTAAACGATAGAAGAAATTATAAATCAATATAAAAAAAGTGTCACATGTCTTTTCACAAACTAAAGTAACCATTTATAAGTTCAAACGCATTCACACGTCGCACACACTCAAATAAAATTTTAAAGTGTGATATGCACCACCCGAGTAGTTTAATGGAAAAACCTTACACTATTAAAAACACAAATTCATAAACCACATAATTTAACAAGACAAAAAAAATCTTAAAAAAAATAATTTGAATGAAATCGCTTTCCATTAACCACTAAACCAACACAAACCCCTCTTTTACGACGAAACGCACACAACATCATGTCAAGGATACTATTTTCACCACTTACACAAGTTAATAAGCCAACCACATAATAAAAAAATTACTAGAAACTAAATAAAAGTTCACAGTAGAAAACACACACGTACATAAACAGGCTACTAACAATTTTCAATGCAAATCAAACTCTAATGAAAACTCACTTCATGCTACACCAATTAATTAAATAACATGCTAAACAAATTAAACTTGCAAATTAATTTATCAAATAATGATTAAACATGGAACCACCTACCTCGACGTCGAACCCCGAGAATTGATGTGAACCCTTCAAATTCTAGCGCGAAACATCAATCGTGCGCCTTTTGCACTGCAAGGAACCTCGCGCGAACTCAAAGTCATGAATTCGAATTATAAACATTAAGCTAAAACCACAAAAATCGGACCTCATAACTGCTGAAAAAAAAAAGAAACCAAAACAACAAAACTCAAAGAAAGAAAGAAAAAAAATTCAAAATTATAACAATAATAAAACTAAGGGGAGGATACTGTCGGGCTAAGGGGAAATGGCCGGAAGTTCCGACCGCCAGAAAAGGGTCAGCCGACGAGGGAAGGCAGGAGGCAAGGGGGTGCAGGGGGGTCCGTGGTGCGATCTGAGAGGGAGGGAGGTCGGCCCAAGCAAGGGGGCTGCTCGCATGGGAGGCGTCGGGAAAAAGGTCGGCTGGGAGGATAGCCATGGGGAAAACAAGGCACAATGCAAGGGGGTCGGCGGCTTTGCCGGAGGGGTGTGCGGCGCCGGAGCAGGCTAGACGTGGGAGGAGACCGAGGCGACATCGGCTGGTAAGGAGGCCGGCGTGTCGACGGGGGGCCGGCCAAGGGCGAGGTGGAGCAGGGGAGTCGGGGCGATGGCAGGTCGCCGAAGGGGTGTGCGGCGCCGGAGCGGAGCGGTGCAGGAAGAGGAGGAGTCCACCGAGGGGGCGGCGCGAGCAGGAAGGGCGAAGGGAGAGCGACGCGTAGGAGGGGGGTGGAAACGCTATTTAGAGAAAGAAAAAAGAAAGGGGTGAAGCCCTAAGTGAAAAAGAAAAACGGGGGTGGGGGAAATAAAGATAAAAAAATAAATAAATAAAAACAAACAAACAAAATAATTAGAATAATAATAATAATAATGATAATAATAATAATAATAGTAATAATAATAATAATAATAAACTGGAATATGAATAATGAGGATAAAAATAATAAGACTCATTTGATAACACTAAAATAAAAAAAAAAAGTATATCAATTAAGATAATAATAATAATAATAATAAAATTAACAAAATAGTAATAATTGTAATAAAATAAAATAGAAATAATAATAATAATGATAATCTCAAATGACATTATTATGATTATTATCATTAAAACAAATTCTAATTCGTTTTATTTCATTAATTAAACATCGGCAAGGCGTGCGGTGAACCGGGCGGGGCCGCGTGGCGACCCAAGTGAGGCCACGTAGCTTCGACCGCGTTGCGCTGGACAAAAATAAGACCACAACACAATGAACTCGAAAACTTAATTCAAGTTTTGACCCGAACTACCCGATGCGTAGAAAATTTATAAAATAAATAAATTGAAAAAGGTGGGTGTGAAAATTTTCCCCACCATAAAGCTTTCCATCCCTGGAAATCCACAACCAAGACTGAACCCCAAACAAGAAAATGATACCCCACAATCAACAAGTGAAAAGAAGATAAAGCATCATGCTCAGAGAAAGTGCCTCAAAGACAACATCAAGAAACCCATAAAAAGAATTTCTGATATGTGTCGCCTACCGCAAAGAGCTAGAACGCCTCCAGTTGGCTAACTGAGGAAGGTAACCCTCTCACCCACGGAAACCAACTTTACAAGCCGAAACATCTCAAACATTACTAAACGAGAACACACCCTTTGGCTAGAAAAAAAACAAGGTCAAACCACGTCTACGGAACACTCTTATCACTTATCACCAATCCATATTTAAAAACAGAAGTAATAGATCAATATGGGGAGGCTCGAGGGGCTCCCCACCATTTGGAACTCACTGACGCTCGAGACGAGACTGGAAAACTGACACGAGGAGGTTCGAGCAGACTCCCTTCCGTTAAAGAAAAGTCAAGCACTGATTCATTCTTGAGACATTTGTGCGAGACCCAATGTGGGTCTCCCCACTATTAAGAACATACCAATGCCCAAGACGAGACTAGAAAACCAACATGGGGAGGTCCAGGAGGACTCCCCACCATTAAGGAAAGGCCAACACCGATTTATTCCAGAGACCTTTGTGTGAGACCCATCTTGGGTTTCACTACCATTAGAACAAACAGAGGATACAGAACATTGAAAAAAATTCTTGATTGTGACCAGACACCCCACCACAAGGGGCGGGGGGGAGGGGCCCGACTACCGGGGCGTCAAAAGCATGACCCAAGACAAACTAGCATTTCCACATTCCTAGATGAGCATTATTCAAGTTTGAGACAAATTTACCCAAAAGACTCCCATAAGGACCACTAAAACAATTACATCTAGTGGAACGTGACCCCCAAGACTTTAACGCATGAGACAAACACTCCTCCACATGGTCACGAAAACCTCATGCAACCAGACGGCTCGTTCGAAACGAAACAACCATAGAAAACAATTTAAACTGACTCCACTCTTAACCCCGGTGACAGAAACAAGGTCAGGGTCTCATACACTCTTGGGGTTCCTGACCACGCGCCAGCTTCACTCCAAGGCCTATGGCTGGAGCCCTGATGTTTGAAGCATCTTCTGCCTCGTAGTCAGGCATGGAAGCCTCCCGAACAGAACTTCTCCTTTTGGTGTCACACGCAATCATACTGCACCTGAGGAAACACCATCAGACACAACACACCATGACATCCAATTACTCTCACACTAAACATTCACCCGAATGAGAGCTTAAATAGTACACGTGCATCATCCCTTGTTACACTGAATGAGAACATGACACCACAAATCATCGCCGAGAATGATCATTGTTGTCGAGAGAAACATTATACGGAAAGGGACTTCAAACTGAGTCTTAAACAACACGTGATTCCTGCAAACGACCATAGCATCCTCATACGACTAGGTCTGCCAAACTAGTAGCCTAACATGACCCTTTTCTTAACGAAACCATCAAAGGACAAAAGGTCATTTAAAACAACAGCCCATACCGACAACCCCGGGTTTCTCCCACCTTTGCACTTCAAAGAGAACTCACACTGCAAGTGGTCACCAAACATGACCCTTGCAGCCAATAAAAACACTACAACACATTCAAGACATCAGTAAGCACTGATAACTCTGAATCTCATTCACCCTTCCCCGCTAGAATTACTTTCATCATTTACAGGGGGAACCTTCAAATGCAAGGACATAAAATTTCATATCTGACGACTCAGACAACATAAAGAAACCAAAACTTCATTCAACACCCTCGCATATGTAATCCCATTGCGGGAGGATCCACTTGTTGTAAAAAAGAGAGGTGGATTCAATTTTAGAATTCAAGAATATATTTCTCTGATCAACTAGAGGGTCGGCCAATGGTGAATTTCATGTGGCCACACTTCAATCACATTCCATCGCTTAATGGGGGCATACACTAGCCAAGAAGGAAAACAATGGACCCAACCCAACTGGTCCAACGGTCAAGACATACAACAAGAAAACACCAAACATACAGGGGAAACCACTGCAAGGGCTCCCCAATGTACTCTTCAAAATAATTAACTAGCTATGCGCTTGTGTACCAACTTACAAATAATAATTCAAACTCGGGACACAAATCATTCAGAAAGGATCCTCGACTCAAAATTCCTCACATCTGACATTTTCAAAACATAGGGACACGCCACACAAACATAGTTTACTAAAACACCCAAAAAAAATCCATTAACAAAACATTTTTGAAAATAAGAAAACCTAGTGGGTTACACAAACACCAATGGCGTCCTGTGAGTCTCGCACATGCATGTTCTCATGCCGCACCGGCACCCACCTCATTTCTATCCAGGAACTCATCTGCTCGTGCCATTAATCATTTCCCTTTTTGCATACACACATGCATGTGGTTTCCCATGAGAACGCCAAAGATTGAAACCAAACCTTTCCATATTTTTTAAAACCAAAACTCCAACCCAAACATTTCAAACCTTACATGCCATTTTACTTTCAAAGCACTTTATTTCAAAACATTTTCGAAGAACAAATCATTTTTACATAAAAAACAAATTCACACGATTCCAAAAAATAGAGATGAGAAGCAAAGCAGGAGGAAACTAGGGTCAGCAGATGATTGGAACATATGGTTGGCGGCCATACGCCGATCAAGTCACTGGCCACAGAGAGTATTTTAGGACAGTGTCCCCGACTTCACAAGGCTTTCCAGGCCCTACGAGATCACTAAGACCACTGACCCTACTCCCTTTTCATTTCCCCTAGACAAGATTAACCGCGAGGACCAGAAACTCAAACAAACCCCAACATACTTTGGTAACTTGAGTCCCGCCGCGAGGTGTGCTGGCCAGGAACCTTACTCATAGCCAGGACGTCGAGTACCAACAACTTAAATTTTGTTCTACTCTGACTCTATCTCAAAAGAACACGACCCAAGAGAGGAAACCTTGCCCTCTGATACCATTTTGTCACGAACCAGGCCGGGTTGGCACCCGACCCGGTCTGCGACATGGCCCGAAGGGCGTTCCTGATCCCCACGGGCTGGCACAAGTGCCCGAGTATCAAAACTAACACATGGGAACGATTTTACCCAAAATAAATGACAGAAAAACAACTAACCAGATAAATAAACTGAAACTATAAATAGACAACCCAACACTCTTTTAAACTATGAACAGGTTTAAAGTCTACAACTCCAACCAATAACTAAAAAGAAAAGATGAGAGCGGAAACTAAAACTCTTACCCAAACCTCAAATCAATAGGAGAGTTGAAACATCCACATGTGACAAACGTTAACCTTCACAAGAAGACCACCAACAACCAACCACCATCACTGATTACGGTGCCTAAACCTGGAATACACAGAGAACAAGGCCTACATACACCCAAAGGTGTATGTAGGGTGTGAGCAAAGAGCCCAGTAGGACGTCACCCAATAAAAAGGTTCCACGTATAATCATTAAATGAAAAATACATTTGCAATATTAAATAAAGAAAAGAAAATGAATTCTTGAACAGATTAAAAGAAAACGGGATTAAAGAAAACAGTTTCAAATGGAACAACTTAATTAAAACACACACACTCACTTTTTAAAATAACCAGTTTGTCACAAAGATGAGCGTAAGGTGACCAATGAGCACTAATACGGGAGGGGCCGCATGGGTGTTAGCTAGCTTGGGTCCCTAGATCTTCGTGTCTCGGTGAAACGTGTCTTAGAAGGCCTCGACCCTCAGAAAACGTGGCTTAGAAGACCACGACCCTTAGAAATGCATATGTTTAGTTAGTGTTGCAATCATCAGTCCTGCCAGTGAAACCGGGTCGAGTCACCTCTGGAACACTCGCTCACTAGTCTAGTATACCCACCTAGCTACCCGGGCTTCCCGGTTTGTGCTCAAACAAGTTTCAAGTTCATGTAACATGTCACTATAATGCATAAAATCCAAACAGGGTAATTACACATGCAAAACACAATTTTTTACACCCAAATCCACTTTTAAAACTGTACGCACACCAAAATCCTTTCAAAACAATATTTTCATTGGTTACATACACAATTAAATCATCTTCACACTTCAAAAGACACACATCGCTAAAAAAACCACCACTTACACAAGTAGACACTATTTTGAAATACGGCACACACTAAATCATTTTTCAAACATGTTTAGAACCATTTTTATAATTAAGTAAACCATAGAATAAATTATAAAGCAATAGAAAAAAAAGTGTCACATGTCTTTTCACAAACTAAAGTAACCATTTATAAGTTCAAACGCATTCACACGTCGCACGCACTCAAATAAAATTTTAAAGTGTGACATGCACCACCCGAGTAGTTTAATGGAAAAACCTTACACTATTAAAAACACAAATTTATAAACCACCTAATTTAACAAGCCAAAAATAAAATCTTAAAAAAAATAATTTGAATGAAATCGCTTGGCATTAACCACTAAACCAACACAAACCCCTCTTTTTCGACGAAACGCACACGACGTCATGTCAAGGATACTATTTTTACCACTTGCACAAGTTAATAAGACAACCACATAATAATAAAAATTACTAATAACTAAATAAAAGTTCACAGTAGAAAACACACACGTACATAAACAGGCTACTAACAATTTTCAATGCAAATCAAACTCTAATGAAAACTCACTTCACGCTACACCAATTAATTAAATAACATGCTAAACAAATTAAACTTTCAAATTAATTTATCAAATAATGATTAAACATGGAACCACCTACCTCGACGTCGAACCCCGAGAATTGATGTGAAACCTTCAAATTCTAGCGCGAAACATCAATTGTGCGCCGTTTGCACTGCAAGGAACCTCGCACGAACTCAAAGTCATGAATTCGAATTAAAAACATCAAGATAAAACCACAAAATCGGACCTCATAACTTCTGGAAAAAAAAGAAACCAAAACAGAAAAACTCAAATAAAGAAAGAAAAAAAATTCAAAATGATAACAATAATAAAACTAAGGGGATGATACTGTCGGGCTAAGGGGAAATGGTCGGAAGTTCTGACCGCCGGAAAAGGGTCGGCCGACGAGGGAAGGCAGGAGGCAAGGGGGTGCGGGGGGTCCATGGTGCAATTCGAGAGGGAGGGAGGTCGGCCCAATAAAGGGGGCTGCTCGCATGGGAGACGCCGGGAAAAGGGTCGGCCTGGAGGATAGCCATGGGGAAAACAAGGCACAACGCAAGGGGGTCGGCGGCTTTGCTGGAGGGGTGTGCGGCACCGGAGCAGGCTGGACGTGGGAGGAGACCGAGGTGACATCGGCTGGTGATGTTATTAATATTTTCATGACTTATTATATTCCCCCATTACTTATTTTATATGAAATGTGCATAATTTGTGTGAAATATTAATTTTTTAATATTAAGTATAATATTTGAGCATTTTTAGAAGTAGTCAAATTGAGTCAGTTTAATGTTTTAATTATAACTATCACTATACTGATCCAAATTGTGTGGTTATTGTTTTTTAGGATTATCCTTTCAATATACAACATTTCATTAGAAGGCACCAGGATCCAAATCTGCCATTGGAAGGGTCATATGGTCCTCACAAACAAGACCAAAGAATCTGTGAACAAACTGGACCAGCCTTGAAGATTGATTTACTGGGATCAATCCAGAAGTCCAAAAACATTAACTCTCCACTATAACTCGGGGGACACTACATTTCATATTGGATAAAAATTTCAAGGCGAAAATCTAAGTACAAGGGGCCCAAATAAATCTTTTAATTCCAGCCCACCATTCTGGCCGAAAATTAAAATCAGTATAGTATGCATGACATATCTCCTGATGTAAGCATCCACGTGAGCTGAGATTTTGCAGTGTGAAAGAGGAGATATAGGCGGCAGACTTTTTTGAAGAAACCATTCGGATTTGACGGCATATTAATATTCAAAAACCCTTTCACATTATGGACTTCAAAAAGACTGGATTGAAATGGACAGTTTAAGTTTGTTTATTCAACCGGCCATAACATTTTATCCTTACGTCCAAATGACTCCAAATTTTGAGAGTAGTCGGAAACAATTATTGTATACAACTTTGAAGAAGGAGATATTTGAATATTCGGCTGTCTGAATTTCCAAATTGGCGATGCAAGTGGAGGGACAGATTGGGAATGCAAACAGTCTACTCCTTGGGCTATAAATACTCTCCCCTTCTCTCCTTGAGAGGGGTTGGAATTTAAGAAGAGAGGAGATCATATTGGCACGACCAAAGATTTTCCAAAGGCTTGGGAGGACCTTCCATACTCAAGTTTTCACTTGATATACCTTTCCTCCTCTCTTTGTTTTCACTTACTTTTGTGTTCTTCATTTTTGTAATCTTGTAATTCTCTTTCTTTGTAATTCTGTTTTAATGCAAGTTACTTCTTCAATATCTCTTATTCTCATCCACCTTCTGTAGTATAATATTTGTGTTCCTAAAATATTTTAAATTCATTTGAATCCCCTTCCCTTCTTTTGCTTCCTCATTCAATCTAAAATCCGTTTTTAATTATCATCATCGTTCGTGTGTGTGTGTCAACGTACCACTCTTTTCTAATCCCTTTCTTTTCCTTCTATTCTTAATTTATCATCATAATTATTTTAACCAGAATATTAAACATCCAAATGGCTGAGTAAATCTCTCATTGGGGTGAGTTATAATTTGGGGATGTTAAGTGATTGAGAGTTTTGCTCGATGAGTATTCTTTAAATTAATATTGTGTATGTTAAACTTAATATGTCATGGATTAATGATATGTTTTGTTTAATGAGTGGTTTCCATGGATTATTGGAACCATAAATACACTACCATAAATAAGTTTTTATTGAGATTAAAACCCTAAGTTAAGTTAAGGCTTGGATTAAAGCCTTCACACTTAGGAATTCCAATCAACGTCAACTTATGACATGGGTGTTAATTTAATGCAATACAAAGTAAGGCTCAAGGATATCACATGCTTAACTCCCCAATAATGAACTCACCCCAATCTTTATCAATTTGGTAAATCAAACATCATCCATAAATCATTTCAATTAAGCTCTGCAAACAAACCCCCCTAATCAAAATACAATCAACTAAAAACAAACAACTACTACAAAGTATCATCGCCGAGGATTCGACCCGAGTGCTGCTATACACATTAGCAGAGCACCAGAACTTTGACCAGTCGATAGGAGACAATCAGCCGTGCGTTTCAAATGGCACCGTTTCCGAGGATGGTGCTTTAAGTAGTCATTCGTTTCTGGTTATTGTAAAAAAAACCCAAAAAAACAAAAAATTTAAAAAAAAATTGAAAAAAAACACAAAGAAAACCCCGTCTTCCTCTTAAAAATCATAAACTGAAAAAAATACAAAGAAAAACCCCTCTTCCTCTTTCTTCCAAAATCTCTCTGAATTCCCCGTAGCCTTCCAAACAATCCCTCGGATTTGTTTGACCCTGAAATTGATAGAACTCTTCGTCTACTTAGGAGGACCATTAGGGATAACCAAATCACCCAAGAACCAATCATTACCCTACCAATTGAAATTGAAATGGCCAATCCTAGGGAACAAACATTGAAAGAACTTGCTGCCCCTGATATGAATTACCAACCTCTTGGTATTCAATATCCAAACATTGAAGCTAACTTCGAACTCAAATCGGTTTTGATTCATCTTCTCCCTCATTTTCACGGGCTAGCCGGTGAGGATCCACATCTTCACCTTAAAGAGTTCCAAGTAGTATGCTCTACCATGAAGCCTCAAGGGGTTTCTGAAGAACAAATCAAGCTTAGAGCTTTCCCCTTTTCCCTAGCGGATTCTGCCAAGTCTTGGCTCTACTACCTCCCACCTGGTTCCATAAACTCATGGGTTGACATGAAGAGACTTTTCCTTGAGAAGTTCTTTCCCGCTTCCCGAACAGCTTCTATCCGAAAGGAAATAAGCGACATCCGTCAATTCCCTAATGAATCACTCCATGAGTATTGGGAGATGTTCAAAAAGCTTGTGGAAACTTGTCCACACCATCAAATCCCTGACCAACTCCTGATCCAATACTTCTATGAGGGGTTATTGGCTATGGAGCGAACTCTCATTGATGCCGCAAGTGGCGGTGCTCTTGTTGACAAAACTCCTGCAGCTGCACGAGAACTCATAAGCAACATGGCTGCAAACACGCAGCAATTCCATACTCGAGCACATGCTCAAGTGAAAAAAGCCCAAGATAATCAATCCATAGAGCCCAACAAGATGACTGAGTGGATGAGTGAACTTACAGGTCTTGTGCGTCAACTAGCGGTGGCTACCAAAGCCCCAACCTCATCTTCTCCACAGTCACTATTCCCTGGACCTATCAAGAATTGTGGAATCTGCAACTCTCCATCTCATCTGACTGACACATGTACACAACTTCAAGATGATCCATCTGATTCATCTAGTCCAATGGAGCTCAATGCGGCATATGCTCAGCGAAACTTCAACCCTCAACAATCAGGTCAGTTTGTTAGAAACTTCAACCAACCCCACTCTGAGCCCTTCTCTTCTACCTTTAACCTACCTATGAGGTATGGTAATCCCATTTCTCATCCTCCTCAGTTCCCTCATCAAAATCCAAACCAGTTCCAATATGGTCAAAGTGGTGGTAACATCCATCAACCTTATCCTTTTGTTCCTCAACCCCAAAGGAACAATCCTCCTCCTGGATTCCACTATCCTAACGAGCCTTCCCAATTCCCCACCCAATACAATCGCTTTCCCAAGAACCAAAATCAAGGCCAACCCAATTTGGAACAAGCCTCTTCTTCTAAACAACCATGGGAAAGTGCTGTAGAGGATATTGCTTCCTTCACCCGTTCTAGCCTCAAGAACATTGAAACCCAAATAGGTCAACTTGCATCCCACCTTAGCCAGCAACAACCATCCAATTCATCCCAACTCCCATCTCAACCATTACCCAACCCTAAGGGTAATGTAAGTGCAATTGCACTTAGATCGGGAAAGAAAATTGTTATGCCCCATGCTGATTGCTCTACCTCCCCTTTCGATGTTGATCTAGAAAATGAAAAGAACAAAAAGATGGAAAAGGAACTTGAATCCACTCCTTCACCTCCTTCCATTCCTCTAAGGAACCCAATTCCTTTTCCTCAAGCCATCTCCAAGCCTAAGAAGTCCTTTGAACCTGATCCTGAAATGCTTGACATGTTTAGACGTGTTGAAGTGAACATCCCCCTCTTAGATGCCATCAAACAAATCCCTAAGTATTCTAAGTTTCTTAAAGAATTGTGCACCCATAAGAGGCAACTTAGGAACATTGAAAATGTTTCAACCCAACAGTCCATTCCTATGAAGTGCAAAGATCCAGGGACCTTCACGGTTCCATGTAAAATAGGGAGTTCCAACTTTGATGATGCACTCATAGACCTTGGAGCCTCAATAAATTTCATGCCCAAATCCATTTTCTCCAACCTTGGTCTAGGTCCCTTGCACCCAATGGGTGTTGTCATTCAATTAGCCAATCGAAGCACTGCCAGTCCTGAGGGGATAATTGAGGATGTTCTTGTTCGGGTCAATGATCTTATCTTCCCAGCTAATTTCTATGTCCTTGACATGGAAGGTAAGACGACCTCTTCTCGATCTCCCCTAATTCTAGGAAGACCATTCCTCATGACTGCGAGAACCAAGATTGATGTCCATTCAGGCATCTTATCCATGGAATTCGGTGACCAACTGGTCAAGTTCAACATTTTCCAAGCCATGCGATACCCATCTGAGGATCACTCTGCATTCTCAATCCATGCTTTTGAGGACACTTCTAAGATTCAATCAAACCCCAATCCACCATGTTCTTCATGTTATAATGATAAAGGATCTTGTGAAATCTGCACCATGATTAACAAAGTCATAAATGGTGAAGTTGATGTGGACCTCTCATTCATAGACTCCATCAATCTAGAGGAACTTGAAAACTCTCTTGAATCCCACATCAACTCTGATCTCTACTGCTCTACCTTGGACAGTGTTGAGGAAAATGATCCAAACCCATCTGGAATCCCTTCTCCTTCTCCTAACTTGTCTAGCTCTCAAATCAAGGCTGAAACTGATCTAAAACCACTTCCTTCACACCTCAAGTATGCATTCCTTTTCCATGATCCCTCCTACCCTCTCATTATCTCTGCTTCACTTTCTAAAACTGAGGAGTCCCAACTTGTTCAAGTGTTAGAGGAAAACAAAAATGCCTTAGGTTGGACCCTAGAGGATATTCCAGGAATCAACCCTGCCCTTTGCATGCATCACATCCATCTAGAGGAATCATCCAAACCAATTAGGCAACCTCAAAGAAGACTCAATACACTCATACTTGAGGTAGTTAGGGAAGAGATTACCAAGCTTCTTCAAGCTGGTATTATCTACCCAATTTCTGATAGTGAATGGGTTAGTCCAATTAAAGTCGTTCCTAAGAAGGGCAGGATAACAGTTGTCACAAATGAACATGGAGAAGTGGTCACAACTCAAGTGAAAAACAAATGGCGTGTGTGCATCGATTATCGCAAATTGAATGCTGAAACATGAAAAGATCACTACCCACTTCCTTTCCTTGACCAAATGCTTGAGAGATTGGCCGGAAAGTCACACTATTGCTTTCTTGATGGTTACATCGGCTACTTCCAAATTCCAATCGCACCTCAAGACCAAGAAAAGACCACATTCACTTGCCCCTTTGGAACCTATGCCTATAGGCGAATGCCTTTTGGCCTTTGTAATGCTCCTGAAACATTCCAGCGGTGTATGATGAGTATATTTTCTGAATTCATTGAGAATTGCATGGAGGTATTCATGGATGACTTTACTATTTATGGCGAGTCATTTGAATCGTGCTTCCATTAACTCTCTTTGGTCCTTCAAAAGTGTGTCAAGTGCAACCTTGTGCTGAATTTTGAAAAATATCACTTCATGGTTTCAAATGGGATTGTTCTAGGGCACATAATTTTTCAAGAGGGTATCCAAGTTGATCCAGCCAAAATTGAGGTGATCCAATCACTTCCTGAACCCAAATCAGTTCGAGACATTCGGTCCTTCCTTGGTCATGCCGGTTTATATCGGCGATTCATTCAAAACTTCAGCAATATTTCCCTCCCACTCACTCGTTTACTTCAAAATGATGTCACATTCAATTTTGATGAGGCTTGCAAGAGAGCCTTCATTGAACTCAAATCTGCTCTCACATCTGCTCTAATAATCCAACCCCCAGATTGGTCCTTACCATTTGAATTAATGTGTGATGCTTCTGATAGGGTCATTGGGGTTGTTCTTGGTCAAAGAAGAGAAAACATTCCTCATGTCATCTTTTATGCCTCAAAAACATTGGATGAAACTCAATCACACTACACTGTGACTGAAAAAAAACTTTTAGCTGTGGTTTTTGCCTTGGATAAATTCTGGTCCTATCTCTTAGGTGCCAAAATCATCATCTTCACGGACCACTCAGCATTAAAGTTCTTACATAAGAAAAGTGATTCCAAACCAAGGCTAATAAGATAGATTTTAATGCTCCAAGAGTTTGACCTTGTGATAAAAGATAAACCTGGAAAAGAAAACCCTGTAGCTGATCACCTGAGTAGAATTTCTAATTCTTCTCATTCTGAAATAATTGATCCTGAATTTCCAACTGAACACCTCTCATCTCTCACTCCAAAGTTACCATGGTATGCCCCAATTGTCAATTACTTGGTTTCCGGTGTTTTCCCTGAATATTTTTCAAAATAACAAAAAGAAAAGATGAAAATTGATTCAAAGCATTATTTTTGGGAAGATAATAAACTTTGGAAAACTGGGGCTGACATGGTAATTAGGAGATGTGTTGATGAAACTGAACAATCCTCCATCTTGGAATTCTTCCACTCAATTCCTGGAGGTGTCCACTTTGGACCACAAAGGACTTCTAGAAAGGTCCTAGATTCTGGATTCTTTTGGCCTTCACTCTTAAAGGACTCACATGAGTTCTGTCAATCATGTCCCACTTGCCAAAAGTTTGGCACAATTTCCAAAAGAAACGAAATGCCTCAAAATCCATTAATCTTCTGTGAGCTTTTCGATGTTTGGGGCATCGATTTCATGGGACCTTTTCCCCCTTCCAATGGATTATCCTACATTCTCCTTGCCATTGACTATGTTTCTAGGTGGGTCGAGGCCAAACCCACTAGGAAAGATGATGCTCAAACGGTGAGTGAGTTCCTCAAAACCCATATCTTCCATCGATTCTGAACACCACGTGCTTTGATAAGTGACTTAGGAACTCATTTCTGTAATAGAACCATGGAGTCACTTTTTAAAAAGAATGGGGTTGTACATAAAACATCCACTGCATATCACCCTCAAACAAATGGAATGGCTGAACTTTATAATAGAGAAGTGAAAAGAGTGCTTGAAAGAATTGTTAAGCCCACAAGAAAAGACTGGCCCGATAGACTTGGTGAAGCACTTTGGGCCTATCGAACAGCCTATAGGACACCCATTGGGATGTCTCCATTTAGGATAGTTTTTGGTAAAGCCTGTCATTTACCAGTTGAAATCCAACATAAGTCATTTTGGGCTGTCAAAACTTGTAATTTTTATTGTGAAAAATCTGGTGAAGAAAGATTGTTGCAGTTGACTGAATTGGAGGAGCTTCGACTCGATTCGTATGAGAACTCCATTCTCTACAAAGAAAAGGCAAAGTCACTCCATGACAAGCACATTATTCGAAAGGTATTTCATGAAGGTGAAAAGGTAATTCTCTTCAATTCTCGATTTCGACTTCACCCAGGTAAGCTCAATTCTTGTTGGGATGGACCTTTTATTATTACTAATGTTTACCCATTTGGTACAGTGCAAGTCCAAGACCCTTATTCAAAAAGAACATTCACGGTTAACGGACATCGGTTAAAGCATCACCATGAGAGGTCTCACAATCCAAGAACCACGTCGACTTCCATCAAAACCCCATCCACTTCAATAAAACCACCACTGGATGGAGACCCGCCAAATCCAAACTAGGGGCACCTCTTTCCCTTTAACTCTCTCTTTCCTCAAACTCTCTTCCCTCTCTTATTCTCTCTATTTCTTCTTCTTCCTCTCTCCCTCTCATTTTTTTTTACAACATTCTTCCACAACCTTTTTTATATTTTCTCTTTTGTGTGGATGTGTCATTAAAAATAAAAAATTTAAAAAAAATTAATTAAAAAAAATGAAAATTAACAAAAAAAAGGGGTGTCATAATTACTCATCATCCAATATTGAAATTCTGTCCAACCATTTTGGGGAGTCAAAAGGCTTGTTTTAAACTCAAATATATTGAATTTTTATCTCAAACTTGGGTAAACAATTTTGTGTCAATAACAAACATTTTGAATGAACAATTTTTGGTGGAAAATGATTCTCCCCTACCATGAGGAATAACATTAGCCTTCATGACAAGGTCATCTATGGACATCTTTTTCATTGTGTGTCTTCACCACTGATTGTGAGTCTTGAGTTTGTAGACCTTCGAGCTGAATTTCCATCTTTTGTTTGCATTAATATGATAGAGGCATTTTCTAAGCCACATGAGAATCAGAATAGCCAAATAGCCTCCCGTTACCCTTACATTGATCCTACTTTTGAAAGCCCCTTTGAGCCTATGAAAAACTTTATTTTGATAGCCACATTACAAGCCTAATACCTTGTCCCACCCAACATCTTCTTGGATTTTCATTGTACAATTTATTGAAATTTAAGTGTGGGGGGAATGGACTTCATTTTTGGGCGTACTTTCATTGATTTACAATGTGTCATCATATGCTTGAGGGAAATCATCCATTCAAGTGTGGGGGAGAGGTTGTAATTCTGTGAGCTTTGGGGTGTATATGTGTAATTTTCATTTGTACAAAAGTCATTGAAAAGTGTTCAAAAAAATGAAAAAAAATTATAAAAAAAATGAAAAAAAAGGGAATGGGATGTGTCTTGGGTGGGTCAAAAATCATTCATCGTCAACCTTTGATCTTGTTATAACTACTAAAATTAGTTCCATGAGAAGATCAAACATGGGTTGGGAGATGACTGTGAGACTTGTTTCAATCACAACTTTCGAAAAAAAAAGCAAAAAAAAGAAAAAAAGAACACTTGAATCATCTTGTATTGTGTCATTATTGGAAGTCTTCCATGTTGTACATATTCCATCATCTCACCCTATTCCATTTTCTATCTCCCTCACTTTTCATTCATCACACATTCATGCCCTTGTAAATATGTGTTTCGATTTCCTTTCAAATCAAATTTCAAAAAATGTGCAATGATTTTTCCATGTTGGTGTTTTTAACCCCTCTTTTCCTTTGGACATTATATACCTACCGTCCCATAGCCACAGAAAACCCCCTTAAAAGACCTCTTGATTCTTGTACACATTAGATTTGGGAATGGAAGCTGAGAGCTCTTACAAACTCTTGATTTTCACTTTTTGTTGGGGAATGAGTGAACCTCCTAAAATACATTTTTATCATCTTGAGAGGAGTAAGTTTTGAGTGCCTACATTTTCCAATTCAAACCTTGAACATGAAAAAATGAATTGTTTCTGATGCATTATTGTGAACCAAATTTGTGATGGAATTCAATATGGATGAGTGAAATAGTCTAAACCTCCCCTGATTGGAGAAAACAAAATTTTAATATTTGTTGGTGAGTGAAAATGATTTTGTCTTGTTTTTATATTTGTTGCACATGAGGACACGCGCAAATCTAAGTGTGGGGGAGTTGATGTTATTAATATTTTCATGACTTATTATATTCCCCCATTACTTATTTTATATGAAATGTGCATAATTTGTGTGAAATATTAATGTTTTAATATTAAGTATAATATTTGAGCATTTTTAGAAGTAGTCAAATTGAGTCAGTTTAATGCTTTAATTATAACTATCCCTATACTGATCCAAATTGTGTGGTTCTTATTTTGTAAGATTCTCCTTTCAATATAAAACATTTCATTAGAAGGTACCATGATCCAATTTTTCCATTTGAAGGGTCATATGGTCCTCACAAACAAGATCAAAGAATCTGTGAACAAACTGGACCAGCCTTGAAGATTGATTTATTGGGATCAATCCAGAAGTCAAAAAACATTAACTCTCCACCATAATTCGGGGGACACTACATTTCATCTTGGATAAAAATTTCAAGGCCCAAATCCAAGTACAAGGGGCCCAAATAAATCTTTTAATTCCAGCCCACCATTCTGGCCGAGAATTAAAATCAGTATAGTATGCATGACATATCTCCTGATGTAAGCATCCAAGAGAGCTGAGATTTTGCAGTGTAAAATAGGAGATATAGGCGGACGAATTTGTTGAAGAAACCATTCGGATTTGAAGGCATATTAATATTCAAAAACCCTTTCACATTATGGACTTCAAAAAGACTGGATTGAAATGGACAGTTTAAGTTTGTTTATTAAACCGGCCATAACTTTTTATCCTTACGTCCAAATGACTCCAAATTTTGAGAGTAGTCGGAAAACATTATTGTATACAACTTTTAATAAGGAGATATTTGAAGATTCGTCTGTATGAATTTCAAAATTGGCGATTCAAGTGGAGGGACAGATTGGGAATGCAAACAGTCTACTCCTTGGGCTATAAATACTCTCCCCTTATCTCCTTGAGAGGGGTTGGAATTTAAGAAGAGAGGAGATAATATTGGCACGACCAAAGCTTTTCCAAAGGCTTGGGAGGACCTTCCATACTCAAGTTTTCACTTGAGAGACCTTTCCTCCTCTCTTTGTTTTCACTTACTTTTGTGTTCTTCATTTTTGTAATCTTGTAATTCTCTTTCTTTGTAATTCTGTTTTAATGCAAGTTACTTCTTCAATATCTCTTATTCTCATCCACCTTCTGTAGTTTAATATTTATGTTCCTAAAATAGTTTAAATTCAGTTGAATCCCCTTCCTTTCTTTTTCTTCCTCATTCAATCGAAAATCCGTTTTTAATTATCATCACTGTTCGTGTGTGTGTGTCAACGTACCACTCTTTTCTAATCCCTTTCTTTTCCTTCTATTCTTAATTTATCATCATAATTATTTTAACCAGAATATTAAACATCCAAATTGCTGAGTAAATCTCTCATTGGGGTGAGTTATAATTCGGGTATGTTAAGTGATTGAGAGTTTTGCTCGATGAGTATTCTTTAAATTAATATTGTGTATGTTAAACTTAATATGTCATGGATTAATGATATGTTTTGTTTAACGAGTGGTTTCCATGGATTATTGGAACCATAAATACACTTCCATAAATAAGTTTTGATTGAGATTAGAACCCTAAGTTAAGTTAAGGCTTGGATTAAAGCCTTCAGACTTAGGAATTCCAATCAACGTCAACTTATGACATGGGTGTTAATTTAATGCAATACAAAGTAAGGCTCAAGGATATCACATGATTAACTCCCCAATAATGAACTCACCCCAATATTTATCAATTTGGTAAATAAAACATCATCCATAAATCATTTCAATTAATCTCTGCAAACAAACCCCCCTAATCAAAATACAATCAACTAAAAACAAACAACTACTACAAAGTATCATCGCCGAGGATTCGACCCGAGTGCTGCTATACACATTAGCAGAGCACCGGAACTTTTACCGGTCGATAGGCGACAATCGGCCATGCGTTTCAGCTGGTAAGGAGGCTGGCGGGTCGATGGGGGGCTGGCCTAGGGAGAGGTGGAGCAGGGGAGTCGGGGCGACGGTAGGTCGCCAGAGGGGTGTGCAGCGATGGAGCGGAGCGGTGCAGGAAGAGGAGGAGTCCACCAAGGGGGCGGCATGAGCAAGAAGGGCAAAGGGAGAGAGGCGCGCAGGAGGGGGTGGAAATACGATTCAGAGAAAGAAAAAAGAAAGGGGTGAAGCCCTAAGAAAAAAAGAAAAACGGGGGTGGGGGGAATAAAGATAAAAAATAAATAAATAAAAACAAACAAACAAAATAAGTAGAATAATAATAATAATAATGATAATAATAATAATAATAATAATACTAGTAGTAGTAATAATAATAATAATAATAAACCGGAATATGAATAATGAGGATAAAAATAATAAGACTCATTTGATAACACTAAAATAAAATAAAAAGTATATCAATTAAGATAATAATAATAAAAAAATTAACAAAACAGTAATAATTGTAATAAACTAAAACAGAAATAATAATAATAATAATGATAATCTCAAATGACATTATTATGATTATTATCATTAAAACAAAATCTAATTCGTTTTATTTCATTAATTAAACATCGACAAGGCGTGCGGTGAACCGAGTGGGGTCGCGCGGCGACCCAAGCGAGGACGCGCAGCTTCGACCGCGTTACGCTGGACAAAAATAAGAACACAACACAATGAACTCGAAAACTTAATTCAGGTTTTGACCCGAACTACCCGAAGTGTAGAAATTTTATAAAATAAATAAATTGAAAAAGTTGGGTGTGACATTAACTACAACCCATATGACATTATGTCCTTAAGATGTTTTGAGGAGTTCGATGATGAAATCTATATTGATGTTTTTCCATTTAAATTAAATTATGGGTAATGGTCACAATGTATCATTAGACCTTTTTACCATAACATAAAATTCTAACATACCAAAAACGAAGATATATACTCTACAATATCCCTCCTCATTTTCTCCCACTAGAAATACTCTTTTAGATCACTATATGTATTTGTACATCTAGGATGAATAGATAATGATGAAATTTGAGCTTTAACCAATATATCTTTCAAGTAATATAGAATTCATGGGACACATAAATAGTTATGGGACTTTATCATTCCATTATAATCGATTTAAACTCATAAAAATTTCTCTAATTTTGTTTTAGATCTACATCTTCCTTCAACACATATTTAATATTCTCATGGATATATTATTGAAGACTCATTTGTGTAGGATAATATTTCACCCCTTCCATTAAAAATTCTAGTTCAATACATTTTAAATATATAAATATTTTATTCCTTATGATACTCATCAAAGATAAACTAGCATGATCCTTTCATCTCAGGGCATCTTCAACCTTTTTCACTTTCCTATGGTGGTAATGTACTAAGAATTCAAAATATTTAATCAACTGAAACCATATTATTTTAAACATATTCATATATTTATGTGTAAATATATTCTTTGAATTTTTATGGTCAACATATATTTTAAACTTTTTTCTATAAAGATAATTATTCCATATCATTAGTTAAAAATTTACCACAGCTAACTCTAAATCTTACATTGGGTATTTTTACTCGAGAAATTTCAATTATCATAAGGCCTAAACTATCACTATATCATTTAAAATAAGGATTTATCCCATTCTCTTCTTCGATGCATAACTATATATTAGAAAACTTTCTCCACTATAGTGTTGTGTGAGCACATTTTTACTGACCAACCTTCTTTATAGATTTTGGAATGTTTCCTCACATTCATCTATCCAATGGAACTTGAATCACATCCAAGTTAACTTGGTTGTTATACTGGATTGAAATGATTAATTATCAAAAAGAAAATTAATAATATCCATCTATAATAATATATTTTGGATCTTATTCACTTTGGTCGATGTGGGACAATGTTCAATAACTTCTATGTCTGATGGTTCCACTGATATACCCTCTCTAGACATTATATGACCCAAAATGAAACATTATATATCCAAAATCCACACATGGAAATTTTTTCATCAATATTATCCTTCCTTAGGGACTTCATTACAATCCTCAAATGATATTCATTCTCTTTATTACTCTTATAATATATATGAATATTGTCTATTAAGAGAACCAAAAATTGATCAATGTAATCTGGAAAGACTCTATTCATTAATTCCATGAAGATAGTGGGATAATTATTAAGAAAATATTTAATCACGAAAAATTCATGGTGTCCATACCACTTATATATGGATTTTCTGGTTACGTATTCACGTTTGACCCTAAATTAATATAATCCATATCAAAGATAAAATTTAAAAAAATATTGAGTTCCATATGATTGATAAAAAAATCATCATTATGGGGTAGTGGATACTTATTATTATTTATTATCATGTTATATTCCCTATAATAAATGTGGAGTCAGATTGTTGATTCTTTCTTCTTATAAAAAATAATAGGTGCACTCCATGGTGGTGCACTTTGTCGAATGAATCCCCTATAAAAATTCTCAAGAAGTTTCTTCTTAAATTCCTAATACCCAATCCGGGGAATTCAATATAGAGTCATTTAAATAGGTGTAACACCAATTATGAGATCTATTAAAAAATAAACTTCATTATTTAAAGAAATACTATGAAAATGTTCAATAAAAACATCAACATACAATTTTAAAATAGGTATATATTCAATTTTGATATTATCCACATCCATATAGATAAACTCTCTTTTTGAATATGAATCAAGTCCCATATAATGGTTTTAATTTCCATTAGAAGTTCACATATATACTTGCATAGATACTTTTTTATATTTTAGTTCAAAATATCAAACATGAATTCCATTCATGAGAAATTTTTGTTGTATTTATATAATGAACGCCAATCCAATCCCAAAGTAACGTCAAAATGAACTAAACGATGAATAATGAAATTTTTATGAAAAATATTCTCATAATATACAGTTGGGGAAGAATCATAGACTTTAGATATGATTATCTTACCATTGGAAGTTTTCACTGCTAATTAAACATTAATCATTGAAGTGTTAACATTACACCATTTGATAATTGTTCATATATAAAATATTGAGTAGATTAAGAATCAAATATGAAATTAGCAGTTCCATAGTGGACGGTAGTTGATCCTTTCACTTCTATTTTATCATAACACACATCAACAATAGTGATCAAATGATATTTCACTTTGAATTTGGGGTTAATATTCTATTATCATTTATCATTATCATTAATCTTTGAACATTATCACAAGTTTGAAGAATGTATATACTCATTTTATTTAAAACATTGGAGCGTGTGTGGTGAATCCTATTGATCTCTTTCCTTATTCCTATCATTCTTTAGTCTATTAAAATCACTTAAAAATTATTATTCTCAATGAAATTATTTTCCATAATTAAAAAATTTACAAGTCCCTTTTTTAAAATTTCCTCTATGTTTTCTTCAACAAGTCAATAATAAAGCAAATCTCATCTTCTTCCCTATATGGTTTTTATTTTTTTAATTTTGTTTAAATTTCATATTTTCTTTCTTAACAAAACCATGATATTGATTGGTAAGGAAAATATTTATTTCTACCTTGAGATAAGATCATATAATTTCATCATATATACTAATGTACCTTATGTATAATTCCTATCATAGAATTTTTTTAAGCTACTAAAGAATCAACCGATCTTACTTTTTGGTTTAATGATAATACAAGAAGAATACCTCACAGGTACTGTAAAATCATCCTCATTGGTACTAATAATTTCAGAATCCTTATAATTTATCTTAAATAATTCCTCCTCCATTTTTGTACAAATAATATTTGAAAAGTACATGATGAAAAATAACCTTCTAAACTCATTCCACTCCATAAATTTAATTTATCACTTTTTCCTCATGTTCAGGATGAGTGTTCATTATTGATATGATTAACCTTCAAAATGATAAACACTCAAAATAACTTTTTCATACTACGACCGTTGGAGAGTGTAAAATTTATTTCTAGTAATAATGATCTATTGATGTTAAATTATTTGATTATTATACATAGTAAAATAATGTGGGTGTTTCCCCATTAAGGACTTAATAGAACATTGTTCCCTCCTTTTCTCATTTGAATGATCATAATGATTTATATCTTGAGAAATTTTAGTAAGAATATAAAATTGTTTTTTCTTTCCATATCCCATAAATTTTTATTTCTTAAGAGTACAATCATTTCGTTTTCCATCACATTAAGTTTTAACAATGTTCATTTGGGTTCCAACCATTAACTAAAAAAACCATAGTGAGGGAAACAATAATCATGGTTAGAAACCATATAATCATGATAAATCATTCATAGTATGTATAAATCATGTAACCTTTTTTACAATATATGACACCCTAGGTTTAACCTGGGTTAAAAATGGTCATCGTCTATTCTAATCCTTCATATTGATTAAAAATGAAAATGTGAATTAATCTATGAAAATCCCTTAAAAGTCTCCAGATAGGTGTATATTGTTAGGCTAACTCATCATAAACCAATTATGATTTAGTTAAAACCCTATCCACCTCATTCAGATTTTTTACCCATAGGTTCATTTATTACATCGTTCCATCCACTTACTATTATCTATAGAGGGATTTATTTTTTAAAGAAAACCACCATCCATTATTTACCATAACAAAATATGTTATTATATATGCAGACTTATCTTAAGGGTTATCAATAAATAAATCATCAACCTAATTTCCAAACATAACTGAACTATTCTCTAATACCAACTATAGAAACCCATACTTTTCAAACATATAACTTATATCTTATTATATGAATATTCCTTACATACCATTAAAATCTATGCTAGAGGTATAATGATTTTGTGTCTTTGGAAACTTTGTTACATGAACAATTGGTACATAAGTGATATATATAGTCTACCTACTATTTAATCAGAAATATAACTCGTCTTAGATATATCATACCTAAAATCTTTCTTCATATCCTTTGGAAAAGGATACATAATAAAGCGTTATCTTAGATGCTCAGTACGGGTAAACAAGGGATATATGAATGATATTTTAAGAATAACATGAGAATTAGGGTATAAGAATGTGATATTATCATTTTCAAAACCTTAAATAGTATATCATAGATCATAAACATGATTCAGGTCATAAAACATAGTATTTCATAAGACATGAATCGTAAGGGAGAAAAATAATATGAGCTAGGAGAGCATAACATTGGTATAAGACATAATTTTTTGGATCACACATATGAATAGAAAATCATTTCCTTAGTCAAACCACACTTCTAATAATATCATAGTGGATTGGGTTCACTTATTATTCCATCATATCCTTATTCAAGGTTCACTCCCATGATTATCATAGTGGACAGATTCCCTTACTGAACTGGGTATACTCCCCATTCCATTTGTATTTATCTCGTGAGATATCCATATTTACTCAATGTATTAGATGGATATATAATTCCATTAAAATCCATCATATAATGAAAACAATAAATATTTTTTAGATAATATAAAAAAACATTTTCCATATCATCATATCATAACATGTGGAAATAAAACTACTTTCCTTAATATTTCATCATTTCTTCATAGCATTACTCCAGAAAAATAAATAGGTCTCATAAATATCTCACCATCAGAATAATAACCCATACACAAACATAATAATTATAGTATAATTGGATGATATACCTAGTAAATCATAAGTATCAAAAATTTATTATATCAAGGATTAAAAATTACATTAAAATATCTGTGGAATATTTCTGGAAGAAAATATCCTTTTCACTATCAAATAAATTTTCTAAACTATAAATATTTTCAAAATAAATGAGAATAAAATTATCTTAAAATAACCATGGAAATATTTTAAAGTGTATTAATATCATTAATCATAAAAGATTATAAAAAATTATATTCATGTTGTGTACATTAAAACAATGATTCCATTAACATTTTGGGTAAAATTTAAAAAGTACCTCAATCAGAAAACAAAAATAAGATTCATTTGAATTTTTTTTATAAATTCAAACATGGGTAAAAAATAATTTTAAAAATCATATGATGATACTGAAAACAATCATGAAGAAATATTATATAAAACATATAAATGTAAGAAAAATATCCCTAACCAAAGGGAAAATTAAATTTTTTTTCTTAAAAACACATTGTTGAGCATTATAAGTACTAAATAAAGGAAAATGGAAATATTACATGAAAATTACATTAATAACCATTTTAGAAGAAAATTAAATGTTTTTATCTGATATGGATGAGATAATTCTTCTCAATATATATCTACACATAAAAATTCCATATTAAAAAGTGATTCAAACATAAATCCCTTACCTTAAGTTTGAATTGAATTGAAGTCACTCTAACCCATTGAATAATAAATTTATCTTTATTTTTAATCTATACCATAATCATTTAAAAATATATAATTTCAAATATGATCCACTTTTTATATTTCAAAATAAAATTGTTTATAATCCCTTAATAAAATCATTATTTCTGAGTGTTAACTATGTCATTTTTCATGGAAGTCTTTGTTTGGTAGTTTGGGTCCATATAGTTTGATCATGGTTCCTCAACCCCCAAAATTATAATCATTATATAAATACCATAAATAATTATTATATAAATATTTATAATCATCCATAAAATTTATACATAGAAAAATGATTTACACCATTCAAGGCGATTCTAGGTCATACGTGTGCATGAACGTCATTTTCACTTTCTAATGGAATGAAGGAAAAAATGATACATTTAATCTTATTATTAAAAAGAAATAAATATATCATAAATATAATATATAAATATAAAATAAATTATAATAATCAACAATTAACAATGGTGATGTAAAATGAATTATATTGCTTTGTGGAGTAATTACTTCACACATATTCATAATTGATATTTTCACTTCACATTTTATGGAATAGAAGGTGTATAATGGTTCTCCAATAATCATAAGAAAATTTCAGTTTATTATGTATACTGAAGTTGATATCTTTGAACCTAATTGTTTCATTTTTTTCATATAGTTTTAATAAGTGTATAATGATCATGGTTAAAGTAGTGATACATGGATAATTGTAAAGGATAAATCCTATATTATTAGATGTCACACATGAAAAATTCATCTTTAAATGGAATTTTATGTATTTCTTGGATAGTTCATCATATTTTTATTATGTTGATTTTTTTATGGATCCTTAAAGTCCAATGACATGTGTTACCAAGGAAATGTTTTTTACAAAAAGTGTAAAAGATTTGAAGGAAGAGAAATTGGGAAGTGAGAGTGGCTAGAGTTTTTATTTGAGAGGGTTTTGAATTTATTTTTGCATAGAAATTATGTAAGTATTCTTAATGTCAAATATTTAATATTCCAACACATTCAAGACACTATATTGTCTAGCCCTCAACAGCATTTAAGGGGACCCAAGGGCCAACCTCCATAGAAAGACTTGCATGGGGAAGTAAGCAGGAAAAGAATTATGTGTAGTTATAAGGTAGTAGGGACACGTATAGGTTGTGTAAAGGTGCACACCCTTTCTCATGCACATTGACTAGCCTAGAAGGACTGAATGTAGGGTGTGCACATGGGAGCACCTATAGAACTAGTATAGGGTGGTACTTGAAGAGGCGGAATACGGTTTTAAATTTATCATTATATAACTTATCTAATATAATGTATGGAATCTACTTAGAACTTTCAGTGTGGGATGGAAGAATGTGGGTATTTTTCACCCTTGGGTTAAAATAATAACATTGACCATCTGATCTATCACCCTATTTGAATAATATCTATCCAATTTCATTGGAAATATTCTTCTTCCTCCTACGACCAGTCACTTTATAGATAAATCACCTCGCCTATGAGGGTTTGAAAATCTGAGCACCCACAAACTCATATGCCATGCGGGATGCTTCAAGGTTCTTCTAATGTTTATGGTATTTCATAAGGATGATTTCTACAAAGCATAAAGTGATTTCTATGTCTATGAATTGTAGGATGAGTGTCTTACAAATAAGTAATGATAGAGCTATTAAAATTTCATGAAATAATGTGTTGGTGATGTTAATACACGCAAGAATTACATCGTGGTGGATAAAAATTACTGTGAAGGACCACAAATGAAAGGGTTTGCGAGTGGCGCAACAGTAAATAGTGAAGTTCATTTACAAAGAAGGAAGTATACAGATATGAATTTGTGAAGGATAAAAATACTATGATCATTTGAAAATGGCAGGCAGTTTTCAGATAATTCTATGTGGGAAAGAATTTTTTGGATGATTCTTTATGGTACAACAATTCAAGGATGATACTATGTGGGAAAGTTGTTCGTGGATGAGATCGGTCTTCGGTGAATCTCCTTCACCTGATGATCCTTTGTGGTTTCCATGCAGTTCTCTGATGAATATTAGTTCATGAAGAGGAGTGTCTTACAGGTGAGTAAATATGGGGAGATGAATTATTTTGGATAGATGCACACAGTACATGCCTTGCAAATAGAAGGTTATGCGAGCATTATGTAAAAAATCTGTGCAGAGAAGAAGAGTTTTTTAGAAAGAAGGTTTTTGATGAGGTGTTTTAGGATAATTTTTAGACACTAACAAACCACTAAAAATTTATTTTCATGTTCTTACTGTAATTGTGGAAAAAATGTACAAAATAACCAGTGGTTAATTACTTATAAATACTAGGTTGCCTCTCGATTGAAGTGATTATCACAGATGATGAAAATATTTAGAAAAACACATAACATTGTGCGGTGGAACTAATGTTCAATGCATAAAATTTTCTGAGAATTATTTTTCTTTCATAGGGTATTCATATTTCCCATGAAGCAATATAATTAATTGAACCTAGTATGTGGCAATATATCTGAATATAGATGTTATTTTTTTGAGTAGTAAATTTTTTGTGTAGGAAGTTTTCTAAATGAAATATATAATATTACATAATTATTTAATGCACATAAAGAATATTTGGAATAATATTTGAGTCGAATATAATTGATAAGTCAAAAGGAATAATTTTTAAGAAAGAATATGTTTATTGTAATTCTTTAGTTTGTAAGAATATTGTTTTTTATTTATATTTAAGTCTCGAAACAAATATTTTCATCAGTTATTGAATAACTAGTCAACATTAGAAGTGGTATTTATTTTGTTAATGTGTAACAATTTTTGTAATAAATAACTATGAAACTGTTGTTCCTATGTGACTCTAGAAAGCATAGTGGGACTCTATTATAGTGAAAAAAATGTAAGTTGTAACAACCTATGATTGTAGGGGAGAATTTGTTATTGGGGAGTCTAACCAATCACAACAAGGAGTGTTCTCATTTGAATGCTAATGCCTATAAAATTATTGTTCTCCTATTCCAATCATGTTTACTGCATTTGAGAGAGGCATAATTTTCGAAAGGGTGAATCATATTTAATTAGGCTAACCAAGGATAATTTAAAAATAATAAAAAAATTGTAGAAAACACTAGTATTTTACCCGCCACCCTCCCCCTTATTAGTGGAAAAACTCTTCCTAGTTAATTTAATTATTATCATATCAAGGTTCCCTCTATCAGGATTCAATAAGTATTAGAGACGTATAATCTAAATTCTGTTAATAGTAGGGGTATTCCTACTTTCTATGGTAAGAAATATCATATTTGGAAGAATATGATGTTTCCCTATATTCTACCTCTTTTCTTTGAGATTAAAGATGATATTATTTTTGGTTACCCACCTATTACTAATTAAACACTTATGACCTTTATTGAGAAGAGAAATATGGAAATTTATAGAAACCCTTAAATCACCATTTGAATGTCTCTTTCTGTAAAAGTTTACACAATTTTTTAGGGACTCAAAAATGAAAAATAATTTTTGGATAAATTAGAAATTAGTTATGAAAGAAATGTGAAATTCAAGGTGGTCAAATTGAAAAGTTGGAGACACAAAATTGAAGATATAAAGATAGGTGAAGAAGAAAATATCGATTACTATTTCATAGGATTCAATGAAATTGTGATTAATATTCGCGGTTTTGGTGAAAAGATAGATGATTAAACTATTGTCTAAAAATTAATGAGAAATTTTCCTGATAGGTTTGATCAGAAAGTATACTATTTAGAAGACAGAGATGATCATACTCTTGATGAATTGTCATGACCCATCGTCGGGACCCGTGCCGTGACTACCCCAAGCCCACCTTCCATAGGCCAGGGGCTGGAAACTAGCACCAAGGCATAATTACCGGTAAAAAGGGAAGGCATTGCCTTTGTAAGGTAAAAAAACACCACAGAGCAAGCAAGCAGAAGTAAACACTAAGTAAAAACTGGGTACAACAGTAAGTGCGGAAAACTATGTGGGCCAGAATACAAACCCAAACTGAAAGTAAAGTACAATTGGAAAAGGGAGTACAGCAACTGAAAAGTAAAGCCGCAGCCTCGAGTCGTCCACTGGAAGTCCCACCTAAAGGGTGGGTACAGACAGCCTCCACAGCTCCTCGGGTCCAGCCGTCCGCTCCGAGTACGTCCCACCAAGTGGTCCACCTCCAGGTACCGACCTTCTCTGCAAGCCTCAACCACGATCAGCGTTGTCCATCGTCTGCAACCAACACAACGTAGTGCGGGCATAGCTCGTTCAGGGGTGAGTATAAGATAAACAGTAGGGACCCCGAGACCCCCTAATGTCTCCCAGAATCCACAAGGATAATCCACAAAGGAAAGATACAATCACAAAGTAACTTCCGACACTACTTAGGTATATGCCCATACATATACCTAAGTCATCATTTCTCGTTCGGCTCCAACATACGAGCTCGAGTACAACCCATTCCACACATGAAATAACAACCCAATCCACACAGGAAAGCATAACGTAATCCACACAGGATATCAAGTCAATCTTATCAAAGATAAGGATTGAAAGTCAAGATTCAGCTCACACAGGTATACTTCTTCGTAAGACGATAGAGATGATCAGATGTAGCCACTGATTCATTTAAGCCGTCGGACCTACACAGGATCGATAGGTATTAACCCCCGCAATGACCCACACAGGATCGATAGGTAACTGACCCCCTCAATGACCCACACAGCATCGATAGGTAACTAACCCCCGTAATGACCCACACAGGATCGGACCCACACAGGATCTGTAGGTGTTGGCCCACACAGGACCGCTGAGTGCTGACCCACACAGGATCTGACCCACACAGGATTGGTAGCACTGATCCACGTAGGATCGCTGAGTGTCGTAGTCGTCTTCGTCGAATCCACAGAGGATTTCTGTACAGTTGTCATCATCGTCGCAGTCGCAGCTAGCTCTAGGGTTCCCGCACACAGCAAGCTCGTTCGGGAGGGTCCTCTCCACGAGCCGAGGGGCTGATACATCAACTGACACATAGTCCAGAGTTTATGTATCCAAAAGTTCTGTATCGTCAACAGGAACTCAACTTCACAGATGGCGCGTCAATCGGACGCACGGTCTGAGAGTTATTGGCTTTTTCGTCCTATGGGCCCGGTTGGTTTTTAATTCAAACCAACCCGACCATACTCCAACTGTATCAAAACCTCGAGCGGATTAATCTAAAAGGTCTGTCTCACTAAGAGGAATCCATCAAAACCGACAGCACGTCGATCGGACGTCCGGAGCTCAAGTTATAAGTGTTTCCGCTCCGAGGGCCCGGTTGGTTTCGTGTACGAACCAACCCAACCGAACCCAAAGTTCTCCGAAACCTTGAGTGTAATATACCGAAACTACCGTCTCGATCCAAGGATTGCATCATAGCTGACGGTGCGTCTATCGGAGGTCCGTAGCCCAAGTTATGGGAAAAAGACCGTGAGAGGTCCGGAAGTGGGGGTTTCGGGCCCGGACCGACCCGGCCCGAGACCCCCTGGGTCGGCCCAAACCGGGTCGACCTGAACCGGGTCCGGGTCCGGCCCGCTTGAGCGCGGCCAGGTGGCTCGGCCGAAACGGCCGAGCGGTTAGGGGGGGGGTGTTTCCCCCCCTATTTCGTAATCACGGCCCACATGTGGGGGGCCGCTCTTGTCTGTCCAGTCGGGGGTTACGAACCCCCAGCTCCTCCTCTGACCGGCCGACCCACTTCGGCCGGCCTGCTACTGCCACCACGGGACCGGCGTGGGCCGGTCCCCCTGCTCTGACGCCGGCGGCCCGGAACCGGCCGTCGGTCCCTACTCCGCTGTGGCTTAAGCCGTGGCCTTGGTCCGTCCGGCGTGGCGTGACGGTGCCGCACCCCTCCGCCATAGCCCCGCTCCGGTCGTGGTGCCTCTGAGTTCTCTGGCGCGGCGCGATGGCGCCGCGCATCCTTTCCGCACGATCCCGCGCGGTGCGACGGCACCGCGCCATCCCCGTTCCAAACCACAACAAGGTCATGCAATAGAATTAAGGGAGGAGGGTCGGTCGTGTTTGTGCGGTCCGGCCCCCTCCCGTTAATCGATAGCAAGCAGCTAATATTAACGAAGAATGTTCAAAAATTCATGAACAAAACAACAACAACAAATCCCCTACCTCAAGCGTCATCAAGCAAGGGTTCATCGCGGAATTGCACGTCGTGTAATTGATCGCCGTGGAAGAAGGCGGATCGTCGCGTCGCGGAGGAACGGTGTCTCCCTTCCTTTGACGCGGAAAGAAAGAACGAGGAGATGTGCGTCGGGTCGTCGATCTCTGAGGAAGGCATCTCTCACCGTTGTCCGTCATCGGAGGTCGGCGTTCTTCGCGTTCTTCTTCGAGGAGGAAGAACTTCAAGAACTTGAGCAAAATCCTCCCAATCCTCTCACAACCCAACAACCCTTAATAAAATAAGAGTTTGCCTTATTTTATTTCTCAATCCATGCATTTTGAAAATTCAAAAATGAAACAATCAATTAAGTGAATTAATTTCAACTTTTAAACCGCCAAATTAATTGAGTTATTTTATAAACAGAAAAACGCAAGGGTTGAATTCCACTTAATAGGGGTGCGGGTGTGTTACCCTATTAAAGGAGGGGGTTTAGGAAGAAAAGAAATGGTGGGGCTCTTGTGGGTCCAACCTCATAATTATCCTACCTAGTGGGTAGGATATTGTGGGTCCCACTTCATCCACTTAACTTAGGTTAAACAAAAATAAAATAAATTGATGCACCACTTTTATTTTATTCCTTTACTTAACCCAAAAATTTAAAAACCACACCTGAGAAAACGCAACTCCAGAAAAAGTGTTTCTAAGCAATTATCGGCGCTGTGATTCCATCGGTGCCCTCAGAATTCGATTCCAAGCACCGGTTCAAAAGTTAGAAAAACTCGCTCGTACGTTCACTGAACGTACCCAAGCCAAACTTCGGAAAATTATTACGGGCACACCGGGCCTCGGAATCAGGTGCCGTCAGAAATAGTGTTCTTGTAAATCCCAAATAAAATTAAGGAAAAAAAATTTCCCTTGAATTTTAAGGGTCTTTACATGAATTACATAAAATACTCTTTGAAAATGAAATTTGAAAAACCCCCAGTATTCAAGAATAATATCATTAATGAATTGTATTTTGAATCCATGACAAATCTCAAAATTAGGGATGATGAAATTTTAGAGTCAAGTGAAATTAATAATAAAAATTAAGATGAATATTTCAACAGAATCATTTCTCTTATATCAAAGGGATTCATGAAGGGAAATTTTAGCGGAAAAAGTAAATTTCCACATGGGTACTACAACTCTAGTGAAATTTAACATTTTACTATAAATTTTCAAAAAAATATGTTTTTGGAACCTGAGACAAATGATAAAAACCCGCATAAAAACAAAATGAGGAAGATCTCAAAAGTCACAACCATATTTAATGGAAGCAAGAATTTTTTTTTACATTAATAAGTTTAGTGAGAAAACGAAGATGAAGCTAACTCCAATACAAGTAGACTATCAGAATATGAAACTATCTTCATAAATTATGTTGAAAAGGGGGTTGACACTTCAGATAGTGGATATGATAAAAGTGAATGAATAGAGTTGTGGAACATGAAAAAAATGAATTATAAAATTGTATTGAGAAAAAAATAAAGCTCCATAAGGATAAAACCTTTCAATTAAAATAAAAAGAAAATTTATCTAGGGAAACAAATGAGTGTGAAGATAAATTGATTATTTACATTGAAGAAATAAAAATACACAAACTAAAAGTGGCTAAAATGGAAAAGGAAATAAAGTGCCTTGAAGAAAAACTCTCTCTCAAAAAATTAGAATAGTTTAAGAATCAGTCTACATTTTTTGAGGTAAAGTATACTTTGAAAAATATCAAATAAGATTTCATAAAGGAACTTGATTTCAAAGTAGAATTATCAAAAGTTGGTTAAAGGAGGGTTTCAAAGAAGCAGGTTACATTAGCACTATATAAATCACAAAAAAACCTATTATCTCTGACAATGCATCTCCAAAAATAAATTCTTGACAATTATGTAACGTTAATACAAGTGACAAAATATTTTTTAAATATTCAAGAAGATTTTTTACTCATGAATAGAGACCATCATATTTTATGGAAAGAGAACAACATAAATCTTTAAAAAGGTATATTATCAGTTGGTAAGATAAATATTTAGAAGACATTATTGGTCTTGTGTAGTGTATGGTCACAAATATTATTTATTTTGTTATAACATTTTCTTAATAAAGATGAGAAATGAACTAGGTGGCATATATTCTGAAATCATGAGATAAATTTTATAAATTAATTAATTAGTTTTTAGCAATTCATTTTATCTTCCAACTTAGAACAAATTTGACTATTTAGAAGAAGTATGTGGAAGAGGTGATCAGAAAAATCATATTTTTGAAAAGTGCATGAGTATTTTACTTAAAAGACATATAAATTTATGAAAGTAAAGGGATTTCAAAGAATTAAGGAAGAAAAATTATTTTTTTCTAATGTTTATTTCAAAACTAGCTAAAAACCAAGTAGTGGATTCTTTATAGTGGATGTTAATCAAAAATAGATGGTGGAACAAAAAATCCGAGCAACATTTAGATTAATTAAAGAGTATAAGTGACCTATAGAAATGATTATTCACTAAGAATTATATGAGTTGGTAAAGAAATAATTTAATCCTAAATTATAAACTCAACTAATGTGAAATATGATGAATGATTGAAGCACTATTTTCTTAGTGTCAGTGAACTTTTTAATGATGGAAGTTAGGAATTATTAAAAAAGTATTCTTATACCATCAATATATATATATATAAGAATCACCACTCAAGGAAAAATAACCAATGGTAACATATTTCAAATTGGTGACACTAACAATTCATATTACTAGAGTGTTAAAGATGAAAACAACCTCTAGCATAGAATTATTATCCATCTTGGTCAAAGGAGTATTAGTAAAATCATGAAGAATGATATTGTGAGGGACATTCCTAAGCTAAAGAGTGATGGAGAAAAAATATGGGAAACTTGTCAAAAGGGGAAATTAGACAAAATTTCACACATGGGGGTTAATATCCTTACTTATAGGCCAATTTTAATTATTTAGACTGACTTATATAGCCCAATGAGACATAAGTCTACCAGAGGTGATCTGTACTTCATTACATTTATTGATGATTATAATCATATGACTAAAGTCATTTTTATCAAGTATAATCTAGAAGAAAATAAAATAATCAAATATTTTATAAAGAAAGATGAGAAATATATTTAACTTTATATAAATAAGATGAGATAATATCATGGAAAGATGTTTACTTGGGAATATTTTTAAATTTTTCTTTCCACATATGGAATCAATCACCAGTACAACATGCCATATACTTCACAACATAGTGGGGGTATTTGAATAAAATAATAGAATATTACTTGATATAGGAAGGACGGTGTTATCCAAAAAAAATATCTCGATGTATTTATGGAGAAAATAATTATGTATAACCATAAATATAGAGATCTTATGTCTATTTAGAATAGAAACAAAAAAGAAGAATATAAATTTTGGTATAATAAATATCCAAATATTAAATGTGTTAGTGTTTTTTGGAATCCCTTTCATTGTAAAAATATATAACATTTATTTGGTAAAATATGAAGAAAAAATAGATGAAGGAATTTTCATGGACAACCTATCAGATGGTAGATGCTACAGATGTTAGAACAGATGAATAAAAAAGCTGATAGACTATAGTAATGTCAAAATTGTTGAAAATTGGATCAAATTAGAAATCACAGTTTATGTAGATTCAGAAGATGCAGTGGAAAATGTTATGAAAATAAAACATAAGAATGATGAAGTTATTGAGAAAGATCCAAATAGTGTGGATATTAATTCTAAATATAACAGTGATGAGGATAAAGATGATGAAAACAAAATATATTTGTACAAAAAATTGACAATAAATATTGAGTTTGAAAATATCATTATAAATAAAGAGGTAGATCTTCAAACAAGAAGAATATTTAGAATTGAATATCAAACTACACTTATTTATCAATTTGAACCTCCTAAAGTGGTAGAATAATTTGAGTATCAAGAATGGATACAAGCTATGAATGTGGATCTTGATCAAATTGAGAATAACTACACTAGGGATACTGTATCAAGAGCTAAAAATGAAAATACTAATTGTACCATGAGGGTTTTCAGAAATAAGATAACTGAGAAAGTTAATGTCTCATGAAAAAAGTCTAGGAAGGTGTTAAATGGTAATTATAAAATTGATTTTATTGACATTGAAGAAACTTTTTCACCTGTCAAAATATTAGAGACTATTAAAATGTTCTTGGTAGATGCAACACAAAAAATTATAAAGATTATGAAAAGGATTTGAAATCATTATTTCTAAATAGTGATCTTGAAGAAGAAGTATTTATTGAACAACCCGATGGGTTTATTTTAGAAAATGTTCGCAGTATGGTATGGAGGTTGAGAAAATATTTTTATGGTTTGAAATAGTCCCCTATAGACAGATATTCCAAATTATGTGGTTGTCTAAGGAATAAGAAGTCTGTCAAAGGTAAAGTTTATTGTATCCTTTATATGAGAGATAAGTCAAAAGATACTATTATAGTCATTGTATATATGGATGAAATCATATTTTATGGTGACAATAAAGGAATATGTGACGAATTTAGGAGAAAATACAAATAAATTATAAGATGCTCATGGAGATATAGATGAAATATTTTTTGGGATTTTAGGTAGAGTAGAATAAAATTTTATTTTCTATCCCAGGAAAGGTATTCTAAATAATTGCTGAAAATAATTGGAATAAAAAATGAAAAAATTGTTTCAACACCCATTTCAGTAGGAACTAAATTATCCAAGGATAAATATTTAAATAGTTTCAATCTAAAATAATTTATTATAATAATTGGTAGTCTCTTTTATTTTATAACAACATGGCCAGAAATAACTTATGCAGTGACTCTATGTGCCATTTTTTAGAGGGATCCCAAATAATATCACTTATCGGATACTAGAATAATAGTAAAATATTTAAAATGAACTCTATGTTATGAATTTTTATATAGAAATAATGTAGATTCAAAATTAGTGGGGTTTACAAATGCTTATTTGTTAGGTGATTATACTGATAAGAGATAAACCTTAGGTGGAACCATATTTCTAGGAGAAGAATGTGTCAGTTGGTATTCCAAAAAAGAATAATTTAGTAACTCTGAGGTTGGATGAATCTAAATATTTTACTGCTAAATATACATGTACATAGATGATCTGGATTCTAGTACAACTAGAAGATTTCAAAATAGAAACTGGGTGACCACTAAAAATTTCTTGTGATAATCAAAGTTCTATGGGATTATCTAAAAATCATGTACCACATTCATGATCCAAGAACATTGATATCAGGTATCATTTTATCAAATAAAATGTTTTAGGTGGAGATATCTATCTTGATTATATATCAACTAAATATCATGTTTCACATATTATCTCCAAAGAGATGCCAAGAGATGGGTTTGTTGATTCGAGGATAAAAATTCATGTTTAGTCTTCTCCTCCCACTTAAAAATATCAAGAGGTACCTCCTTATTCCCTATTCATTAATTTTTATTTTTCTAACAAAGAAAATAATTTATGGAGAAGTGTTGATCATCATGTAATTAATTTAATTCTATGATGATGAAATATATTTCATATACTGATAGAGAGTCTTTATGATGTTTGATTCATCTAATTATGCTCCTCTCTTAGTCTGAGTTGATGAAATTCTGAGAAAGGGGGAAATTAATCTTGTTAACCTGTACTTTCTAATGTGTTTGATGAAGTTTGTGAAGTATATTGTATTTCCTTTTATACTTTTTGAGATTTAATTCACATACATGGATATTTTAAAAGATATCTTATATTCCCTTGTTTATATCTCTCTTGTTTTCTATACTGTGTTCGCCCATGTAGACTTAGAGGTGATTAACTAACATCTATTTTCCTTGTATCATGCGATGTAAATCCTTATTTTAGAAAATAAGAGATGGGGTTTTGAAAAAATAATGAATTAAAAATTCCCATTTACCCATTTAATTTAATTTTCATTAAGGTGGAGTAAAGAATACGTACACATATTGACATTTATTTGAAATGATATATGTGAAGGGATATTTAAAACAGAATACAAAGGGGGAGATTGTTGAACCTAAGTGTTCAATTTGTTTTCAAAGAGTGTCAATATGTTTTTAATAATCATGGATGAAGTAAACATGCCTTGATAATTTTAATGGATCCATCTTATAGGATTGGATGAAAATCTTGGAAAATTATTCTTAAAATGGAATTGTATGTCACGCTTGGACAGTTCTTCTTCTTATTCCTATTATAATGATTTTTGTTCTGATAATTAATGTCTAATGAAATGTGTTATTTCAGACACATTTTTTACAAAAAGTATATAATTTTTGAAGGAAGATGAATTGGGAAACAAGAGTGGATTTAGTTTTTATTTTATATGGTTTTGAATTTCTTTGTGCTTAGAAATTTTTTCAATATTTTGATGTCGTCTTTATTAAAAAAAAACAACCCCAACAAGCCACACTATGGGTTATCCCTAAACTACATTTCGGGTGACCTGAGGGTCATCCCACATGGGAAGGCCAACTTATGGTGGAATGAAATGTAAAAGGTCCATTTAGGCCCATGGGAGAAGGACTATGTATACGTCCAATAGAGGTGCATGCCCAAAAGCACATGCACAGACTCATCCAGAAGGCCTAAAAGTTGGGTTGGTTTTAGAGTGTGCCTGTAGAATCGTTATGGGAAAATACCAGGAGGGGGAAGAGAATTATGAATTAATCATTAGAAAACATATATAATATACCATAGGGAATCCATTTAGATTTTTTGATGTGGGATGGAAGTATGTGGATACGGTTCACCCATCAGTTAAAAACATGTAAATAATGTTGACCATCCGATCTATCAACCAATTTGAATAATAAACATCCCATATAATTTGAGATATTATTCTTTCCCCCATGATCCATCCCTTTTTAGATGAATCGCCTCACTTATGAGGGTTTGTAGAGATGAGAACCCAGAATCTTATATTCCATGTGGGATGCTTCAAGGTTCTTCTAGAGTTTATGATATAACCTATAGAATATTTCTATAAAGAATAAAATGGTTTTTGATGGATATTCATTACATGGTAAGTGTATCATGGTGAAGAATTGAGTGAGATATTAAAAATTCATAGAATAAGGTATTTGTGAATTTGAGCCTTGAGGAAATTACTTCATGGTGGATAAAATTTACCATGAACAACTACCAAAGAAATGGTTTATAGGTGGAAAAATAGTTCACGATGAAGTTACTTTGTCAAGAAGAAAATTCAAATACATGAATTTATGGTGGATAAAAATATTGTGATCAGTCAAAAATGAAATACAATTCATAGATGATTTTATGTGGGGAAGCATTTCACAGATGATGTTATACGGGACAATAGTTCATGGATCATTCTATATGGGACAGTGGTTCGTGGGTGAGATATCTTCATAGTGAATCTCATTTGTATGATGATCCTTTAAAAATTTCCATACAGTTTTCATATGATGTTTAGTTTGGGATGAAGAGCTCTTTGAGGGTGAGTTAATATGCGGAGATGAAATATTTTGGATAGATTCATGTAGTGAACGACTTGCGGATTAAATTATATGTGAGAATTATGTAAATATTATGTGTTGATTAGAAGAGTTTTGAGGATTTTAGTTTTTGGAATATGCATTCTAGGAATCTTTTCAGACTCTGAAAAACCACATAAAATTGCTTTGAACATTCTTAATGTAATCGTGTGATAACTGCACAAAATAAACAGTGGTTAATTTCTTATAAATATCATGTTTTCTCTTGGTTCAAGTGAGTAAAAAATAAGGATAAAATATTTTGACAAACACATTGTAGTGTTTAGTGGCTCTAAATTTCAATGAATATAATTTTCAAAGAATTATTTTTCTCTCACAATGGTGAGATGTTCCACACGAAGTAATATAATTAATTGAAAATTGTATTCGGCAATATATCTTAATGCAAAAACCATCTCTCAAAGTAGTTTGTTTTTTTAGGTTTTTTCTAAATTAAATATATGCTATGATTTTATTATTTAATGCAAATAAATATTATTTGTTGATTCAATAAAGTTATCTTATAACTTCTCCATTCCTTATGGTGTTATGTTTTGAAAATCACACACTTTTTCTTAAGTTTGGAATTTTTTCTTAAGTTCTGTTTTTTTCTTAAGATCCAAGATTTTCATTCCATTATACTAAGAGATTTATCATTATGATTTTCTGTTCTATTATACTTATAGTAGTATCATTGCGATTTTTCATTCTGTTATACTTACAGATCTTTCATTACATTTTGTTATACTATTATTCATTCAGTTTTTATGATACCGATTCTGGTCTATAAGTGATACCAATTTTATGATTCTGATTCTGGTGTATATGCGACACCGTTTTTTACAATCCAATTTACTTTTTCTTAAGAATATGTTTTCCTGATAATGTTAGAGTTTCCAAATGTATCATTCCAATATTATCAGATTCTAAGACTTATTATACTTAACATTTATCTTTTACTTAACATCGTTTTTGTTACTTGAAACGATGTCATACAATCTGTTACAAACTAACCATTGTATGTTTGAATTGTGTCCAGGTACCTCTGATATTTAAGCAAAATATGACCTTTGGAGATGATCTAACCATTGGAAAATTTTGTGTATAAATACAATCTCATTTAAACGAGCAAAGTACAATGTAGAGAGTGGATGAACTTGATGCATGTGAAAAAGCTGTGAAGTGATTTCTTGAGAGAGAGGCCATTATAACTCCCAGTGCTTCATGAAAATTTCGTGAACAACTTGTTCAGGTGTGAAAAACTTGTTCAGACTTGCTTCATACACACTCTGATCATGCTGATCGTGGGCTTCCAGGTTTGGAAGATAGAGGTTCTGATTTCCTTCTAAATTGTGGGCTTTCAGGTTTGGAAGACAGAGGTTCTGATTTCCTTCTAAATCAAGGGCTTTCAAGGATAGCAAGATAGATACTGATCTTCAAATTGAGGGATTACCTGGTTTTGGATAAGAAGGACTTTCTTGGAAGTATAAATCAAGGAACCTTTATCCATGGTTGTTGGATACCCTTCTCTTTGGGTTAAAAGAATCTTATTGGTACTTAATTTAAGTTGTTTTAATTCTACTATAATCTTAACTTTTTTAAAGTTATAAAGTATAACTTTATTATAATTTCTAATTCCATTACTGTGATTATATTAGAGATTCTATTTGCTTTATGGTAGAATCTTTCTTTAAAAAATGTTTTCTTTAAGAGGTTTTGTGAATGCTTATTTGACCTTGTTAAACATAACATTAAAGGTTCCAAAGGAATTTTTAAAGTGTACAATTCACTCCCCCCTCCCTCTTGTATTTGAGAATCTACATTAATCATTTTGATCCTACAATTGGTATCAAAGGAGGTATCTGAAATACTTATATCCACATATAGTTTTTCTTGCTCAAGTTTTCTTTTTCTTAACTTCTTCATATTTATTTATTAACTTTTACTTCTAAAAAGTTTTGTGGAGGGAAATTCTTTTTAGTATGGAAATCATTCATGTTGGATCTTTAGATAATATCAATCCTACTAGACCACCAATATTTGACGGTAATGATTATGAGTACTGGAGAGACAAAATGAAGAACTTTGTGATAAACATAGGTGTAGACAACTAAATTATGTTAATTAGAGATTTTAAGATTTCTGATAAGGAACATAGAACCTTTACTAATGCAGAAAAGGTGGAATACTTGCTGAACTTTAAGGTATGTAATACTTTGCTTTCTTCTATGACTAGAAATATATATAGCCAAATTTTATCTGGTGAAGTTGCTAATAGTATTTTGAAGAAGCTTGAAGTAACTCATTTAGGAACATCTAAAGTCATTGAAACAAGAAGAGCTATGCTCAGAGCTGAATATCATGGTTTCTACTTTCCTTATGAAGAACCCGTATGTAAGGTACAACAAAGATTTATGACTATCATAAACTGCTTTCAATCAATGGGTGAGAAAGGTATAGATGATGAAGCTCTTGGAGACAATATTATAGACATCATGCCTAACGAATGGGATTCCAATAGAACTTCTATAGATGAGAATAGAAAAGTTACATAGATTTCTCTTGATGAATCGTTTGGAAACCTTCTTCAACATGAAACCAGAATGAAGATAGATGCTAATAATATTAAGAATAAGAACGGAAATGGAGGTGTTGCTTTTACAACTACTTCAAATCATATGAAAGCTAAGACACCTGATAGAGTTACAAGATCTAAATCTAAGAAATTTTTTATTCAATCTGAATCTAGTGATAATGAAACTTCAGAAATTAAGTTAGCCAGTCTTTCTAGGAGGATGAACAATACTGTTGGATAGAATAACTTTCAATATAGATACAAGAATAAATATAGAAAACATAAGAAATATGGAGAAGTGACATGCTATGAATGTAGATTGTCCCTTTCTTAAGAAAATATACAATAAGGATAGGAATTCTGAGAGAAACAAGAAGAATTTCTACAAATCAAAGCATAAGAAAGTCTTGAAATCCAATGACACTTGGAGTGCCATTGGTGTAGATTCATCTGATGATTCTTTAGAATATGAATGTTCCGAACAAAATAATACTGGTCTAATAGCCCGATTTCCATTTCAAAATCATTTTCTTATGGCTAAGGATAATGAAGGAAGTACCAATAACCTATGGTACATGGATAATGGATGTTCTGGGCACATGACTGGTAACAAAGACTATTTCAAAAAGATTTTAAAGACTAAAGGTGGAAAAGTAAACTTTGGAGATAACTCTCAAGGAGAAATTGTTGGTATAGGTAACATTATTTTTTGGAAAATCTTTAATTTCAAATGTTTTATTTGTTAAAGGCCTTAGGCACAACCTCATTAGCATAAACCAATTATGTGATGAATGTTACCTTGTGAATTTTAGGAATGATAAATGTTTATTCCACAATTCCAAGGATGAGTTTATTCTCTCTACCCTTCAGCATGATAATGTGTACACCATAAACCTAGAAGACCTTAGAAGTGAAGATATATGTTTCCTTAGTGTATTTGGAGATCAATCATTGCTTTGGCATAGGAGATTAGGACACTGTAACCTAAGGAATCTTAGTAAACTTTCTATGAAAGAACTTGTTCAGGATCTATCATAACTTTTGTTTGACTCTTCAAAAGTCTGTGATCCTTGTCAATATGGAAAGAAATATAAATCTAGATTCAAATCAGAAAGTGATGTTACAAATTAAAATGCCTTGCATATAGTTTATGTGGACTTATTTGGTCCAACAGAAACTGGAAGTATTGGAGGTAAATACTATGTGTTTGTCTTAGTTGATGGTTACATTAGATTTACTTGGGTCTATTTTCTCGCAAAGAAATCTGAATATTTTTCTTATTTCAAAATATTTAGAGCTCAAGTTAAAAATGGGAAAAACCTTCCATTGATAAATATTCATAGTGATCATGGAGGAGAATTTCAAAATTCTATTTCTGAAACTTTTGTAGTGAAAAAGGTATTAATCATAAATTTTCAGCTTCAAGAACTCCTCTACAGAATGGTGTTGTTGAAAGAAGAAATTGTATTCTTCAATAGATGACTAGAACTAAGTTGAGTGGATATTCTATAACTAAACATTTTTGGGCTGAAGGAGTAAGTACTGCTTGTTAAACTATAAATCTTGTTTAAATAAGCCCTACTTTTAATAAAACACCTTATGAGTTATGGACTGGCCGAAAACCAAGAGTGTCTTACATTAAAGTTTTTGGTTACAAAGTATTTATCTTGAATACCAAAGATAACTTACATAAATTTGCACACAAATCTGATGAAGGAATCTTCTTAGGCTACTCCACTAACTCTAAGCCTTATAGAGTTTTTAATAAGAAGACTTGCACTGTGGAAGAAACAGTGCATGTTAATTTTGATGAAAATGATCCTTTTGTTTTCAAATAACCAGAATCTTTTTTTGATATATTTTCTAAAACTGATCACCAACCTTTGATAGAAGATATTTCAGTCAAGGATAATGTTCAAGAAAATATTTCTAAAACATTTACACCTGAATATTTTCTACCCTATGTTTATGAAAAAGTCTTTCAAAATCAAAGTTATTTATTACTTAGGAATCATCCTAGTGATAATATCATTGGAAATTTTAATCAAAGAGTAAGAACTATAAGGTATTTAAGGAATGAAATTGAACATGTTTTATTCCTTTACCAATTTGAACCAAAGACTCCTGAAGAAGCCTTGGGTGATGAATATTGGAAAAAGGCTATGCAAGATGAACTCAACGAATTTGTAAGGAATCAAGTTTTGACCATGGTTGAAAAAACTAAGGAAACTATTGTTATTGGAGTAAAATGGGTTTTTAGAAAAAAAAATGCGATGAAAATAGAGTCATTGTTATAAATAAGGTTAGATTAGTTTCCAAAGGCTATAATCAATAAGAAGGCATAGACTATGAAGAAACCTATACTCTGGTAGCAAGACTTTAATCTATTTATCTTCTTATATCCTTTGTAGCATTCTTTAATTTTAAAATTTATCAAATGGATGTAAAGTATGATTTTATTAACTTTTATGTATAGGTGGAAGTCTATGTAGATCAACCCCCTGGCTTTAAAGATACAAAATATCATAATCATGTTTAAAATTTTACCAAAGCTTTATATGGACTTAAACAAGCCCCTAGAGCTTGGTATGATAGACTTTCAGGATTTTTTGCTTCAAAATAACTATGTGAAGGGAACTGCTGATCCCAACCTTTTTATTAAGAAGAATAATAAATATGTTTTTATTGTTCAAATTTATATTGATGACATCATCTTCGAATCAACTCAGTAATCCATACCTGATTCCTTTTCGAATCTTATGAAATTTGAGTTTGAGATGAGTATGATGGGTGAGTTAACATTTTTTCATGGTTTTCAAATTTCTCAAAAACCAGAAGGAACTTACATATCTCAACATAAGTATATCAAAAATATTCTAAAGAAGTTTGGGTATGACAACACTAAGAGTATAAGTACTTCTATCAGATCCTCTAATACTCTTGATATTGATGAAGCTGGGAAACCTGTAAATCAAACATCTTATAGAGGGATGATAGGAAGCTTACTTTACTTAACATCTAGTCGACCAGACTTAATGTTCTCAGTATGCTTGTGTTCAAGATTTCAATAAAATCATGAAGAATCAAATTTAATGGTTGTAAAAAATAATTTTCTGGTATTTAAAGGGAACTTTAGATTTGGGAAAATTTTATTCCTCTAAAGTTACTTTTGAACGTAAAGGTTTTTCAGATGCTGAATTTGGTGGTTATAAAATGGATAGAAAAATTACATCCAAATATTTTCATTTCTTATGAGATTCCTTAGTTTCTTGTTCTTGCAAGAAAAAACATTCTGCAGAACTTTCCACTGCTGAATCTGAATATGTAGTTGTTAGAAGTTGTTGTGCTCAATTGTTGTGGATGCAACACACACTCACAGACTATGGTATGACTTTCACTAAAACTCAAATTATGTGTGATAACACAAGTGCCATTTCACTAAGTAAAAACCCTGGACATCACTCATGTAAAAAGTACATAGATATTAGACATCACTTTCCTAGGGATCACACACTTAAAAGAGATATTATTCTTCAATTCATCGGAATGCAAGAACAACTTTCTGATATTTTCACAAATCCATTATCTTCAAATAGATTTGAATACATTAAATAGAAGCTAGGAATGATCTCTTTGAGGTAATAATTCATATCAACTTCTTTTTTAAATCATCTCCTAACATTAAACTACTCCTTATTTCAGGGTGAGTACATATGCTTGTTTGTTTTTCCTTCTTATTCTTTCTTAAAAATCTTATTATCTCTTTAAGAAATTTTTATCTTTCTTAAAATCTTGATCTTTCCTTAAGGTTTCTTTTTCCCTGAAAATTTTGGATTTGAAAATTTCGTATTTTAAAATTTCGAATTTTAAAATTTCAAATTTTAAAATTTCAAATTTGAAATTTTCAAATTAGATAATTTCAGATTTGAAAATTTTGGATTTGAAAATTTTGGATTTGAAAATTTTGGATTTGAAAATTTTGAATTTGAAAATTTCGAATTCTAAAACTTCCAAGAGAATTCTAATAATACCGATAAAATTCTCATCGAATTTCAAAAGGTATAATTTCTTTCTCTCTTTTTTCCTACATTATGTTTTTTAAATGATGGTATTTAAATATTTCAAATCCAGGTTTACCTTAGTACAAAAGATCGGAATTCAAATTTTTCTACATCCATCCTCAACCATTAGATCAGAACAGTTTCCTTTCAACTGTTTGATTATCTTATGGAAGTTGAAAGGTCATAGCTACATCTATATAAAGGGGTGCCTTGTTTGAGTGTCGCACCATCCTTAATGATATCTATGCTAAAGCTCTGTTGCTATCAAAGTACTCGTTCCTATTTCTTTGTCACTTTCACCCCGAATGACTCTTGAATCATCAGCAGATCAGATGCCGATTCTCAAGTAAATAAAGGATTGGTCAATCTTTAGGGAAAGGTTGGTTTTCCATAACTTCTTTTAAAAATATGATTCTCTCATATATAATGTGATAAGAACCAACAGATGGGAAAGTGTTTGAATGGATAAGAAGAAAATTCAGGATTCGGTTTATCCTGACCTGGTAATTCAGTTCTATGAGAATTTTCTTCCAAAAGGATGGTAACGATCTATTTATGTTCAAATGTTATGATAAGACGTTTACAGTCCCCTATAAGAAGGTATCAAATGTTCTTAACATTCCATATAAAGGGGAATCAACTCTATGCTCTCAAAAACTCTCTGAGAAAGAAGGTTCTTTTGAGAAGGTCAAAGCTCTAGATTATCTTGGTCTCAAGTACGTTAAGAATCTGAAGATTAGGAATCTTACAACAAACCACAAGATGGTAGCTCTGTGGATGAAAGTCTTTATTATTTCAAGAAAATAAGACAAGGACTCTCTAAATATATTTGATATCTTTCTATTAGACTTTCTCGTCAACTTAAGAAAGATAAACTTGGTGAAGTACATCTTTCTCACCATTCAAGCAATACAAGGTTGAACCATCAAATCTCAAATTCTTATATATCCAGAAAATATCTCTAGAATAATTTTATTGTGGCTTCAAGAGTTAAATGCCCCATACCGATAAATATCAAAGTCATTTAAGATATTATTGCTCAGTGATGACACTCTAAGAAGAATGAAGGTAGAGTTCTTATAAGAATCCAAATTTTTTGAAGAAATGGTTGTCCAGAACAAGGGTGATGTTCTGGAATATTCAAAATCAGCTCCCAAGAAAAGTAAACATGATGAAGCAAGCTTTCCAGTACAATTTTCGGAAATACCGGTATCAACACCTCCTCCTACAAAGAAACCGAAAGCCTTTTCCAATGCAATAGTGGAAAAGTGAGGAGAAATGGAAGCTACCAAAAAGAAATAAGATCCTTACTTTGTCTTAAATCCTATAGATTATAATACCTTGAAAATCAAGAAAGCTGAAAATCTCAAGAAACAAAAGAATGAGAAGAAGTTAAAGAAGAAATCCTTGGAAGCGTAAATTTTTCAGTCTCTTTTAAAAGCTGTAGAAAAGAAGACTCAACAAGTACAGGAATCTGAAGTTGCTCATAAGAAACCGGTTGCCACTTTGGAAATCCAAAAAGCCAAGAAGGTTCTATATTTATTAAAACCTGTTCAAGAAATAGAAGATCAGATAGTTCAAGAAGACTATGATTATGTTTTAAGGGAAGTAGAAGACTACATTGGAACTCCTTCGAGTTCAGTATCTAAATCTGTTTCAGAAGAGCAAGTTGAAGAACCAGTTGAAGAAGAAGTTGAGGAAGAGGTAGAAATTGAGGAATAAGTAGAAGTTGAAGAAGAAGAAAAAGTAGAAACTGAAGTGGAAGAAGAAGGTAAAGAAGAGGCTGATCATCAAAGTGGTAAAGAAGAAGAGTTTCAAGAGAAAGAAGATGAAAACGGAGATCTAAATTTTATCCATGTTTCAGATGAACAATATCTATTTCGGAATCCTACAAAAGTAAAAAAGTGTTATAGTTGATCCTTTAAAAAAGAAACACCCAAAATTTCTTACAAGAGATTAGAAAAACCATTTTCCTTAACTCCAAGAGGAGCTCGGAAAGGGAACGTTGTTTCAGGTTCTGAATCCTCTTTATCTGTTGAACATTATTTTGTTATTTTGTCATTAAGAAAGTTGGTTAGCACTATTCTGGTTCTTGTAAACATAGATTCTTGAAGTCAAATGATGCAAGAAACATTGAATCAAAATACAGAATCAACCAATATTCTTATGGACATGGTAGTCAAGAAAGAAGTAGACATCAGTAATCTTTTGATTGATTACAAAGCTCAGAAGGTGACTTGTAAAAAAGTTTTTAACCACACCAAAACCATCAATGAAGAGTAATGACAGTTCATTGACTTCATGGATTCAACAAATAGAGCTTTTAATACTTGTGAAACCGAGTTCAACAAGGTAAAGGCATCAATCTCTGAGAAATCCAGTCAACTAAATTTTGTTTCCCGATATGTAAGCAGTGAGAAGGAAGTCAGAGCAGAATTAGAGAATAAGGTGGCTGTTCAAGAAGAAAGGATCTTGTCTTTAGAAAAGAAGAAACAAGATCAGGAGATCATGTTGAAAAAGTTTGAAGAAGATCGTGAGTAAGTGAAGAAACTCAAATCCTTTATAAATAATGTGTTTTCTGAACATATAAATAATGGATAACTTATCTTTACATTCCTATGTTTTATTGTAATCTAAACTTTATTTCCAAAATTTCCTTAAGATGTTTCTTTCATTTATTTATTTTTCCTTCAAATATATGCTTTCTTAACCTTATAGGTACATCTTATACTTATCCATTCCTTTCCCTCTTTTTGAAAATCACAAAGGGGGAGAATTTATTCTATGGAATAATTTAATGAAGATATCAAAAGAGGAGAATCTATTAAAGGAGAGTATGGAAAGAAAGGATTATGTTCAAAGTAAGGGGGTTTCTTTTAAGAATAGATGTTTATCTAAGGGGGATATATTTCCTTAAGAAATAAAACCAGATACTAAAGATCAAGAATACGATCCTTGGGAAATATAACCTATGGGGGAGTTCGTCGTATTCATTCTAAATCTTGTTCAAAGGGGAGATAATTTTTTATCTAAGCCAATATATTCTTCCTTAGAAAAGTTTTTTGTGATTTCCAAAAAGGCGGAGATTGTTGACTCAATAAGGTTATCTTATGACTTCTCCATTCCTTATGGTGATATGTTTTGACAATCACAAACACTTTTTCTTAAGTTTTGAATTTTTTCTTAACTTCGGTTTTTTTCTTAAGATCTGGGATTGTAAATTCGTTATACTTAAAAATGTATCATTACGATTTTCCATTCTGTTATACTTACAGTTGCATCGTTACGATTTTTCAGTATGTTATACTTATAGATATTTCATTACGTTTTGTCATACCACTATTCCTTCATTTTTTATGATACCGATTCTGGTGTATAAGTGATACTGATTTTATGATTCCGATTCTAGTGTATATGTGACACCATTTTCACAATATGATTTACTTTTTCTCAAGAATATGTTTTCCTGATAATGTTATAGTTTCCAAATGTATCATTCTAATATTATCGGATTCTAAGACTTCTTGTACTTAGCATTTATCATTAACCTAACATCGTTTTTGTTACTTGAGATGATTTTATACAATTTGTTATAAACTAACCGTTGTATGTTTGACATGTGTCTAGGTCCCTCCAATATTTAAGGAAAATATGACCGTTGAAGAGGAGACGACTGTTGGGAAATTTTGCCTATAAATACAAGCTCATTTGAACAAGAAAAGTACAATATAGAGAGTGGATGAACAGGATATATGTGAAAAGGTTGTGAAGTGATTTCTAGAGAGAGAGGCTCTAATAACTCCCAGTGCTTCGTGAAGATGTTGTGAACAACTTGTTCAGGTGTGAATAACTTTTTCAAAATTACTTCGTGCAGACTCTGATCGTACTAATAGTGGGCTTCTTGGGTTTGGAAGACAGAGGTTCTGATTTCCTTCTAAATTGTGGGATTCCTGGTTTGGAAGATAGAGGTTCTGATTTCTTTCTAAATCGAGGGCTTTTTTGGATAAAAAGAGAGATACCGATCTTCAGATTGATGTATTACCTGGGTTTGGGTAAGACATAATTTCTTGAAAGTATAAATCAAGGAACCTTTATCCTAGGTTTTTGAATACCCTTATTTTTGGGTTAAAATAATCTTATTGTTACTTGTTTTAAGTTTTTTTAATTCCAATGTAATCTTAACTTTGTTAATGTTAGAAATTATAACATTATTATACTTTCTAATTCTGTTACTCTAATTATATTATAGATTCTATTATTTTTAAGGTAGAATCTTTCTTTTAAGAAAAATTTTTCTTTAAGAGGCTTTGTGAATGCTTGTTTAACCTTGTTAAAATTAACATTAAAGGTTCCAAAGAAATTTTTGAAGTATACAATTTACCCCCCTATTGTATTCTTGCACCTACATTAATCATTTCGATCCTACATTATTTGAAATACTATTTGAGTAACATATAATTGAGAATTCAAGAGGTAGAATTTTTATGAATGAATCTGTTCAGTTGAATTATTTAGATTTTTAGAATATGAAACATTATTTTTATTGAAGGATAGAAAGAAAGATTTTCATCAGTTATTATAAAACCATTCAACATCATAATTGGTCTTTCTTTTGGTGTTGTGTATTCATTTTTGTAATAAGGTAGTGTGAAACTGTTGTTCTAGTGGGACTCTAGAAAGCATAATTCAACTCTTTACTATTGAGGAAATGTATATTTTAACTACTTATGATTATAGTGGAGAATATGATTTGGGGTTATAACCAATCAAAGTAAGGAGTAACCATAATTTAAGGCTAAACCTTGTAAAAATATTGTGTTCTTGTACTGCTTATTTTTATTTCATTTGGGATGGGATGAATTTTTATAAGAGTGGATCAGATTCTAACAGATCGATAGAGGTTAATTTCAAAGGGAAGAAAAATTGTAAAAAACACCACTAATTCAACCCCACCACCCTTTCTCCTTGGTGAAACTCCTCTTAGTCACTTCAAATATTTTATGAATAATGTTATATAATTAGTACAGCCAGATGAATAAACAAATTGAAAATGGCTGGGTGGGTTTATTACCTCTTCTTTTGTAGACCTCCTTCAGATAGAATCTAATGAGCCCTTTGAATGGATATTTTAAGAATAAAAAACATATAATTACTATATAAAAGTTTTTTATAAGATAATTCAGAAATTTTTTGTTGATATTGGTAGATTATATTGGTGTGAATTGTAAAGCAGAGGTGTTGTCCTATTATAGTGAAGAAAATTAAAAACATGGAATTATATAAAAGATTTAAAAATAATAAATTATTTTTCATGTGAATGTAGAATAAATTGGAAAAAATAATAAAGATAATATAGTTTGAGGTTCAATTAACTTGGAAAAATGTTGGATCGGTTTATGTGGCATTTCTAACCATATCATTTGGTTTAACCCCTTTATTAACATATTTTAACCTGAAATGTGGTAATAATTTTTTCAATACTAAAGGGTTATAAATTTACTTCTAAGGTAAAAATTATCCCAAAAATTATAAAGGTATGATTTTTCAAAATATATACAATCCCCATTGTCCTATTTCATGATTTTAATGATTTTAAATCATTTAATAATATATTATATAACATAAAATACCTTTAATGTTATTTAAATAATTATTCACACATTTTGACTTTAAATAAAACAATATTGAAATGGAATTATAATATAAAATCCAAAAAACATCAATAATGTTTTATATTTATAAATAAAAATCATTTAACATTACAATTCATCCATATTTTATTACTCTAAATATTATTAAAATTGTTTAATTTATTTTTCAATTTGTTGAAGATGAATTGTGTCAGTGACGCGTAAGAATTTAAGTTAATTATATTATTAATAAAAATTCAGATTAAAATAAAAAAAAGAATAATTTAATTATTTTCAAAATAATATTTTATATTTTTTCATAGCATTTTCTTATCCATATGTGAACATGAAAGAGAAATTAAAAATAAGAGACTGATATATTTGAATCTTCCTTTACATAAAATTAAATAAAGGCATTTATTAAATAAAAATGTCCCAAAATATCCATATAATAAAAAAATTGATGATATTAGCCAAAATAACCTCATTAAATAGGATGAATCTATTTTTTTGGAGATTTATGGGCCTCATCTCATAGTTTTAACCAAGTTTTTATGTGTTTTACCCTTAGAGAGGTGATAAGTATTTTACACGGTTATTATTGATAATGACCAAAATTAAAAGGGGAAAATATAACAAATTTGATCCTCTTGATTCAAAATATGAAATATATTATTAAATATTCAATTTATAAATGTTTCGGAACTAAATTTTAATATAAAATCATAAAATGAAATGAAAAACAATTTTTAGGGAAATGTGACTTTAATCCCAAAAAATGAATTTATAACAAAATCATGTATGATGAATATTTATATGTAATTAATTTTATTATTTCTAATTAAAGGATTATTTTTTTACTTTAAGAATAACTTCAAAACATAATGGGACTTCTTCTTGGAAATAAATAATGGTTTTACCAAAAAATATACTTTTTTACTATTCCCTAAAAATTTAATCATTTCAGAAAATCCCTATAATTTCACCTTAAGATTATTTTGATATTTTTATTTCAAAAGGGAAATAGTTTTTATAAAATTAAACTTCTAAAATATTAAAAAATTAAATATAATATTTTCTCACAAAAAATAATAAAAACCATTTTTGAAGAAAAATTATTTTTGAAGCTTGAAATAAATTAAATATAATATAATGCTTGCTTATTAAGTATTAATAAATATATATGTATTCTATTGGACCATTATACATGTATGTAATATTTTGGTTACACATATTTATATCCTCCAACTGAATGACTGGGTTATAAAGTTATAAAATAATATTTTTTATTTAGAATCAGGGCTGTGTATCGAGAAATATATCAATGAAATCACATTTTTTAAAGATAAATATATCAAAAATATCAAGGTTGTAAAAAAATTTCTATCTAGAATAAATCAATATATTATGGAATCTTCAGCTATAAAATAACACTCCCATAGTGAACATCCTTTATATGATGGTGAAAAAAAGATATATCCTTAACTACCTGACCACATACTACCCCAATGATATTCATCCCCTTTACTCATCTTACCACTCATGGACCCCCTCCTCCAATCGAATCTCTTTTCTCTTCTTCTTGATCCTTCTCTTTAATATGAGATTCATTTATTACTTCCATGAATGTATGTAAAAAAATAGATGAACCTTTGATCAGATCTCTAACTTCATCCCATACTCCAATCAAAGTGCCTTAGAAGTCTCTCATTTCCTCACATGGTGGGAGTGAAGTCAAGAAAATATATAACCTAAAAGGTTTAATAAAGAAAATATATATTCCCTTTATTTATCTCTATAAACTCTTTAACTCCAATGGATCCTCAACTTTTTTATAACTACTCAAAGAAGATAACCTAGAAATAATCCTACATCAACACCATATTCCCCTTTGGATAAACAAAATATCCTACTACTATTAAGATGGTCCTTTAAGAAAAAAAATAAAAAGCATTAAATTATTCTCTTTTATTGTATCGATAAACTCAAAATTCCATTCCATCCTCTCTATCCACTCTTTATCCACTCATGGTCTGGTATCCCTTATAAAGATAGATGAGGCTGTAAATAGAAATCATGAACCACATCAAACACCATTTTGTCCTCCCAATGAGCTCTTCCATACATATTATAAAAAATATTTATAAGGCTTACAAAAATCCTTTTCCACAAAGGATTCTTAGTCTCACCAACCAAAGGGATATGATCATCTTCCCCTTCTACATGTCCCAAGATTAAATATTCCAACATGACTACCTTCCTAAGCTGAAAATAAACTCAATTCTTAAGTTCCGTGATTTAAAAAAAACACTCCAGTTATCAACCAATATGAAAAATTATTCAATAAATATACACACCTTTCATTTCATCTCGTGCATATACATAAAGTAATTTTTCAAATCAAACTAATCATATTGTACATTTAATTCTTATTTAGATTTCATAATATTGTCATATTTTAATAACTTATTCAAGAAAACTATCATGAACTTGACCCATCACGGAACCATGTGGATATATGTAAGAGGATAATAATGAACCAAGTTTATCTCTAATAGTCCAGGGGTTAGTTACAACACCATGTAGGTATGTCACACAGATGTTGGGTCTTAGAATAAATTACCTATACACAAGACCAAATATCCATACTGTAAGATAAGACAAAGAATTTAAACAATGGATAATATGAATGAATGAATAATAACTATTCCCGCTTTAAAGTATAAAAAATGGAATAACAAAAAATGAAAAAGGGAAAAATAGAAGCCCTCCAAATCTAAAATAGAGTCAAACTATTTAAAAAAGGAGACTATTTTTAAAATACTAATATGGAAACCATCTATCATAGTTTTAGAGTAACTATTATCCACTTGATCTTTTTCCTCTTAAAATATCATTGAATGGTCTATCATCTACATAAGACATGAGATTTGTAGGAAGGTCCTATTCAGGGGAGAGTATAATCATACCTAGTCGGAAACCCTAAAATCACTAAATAGTAGTCATCAAGAGAGAGTCATATCTAAATATAAAATAAAAGGGAATAAACAATATAATCTATATATTCTCAAATTAAGACTCCAAACCTCAAGGTGAGGTTACTTCCTTACTGCAAGGCTTGGATTCTACTCGAAGATCTCAGGTAACATGCATATGAGAGAACTCACTCATCGTATATCTCTATATTGATGGAATTCATCCTAGAGGGAATATTCATCATGTCTTTCCATGGATAAGCATGTAACAACTAAGAAGAATTATTAGAGATACTCACTCTATTAGACTACACCTCACTTAAGAAAAATATAAGTTGATACACAGATAGGGGATCATTCAAATGGCCAATGTGGGTACCTTACTATATCCAAGATAACACAAAATGAAGGGAACCACATGCCTTGTGTGTCAAAAATGTGATACTTTACCCACTATATGGGAGAATGCTATAGGATTAGACTTTGGGCCTCATAGATAGATACCTAAATCCATCTATAACTAACACACAGAGGGGATATCTCATCCTATGAATAATATAGAATACATTAATGTACCCTCTTAGGGATGGACCAAGGGAATGTACCCACAGTGACATGGTTGGAGGGAACTCACCCTAGATCATACTTCCTTAGGTAGTAGAAGAAGAGGTGCTCTAACATTCCCTAGAAAGAGCACCCAACATTTCCCATGGGGAGCATGATGTGTATCATTGAGTACGACCCTACTCATGGAATTCCATCACACGTGGAGTGTATCTCTATAGATATAGGGTTTTTAGAGGTTAGGTCGACACTATTCATGTTCTACCTTCCCAATCCCATGCACTTTCTAAAGTACACGGGATATGTCTCAGCACACATGGCCTATGGGGTAACATGGGTTCTTGGGTGTGTACTCTATATATGTTAAACTAGTAGGATGAGGGTCAAATAGTGTGTGGGCCCTCCACATGGAGTGTTCTATTTAACCCACCATGTAAACCTTATCCACCATACAGAGGGGTCCACATGGTGCATGTTCTTCTAAAGTACACATCATATATATCTGGTTTTCACAGAAATTTTTTGTCTTCACATGTACCTCTCATGTTGCCTCCCCCTCTACAGTATCCTTGAAATCCACCATGAAACATAGATATAATATTTATAGAAATTGTTTAGTCATTGGTGGATAGATTATAGAAACCCCTTAATTGTAAAATACATTCTCATAAGTTTTTCAAGGCCCCACACATAACGCCCACATTTCTAGAAACCGTTGATCCATCTCAGGATTCAGTCATTATTGTCGATAAACCTCCATTACCAACATGAATAATATTTAAATATAAATAATGATTCTTGGATCATATGAATCGTACATTAAATTACGTTCATGGATAAAGAAAAATGGGTAGTCAAAATAAATACTGTTGATGAACAGAAAACATAAGGAGAAAAGGAAAAAACACAAAAGTGAGAATGATCATTGTCTATTTTTCATTCAAACTTCATTGAAAAAAACTGTAGAATAAGGGAGGACCATAAAACCATAAAATTTGAAAATTAAATATTGAATTACTAATTCTAAGAAGATAATTAACCTAATTAAAATAAAAAATCTAAATCTATAAATTAATTTATAAAGAATTATTTGATGTTCATTACTGGAATGAAATAATGGGAAATAATAATATAAAAAAACACAACATAGTTTTTTTATCGATCATTGGTGGACAAAAAATTCACATAGATTCTATTGATGAGATCCACTACACTCATCATTGGATCCAAAAAACTATGTATTCATTCATTTTTTATTATCAATGTGGTATCACTCCCAAAAAATACCACTCTTAATTCTCTCAATCTTCCAGGATTATCCAGATATCCCTATAGATTTTCAATATTGATGATTTTATAAGAATATTTCTAGGTTAAAAAATTTATTAGACAATAAATATATAAATTTATATCATTCATTTTTTTATCTAAATTTTTTCTACTAATTATAATATGCTGAACTATCTGAAACTGATAAGACTTATACCCCACCTAGGGTAAACCCTACATTTCATATTTTATGGCAGTAATAGTTTTCCCATCCTAGAAAATATTTGTAGTTATTCCATTATTTTATAAAAACTTCATATATGTGATATATTTTATTTTATCTATTTAATATATCAACTCCAAGGCACTAAAGGCCTAGAAACACATCATAAACTATGTGTGTAACCCCACAAATATTATTTGAAATATTCCCACATGTCAAATAGAAATTTAATGGGGCTATATTAACCACACCACAATTTCCTTTTATCCTGATAAGTGAAACCCTACTAATACAGGTGAGGAAACATAGCCCGCATTTGGTTCTTACACCCTAAAAAGAACTCTCATAGGTTCCCCTATTATATTCAAACATGTACTAAGGGAAACACTCCATCACAAAGAATATTATCCTTATATCCTTTAATTCAACCGAGAACCCAGAAAGGTAACTTCATCCTTAATATCCATCTCACCTTGGTCGATAATGTGTCATATATTATGCACATACTTCCGCATATGTGTCACATGGAAAACATCATGTACCCAATCAAACTATGTTGATATGACTTAGTGGTAATCCACCTAACCATATCAATATAGTTTCTATAAAGGGCCAATGAATCTCTAAGATAGATTTCCACCTCATTTAAATATCTATATTCATCACTATGGTTATATATTTAGGAACACATGGTCTCCACAATCAAACTCCAAATTCATATTCAATCAGTCTTTATAGGACTTTTGATAGCTCTATGTAGTCTTCATCCACTCATGGATGACCTGAACATTCCATTCCATCACTTTCACTAACTCTAGGCCCAATAGTGTTATATCCCTTAGCTCTAACCAGTATAGTATTAACCTATAATGTCTCTTATAAAAGGCTTCGAGTGGCATCACACCAATTGCGGAGGGGTAACTACTATTGTACACAAACCTTATCAAGAGTAGAATATCTATCAGATATGATCAAAAGACAACATGAATTCTTGAAACATGTATCCTAATAACCAAAATGGTCAATTATTCCTGATAGTCTATATGGGAGTGGAACTTCATTCTCAACCATCACCGAGTCTTGATATCTCTTATAATCCATTTCATTGTTGTGAAGTGAAGAAAGTATCACGATAAAAAATTATCATCATGGAAACTCCATGAATGTGGAATTTATTCAACATGTACAGGAATCTAAAATTAGAAATCACGCTTATCTCATATGGATAAGAAGTTGTTCGATTTACTGATTCTCACTATGATCAATTATATAGTGTCATGGCCCCTTGCGAATTATTAATTCCAGATCATGGAAACCCAAGAGAAATCATCATACTTACACTTATAATCTAGAGAATTGGACTTCACTAGTTAATATGGAACGAATAAGGTGAATAACTCATAAACACACTTATTTAGCGATATTGGAACCACCACTCATCCTTGGGAAAATGATTTCATGCCCCCACCATCAAAAAATTCATCATAAGCATTTATTTTGTATATCTAATCATGCCTGGCCACACAATAAATATTACAATGTTATGCCTCCCTAACCCACTATAGTATAATAGGGGTAAATCCATGTAATATAGGTACATAAAAATTCCCTCATCTATAAGGGTCATCTTCAAATAGGATAACTACTTCAGCCCCTCTCTCAACAACTACAAAAAAATTCCCCTACTAAGGGAATCTTCCACCATGTTCCCTCTTCCATGAGTATAAACTATCTCAAAGATGTTTTGGTAAATAATAATGAAATTTTATCTAACATAGTTTAATTTCTATCTATGAGAGTATATGGAATACGCTAAATATTTTAAATGAACATTGTGTTAAATAGCTTACATTGCATAGAACACTTAACTTAAACTAACTCCATAATATCATCATTACAAAATGACCATTATAACATGGGCATTAAATTGGTGGGAATAAATAGTATTAACAACATTATGAAATATAAAATTTTCAAACTCATTTTTTATATATTAATCTATTCCTATGAAATAAACATATAATTTTTAGTAAATTAATTTTGTTCTTTAAATAATTTTTTTCTTCAAAAATATATTTTTATTTATTTATATGAGAAAATAAATAAACATCATTTTTTTACACATTTATAAAATTTATTTGATAAAATTACCACCATTTTTTGATTCAAAATTTTAAAATTATCGTTGGATTATATTTTTGAGAATCTTATGAAAAGATTAATTTTTCTATGAATAGTCCAAATACATATTTTTGAAAAAATGACATTTCTTTCCAATAAATTAAAAAATTTAAAAGTACCATTATATTTTGAATGTGGTTTAAAGTTAAATAAATATTTTTTATTTATATTTAATTATATTAAATTAATTTTAATAATAATTTATGTTTTGTTTTAGAATAAGATTATGTTTGGGTTTAAAAAGAGTAATTTTTTGAAATCTCTTTTAAAGTACCCAATGTTTATACTTTTTTATTAATTATATAATCCACAATGGGGAATTTTTTATTTTAATTATTTATATTATAAGTCATAGAACATTAATTTATTTTCATAAAATTATAATTTTTATTCATCTTGTTTATATAAATTCATGTTTTTCTTTAAAAATACACTTCTTAAAAACCCTATTTTTCATTGAATCTGCTGGTATTATTTTAAATATTATTTTTCTAATTATGTGAATTTAATTTAGTAAAATGGATTCCATATTTTGAATCATAAAGTCCAATTTAGTTTTTTTGGTCATTTTTATTTTTAGTAATAATAAATGTTTCATGGTAAATAAATGATTTACCGTAGTATAGGAAAAATAATGAAAGGAGTAAAAGATAAAATGTAAAAATATTAAATACATAAACAATAAAATCTTAATTGGGTGGTTGATGTGTTTCTAGACCATAAACATACTTTAAAACAATATTTATAAACCAAATTCTTGGTAATTAAATCCACTCAGATATAGTTGGCATTAAATAAAAACAATCATTATTAAATCACTTAAAACCACCCCTCCTCGAGTATAAATACCAACCCTCACCAACCCATTTCTACAAAAAATAATTAAATATCCTAAAATATATAAAACAAAATCTTCTACCCACTCTTACCATATAAAATTGCTTTTTGTCTGACCAAAATAACATTTCTTACATCTTTAAGGGATCCTTCAAAGAGGTGATATTCAAGAGGTAATTTTCGCGAACCACCTCTCTTATTTTTTTTCTTCTTCTACTGCATCCTAACTTCCTTCATCCATCATTTAATAATAACTATAGAATTATTTAAATACTGTAATATTATATTTATAATTTAATATCATATGTCCAACCCTTTAATTAATTCCTCTTATAGAATTAAATGAAACCATTGTCTAAATTATGACGGTTGACCATCTCCATGAATTATGATTTTTTCCATTAACACCTTAAATTATGGTCATAAAAGTATTATTCATGATAAATAAGACATTAAATGGTATATAATAACCTATTTCATGTTCTGGAATGAATATATGTACATAATATTAAATAATGTGAAACTAGTTCGTAATGGTAAGAAAAAACCACCAAAATAAACTAAACATTTATCATTAACATTTTATTAATTTAATCATACTCATGTCAGAAATAAAAATGATATATCAATACATTTAAAAAAATTTAATTTTAGTAATAACATTCTATTTCACTTATGTAGTTTTATTTTATTTTACAATAAAATCCATAATTATATACAAATGAACTGACCATGAAACCATGGAATGAACGCACCCAAAACAATGAAAATAATGAAATATTATTAATGAATGGGTGGTAAGATGTTATAAAATATCACATAAGGTATTTTAAATATTAGTATAGTTTTTCATGAATTAATAACATTATTTAAATATATATATATAGTCTGATAAATTTTGAACAATTAAAGGTAAGTGTAAGGTAAGGGATTCTTGTCTCACTTGTACTTCTCTGAGAGATATGAATTATTCACCATTTAATTATTGTGTGGGGTGTATAAATACTTTCCATTGATATATAATATCACTAATATCAATATAATAATGGTATAAAAAGTTTCATTTTCTTATTATTACATTTATTGGAAAACAATTATACTCATTAAAATGTGGTAGTGGATTTCTTAATTCAATATCCATTCAGTTGTTTAAACATATAATTCATTGATTTTTTCATTCTAAGATAATGTTTGAAATGACTTTTGATGACCTTGTGAAATGTTTTTCACTTTTTATGTGGATTCATAGTAGATAAAAAATTTTGATTAATTTTATTAACAGACACTTCAATAATATTATATTTTTAAGAGACTTTATTTTAAAAATTATATTATTAATGTTTTTCTTAAAACTCCCTTTTTATTCTATGTCCATTTTTTCTATAATTGTTTTCAAAAGTTTTTACTATTATCCTATGATTTTTTGAAGTCATTTTTAATCATGTTTGAATTTTTGAAAAATATTTTTGAAAGTTATATTTTTCATTTTATGAACAAGGTTATTTGAGACTTTTCCAGAAAAAAAATATGAAATAAATGTTTTTTTAACCTATATGACATGAGTGGATTTTCCCTCCATCACGACGCCTTAGTTTTTTGAAGCCTAAATTACAAGTTTAAAATATTATCTTCAATAAAAATTTTATCTTTTATAATTTCTTTGAGTTTTATACATAAGTTACATTAAAATTGAAAATGGGTATTTTCCTCATGATTTTTTAATGAATTCATTTAATTTATTTTCATCTATGTCAACATACATTTTTTATTATTTTATTTGTAACATCTCAGCTAAATAAAGAATATGACATTTTTTTTATTTATTAATATTTGTAAATTAAATATTAATTTTACTTTAATGGTGATGCTATGATCGATGGAATACCTGATACGCAACAATGGGTTTCTTTTAAAACTTACGTTACACACAATGTTGAGTTATACCAAAAAATAATATAATAATATCATTAATTTAAATTGTAGTTAACGCCTAGCTAATGTATTAGTGGGAATGAATAGAACTAACTAAAATATGATTATATATTTTTGTTAAATGTTTTTACATTTATCCAATTAAGTTTAGAGGCTTAAAATGTGAATGAATCCAATTTTAAGCATAAATACTCTAATATTCATTACAAGGTCGGTTTACCACCTTTTAATAGCATACCATTTTTAAATCTATTTTTGTTACTTTTATATGTTATATTTTTCAAAATAAAATTCTTCATTATAATAGGAACATCAAAATTTATTTTGGGTAAATTTTTGGTATTTTTCTGATAAAGTCCATTCTTAATGAATTGTGAAAAATACTGTATTTTAATTCAAAGTTGTCTTTTAATAAAATTTATTTATATGGTTAGATTATATTTTTAAATGGTTTTAAAGTTTAATAATATTATATTTTTACCATTTAATAAAATTTTGGTAATTGTAAGTAATTTCCCTTTGAAATTGGACATAAACAAGTGTCAAACTTTTGATAGTTATTATTTCATAAAAACACGCTTTTTATTTTAACAACGGGAATTAATTTTAAATTAATTTCTTCCAGTTCTTTGTTTTGAATTTGAAAAAATGGATTCTATATTTGGAATCAAAAGGTCCAAATTATGTAAATAGTTAACTTTAATTTTTAGACATTATAAATATTTACTTCAGTAAATATTTTATTTACCTTGGTTAAATGGTAAATCTAGTAAATAAGGGTAGAAAATTAATATTATAACAATATTAAATAAGATTAATATGTGTCCTAATATTATTGGTTGAAACATGTATGACCATGCGAATTCTTGGGTCGATTTTGGGACTTCATGGGGCCACTTGGGAGTGATAATGACACTTTATATTAATTAATTTAAAGTAAAGATAAAGATGACTTAAGCATATATCATTCTGTAAATCAATTTTTACATGGGGTTATATAAGTTATATCTTTGACTATAAATATTAATTTAAAATATAAAAATATTTCCTACAACATGGTACTTTTCTTATAATTTTATACATCAAATAAATATAATTATTTATGACACAATAATGATGTTGTGTTTACCTCATTAATGAATGATTTAAATAAATAAGATTTTAAAAATTAAAACAATATCCAAAACCTGTCCAATTATTATTGGATTATTTTATTTCGATCATAAGTCATCTTATCTTAGACTTTAATGAGTTTTGGGCCTTTAGAAACTGAAAATCATTATATAATAATATAATATTTTCAAACTTTCCTAAAGAGCCCCTCCTCCCCCTTATAAAAGGATACCACTTCTATCCCATTACTCACACCTCTCAATCCCCTTGCCTTGTCCAACCTCTACCCAATTAAGCTCCCTACATACATATCTTCCTCCTTGAAGCCTTACCTTTGTCAGAAGGCACTTCAAGTAAACCTTTTGGTTCAAACTAATGGGAGTTACCCAATTTAAAGTAAACATCCACTATTATAATTTGTGTAATTTGTGATGGGATCCCATCAAAAATAAGCTTTAGTGAAGGGGTCCCTTCACAAATAGCCCGTTGTAGAAAATGGCATTGCAAATAAGTCTCTGATTATATACATTATATATAAATAAACTTTTTACTATGGGCCCGTCGCAAATAGTATTTACAACGAGTGCTTGGTCCCGTCGCAAATACTACTTAAAAATATATATTTAAACAATTTGCACCGGGATGTCGTCGCAACAGGTCCCATCATAAATAATAACCAAAGTAAAAAAATATTTAATAAAATTATAATTAATGAAAAAATAATATTAATATTATTAAAATAAAAAAAATAAAAAATATTAAAATTCTCAATATTCTCAAAAAAATAAAAAATTCATAAAATATTATTATTATTATTATTATTGGTAAAATAAAAAAACATTAAAAATATAATACTAAAAAAATATATTTAATAAAATTATGATTAATGAAAAAATAATATTAATATTATTAAAATAAAAAAATATATTAAAATTAATTATGATTAATGAAGAGATAATATTAATATTATTAAAATAATAAAAAAATTAAAATTCTCAATATTCACAAAACAATATAAAAAAATCAAAAAAAATATTATGATTATTATTAGTAAAGTAAACAAACATTAAAAAATATAATAGTAATAATAAATAATAATATATTAAAAAAATTTATGCAATATTCACACCAATATAAAAGACAGAAACTATTAATAGTTCATATTATAACAAATATTGAATTCAAATGTTTTTTGACAAAAAAAATCATTGGGGGGTCATCTTCTGGAGGAGGTGGAGGTGCTATAGAAGATGGAGGAGGAAACTCCATCCCTAAACTATGACTCAAATGACGCATGTACTCCATGTGCTTATGATGTTGTTACTGGCATCGATGCATCTTCTCATCATGATGATGTTGTTGTTGCTGCTAACACATCTCTTCATTATGCTTCTGCAAACTCTCTATAAGCTCAGCCTGAGTTCGCAACTGCTCCTGATACTGTGTGGAAGAAGATGATGCCTCTTAATGAGCTCCTCTCGAGCTAGACGCCGACATCACAGTAGTACCATAATAAGTACCAGGAGTCACATGAGAGCTGATACCAACTACTCGGCCCTTCTCAAAGCCATACTGAGTCACCTACATCCATGCCACCTCATCGAAATTGTGGGCACTGGCCTGATCAGTCATCTCGTCCTGACTCCCAACCTGTGTCTAAGAGGTCACAGCCTTATATGACTCCTTCAATTCCAATTTGAAATTAAAATTGTGAAATTATTATATCCAGTTAATTGTCAAACTGAAAAATATAATACTAACCACAATCCGATGTTGGCGACCACCTCTAAACTCTCCAATGGATAGATCACTATATATCCTTCAATAAACGTCGTACTCTGTAATATCGGGATGCTCGACTGCCTATAAAAATATAAAATTAACTTTTTATATTAAAGTTTACATCAAGTATTTAAAAAATATACTTACCAGATTCTCTCTATGCGTACTGAATGTACGGCTACCAGCTCAATGTGTCACCTCCTGTCTCCCCGGTTCTGCCGACCCACTAAATAGCTCCTCTGAAATCCACCACCCAACCAGTGTAAACATAATCCATCCCAAATGTGAGATGAAATGTACTATGGTCGGTGGGCTCTACACGACTCATAAAAATATGTCACTCCTACTTTCTTAATGGCCGTCCTTCTCAAATTGTGTAAAAACTAACGAAAACGGCCACACATAGATGCCTCCCATGCTGCGTGGATACAGTCATACATGCTATCATTGATGGGATACAATAAACCCTACAAATAATTTATAATATCAAGTTATTAAAAAAATAAATTTCAAAATAAATAATATTTATTTACATACCATCCAACGATTGAATATATTGAGATGCACATCAACGGGAATTTGTTCCCATGTGATCCATGGCTCAGAAAAAGAATTTAGCAAGATAGCACTCCCCTGTACAATAGCTACATGCGCAAAACTGTGAAAAAATAATAAATAAAAAAAATTAGTATATATATAAATAAATTAATGAAATATAACTAAAATATACAGGTTACCATACCTCTGTGTCCGTGGATCAAAGAAAATATGTGGACATCACTTGGGGATATGGTCAGGAATCATCAGTCGTGTGAAACTATGCCCCCTCCGCATACCCCCTGAACCACCAATAGGTTGTGGGTCAAATGATCCCAAATCCTCCTCATCCAAATGTAGCTCGACCTCCTGTAACTCACGAAATAAATATGGGTCCATATGAAACACAAAATGATTCTTGTTGGAATAAAGTTGAAAATAACTATTATATATAGATATATATTAGTTGTGATTATAACCAGTATTTAACTGTGCCAATGTTCACCTTCATCATCATCTTCATATCTGACGATGTCAATGACTTCATATTCCTCCTCGACATTATCAATATCCATATGAGTTTCAGTTTCATCATCACTTTTCATTTCAAATTCATTTTTAACATCATTAACATCTTCGTCACCATTGACCCTTAATTATAGGGTTTCATCATCGATATTCACATCTCTTTTTGAAAAATATGGATTTTGAGTAGTCTCTTATAAGATTTCAATTCCTTCCACTACAGCGGAACCACATTCAGTTTGAGTAAACTGATTTTCCTGAGATTTATTTTTTATTATGCTCCATTAATAACTCAGGTCTCTTGATGTAGCAGAGTACTTTCTATAATAAATTTGATGTTCCTGTTGATCCAGTAAAAATGGTTCATTTACTACAAGAAGAATTTTATATTTAATATCGACGATTCCATAAGTCGGATGAACACACAAGCCTCTCTCAGTATCCAACCACCGACATTCAAACATCGTTATGTAATTCTTTCCTGGATAACACAAATCAATAATTTCATCCAGAATTCCATAAAATTCAACTTCAGTTTCTCTATGATGCGGTCTTCTAAAAAACTCCATTGTTCATTGTTTTTTTATTCTCCATATGAACGTGTATGAAATCTAAAACCATTCACCTCATGTTCATTATATGATTTAACCATTTTAGATGGTGGGTTACTCAATATACACAGTTTCTTATCAATTTTATCATTATGTTGAGGCACCTAAAAATTTGTAAAACAATTATCAATATAATAAATAATAAACTGAATTGATACTAAACCCTCAATAATTAATGTTACCAATTTTTGTAACCATTGAGAAATTTTTTTTGTCTTCATTCTTCAAGAGAAGCTATTGTAATTTGTGGGTGTTGTGTATTGATATGATTATCATATAACCTAAAGATAAAATAAGTTTACATATTGTAACATAAATTATAGAATATGTGATAGAATCACTCATAGTACAAATGATGTCATTTCTTCACAGTTGATTAGAACATATGTATGATCTCTGTGATGTTCATTGTCTGAAATCAGGCATTCATGAAATCCAATGAAGCCACGATTTGGATGATTAAAAACTGATAATTGATTGTCCATTTCATCATTAACATTTCTCTCATTCCGTCCCATGTAGTTGTGTTTTGAGGGATATTCAGATTCAAAATAATGAGATCATAAATAATTAATTTCCTCTTGCAAGTAAGCTTAAGCAATTGATCCTTCAACTGATACTTTGTTGCGTACTTTTTTCTTTAATTTCTGGATGCATCTATCAAATGGGTACATAAATTGAAACTATACTGGACCTTCACATTTATCTTCATGGGGAAAATGTAATATCAGATGTTCTATTGAGTCAATGAAATCCGGAGGAATGATTTTTTCTTGTTTACATATAATTACGGCAACATCTTCTTCTAGTTTTCATAGCACATTGTAGTATGTTTTCACTGCACAAATGACTCAAAAAATAGGATATGTCTATTATCGAATCTCAAATCATATAATTCAACAAACCTATGAATCCAATCGGCATATGTCTTTCCATTATAGCATGACAATTATGACTTTTTAATCCAGTAATATGACCATTCTTAACACATCTACCCAAATTGGAAGCATAGCCATATGGAAGTATCAAATCTACAATCCACTGACAAAATAATAAGAGAATATCTTTGGAAGATTTATAAGCTGCTTTTGGCTTCATTAACCTCTATGATCTGACATTTTCAAATAGTTCAAGTTCTGGTTTCCTGCAAATTTGGGCAAGATCTAATCGTGCCTTTACAGTATCTTTGGTCTTACCTAGTGTATCCAAAACTGTATGAAATAAATTATCAAAATATTTCTTCTCAATATGCATGACATCCAACATGTGGTAGACCAACAAATCAGACCAATATGGAAGATCCCAAAAAATGCTCCATTTTATCCAATTATGTTCTTTCCTAAAACCATGAATTTTCTATTGGTTTACTATTGGCGCAAATGTGATGGGGGTAATGAAAATACAACTTATTTTAACTCTTTACCTAATATCATTTTTGAAGGTTCATCCCTTTCAATTGTGCCTATTCTGAAATGAGATTTGTTCCTCCAAAAAGGATGATCGGCTAGAAGAAATTTGCGAAGAAAATAAAAATAGTTAAGCTTTTTCCATTGATGAGCATAAAGGCTTTGTTGTCTTTCATACAATAAGAACATGATTTCAAACCATGTGTACTCTAGCTAAATAACATGCCATATGCCAGAAATTCACTAATCATCCACATCAATGCAGTTTTTAGTATGAAATTTTGTTTCGCAGTAACATCATATGTACTAACACCATTACTTCACAATGCATTTAACTCTTCAATAAATGGTTTCAAATAAACATCAATATTCTTTTTTGGATTTCCTGAGATTAATAAGGTCAAAAATATATAGTTCTCATTCATCAAAATCCATGAAGGTAAATTTTACAAAGTCATAAAGACAGGCCAACATGAATACTGACTACCATAAGAACCAAATGGATAGAAACCATCAATAGAAAGACCCAATCGCCCATTTCGGGATTCTAAAGAAAAAGAAGTATTCATACTGTTAAAATGTTTCAGCGAATCACCATCAGATGGATGATTCAAGCTTTTATCGGTTGAAATATTGGTTTTTTTATATGACATCATTGACGTTGTGTTCTGAGACATAAATAAACACTGCATCCTGGGTGTAAGGGGAAAATATCTCAACTGTTTTACAGGAATCGATCCAAACTTCCCTGGTAGAGCTTCTTTATACATCGATTTTCCACATGTGGGACAACTATCCAACGACTCATTTTCACCAGAATATAAGATGGAATAATTTTCATATGCATTAATCTTCTGATAACGAAGGCCCAGATTACGAACCAACCTCTTTCTCTCATAGTAATTTGCAGACAACACATTTCATTCAGGTAACAGTGTTTTAACCAAAGAAAATATCTAATAAAAATAGTTGTTTGACATTGCATTATCTTATTTAATAGCCGTAAATTTTTCAACATCTTCTAATTTGATTATCTTGCAACCAAGATATAATGTATCCTTATTATACCTCAACAACTCATAAAATTCCTATGGTGCCAACTCAGGAGTTAAATCATTATCATCTTGAGTTTTATTTTGTTGAACAGATGGACATGCAAAATCATGTACTAAATTTTTAAACCTTGATGGATCTAGAATCAAGTTATTAGTATCTTATCTAGAACTGTTTTCACTATGTTGATACCAAAAAACACAATCTGGTTGAAAACCAAACCGCAAGAGATGTCCCACACCCTTGTCAAATGTGTCAAACGTTCTCAGAGTACCTTTTTTACAAGGACGCTAAATTGTGCCTTCTGAAACATATTCTGGTTTTGATGATGCAAATGATAATAAAGCATCAACACCCTTAATATATACAATATTTAAACTAGAACCGTTTGTATTTCTACGATGATTTATCCAAGCGCGATCATTTAATAATGACTGTTGTTGACTTCTTTGTGCCATATTTTTCTACAAAATACAAAATCATCAATGTTTTTGAATAATCTAAAATTATAAAAACACTATCTAAAAAAATAAGATAAATAATTACAACTACATCTTAATAATTACCATTATTTAGGGGCGACACAATTTCTAGTGGATTTATGGCTACTCTTTTGTCTGACGGCTCATTTACTTGTAACTTTCTCACACCTAAATCACAATGATAAATATTATCGAAGGTATTCATATTCATTCTCATGCAAACAATAATGTTTTTTTAAGGATTGAGGCGCAAAGGCCTCTATATTAAATGAAAATAGAAAACAGGAGAGGAGCAACAAAGAACCACAAAAAATACAGATAGCCAGAACTAGGGTCTTTAACCCATTCAAGCGCCACATTCTGATTGAGGGAGTCCCGCCTGAGGAAAAATCCAGGAATTGTTGTCTGGCTGGAAGCCCCGTGTGCAGTTCTCCTTCTCAAGCAGGTATGGAGATCAAAATGATGTCTTTTCTTCCCTTGTGCTGAACTATTCATCCATCTCCAGCGCTAGAAACAGCCTGGCCGACTCCTTTAAATCTAAAACCATATCCTCAAAACTAAACCATCAAGCAGCGCCTTTGCTGCTCCTGAGGGTAAGCTCATCAGGGTCTAACCATCCTTGCATGCCTCACCAGGATCCTAAAAATAAAACCATATAAAGATACAAATGAATTAGAAAGAAACATAATAAGAATATAGATAACAGAACAAAACAGGTCAGATAATGAAGGATCAATAAAGAGGTCTAAAAGAATATAAATTCCCAAGTCTGAAAATCAGTATTAAGGAACTCAATCTTAAGACCAAACCGTACTGTGCAAAGCTTGAGAATGCTACTACACCGCATTCAGAAAAGTACCAGATCAAGAAATGATCCTAAAAAGGGGAGCTCTGTCCAAATCCCTTTTCAAGAGGGGTGAAAAAACATTAGGAAGTTTGTCATACCAAATGAAGACATCCCCTTCAGCTCCTTTATTAGCCAATCCATATGCAACAGAGTTAGCTTCCCTGTAGACATGAGTAATAATATGATTCATAGAATAAAGGGAATCTAAACAATTAATCCATAGATTTTTAAGCTTCCAGAAAAGGTGACATGAACCATCTCTAATAGCAGAGACAATCCTAGTCAAATCACTCTCTAGCCAAATATTATTCCAGCCATATTTTTGGCCTACTCCACATCAACGCTGATTCCCATCATCTCAACTTCAATTGAGGAAAAAATACCACAAGAACCATAAAAGAAACCCACCACCATTCCTTTATGATCTCTGAATACGGCACCATATCCAGAAGGACCAGGATTCCCTTTCGATGCACCATTCGAGCTAACTTTAAACCAACCAACAAAAGGCTGTTTCCATAGAACTTCAAAAGTTCCAACTGGAGGTTTAAAATTTCCTTTGATACCAATTCGGTTAAGAATAGTGAAATCATGAATGGAATTAGCACAATAATGCTTCTTAGGCAGGCCAGCCACACGTATCTCGGCAAGTACGCGTGAGAAAGCAGAGGTTACCGAGAAGGATTTATTCTCATGGAGAATTTGATTCCTAGAGAACCAGAAAAAATGAAACAATTCAGAAGCAGCAACTTGAAATAAATCCAGCAGTTGAGAGGAGAGACCAAGATAGTTCCATATTTGAATAAAGTCCACAATAGAGGACGTCCTAGGAAGAGAAATCACAAAAATATCTGCTAAAGACTTCCATATTGAAGCCGCAGTTGCACAACAGAGGAATAAATGATCAGCATCCTCTCTGTGTTGGTGACATAAAACACAAGAAGAACATAAAGAAATACCACAATGTTGAAGATAATAATCAGTAGGAATCTTGCAATGAGCAATTCTCCAAACCAAATTGGATCGAGATGGTCTAATAAAATTTTTATGCAAGTTCCTCATCCATTTATTGTCAAAGTTTGGGTTCAAGGAGAACTCATAAAAAGCCTTTGAAGTGAGAATTCCATTAGCCGCAGGCTCCCAAGCCCAAAAATCCTTCTTGTTTGAGAAACAACAATTGTTGACAATGTTTAAAATGTTGATTGGAAGTCCTTCCAAGTCTTGAAGTTGGTCCTTGATGGTAATATCTAGATAAATGTTCATATCATCCATCACCAACTCTATAAGGGGGTCATCATTCCATTTGGCTTTCCAGAAATTAAGAGATGAGACCTTCGATACTAACCATCTAGAATGAGCATCAATTGAGGAAAATATGTATTTAAAAGTAGGCCAGATAGAGGAATCAATATGATTAAGAGACCCCATCTTTAGCCTGTTAACGAATTTCCCCCGAAGAAAGTGTGAACTCTCAGAACTGCTGTTAAAAAGCCTCCACAGGAATGAAGCCTGCAATGAATCATTAAAGAGCACCATATTCTTTATACCTAAACCCCCAGCATCATATGGCTTGCAGCACTCAGACCAAGGAACCGTGGCCAGCTTTTTTTGAAGATACTGCCACTCCAAATAAAGTTCCTAAGGGAGGTATTGACACTTTTTATAAGTGATATAGGCCATTTTTAAACCATAAAAGAGTATACCATCTTGGAGATAATGACTGATTTCACTAAGCAAACCTTGCCATCCATGGAGAGGGACTTTCCTTTCCAGGTAGATAGACTCTTTCTAATCTTACTAACAATCTCTGTGAAATAAAAAGTTTTCGGATTCCCCAAAAACAAGGGAACTCCTAGATAATTGAAGGGAAGAGCTCCTTCCTTAACATTAAGCTCATTGACAATAAAATTTTTCCTTTGCTCACTTATGTTCTTACCAAAGTAAACAAAAGATTTCTCTCAGTTGATATCTTGACCAGAGACAGAAGCATAGTTTAAAAGAGCTCTTTTGATATTTTTTATATTTCTCTTATCACCCAAAGTGAATATGATGATATCATCTGCATATAAAAGGTGAGTAGGAGAAATTATACCTCTGCCATCATTAATAGACTTCATCTTCCCATTCTCAGCCATGATAGAAAGAAGTCTACTCAAATAATCCTCTGTTATAGAGAAAATAATTGCAGAAATGGGATCACCTTGTCTAAACCCTCTAGAGCAATCAAAGAAACCACGAGGGGATCCATTAATAAGAATTGAAATCCGAGCAGAGAAAAATATGGTCTTGATCCAAGCAATGAAAACTTCATTAAACCCAAACATAAGAAGAACTTTTCAAATAAAACCCCAATTCATAGTATCAAAGGCCTTTCTAACATCAATCTTGAGAGCAATATTACCACCTCGTGTAGGTTTCTTAAGAAAATTAACACATTCTGAGGTAGTAATGAGACAATCTTGAATAGATCTTCCCTTGATAAAGCCAAATTGATTATAGGAAACAATCTTACTAGCAATTTTTGTGAGTCTAGTGGAAAGGATTTTACAGATTATTTTAAAAATAGTGTTGACTAAAGCCACAGGTCTGAACAAATTAATTTCATTAGCATTATCAGTTTTTGGGATAAGAACAAGGAACTGGGCATTTATTCCATAAGGAAGGTCCCCACCTTTGAATAAATGAATTAAAAGCTTACAAACATCATATTGAATGATTTCCCAGTAAGTTTGGAAAAAGAAGCTACTAAAACCATCTGGACCTGGGGAGCTTTCGGATTTGAGACTAAAAATAGCCTCTTTTATTTCAATGCTCAAAGGTATAGAAGTGAGATTAGCATTATCTTGAAAAGTGACCAATTTTGGTATAATACCCTCCACCGGTTCATTCGTTAAAGTATGGCCATTAAAGAGATCCTTGAAATAAGAAATGACATGTTCTGAGAGATCCCTATCATTGTCAATAACTTGGTCCCCATTCTTGATCATCGAGAGAGGTTTAGAAATCTTCCTGATTCGTTGCAGGGAATTGAATAATTTTGTGTTCCTGTCACCATCCTTTAACCATTTAGCCTTAAAAATGTCCCTTTGCAGTGCATCTTTCATATTCAAGAGGTTATTAAGCTTTGAAACAATCTCAGAATCCTACTGGAGCCCATTAGGAAAGTTTTTCAAAGTATTCTGAACTTGTAAATACTGAAAATAATCTTCAAGAGATGAGATATCATGATCAATAAGGATAAAATTCTCTTTGCTCCATGTTCTCAGATATCTTTTAAGGACTTTTAATTTGTCAATGCAAACAAACACATTATGACTTGAGATGATAGAATTCCAGGTGTTTTTAACTATAGAATCACATTCAGGATGATTAACCCAGGCTTTGTTGAATCTGAAGGGAAAAGGAGGTCTAGATTCCTTACCACACAGATTAACAAGTATTGGATGATGATCAGAATTAATATTAGGAAGAGTTATATAGGAGATGGATCCCCAGTAATCAAGGGAAGTTTCATTAATAAATGCTCTGTCAATTCTGCTAGCAACAACTCTATTTAAAAAACGCCTATACCATGTGAATTTAGCCCCAACCAAATTAATTTCATACAGATCATTGGAATCTATGCAATTCTTAAAATCCCTAGAGGAGGTGTCATTAAACACAGCACCCAGCTTTTCATCGGGATGAATGATTGAATTAAAGTCCCCAAGAATAATCCAAGGATCAGAAATGATAAAAGAAAGTACACTAATATCCATGCATAGTCTCCTACGATCCTGATAGCTAGTATTGGCATAAACAAAAGAGAAATAGTGTTGAAGACCAGAGACTTTGAAGGAACAAGTCACATGTTGTCCGCCATTATCAATTAAATACATGTCAGACAAAGATGTGTGAGACAAGAACCAGAGACTTTTGACTTCAGAGAAACAAATATTATAGTCTACTAAGTAAAAACCAAGAGAGTTCAGACTAGCAATGTTTGGGGAGAAAATCCTCTTGGGCTCAGAAATACTAATAAGAAGAGGTCTGTGCTGTATAACAAATGATTTCAGGGATCTCATAGTGTTTGAATTAGCCAATCCCTAACAGTTCCAATACAAGATCGTCATTTAAACTTAATGCCAGTTTTGGAGCCCTCTTTGTTTGGGACATTCTCTTTGATTTTGATTGCCTTAGAGGGTCTTCCTACTTTCCTTTTGGGAATTTCTGAACCTTTAACACCTTGAATAAGATCATCAATATTTGAAACCTTGAGATTATCTTTCTCTTGAGATTCAAGGGATATTATGTCATTAAAACTTCTATTCTGACCACTTTGACTACCAGCATAATTCAAATTAGTTACAAGATCTTTTTCATTACCCAAAGTAGATAGGGAGATAACAGATTCATGTAATGAATGACTAGAAGTAAATTTTACATCCATAGTATTATAAGGAAACAAAGTATTAAAAGAAAGATCTGAGCAAGAATGAATAGCAACATGCTGATCAGCAGAGTGTGCCTCTAAACATGAATCAGTTTCCAAAAGATTCTTAGCTAAAGTAGGAAATGTAAGAAGATCCAAAGCATTTCATACCATGGGAGACATGACTGTCATGTCTGGATTAGGTATTCAAGCATCAAGATTAAATTGGGTGATTCCTAATACACTAAGAAGAAAATATGGATCAGCAATGCAATCCTGCTTACCAGAGTTAATGTTTCCAGTCTCCTTACTATTCTGTAAGGACACCACAAGATCAAAAATGTCTTTATAATAGTCTAGAAATATTTTATTCTCCTATTCTTCCTTATGTGAGGCCGCAAAAAAATTATGAACCTCATTGAACAGTTCAGTAAAAAGTTCCATATCGTCCTCACAGACCCATTTTAAATTCTGCTCTTCCTCCTCAACCATGTCAGAACAAGAGACCTTGTGTGAAGAGGAAGAAACAGATTGATTTTCAACAAAAACATTGGAAGTATTTGCAACAGGTAGGGTTTGAACATTAGGTACCAGTAGGTTTTTTAGAATCCCTTTTTTCTCTACAAAGATTGACTTGTTCTTTTTGTTCCTATTAACCTCATTCCAATCCGAGGTTTTTACTGTAGTACTAGGATACCTTTGAATCATCCTACAATTCAAGACTGTGTGCCCTATAATTTTTCAAACATCACAAAAATATGGAATGTTTTTATATTCCAATCTGATATCAGTTTTGAAGCCATTAGCATTAAAAAGAATGCTACTAAGTCTTTTAAATTCCATATTTATGTCAACCATAATTCTTGAAAAGAATCCAATTTCACCATCTAGTGTACACTGATCCAACCTAATTGGGGTTCCTAGACATGATGCAATGTCATTAAGAATTCTCGGATGCCAATATACCCAATTTAAACCATGCAGTCTCACCCAGATTTGTGCATTCGATTGTTTAAAAGTAAAAGGATTGAAATTAACATCCCAATCAGATAGTCTTAAAATCCCAGGCTTAAGTTTCAAATTACCCAGATTCCAGGAAAAATTAAAAGATTCAGATAAATTGAGAATAATGTGAAAATAACCCTTACCGATTGAGATTAATCTCCAATCCCTTAAGCCCCAGCAGTGTGAAATTCTTCTCTTAAGCTCAGCATGAGACCAAAGTTTGTCTCCTTTTTAATAAATCAAATGGCCTAGTAAAGAAAATTTGCATAGATCTAACCTTTGTTACAAATCATCCGGGTCCGCCACCACCGAGAAACCACCATTTTCTAATCTGATGATATTTGAGGGTTTAGACGACACCTCCTTTATCCGATTTGAAGAACCTAAAAGGACTTCCGCGAAGGACAAGTTTCTTCCTCAAAGATTTGAGGAATCTTGATATCCCAAGGACTTACCATATTCCTTCAAGACATGTCGATTGTCCGTATGTATCACTTCCCACTCTGGATTGAACGAATCCATAGAAAGACTCAGAAAAGAAGAACAGAAAGCTGTAAAACTCCATTGACATGAAGAGGAAATAGGGTTTCTCTCTTCATCACGCTCTCGTTCTCCTCTCTTCAAAAATATTAAAAGTTTCCAAACAATAATGTATAAATGTACCTCTGAGCAGATTCTCTATTGTGATTTCAGTGTGAGAAAGATGCAAGTAAATGAGCCATCAGACAAAAGATCCCCCTTTTCATTGATGAATCATCATCTTGCAACTATCACTGCATGAAAACATTATAAAAAATGTGGTCTTACAAATGCATATTCAAACTTATGCATATGATATTGGATATGAATACATAGAAACACACTTTTCGTAATTTTTTGAGTCGGTGAAAGTTAAAAGGAGAAGATTCATTGAGCAAAAGGCTTGCCGCCAATCCCCTGGAAATTGTGCCAAGTTATTACAAGTTATTACAATTGATTTTATTCTTAATTAATGATTACTAATCCTAATTAATGATTAAAAATGATTATTAATCTTAATTATTGATTACAATTGATTACTAATCCTAATTAATGATTACAAATGATTACTAATGATTACTAATGATTACTAATCCTAATTAATGATTACTAATGGTTACTAATCCTAATTAATGATTATTAATTATTACTAATCCTAATTAATGATTATTAATGATTACTAATACTAATTAATGATTATTAATGATTACTAATCCTAATTAATGATTATTAATGATTGTTAATTATTATTAATCCTAATTAATTATTATTAATGATTACTAATCCTAATTAATGATTAATAATGACTATTAATCCTAATTATTGATTACTAATGATTACTAATCCTAATTAATGATTAATAATGATTACTAATCCTAATTAAAGATTACTAACGATTACTAATCCTAATTAATGATTACTAATGATTATTTATCCTAATTAATGATTACTAATGATTACTAATCCTAATTAATGAAAATTAATTATTACTAATCCTAATTAATGATTACTAATTATTACTAGTCCTAATTAATGATTACTAATTATTACTAATCCTAATTAATGATTACTAATTATTACTAATCTTAATTAATGATTACTAATTAATACTATTTATTACTAATTAATTCTAATTATTACTTATTATTAATAATTATCACTAATTATTACCAATTATTACTAATTATTACAAATTATTACTAATTATTACTAATTAGTACTAATTATTAATATTTATTACTAATTATTACTAATTATTACTAATTAATACTATTTATTACTATTTATTACTATTTCTTACTATTTATTACTATTTATTACTATTTATTACTATTTATTACTATTTATTACTATTTATTACTATTTATTACTAATTATTACTAATTATTACCAATTATTACCAATTATTATTAATTATTACTAATTATTACTATTTATTACTATTTATTACTTATTATTACTAATTATTACTAATTATTACAATTTATTACTATTTATTACTATTTATTACTATTTATTACTACTTATTACTATTTATTCCTATTTATTGTTATTTATTGCTATTTATTATTATTTATTACTATTTATTACTATTTATTACTATTTATTACAATTTATTACTATTTATTACTAATTATTACTAATTATTACTAATTATCACTAATTATTACTAATTATAACTATTTATTACTATTTATTACTATTTATTACTAATTATTACAAATTAATACTAATTATTAGAATTTGTTACTATTTATTACTAATTATTTCTAATTATTACTATTTATTACTATTTATTACTATTTATTACTAATTATTACTAATTATTACTATTTATTTATTACTATTTATTACTATTTATTACTACTTATTACTATTTATTACTATTTATTACTATTTCTTACTAATTATTACTATTTATTACTATTTATTACTATTTATTACTATTTATTACTATTTATTACGGTTTATTGCTATTTACTACTATTTACTACTATTTAGTACTATTTATTACTATTTATTACTATTTATTACTATTTATTACTATTTATTACTAATTATAACAAATTATTACAAAATATTACTATTTATTAATTTTTATTACTATTTATTTCTATTCAATACTATATATTACTATATGTTACTATTTATTACTATTTATTCTTATTTATTCTTATTTATTACTATTTACTATTTATTATAATTTATTACTACAAATAAATACTGATAACAATACAATTTAAATCAAATTTAATTACAACTAGTCAATATTAATTAAAATTCATATAAAAAATTAAATAAATTCTAAATTAAATAAAATATAAATACCTTTAAACTTGATCTCCTATTGACGTAGACGGCTTCACAACTTCTTCGTAAAAAAAACCAACTCAGAGAAAATTTCACTCTGAAAATAGAGTTTAGAGAGAGAGAGAAAGTGAGAATTGAGAGAAAGAATAGAAAAAACATATGGGGGTATATATAGGTTAGATTAGTTGTGATGGGTCTATTTGGGATGGGATACCCGTCGCAAAAAATACTATTTGCGATGGGACCCGTCGCAAATACCTTCGCCCACTTTAATTACTATCGGTGGTTAAAAGGGTATTTGCGATGGGGACCATCGCAAAAGTTTCCTGTCGACATACTTTTTGCGACGGGACAACATACCGTCCCAAATACCCTCCCACCGACACACTATTTGCGACGGGGGGATTCCCCCGTTACAAATAACCTTCAAGTAGTTTGGCACGCAAACCGCACCTAAATTTTAGCGACAGGACCCCAAATCCCGTCGTAAATAACCAATTATTTTCAATGGGCCGAATCCCCCGTCGCAAATAACCTCTAGGACAAGCTATTTGCGGCAGGATTAATTCCCGTCGCAAAAAGCTGTTTTCCCGTAGTGATCTTCTCTTAAGTTCTTTTCTTTTATTTAACTTCTCCAACCCCCTAAACTATATTTATTCATTTATTTTATATCAAAACCAGTATCCTCAATATATTAGGTTGTTTTTAAGAAAATTATTCTAACTACACTTCACACACCTCCATCTAATTGATACAAAACATATTGTTTCTGTGGACGGTGAACTACTGCCTCACAAAACGATGATTGTTCAAATATCTCCAACTGCCTCTCATGGTTGTCATTATTATGGCACTGTATTTATATGTGATATATATTATATTTATATTGTCTCTTTACTTCTGTATTTTTCATTTATAGCATACCTTTATGGTTTCCATAATGGGTAAATACGATAATTTCATTTGACGAAATGCGGACTACCGCCCCCTCAAAGTGATAAGACTTATTCATTCCATATGTTGGATGTATAAAGGATAGAGTTAATGAAATTATATATGATATTATACTAGAATTATAATATACTTATGTATCATTAATTTTTCAATCCATTAAAATACGAAATAGAAATGAAGGTAGCGTTCATGCATACGTACGACTTAACGTCTCCAATAACGGTGCATTTCATTTATTATCTCCAAATGTTATGTACTATTATAAATATATATATATGATATATATATATAGGATATATATGATATTTAAGTCACTAATATGAATCTGAAGATAATAGATTTTTAACCACATAGACAATTTGTAATTATAACAAGTTCATTTTTGACTCAAGTTCTGAATATCGACAAAATGTCCTATATAAACTCAAATAATTAACAAATTGTTATAGAATGATAATAAGTGATATAAAAGGAATAATAAAACTTGAAAAAAGGTTCTTAATCACGTATAAATTAACTTAAGTTTATTATTCCGGAATAATAAGGAACATACAGGACAAATCGGACTTGAGGTAAGGGGTTTCTTATCTCATTTTAATTCCATGAGATTTCCATTGTTCAACACTTATTTATAGCATGTGGTGTATTTTGTACTACCATTTGATATATATTATCATGATTCTATTTATATTCATGGTATTATGTGATTCATTTGGTGGTAATTAACTTTTGGTCATACGAATCAATTGATTACAATGTGGTAAGGGGTTTTCATCTCACTTCTTATTCCTGTGAGATTCATGCTATATTGCCACTATTTTCTTTTGTGTGGTTTATGTACTACCCATGATTGTATTCCTTGTGTAATATACTTTAATTTTTTGGTATTTACAACTTCATTTTATGATCCTTCTTTCATGGTGTGTATGTTTCGTAAGTTACCATATCGGTAAGGGAATTTCTAATTTCGATTTCTACTCATTGGGTTTTACGCAAACTTCATTGATTATTTTACTCCAAGATTATGTGTGAAATAACTATTTATTTATTTATGTAGTAATTTACACTCCCCTTTTTGTGTATATACTTTTTATACACATAATCACTCCATTTATAAATTTTCATGTCATTGATATGAACTTGATAAGAGTAATCTTAACTTAATTTCCATTCATTGAATTAAACATCCAAGTCATTAGTGTTGTTGTTACAAGAATATGTGTGAATATCCTTTGATTTATTTACACTAAATATCCAATCATATTGAGTGTATTTATGTTTTTTACACATAATTATGTCTTGATTTATCTTTAACCCAAGGATACGATCTTTATAAGGGATTTCATCTCAATTTATATTCTATTGAGACTTCTTTGTTGTTATGCATGAATTCATTATTATATGGTTTATATAATGTACATTGACATAGTATATCATGAATCCCTTTATTCTCATGATATTATAAAGTTTTTATTACCTCAATTATTTTTATTCAAGCGTCTATCATTTGGTTATGAACTCTACCTAAAATATCATTTTAAATGTTTTAATGATTTATTCATCTAATCTTTCTCATTAATGTTCATGTTTTAAAAATGTATTAAAGTATTTGTTTATATGGACATGAATGTTTTAAAATTAATATTCCATTTGAAATTTTCAAATTGGTATGGGACACTATGATTCAAAAAATCTATTTTTAATAGCTTCTTGATAAATAGTGAGACTTTTAAATGTTTTCAAGAAAATTGGATATTTCTCTCCAGTTGTTTTACTGATTATTTTTATCTATGTAAATATCCTTCATTATTTTTTATTGAGATTGATATATTATAATAAAATCTTCCATATTATATTCAATGAGTTATGTTTGACTGTGGATATGCTATTTTTATACCATTCATGGTTTGTGGTTAAAATATTGACATTTCATATGCTGGTTCTAATACGAATGTTTAGATCATGTTTCAACCTTTTGATATGAATAATGCATTGGACTTAGTAAGTGACGGGTGGAGCCCGCTATAGCTCCTCCATGCATCGGTAGGTCTCATGAGACAAACTAGTGTCTTGGTACAAGGCCTTGACAAAATCTTATTTGTAGTCTTGGTACGAGGCCTTGACTATGTGGTTATGATGTACGACATTATGCATTCAATCATAATGAAATTAGAAATTGATATTACATGTGATTATTATACTAGTAGAATATACATGTGAATAATTAAATAGCATTATTTGATTTATATTTTCCATATTATTCTTAAATTTAAGTTTAAAAGGCTTATGTTTTTGTCTTATACATTGCCTTAAATAATTATGCTTATTTATGAATGTTTCATTTATATTTATATCCTTACTGAGCATCTAAGAACACCACTTTCCATGTATTGTTTTTCCTAGGATGTGAAGAAGTATATCATGATTAACCTGGAGGGACAGGCTAAGGGATATGAGTGTTTTCAATGGGGACACAATGTTGTTTTTCTTTATTTCATGATGTAATGTAATACCTTTTGTATCTACTAATTCCAAGGTTACTAAACTAATCAGTCTTTTAGTACTTGATATCTTGTGATCATTCCAATGATATGTAATAATGCACTGACTTTGGGTAACTTGGGTCGGGGCGTTACAGTTTTTATCAGAGAAATTTTAGTTCAAACCTTGGAAGCTCGATTTAGAAAAACTCTAATTAGAGAACATTAACCTAAGATTGACATTGGAGATTATTATAGAATAACTTCCTAGAATTTTGTTAATATAGATATTTTATTTATTTTCCAAGCAATACATCCCTGTATGGATACGAGCAGGTAGAGGAAGCTCAGGCACAGATGTACCTAGGGGTAAATCCCGAAAACACCGCTTTGAGTTGACTCCAACGTGAACTAGTGAATGACAATGGGCCTTGCTGCACTCTTGGTTATGACACTCTTGAGGGATATGCTTAGGAAAATTCACATTTTCATAACAAACAAATTTGAAGGATTTTTATATAATATGATAATATAAATAACCTTGGTTAATCTTAAGGTGTTTTAGACTGAAAATAAGGTGTCATGATATTCTCTAAATAGTTTTATGACTATTGTAACTCACACAATGATTTCTGGTTTTAGTCAATGGATGGATTCTAAGGAAGTTTTATTAACATTGAACATGATGTACAAGGTTTGAATAGTGGTGTAAATGAGAAATGAAATGGAATGTTGATAGGCGTAAAAGATATCGTGTTCATTCCGAATCAGTTTTTCAAAAATACGATCAACAACATATATATTAACTAACTCCCAGACTCAACAAAGAAGAGAACGATGGTGAATGATAAGAGATCCAGTAGTGGAGACCATGGAGAAAATAAAGATCCATTTACATCATACAGTAAATGTGGAAGAAGACACCCAGGAAAGTTTCATAATGGAACAAAGAAATGCTTTATGTGTGGGAAAGAAGGACATAATGTAAATAATTTCTAATGAAAAAATAAGAGTATTGTGGAAGAAAAATAAAAATGATCCCAAGAATCCATTTATAGTCATTTACCTTAAATGTAGGGTACTTGGGCATTACCCAAGTCAATTTTCTATTCTATAGGATAACCTCTTGGTCAAGGAAGAACCTATGTGGAAATAAATGGATGGTTAAATGTTTAAAAGTATTAGTGCTCTTTTATGATGGGATTACATTGGAAGACTTTTCCCCTATATGTGTAACCCTATATTATGTAATGTGAAAATTCAATTTGTGGAAGAATTATCTTTTCTTTTGTGGATATAGTTATAAATAACCATTTGGTTTTATATGATCCTTGAATTTGAAGCAATTATAAGTTATTAATTTTTGGGATGAAAATGCGAGGTATGAGATAACCTTTGTGGTAAAATTATGTTATGGTTATTTTAAGGAATTTATCTCATTTTGGGAATGTTATAAAATACTGTTTTTGAAAAAGGACAATACGCAGACCATGTGACAACCCGTCGCGTCGGACAAAGCTGCGGGAATCGAAGCCACAACCAAAGTGTAACTAGGATTTATCGCTTACCACTGGACTACGTGAAGTCCTTGGTTAGTGTTACTAATTCTTTTAGTTAAATGATTTTATAGATCAATAATAAGTTGATTTGGGATCTTATGTTATATCAAATGCATATCCTTAGTTTAGGAAAATGATTTGGTGATTATGTGATAAATGTTATTCTGGAAGATGTTCGCTCTGTTGGGAACACTATATGCCTAAGGAAAATAGAATACTATGGGATTTGATATAAAGAGTAATGGTGTATTTTTATCTATGTTTTTATTGTGGATTTATAGATATTTGGGTTATTTATGGAAATGATTAACCTATCATAGAGAATATTTGATTTGGTTAATTACTTTTAAGAATGTGACTTTAAGAGTAGTCGATGTTATATGGAGAGACAATTTAATGTGGAAGACTATGTAATCAAATTCTTCTGAGTTTTGCGTTTCAATATTAGTTTGGATTATATTAAAGTATTTTAAGGACAATTGTATATTAAATGGTCTTTGGTGAACTTTGGGTATTGTTTGTTCAATTTTGGAGATTAAGAGTAGTATTTATTTTTATAAATGATTATCCTTTTTGGGGAATATCTGATCATGTACTAAACTTTTTGGTTTTGGTTGATGTCTAAATATAGGGTAAATATTTAGTACATATTTTTTAGATTATGTGATACTCTATAAGTTGATTCTAGCACTTCAAGTGTGACCATGTCATCTAAAATATTATTTGTTTGGAGAATAGATGACTTTGTTGTAGGAATTTAGTAAAGGATGAAAGTCTACATGACAATTAAGTATGTTTCCTTATATTTTTAGTTATGCTCATAAATAAATTCCTCAACTTTATTAAAAGTATCTTAAAACAAAAAAAAATTCTGTTAACTTTTCCTACTGGGGAATCAAGGACCATTTAACCCATCACAAGTTTTTTTTTCTAGTGGTTAACTTTTTCCTAACCATGTTTTCTATCACTCTCCATCAGAACTAGACAATTAGTTTCTCCTCCATATTCATGATTTCATGGAATACTAGTATGGGTTATATCGGATGACCTTTGTAAATATATTTATTTCCTTTAAAGTGAAAGTTTTATTTACTCTTTTTCTGATGTGATACTTTCAATGAAGTTTCCAATCCCAATTTTAAAATTGTGAGGACACAATTTCTAAAAGGGGGAAGGATGTAATATCACAGTTAAATAAAGAATATGAAATTTTTCATATTTATTAATATTTTTATATTAAATATTAATTTTACTTTAATATGGATACTATGATCGATGGCGTAACTGATACATAATAATGAGTTTCTTTGAAAACTTACGTTTCACACAACATTGAGTTATACCGAAAAATAATATAATAATATTATTAATTTAAATTGTAGTTAAATCCTAGCTATTATATTAGTGGGAATGAATAAAAATAACTAAAATATGAGTATATATGTTTTTTAAATGTTTTTACGTTTATCCAATAAATTTTAGAGGCTTAAAATATGAATGAATCCAATTTTCAGCAAAAATACTTTAATATTCATTAAAAGGTCAATTTACTGCCTTTTAATGGTGAACCCTTTTTAAATCTAGTTTTTTCATGTTTATATTTTCTATTTGAAAAAATAATATTCTTCTTTAGAATCGGAACATAAAAACTTACTTTGGGTAAATTCTTGGTATTTTTCTGATGAAGTTCATTTTTTAATGAATAGTGAAAAATACTGTATTTTAATTCAAAACTGCCTTTTAATATAATTTATTTATATGGTTAGAATATATTTTTAAATTATTTTGAAGTATAATTAGATTATATTTTTACCATTTAATACAATTTTGGTCATTGGAAGTAATTTCACTTTAAAATTGGACATACGCAACGGTTAATCTTTTGATAGTTTTTATTTTCTAAAAATACGCTTTTTGTTTTAACAACGGAAATTGATTTTAAATTAATTTCAGTCACTTCTGTGATTTGAATTTGGAAAAATGGATTCCATATTTTGAATCAGGAGTTCCAAATTATGTAAATAGTTAACTTTTATTTTTATACATTATGAATATTTACATCAGTAAATATTTTATTTACCATTGTTAAATAGTAAATCTGGTAAATAAGGGTAGAAAAATAATATTAAATTAACATAACATGTGTCCTAATCTTATTTTTTGATACATTTCTGACCATGGTAATCCTTAGTTCGATTTTGAGATCCCATGGGGCCACATGGGAGTGACAATGACACTTTATATAAATTAATTTAAAGTAAAGACAAAGATGACTTAAACATATATATTTTAGTAAATAAATTTTTTCATGGGGTTATATAAGTTATATCTTCGACTATAAATGTTAATTTGAAATTTCAAAATATTTCCTACATTATGGTATTTTTTTAAAATTTTTAGAATCAAATAAATAAAATTATTTATGACATAATAATGATGCAATGTTTACCTAATTAATTAATGATTTAAATAAATAAGATTATAAAAATTAAAACAATATTGAAAACCAATCCAATTCCTATTGGATGATTTTATTTCGATCACAAGTCCTCTTAGCTTCGACTTTAATGAGCTTTGGACCTTTAGAAACCAAAAATAATTATATAATAAAATAATATTTTTAAACTTTCCTAAAGAGCCCCTCATCTCCCTTATAAAAGGACACCACTTCTAACCCATCCCTCACACCTTTCAAGCACTTTGTCTCATCCAACCTATGCCCAGTTAAGCTCCCTATATACATATATTCCTCCTAGAATCCTTACTTTATTCATAAGTCACTTCAAGTAATCTTTTTGGTTCAAACCAAAGGAAGTTACCTTATTTAAAGGTAACGTCTTCTCTTAAGTTCTTTTCTTTTATTTTACTTATCCAACCACATAAACTCTATTTATTAATTTATTTTATAGAAAACTGAGTATCCAAAACATACTAGGATGTTTTTATGAGAATTATTCTAACTATACTTTTACACACCTCCATCTAATGGATACAAATATACTGTTTCTGTGGACGGTGAACTACTACCTCACGAAACGATGATTGTTCAAATATCTCCAACTGCCTATCATAGTGGTCATTATGATGGAACTCTATTTATATGTGATATATATTAAATTTATATTTTCTATTTACTTCTGTATTTTTCATTTATATCAAACCTTTATGGTTTCCATAATGGGTAAATACGATAATTTCATTTGAGGACGTGCAAACTACCGCCACCTCAAAGTGATATGACTCGTTCATGTCATCCATGAGACATATAAAGGATGGATTTAATGAAATTATATATTATATTAAATTCTAATTATAATAAAACTATATATAATTAATTTTTCAATCCATTATAAAATGAAATAGAAATGAAAGTAGCGTTTATGCGTACATACGGCTTATCGTCTCCAAGAACGGTGCATTTCATTTCTTAACTCCAAATGTTATGTAGTATTATAGATACATATATATAATTTATATATATGATATAAATTATATTTAAGTCATGAATATGATTCTGGAGATAATAGACTTTTGACCACATGGACAATTTTTAATTATAACGAGTTCATTTTTGACCAAAGTTCCGAACATCGACAAAATGTATGATATGAAATCAAATAATTAACTAATTGTTATATAAAGATAATAAGTGATATAAAAGGAATAATAAAAAATGAAAAAGGTTTTTAATCAAGTATAAATTAACTTAAGTTTATTATTCATGAAAAACAAGGAACATACAAGACAAGTCGGACTTGAGTTAAGGGGTTTCTTATCAAACATTTAATTATGGGAGATTTCCATTGTTCACTACCATGTTATTCAATATGGTGTATTGTGTACAACCATTTGATATATATTATCATGATTCTATTTAAAGGCAACATATTCTATTAAGTTATTTTCTTTTCTTTTACTTCTCCAACCCCCTAAACACTATTTATTCATTTATCTTATAGTAAAAACAGTATCCTCAATATAATTTGTTGTTTTTATGGTAAGTATTCTAACTACACTTTCACACACCTCCATATAATGGATACGAACATACTGTTTATGTGGACGACAAACTACTACCTCACAAAATAATGATTGTTCAAATATCTCCAACCGCCTATAATGGTGGTCATTATGAAGGAACTATATATATATATGTGATATATATTATATTTATATTGTATATTTACTTCTGTATTTTTCATTTATATCATACCATTATGGTTTCCATAATGGGTAAATACAATAATTTCATTTGAGGAAGTGTGGACTACCGCACCCTCAGAGTGATATAACTCGTGCATTCCCTACGTGGGAAGTATAAAGGATGGAGTTAATGAAATTATATATTATATAATACTAGAATTATAATATACCTATTTATAATTAATTTATCAATCCATTAAAATATAAAATAGAAATGAAAGTAGCATACATGCGTACGTACGGCTTACCGTATCCATGAACGGTGCATTTCATTTCTTATCTCCAAATGTTATGGACAATTATAAATACATATATATATATATATACTTGATATATATGATATATATGATATTTAATTCATGAATATGATTCTTGAGATAATATAATTTTGACCACATGGACAATTTGTAATTATAACAAGTTCATTTTTAAGTCATGTTCCGAACATTGACAAAATGTATGATATGAACTCAAATAATTAACTAATTGTTATAGAAAGATAATAGGTGATATAAATGGAATAATAAAACCTGAAAAAGTTTTTTAATCAAGTATAAATTAACTTTAGTTTATTATTCAGGAAGAACAAGGAACATACAAGACAAGTGGGACTTGAGGTAAGGGGTTTCTTATCTCACTTTTAATACCATGATATTTCCATTGTTCACAACTTATTTATTGCATGTTGTGTATTGTGTACATCCATTTGATATATATTATCATGATTCTATTTATATTCATGGTATTCTATGATTCATTTGGTGTTTATTAACTTTTGGTCATACAAATCAATTGATTACAATATGGTAAGTGGTTTTTATCTCAATTATTATTCCCATGAGATTCATGCTATATTACCACTATTTCCTTTTGTGTGGTATATGTACTACACATGATTATATTACATGTGTAATATACTGTAATATTTGGGTGTTTAAAACTTCAGTGTATGATCCTTCTTTTATGGGGTGTATGTTTTATAAGTTACCATATCAGTAAGGGAATTTCAAATTTCGATTTCCACCCATTGGGTTTTACACAATCTTCGTTGACTATTTTACTCCAAGATTATGTGTTAAATAAATATTTATTTATTTATGTAGTAATTTACACTCCACTTTGTGTGGATATACTTTTGATAAACATAATCAATCCATTGATAAATTCTCAAGTCATCGATATGAACTTGATAAGAGTAATCTTAACTCAATTTCCATTCATTGAGTTAAACATCGAAGTCATTGGTGTTGTTGTTACAATAATATGTGTGAATGTACTCTAATTGATTTACACTGAATATCCAATCATATTGAGTGTATTTATATTTTTCACACATAATTATGTCTTTTATTTATCCTTAACCTAAGGATATGATCTTTAAAAGGGATTTCATCTCAATTTACATGCTATTGAGACTTCTTTGTTGTTATGCACCAATTCATTATTATATGGTGTATATATTGTACATTGAAATAGTATATCATTAATCCATTTATTATCATGATATTGTAAATTTTTTATTAACTAAATTATTTTTATTCAAACATCTCTCATTTGGTTAGGAACTGTGACAACCGGGCCCCGGTGACTGCACAGACACCCCGCCTTAACAAGGTCGTTGGGTCCTGGCTCACCAGGTACCACCAGTTGCCCCTGCAGACATGTGGGGCCCACCCCAGGGTCCACCCACATGCCCGAACGGGTCATCTGACTAATGATAGCCCCCACAGGCCAACACATATCCTTTCCAGTGTGCTTTATCCTCACTCACACACACCCTGGGAAACTTCCCAGAGGGTCACCCATCCTGATCACTACTCCAAGCCAAGCACACTTAACTGTGGAATTCTAATCAGACAGGCTCCCGAAAAGGAAGGTGCACCTTGTTGACATGAGTCATATCATTTAGTCATTTAACCCTTTATCATTTGGGGATGTTACATTCACCCCCCCTTTAGAGAACAACGCCCTCGTTGTGGGTCCTACATCTCAACTCAGGCAGTGCACCGCACTTAAGGCTGGGTTCCACCTCTGATACCAAATGTGACAACCGGGCCCCGGTGACTGCACAGACACCCCGCCTTAATAAGGTTGTTGGGTCCTGGCTCACCAGGTACCACCAGTTGCCCCTGCAGACATGTGGGGCCCACCCCATGGTCCACCCACATGCCCGAACGGGTCATCTGACTAATGATAGTCCCCACAGGCCAACACATGTCCTTTCCAGTGTGTTTTGTCCTCACTCACACACACCCTGGGAAACTTCCCAGAGGGTCACCCAACCTGATCACTACTCTAGGCCAAGCACGCTTAACTGTGGAGTTCTAATCAGACAGGCTCCCGAAAAGGAAGGTGCACCTTGTTTACATGAGTCATATCATTTAGTCATTTAACCCTTTATCATTTGGGGATGTTATATTAAAAATATAGATAAACCGCTGGCTCGGGGACTTGACCCCACGACCATGCCCATAACCCCTCCCCACCCTTACCAACTCAGTCGAGCATGGGGGCTCAAAAGTGGTACTCTCAACACTACCACTTTTGGTCAAATGCCTGTATCTTGGGCTACGGGCCAAGATACCTGAGGAAACACAAGGATTGTTGTTTGTCACGACCCGTCCTCGGGGCCCGTGCCGTGACTACCCCAAGCCCGCCTTCCATAGGCCAGGGGCTGGCGACTAGCACCAAAGGCGTAAATCCTGATAACTGGGAAGGCATTGCCTTTATAAAAGTAAACAAACACGACAGAGTATAAGCGGAAGTAAACACTAAGTACAAAGAGAAGTGCTGAAAGGAAAAAAAATGGGCCAGAATACAAACCCAAAAGAAAGTACAAATACAACTGAACAAAGTACAACAGGAAAAGACAATAGCTGGTGGGACGGAAGTGGCTCCTAGGTCGTCCTCCTCGGATCCTACCTGAAGGGTAGGTACAGTTGGCGCAGCTCCTGGATCGTCCACCACGGATCCTACCTAAAGGGTAGGTACAGATAGCCTCCACAATGCTCTCGCCCGCCAACCACCTCTGAGTGTCGTCTCGTCGTGAAGTCCACCTCCGGATACTGACTCGTCGTGTAGTCCACCTTCGGGTACCGTCCAGTCCTCGAACACTCGGCCTCCGTCAGCACTGCCCGTCGTCTGCAACCAACACAACGAGGTGAGGGCATAGCCCGTGCAGGGGTGAGTATAACGATACTCAGTAGGGACTCCGAGACCCTCACGGTCTCACTAAAACCAACAAGGATAACCACAAGTAGATCTCAACAGATAACCTCTACTTAGGTATATGCCCATACATATACCTAAGTTATCAAGTAACCCATCTCAATCATGAGGAAACACAAGGATCATGAAATCAACGGATAACCACTACCCAGTTATATGTCCATACATATACCTAAGTTATCAAGTGACCCATCTCAATCATGCAGTAAACACAAAGGTTAAAAGTCTCAGCTCAAACCAGGATTTTCATTATCGAAACCGTAACTGCTGAAGAGATCCGTCTCTGGAGTGTACAGTGGTCCTGTCACGACTCCGAGGTACTGCTCACTAACCTAAGACTGTTGAAGTACTCCTCCTGTCGAGTATCGCGGGTCAGCCACCCAGACACAGTAGTGCTTTCCGCCGATGTATGTCACCCAAACACAGTAGTGCACACCCCCTAGTAGCCTGCTGAGGAACTCTCCGGACGAGTACCGCGGGTCTGCACTGTCACACAGGTAGTGCTCCGTCCGCCATGGGTCTGCACCTCAGAAAGTAGTGCTCCGTCCACTGGGCTAGTCGACTCACTCGAAGTCGAGTCGGTCAAGCAGTCGTCAGGTCTCAGCTAGTTACACGGTCTCCGTACTCCGCACGCTCTTCACTGGGAGGGTCCGCTCCACGAGCTATAGGTCGATACTCCAAGTATCTCAAAGTTCCACGAAGAAGTATCTCAAAGGACTGCCACGTCATAGGGGTCTCAACGCAACAGACGGCGCGTCAATCGGACGCCCGGTCTGTGAGTTATTAGCCTTTTCGTCCCAGGGGCCCGGTTGGTTTCGTGAGCGAACCAAACCCGGCTGTATCTCAACTCTACCCCGAACTCTCATAGGGTATACTCATAGGGACCGTTTCTCAACGAGATCACCAATTCCGCTGACGGTTCGTCAAACGGACGTTCTGTCAGAAAGATATCAGCTTTTCCGTTCCAGGGGCCCGGTTGGATTTCAGTGCGATCCAACCTGGCCACTATCCATCTACATCCAATTCTCAGGCGGAGGATGCCAAAAGTTCTGTATCGTCAACAGGAACTCAATGCAACAGATGGCGCGTCAATCGGACGCCCGGTCTGAGAGTTATTGGTTTTTCCGTCTCACACCCACCCTGGGAAACTTCCCAGGAGGTCACCCATCCTGATCACTACTCTAGGACAAGCACGCTTAACTATGGAGTTTTAACCACGTAGGCTCCCAAAAAGGAAGGTGTACCTAGAGTATAGTATACTGAAACGACCGTCTCGATCCAAGGATCGCGTTGCCGCTGACGGCGAGTCGTTTGGAGGCCCGTAGCCCAAGATACGGGCATTTGACCAAAAGTGGTCCGAAACTGGGGGTATGTCACGACCCGTCCTCGGGGCCCGTGTCGTGACTACCCCAAGCCCGCCTTCCATAGGCCAGGGGCTGGCGACTAGCACCAAGGCGTAAATCCCGGAAAAAGGGAAGGCATTGCCTTTGAAAAGTAAACAAGCACCACAGAGTAAGCAAGCAGAAAAGTAAATACTAAGTAAAAACTGTAACAAGCTGTGCTGAAAGTAAAAGGGGTCGGAATACAAGCTCAACTGTAAAGTACAACTGAAAGGGAAAAACAGAAATTGAAAAGAAAAGCTGCAGCGTCGAGCCGTCCTTTGGAAGTCCCACCTGAAGGGAGGGTACAGATAGCCTCCACTGCTCCTCGGGTCCACCTGACCGCTCCGAGTACGTCACACCCAGTGGTCCACCTCCAGGTACCGTCCCGCTCCGCAAGCCTCCACCACGATCAGCGTTGTCCGTCGTCTGCAACCAACACAACGTAGTGCGGGCATAGCCCGTGCAGGGGTGAGTATAAGCTACTCAGTAGGGACCCCGAGACCCCGGAAGGTCTCCCAGAATCCACAAGGGATAATCCACAAAGGAAAGATACAATCACGAAGTAACATCCGACAATGCTTAGGTATATGCTCATACATATACCTAAGTCATCAATTCCCGTTCGGCTCCAACATCTGAGCCCAAGCACAACCCAGTCCACACAGGAAAGCAAAACGTAAATCCACACAGGATAGCACAACACAATCCACAAAGGAGGGTAACACAGGATATAGCTCACACAGGTATAATTCTTTAAATGACGATAGAGATGATCAGATGTAGCCACTGATTCATCTAATCTGTCGGACCCACAAAGGATCGGAAGGTACTAACCCCCGCAATGACCTACATAGGATCGATCAAGAAGTTGGACCCAAAGCTATTTGGAAACTCCTTCTCCATCAAGTACAGTGATTATGCCGCTACAACCAAGTGCTTCCCTCTTACCTTGGACTGTTGTAGTACTCCACCTATCGGGTACTGTGGGTCTGCTGCTACAACCAAGTGCTCTCATGTGCCGCTACAACCAAGCGCACCTCTGTCGTGGGTCTGCCGCTACAACCAAGCGCTCTCATGTGCCGCTACAACCAAGCGCACCTCTGTCGTGGGTCTGCCGCTACAACCAAGCGCTCCCCTGTGCCGCTACAACCAAGCGTACATCTGTCGTGGGTCTGCCGCTACAACCAAGCGCTCCCATGTGCCGCTACAACCAAGCGCACCTTTGTCGTGGATCTGCCGCTACAACCAAGCGCTCCCCTGTGCCGCTACAACCAAGCGCACCTCTGTCGTGGGTCTGCCGCTACAACCAAGTGCTCCCCTGTGCCGCTACAACCAAGCGCTCCTCCGTCATGGGTATGCCGCTAAAACCAAGCGCTCCCTTGTGCCGCTACAACCAAGCACACCTCTGTCGTGGATCTGCCGCTACAACCAAGCGCTCCCCACTGGGCTATCCGCAACACACCGAGTCGTTCGATCAGCAGTCATCAAATCTCAATCGGCTCTATGGTTTCCGCATACAGCATGCTCGTTCCGGGAGGGTCCACTCCACGAGCTAAGAGGTCGATGCATCAACTGACATGTAGTCTGGAGTTGATGTATCCCAAGATGTACCGTAGTGGTCATTGCCGAAAACACGGAGGATTCCCGTACTGTTTTCATCATCGTCGCAGTCGAATCCACTGAGTATCTCTCTATAGTCGTTGTCGTCGAAGTTGCAGCCAGCACTAGGGTCCCCGCACACAGCAAGCTCGTTCGGGAGGGTTCGCTCCACGAGCCGAGAGTCTGATACATCAACTGACTCAAATTCCAGAGTTGATGTATCCAAAAGTTCTGTATCGTCAACAGGAACTCAACGTCTCAGACGGCGCGTCAATCGGACGCCCGGTCTGAGAGTTATTGGCTTTTCCGTCCCAGGGCCCCTGTTGGTTTCTAAGGAAAAACCAACCCGACCGTACTCCACCTCCGTCCAAACCTCAGGCGGAGTATTCCAAAAGATCCGTCTCACTTAGAGGAAAACAACAAAATCGACGGCACATCAATCGGACGTCCGGAACTCAAGATATAAGTGTTTCCGCTCCGAGGGCCCGGTTGGTTTCGTGTACGAACCAACCCAGCCGAACCCAAAGTATCCCGAAACCTTGAGTGCAGTATACCGAAACGACCGTCTCGATCCTAGGATCGCGTTTCCGCTGACGGCGCGTCGTTCGGAGGCCCGTAGCTCCAGTTACGGGCAAAAGACCGAAACGGTCCGAAGACGGGGGGTCTGGGCCCGGGCCGACCCAGCCCGACCCCCCCTGGGTCGACCGAACCGGGTCGACCCGACCCGGTCCAACCCAGCTGGACCCGGTCCGGTCCATCCAGGGCGCGGCCCGGCCCGGCCGGCCGGCCCGGCTCGGCTCGGCCGCGCGGCCGAGCGTGGCAGCCGCGGGGCGCCGCCCCCGCGGGATGGAAGAGTCGCGGCCCTCGAGGGGCCGCGCTGGACTTCAATGGACGCGGCATGTTGCCGCGTCCCGTGCGTGTGAGCCGGACCCGTGCGGCCGAGGGTCCGCTGGCCGCCGCCGCCGCGACTTCAGCCGCGGCGGGCCTGTTTGGTGGTCCGTTTTCCTTCCCGTCTGCGCCGCTGCTCCTCCCAGGTCCCGTTCTTCACTGCGGAAACATTAAATCACCCTTGTGTCACGTTTTGTCATCGCCCGCCAAATCCGCACAACAACGAAGAGCTGCGGAGGGTTGTCGGGCCATGTTCGTTTGGCCCGCACCCTCCGCGTTAGGCGTTAACAATCGGGATGAATAATCAACATATCAAACAACAATTTTATTCAATTAAAATTGTTCTTATGAAATCGGGTTCTTTATTTTAAAAGAAACGATCACAGGAAATATAAATTATTTCACAAAAACCCCTACCTCGTCAAGTCGTCGCACACGCATTCTTCGCGGAGTTGATCACCGCGGAAGGAGGCAATCGTCGCGTCGCGGAAGGGCGTCGCGTCGTCGCGGATAGGTGTCGCGTCGTCGCGGAATACGGTGACGCGTCGATGAACTCCGAGGTTCAAGAACAACAGATTTAATTAATAATAATTAAATCCATATTGTTGTTTTAATCCACAAAGTAAAATTAAAGAACTGCAATCTCTCACCTCAACAGGTGATCGAAGATTTTTGTTGCGGATGAAGGAACGTCGCAGAGGAATTGTCGCGGGAGAGAAAACGTCGGCGTCACGGCACACGGCGTCGCGTCGTCGATTTCCGCGGGTTCGGCGTTCTTCATCGGAGGCCGGTGTTCTTCGCGTTCTTCGCATTCTTCGCGAAGGAGGATGAAGAACTATTGGTTCCTGTCAAATCCTCTCAACGAACCTTCTTTCCAGAAGTCGTGCGTTGGTCTTATTTTATTATTACGCCAACGGATTGAAAAACAGGTTAAGAAACGATTAAATTAATTCATAGAATTAATTCAATGAATAAAACCGCCCAATTAAATGGTGCATTAAGAATTTAAGAAAACGCATCAGTTGACTTTCATAATGACGGGTTTTCGCGGGTGCGTTACTTAGCGGAAAAGAAACAGTGGGGATCGTGCGGGCCCCACCTCACAAATATCCTACCAAGAGGGTAGGATATTTTTGGATAGCACCTTATCCGCATCAACTCAGCTTAAGCGGCTTTAAGTGGCTTTTAAGTGGCTTAAGTGAAACAAAAATAAAATTGTCGCACAACTTTATTTTATTTCATAACTTTAAACCCAAAAAATTAAAAACCACACCCGAGCAAACGCAACTCTGGAAGAGATGTTTCTATGTAATTATCGGCGCTGCGATTCCATCGGTGCCCTCAGAATTCGATTCCGGGCACCGGTTCAAAAGTTATAAAAACTCGCCCGTCCGTTCACTGAACGTACCCGAGCCAAACTTCGAAACATGATTTCGGGCACACCGGGCCTCGGAATTAGGTGTCGTCAGAAACTGCGCTCTTGTAAAATTCTAAAGAAAATTAAAAAAAATTCCTTGAAATTTCCGGGTCTTTACATACTCCCACCACAGGGTTTTACGTCCCCGTAAACCTTCAACACAAACAAGGGATACAAAGGTGGTACTGAGCACGCATCTGAGCCACCCGCTCCAAAGTGCTCTCCTGGAGGCTCCCGTGCTGTCATCTGAAGTGCACTAAAGGAATCGATCGTCCACGTAGGACCCGCTCCTATCGATCCTCGATCTCCACTGGGACCTCGGCAAAAGTCGCCCCATCATCAAAGACCAGCTCTCCATGGTCAAAGGTTTGCGTCGGGTCGTGCACGTATCTCCTCTGCTGAGATATGTGGAAGACGTCGTGCACCCGACGCAACTGTTGTGGTAGAGCCAGGCGATAAGTCACCTTGCCAATCCTGCTGAGGACCTGGAAGGGTCCGATGAAGCATGGATACAACTCTCCGCTTTGGCCAAACCTTCGTAATCCACGTCGAGGTGAGACCCGCATGAAGACGTGATCGCCATCCTCGAACTCAAGTGGATTTCGCCTCCTATCAGCATAGGACTTCTGTCGGCTCTAAGCTATACTCATCCACTCCTGGATGACCTGGACCTTCTCTATCGTGGCCTGGACCATCTCCGATCCCACAAGAAATACTAAGATTTCTTCTTTGCCGATAAGAGAAATCTGGTCTCATCCCCTGGATGAACCACTTCCTTTGCCTAATACAGTCAATTCTGACATGGATGTTACTAATCCATACCAAGGATGACGTCGTAAGTCCTCGACGCTACTACCAAGAGATCCAACTGTTACTCTCACCTCCAAGGGTTGAGTCACACTGTCGGCATCAGTGTGTGGTAACTAGGTCTCCTCCAGTAGATGTCTCACAAGTGAGGGTCAAGTCAACAGTCGAAACCGGAACCTCTTAGTAACAACACAAAAGAGGACAGGAATAAATACATCACAAGGGTATTCGTCTTTTATTATTGCAGCTCATAATACAAAGACACTACACCATAGAAACAAGGAACTAGAAGTACAAAAGACGTATCCACTAGTTCCGCTCCGGTCCATCTGCTCCCGGAGCTCCATGATCGTAGGCCTCAGCTGCCTGAAGCTGAGCTCTCTCATGTCCTTCTGTCCCCTGCGGTCGGGGTGGACCTCCTGGTGGTGGTGGTGGTAACACCCCGAAGCGTCGTCCACCTCCAACTGCACGGCCAGCTCCCCTGCCATAGCCGCCTGCTCCTTGCGGCCCGCCCTGATCGAACCTCTGCCTCTGCCTGGGGGGTCCTTCGTTCATCTGCTGGTCATCCGTATGGCGGGTCGGACAGTCACGAGCCATGTGACCAATCCCGCCGCAGGAGTAACACTGCCCTCTCATGGCAAGTCATTGTCCACCCCGAGTGCCTCGCACAAACGATCCAGAGTCATGCTGTCGACCACATGTAGGTCTAGTCCTCTTGGACCCCTGCGTCATCTGTCTACCGCCCGCTGCAGAAGACTATGTCGCATGCCGGCAAGTAGTGGGTCCTGCTGCTGGAGACTGCTCAGCAAGGAAACTCTCCACTAAGAGGGCTCGCTCCAACACCCCTGCCTAAGTCGGAATGTTGAGGGAGATCATCGAAGCCCTGATCTCTTGCCTCAGTCCCTGCTCGAAGGTCCGGGCCCGGAAGAACGGGTTCCGTACCATATCTGTGGAGTAGCGCGAGAGATCAGTAAATCTCACTGAGTATTGGGCCACTGTCATGCTGTCTTGCCGCAGCTGTAGTAGCTCTTGGATGCGCACTGCTCGGAGGGTGGCTGGGACGAACTCGGAGCGAAAGATGCTCTCAAAGTCCGTCCAGAGAAGAGATGTTTCGTTGTGCACTTGGAGCATCAAGCTCCACCATCTGTCTGCTGCCGCGTGCAGGAGGCTCGCTGCGAGGATCCCCATGAGGTCTGCTGGTGTCCTTACTAAACTAAAAACCCGTACCACTGCCTCCAGCCAGTCCTCAGCTGCCTGGGAGTCTGTTTCCCCGTGGAACCTGGGCAGTCGCTGACGCTGAAACTCATGCAGTGCGCTAAGGCGACGTGCATCGTCAGCGGTTGGGGATGGTAGCATCGGTGGCTCGGCGGGTAAAGGTACCGTCGGTGCCTCTGCTGTCAAAGGGCCATGTACCGAGTCCTCGTCGCTCGGTGGGCTCTCGCCACGCACAATGCTCAGAACCCTAACTGGCTGCCATCGTGGGGCCATCCTGAAAAGGAAACAGGTGCGCCACGGTCAGAATAGTATACCTGGTGATCTGACACAAGTAATCACAAAGAAAACTTGAACGCACATGCAATCAATGTTTTCATGCATTAAGTCGGAAATCAGAAGTCAGGGTCCTGGTGTACGGATACGTCGGTCGCCGCACCAACACTGGACTCCCTGGACTGATAACCACACCCAATACGCCAAACACTATTGCTTCACATAGAAGAAAGATCAGAGTCTTCGGTAGAACCAACCACCTTTGATACCAATTTGTCACGACCCGTCCTCGGGCCCTGTGTCGTAACTACCCCAAGCCCGCCTTCCATAGGCCAGGGGCTGACGACTAGCACCAAGGCGTAAATCCCGGAAAAAGGGAAGGCATTGCCTTTGAAAAGTAAACAAGCACCACAGAGTAAGCAAGCGGAAAAGTAAATACTAAGTAAAAACTGTAACAAGCTGTGCTGAAAGTAAAAGGGGTCGGAATACAAGCTCAACTGTAAAGTACAACTGAAAGGGAAAAACAGAAATTGAAAAGAAAAGTCGCAGCGTCGAGCCGTCCTCTGGAAGTCCCACCTGAAGGGTGGGTACAGATAGCCTCCACTGCTCCTCGGGTCCACCTGACCGCTCCGAGTACGTCACACCCAGTGGTCCACCTCCAGGTACCGTCCCGCTCCGCAAGCCTCCACCACGATCAGCGTTGTCCGTCGTCTGCAACCAACACAACGTATTGCGGGCATAGCCCGTGCAGGGGTGAGTATAAGCTACTCACTAGGGACCCCGAGACCCCGGAACGTCTCCCAGAATCCACAAGGGATAATCCACAAAGGAAAGATACAATCACGAAGTAACATCCGACACTGCTTAGGTATATGCCCATACATATACCTAAGTCATCAATTCCCGTTCGGCTCCAACATCCGAGCCCAAGCACAACCCAGTCCACACAGGAAAGAAAAACGTAAATCCACACAGGATAGCACAACACAATCCACAAAGGAAGGTAACACAGGATACAGCTCACACATGTATACTTCTTCAAATGAAGATAGAGATGATCAGATGTAGCCACTGATTCATCTAATCTGTCAGACCCACAAAGGATCGGAAGGTACTAACCCCCGCCGCAATGACCTACATAGGATCGATCATGAAGTTGGACCCAAAGCTATTTGGAAACTCCTTCTCCATCAAGTACAGTGATTATGCTGCTACAACCAAGCGCTTCCCTCTTACCTTGGACTGCTGTAGTACTCCACCTATCGGGTATTGTGGGTCTGCTGCTACAACCAAGTGCTCTCATGTGCCGCTACAACCAAGCGCACCTCTGTCGTGGGTCTGCCGCTACAACCAAGCGCTCTCATGTGCTGCTACAACCAAGCGCACCTCTGTCATGGGTCTGCCGCTACAACCAAGTGCTCCCTTGTGCCGCTACAACCAAGCGCACCTCTGTCGTGGGTCTGCCGCTACAACCAAGCGCTCCCATGTGCCGCTACAACCAAGCGCACCTTTTTCGTGGGTCTTCCGCTACAACCAAGCGCTCCCATGTGCCGCTGCAACCAAGCGCACCTCTGTCGTGGGTGTGCCGCTACAACCAAGTGCTCCCCTGTGCCGCTACAACCAAGCGCTCCTCCGTCGTGGGTCTGCCGCTAAAACCAAGCGCTCCCTTGTGCCGCTACAACCAAGCGCACCTCTGTCGTGGATCTGCCGCTACAACCAAGCGCTCCCCACTGGGCTATCCGCAACACACCGAGTCGTTCGATCAGCAGTCGTCCAATCTCAATCGGCTCTATGGTTTCCGCATACAGCATGCTCGTTCCGGGAGGGTCCACTCCACGAGCTAAGAGGTCGATGCATCAACTGACATGTAGTCCGGAGTTGATGTATCCCAAGATGTACCGTAGTGGTCACTACCGAAAACACGAAGGATTCCCGTACTGTTTTCATCATCGTCGCAGTCGAATCCACTGAGTATCTCTGTATAGTCGTCGTCGTCGAAGTCGCAGCCACCACTAGGGTCCCCGCACACAGCAAGCTCGTTCGGGAGGGTTCGCTCCACGAGCCGAGAGGCTGATACATCAACTGACTCAAAGTCCAGATTTGATGAATCAAAAAGTTCCGTATCGTCAACAGGAACTCAACGTCGCAGACGGCGCATCAATCGGACGCCCGGTCTGAGAGTTATTGGCTTTTCCGTCCCAGGGGCCCGGTTGGTTTCTAAGGAAAAATCAATCCGACCGTACTCCACCTGCGTCCAAACCTCGGGCGGAGTATGCCAAAAGATCCGTCTCACTTAGAGGAAAACAACAAAGTCGACGGCACGTCAATCGGACGCCCGGAACTCATGATATGAGTGTTTCCGCTCAGAGGGCCTGGTTGGTTTCGTGTACGAACCAACCCAGCCGAACCCAAAGTATCCCGAAACCTTGAGTGCAGTATACCGAAACGACCGTCTCGATCCGAGGATCGCGTTGCCGTTGACGACGCATCGTTCCGAGGCTCTTAGCTCAAGTTACGGGCAAAAGACCGAAACGGTCCGAAGACGGGGGGTCTGGGCCCGGGCCGACCCGGCCCGACCCCCCTGGGTCGACCCGACCCGGCCCGGCCGACCGGCCCGGCTCGGCTCGGCCGCGCGGCTGAGCGTGGCAGCCACGGGGCATCGCCCCCGCAGGATGGAAGAGTCGCGGCCCTCGAGGGGCCGCGCTGGACTTCAGCGGACACGGCATGTTTCCGCGTCCCGTGCGTGTGAGCCGGACCCGCGCAGGCCGCGGCTTCAGCCGCGGCGGCCCTATCCGGTGGTCCGTTTTCCTTCCCGTCTACGCCGCTGCTCCTCCCGGGTCCCATTCTTCACTGGGGAAACATTAAAAATTTCCCTTGCGTCACGTTTTGTTGTCACCCGCCAAATCCGCACAACAACGAAGAGCTGCGGAGGGTTGTCGGGCCGTGTTCGTTTGGCCCGCACCCTCTGTGTTAGGCGTTAACAAAAATAATCAACATATAAAACAACAATTTTATTCAATTAAAATTGTTCTTATGAAACCGGGTTCTTTATTTTAAAAGAAACGATCACAGGAAATATAAATTATTTCACAACAAACCCCTACCTCATCATGTCGTCGCACGCGCGTTCTTCGCGGAGTTGATCGTCGCGGAAGGAGGCGATCGTCGCGTCGCGGAAGGGCGTCGCGTTGTCGCGGATAGGCGTCGCGTCGTTGTGGAATACGGTGACACATCGACGAACTCCGAGGTTCAAGAACAACATATTTAATTAATAATAATTAAATCCATATTGTAGTTTTAATCCACAAAGTAAAATTAAAGAACCGCAATCTCTCACCTCAACGGTTGATCGAAGATTTTTTGTTGCGGGGGTGAAGGAACGTCGCAGAAGAATTGTCGCGGGAGAGGAAACGTCGGCGTCGCGGGCACACGGTGTCGCGTCGTCGATTTCTGCGGGTTCGGCGTTCTTCGTCGGAGGCCGGCGTTCTTTCGTGTTCTTCGCGAAGGAGGATGAAGAACTCTTGGTTCCTGTCAAATCCTCTCAACGAACCTTCTTTCCAGAAGTCGTGCGTTGGTCTTATTTTATTATTACGCCAACGGATTAAAAACAGGTTAAGAAACGATTAAATTAATCATAGAATTAATTCAATGAATAAAACCCGCCCAATTAAATGGTGCGTTAAGAATTTAAGAAAACGCTTCAGTTGACTTTCATAATGACGGGTTTTCGCGGGTACGTTACTTAGCGGAAAAGAAACAGTGGGGCTCGTGCGGGCCCCACCTCACAAATATCCTACCAAGAGGGTAGTATATTTTTGGATAGCACCTTATCCGCATCAACTCAGCTTAAGCGGCTTTAAGTGGCTTTTAAGTGGCTTAAGTGAAACAAAAATAAAATTGTCGCACAACTTTATTTTATTTCATAACTTTAAACCCAAAAAATTAAAAACCACACCCGAGCAAACGCAACTCCGGAAGAGGCATTTCTAAGCAATTATCGGTGCTACGATTCCATCGGTGCCCTCAGAATTCGATTCCGGGAACCAGTTCAAAAGTTAGAAAAACCCGCTCGTCCGTTCACTGAACGTACCCAATCCAAACTTCGAAACATGATTTCGGGCACACCGGGCCTCGGAATCAGGTGTCGTCAGAAACTGCGCTCTTGTAAAATTCCAAAGAAAATTAAAAAAAAATTCCTTGAAATTTCCGGGTCTTTACAGGAACTCTAACTAAAATATCTTTATAAATGTTTTAAAGATGTATTCTTCTAAATCCTTCTCATTAATGTCGATGTTTTAAAAATGGTTTAAAGGATTTATTTATATAAAAATGAATCTTTTAAAATTAAAATTCCATTTAAAAGTTTCAAAGTTCTATGGGGCACTTAGATTCAAAAAACTTTTTTTAATAGCTTCTTGATAAATAGTGAGACTTTTAAATGTTTTCAAGAAAATGGGATATTTATCTCAAATAGATTTACTGATTAATTTCATCTATGTCAATATCCTTCATTATTCATGATCAAGATTTATTTATTATAATAAAATCTTCCATATTGTATTTAATGAGTTATGTTTGACTGTGTGTAACGGCCCGGACCTCTCTGGTCTACTACTTTGTGAAAATGTGGTGTTGGAGGTGGTCCGGGAGGTCAAGGTGACTTATCCCCTAGCCGCTGCCTACCGGTAGCTCGGTCTACTGGTAGCCGCAGCCTACCGGTAGCTCAGTCTACTGGTAGCCGCTGCCTACCGGTAGCTCGGTCTACCGGTAGCTGCAGTCTAGCAGTAGCTCGGCTAACACTTTGCCAAATTTCTAGTTCTGTGAACAGTGTTTCCAGAATCCTAAGAGCTACCGATTCCTTCCTTTGCCAAATTTCACGTTTGAACAGTGTTTCCAGAATCCTAAGAGCTACTGATTCCTTCCTTTGCCAAATTTCACGTTTGAACAGTGTTTCCAGAATCCTAAGAGCTACCGATTCCTTCCTTTGCCAAATTTAACATTTGAACAGTGTTTCCAGAATCCTAAGAGCTACTGATTCCTTCCTTTTCCAAATTTCATGTTTGAACAGTGTTTCCAGAATTCTAAGAGCTACCGATTCTTTCCTTTGCCAAATTTTGAGTATGTGAACAGTGTTTCTAGATTCCTACAGTTTTTCCCCTTTTGACATTTCCTTTGACGTAAAATACATTTAAAGCCTTATTTTTAAGGGTTCTTAAGGCCGTTTAAAATGCCATAAATCCTATATTAATTATTCCTACGGCCAAGATGTATTTACTTGGTCAAACCGCGTGGGTTAATGCGATTCGTTTTTAATGGAGAATTAACCGGATCTTAAACTGTCGCCCCATTAAATCTTCAAAAAGGGATGAGATATCATTCTCCGTTGTTCTTTCCCTTTTTTCTCAACTAAGAGACACTAGAACCTTTCAATCCTTTCCGTAGGAGTTTCAAAATCAGTCTTTACTCCTAGGATTGGTTCTGCTCTGTTTTGGATGCAACCGAGCCATGTCGATCAATCTTTGATATAAGGTATGTTGTATCGTCGTTCTTTTGGGGTTTATCTTCTCCTATCCTCCTTTCCATAATTATACCATGTAATTTCCAAGATTCTAATGGGTTTTCTTGGGGTTGGTTGGTACTGTCGTACTGCAGCATCCTCCGGTGGATGCAGTTGTCGCGAGGGGAGGATCGTGACCTGTTGTGTGGATAAAGGACATGAGGAACTATTTGAGGTAGGGGATTCATGGATTCTCTAATTGTATATTTGCAATCATAGAATTAGCATGATTTATCCCTTTGGATCACAATGAAATTGACCTAATTAAATACTTGAACCGGATTAAAATAATTGGTTGACCGCATGTTGTTGCTTTATACCATGATAACGGTTTGCCTCATGTTTTCCTAGATATAGTGATATCTATGTTTTATTTTATTTTTTGTTTGTTCATGATAGAAATTGATAATGAACGTAAAGCCGGAATTAATTGGTAATTAATTGGATAAAGATAAAGAGGCATGTAAATTAATCTGGTTATTGTCTTTGTTGTAGTTGTTCTAATTTGAGGATAATCAAATTAGGGAAGGAAGCATGGTTATTTAATTGTGATAGATTTGTGATTAGGTATCCGTGATTGGAACCTACGAATAACAAATCTTCCAATTCAATATGGATTAAAGAACAAATTATGTGGGAATTTCTAAAGGGGTTCTGAGTTACCCTCTTGTTTGCTAAAGGGTCAAGAGCCCATGGTTGTGATTGTTGTTTTTCTGCTGCTTGTGCTGTGATGTGATCCTGGATGGCTGTTGTGATATGTGGAGGTGTGGAGGCCTTGTGGTTATGGCATTGGATGACACCTAGAGTGGCGATATGCATCAGTTATGCATGTGGGTGTCGGGGAGGACACCAGGGGTGATGGAATGGGATGGATGCGGTTGCTGGATGCTTGTGGTTTTCTTTGAATGTTAATCTGCTTTGCTTTTCCCCACTACTCAAGGTAGCTGGTCTCGCTACCCTTCTTCCGAAGGAGGCGAAGACACGCGGGGTATGCCACGTGCTTTCCGTGTTTAGCCTCTCGAGGGAAAATGGGTCTGTGCTCTTTCTATAGGTGGCAAAGACTCAACGGGTAGTATATCTACTCACCGTGTTGAGCCTCCTTTGTGTTTAGTATCATAGGATGCTTTTCTAGAATGCCTAGGAATGTGGGAAAGTAACTCTATAATGAATTTTTGATTAAATGGTGAAAATCCACGGGGATGGAGATACTGGAATTTAAAGGTGATGTGAATCTTAAAATGAGCAGTTGTTTTTGAATTTGATGCCAATTCAGTTTAATGTGGAATTGTTCATTCTTAATTAATGTTTAAAGAATTAAATTAACGTACAGTGGAACTGATAAAATGATAATGGAGTAATCTAATAAAGCTCTTCAAATGTTTGTGTGCTTATAGGATACCTAGTCTTTGAAGTAGCAGCCTGGAGTCTGAGAGACGTCAGCTGCAGTTGTATCTAAGACTAGGTAATGCCCATAGTGTGGATGTGAGTTACATATATTCTGTACTTTTTGTGTTTCTATACGCTACTCCACCCTGTCGGTAAGGGAAACTGACACCCCGGGGATTCTGAGCCCTGGGGGGGGTGTTTTCCCCAACATTATGATGGGAGGTTGAATGGATGACTACCCCCTTTGGCCCCGCTCTCTTCTCTTGGTAGATACTTATTCCACAAGGCACAGCGATTAGTTACCCCATATATGTGTGTAGAGGGCTGTAATGGCTTGTGGTTATTCACACACATATATTCTGGATATAGTATCCTATAGACTACTATAGGTGTAATGTGTATAGGCTATGATGGCTTGAGGATCCTTACTCGGAGTATGGTCTATAATGTCTTAAGGTATAATACCCGATGTATGATACACGTTATGCGGGCTGTGGTGGCTTCCGGAACTTACCTGGTTACTTTTGGTTGTGGGGATGGTGTGGTGATTCGCCCAGGTGTCTGCGGGCAAGCCTTTGGAGAGAGATGCACATGACGTATGTCGTTGGGGCAAGGCGGAAAACCAGCGGGGAAGTAATAGCGGGGTACCCTTGATCTTCTTTACTATATGTTATATTCTTGTATGCGTTACTTGGCGTGAGTAGCCATGGTGAGGTTGGGAACATAGTATAGCTGTTTAGGTGACGAGTTAGTTTCACTTGTTGTTCACTGGGCTTTAGCATGCTTTCTTTACTTTTGCACGAGAGGCTTGGGGAGGATCCTACTGAGTATACTATTATACTCACCCTATGTATATATAAATTATTTCTCAGGTCACTTGGAGCAGGTTGGAGATCAAGCTGGTTATTACTAGCTTACAGTTGGAGGAGGATCTGTTCGGGCTTGTGGTCGCTGCCTTTTTACTTTCTTTTGGGTACTTTTAGTTTCCCCTTCCAGCTGTAGTACTTTTGCATGACATTTCATATATGTACTTGGGTTTCTTTTATATTTCAGTTCTGAGTTGGATTTGGTTGGAGTCTATTCTATCTCTCTCTTCTGCATGTGTTCTCTTAGAGGGTAATGCCTCCCATTTGTATGATTATTATACCCTCGGTGCTAGTCGCCAACCCGGGGCCTATTGGAGGCGGGACTCGGGAGTCGTTATCTCTCTTCTCGCATTGCCGGCCCAGGAGGGGTAAACTTTTTGGGGAGGGGGTCGTGACACTGTGGATGTGATATTTTTATATCATTCATGGGTTGTGGTTAAAATATTGACATTTCACATGCTTGTTCTAATACAAATGTTTAGATTATGTTTCAACCTTTTCATGTGATGAATGAATTAGACTTAGTAAGTGACAGGTGGAGTCCACTATATCTCTTTGATGCATCAGTAGGTCTCATGAGACAAACTAGTGTCTTGGCACAAGACCGTGAAAAAATCTTATTTGTAGTCTTGGCACAAGGCCTTGACTGTGTTGTTATGATGTCTGGAATTATACATTCCATCATTATAAAATTAGCAATTGATATTACATGCAATTATTTAACTTGTATAATATCCATGTGAATAAGTAAATGGAATTGGTTGATTTATATTTTCTATATTATGCTAAAATTTAAGTTTAAAAGGCTTGTTTTTTTTGTCTTATACATTGCCTCAAATGTTTATGCTTATTTATGATTTTTTCCGCTATATTGTTATCCTTACTGAGAATCTGAGCTCACCCCTTTCCATGTTTTATTTTTCCCAGAATGTGAAGAAGTATATCATGATTAACCTATAGGGATAGGACAAGGGATATGAGTGTATTAAAATGGGACATAATGTTGTTTTAATTTATTTCATGATGTAATGTAATACTTCTGTATGTATCTAGTACTTCCAAAGCTACTAAACTAATCAGTCTTTTGGGACTTGATCTCTTATGATCATTCCAATTATATATAATAATTCACTGACTCTAGGTAACTAGGGTCGGGGCATTACAGTTGGTATCAGAAAAAAAAATTTAAAAACCTTGGAAGCTAGATTAAGAAAAACATTGATTAAGATTGACATTAAGGATCAGTATAGAATAACTTCCTATAATTTTTGTAATATAGATATTTTGTGTATTTTCCAAGAAATACATCCCTCTATGGATATGAGCAGGTAGAGGTGGCTCTGGCACAAATGTACCTAGGGGTAAATCCCAAAAACATCACTTTGAGCTAGACTCGAATGGGAACTGGTACATGACAACAGGCGTTGTTGCACTCTTGGTTACAACACTCCAAGGTGTTATACTTAGGATAATTCACATTTTCATTACAAACTAAATTAAAGGATTTTAATATAAGATGAGGATAAATAACCTTGGTTAATCCTAATGTGTTTTAGATTGAAAATAAGGTTTCATGATATTCTCTAAATGATTTTAGGACTATTGTTACTCACACAACGCATTATGGTTTTAGTCAATTACTGGATTCCAAGGAAATCATAGTAACATTGAACATGATATAAAATATGGGAATAGTGGTGTAGATGATCAAAGAAATGGAATTTTGATAGGCGTAAAATATATCGGGTTCATGACGAATCAGTTTTCCAAGAATATGATCAACAACATATATATTAACCAACTCTCGAACTCAACAAAGAAGAGAAATGCGATGAATGATAAGAGATCTAGGAGTGGAGACCATGGAGAAAAGAAAGATCTATTTCCATCATGCATGAAATATGGAAGGAGAAACCCAGAAAGTGTCTCAATAGAACAAATAAATGCTTTATGTGTGGGAAAGAATGATATAATGTAAATAATTGTCGAGGAAAAATGAAGGGTACTATAAAATAAAATAAAAATGATCCCAATAATACATATACAGTCATTTTCCATAAATGTAGGGGACCAGGGCATTACCCAAGTCAATTCACTATTCTATAGGATAACCTCATGATCAAGGAAGAACCTGTGTGGAAATAAATGGATGGTGAAATGTTTAAAAGTATTAGTGCTCTTTTTTTATGGGATTACATTGGAATACTTTTCTCTTGTATGTGTAACCCTAGAGTTTGTTATGTGAAAATGCTATTCGAGGAAGATTTATCTTTTCTTTTTTGAATATAGTTATAAATTACCATTTGGGTTTATATTAACCTTAAATTTGAGGCAACTACAAGTTATTAATTTTTGGGATAAAAATGCGAGGTACAAAATTACATTTGTGGTTAAATTATGTTATAGTTATTTTGAACAATTTTTCTCATTTTGAGAATGTTATAAAATATTGTTTTTTAAAAAGGACAACATAAAGACCGTGTGACAACATGTCGCGTCGGACAAAGCTGTGGGAATCGAACCCACCACCAAAGTGCAACTGGGATTTATCACTTACCACTGGAATAAGTGAAGTCCCTGGTTAGTGTGACTAATTATTTTAGTTAAATAAATTTATTGATCAATAATAAGTTGATTTGGGATCTTATGTTTTATCAAGTAGATATCCTTAGTGTAGGAAAATGATTTGTTGATTATGTGATAAATGTTATTCTAAAAGACGTTCGCTCTTTTGGGAACACTATATGCCTAAAAAATATAATACAATGGGATTTCATTTAAGGAGAAATGGGGTATTTGTATCTATGTTTTTATTGTGGATTTATAATGATTTTGTTTATTTATGGAAATGATTAACCTATCACAGAGAATATGTGATTAGGTTAATTACTTTTTAGTATGTGACTATAAGAGTAGTCGATGTTATTTGGAGATACAATTTAACGTGGAAGACTATGTAATCAAATTATTCTGAGTTTTGGGTTTCAATCTTAACTTAGATTATATTAAAGTATTTTAAGGACAATTGTATATTAAATGGTCTTTGGGGAACTTTGGGTATTGTTTATTCAATTTTGGTGATTAAGAGTTGTATTTATTTTTATAAATGATTATCTATTTTGGGGATTATCTTATCTTGTACTAACCTTTTGGTTTTGGTTGATGTCTAAATATAGGGGAAACATATAGATCATCTTTTGCAGATTATGTGATAATCTAGAAGTTGATTCTGGCGCTTCATGTGTGACCATGTCAACTGGAATACTTGTTGTTTGGAGGATATATGAGTTTGTTGTAGGAATTTAGTAAAGGATTAAAGTATACATGATAAGTAAGATTGTTTCCTTATATTTTTAGTTAATCTCATAATGAAATTCCTCAAAATTATGATAAGTATCTTAAAACAAAAACATTGTCTGTTAACTTTTTCTATTGGGGAATCAAAGACCGTTTAACCCATAAAAAGTTTGCTATTTTTTGGTGGTTAACATTCTCCTAATCATGTTTTCTATCACTCTCCATTAGAACTTGACACTTAGTTTCTCCTCCATATCCATGGTTTCATGGAATCCAAGTATGGGTATTCTCGAGTGACCTTTGTACATATCTTTCTTTCCATTAAAGTGATAGTTCTATTTACTCATTTTCTGATGTGGTACTTTCAATGAAGTTTCTAATACCAATTTTAAAATTGTGAGGATGCAATTTCCAAAAGGGGAGAAGGATGTAATATCCTTGGTAAATAAAGAATATGAAAATTTTCATATTTATTAATATTTGTAAATTAATAATTAATTTTAATTTATTTGGGATTCTATGATTGATGGTGTACCGGATACACAACAATGAGTTTCTTTGAACACTTATGTTGCATACAATGTTGAGTTATACCGAAAAATAATATAATAATATTATTAATTTAAATTGTAGTTAACGCCTAGCCATTGTATTAGTGGTAATGAATAGAACTAACTAAAATATGATTATATATGTTTTTTAAATGTTTTTACATTTATCCAATAAATTTTAGTGGTTTAAATGAGAATGAATCCAATTTTAAGCATATATACTCTAATATTGATTAAAAGGTTGATTTACCGCCTTTTAATGGAGAGCCCTTTTTAAATATATTTTTGTCAATTTTATATATTATATTTGACAAAATAAAATTCTTCTTTAGAATAGGAACATCAAAATTTACTTTGGGTAAATTTTTTGTATTTTTCTCATAAAGTTCATTTTTTAATGAATAGTAAAAATATTGTATTTTAATTCAAAACCGTCTTTTAATATAATTTATTTATATGGATAGATTATATTTATAAATTATTTTAATGTTTAATTAGATTATATTTTTACTATTTAATACAATTTCATTCATTTTAAGTAATTTCACTTTGAAATTGGACATAAACACGTGTCAATCTTTTGATAGTTATTATTTCTTAAAAACACGCTTTTTGTTTTAACAACAGGAATTAAATTTAAATTAATTTATGCCACTTCAGTGTTTTGAATTTTGAAAAATAGATTCCATATTTAAAATTAATAGGTCCAAATTATGTAAATATTTAACTTTTTTTAGACATTATGAATATTTGGGACCCCATGGGGCCTCTTGGGAGTGATAATGACACTTTATATTAATTAATTTAAAGTAAAGACATAGATGACTTAAAACATATATCTTTTAGTAAATAAATTTTTCATGGGGTTATATAAGTTATCTATTATACTATAAATATTAATTTGAAATCTAAAAATATTTACTACGTCATGGTATTTTTTTTATAATTTTTTAGACATCAAATAAATAAAATTATTAGTGACACAATAATGATGTAGTGTTTACCTCATTAATGAATGACTTAAATAAATAAGATTATAAAAATTAAAACAATATCCAAAACCTATCCAGTTATTATTGGATGATTTTATTTGCACCATGAGGCATCTTATCTTCTATTTTAATGAGTTTTGGACCTTTAGAAACCGAAAATCATTATATAATAAAATAATATTTTCAAACTTTCCTAAAGAGCCATTCCTCCCCCTTATAAAAGGAAACCATTTCTAACACATTCCTCACACCTCCCAAGCCCCATTGATTGTCCAATATTTACCCAATTAAGCTCCCAACATACCGTTCTTTCTCCTAGAATCCTTACCTTAGTTAGAAAGCACATCAAGTAAACCTTTTGGTTCAAACCAAAGGGGGTTACCCGATATAAAGGTAACGTCTTCTTTTAAGTTCTTTTCTTTTATTTTACTTTTCTGACCCCCTAAACTCTATTTATTAATTTATTTTATAGACAAACCAGTATACTTAATATACTAGGTCGTTTTTATGAGAAGTATTCTGACTACACTACCACACATCTCCATCTAATGGATACGAACATACTGTTTATGTGGACGGAGAACTACTGCCTCACGAAACGATGATTGTTCAAATATCTCCAACCGCCTATCATGGTGGTCATTATTATGGAAATGTATTTATATGTGATATATATTATATTTATATTGTCTCTTTACTTCTTTATTTTTCATTTATAGCATACCTTTATGGCTTCCATAATGGGTAATAAGATAATTTCATTTGAGGAAGTGCGGACTACCGCCCCCTCAAAGTGATATGACTCATTCATGCCATAAATTGGTTGTATAAAGGATAGAGTTAATGAAATTATATATGATATTATAATGGAATTATAATATATATATGTATAATTAATTTTTCAATCCATTAAAATACGAAATAGAAATTAAAGTAGCGTTCATGCGTATGTACGACTTACCATCTCCATGAACGGTGCATTTCATTTCATATCTACAAATGTTATGTACTATTATAATTACATATATATATATATAGTATATATATGATATATATTATATTTAATTCATGAATATTATTCTGGAGATAAAATAATTTTGACCACATGGACAATCTGTAATTATAACAAGTTCATTTTTAACTCAAGTTCCAAACATCGACTAAATGTCCAATATGAACTCAAATAATTGACTAATTGTTATAAAAATATAATTTGTGAAATATAAGGAATAATAAAACTTGAAAAATGTTATTAATCAAGTATAAATTAACTTGAGTTTATTATTCATGAATAACAACGAACATACAATACAAGTCGGACTTAAGGTAAGGGGTTTCATATCTCACTTTTAATTCCGTGAGATTTACATTGTTCACCATTTATTTATTGCATGTGGTGTATTGTGTACTACCATTAGATATATATTATCATAATTCTATTTATATTCATGGTATTTTTTAATTCATTTGTGGTTATAATCTTTTTCTCACATGAATCAATTGATTACAATGTGGTAAGGGGTTTTAATCTCACTTCTTATTCCCTTGACATTCATGCTATATTGACACTACTTCCTTTTGTGTGGTGTATGTAATTTCCATGATTTTATTCCTTTTTTAATATAATTTAATATTTGGGTATTTAAAAACATCATTTTATTTTCCTTATTTCATGGGGTGTATGTTTTGTAAGTTACCATATCGGTATGGTAATTTCTAATTTCGATTTTCACTCATTGGGTTTTACGCAAACTTTATTGATTATTTTACTGAAAGATTATGTGTGAAATCACTATTTATTAATTTATGTAGTAATTTTCACTCCCCTTTTTGTGAATATAACTGTGATAAACATAATCACTCCATTGATAAATTATAAAGTCACCGATATGAACTTGATAAGAGTAATATTAACTCAATTTCCATTCATTGAGTTAAACATCCAATTAATCGGTGTTGTTGTCACAAGAATATGTGTGAATGACATCTGATTTATTTACACTGAATATCCAATCATATTGAGTGTATTTATATTTTTCACACATAATTATGTCTTGATTTTTCCGTAACCTAAGGATACCTTCTTTATAAGGGATTTCATCTCAATTTACATTCTATTGAGACTTCTTTGTTATTATGCACCAATTAACTATTATATGGTGTATATACTATACTTTGACATAGTATATCATGGATCCCTTTATTCTCATGATATTATAATGTTTTTATTACCTCGTTTATTTTTATTCAGACTTCTCTCATTTGTTTAGGAACTCTAACTAAAATTTCATTTCAAATGCTTTAAAGATTTATTCTTCTAAATCTTTCTCATTAATGTCCATGATTTAAAAATGGGTTAAAGAATTTATTTATATGGACGTGAATGTTTTAAAATTAAAATTCTTTTTGAATTCTTCAAAGTGGTATGGGAAACTTTGATTCAAAAATATTATTTTAACAGCTTCTTGATAAATAGTGAGACTTTTCAATGTTTTCAAGAAAGGGGGATATTTATCTCAAATAGTTTTACTGATTATTTTCATATATGTCAATATCATTCAATATTCTTGATTGATATTGATTTATTATGATAAAATATTCCATATTATATTTAATGAGTTATGTTTGGCTGTGGATGTGCTATTTTTATACCATTCATGGGTTGTGGTTACAATATTGACATATCATATGCTAGTTCTAATACAAATGTTTTGATTATGTTTCAAACTTTTCATATGAGAAATGCATTGGACATAGTAAGTGATAGGTGGTGCCCGTTATAGCTCCTCGATGCATCAGTAGATCTCATGAGACAAACTAGTGTCTTAGAACAAGGCCTTGACAAAATCTTATTTGTAGTCTTGGAATGAGGCTTTGACTATGTGGTTATGATGTTCGGCATTATGCATTCCATCATTATGAAATTAACAATTGATATTACATGTGATTATTCGACTAGTTTAATATCCATGTGAATAAATAAATGAAACTATTTGATTTATATTTTCCATATTATACTAAAATGTAAGTTTAAAAGGCTTGTGTTTTTGTCTTATACATTGCCTTAAATGTTTATGTTTTTTTATGGAAGTTTCCTCTATTTTTTTATCCTTACTGAGCATCTGAGCTCACCACCTTCCATGTTTTATTTTTCCCAGGAAGCGAAGAAGTATATCATGATTAACCTGCAAGGATAGGCTAAGGGATACGAGTTTTTTAAAAGGGGAAACAATGTTGTTTTTCCTTATTTCATGATGTAATGTAATACCTATGTATGTATCTAGTACTTCCAAGGCTACTAAAATAATCGGTATTTCGGGACTTGATCTCTTGTGATTATTTTAATGTTGTGTAATAGTTCACCGACTCTGGGTAACTAGGGTTAGTGCATTACATTATTCATTGAGTTTAATATCTTATGTTACCATATTACATAATTTATTAAATTTTTATTGATTAGTTCTTCTAGGGATGTATTATTTTGATACCATTCCCCATATTACTCTAGATGGTCTATGATATTGTTTTCTGAATGGGGAAAGGTATTTACATTTTGTATGCTAGTTTCAATAAAAATGTATATATAGATTATGTTTCATCCCTTTCATATTAAGAATGTATTAGAATTATTAATTGATTTGTGGGGCCCTATATATCCCCTATATGCATTAGTAGGTCTCATGAGACAAATAAGTTGGCCAAACCTTATCAGATTGTATGAAGAAATTTTAAATTGTCCTACAAAAGGTCTTGATATCATATATAAAGTTTTCCATACCTAATCATTTTTACCCTGTATTTTACATCGTCTTATGAAATTTCATGAGAGTATATTCACCATGATTCCTGAGATCATGATGTTTAATATTTTATTATTTTGTTCATTAATACTTCATTTATTATTATCTATGATATCTTCACTATGATATTATCTCAGGATGCATTTAATTATCAATTATTGATTAAATATCATCTAATTCAGTTGTTTAGCTTTATATAATGGTTATTTCTTATAGATTATTTTTTAGGTAACCCTTACTCATCATTTGATCTAACCCCTTTCTTATGTATTATTTTTCCCCATGATTCAAAGATGTTTACTATAAATTATATGTAGGGTTAATCAAGAGGAATAATTGTGTTCTTAAAGAATTCGCTATATTTTATTTTATATTTTCAGTTATAATGTAAGTTTAATATATGTATCCAGTTTTCCAATATTAATAAATTATTTAGTCCTTTAGGATGATATTCCTTGTATATAATACCAATGAAATAAAGTAACCATAGACTCTGGTCTACTAGGGAATGGGTCATTTATAGTTGGAATCCAAGGAAGTTTAGTATAATCCTTGGGAACTAGATTGAAGAAAACAAAGATTATATCACTATGAATGACCTTGAGGATGATTCTATATATTACATAATATCCTATATATTTGGTAATGGCCATGGATAAGATAGGACAAACCTGAAGACTCATATATTAATAATACCATTTCAATATTTAGACATATTTTGAATAATATTGGCTAACTCTAATTAGTTTAGTTTGATTATTACAATTTTCATTTTGGTTTTAGCCAAAAGTGGGACCCATAATGAACTAGGAAAAAATTAATATTAAATAAAATATGTGGTTGAGAAAAAATAGGATGATTACTAGGTTAAATGATATTGTTTTTATTCCAAAAAATTTAACACTATATGTGATTAAAAACATTCACCTTCACAAACTCTCGGAATCACTAATGATGTGAAATATAGAGTTCACTGAGATATTTAGAGGTGGATATCATAGAGAAAAGAATTTATAGTTTTCTATATATTTAAAATATAAGAATAAACACCCAAGTGAATATATAATATGAATATGAAGATGTGTTGGTAGTTGAAAGAAGGATATAAAGGAAGTAATTTTCAAGGAAAAATGAAAATATTGGAACAATATTCTTGCTAAGGTATTATTTATGGTAGGATTTTTTAAATGTTGTAAGTATTAGAATTATTAAAATGTATTTACTAGGGGAAATAATGAAGAGAATCAGTAAGTTTATATGAGTAAAAATTATACCACTGATGATTATGAGACTACAAATGACATATAAAATGAAATAAGAATAAGATGATTAAGATTAGTTAATGGTTTAAGAATGTAGTGGAATGATTATGTTCTTTTTTTATTCATAAATTTTGTTGTAAAATTATCAATGAAATTATAGTTTTATGAATTAATAGATATATTTGGATTGTACTACCATGATATTTCTTTAAGTATTTGGAAGCATGTTTTTTTCAATATGTTTTTTTGTAAATAAGGTTATTACCATGTTTTAAGAGAATACATGATGAAGGTATTCACATATTTTTTTTGTGATTATTAAGATCCATGAAATATTTCTTGAAAGATTAATTATATTTTTAATTTACAGATATAAGGACCTTCCTTCAAATGTTTAGGATTTTAATATTTTATAATGTTCATAAGGTTAACCATTTATGAAATTTTTTATGTTGAAAACTGGATAATGTTTTAGATATTAATGTATTACTGAAAAATATTATGATTTATGCATATTGGATAACCTTTGATAACCATTTTGTTATTATTACAACTAGAGATAGAAGGAATTACTTGTCATCCCCTTATGGATCTTAGGATCCACTAGTACTTTATTCATTATAATTTCAACTTGATTTTGTGGAGTAATATGTGAATCATGAATTGATCAATTCACAACAAAGAGTGATATTGTAAATACGAAATTAAGTCAATTAAGTATATATTATTAAAGGATTTAGTGTTAAATGTTTATCATTTTTTACTCATTTTTTATGATATAAATGACATTTTTTAGACCAATTTGGACTATGGTTTTGTGGTCATTAGCCTAATATTGACCATGTTCTCTATCACTCACCATTGAAAATTTATAGTTATATTTTTTTCTATTCCCATGTCTTCACTTCACACTAATGTTATCATATACATAAACCTAGTATTGTAGTTATCTTCTCATTTTCCTTTCTTCATTTTTAGAAAATGTTATGTTAACCATTCTTATAATATGGGTTTCCCAAAAAGAATTTTTAATTTATCAACATTTATTTTTAGAGGTTAAATTTAAAATTTTTAGGATGAAATTTATTTAATGATGGGAGATCTTAACACCCCATTATTTTAAAATAACCTTATGTTCGATAACTCACGTTTCACATAACATCAATCTTAAACGAACTCCAAAATATCATTATTATGACACGACCATTTAAACCTAGCCGTTAAATTAGAGGGAATAAATAATATTAACGACATTATGAAATATATAATTTTAAAATTAAATTTTAATATATTAATTTATTATTATTAAATAAATACATTAATTATAGTAAATTCATTTTGTTCTTTAGATATATGTTTCCTTCAAAATGATATTTTTATTAATCTCTATGAGAAAATAAATATAATTTATTTTTGAAACATTCATAATATTTATTTTATAAAACGAAAAAAATTATTTGCTTCATAATTTTATAATTATATTTTTATTAAAATTTAAAAATATTCTGAAATGATTAATTTTTTAGTGAATAGTAAAAAATATTGAGTTTTGTAAAATTTTCATTTCTTTTCAATAAATAATGAAATTTAAAAGTCACCGTATGTTTTGAATATTGATTAATGTAACATATTTTTTTAGTTATATTTAATAAATGTAATTTCTTTTTAATGAACATTATATTTTATTTTATAATAATTTTATTTTTGAGTTTAAAAAGAGTATTTTTCTAAAAATTGTTTTAACACACATAATGTTTATCCCTATTAATTTATTAAAATAATCCCTAATGATGAATCTTTTAGAAAAAAATTATATATTATATATCATTAAATATTAATTTTGTTTCATACAATTATAATTATTAGTCATAGAATTAATATAAAATCATCTTTTTCTTAAAAAATATAATTCTTAAAATCCTGATTTTTCATCGTGTCTCTAGGTTTTGTTTTCTATTAAAAATTTCCAAATATATGAATTTAATTTGGTAAAATTAATTTTAAATTTTTCATCAGAAGTTTCATATTAGTTTTTATGGTCATTTTCAATTTTAGGCACAAAAAATTTATCATGGTAAAAAACAATTACCCAAGTATAGGCGAAATAATGAAATATGTTAAAGTTAAATGGTAAAAGACTAAAATACATAAAAACGAGAACCTTAAGTTTTGTTACGGGTATGTTTAGTGGACATAAAGATAATTTAAAAAACTAATTATCAACCAAATTCTTGGGAATTAATGTTACCAAAATTTTTATTAATTTAAATATAAAATAACGATTACTTTATCACTTAAAACCACCATCCTCAAGTAAAAATACAACCCCTCACTGCCCCATTACTCCTAAACAATATTTAATATCCTATAATATCTTCCAAAAATATTAATATTCACTCTCACCATTTTATTTTCTTCTAGTATCATTAAAATACCATTTCCAAGGTCTCTAAGGGATTCTTTAAGGTGGTGATATTAAAGAGGTAATTTTCTCAAACCACCACTCTTATTTTATTTTCAACTTCTACCTTATCCTCAAATCCTTCATACACCAAGGAATAATAACTTCAGAATCATTAAAATAATTTAATTTTATGTTTATAAGGGAATATATTATATATAACCCTTTTATTACGTCATCTAATACAATGAAATGAAACCACTGTCCAAATTTTGGCAGTTAACCATCACTGTGAATAATGATTTTTTATTTTCCATTACTACCTTCAATGCTGGTAATAAAAGTGGTATAATGGTTAAATAATATTTTTAAAGGTATATGATAACCTATTTTATGTTCTTTAATTAATATATATACTTAATAATAAATACTTTGAAACTAGTATGTAATGGTTGGAAAAATCACCAAAATAAACTAATCAATTATCCTTACCATTTTATCCAATGAATAATCATCATTGAAGAAATAAAAATGAAATTTTTGAAAACATAAAATTATGAAATTTCATGAATAAAATTTAATTTCACTTCTGGATTTTTATTTCCATTTTAAAATAAAATCCATAATTATAGAAAAAATGACCTGACCATGAAACAAACATACCCCAAATAATGAAAATAATGAAATATTATTAATGAATGAGTGGAAAGATTTTATAAATGTATCACATGTGGTTTTAAAAATATTATTATAGTTATTTTTTGAATTAATAAAATTATCTAATCCTTTATACAATAGGTTAAATTATGAAAAACAAAAGGGAAGCATGAGGTATGTTTTTCTCGTATCATTTTCAATTCTATGAGATATTTTTTTATTCACCACTTATTTATTGTGTGTGGTGTATAAATACATCACTTTTATATATAATATCATTTATATCATTATTTTCATTGTAATAAATGTTTAATTTGGTAATTATTTCTTTTATGGGGCATATTACTCGACTGATTACAAAGTGGTAAGGGATTTCTTAACTCAATTTCCATTCATTGGGTTAAACTTCTACTTCATTGAATTTTTCATGATAATATTATCTGTGAAATGAATTTTTTTACCTTATGTTATATTTATACCTATTTTATGTGGATTTACATCTGATACAAATAATCTATTAATTCGATTAATTCTTACTTCAATGAAATGATATTTTAAAAAACCATCTTTTGAAAATATTATCTTTTTAATATTTTCTTTAAAATTTTCATTTTCTTCCATGTCCATGTTTTCTATAATTATTTCCAAAAATGATTTTACTATTATCATATTATTTTTTAACTTCATTTTTACTCATTTTTTACTTTTAAAAAAGTGGTTTTAAAGGTATTTTTTCTTTTTTTAAACAATTTTCATTGAGACTATTCTAATAAAAATATTGAAGGGATGTTTTTTAACTTATACAAAAAGAAAGGGTTTTCCCGACATCATGAAAAAATAATGTTTTGAAGATTAATTTAAAATTTTACAATTTTATCTTCAAATCAAATGTTTTCTTTTTAAATTTAATGGTGTTTTAAACATAAGTTATTTTCAATGTGATAGAGGATATTTTCCACAAGAATATTTTAAATGCATACATTTAAAGTATTATCATCTATGTCAACATCCTTTATTGAATCCTAATCTCCATTAAAGATGATATCTTATGGTACCATATTCTATATTATATTAAATTTTTGTTGAATAGATTGACTGGGGATGTACAATTTTGATACTTTCCAACATATTACTCTAGATGGGTTTTCATTATGTTTACTGAATGGGGAAAGTTATATACATTTTGTATGTTAGTCTCAATAAAAATGTATATGTAGATTTTGTTTTATCCCCTACATATTAGAAATGTATTGGACTTAGTATGTGACAGACGAGGCCCATTATATCCCCTTAATGGATCGATAGGTCTCATGAGAGAATTGAGTTGGCCAAACCTAATTAGTTTGTACCGATTAGTTTTATACTATTTTTTGAAAGGTATTGATAGAAAAGTTAAAGATGGAAAAACCCAATCTATTTAAACACGTTAGTTTTAATTTTTTTCAAAAGGTCTTGATGGTAGGGGTACCATGATGTCTGAGATCATGGAATCCAACAATTAAGCATGGACTTCATTAATGTCATGAACCGTCCCCCGGGGCCCGTGCCATGACAACCCCAAGCCCGCCTTCCATAGAGAAAGGGCTGGAAACTAGCACCGAATGTGTATTCCCTAAAATTGGGAAGGCATTGCCTTTATAACCTATAAAATCATGCAACCAAGCACACAGTAAGATACGAAAATAAGTAAATTGTATAGTAAAAAAGAGTGTGTATAGTAAAAAGGGGGGCTAGAATACAAGTCCAACTGGAATGTACAGGAAAATTAAGTACAAGTAAACTAGAACAACTCCTGTGATCACCCACCGTGGTTCTTACTTGAAGGGTAGGTACAGCTCTTGTACGGTCTATGGTACACCTTCTCTAAGGTCTACCCCCCCCCCCCCCCGATTTTCCTCTAGTTCTGGTACCCTCTTCCTCAGTCAGCGTTGTCCTTCATCTTCACAAAACACAACAAGGTGCGGACATAGCCCGTATAGGGGTGAGTATAATGATACTCACTAGGGACCCCGAGACCCTAAATGGTCTCTCAAAACCCACATAGGATAAACCAAAAAGCATGAAATCAATTGACAACCCTACTTAGGTATATTCCCATACATATACCTAAGTTATCAAGTATACCCATCTCATTCATGAGGTAACACAAGGCCCAAACCCTTATCCAAAGTACAATTGTTCCACGAAGGAAAGAATACCACGAATGTAACTACCACGAAGGTAAGTACCACAAAGGTACGCCACACAGAAGAATACCACAAAGGTATCACCACGAAGTTAAGTACCACACAAGTATGCCACATAGAAGAATACCACAAAGTTATTACCACGAATGTAAGTACCACAAAGGTGTGCCACACAGAATATTACCACAAAGGTAAAGACTCATCTCACACCAGGTATAACTTAGGTATGGTAGAAAAGATGATTGTATGTAACTACTAAATAATCTTACTCTGTTAAGAGGTAGATCTACGAAGGATACTAAATTATCATCAGACCCACATAGGATCCTAGTACATCATCAGACCCACATAGGATCCTAATACAGTATCAGACCCATATAGGATCCAGGTACATCATCAGAACCAAATAGGATCCTAGTACAACAGACCCATGAAGTATCCTAGAGTAGTCTCGCGTAGATTCCTAGAGAATATCCATGTGGGACCCTCAATCACAGACCCACGAAGGATCCCAAAGTACAAACCCACATAGTATCCCTTTCTCATGTTACATCTAGCTATAGAGTTCCTGCACTAAGTTTTCTCATCTCTAAGAGGGTCTGCTCTTCAAGCCACAGATCAATACTCCAACTTCCACTTAGTCCCATTAAGAAGTATCCCAAAGGACCACCAAGTAATAGGGGTCTCATCGCAACATACGGTGCATCAATCAGATATCTGGTCTGTAAGTTATTAGCCTTTTAGTCCGAGGTCCTGGTTGGATTCGTGCTCAATCCAACCCAACTATACCCCCAAAGTTATCCAAATATCATATGGGGTATACCAAAAGGACCATCTCGCTCAAAGGTTTTCATGTCTGCAGACATTTTTTCAAACGGACTCCCAGTGCCAAATTTATGTCCAATAAGGTGATTATGGGTCCAGTTGGGCCTGGGTCTGGTCCGAACTGGCCTGGGTCGACCCGTCCCGACCCAAGTCTGACTCGGTTGGGATAGGATGTGGCAGGCCTGGCCCTTGCAGAGTAGCCCAGCCTGGTAGCATGCAGGAGGGATTCGGCTCCCTGCCTTCAATCACCGAACGACCAAAGTCGTTCAGTCACCAGCCAGCACATGGGACCTGTCGTGGGTCCCGCTCAGATCAGCTCGGTCGGGCGAAATTGTCGGCCCCTTACTCCTCATGGTGGCACATCATGAACTGTTGCCCCTTCACGGCCTAGGAGGCAGCTTCCACCTTTTTCCATCGTGAAGAATACGACAACCATGAAGAACAGTGGAGGGATCGGGCGGTGTTCATTTGGCCCGCACCCTCTGCATTAGATCAGTAGTAGGCAGATCAAGAGGATTAATTCAACGCAAAGCACAGAAAACAACAAAACCCCTACCTCGAAGGTTTTTTGACATCGGTGAGGAGGGAAGGACGGACGTCGGTTCGTCATTGTTGAAGACGTCCCTCATTGAAGATGGTGTATTCTTTGTTGGAGAAGATGGTGTGTTCTTTATTGGAGAGAAGTTCATCGAAGTCGAAGAGCTCTTCCCCGTTCTCCAAGGATCTCCCTAAATCATCCTTTTTCTAACGATTTCTACCCCAAAATAAAATATGAGCCTACATAATGTGTTAAGTTTATTAATTAAACATTTAAAGTTGGCTCATTAATTAACTCAAGTTGGCATAATTTCAGTTGGGGAGTTGAGAGGTTTTTTCCCCCACATTAATGAAGAGTTTGGTTGGTCCCCACCATTGAATTAGAAATTGGGAGGATTAAATATCTCTTGGTCCCCACTTCTATAAATCAATATGAGGTTTCAAAAAGAAAAATAAAAATGTTAAACATTTTGTTTTTCTTCTTCTATGAAAATCATGAAAACTAACTTTCACCCTCGACCAAATGTGGTCAAGGTGAAGGTCTCTATAAGAGAATACTGGTGCTGCGAGTTCAACAATGTCCTCAGATTTCAATTCCGAGCACCGGTTCAAAAGTTACGAAAACCCTCTCGGATATTTACTAAATGTACCCGAAAAAAAGTTCAGAAATTCATTCCGGGCACACCGGGCCTCGAAATCACGCACCGTCAATTTTCACGGTCTCTTAAAATTCCCATATATATAAAAAATTACATGGAATTTATGGGTCTTTATATTCTCCCCACCTCAGGGATTTTACTCCCCGAAATCCACATCACAAAACTATGAATACAAGTGGGGTACTGAGCATGAATCTAAGCATCCCGCTCCCATGTGCTCTCCTAGAGGTTCTCGTGCTGCTAGTTAACACGAACCAGAGGTATCGATCACCCATGAAGGACCCGCTCCAGTCGATCCTTAATCTACACTGGAACCTCTGTAAACGTCATCCCATCGTCGATGTACAGCTTTCCGTGGTCGATTACATGAGATGGTTCATGCACATATCACCTCAACTGGGATACGTGGAAGACATCATGGACCTGGTGCAACTGAGGGGGAAGTGCTAAGAGGTAAGCCACCTTGCCAACTCTGTTGAGAACCTTAAAAGGTTTGATGAATCTCAGAGATAACTTGTCGGCCCAACCAAATATCCACAAACCTCATTGGGGTGAGACCCGTAGAAAGACGTGGTCGCCATACTCAAACTCCATAGGTCTCCGTCTCCTATCAGTATAAGTCTTATGCCTACTATGTGCAGTCTTCATCTACTCCTGGATGATCTGCACCTTCTCTGTGGTATCCCCTACCATATCTTGTCCCATGAGTGTTGACTCCCCTGGGTCAGTCCAGCACAAAGGCAATCTGCAAGGTCGGTCGTACAATGCCTCGAAAGGTTCCATCCCAATGGTGGAGTGATAGCTATTGTTGTATGAAATATCCACCAAGGGAAATTGATCCTCCCAGCTGCGACCTAAGTCAAGGATGCAAGAATGCAACATTTCCTCGAGGGTCTGAATAGTCTGCTTAGTCTGGCCATCCGTCTAAGGATGGAAGACGGTGCTCAAATGAAGTTGCATCCCAAAATCCTCCAGTAACCCCTTCCATAGCTGGGAAGTGAAACGTGCATCTCGATCGGAGACAATAGTCGAGGGTAATCCATGTATCCACACAATCTCTTGCAAATAGAGGCATCCCAAGCTCTATACTGAACCCTACTCTCTGATCGGTTGGAAGTGGGACGACTTGGTGAGTCGGTCAACGATCACCAAAATAGAATCATGACCTTTGGATGTATGTGGAAGTCCTATCACAAAGTCCATAGATATCCCATCCCACTTTCACTCTGGGACCTTTAAAGGTTGAACTAAGCCTACTGGTACCTGATGCTCCACCTTCACTTGCTGACAAGTGAGGCACCGAGAGACAAACTCTACTACCTCTTTCTTCATTCCTGACCACCAGTGCTGTTGTCGTAGGTCCTGGTACATCGTCGCCACTCTTGGATGTACTGCTATAGGGGATGTGTGGAACTCCCTCAACACTTCCTTCCGAAGAGACACTATTACCATGTTACATTTTCTAAAGAGAATGATGTGCTCCCCACCTTCAGAAAATATATCAGGTTCTTGTCCTATGGATATCTAAGCTCATCGACCCTCATAGTCAGTGTCCCCGTGTTGTTCCTCCCTAACTCACTGAAGAAGTGGTGGAGTGACTATAAGATACTGAAGAAAAAATGCTCCATCTCGATCCATAAAGGATATCTTCAAAGCGTCTAGCTGCTCCATCGCCTAACCTACCAGTTGTATACTAGATCTCTTGCTGAGTGCATCTGCTACAACATTCTCCTTCCTAAATGTATAGACTATCTCAAAGTCATAGTCTTGGAGGAACTCAAGCCAACACTTCCATCTGATGTTTTAGTCCTTTTGAGAGAAGATATACCTGAGACTATAGTGATCATATTAGACTATAAAACGTTATCCCATCAAGTAATGTCACCATATCTTCTAGTCTAAAACCATTGCTGCTAACTCCAGGTCATGGGTAGCGTAGTTCTGCTCAAGCTATTTCAGCTATTGAGAACCATATGCGATCACTAATCGCTCTTGCATCATGAAACAGCTGAGCCCGGTCCATGATGTGTCGCAGTAGACTAGGTACCCAATTCCATCCTCTGGAAGACTCAATATGGGGGCACTAGTCAGACTCTACCTCAGCTCCTAAAAACTTCACTGGCATCTCTCTGACCACACAAAGGGTTTCCCCTTCTTTGTAAACACTGATAAAGGTGCTTCAACTCTAGATAAATATGGAAAAAACCTTTGGTAGTATCTGTTCAAACGTAGGAAACTTCATACCTCTGTCACACTTCTGGGTGGCTCCCAAGAAAGTACCTCCTCGATCTTCGCTGGATCCCCTACAACTCCAGCCTCCGAGATGATGTGTCCCAGAATGTAAACCTCTGGGATCCATAACTGGCACTTCAAGAGCTTACCATAATGATGGTGCTCTCAGAGTGTGTCCAGAACTACCTGAAAATGATAAGCATGCTCCTCCTCTGTAGCCGAGAAGATCAGAATGTTATCGATTAATACTACCACAAAGTGAATGAAGTATGGATAAAAGATCTTATTCATGAGTCCCATGAACACTGTTGGAGCATTGGTCATGCCGAATGGAATAACTGAGAACTTTTAGTGGCCATACCGATATCTGAAAGCCATATTTTTTACATCCTCGTCTCATACTATGAGCTAGTGATAGCCTGGCATGAGGTCTATCTTCGAGAACCACCATGATCCCTCCAGCTGATCAAAGAGGTCGTCAATACTCAAGAGTGGGTACTTGTTCTTCATGGTCACCTAGCTTAGGAGTCAATAGTCAACACAAAGCCTCAAGCTCCCATCCTCCTTCTTGGCGAACAAAATCAGGGCTTCCCAAGGAGAAACATCGGACCAGATGAATCTCTTCCCCTGTAAGTCCTCCAGCTGTACTCGCAACTCACGAAGCTCTAAAAGAGCCATCTGATACACCGGGGTAGATATCTGTGTCGTCCCGGGCTACAAGTCAATGTAAAAGTACACCTCTATGTGAGGAGGTATACCAAGAACATCATCAGGGAAGACATCCGTGTACTAGTCCACCACTACAGGATAGCTCGGACTCTCCACATCAACTACTCTGAGGGTAAGGCTAGCCAACTGATGAGTGATCAGTTGCACTCTCTTCTAGGTAAGTCCATTCTGTGCTGCAAAGGCTCCCTTCTCACTGGTGAAGGTAAACCTAGTCCCATCTATGTGGACACACTGCACTTTTCACCTAATACATTCATTCTAGGTATGGAATGTAGATAACCAGTCCATACCCAAGATGACGTCGTAAGGTCTTGACGCTGCTACTAGGAGATCCCAGCTGAAGCTCTCACCTTCTATAGTAAGCTCACACTACTTACACTAGTGTGTAATCATAGAATCCTCTCTCGTAGGAGTCTCTAACCATAAGGATCGAGCCAATGGCTCCGTCGGAATGTCCGAGCTCCAAATGAGGGTTGTGGTAATAAAATAATGACTAGAACCTGTGTTTATAAGTACTGCAGATAAGGTGTATTAGACACAGATCATATCTCATATCATATCTAGAGCACTATGGTCATAGGCCTTAGCTGCCTGGAACAGAGATCTCTCATGTCCACCCACTCCATGTGGTCGGGGTGGATCACCTGGTGGTGGTGTCGGTAACATCTTGAATCGTACCTCATATCATCTCCACAGTGTTGTGGTCGTAGGCCTTAGCTTCCTGGAGCAGAGCTCGCCCCTGTCCACCTACTCCCTATGGTCGGGGTGCACCACCTGGTGGTGGTGTTGTTAACATCTCGAATTGTTGACCACTGCCAGCAGCACGGCCAGCTCCTCTCCCACATCTGCCTTCTCCCTGCCACCTCCTCATTCGAACCTTTGTCTCTGCCTAGGCGGTCCTTCAACCATCTGCTGATCATCCGTATGATGGGTCGGACAGTCACGATCCATGCGACCCTGCCCACCGCATGTGTAACACTGCCTTCTCCTCGCATGACTAGCTCTGTCTCTAGTGACCCACACAACCGACCTTGAATCCTACAGTTGTCCACCTATAGGTCTGGTCCTCTTGGACCTCTGTGACATCTCTCTGCTGCGAGTTGTAGAAGACTCCTCTATGTGATGCCCGGTGGTGGGTCTCGCTATTGACGACTATTCAGTAAGAAAACACTCCACTAAGAGGGCCCGCTCTAACACCCCTGCCTGCGTTGGGATGATAAGAGAAATCAATGAAGCCCTGATCTCTAATATGAGTCTCTACTCAAAGGTTCGGGCCATGAAGAATGGGTCTCGCACCATTCCAATGGGGTAGCATGAGAGTTCGGTGAACCTCGCTATGCACTGAGCCACAGTCATGTTTCCCTGCTGTAAATGAAGAAGCTCTTATATACGCACTGCGCAAAGAGTCATTGGGACAAACTCGGCCTAAAAAGGCTCTCAAAGTCTTCCTAGAGAAGTGTCACCTCGTCTTGAACCAGGATCATCAAGCCCCACCATCTTCATGCTACTGCCTGTAGAAGACTGGCGGAAAGGATCACTATGAAATTAGTTGGTGTCCCTACCAATCGGAAGACTCTCACCATGACCCCCAGCCAATCCTCAGCTGCCTGCGGGTCCATCTCTCCCCTGAACCTGGGTGGCCTCTGGTGCTGGAACTCATGCAATGTGCTCAAGCGGCGTGAACCCTCTACTACTGGGTCTGGTGGCATCGGTGGCTCAACGGGTAATGGTACAACTAGTTCCCTACCGGTGCCTCTACTGGCAAAGATCCCTACACCGAGGCCTTGTCGCTCGGTCAGCTATCCTCGTGTACTATACCCAGAACCCTAGATGGATGTCTGTGTGGAGGCATCCTGAAAAGAAACAGGTGTGCCACAGTCAATAAGTTATACCTAGTGAGCTGACTCAAATAGATCACAAAGAAAAATCTTCTAAACACACACACAATCAGTGTTTTCATGCACTAGGTCAGAAATCAGAAGTCAGGGTCCTGGTGTATAGATACGTTGGCCACCGCACCAACATTGGACTCCATAAACTGATAACCATACTCATAACACTTAACGTTATTACCATCAAAAGATTAGAGTCCAATGCTCTATGGTAGAACCAACTCCTTTGATACCAATTTTTCACAACCCATCCCCCAGGGCCCATGTCGTGACGACCCCAAGCCCACCTTCCATAGGCTAGGGACTGGCGACAAGCACCTAAAGTGTATTCCATAAAACTAGGGAGACATTTCAATTATAACCTATAAACTCACGCAACGAAACACATATCAAGATACGAACACAAGTAAACTTTATAGTAAAAAGGAGTGTTTACAATAATAAAAAGGGTCTAGAATACAAGCCCAGCTAGAAATTACAGGAAAAATGAAAATTACAAGTAAACTAGAAAAGCTCCTTTGATCACCCGCCAAGGTTCCTACATGAAGGGTAGGTACAGCTCTCATACAGTCGTCTCTACGGTACTCCTCATCTAAGGTCCACCCCCAAGCTGCCTCTTGTCCTGGTACCCTCGTCCTCAGTCAACTTTGTCCTTCATCTGCACCAAACACAACAATGTGCGGGCATAGCCCATGCAGGGGTGAGTATAACGATACTCAGTAGGGACCCCAAGACCCTCAAAGGTCTCTCAAAACCGACATAGGATAAACCAAAAAGCATGAAATCAACAGAAATACCTATTTAGGTATATTCCCATACATATACCTAAGTTATCAAGTATTCACATCTCATTCATGAGGTAAGACAAGGCCCAAACCCTTATCCAAAGTACAACTGTTCCACGAAGGAAAGAATACCACGAAGGTAACCACCACGAAGGTAAGTACCACAAAGGTACGCCACATAGAATAATATTACAATGGTATCACCATAAAGGTAAGTACCACACAGGTATGCCACACAGAATAATACCACAAAGGTATTACCACGAAGGTAAGTACCATAAAGTTACGCCACACAGAATATTACCACAAAGGTAAAGACTCAGTTCACACCAAGTATAACCTAGGTACAGTAGTAAAGATGATTAGATGTGACTACTAAATCATCTTACTATGTTAAGAGGCAGACCCATGAAGGATCCTAAATCATCATCAGACCCACATAGGATCCTAGTACATCATCAGACCCACATTGGTTCCTAGTACCGCATCAGACCCACATAGGATCCAAGTACATCATCAGAACCACATAGGATCCTAGTACAGCAGACCCACGAAGGATCCTATAGTAGTCCTGCATAGATTCCTAGAGTGGGACCATGTGGGACCTTCAATCATAGAGCCAAGAATAATCCCAAATCACAGACAAACATTGGATCCCTTTCTAATGTTACAGTAAGTTATAGGGTTCCCACACTAAGCTTGCTCGTCTCCGAGAGGGTCCGCTCCTCAAGCCACAGGTTGATATTCCAACTGCCATGAAGTCCCACGAATAAGTATCCCAATGGTATGACACGTAATATGGGTCTCATCGCAATAGACAGTGCATCAATCTGATCTCTGGTCTATAAGTTATTAGCCTTTTAGTCCCGAGGGCCTGGTTGGATTCGTGCTCGATCTAACCCAACCATACCCCAACTTTATCCAAATCTAAAGTGGGGTATACTAAAAGGACCATCTCTCTCCAAGGTTTATGGTGCCATGGACAGTTCTTTAAACGGACGTCTGGTGCCAAAGTTAAGGAAAATAAGGTGATTCTGGGTCCAGTTGGGCCCGGGTCCAGTCTGACCCGGTTGGGCTGGGCCGCGGCAGGCCTGGCCCGCTAGGCCGTGATCCAACTCGTGTTGGGAATCCCAGACTGGGCAGACCATCTTGGCTACATATGGGGGGGGGGGATTCTCACTCCCCCCCAACTTCAATCACCGAACGACCGAAGCCGTTCAGTCACCAGCCAGCAGATGGGACCCGCGGACCCTTACTCCTCCTAGTGGCGCATCATGTTTTGCTTCCCCACCACGTCCCAGGATGCATCCACCACCTTTTTCCTCCGTGAAGAATATGACAACCATGAAGAACAACAGAGGTATCGGGTCGTGTTTTTTTGGCCCGCAACCTCCGCATTAGATCGGTAGCAGGCATATCAGGAGGATTAATTCAACACAAACCAAGAAATACCACGAAACCCCAACCTTGAAAGTTTTTTGATTTCGGTGAGGATGGAAGGAAGGATGTCGGTTCCTCATCATTGAAGACATCCCTCATTGGAGATGGTGCATTCTTCGTTGGAGAAGATGGTGTGTTCTTCATTGGAGAGAAGTTCATCGAAGTCGAATATTTATTCCCTCTTCTCCAAGCCTCTCCCCAAATCCTCTTTTTTCCAACAATTTCTACCCCAAATGAAATATTATCCAATGTAATGTGTTAAGTTTATTAATTAAACATTTAAAGTTAGCTCATTAATTTAGTTAAGTTGGCATAAATTAAGTTGGGGAGTTGACAGGTTTTTTCCCACATTAATGAAGAGTTCGGGTGGTCCCCACCATTGAATTCAAAATTGGGAGGATTAAATCTATCATGTTCCCCACCTCCATAAATAAACAGGAGGTTTTAAAAAGAAAAATAAAAATGTTAAACATTTTGTTTTTCTTCTTCCATGAAAATCAAGAAAACTATCTTTCACCCTCGACCAACTGCGGTCGAGGTGAAGGTATCCTTAAGCGAATACTAGAGCTACGAGTTCAACAGTGTCCTAATATTTCAATTTGGAGCAGTGGATCAAAAGTTACAAAAAACCACTCTCAAATTTACTGAACGTACCCAAAAAAAGTTCGGAAATTTATTCTGGGCACACTGGGCCTCAGAATCGCATGACATCAATTTACGTTGTCTCGTAAAATTCCCATATATTAAAAAAATTACATGGAATTTCCAAGTCGTTACAATTAATGTTTTATTTATTATTATCTATGATATTTTCACTAGGATATTATATAAGGATTCTTTTCATTATTAGTTATTGATTAAATAGAATGTGTTTCAATTATTTATCTTCCATAATTTATATTTATTATATCTTCCTCTATGCATAAACATTACTGAGCATTTGACCTCAGCCCTTTTTTATGTTTTATTTTTTCCCAGGATGCCAAAAATCTTATTATGAATGATATACAGGGTTATGAAAGATGAATAATGGTGTTCTAAATGAATTATATATGTTGTATTTTATATTTTTAATTGTAATGTAAGGTTAATGTATGTATCTAGTTTCAAAAAACTATGAGAGTTTCCATTACTTTGGGATTATATTCCTTGTATACTATGACAAAGTTATAAAGTAACCACCTAATCTAGGTTTCTTGGGTATGGGGTATTATAAGTTATATTATACACTATTATTGTTAAAACAGATGATGAAATGATCTCCTAAAAGATAGTTTCACCAAAATTATTGGGTGAACACTCCTATTACTAGTTCCAAACCACTGGTCTCATAGTTTGTCTCATGATTTACTAGTTTTAAGGGACCATAATAGATTTTCATCTTTATCTCCATCTAAAAACATTCATAACCAAGTCTGGACTCATCCTAGAACACCACAAACTCTACACCCTCATCTACCTATTTTAAGATGGGGGTGTGCATCCACCTCCACTATATCTTCTAAAACACCTACTAACATTTCTCTATCAACACAAAATCATACCCCTTTTGGTTTAAATAATTCTGAGGTTCCATTAACCAGTAGGATTTAATCATGAATATCGGATAATAGCTTCTAATATCAACAATGCCCTAAAACATAGTTACACTCTTGGGTGGCTCCCAATCTTTCACTACCTTGTTCTTGGAGGGGTCCATTGCTACTCACACTTCTAAGGTGACATTTCCCAAGATGTGGGCCTAAAAAATTTAGAATTGACACTTTTATATCTTCCTATAAATATTGTGCTCTCATATTATTTTTATGACACCCTAAAATTTCACTTTTGTTCCTCCTATGACACTGAGTACATGAGTAAACCATATATGAAGACCATCATGAACTAGTCTAATAATGGATTAAATAATCGGTTCATGAGTTTCAAAAACATTGATGGTATTTCAGCATGATGAAGTGAATAACCGATAAATTAAATTGATTATAGAATCTCTGGAAAGACACATTTAGTATATCCTCCTCTTGAACTTGGAACAGGTGATAACCCATCTTATGGTCATACTCTAAGAACCAATTCACCCCACACCAATAGTCATAGAAACCATCAATTCCCAAAAGTGGATAATCACTCTTGGCTATCAATAGGTTTAGATGATGTTAATAAACACATAACCTCTAGCTCTCATCCAACTGCTTAGAAAACAAAATTGGACATCCTAGAGGAACACACTATGTCTTAAAAATCACTTTCTCCACTGATGGTCCAACTAGACCTTCCACTTTGACAACACTACATAGTTACTCCGATATTTTGGCGTAGATATTGGGTCATCCCTAGGTGATGGTCTCTAGAGAATTTGATATTTATATTAGGACTTAATAATAGAAAATAATCAAGGAATAGATCCTTATACTCCTCAAACACCACATGAAATGAAATTTCATAGAATCTTCCATTCAAAGGGTCATAATATGAAACTAAATTGAATTATTCTATATCCACCTATATATAAGCCCACTCTACTCTGTTTGGGATTAATTCTATCTAAAGAAAGAAAATTCCATCCTAATAAAATAGATACAATAAAACCCTCTATTTTAACAGTAAATATTGGCATAGATAGGGGAGAACAAGTCTGTATTGAGGAAAACATCATAGGGAATCATCGCCACTACTGATAGATCCCAGGTGAAGCTCCCCTCCAAGAGTTAAATTAAACTACTATAAGAGAAGTGAGATAATCAAAACAACCCCATTTGAAGTCTCTAAGAAAAGAGTCATGCTAAAGGTTCCATTGAAAAATTTATATCTCAAATAAGTGATGCAAAAAAGGAAGAGTTTCCCACACCTATGTCTACCAAGATTATAGCTAAAATAGAGATGAATCAGGTTTCACCTGAGAACATGCTTAGAGTCTCCAGGTTATCTAACTCTATAGCCCAAATTTATCCATCCAATTACCACCAGTTATCTAAAAAAGGGTTCAATATACAACCGTAGTACATTAAAAATAGTCTCAGACAAAAAAATCAAAGTAAATATTCTTCCACAACTAAATATTATTTTTATTGGGTTCCACTGACTCATATGATTGACTTTAAAATGAATTATAAGAGAGTTAATCTTAGTGGGGGAAGTGTCCCTATTTGTTTAATGTATATGTCAACATCAAAATTCATCCACAAAAGGTTCCACCAACACCCTATATCAACTTAGAGAAATATTTCTTTCAAATCAACCATCAAGAGGGGTCCTAACGGGTTAGAACACTCACACCACAGACTTGAGGCAGTCATCTACTAATCAAGGAGGGGGTATATCCCACAATGAAACATGGGTGGTATCTAACCCTAAAACTATTAATCCAAAATCAGTCGAGGTGTTTCACATTTTGGTACCATCAGAACCAATTACATATCAACCTGATGAGAAATCATCCACATGAACTGCCAAAGGTGGGTCAACATGCCACTCAACAGGTGGATGCACCACTTTTTATCAACCTTAAGAAACTGCCACATGTATGGGTCTCTAGACTGAAATATCATCTCTATTTTTATTATAATAATGATCCTAATATATAATAAATATTTTTTTCATTATGGAGGTATCTTGGGATATCGAAGATACAACATGCTCAAAATATCATATCTGGGGAGCTTACCCAAGAAGGATATGAACACCAAAACCAATTCCTATATGATTCTTTTAACTTTTATTTCCCTATAACTAGTGCCTATTTTTTCTGATTCAGAATAAGTTTATCAGTGTCTTGGGGAATAGATTCATCTACTGTGGAACCAGAACTTAGTTCCTTGGCTTGATATCGAAACACATGAAACCATGATAATATTTCCCTAGTTTCCAAAACAAACCTCTAAACTAGAATATCTCTAAACTATAGTTCTAATACAACCTATTAAGATTCCAATCTATCAATACCCAACTCACATGGCCCACCTAGATAGTAATAAGACTATAATGACACACCAATCCCACCTTCAATTATTTATGGACCACTCACTAGGTCTGAGAAGGAATATAACACACATGAGAGGCCTTAGCCTAATGTATCTATAAAAATTCAAACATCTCCATACCCTACCATAATGTGTAAAATACAAACAATAATATTTTAAATTAATAAATAAAAACTAATCCCAAATCATTGTACAATATAGGTTATGGAAAAAATACATAAGGGATGAAAAAATACCAAAAAATCTATAAAAGAGTCTAACAAGCTAAAAAATGGGATTGCAGTCGAAATACAAATCCTGAAACCACATTTGGTATATCTAGAAAGACTAAGATCCACATACACCTAGTTCTCATAGGAATCCATAGAAAGGATTTTCATCTTCATAAGACACGACATGTGGTGGAAGAGCCAATCCAAGGGTGTTTATAATCCTACCTAGCATGACACTGAAAAATCACCAAACACCAAGCATCAAGATAGATTCATCCCTAAATCAAAAATCTAATGGAATAATCAAGATAACCTAGATATTATCAAAGGAAGAATCTATGTCTCAAGGTGATTTCACATCCTCACTACCCTTATAAGATTATACCTGAGGCACCAAGGTAACATTCATATGAGAGAACTCGCCTATTGGGTATCACTATAGTGAGTTAACTCATTCGAGATAACATAATCATCAGTTATTTCCATGTAGAGTCACATAGGAACTGAGAGGGTTCATTTGAGATACTCACTCTATTGGACTACACCACACAAAAGGACACAAAATGTCAATATATTGATTTTAGATCACTCCCATGGCCCATGGGGATACCTAACACTATATGGGATAACCCACTAAGAAGGTGATCAGACACCCTATGTATTAGAAATGAGATACCTAACCTAAAATAGGGAAGAATGATAGAGGGTCACACTCTGGGCCTAAAGAAGATATATTGAACCCAGTTCAAAATTAACCTATAGAGTGGATCACTTAGCTTGTGAATAGGATGGGATAACTCAATCTACCCTCTCAGGGATGGAATGATGGAAATCAACTAAACTAATATAGTTTGAGGGAACTCACCCAAGTTCATACCATAGATTTTCTAAGACTAACAAAGGCTCTAAAATAACCAAGAAGAAGTACACATTGTGTCTCATGGGGAACAAAGAAGATCTCACAGGGTTCAGAGCTACCCTTTTCCTATCATCTCACATGATTTGTACCACCCAAGATACATGAAATGTTATTATGATACATGGCATGTAAATGTTGGACTGGCAGTCGGTGTGCGCCACCTATCTGAGCCCATTCACTTTCCAAATATATTGGGGTGTGTGCCATCACACATGGAATGTGGGGTCACATGGCCTCCTATGAATGTACTCCATATACAAGACAAAATTTTTGGATAATCATTTCATAGCATGTGGGTCCACCACTGTGTGTCTCATGGGGTACATAACATTTCTCACAGGGTTCAAAACTACCATTGTCCTACTGTATCACATGATATGTACCACCCAAGATACATGTTTTGTTCTTATGATACATGGAATGTAATGGTCGAACTGGAAGTTGGTGTGCACCACCTGTTTAGGACCATGCACTTTCCAAAGAGCACGAGATGTGTGCTAGCACACATGGAATTTGGGGTAACATGGCCTCTTATGAATGTACTTCCTATACAAGACAAACTTTTGGGCTAATAATTTCATAGCATGTGGGTACACCGTACGGCATGTGATATCAAACCTACTATGTAAACCATAGTTATCACACAAAGGAGACCACACAATGTGTGTTATTCTGAACTACATGTCGTGTATATCAGGTTTTCATAGAAAACCACAGTCTTTACATGTTCCACCACTATCACCTTCTCTCCTTCTCAATCCTTGAAATACACCCTGAAACATTTGTATGTGGTTGACTGAACCATAAATATCAATGGTGGCTAGATTTTGGTAACCCCTTACTTGGAAAATGCCTCATCGTTATTTCATCAGAGCCACACACATAAAACCAATGTTTTCAGAAACATTGATCCATCAGATGATTCTTTCATCATCGTCGATCTTTATTAACTTCAAACATACATATTCTTAATGACACACCAACAATCCATGACTACTAAGAAAAATGAATCAAATTGAGTTCTTAGATAAATTCAAATCACTGTTCAAATGAACTTCTGATATTGAACAAAGAGCGGAGGAAGAAAACCACAAAACACAAAAGTTATAATGATCACTAGTCATTGTTTGTTAGACCATTATTGATGAAAACTGAATAATAACTGAGGATTATCAAAACATCAATTTTGGAAATCAATATCAAATTCATAATTCTAGGATTAAAATTAACCAATGAAAATTTAATAATCATGATCTACAAATTAATTAATCAATTTCTAATTTTCATTCAACATTGAAAATCAAGAATGGGAAATAATATAACAAAACAAACACCCTATCAAAAGTTTTTATTGATCACTAGATAATAAAAAATATGCATTGATGTCATTAAATAGATCCTTTAAACTCTTCATTGGATCTAAAAAAATTATATGTCTGGTTATTGTCAATTTTTTCCACTAAGTCGTTCCCAACGATGGAACTCTCATTCCTCTCAATCTAACAATGTTGTGTGGAAAACACTAGATATTTTCCATAATGAGGGTTTTATATGAATATTAATGGTTAAAATATTTATTTAATAATCGATAAATTAATAAATTTAATTCATCTCTTTTTTCTAATGTTCCTCTAGTGATTTCACTATTTCCAAACAACCTATGCCGATATGAATTATACCCTACCTTGGGTAAACCCCCACATTCTAGATTTAATGAAGGTCTCAATTTTCTTATTTGAGATGCTGTTATATATTTATTAAATTATTTTTTGAATAATTGTGTGTATGTGATATATTACATTTAATATTTTTTATATATCAACATCAATGATCTACATGCCCTAGAACTTCATGTTGACTCTACACCTAACTCTATAAATATTATTTGAAATATTATAAAGTGTCTACCCATAATTCAGAGTTTCTACAAACAAAACTCATTAGTTTATTAGTAATTCAATCATGTAACTAAATTATTTCACCATTCAATCACAAAAAAAATATTTTCACAAACACATCATTTACCTACATTCATAAATTATGCAGTAATAACACACCACTCAATCTTAACTATGTGAGTACCATATGCCCAAAATATTATTCATAAATAAAATAAATATTATCACATGCTTCCTAACCAACCACATACATGTAGATTCTAAATTAAGTCATAACACTTAAATTCAAATATTCCAAATTCCTAGATGTTACTACCTTAAGAGATAATCTTCTATGATATATTTTAATAACATCCCCCCATGATTGATTGTGTATATATGGTGAAATTTTCTATTGCCTCAATTGTGTTTCCTAATCACTAGAGGCTTATGAATTGCACTGAGGGTCCAAGGATATTACTTGGGGTAGATTTATCCTCCAATAGTTTGAAACATCCAAAATACCTAAATAGCCATCATAATAGTAATAATTAGTAGATACCAATAATATAATGATCAATAAAATCATGAAAGCATCCCATAAATTCATGTGTGATCATCACATATAAACATTACCTTACTATAATATTAGAATACATATATTTTAAAAGTACTATTGAAAAGAGAAACAAAGTATGTATGGATATACCATCCAAAAAACAAAAAATGAATATAAAAATAGACCAAATAAATCTCCCAAAATCATATCTCAGTTACTAATGCCTCTATACTTTACATGTAACATAATGAATTTAGTCTATAAACTCATGAGGTTTCTATGTATATGTAGTGAGAATAAATCCCCAATAAAAACCAATGCATCCCCAGGCATATCCTACTGATTAATGTGATCATAAAAAAAATAATTTAAATGATTTAGTAATATCATTTTCAAAATGTATATACCATTGTAGGTTACAACCAAGTTATTAAAATATTGTCACAACTACTTCAACCAAGAATGGTATAATATTGAAAATCAATCATGGAACCACATAGAAAACACAAAACTTATTCCTATCAAATTCGAAAATGTTGAAATATCATATATTCCTAGCCTAACTCAAGTCCTATCTAAACTAAGGTCTTGTATTTCAATATATCACTTATTAACCTCACACAAGGCTCCCAAAAAGTGGTTAATTTCATGACCATTTTCACTAAAAAGAGTTATTATAAATATCTAAATGGAATAAATTTTTTAGACAAAAATTCTAAAATTCATCCCTAAGATATCCCACATGAATATCTCATTCACATTATAGAAACACGTGAAATAAATTTTAATTCCAAGAAAACTTTTATACTTTATTTCATAAATTACTACAACCATAATTCACAAAAATATCCCTATTAAATGTCACCCTAAAAACATTCAATCAAAACATTATTAATGAATCCTTCTTTATATATCACAATATATCATAAAAATGTAATTAGAAAAATGTTTACAAATCTATATATCCTAATTTTTTCATGAAAAAATAACAAATACATATAAATTTTTATTTTACTTCATTTAGATGCATTTTCTAATATTTAACAAGTATTTCAAATGAATATAAATTTATTAATAAATTTCAACTGAAACCAAAACACTAATAATATAATTTAATCACTTCACTATAATCTAATAAATTCTACACACTCATATAATAAATTTTAGGGAAGTGAATGACACCTTAACACATTGAAACTACATTGAAAAATCAATTTCTACACTCACATTATTTTAATTAGATCCACCATTAATTTATACATCATTTAAAGTCTTATTTAATCACTATCCTCTTTAATTTTTCATTTATCATATTAAATTCCACATTTTAATAACTAAAACATATTAAAAATATATATACAAAACTTTAAATTTCATTCAAAATTTATTCTATATAATTTGAACTAATTTCTCATATCCCATAACCCAAATGAATTATTAAATCACAAAATTAACTCAAAATTCAAAATACAATCATAAATTAAATACAAGAGAGTGTAAGAGGTCACCTAATTCACACTAGTTTCACAATCCTCATTAAAAGAGAATGTGTATTTATTTCTAAAACATAACTAATTCAAACAATGACCAAAATAAAAGGAATAAAAAATAATAACATAATAGTAACTAAACCTCGATGCCTTAGCCTAAAAGTAATGGTTACTTGAAGTTCTTATAAAGATGAATCCCATTAAACCAATTTATTTTGACTCCACTAATAAATGAAGTAAAAATGAACACATAAAGTTAGAGATAGATAGAGGCATATTATATAAAAAATTAATATGAACCAAACCATATAAATTGAAAACCCCTCATTTATTCATAATTCTATGATAGCATAATTACCAAATTCCCTATGTTTAAATAAATGAATTTGGTTTATAGTGGGTAACTGATGACTAAAATCATCCACTTGATGGCATATTAGCCACTTGATTCTCATCCATTGGACATTGAGTGGACAGTCCATATGAACCTTATCTTATTCCTTTCTATTGGGTATATAGTACCCTTACACCAGATACTCGGTGGTCCCTATTGTACATTTCTGGAAAATTACACCTCAAACTCCTCACAATTATCTGTTTCTTTCACCCATAACCCCCAAATAAATGGAAACAATACTAAAATAATTTCAATAAAATAGAAAATCGCATTTAAAAACATATGTCAAAACATTAGGACATTATAAAAACAATATTAGTGATTTTGGAGAACATCCACAGATACTTAATATTATAGGTAGCTCATAAGAGGGGCCTATATATTTTTATGGATTTTTGGTGAGTATAAGTTTTATGAAATTTTCTTACAATGTCACATTTATATATGGGAAGTGAACTTACCAGTTCTTCTATTTTCTAGAAGAGAGATCATTGTATATATTGAAAAGGTTAGGGTGATAATGTCTTGTGAATCACATAATAATTTATTGAGGGTATGAAGTTTCATATATCAAGAAGGTTATTAAAAAAGTTTCATTTAGGACTTTTAAATTTATCTCCTCCCATAATATAATTGAATTGTAAGGGAAAAATGATTGAATTTAATGTGACGTTCTTTAAGGACTTAAAATAGTTGAAAATATACTTAATTCCTCCATAGTTTTGATTCTCCCTAAATCAGGGGTTGGCATTGAGGTGTGTTAAAATGTATCAGGGTTGGGTTTGAAAATTGTTTTAATTTAAAGGATTCATGTTGTGTTATATAGGTCTTGGAAACTAAGCCCACGCGATAAGAATTACACAATGAACGATATGGTGTTATTGTTTGTTTTTCACATGAGTATAAGGAATTTCCATTTGATAATAAATTCATAGTGTATATAGAACATAATAATTTTCATTATATTTTCTCACATCATTATCATAACATTCAAAAACATAGGTTGGTTGAGTATCTTCCCACATTATATTTTGAACTTATGAAAATTTAGAGGAAAGGAAGTTTAATGTACGATGTTTTTTGTTGGAAAACCAAAAATTGGACAGTAAAGTAATCTATTGAGAAGTGGTAATTGATGGGTTTATTAGAAGACTTACACCAAGAGGTTGAGTACATAATGAATAGTGTGGTTCTCTCTATAATTAACTTTACATCCATGTTAATTGACTAGGAAATATAGGGATAGTTTTATAATGAGGAATGTGGGAGGATGACGGGTTCTCTAAATGGTGAAAAGACAATCAATAGATGGAAAATTGTTCTATATTAAATCATTTTTATTAGGGGGTAGGTAGTGATTTCTATAGAGAATAATGTCGATGATTTCGTAATTCCCACCATTTTATTTGGGAAATATATCCAAGATCAACAAATATGTAACATGATATCATATATTAATTTAGGTAAATGGGAATGAAGAATGATATAATATAATTCATTCATCATTATATTATTTTCAAATAGGTAAAATTAAATAACTAATAATTAGTATGGTTATAGCATCCATATCCAATTTGGGCATTGAAATGGAAGGATAATTCCATGGATTTCTTGGTTGGGTTGTCAATATCAACATGAAAGTATAAAAATGTTTGTGTTATAGTGTACTATTTCATGAAATCAACATATTTCTTTAAAATATGAAAATTAATTTTGTGAGATTTATGAAAATGAATTTTTTATACATCATGTATTTCTAAATTCTATCATTATGAATAATGACACTCAATTTACATTTAGATTTTGGAAGAACATTAAAAATTATATGGAGATGTTATTGAAGATTAATATTGTGTAACCTTCTCATGTGAATGGATAGACTAATAATTTTATTTAGATTTAAAATATATACTTTCTATATTTCTACTAGATTTTAGAAAACATTAGGAGGATAATTTTCCATTGATTGAGATTTTGTATCCTAATAAATTCCAATATTTTACCCGTATAGAGATATTTTAAGCACTGTATATTGAGATATTTAGAATGTAATTGTGTTGGGATATGACTAGTGAGAAGAGTCTTATTGGATCCAGTTTTGTAGAAAAGATAATGGTTTAGGTTATATTTATTTTGAATCATCTTATTTCATATTATATTAAAAAAAATATTATGTATATCAATGATGATGACCAATGATATTTTAGGTTGAGGATTGTGTGTTCATGAATGTAACTCCTAGGTTGGATAATTGATAGCTTGAAGAATATGGAAAATTATTACCAGGATATATACGATATTTTGAAATCATTGAGAATATTGGAGATAAGGATTATAAAGGAGATATTTTCCCTAAATCTATATGAATGGGATGCATATATCCATGATACATCTAGATGTGTGCATGAAATGGTATTCCATGATCGCTACTTCTTTTGACCACATGAACAGTTGAATATTATGTGTGTTAATATTCGAATAGAAAAAAACATAAAAGTATTATTTATTAAATGATTAGATATAATTAAAGAGTGGGGTTGTATTCATGTATGTGATACAGGGACCAGCCATAACATTTATTCATGTGTCACAATGCATGAATTAATAAAACAACACCAAAAAAATTTCCTTGGGTATTGTATAAATGAAATGGTGTGTGATATTTCTTCACACCAAGATGAGACTCTTTATCACCCAAATCATTTTTCAATTTTTTAATTTGTGTAAGAGGATGAAGTAGGTCATGGAGGAAGGGTGGGTATCTTCAATATGGTGGATTATTTATTTGTAACATGTAGATATAATACAGAGAGGGGAGGTCCTTTGTCTTCCCTTAGTGATATTTATCAGACCCATATGATAGAGTTTGTAGATATTATATATGATCTTATATGTATGATAAACTCATTTACAACAGTATTTATTCATTTCTATTTTATTATATGTTTCAATTTTCTTATATTGAGATTATTAAGAAATGGTTTAAATCACTTCTTTAGGTTATTATAATTGTTATTAAAATCTAACCAAAACCATTAGTGGTATCAAAGGGATCCATGATTTAGATTTATGAAATCCTGTAAGGAATTGAAGATGAAACTAAAAATATAACAACACTTTTCCTAGAATATATTTTTTTTAAATATATTACCCTTATGAAATGGAGTTATGTAATGGTAACTAATGATTTACCCTTACATAGAGTATTTTATGTAAGAGTCGTCTTCTCTTTCCCTTATGTAGATTGGTCTACATAAGGGTCACTTGATTTTTCCCATACACGTAAAGGATTGCGTAATGCTATGAATGTGTTTATCCTTACACAAAACAAGAATCTAAATTAATGTATATGTGGTTTTTTAAGTCTTTTTAAATGTAACCCATGGCTTACCCTTATGTGGAGGGGTAAATTTAAGGGTAATCACATTTTTCTATCAATGCATAAAGGGTTATACATAATTTTATAACATGCATAAATGTCATCTTTTTATAAGGTTCATTGTAATGGTAATGCATTATTTTAAAGGATTGCATAATGTTATTCACTAGGTTTACTATTAGAGAGGGATCCAAAATTGGATTACCCTTATAAAGAGGGACTGTAGGAGGATGTAATTACTATACCCTTACATAGAATATGGATTTTATATAAGTGTAAATATAAAATATTTTAAAAATTGTTTTTATATTCTTAAATGATTTTAATGGTTTATAAAATGTTTATAAATAATTAAAAATTTATCATTTGGATATTTAAATTTTAAAAAGGTTTGTAACTTTTTAAATTAGTTTTTTTATAATTAATTAGATTTTTATGATATATTTTTCCCATATATTAAATGTTAATATTTAAAATAACTTTTACAAAACTATATGGAATGATATAGAAATAAAATCTATAATTTAAATATCATAATAAATCATATATTTAAGGGTTATAAATTATAAAACAAGGCCAAAATATAAAACATTTATATTAAAATTATGAATTTTTCATAATTAATTAGTTTGAACTGTTCAAAATAAAAATATTCCTTATTTGGATGTTATTTAAGAAACATTAGAAGGGTTTTTATTATTTATATGATAAAGGGTTAAACAATGATTTAGTATTTCATATTTATATTATATAAAAGGTTTACAAAATAGTGGTTAGATTATAAATAGATTATATTTCATATAATACCATAAATTTAAAATAAAAAATTCTATATAATGATGAATATAAAATAATTTATATTGGAATGAATATAAAGGGTCTATATTCAATATTATAGAAATTCCATAACGATTAATTTATATATTATAAAAGTGTTTATAATGTTCTTTTTTTAGGAATAGTTCATAAATGGTTGTCTCAAGTTAAATTATTTGAATTATTCATTTATTTAAATGTTATTACATATTTTATTCATAATAATGAATTATTTATATTATTAATTATTTTATTCCAAAATTTATATGATAAATTTCCTTTAGGAATGAGCCTTTAATTTTAATTCTAGGAATGACCCCACAATGAAATTTGGTTTTTTACCTACCTTAACCTCAGTTTATAATGAATGTTAATAGATTAAATTTAGTTATTGAAAATAGTTTGTTCATATTATATAATTTATCTCCATGTGTAAGGACTTTGGTTCATATTACCTACCTATATGGAGTCATATGCCTTGCCTAGGATAGTGAATGTGGTTAACTATCTGTCACTATAGGATTACTCCTGAGGAGATTGATGATATCATATAATTCTAAACCTTTACATGAAATTTTCATATAACATATATATATATGATGAATTTAGATATTTATGAACATGTTAGACTACTATTTTATGCAAGTATCATAAACAAGTGGGCTCTATAAAGAGTTATATATCAATATCAAATAAACATATTAGTTTGGTGGATGGTATAGGATTCTAAACTAAAATACTAGGAGCATGCATAAATAAAATTAAATAACATGAGAAAATATGGAGAGATTAAAATGCACATAAAATATTGAGGGTGATATTCCATTCAATGAAACACTTGTCCATATATTAATAATATAATAAAGTAATCCATGCTAGAGTTGGGTTCCCAAATATTTTCTTGAGTAAAGTAAGAAAGTAAAAAGTACTCTAGATTTTCATACATAGTATGTAATAATAAATTTGTGTTCCTCTATATTATCCCTTATTAGTTTATTATTTTTATTTTCTTTGGGTTATTCTAGTCGGTATACCCTAATAGGATTATAATACCAGAGCAATAGAGTTGAGTTCATCAATGTGATAGAATGAACAAATATTTTTTAACTTAACCATCCAAGAGTCACAACTATTGTGATTGAGATAACACCCAAACTAAATAGCAAAGTGATGGGAGAAAATATAAAGTATCATGTATAATATTAATATATATATCATTTCCTACTAATATATTTGGTGGATTTTAAAAAATACCATAATCTTATTTGGGTCCCACTTAATAAAAGTCTTTATTGAATTGTTATAAAACATGACCATCATCTAAGAAAAGATTCTAATATATATAATATCATTATCATCATCAAGCTAATAATTTTGATTAATAATTTATTATGGGATGCTTAATGTAATTATATATTAATACTAGTTACATAATAAAAGTTTTTAAATTAATAATAATAATTTTATAAATGTTTTTAAGAGAATTTTATCTTTATTAATAGTTATTTCCTAAGTAACCACGTGCTTAATTTTTTTTGTAAGTGAATCATGGTGTGGATGGATGTATAGAGTGATTAATTTATAGTTTAAAAGAGAATATTAGTCTCCAATCATGTAATAAATAGAATTAGGTATACAAAGTGATATTCAATATGATTGAAACTGTTTAATTTGAAAAAAGGATTCAATAAAACGTTATTGTTCATAGAAATCAATTCTATTTTTCTGAAGATATAAGATATCAAATGTATGTTTAAAAAAATATAAATATAATAAAGGATATAATGGGGAAGGAATTTATGTTTGATTTTTTTTCACATAATTAAGAAAATGAGTTTTTCATTGATAACTTGGATACTAAAATCATTGAAAAATATGTCATTGGGTGTAAAAGTTTATCTCATTTTTCACTTAAGAATAACATGTAAACAATGTTTATTTAAATGAAATGAGATGGGTGTTTTTTAATTAACATTTGTTATGATTAGTTTATTTATTTAACATAATTTAAAGGGAAACTAAAAGTGTCTTGTTTTGGTTGAGTAATTTAACCTATTTTCATCAATGGAAGTATGTCAACAATATGATTGAATTCAATTAATATTTACCTAATATTCTCAAAATTTTAGAAATATATATGAACTATGAATATTATTTCAAGGTTCTAAAATATTGAATAGATTGTAATTTTAGGTAAAAGTTCAAACTCAAAGAATAAAATTTGGCTGAAAAGTTTAACAATATTTATTCAAGAACAGAATCATGGTCTTTTAAACTAAGAGGTTTCAGGAAAGAGGAGTAATAATTCATTAATATTGGATTATCCAAGACATACCAGAAGGAGTTTTTGAAACTCCATGGAATTTTCATGTCAAGTATGGATGTTAAATATTTTAATAATTATATTTTTAAAGGTATGTGATACCAAATTTTTAAGTTGAAAAGTTCTATAAATATATTGGACTAAATAATAAAAGGGATAATTGATTGATCTTGTAGTTTATATTCTTGAGATGATGAAAATATTTAATAAAATGATGTTTTGAATTAATAGGATTTACCAGGATCAAATTAATCTAAGTAAAATATGTGTATCATTATTATCCATTTTTATAACATAACTTGTTAAATAAAAATATTTTTTTCTAAAAAAATAGTCCGGTTAATTATATAAACAAGGTTTTTGATTCATCAAGTTCTAAAAATGTTTAGAAATGAAGATATGGATACATTTTTTTATCCATGATAAAAAAAATTTCTAGATATTTGTTCAAATATGATGGAATGTGTTCTTTCCATCCATTAGTGGTATATTATAATAAATTATTCTATTCAAATGAAAATTTTTTGAACATAAAGAATATTTTATATGATACGGAAAGAATATTTTATTTGGAAAATATTCCAACTAAAAGGAAATAAATTTAATTAATTAAAAAAAGGTTTTTGTAAATTAAAAAGATATTATAAAGTGAATAAAATGTGTAACAGGATAGTAAGAGTATGTTTTGACTTAATTATGGTCAAATTTAATAAATAATGATTTAAACTTAATACCCTAAGAGATTTGGTAAGTATTATTAAATAATAATTTATGTAGTTTTATTATTTCAAGTAATAGTTTGATGGAATAAAATCCCAAGTATTATGATAATTAACATAAAATATTTTAAATAGACAATAGATGTTGACATCGCAATATTTCATGTTATGAACATAAGAATCTTGAATACATTCTAGATGTTAAAGAGTTTGGTATATGATTCCTAAGTCACACCATTATCCAAACTAGCTTTCTTCATAGTTGTTTCTCACTAAATATTATACTGGAAAGGTTTTATCAAATGGTCACATAGAGATATTCCATAAATTATACATGATGTAATTAGTTAACAAGACCAAAAATTATGACAAACCTAAGGATGATCTAGTAATTTTAGATATATGATATTTTAAATTAATGCTTATCTTGGGTTTTTTAAATTTTCTTAAAGAGTTTAAGAATATAAAAATGAATTATATTAGAGGTAACCTTCATTTTACCATTTTTTCACATTTAATACATAAAATTATATATAAAAAAACATTTCATGATGTCAAATGATAAAAAAAAACCTCTGAAAGTGTGACTTTTAGTATACCTATAACTGATGTTCATCATGAGGTATGGTCATTTTTTGATGAAATTTTATGTTCTTCGTGAATATGATTTATTTATAGAGGTATAGAAAATTCTCTTGAAGCACAAAACAAAGAATATGATTCTTTATGTATGATGGATGACCTACTAGGTATACCACAGGGAGTGTAATATTAATTTTTTTGGTATACTCGGTTTGTATGGATCATATTTGGGTTCCCAATAACTGATTTCCGTGACATACCTAGAATGATAATCTTCATACATTGACACCCTACTTAGGCAAGTCTACATATCAATTTAGATAATACAACGGTTTTTGGGTATGTGGTCAATAATGTAATCAACTTGAGCTTAAAACATATGGGATTTTCCCTCTTGTATGAATAGTATGACATATGATCCCTCTATAGAGATAGACTATGGGAGTGTTCTTTCACACCTAGATATTAGAAATCAATCTTGATAAGTGACATGTGATTTGTTTATCCATAAGGATGAATAAAATGTGATGTATTCTTTAATTAGATCTATCTAAACTATGTGAATTGAGAACATATGAGTTTACTAAATGGGATTTTTATTTTTTGTGTCTCGTGGTTACTTGATGTCTTAGATAATGGGAAATATGAAAAATCATGTTTACATATGATGTATACTTGTGGAAAATGGTATAGAGATACTTGTGTTTGATGTAGATCACACTATATCCACTTATAGCTTAAGTAGTATTGATGATTTGATATAGTTCACTAATTTATTACATATATGGATCTGGAGAATCATTATTGTTGAAAATTATATAATTTTGAGTGGGGAAATGACTTCTGGTTGACTGAATTGGTATTGATTTTGACTCAGATCAATACTCTGAAAATGATTTTTAGTTAATGAAAAATTATTTTTGGATGGGTATTCACAAGGTATTTCAATTGATTTAATAAATGGTGAAGTTAATAATAGCCTTTAAAATGAAGTTTTTTAAGATTTTCAATAGGGGTATGGATATGATTTTATGAGTTATTTTATATGATTCAATATAATGTGAAAATATATAAAGGCTATTAGGCTTTAGTGAAGGTGAAAGATTGAAGAATAAATATTCCATAGATCTATATGCCTGGGATTCATGTTTCCATGAGACATAGAGATGCATACATGAAATGATATTTCATGCATGCCACAATATTTGATCATATGAACATATGAATATTAAGTATGTTATAATTTTAATAATTAGACTCCCTTAAAGTTATCATTTATTAAACGGTTACATGATATGTAATGAAAGAGTCTAGATTCATTCATTTATGTGATATATTTACTAATTAAATAATTTAATCATGTTTTATAATGAATGGATAAATGAAACCAAACCTAAAGTGTTCCTGGAGTGTTGTATAAATCACTTCCATTTGGGGGAAGACTGTGTGTGTTTGTGTCTTTGATTACTTCATTTTAGTCCCAAAATTCTCTTCACTAAAATAAATATTTATATTTATCCTTTATATAAGAGTCTCTAGTAGGTAATAGATGAAGGATTAATCACATCCAATTAATGTATGATTCAGAAACAATATATGGATACACTTCTAAGAGAGGATATTTTTTTGCTTCCATTTGCAATCTATATCAAACCCATGTGATGAATTTTACATATATTGAAGATGATCTTTAGTGTATGGTTAACTCATTTATGGAGGTACATATTCATTTAATTTTCATAATAGGTTTTATATTTCTTACATAGATATCTTTTGGAAAGGGTTTAAATCACATCCACATGTTCTGATAATTATTATTAAACTCTAAAAAACCCTTGAGATTATTTGTTAGAGTTGCCAAAATTTTATTATTTGGTTTAGTTTTTTATATATTTCTCAATTAAATAAGTATCAATTAGATCAAGAACATATTATTAGATGAGATATAATTATTTTATAAAATTATGTATTTTATATAGAGAGACTTATTCTGAATATGGATCATGGAGAGAAGATCATCAGAGAAAGGAATATTCCTTTGGTTTGAGAATTATGGTACAATAAAATTATCCCAAAAAACACTTGGGATAGAATGGTCAAGATATGGTTTTAGTTTTCCGAGCATTTTGACATTAGAATTCCCTGATGAATTTTCACTTTGTGACTTTTCAATGAAAAATATTATTCTAGTGGGAAGAATTATTGAAATATCCCAAACATAGCTACACCATTATTACATATTTTAACACAAATATTATAGATCCTAAATTCCCAATATAATTTAGTTTAGTGTTTTAGAGGATTATAAAAAACAATTATATAAAAACTCATTATTTTTTCAGTGTAAATTTTTTCCAAAAGAACTGATAAATTAAATGATTCACTTACTTCATTCAAGAAAAATAACCATGGATATTATTCATACTCATTTTTAATTCTTATAAATATCATTTGAAAACATCTGATGAACATATAAATCTCAATGAGATGTATAAAAATGAAAATAATAAAACTACTTAGGCCATATAAATAAATTTAAATCAATGAAAATGATAAAATTTGAACTTGTATAACATCATAAACATATATTCAATCATTAAATCAAATTATCTACTCATATAAATTAAAATCCAATATTTACATAAAACAAAATCATAAAAAACAAAATGGTAAAATAATAATCTGAAATGTTTCAATGGATACTATATTCATATCACCAACAATAGAATAACTTCACTAGTTAATTCCAATAATCCATATTATAATAACTTCACCAGTTAATTTCAATATAGATTCTGTAAATAATAAATCATTATTTAATTTATTGGGGGATATATCATAGTCCCACTCATTATCATCTATAATTTCCTTGTACCATATCATGTATACAACATAAAAAACAATTCTTTTTCAACGTATAAACCTAAACATTTATGTTAACCATAATGAGTAAAATTAAATAGGTTAAACAATTCTCTTTTAATATGAAAATAAAATAATAAAATAGAATATCTATAAATATCTATAATAATATAAGAAAAAACTTTTAAAAATTTTACAGAGAGAGTTGAGTGATAAACTTCAAAACAATTAATGGATTAAAATAAACCCCTTACACATATCATAACATTGAAAATAAGAACCCATAAAATAAAAATATTGTAACAAGGATTTTTAAATACTAAAAAATAAGTGGAAAAAATATAAAGTAATAAATTTATAGAACATACATAATCATATAGTAATATAATTCAATGAGATAATATAATAACTCAATTGAAGAAAATTGATTTAAAATAACCTCTAAAAATGATTTGTAATTACTCTATATTTCTGAATAATAAAATTATGATGAATTTTACTTTATTTTTTAATTTTTAAAAATTATAATTATTTGTCTTTAATCATTTATTATCATGTATTAGTTTTTTTACTAGATTAATTTTGATTTCATCAATCAATTTGAAGTTATTCGATTCAAAATTCCAAAATATATTAGGTATTTTCATAAAAATATAAGATAAATTTATGAAGTTTATATAAGATACATAAATTTCAAGGTATATATTATATGTCATTACATAATCAAAGGAGTTCAATAGTTAAATATCTAGTTATGATTTTTAAAATCATCATTTGTAAGATTATTTTCGATGATAAAAATGAATTATATTATTTACTATAAATAAAATTATCACAAGGAATATTTTATCACTCAAAAATCATAAATAGTATATTATTTATTTATTTTTATTATATCATGAAATAAAATTTTAATAATATCTATGAATGTCATAAGAGAAAGATAAACCATCTTCATTAACTTCGGTACCATAAAACCTCCATAAGTAGAAATTTTTTCTAAAAGAGTTAAAAAGAAGAAAAGATATAATAACTATTTGAGTTTAAAAAATATATCTAATAGTAATTGTACAAATATTTGGAAATTAATTATAAATTTATTCTATATACTGGAAAGGGTGTGGGGATAATAGAAAAAATGAAATATTGAATTTTGAAACCATACTTTGGTACAGTAACAACATATAAGAAGTGTTTTATGGATGTTAATGAGTGTCATGTCATCAATAATGGATCAAAAATGTGTTTATAATATGTAAATATAATTATTTAATCAAAATAATATTATTTTTAAAAAATATTTATTTGAAAATAATTTAAATAAGAAATGAAAAAATTTAGGCAACAACCATTTCCTTATTCTTTGAGTCACCTCCTTTAGATTGAGTCTAAGGCCTTAAAAGGTGGGACTTTTAGCAAGAAATGATCCTTATAAATGTGGATATGTAATTTTGGAGATTTTTTTTGGAATAATATGTAGATAAAAAATAACTTTAGTTGTTTTTTTGGAAATTTTGATTGAGTCACCATTTATAAACATGATTGGATGGTTTTTCACAAATAATTATTTTTAAAGGTTAATAATGTATTTTTAGTGTAAAATGTATCAAAAATAGAATATAGAATATATTTATGACCATTATTCATCCCAAAATTTCACAATATAATGTTTTATGATTTTATATTAATTTATGAATTATTTGTACCATAAAATATCATTTATATAAATTTGTAAGGATACTTTTGTAATTTAATTTTCAAAATATTAAGTTTACTATGAAATTAAAGTTATAATATTTATATATTTTATTTATGATAATACTTATCCCTTCAATTATAGAAAATAATAATTTCTAAATATTTTCACTAATGTTCCATTTTTTACATTTCCAAAGTAGTGTAAGCACTACATCTGCAAAGATAAGCACTTTTCATATTTATATTGACAAAAAAATTATTTAATTTTACTTGAAACATTTTTATATTCTATTTTGATTATATTGTAATAAAATACACTTCATATAGTTTTTAATAATTTTTTATAACATATTATATAAAAATATAATAATAGGCTGTAAAATTACAATTCAACTCAAATTATTATTTTAAAAAGAACTTAAAATGTTCTAAAAAATATATGACTAATTATAATTCCCCTTTTGACTTTGAAAATAAAAAATGTTCAAATTAATAATTTTTATAGATTACATATATTTCTAAAAAGATTCATATCATTCTAGATAAAATTATAATTATAAAAAGTATATTTCCACATGAACTCGAATTCTTATTTTCAAAGGAGTTTAAGTGTGTTACTCAAAATTTAACAAATTTTTATTCATCTATTGACTATGAAATTTTATTTTTTAGGTTTAACAATTAATTTCACAAATTCCATTTCTTTCTTTGGTGATTCATACCATTTTATTCTCACATTTAACGATGAAATGTAGAGTTTGATTCAAACTTTAATTCTTATTCATAAAGAATTCCACTTAATTACTCAACCACTATTCAAATTGTATTTTAATATTGAACTCATAAATAATAATTTTATATATAAACAATATTCTAACACATTAAAATTATTTCTCAATTTGTGTAAAATTTTATCAATATTTATACATTAATAAGTAATAGAATTCAATTTGAACGTGAGGTCAGATTGTTTGAATGGATTTCAATTTATAATATATCACTTAATTAATAATAAAATTTTATTTTAATATAAAAATTTAAAATAAATCAATTAAAACATTAAATTAACATAATTTTATTAAAAAATATAATTTATAAATGTTTTCCATAATTTTTAATAGAAATAGCGAATATACATCACAATTACTATTTACTATAATACATATTTTTTATAAATATTCACAAAAAACATTACACAAAATTTTTAAATAAATAAAAAAATATATTATTAATTTTATTAAAAATCAATTTAAAATAAATATAGAATACCTTTTAAAAAAAGTCATTATTTTTTTGAACATTAAATGTTTCTTTTTCAAATGGAAAATAATAATTTTTTATTCAACCATGATAAAATTATTTATAAGATTATCATAATAATAAATATCAATAAAAATAATTATAATTGATATAAATAACCATTTAAAAAATATTTAATAAATAAATAATTACTTAAGCACATAAAAATATGACATTATGTTAAAAATATATACTTAACATTAAATAAAACATATTTTCTAACATTAAATATTCTAAATTATTTTTCTAATATAAAATGAGTTTCTATGTAATCATATTATATTTACCAAATTAAATAATTGGTATCTCCCCTATTATTTTAGGGATGATATAATAGTAATCCCAATGGTAATATAACTACTACCCGCAATGGCTACCCGAATGGTTATATTTTCCAAATATATGACATTACTTAATTCGCTAATTATATCACTCTATCTTCTCATTTCACCCTTAACATTAATTTCATAATTCTATTATTTTTCCTTATTTTTATAATTAAGTTTAGTGGATTGATTATCATTTGGGACCATGAGGATGAATACATATATCTTGCTGTATTTTTATTTACGAGTTTTTATTATTCAATTGTATTTGTATTGATCTTATGGTGTGTATTCAGCAATAGTATATAATTTTATAACTTTAATGAAATAATTTTCATTTCCATTTTTATACTTTCTCACTATTCTTATTTCATTATGAAGAACATATAATTTCTTAAAAGTAAATACTTAATAAAAATTATTATGATTACAATCATAACACCATAATTTTGAGATCGAAGTTAGTTTTTCAATTTTTATGAATGTGGGATGAAACATTGATGTTTTGAGAATGTTATATATATTTTTGACATGTAATATTTTACAATTGGTTTTCAAATGATCTCAAAAATAAATTTTGATTTCAATATTAGATATATAATAGGTCGTTGAACTTGGGGTTCATACTTAATGGAAATTTTTATTTTAGTTAAATTTGGGGAGAGGTTTCACTAGGGTCAAATGGTCACCTGAAAAATATCAAATACTGTAAAATATGACCGCACAACATAGTTTTAAGGTTGTAAGTGTTGCAAGATTAACAGTTTTGTCCCACATAATGGTCATAATTACCATTAAATTTGTATTTGGAGGTATTGAGTTTTACATGGTCACCCAAAGAGTCATAGAAACAATGCATGAAGACTGTGAATTTTTTAAATATTTGAGCTCTTAAAGAATTCATGATCGACTATATGATCCTAGGGATCAAGCCTAATAACCATACAATAAAATTTGAGTCACAAGGTTTTTAATTTGATCACCCCAAATATCTTTATAAATTACCCATTCTTCCTCCCAATCATTCTTAAGGATTCTCTTAGAATTAAAATGTGTTTTTGGTTCTCTATAATCATCTCTTTCAGAAGATAATGGGAGTGAATAAACTGAATTATCTTTGATCTTGGTTGTGATATAAATATAGTTTATCTTTATTTATTTCTATCATTATATCTCTCATATAAATAATAAGGGATGTTGTATTTTTTTATAAGGCCCCATCCTGAAACATTACTTAATCTTGACTCATTTTAAGAATACACATTGAGGATCTTTTCAGGTTTAGATTTTTAGAGAATTAGATCATAAATCATGCATTACATTCCACATTTAAACAATGTGGTTACATAAAAGATAGTACTCATTTTTTCCATTAACGAAAACATATTTAAAATAAAACATGGATTCCTTCTTGATACTTCCTTAACACTATCATCACATCATGTAACTTTCCCCTGACCTGTGAAAAACATTTCAAAAACTTGGGATGAGCATAAAAATCTTAGTAAGGGATATAAAAGTATGAAATGAAAACATTAGTCTATGTATGAAATCATACTTTACTCAAGGAACATAATCATTTTAACATACCTCATCAAATTATGAATAAATCATAAAAATCATAAGACATAAAGGTAACTTGAGTCATTCATAAAATTCTTACATAGGGAGTAACCCTCATGGTTATGTTTGGAATACCCATCACAGTATATTCCCTAAATCTCTTCGGAGAAACCTTATAATTTAACTCCTTCACGTTACCCAATGCATTGGAGAGCTATATCGTGCTCACCCGCCCTTAGTTTATCATGGAACCACCCGTCTTCATAAACAATGCCCAAGAACCATAACATAATCATAGCACATAACTTAAGCATAAAGGAAAGATAACATTCCCACATTGCAATAACAATATAACATTTTAAGATATTGAAATAATGAATCCATTCTAAAAACCATTTTCAAAACCATTTAAAACATTTAATAAAGATATTTTTGAATCAAAGTGTCTCATACCAATTTTAAGATTTTAACATTTTAAACCCAATAATATACATATAAATAAATCCTTAAAACCATTTTTAAAAGATGGATATTAATGAGAAATATTTATAATAATAAATCATTAAAACATTTAAAATGATATTTTAGTTAAAAGGGTTTTTAACAAAATGAGAGACACTTGAATAAAATAATTGAGGAATAACATTTAATCAGAACTTTATAATATCATGAGAATAAAGGTATTCATGATATAATATTCCAAAGGATAGTATATACACCATATAAGAGTGAAATGGTGCATAACAACAATGAAGTCTCAATAGAAATGTAAAATGAGATGAAATCCCTTATAAAGAAGGTATCCTTAAATTAAGGATAAATCAATCTCATAATTATGTGTGAAAAATATAAATACACCCAATATAAGTGGATATTAAGTTTAAAACAATCAAAGGTCATTCACACATATTAAAAGGGTGATATATTCAATAACTACATGTTGAACCAAAAGAAATCGAAATTGGGTTAAGAAGTTACCTTGATAAAATTCGACAGCCTAACGTCGTCACTTTAAAATTCATAAAATTAGTTGATGAGAGAGAAAATGGTATCTCATCACTTGGACATAAAATTTAAATCAATAATTATATAGAAGAACATATCCCAACATAAAAAGATGTAAATTAAAAGACATAACAAAATAAGTTTTTTAAAGAGAGGAGGGTGAAAGGTTCCCTTACCGATTTGGGTAACTTTTGAAACGTACACCCCATAAAATAAGGACTATACAACATTGATGTAAATACTCATAAACGATAGTATATTACACAAAGAGTAGAATAATGGGAATTACATATACCGCTCAAAGAAATGGTGGCAAATGTAGCATAAATCTCACGGGAATAAAAGTGAGATGAAAAACCCCTTACGAAAACTCGGCAGCCTAACGGCACCACTAAAAACTTCCAAAAAATGGATTGATGAAATAAAATAGGGTCTCTCATCATATGAACATAGAAAGTAAAGTAGTAGTAATATAAAAGAAAATCCCTAAACTAAGAAAGAAGAGCTTAAAATAAAATACATAAAATAGAGTATTTAAAAAAGAAAGAGAGAGGTAGGATCCCTTACCTCAAGTCCGACTTGTCTTGTTCGTTTCTTTATATTCCTTTAAATTGGGTAACTCCATTTGGTTTGAACAAAAAGGGTTTCTTGAAGAGCTTTCTGCCTAAGGTTAGGATTCAATGATTAATAGAGGGATGTGGAGAGATGAAATGGGTAGGGTTTGGCAGAGCCAATGGCTTTATAGGTGTGGGTAAGGAGGTAGAGGTGGAGGCCTTTTATAAGAGGGAGGAGGGGCACTCTTGGAAGGTCAAGAAATGTTACTTTATTTTAAAATGAGTTTCGGACTTTAAAGGTCCCACATTGATATATTTCTAGGATAAGTCGATAAGGGTTCGAAATATACTCATCCAATAGGTTTTTTCCAAGTTTAAGTCTTATATTTTACATTATCTTTTAATTTTATTTAAATCGTTCATTAATGAGGTAATCACTGCATCATCATGGTGTCATAAATAAATTAATTTATTTAATGTCTAAAAATTATAAAAAAATACTATGATGTAGGAAATATTTTTAGCTTTCAAATTAATATTTATAGTCTAAGATATCATTTACACAGACAAAACTAAATTTTTTTTACTAGGGTGATACATTCTTTAGTGATATTCTCCTTTCTTAAAAATAAAATGATAAAGTGTCACTTTCACCCAAAAGTGATTCCATGGGGTCCCAAATTTTGGCACAAGGCATACCATGGTCGTCCATGACACAACCAATAGCATTAGGACACATTTTGGGGTCATTTGTTATTATTATGATATTATTTTATTATCCTTAACTACCCGATTACAAATTAATCACGATAATTAAAGATAATTACCGTCGTTACTATTCATAATGTCCAAAAACAAAAGAATCTTAATTACATAATTTGGACCTTATGATTTCAAATATGGAATCCATTTTACCAAATTACAAACATAGAAATTGCAATAATTAATTTAAAAATAATTCCCGTTGTCAAAACAAATAGCGGTTTTTTTGAAGCAATATCTATAAAAAGTTTCTCACTTGTTTATGTCCATTTTCAAAGTGAAATTAATTATAATGACCACCATTTAATTAAATAGTAAAAATATATTCTAGTTAAACTTTAAAACTAATTAAAAAGATAATCTAACTATATATTTAAATTAGATGAAAAGGCAGTTTTGATGTAAAATGCATTATTTTTCACTATTCATTAAAAAAAAGAACATTTTCAGAAAAATACCAAAAATTTAACCAAAGTAAATTTAAATGTCCCAATCATAAATAATAAGTTTTTTTTACAAATAGAGCTTATAAAATTTTCAAAAGTTATATTTAAAAAAATTTTGCTGTCAAAAGGTGGTAAAACAATCTTTTAAAAATATTAGAGTATTTATTCTTAAAATTGGATTCATTTGGATTTTAAGCATCTAAAATTTATTGGATAAATGTAAAAATATTTAACAAACATAAGTAATCATTTTTTAGTTATTTCTGTTCATTCCTGGAATTACAACAGCTAGGTGTTAACTATTATTATATTATTATATTATTAGTGTGCAATGTAAGATTTCAAAGAAACTCGTTGTTGCGTATTGGGTATGCCATCGAGCATAGCATTACCTTTAAAGTAATATTAACATTTTATTCACAAATATTGATAAACATTAGAATTTAATATTATTTATTTACCTGGGATGTTACATCATTCCCCCTTTTTGGGAATTGCATCCTCGCAATTTCAAAATTGGGCTTGGAAACTTCATTGAAAGTCCCACATCAGAACAAGAGTCAGTAAAACTATCACTTTAAAAGAAAGGGAGAGAAGTACAAAGGTCACCCAAGTTAACCCATACTTGGATTCAAAGTAGGAAAATATGGATATGGAAGAGAAAAAAAGGGTCATGTTCTGATGGAGAGTGATAGTAAACATGTCTAGGAGAAAGTTAACCACAAGAAAACCACAAAATTGTGATGGGTTAAATGGTATTTGATTCCCCAGTAGGAAAAGTTAATAGACAAAATTTTTGTTTTAAGTTACTTTTCATTGAGGAATTTATTTTTGAGATTAACTAAATCATAAGTAAACATACTTACTTGTCATGTAGACTTTCAGCTTTTACTAGATTACTTACTCAAACTCATATTTTCTCCAAAAGACGGGTATTTAGGAAGACTTGTTCGCATTAAGATTACTATAATCAACTTCTTGAGAATCGACTAATCCAAAAAAGAGAACTATATATTTCCCATGTCTTTAGACCTTAACCAAAACCAAACCAAAAAATTTAGTACGAGATCAGATAATACCCAAAAAGAATAATTTTTTTTTACAAAAATAAAAACTACTCCTAATCTCCAAAATTTGTCAAACAAAACCCAAAGTTCAACAAAGACCATTCAATAAACATCTATCCATAAAATTCTTCAATGTAAACCAAACTATGATTGAAACCCAAATCTCTGAAGGATTTAATCACATATTCTCCTAATATAAATCTTAACATTTTTCTCCAAAATAACATCAGTTACTCTTAAAGTCTCATACTGAAAAGTAATTAACATAATCACATATCATCCATGATAGGCTAATCATTTCCATAGATAACCCAAAATAAACTTACTCTTGATTCATAAAATCATCTAACTAAAAATAATCAATCAAACTAACCAGGGACTTCACGTAGTCCAGTGGTAGGCAATAAATACCAGTTGCACTTTGGTTGTGGGTTTGATTCCCGCAGTTTCATCCGACGCGATGGGTTGTCACACAGTCTATGTGTTGTCCTTTTTTCAAAACTATATAATTCTTAAAACATTCCCCAAAAAGAGATAAAATCTTAAAAAATAACCATAACATATTTTAACCACAAAGGTTATCTAATAACTTTCATTTTGCAACCCAAAATGTATTAACCAGTAATTGCCTCAAATTCAAGGATCATATAAACCCAAATGGTTCTTTATAACTATGTCCACAAAAGAAAGGATAATTATTCCTTGAATAAAATTTTCATATATCAAACATCAGGGTTACATATACTATAAAAAATTTTCTAATGTAACCCCATCATCAAAATAGACTTAATATATTTAATAATTTCACCATCCTAAAATCTACCATAACTCTTGAATCCCTTATATGTTGACTTCTTACTCATTCAAAATTATTCATGATCCATTAACCATTCCTTTTCAAATTATTCTGAAATAATTCTTTCTGAAAAACAAAATCATGAATCATATCCTTAGATTCCAATAATAGGAAAACATATGTTAAGAAGTAATCCAAACCTTTCATTGGTCATTGTCAGTTTCTTCATCCTCAATCGGAATGGAATTAGGTATTGGTAAATGAATATTTATACGATATTGGTGACCCCATTCTCGAAACTTCTTCCTAGGACAAGTTTTTGCATAATGACCATGCACACCATGTTTGAAACCGTCAATCGATCCATCAGAAAGAACTTATTTCCCTTTCCTAGAGTCAACTAGATGATTTCTTTTTCCATGGCAGGTTCTTGCTTTATGACCTTCATTTCCACATCTATAGCATATTTCTATCCCTTTGAAACATTTTCCTATGTTTTTCTTTCCACATCTTTGACACATAGGTTTTTGAACATACTTACCTTTATGATTATTACCTGAACTTCCGTAGGGATTTGTTTCTCGCATATACGATGCCTTATAAAAATCACTAAAGTTCATGTGTTCAATCATGAATCCAGATAGTTGGTTGAGGATAACCACAAGAGTTCTCATTGCAGCTCCCATATCATTCAGTTTTTCTTTCATAAAACTATCATAGTTTTCTTCAAATCCACTGTTACTTTGGTGCCTTCTAGATCCAACCATTTACTAAAATCAAAAAGGTTAGTGTGAGTATATCAGTAAAATCATCATATAACAATGAGGAAGATAAACACCAAGATATAATTCTTCAAGTTATCTCAAACTTAATCTAACTTTCAAAAAAACAATGACTCCATCTAATATACTAACCATTGTGGTTATACACAACTTGTCACTTTTTCTTAAACAACACTCTAACCTCTAAAGTTATCTAAACCGACCTTTGATACCAACTATAAGGCCCCAACCTTAAACATTACTTAATCTTGAGTTATTTCAAGAATACACATTGAGGATATTTTCAGGTTTAGAGTTTTAGATAATTAGATCATAAATCATTCATTACATTCCACATTTAAACAAAGTGGTTAAATAAAAGTTAGTACTCATTTTTCCCATTAACGGAAACATATTTAAAATAAAACATGGATTCTTTCTTGATACTTCCTTGACACTATTCTCACATCATGTAACTTTCCCCTGACCTGTGAAAAATATTTCAAAAACTTGGGATGAGCATAAAAAGCACAGTAAGGGATATAAAAGTACGAAATGAAAACATTATTCTATGTATGAAATCATACTTTACTCATAGAACATAAGAATTTTAATATACCTCATCAAATTATGAATAAATCATAGAAATCATAAGACATAAAGGTAACTTGAGGAATTCATAACATTCTTATGTAGGGATTAACCCTCATGGTTACATTTGGAATACCCATCATAGTATATTCCCTAAATCTCTTCAGAGAAACCTTAGCATTTAACTCCTTCATGTCACCCAATGCATTGGAGAGCTATATCGGGCTCACCCACCCTTAGTTTATCACGAAACCACCCGTCTTCATAAACAATGCCCAAGAACCATAACATAATCATAGCACATAACTTAAGAATAAAGGAAAGATAACATTACCACATTGCAATAACAATATAACATTTTAAGATATTGAAATAATGAATCCATTCTAAAAACCATTTTCAAAACCATTTAAAACATTTAATAAAGATATTTTTGAATCAAAGTGTCCCATACCACTTTGAAGATTTTAAAATTTTAAACCATTAATATTCATATAAATAAATTCTTAAAACCATTTTGAAAACATGGATATTAATGAGAAATATTTATAAGAATAAATCATTAAAACATTTAAAATGATATTTTAGTTAAAAGGGTTTTTAACAAAATGAGAGACACTTAAATACAATAATTAAGGAATAACATTTAATCAGAACTTTATAATATCATGAGAATAAAGGGATTCATGATATAATATTCCAATGGACAATATATACACTATATAAGAGTTAATTGGTGCATAACAACAATGAAGTCTCAATAGAAATGTAAAATGAGATGAAATCCCTTATAAAGAAGGTATCCTTAAATTAAGGATAAATCAATCTCATAATTATGTGTGACAAATATAAATACACCCAATATAAGTGGATATTAATTGTAAAACAATCAAAGGTCATTCACACATATTCAAAGGATGATATATTCAATAACTACATATTGAACCCAAAGAAATCGAAATTGGGTTAAGAAGTTCCCTTGGTAAAATTCGACAGCCTAATGGCGTCACTTTAAAATTCATAAAATTGGTTGATGAGAGAGAAAATGGTATCTCATCACTTGGACATAAAATTTAAATCAATAAGGATATAGAAGAACATATCCCAACATAAAAATATGTAAATTAAAATACATAACAAAATATGTTTTTTAAATAGAGGAGGGTGAAAGGTTCCCTTACTGATTTGGGTAACTTTTGAAACGCACACCCTATGAAAGAAGGACTATACAACATTGATGTAAATACTCATAAACGAGAGTATATTACACAAAGAGTAGAATAATGGGCAGTACATATACCACTCAAAGAAAATGGTGGAAAATTTAGTATAAATATCACGATAATAAAAGTGAGATGAAAAACCCCTTACGAAAACTCGGCAGCCTAACGACACCACTTAAAACTTCCAAAAAAATGGATTGATGAAATCAAATAGGGTCTCTCATCAAATGAACATAGAAAGTATAGTAATAGGAATATAAAATAACATCCCCCAACTAAGAAAGAGGAGCTTAAAATAAACCACATAAAAGAGAGTACATAAAAAGAAAGAGAGAGGTAGGATCCCTTACCTCAAGTCCGACTTGTCTTGTTCGTTTCTTTATATTCCTTTAAATCGGGTAACTCCCTTTGGTTTGAACAAAAAGGTTTCTTGAGGAGCTTTTTGCCTAAGGTGAGGCTTCAATGATTAAGAGAGGGATGTGGAGAGATGAAATGGGTAGGGGTTGGCCGAGCCAATGGCTTGAGATGTGTGGGTAAGGAGGTAGAGGTGGGGGCCTTTTATAAGAGGGAGTAGGGGAACTCTTGGAAAGTCAAGAAATGTTACTTTATTTTAAAATGATTTTCGGACTTTAAAGGTCCCACATTGATATATTTCTAGGATAATGTGATAAGGGTTTGAAATATACTCATACAATAGGTTTTTTCCAAGTGTAAGTCTTAGATTTTACATTATCTTTTAATTTTATTTAAATTGTTCATTAATGAGGTAATCGCTGCATCATCATGGTGTCATAAATAAATTAATTTATTTAATGTATAAAAAATATAAAAAAATACAATGATATAGTAAATATTTTTAGATTTCCAATTAATATTTATCGTCTAAGAGATCATTTACATAGATAAAACTAAAAAAATTTACTAGGGTGATACATTCTTTAGTGATATTCTCCTTTCTTAAAAATAAAATGATAAAGTGTCACTTTCACCCAAAAGTGATTCCATGGGGTCCCAAAGTTTGGCACAAGGAATCCCATGGTCGTCCATGACACAACCAGTAGCATTAGGACACATGTTGGGGTCATTTGTTATTATTATGATATTATTTTATTATCCTTAACTACCCGATTAGTAATTAATCACGATAATTAAAGATAATTATCGTCGTTACTATTCATAATGTCCAAAAAAAAGAGTATTAATTACATAATTTGGACCTTCTGATTCCAAATATGGAATCCATTTTACCAAATTCCAAACACAGAAATTGAAATAATTAATTTAAAAATAATTCTCGTTGTCAAAACAAATAGCGGGTTTTTTTGAAGCAATATCTATAAAAAGTTTGGCACTTGTTTATGTCCATTTTCAAAGTGAAATTAATTATAATGACCACCATTGAAATAAATGGTAAAAATTTATTCTAATTATAATTTAAAATCAATTAAAAAGTTAATCTAAGCATATATTTAAATTAGATGAAAAAGCAGTTTTGATGTAAAATGCGGTATTTTTCAATATTCATTAAAAAAAGAACATTGTCAGAAAAATACCAAAAATTTGACCAAATTAAATTTCAATGTCCCAATAATAAAGAATAAGTTTATTTTGGCAAATATAGCTTATAAAATTGTCAAAAGTTAGATTTAAAAAAGGTTCTCCATCAAAAGGCGGTAAAACAATCTTTTAAAAATATTAGAGTATTTATTCTTAAAATTGGATTCATTTGGATTTTAAGCCTCTAACATTTATTGGATAAATGTAAAAATATTTAACAAACATATGTAATCATTTTGTAGTTATTTCTGTTCATTCCCTCCATTACAACAGCTAGGCGTTAACTATTATAATATTATTATATTATTAGTGTGCAATGTAAGATTTCAAAGAAACTCGTTGTTGCGTATTGGATACGCCATCGAGTATAGCATTCCCTTTAAAGTAATATTAACATTTTATTCACAAATATTGATAAACATTATAATTTAATATTATTTATTTACCTGGGATGTTACATTTTTAATATATAAATATAGGTTTTTACTAATCATTCATCCTTATAGATATTTGAGGATTTTTCCCATTTTGTCATCTTTGATCGTGAAATTTAAGAATTATTTGGAATTTCATTTTTTGGTGGGTAGATTCAATAAGTTTTATGAATTTTCCTAATATAATAAGATTTTTTTGATTCTTTGAGATTAACTATTAAATAAAATTCCATGATTTTTGTGAAATCCTGATTCCATATAAAAAATAGTCTTTCGACATATTTTTTTTTTGTTGAAATTGTTGATTTTAAATCAATTGACGCATGAGAATAGAAAAGTGTATTTTCTAGGAAATTAATTAATTTTAAAGTAACCATTATGTACAAAGTTTTTGATAAATTTATATTTATTTTGGTGAATAATATTATTTTTATGGGAACTATATTTTTATAAGAACTCCCTTGGAAGGGGATGGTTTTGAATATATTATTCTTAATGTATTGCCTTGAATTTTATACTTAATTTTTTTTGTATGAGGAATAAGTTTTCTATGAAATATATTTTAAAAACTATAAGCTTTTTCCATGGTGAATCTATGTTATAGATGGTGTTAATTAATAAAATAAAATTTTAGGATATCCATGGCCAAATCGGGGCACCTCATTATAGGGTGGAGTTTGAAATGTAAACAAGTTGTGTCCTAGTTTACACCATGTAAAATTGAGAAATCATTTGATAGTTTTATATTATGTTTGTATATTACTTATAATTATATATATTTGTATCCATGCAAGTATTTTTGTCACTTTTTTTAAAAAATATGGTTTTTTTTGGAATTTTATATAAAATGAATAGATTCCTAGAATCAAAATTTCAGGAAGAAAATGTGGATCTTTGTTTTTCTTGAAGTTAGTGTTTTTTAATTTTTTCACATATATATTCATATTTGTAAATTAAAACAATCCTGTTTCATATTTATGACTTGGTATTTGGAAGTGTTGCATAAATTAATGCTTTATTAAAGTTATTTTTTTTATATAGTTGTTGATTGGAATGGAAATATTGTGTTTTATCATGTGTGGTGGTATATTAGAGTCATTAAAAAGCCCTAATTATTTATCACTCAACCCCTAATTATTCACTTTGTTTGAAATTTATAAATGATTGGTCATGAAACAAGAAAGGTAATGACTTTTTCCTTTATTAGTGGAGATTCAAAGATCAATTATAATTATTTGTAGGAGCATTGTTTGGTTTAAAAAATTATTTATATTTATCGATGGTTTTTATCAAATTTTCAATGATTATAAAACTTATTTAATTCTATTGTTAATTTATGTTTCATAAATAAATTTTATTTAAAAATGTATGGAATTAAAATGAATTATCTTATTTTATATTTTAATGGTAGATCTTTCACATATATCTCATTTTTATCCCATGCTTCTTGTTAGAAAAATCTAGTGATTGGTGAATTTGTTTGAGGCCACGTTGAATCCTAGCTTTAGTTTAATGATTTGAGCTCTCGATTCAGAGTGTTATGTAGTCGATTCTAGAAAAATAGTTCTAAACGATCTTAAAATGCTTATAATTGTATTCCTTCATCCTAAAATTAAATATTTTATAATAAACAAATACAATGAAAAATTAAATAATATAGGGCATTAACAATCAATACATCAATTTTATATACATCATTCATGAATTGGAGACTCCAATGAGAAATACAGTGAACTGAAAATTTCTATAGGGGCATAAAAAGACATTAATTTGTATATCCTCCTCATTCACCCTCATATGATGGTTCCCTTTCTTCATATGTATCTTTAAGAACTAACTGGATTACTTCAAATGATTGAAAAATTTTAAAATTCTCATGAATATATATTGATTCACCATTGTTAATTAATAAATTATTGATAAATGATTCATAATTTTATACTTTAATAATCCTTAAAAGATTATTTCATATGGTAACTTCATGAATAAACACTAGTGTAGATAAAACCACTCTGTAATATATAATAAATTTGAATATGAAATTATTAAAGCTCAACAAGCACCATATGATAGGAATCCATTAATATAAAGGATGTTATGGGGTATAAATCTATGCCAAACTAAATCTCTTACCACAATGTAAATATAGTAACCTTATAGTATAATACATCAATAAAATATCTAATTACACTAGGAAAGTATTTTACCAATACCTCATATAAAAAGTATTAATCCTGTAATATGAGAATTAATGAAATATGATTTGAAAAGACTTAGCATATTCCTTCAAACCCACTTCCTAAAAAATAATAGAAGATAAAAATCAACAATAAATTACATCATCCTTATATGATAATAATCAATGCAGGCACTTTCCATATAAATAAAATATATTCCATGTATTACATCATATTATTTTCTGTTACATAAATTATATTCTAACCTCATCATATTTCCTTTAATCACCAATTGACTCCCATAAATCACCTCACCCATCTTTATCAAGTCCTACACTATATTAAATAATTTAACTACTTGATGATTCCTCTCAGAAAATGACTTTAAACCTCTAACTAATAAATATTTAATAAATGGATGCGATAGACTAGGGGTAAATAAAGTTGAAGAAAGAATCAATAAGATACAGATCATATCCCTTACTACATATTGTCCACCTAGCTATGAATTTATCTCTATTAGATCATCAAGATCCCTAAAGTAAGTAGGTATAGAGATAGGATCTATTCCTAGTACCAATTCAATTAAAAACTCCACCTCCCTCTTAGAAGGAAATCTCATAAAATCTTTAGAAAATCTATCCCAATACCATTCAATGAAAGGATGGAAAATGAGACTAAAAATAGAATTATCTAATCTAAGAACTATCCCTAATACTTTGGATTTAATCCTCATAACATTCCTAATATCATAGAAAATAATATTGGCATGATAGTCTCATTCTATTAGAAAAAAAAATATTCATCATAAAATGGAATGAATGAAACCCATAACCTGTAAAAATAAATATAAACACAAAACTTAACAACCAATTCATCCCAATAATCATGTAATATTATTTTATCCCTAGACTAAATAAAACCCCAAGATTATGGTATCCTTAAATATAAATGAAATAGTTTGAAAATCATTTGAGAGGCACAACCCTTCTTCCCACTGTATTATTCAAAAATACAGCTCTAGATAGAAACTTAATAGACAAATCTAGTTCAGATACCAATCACAAAGATATAAATTAATGATAAGTGGCATAATTAAATAACACACAGACTAAATTATGGGTTACCAACACCATACCTCTAACTATGGAATACCACTCTCTAAGATCCACTAGCTCATACTCAATAACAAAATACTGATCAAACCATTCCCCTAGGATTCCAAACTCCCCTTCATAACATCTCTCCAATAAAACTATCAGGAGGAACTCATTTTGGATATGTGACTATAACTCCATAATTAAATATATACAAAATCTGTTGTGGTTCACTAGACCCTGAATTATATACTCTTGGGGAAGTTGTACAATAACATCCACCCCACTGTGACTCTCCATTTTCCACATGATTGAAACTACTTTTTCTCACTAAGTTAAATTGACTGGGTTTAGCATATTCAGTTATATAAAAAGCACACCAATAGTATCATGGATTTATATAAAGGATAATAAGATTTTTATCATTGACTAGTTGACCATTTACTATCCCTATGAAATTCATCTTAGTTCCTCTACTTACCACTTTGTGATATCTCTTATCTAACTAAAGCTCTCTTCTCCTATTCAATATCATTATCTTCTATATGGGTATTATTTACTAGTTCCATGAATATAGGATAAAGAATAGATAAACCTTTAACCAAATATTAAACTTCAACTTTTACTCAAATCAAATATCCTAATACATCTCCGCACATCCTAAGGTCAAAGAAAAGTAATTAAATTCTATAAACTTATAGTTATAATAAATAACATAAAAATTACCCTACATCAGTTATAATCTCTTAACCTTTATCCATCAAAAAAATTCTTGTAGGTAGATCTACTCAGAGAAAATATATAAGAAAACAACCCACATCAACCCCACATTCATATTTGTATGAAAAAAATATGACACCATTTTTAAGATTATCCTTCAAGCACAAAAAATTAAAAAGAACAAATTTAATTTCTTTTGGTGTATTAATCAGCTCAAATATCATATCCATCCCTTATTTCTACTCTTCAACTACTTGAGGTCCAGCATATCCTCCATTGAGAGGAGGATATTGTAATTAGACATCTCAAAATACATTATACACCATTATATCCTCTTGATGGGGTATCCCTTATATATTCTAATTTATATTAAGAAGATATTCACAGAACATTTTTTCCACATGAATATTATTCTCACTATAACATCCTGAGTTATTAATAAAAATAAAGACTATGTTCAATAACGTGCATGATATTCCACATCATGGTTAAATGAACAATTAAATATTATTGTTTAAATTTTTCTCTTATAACATATTCATTTGAATGGAGGGAATGAATAATATTAATTGAATTATAAAAATAGGGTTTAAACATTTTTATATAATGATTCATTGGTTTTAAAATTAGTTAGAAATTAAAAAAACAATTGTATATAAAGGATGTGTTTTATGAGAAACTATTTACATGCAAATATTTGTGTTTAAAAAATAATTAAATCACTCTTGATTTTTTATATTAATGAAATATATATGAAATATATTTAATTAAATTTTTAAAATTCATATATTTCATTTTCTAGTCCTAATATATGAAAAAATACGATTTTAAAAATTAAATAAGTATTTTTCAAAATTGTAGTTTTACCACCTTTTAATGGGAAAACAATTTAAAATTTAGTTTTTGTCACTTTTATATGTTATATTTGAAAAAATAAACCTCTTATTTGGAAGCAGGAAATCAAAATTTACCTTTATTGAATTTTTTCATTAGCTTAATAAAATTCATATTTTAATGATTGTAAAAAATACTACATTTTAATTCGAAACTTCCTTTTCGTTTAATTTATTTATATATTCATATTATAATTTTACTTGGTATAAAAGTATATTTAAATAATTTTTTTATTATTTAATAAAAGTTAGTTCGTTGGATGTAATTTATAATTGAGGTTAAATAGAAAAAGTATGTGAACTTTTGAATATTTTACTTTAAAAACGCGTTTTGTCGATTCATCAATGAGATTAGTGTTATGACTAATTTAACCACTTATTTGAATTGAATTTTAAAAAATGGAAATACATGGTTGTACTCCGTATGATTTTTTTTTCCAATATGATCAAAATAATTTTTGGTTAACAGAACTTTAATATCTTATTTACCACGGTTAAAGGTAAATAGGATAATTAAATGAAAATTTAATATTATATTATTATAAATTTACACTAAATGTTTTCCTAATATTATTGGATATTTTATTATTGACCATTAAAATCCTTTTACCGAAATTTTTTTCTTTGAAAGCCACTTAGGTGTGATAATGACCTTTTTAACATTTAGTTTAATGTAATATAAAATATATCATATATTTGCCTCTTCTTACTATATTTTTTAATATTGGGTTATGCATGTGATATCTTAAACTATTAATAGACCTTATAAATCTAAAACTATTACCTAAATTATGGTAATTTACTTATATTTTTTAGGAATTAAATAATTAAATTTAATTGTGACCCAAGGATGATGAATTAATGGAATTATTAAAGAGTGAATTAAATAAATGATATTAATAATAAAAACATAAATATAATTTGAAATATTTGATTCCATTAAATTTTTTTTGGATCACTAATACTTGTTAGGATTGATTTAATATACCTTTTTAGAAGGAATCAAGTTATTATTTTGTAAGAAAGTCTTTTGAAGAATAGTGTCAAAATTGACATAATTCATATTATAAATATTAAATATTTAATTAATTGATATAAACTTTATAAAAATAAAATATTAGACCATAAAGTTGAGATAAGTCTAAAAATTTCATTAATGACTCATTCATTGGTCATTTGTCAAGATTTGGTAATTATTTTAATCCCCAATGTTTAAATTACTTGATAAATCAGAAAAAGTTATAAGAGATTAAAAAAATATAAGAATTAAAAAATATTCAAAATTTTCCTAAATTTAATTAGATGATAAATATTCCACCCAACATTATAATATTTCAAAATAAATTATCTTGGGACCATTTGGGATATAAAATGAATTTATATTAATTTAATACTTTTAATAATTTCAGAACTGCCCCTCCCGTCTCTGATAAAAGGAAAAAAATTACACTATATTAATCACACTTCAAAAACATTTTAGTTAAGACAATCTCTGCCCAAATCCCTTATTATAATCCCTCCACACACTTTTGAAGCCTTAGTTTAGGCAGAACAACCTTCTTAGAGCTGTTTAGTTGTTAATAAAGGTGATCATCCGAAGGAAAGGTAATTTTTTATTTAAGTGTTTCTATTTAATTTCTTCTTCCAAATCCTTAAAATATCCACCATCCATTATTTTTTAACACTAACCTCATTGAAAAGTTTATAAAATATGTTTTTTATGTACAATTTTTAAATGATAACATTGTTTTTCAATTTAATTTCAATTTAAAATTTCATCCAACGGACTACGTTTGATTAACTGATAAAAACTTCATCTAATTATTCTTTAAAGCCATGTAATAGTAAAATATAAAAATATAAATAAATTAGACAAAAAGGTAGCATGGAATTAAAATGTAGTATTTTTCATTATTCATTAAAATGTGGATTTTATCAAAAAACCCCAAAAATTAAACCAATATAAATTATGATGTCCCACTTATAATGAAAAAGTTTATTTTGGAAAATATAATATATAAAAGTGTTGGAAACAAAATTTAAATTGGGTTCACCATCAAAAGTGGTCAAACTGCCCTTTTTTTAATAATTATTTTATTCTTAAAATTTGATTTTTTTTCTCTTATATTTGGACCATAAAATTCATATAATGAATTTTAAAAATTAAATTAAATATTTTCATATATATATATATATATATTATTAATATAATAAAAAAATAGTAATTTTATTATTTTATAAACACAATTATTCTCACTTAAATAGATTTTCATAAAAATCATCCCTTATATTCAATTGGATTTTATTTTAATTTATAATTAATTTACTAACCAATGAATCCTTATATAAACATGTGTAAACCCTATTTTCCTAATTCAATTAATACTATTCATTCTTATCATTGTAATGAGTATGTTATAGTGGAAACATTTTAATAATAATATTTAATTATACATTTAAACTTGATGTGGTCTATCATGTATGTTATCGAACATAGTATTTAATTTTTGTAAAGACTTGGGATGTTACATTCTTCCCCTATTTTGGAAATTCAGTCCTTGAAATTTTAAATTTGGGCTCGGTAACTAAGGTTTCACTTTTCAAAATAACTTTTTGGAAATCCCAAATCATAAAAAGATTTAATCAAACTTCCACATTAAAAGAATGAAAGTGAAGTAAAAAGGTCACCTGAGATAACAGAAACTAGGATTCCATGCAGGAGAACTTGAATATGGAAGAAAAAACATCATGTTCTGATGGATATTAATAGAAAACATTTTGAAGAAAAAGTTAACAATCACAAAGCAATAAATTTTTAATGGGTTACATAGTATTTCACTTAATAGTATGAAATGTAAAAAGAAATTTTTTTTTAAGATCCTTTTCATAAAGGTTATTAATTATTTTACTACATATAATAAGAACATAAGGAAATATACTTACTTGACAATTATAGTTTCATCCCTTTATCTAATTCCACCACAAACTCATCTTTTTCTCCAAATGATGAGTATTTAAGATGAATCAACTTATATAAAATTGATAATACACAAAAGATTAATTATACATTTCTTTTATCTTGAAACATTAACCAAAGCCAACATAGTTAGGATAAGATAAAAACTAAACTATTGAGTGATGAAAAACTAATTTTAATCTCTAAAATTCAATTGTGATACCAAAAGTTCAAAATTGATCATTCAAAAAATAACTATCCTTAAAATTCATCAAAGATATTATAACATAGATTAAATCCCAAAAATAAAAATCATTTAATCAAATAGTATTCCAAAATATGATCTATTATTTAACTCTAAATAATATCAACCACTCTTAATGTCTCATACCAAAACTTAATTAATCAAATCACATATTCTCTATGATAGGTTAATTATTTCCATAAATAACATAATTCCCCATAAGTCCACAAATAAAATCATAAATTCTTTGAAAATATAATTCAACCACTACTCAATTAAAATCACATAGTATTATATTTAATTTAATCATATAAAGTTCCTAAAATATTTAAAATCATCCTAAATAACATTCATCACTTAATCAACAAATTATTTTCCAACACTAATGATATCCATTTGATAAAACATAATTTCCAGAAATCAACTTATTATTTTTTCATCAACTTTGTTAAAAAAAATGAAATGGTCATGCTAACTAGGGCATTCACGTAGACCATTAGTATGAAATAAATCCTTGTTGAACTTCATTTTTGGGTTCAATTTTTGTTTCCTTGGCCGACACGGTTGGTTTTCACGTGATCTGCAGGTTTTCCTTTTTCAAAAATTATATAATTCTTATAATATTCCCTAAATATTTTTGACCTAAAAAATAACTATAAATATTTTAAGCTCAACAGTTGGCTCATAACTTTAATTTTGCATCCCAAAAAGGGATAACCCATAATTTCCTCAAAAGTAAATGTATCAAAAAAAATTGTTAGTCACCTTAAAATTTCATGACATAAACCCTGAAAATGGATTGTAATACATTAAACTTATAGTCGACCTTATAATTATAATCTGAGGACGATATCTCCAACTCTTAATAAATCATCTTAATGATGGAATTAATGTTTATATATGTTTCTCATGACATATTTATCATTCTAATAGAATAATATATCAATTATGGTCTTACTTTCCAGGAATATAAAAAATGATAGTGTCATTCGTGCGTACGTGTGAACTATCACCACCACGAAGTGATGTGAATCATTTTTATTAACCATGTAACTTGTATGATATTTATATAATAATATTTAAATTATTATTATTATTTTAAAATCATTATTATTATTTTGGATTTATAAAATGATAATTACCTTGTTTCTCTAATGATCAATGAATAATAGAAACATTACTCATGTGTATGTATAGCCTCTCATCTCTATGAATATAATGTTGTTCATTTTTTATTACCATAATTAAGGGTTTTTTTTAAAAGTATGATGGATGTGTAAATGTGATCCTTATGTCATGAATATTATCCTGGCGATGATGGACTTATGACCTCGTGGATTATTGACATCCTACCAAGTTCATTTTCGACACAAGAACTGAATAACAACAAAATGCTTGATATGAACATAAATAATTATGTAATTGTTATGAAATAATAATAGTTTTATAAAAGAAATAATAAAAATTATAAAGGTTCTTAAGAAATTTAATAATTAACATAAATTTATTATTCAGGAAGATAAATATTGTATGTGATGAGTCGGACATTAGGTAAGGGATTTGATATCAATCTCCATTCATTGAGACATTTAATGATGATATGCACCATTATTATTTTATAAAGTGAATATATTTCCCCTTTGGATTTATTTATCCATATTTTATCTATAATAATGTTATTTAATATTTTTTAAATTTCTCTACATTCATGTGGATTACAATTTAATTTTTCAAAGTGGTATGGGAATCTTTAACTAAATCATTATTTTATGTGTTTTAATGATTTATTCATCAAAATATTTATAATTAATTTCCATGTTTCCAAAATTATTTTTTGGTTTTATTTATATGGAAATAAAATTTTTAAAATTATAATTCTCAAATATTATTTTAAAATATTCAAAGTTGTATGGGACACTTTGATTCAAAAATCGATTTTATAAATGTTTTAATTTCTTTTAAAATGGATTGGTTATATAATGAATGAGAATGAAATTTTATCAATTAAATATTGAAAATTGAAAGATTATATGTGTTGGTAGTTGAAAATTTAATGGGTGATCCTGATTTAGATTATAAAAATGGTTGAGTCCCATTATACCTCATGAGTGTCCTGATATACCATATATGAAGGGTTAGGCCCCTTTATAGCTCAAGAAGGATAGGTGAGATTGATATAACTTATAGAAAAGTTGAGTCCCATTATAGCTATCTAATTCATTGGGTATTCTGGAGATGGAAGTCGATCATACAACTATTCCATTTGTAAGGGTGATTGTAAGAGTGATATGGTAATGATGTCCCAAGGAACCTACATAATTTTCTATGCTTGATAATAAGTTATTAAGAAAATTTTTTAAATGGTTTTTTATGTTTTCACTTGACTAATGATTTAATTTCTTTATGTCCCTTACTAATATTTTGTTCTCATCCCAAGTTTTAATTTTTTTCATAGGTCTTATGATTGGTATGGGAAATTAAGATTCACTTATGGTACTATTAATGATGTGTTGTGAAAAGAAATCATGTTTTATTTTAAAAGGGTTTCCTTTGGTGAAAAAAATGGATACTAAGTATAAGTGTCATTTGTAATGTATGTGTTTATGATGTAAGAGTTTCTCCCATAATTCCCTAAAACTATAAAATTAAAAGATCCTATAATGTGAATTAGAGTTCAAAAACACTGGAATAAGATATTTTTAAGTCTAGATCCTTATACTCACCCAAAAAAGGGACATTATCATATTCCCATTTTATAGTTTCCACATCAGAATACACTTATACAACCTTATTTACATGAGGACCATCAACTCATTTCTTAGTTTCCATGAATTTACGAAAATCAATACACCATTTTTCAATCAATATATATATTTATTTAGAAAATAATCACACCATGCACTACTTACTTTGAATATTCATGAAGTAATTTTTCAAATAAAACTAATAATATTATATATTTAATTTTGTTTTAGATATTTAATAGAATTAATCCATTTTCGTAAATTATTCATGAGTACATTGATAATTTTATTAATAATTAAATCATATAACTAAAATAAATATATATTAAATCAGAAACACATTATCACACACATACACCATATACCTACAAACCAAAATGATGAATGAATAATCCACTGATCAACCTCAATTGTGTGAGTACTATATCACAAATATCACACATTTAAACAAAATTGATATTCTCTCATGATTCCAAAACAAGTTCAAATGTATAGCTTTCACACCAATTCTGAACTCCTAACCACAAATCTTCCAAATTTTTAAATGGGAATACCTTAAGAAAAAACTACCCAGATACCATTTTGTAACATCCCACCCTAGAATGACTATTTCACTATGGTGAAATTTCACATGGAAAATGTGTGTTCCATTTCATTATAGGCTGGATCATAACACTAAGGGTGTAAGGATATCGCTTGGGGAGTTATTTACCCTCAAATGTTTTATTTCATAAAAAACTAAATAAACATCATAATTATAATAAGCAGTAGATACCAATAATAACATTCTCAATAAATATAGTATAACATCACAAAAATTCTTATATGATCTATACATCTAAACATTATTTTAACGTAAAAAAAATACTAGTGCATGAGCAATACAGCTGAAAAGAGAAAAAAATTAAGTGTATATATCCCATCCACAAAACTCAAAATGAATATGAAAATAGATTAAATAAATATTGTGACATTATCCCTTTATTATTGAAGCCTATTTATTTTATATATAACATCATACATATAATTTTTACACTCATAAAATGTTAATGTATATGTAATAAGAATAAATCCTCAGTGGAATCCACTACAACCCAAGTAATCCCATAAAAATTAATGTGGTCACAAAAAATGTAAACCTTTTAAATTATTTAACAATAAAATTTATATATTTTAATTAAAGTGGAAGGTTCTAACCAAGTCACTCAAATAGTCTCATAACTACTTTCTCTAATGTAGTTATAATATCAGAAACCAGACATAGAACCACATACCAATCACATGGATCACACCTTTAAAATTTCAAACACATGACATAAAATATATTCCTAGCGAAATTAAAGGCCCATTCAAACCTATAACTCATATTTTAATATATCACATCTCACCATAACTTAAGGAATGTTGAAACTGACTAATTTCATGGTTTCTTCCACAACCAAAGTGTTATTCTAAACATCTCAAACAGAACTTAGTTTTCTAAAAGAAATTCCACAATTCATCTTCAAGATATCGAACATGAACAAATTATTCAATTAATAAAAATACATGGAATCCTCTAATTTAAAACAAAATTTTTTACTTTATTTCAAAAATTTAATAAATAATACTTCAAATAAAAAACCCTATTTTATGTCACTCTAAACAATTTTCAACAAAAAAGATTATTAATTTATCTCTTCTACCCTTAATATATCAATTTATATCCTAAAAATTAAATTTACAAAAAAAATATAATTTTTTATATCATAATATTTTCCTGAAAAACCCATTAATACACATTACTACACCTTTTAGACTACTTAAGTGCATTTTTAATTTTTTTATAATAATTTTTATAATAATACACATTTATTCTGATATTTAAAAAATCTAAAACATTTTTAAAATCATGTAACTACTTCATGATAATTTTAATAAAGTATACATATTCTTAACATGAATATTATAGGAGTGTTTGATACATTAATAGATTAAAACTAAAATAAAACATCAATTTATTCCCTCACATTCATATCATTAAATACTACAATAATGTATACATCATTTCAATTGTTATTTTATCATAATCATCATTAATATATTATTTATAATATTAAATTCTATATTTTGAACCATAATAAATATACAAAAATATTAAAAAAATTATAAAACCTGAAAAATATGTTATAAATCATTTGAAATTTTTTCTCATAATAGGTAACTCACATAAATTATTAAATCACAAAATCAGTACATAATTCAACAAAAATTAAAAATTAATCACAAACTAGTGGAGGAGGTCACCTAGAACACAATAAATGAACAATCCTAGATAATAGATCATTTTTAATTCCATTAAAAAAACAAGAAATAACGAAAAATAACGAAAAGAGAATAAATAAATAAAATATAGAGTATAATAGTTACTAAACCTTCATGTCGTCTCATAAAATGTAAGGTTAACTGATGCTCATATTGATGTGAATTTAATTCTACCAAAGATTCATGATGCCAACATGAAATTAATAATAAATCATCACTTGAAGTTGGAGATAAAAAGAGATGGATTGGAGATTAAAAAATTCATTTGGTCCAACCCCATGGAAATAGAAAACCCCTTATTTATTCATAATTATATGATATCATAATTACAAAATTCCCCATGTTTTAAAAATTAAATCTGAAACACATTAGGTACTTAATTACTATCATTGGAATGGTGGCTCAATATATGTATGTGGGAAAGTCTATAGGTACCATCCTCTCTTCCTTTCTACTAAGAATTTGGTAACCTATTACTAAGCCCCATATAGTCTCAATTTTACAATTCCAATAAATTCCACCCCAAAATACCCCCATTATTCATCTTTATTCACCCATTAACCCTAATATTAACTCAAATATACTTAAATAATTTCAAGAAAATAAAAATTTTCATTAAAAAAACCAAAAAACATGAGGTATTTATAACACATTTGTAGTAGTTATTCTAGATATCATTCATCTAAATTTAAAATTAGAGTAAAATCAAAATAAGGACCTTTAGATTTTCTAAGGGTTCTTTGTGAGAATAAGTTTTATGAAAAAATTAAAATAATTCTCTTATAGATCTAGAATGTGAGCTTTCTATGTCTTCTTATTTTTGATAAAGGTGTCATTGTAAATTTTGATAAGTCTTCCATAGTAATGTATTGGGAGAGAACTAAGAATTTATTAAATATAGGAATATTTTTGTTTCTCCAAGGATATTATAAAATATTTATTTAGAAATTTAAAATTTAATTTTATCACAATATAGCCTTCACTTTGAAGGGAGTAATGTTTGAGTATAATGTGATGTTATAACAGGTATTCAAAGGTTTAAATAATGGACTTAAATCATCTATTGTTTTTTTCTCTCCCAAAATATTGGATTAGCTATGAGGTGTATTATAATGCCTCATGGTTCAGTTTTGAAGGGTTTTTCATTCAAGGGAGTCTAGTTGTTGGGTATTGGTCTCGAAAGATAAGACTTTATGAGAATAATTACCCTGTGAATAAAATAGAGTTATCAATTTTAGTTAATGATATGAAGAGTTTGAGTAATTTCCTTTTAGTGATAAATTCAAAGTATATATAGATCATAAGATTCTAAGCTATATCTTCCCAAGTCATTATCAATACTTGCGAAAGCTCAGATGGGTTCAATATCATCAATATTTAGATTTTTATCTTAGGCATACTTAGGGAAATATAAATGGAGTGAAATGTTATTTTTTATGGAGAACTGATACTAAGGTAGTTAAGGAAGATGAGTATAAGTGGAAGTTTATGAGATTGTTAGTAGATTTCCACACTAAGGTAGAGGAAAAAATTAATGGTGTTGTTCTATCTAAATTACATACTATGTCAATGTTAATTTACTCATAAAAATAGAGATGTTTTTAATTAAGAATATTATATGATGAGGGGTTCCATAAATGGTGATGATACTATAAATTGATGGTTAGTTTTTATTGATTTAATCCTTTGTATCAGGGGATATATAGTAGTTTTTATAAATAATAGTGATAAGTATTTAATTATTTACACTATTCGAGTTAAGGGATACACCATAGAGCTACCATGATATAACATTATATCATACACTAATTCAGGTGGATGAGAATGAATAAGTATATTTTGGAATTCATTTCTCATTATATAATTTTATTACACGTAAAAGAAGAGTACTAATATCTGGTATGGTTATCACATCCTTTTCATATTCAAACATAGAAATTGGAGGATATTCCTATAGATTTCATGACCGGGTTCTCGAGATGACCATGGAAGCTTGATGGTGTTTTGTTCATAGTTTAATAGCTCATAATAGTAGTACATTTCTTTTCTATTTTGAAAATATTTTAATTTTATGATATTTAATGATATTTATGCCAATGAAGTTTTCATAATTTATGGAGTTCTAAAGTAAACATGTTGAAAAGTACTCTAATATTACATATATATTCAAGGAGGAGATTCAAAATTCAATGGGGAGTCAATTAAAAATAACTATTCTAATTATACAAAGAATGTTTTTAAATTTTAGGTGAAATTATTCATAAAATTATGTTTAATTTTAGAAACTTTTAGGAAGAGAATATTTTATTTACGGATGTGTTTTATCTGAAATGTTAAAAATATTTTTTATTTATGCCACCAGTTGAATAATTGTATATTTATCTATTTATAATTCTAATATTTTATTATAAAATTAGAATTAATACTCTTGTGTGATCCCATTTGGAACAACATATGATGGGTTGGGTTATATTGATTTGGCATTATATGATTTCAAATCTTTTTTGAAAAAAATATTTTGTAAATAAATTATATTTATTGTTGATATTTGAGGTTGGGGATAATATTTTCTTAAAAGTTACTCCTATTTTGAATCATTAATTTCTTGTAATGTAGGGAAAATTATAACCATGATATATAAATAAATAAAAAATTGAGAGAATTGGTGATAAGGATTATTGGTTAGAGTTTTCTCATTGTTATGAATTGGTTTATAATGATTATATATATTCAATTGATTGCGTATTAATAAAAATAACCTTATATTTTTAAATGAAGGATGGTTAATTTAGATCCTGGTACATCTTATACGGATAAAATTATTTTTATTATGGATAACAGAGAGAAGTTCCTTGGATGATAGAGTATTCCTTTGGTTTGAGTATTATGGTAGAAAGGAATTATCTAAGAAGATATTTGGGATAAAGGATTATAGATATGGTTTTGGTTATTAGAACTATTTGATATTGAGAGTACCCAATGGCTTTTTACTCATTAAAATTTTAAGCAAAAAAGTTGTTATAGTATTGAGAATTATTGTAATATTATGAACATAACCAAATTATAGTTACATGTTTTACCAAAAATATAAGAACTATTATATTCCAAATACCATTAGGTGTATATATTTATAGGATTAGGAAATCCCTTTATTAGAGAACACATATTTTTCACTCATTGTATATTTTTACCAGAATAATTACTTCGTTAAAAGTTGCACTTACTTCACTCAATAAAAATTATTATAATTAGAGAATTAAATTAATCATTTTCCTTAATAATCCTTAATTTTAAAATCATTTTAAAAAAATATGAGCATATAATTTTTAGTGGGATTTATAAAAAGAAAAAAATAAACCAGTTATTCCATTCAATGGAATAAAAAACCATGAGAATGATAAATTTTGAACTCTTATAACAACATAAACATATATTAACTTATAAAATAAACTTATTTACTCATATAAATAAAATTTTAAGTCTTACATAAAATAAAATGACAAGTAATAATAAATTTAATAGAATAATAATGATGGTTTCTTGGTATATTCTATTCATATCAATCGCAATAAAACAATATCACTAATTAATGGTTGAAACCATTCATGAAATAACTTCAAAAGTTAATTCCAGCATATTTTCTCTATAAAATAATTTTTTTCCCAATGAATATGGTGTATATATAATTTCTACACCATTAATAATATATAATTTCTATGTACCATATCATGAATAAAACACAAAAAATATATTCAATTTAAACATATAAACATAAACTCAATATTTAATCCCATTGAATCAAACAAAATGGTTTTACTATAATGACCCATAATCTAGTAACCCAGAGCTAATGCCTATATTATTACATTGGCATGGATACACAGAGTGAAATCATGAACAACCAACTAGTTTTTTAGTTTTGTAGAACTAAATACATACATGATAGCCATTTTACATAGTTAAATAAGATAAAAAGTATAAAAATGGAAAATATTTGGAATCTATGAACTCATTAAAAAAAGTATTAATTATATCCTGGGGAACAAAAACAAAATACGGGTGAGCTCATATTCTCAGTAAGGGTTACATATATTAGAATATATCATGAATTAATAAAGAATAATCAATATTTTATGGTAAATAAATGAACACTAATTTCATTTAATCAAAAAATTGACTATCATAGTTTTATATTTAATAATAAATATGTCTTGGTAAATGAATGGAAACACATGCCATTCAATCAATAAAATAAGAATGAAATGCATCCATAGATAATATCATTACAATAATCTCATAGAAAATAATAATAAAGAAATTCTCAATGATGTAAATTCTTAATTATTGGAATTCATGATCTCAAATATCATGATACCTCTACATTAATGAACTTCCACATTCCAGTTTATAACTATAGGTAATAACCAATCTGATTTGGCCAACTGATTTCTCTCACAAGGCCTATCAATGCATCACGGTGGTATTTATAACCTAGTATCATCCATAACTTCATGTCCAAATCATTCTTAATTTATCTAATATATGATTTAATTCATGAATCATTAATCCTCATAATCAAATATCCTTATTAGGTAAAGAATACTGATTTATCAATATTTACCCAGTTAATCAAATAGATTTAAAAGTAAAATTTTCATGTAAAAATGTTATACAAATTAAGACTAAATTATACCCATCAAATAATAATATGTATATTTAATATAGATGTAATTTACAAAGAAAAATACTCTCCAAAAAGTGATTTTTTCAAGAGAAAATTAACAATCAAAATTGAAAGTGAGATTATAAAATAATATTTACCACTTTGGTAAATTTAAAATTATAACCCATTGAAGAATATACTTTAAATTGAACATTAATAATAATGAATAAATATTTCTTCTAGTTAAATAAATAAAAGGTTCAATATATACACTACATAAAAGTGAATAGGTGTATATTAACAAATATTTCTCAATGAAATGAAAAATGAGATGAAATCACAAACCTCGCACTTTAATTTCGTTGAACATCATTTAAAATAATGTATAATTTTTTTTAGAATTATATAATCTTTTTAAATAACAATACACATATTTGAAATATCATATATTACCCTATTATAACATTTTACCAAACAATTTTTAACAGTATTTCATTATTTTCGTTATTTCAGGTGTTAATTGTCTTGTTTTCTCATGCTAGTTATGTCTTGAAATTTCATGTTATTGTACATAGAATTTAAATAAATAATATTTATAATGATATAAATGTTGTAAATATCATATTTAATTTGTATATATATTATTAAAACCATTCTTAAAATTAGGTCATGGAAAAAGAATCACATTGTTTCATGGAGACGGTAGGTCGTATATACACACAAACGACGATGTCATTCCCTTAGTGGGTGGAAGGGTAATGAATTTTATGATATAATAATTTTAAATAATATATATCCTTTATATATATCACATATATTCATTAAATATATTTTTATGACATTCTATATAAAGTTTAAGTTAAAAAAATTACATCTCTTTGTAAGGCGGTAGACCGCGGTACACGTAAGTGATGCAATCATATTTTAAATGAAATTTAAAGTAAGAAGTTATATGTGATATTTAAATTACATAATTATAATTGAACCATAAATAATATATATATACACACATTAAATGAAATATTATATCAGAGCAGGAGAAGTGTTGATGTAAAATGAGTTCCATTGGTTCACGAGGCGGTAGTATGCGGTACACATGATCGATGATTTCATTTCCCATTTGATGGGAGAGAAGATGGATATATATTATAAAATTAAAAAAATAAAAAATAAATATTTTTTATTTTTATTTTGTTATTATATTATCATGATTGAACAAAATTCTAAAAATGTGGAAGAGGAAATAAAATAAAAATGATTGTTTAAAAAAGTTGTCTCTTCTTCATATAACCTCTTTAGGTTTTCTCAAAATTCATTCCTAGGATTGATTTATGATAAAAAATGGATCTTGGTTTTTTAGGTGATTAATGAATTTATTATGACATGTATTGTCTGATAAAAATTTATTTGTAAGTGTGAATAGTGGAGGTGATGCGGTGGCTTTTTCTAAGTGGGGGGGAGGACACACATGAAAATTTTTAAACCAATAAATTTCCCTAACTTTTTATCACTAATAAATCCAAATAATAGGAAATTTGAAACCCTAATAGGTGATAAGACCAAAATATTTCCATTAAATCGGTTTTGGATATGATTTTTGGTCATTATAACCCTTATCTTCTAAGTTTAATCTGACGACAAATCGGTTTTTTACTTCAAATATGGTAATTATTTTTTACATATTTTACTATTCATAATTGTAAAAATTTAATTTTACATGATTAGATGAAATAAATTATAATGATTAAAAATATGTACTACATTTTTTCAAATTCAATTCAAAAAATTTATAGAATCCAATTTAAAATTATACCCACAGTCACGATTAAATGGTGGGTTTCCAAAGAGAAAATTCTCATAAGTATGGAAATTTTTTATATTGAAATTGAAGATAAAATTAATAGAAATTATTTAAATTATTTAAATTATAATAAAATTTATATAATTTAAATTTAAATCAATTTAAAATATAATTTAACTTTTTAAAAAAAATACACATTTAGTTTTCAATAAAAATCAATATTTTTAATATTCCTTGAAAATGAAACTTTTCAGAAAAATCACAAAAAAAAATTAAACTAATCTAGTTATGATATTTTAATTTCAAAAATGAAGTTCATTTTATAAAATATTTTTTCTAAAAGTTCTAATATTTAATTTTTTCATAAGTAAACAATAAGTGACAAACCCGTTTTCATTAAAAAAAATAAAACATTTCAGAAAACATTTCTTTTTTATTAAAATTATTCTTATTTTAATTTCAAATTAATATATATCAATATATTTTATTTAATACATGTATAAACCATATAATGATTTTAATTTATTTATTACTATTCACACCCCCCAATTTAATAGCCATGTTATAATGGTCATGTTTAAATAAAATTTTAATAGACGATTACATTTCGTTTAAACCTATTATTGTTTTCATCATAAGTCATAGAAGTTAATGAAAATATATAAAAGTAAATATATTTTAAAGTATTTTTGGGATAAATTATTCCCTCCTAAAAAAAATCCATCCAAATTTCATGGATATTGCCTTCTAAACAGATTAGGGTAATTTTTCTTTATAACATCTTTCGGTTCCCATGTTACTTCCTCCATTTTATTATTTATCCAAAGTACCTTTACCAATAGAGACATCTGATTCCTCAATACTTTCTCTCTAGTATCAAGTATCTATATGGGTTGTTCATAGTAATATATTTTAGTTCCTAACTCTATTTCATCATAAGTGAGCACATGCATTGGGTCTTGAATGTACTTCCTCAATAATGATATATGGAATACATCATGTACATTGGAGAGACTTTGCGGAATTTAGTAACATTAAGAAACCACTCTAATTATTTCAAGGGTTTCAAATGGTTCTATGTACTTAGGGATCAGTTTCTCTTTCTTTTCGAACCTTATGACACCCCATAGAGATACTCTTAATAAAACATTATCTCCCACTTAGAATTCAAAATCCTTCATATGATTATCGGTATAACTCTTTTTCCTACTTTGAGATATTTTTAAATGATACTAAATATTATTCAAATTTGTTTTTGTCTCTTAAAAAAATTAGTACTACAAAATTTCTTTCAATGACTTCATCCAAACAAGATAGATTTTAAAATCTCTTTCCATACAATTCTCCATATGATGCCATTTGAATACTTTAATGGATACTATTATTATACGAAAACTCTACCAAAGTTAAATAATAGTCTCATATACCTTGAAATTTGGGAGTACATGAACTCAAAATTTCTTACATTTTTTAAATAGTCCTTTTATACTATTTTTTAGTTTGAGGATGGTAGGAAATGCTCAAATGAAGCTCAGTACCAAGATCCTTCAGAAGACTCTTTGAGAATTTGGATAAAAACAAGGATAATGATCTGACGTGATTAAAATAACAGCACCATGAATTCTTATAAAATCATTAATATATTTATTTGTGAGTAAATAATGAGGAAAATATTCTCTTATTGAAATTAAATGTGTATATTTGGGTAGGTGATCATTAATAACCAATATTGCATCATCCATTCTTGGAGTCCTTGGTGGTCCTGTGACAAATTCCATAGTAATGTCATCCTATTTCAACATAGGAATATTAAGATGGTTCATGGATCCTCTAGGATTTTATATCTCATACTTGACTTGTTGAAAAACCAAGAATCTTGATACATAGTCCACAATATCCAGATTTATTCTATCCCACAAAAATTTTCCCTAAAATCCATCTACATCTTAGTGCTACCAGGATGTATAGAGAAATTTTAGTTGTGATCATCATAAAAAAATTCAAATTTTAGCTCAGGTATAAGGGAAAAAATAATATATTTTTAAATTTTAAAAAATCATCTTTATAAATAAATTCCACCAATTTTATATCATTCAAAAATTTTAGTTTCTTTTGAAAGTTCTCATAATCATATTAATAATTTCTTTTTCTAATAATGATGGTTGCACAAACATTTTTAAAATGAGTGATGAAACCCCTTCTTTAATAATTCCCATATTTATATTTGATAAATCCATGAACATAAGATCCCAATCAATCATAATTTGGTTCATAACTCTATGATCTTTCCTAATTAATTCATTTAATTCATAAATTTATTTCTCAAGGAAGTAGTGTATCAAAAAATCATAATCATTGAGTGGATTGAGCCATCTCATTTGACTCATATTTTTATATTTATATGAAGAATTTATCCGTTTATATCTCAAATATTTCACCATAGATATACTATCTCAACATCATTAATATAATGATTCCAGCTGCTATCTCAAGATCATGGGTTGGATAGTTCTGTTCACATGTATCCAATTTCCATAGTGTATATTAAATAACTTAATCTATTTTAATTATGATATAACCAATTCCCTTCTTCAACGCATCACTATTTATCACAATACCTCCATTCTAGATTATAGAGTCAAAATCTGAGTATTGACCAATATCCTAATTAGTTCATAAAAACATTCTACACATTCATTTAATAAGATAAACATATCCTTTTTATATGTATGTTTGGTTAATATATCATCCAATAGGGAAAATTTAGGAATGAATCACCAATAGTAACCTACCAAACCAATAAAACTGCATACCATAGTTAGATTTTTTGGTGTAGGTCATTCTATGACTTCTATTGTCTTCATAGAATCAACATTGATTCCATCATCAAAAATAGTATGTCCAAGGAAATAAACATCATGAAAACTGAAATCACACTTACTAAATTCCCTATATAAGTCTTTACTACTAATAGTCTCAAGAATAATCTTCAAGTGATTCTCATGGTCCTCATTTATTTTAGAATACATCAAGATATCATCAATTAATACCACAAAAAATCATCAAAATATTCCGTGAATATTGTGTTCATTATATCCATAAAAATAGGGGGTGAATTAGTAAATCCAAATATCATTACATTGAACACATATTGTCCAAACATCATTTAGAATGTTTTTTCTGATTACTTACATGCGATTAATGATACCCAAAATAAAATTAAATCTTTGAAAAATATTGGGCTCTGATAATTTGATCAAATTATTCATCATTGTGAGGTAGATGTTGTTTTTTCTTTATCATAAAAGAATTGATTTCTATATAGTCAATGTACAACCACATTGATCCATTTTTCTTCTTAATAGAGATAGTAGGAGATCTCTATAAGGCCCCGGCCTTAAACCTTACTTAATATTGAATTAAATGAATAATTCACATTGAGGATCTTTTCAGGTTTAGAGTTTTAGAGAATTAGGACATAACTATTAAATCTCAAAAGATTACAAAGAAGAAACTTCTACTAAGTTTCCATAAAATAAAAAAACTCTTAAAAAGAAACATGTCTAGTTCCATGTTTTAGGTAGCATGACTTTCCCTTGATCTCATCCTTGACCCTATTCCATGTTAAGTCCTGTGAAAAACATTTCAAAAACTTGGGATGAGCATAAAAAACTCAGTAAGGGATACACAAAGAATGAAAACTGTTAGTTTTTAAAAACAACCAGTAAACCATGTATACTTTATCAAAGTAATACTTCTCACCTTTTCAAAGTAGTAAAAAAAATCTTCACTGAATAAAAGTTCATAACTTACCCTTCTGTAACCAAAATATTACCATAAAACCCATATAAAGATCACATAACATATAAAGGTAACTTGGGACATAAACATACTTAAGTGGAATAACCATAAGGTCGACTTCCACACATATCACTTAATGGAATAGCCATTCGGCCAACTTCCATACATACTTAATGGAATAGTCATACGGCCGACTTCTATACCCAATGCATTGGAGGTTATAACGTAACCACCCGTCCTGGTATTCACGGCACAACTCATCATATGGTTTATCACGTAACCACCTGTAAAATGCCCAATCACCATAATTACACATAAAATATTGAAAATATAAACATTTCAATAACAACATTTCATTTGCAATCACAATAAGTAATTCACAGATATTGAATTAATCAATCCATTTTCAAAAACCATTTAAAAGAGATTTTTGAATCAAAGTGTCCCATACCACTTTGAAGCTTTTAATGGAATTATAATTTTAAAACATTAATGTCCATATAAATAAATACTGAAAACCATTTTGAAAACTTGGACATTAATGATAAAGATTTAGAATAATAAATCTTTAAAACATTTAAAACGATATTTTTGTTAAAGAGTTTTTAACAAAATGAGAGACTCTTGAATACAAATAATTGCGGAATAAAATTTAATCCGAACTTTATAATATCATGAGAATAAAGGGATTCATGATATAATATGTCAAAGTACAGTATACACACCATATAAGAGTGAATTGGTGCATAACAACAATGAAGTCTCAAAAGAAATGTAAAATGAGATGAAATCCACTATAAAGAAGGTATCCTTAAATTAAGGATAAATCAATCTCATAATTATGTGTGACAAATATAAATACACCCAATATAAGTGGATATTAAGTGTAAAACAATCAAAGTTCATTCACACATATTCAAAGGATGACATGTTCAATAACTACATGTTGAACCCAAAGAAATCAAAATTGGGTTAAGAAGTTCCCTTGGTAAAATTCGACAGCCTAACGGCGTCACATAAAATTTTACAAAAAGGGTTGATGAGAGAGATAAAGGGGTATCTCATCACTTGGACATAAAATTTAAATCAATAAGGATATAGAAGAACATATCCCAACATAATATTATGTGAATTAAAAGACATAACAAAAGAAGTCTTTTACAAAAAGAGGAGGGTGAAAGGTTCCCTTACCGACATGGGTATCTTTCGAGACATGCACCCCGTGAAGAAGGACAATACAACATTTATGTAAATACTAATAAATGAAATTATATTACACAATGAGTAAAATAATGGGCAGTACATACACCACTCAAAGGAAATTGTGTCAAATGTAGCATAAATCTCATGGGAATAAAAGTGAGATGAAAAATCCCTTATGAAAACTCGGCAGCCTAACAGCGCCACATAAAACTTACAGAAATGGATTTATGAGATAAAATAGGGTATATCATCATATTAACATAAAGTTTACAGAAATAGGAATATAAAATAACATCCCCCAACATAACAAATAGGAGCTTAAAAGAAGTGACATAAAGGAGAGTACTTTAAAAGAAAGAGAGAGGTTAGATCTCTTACGAAAATTCGGCAGCCTAACGGCGCCACTCAAAACATCCAAAATGAATTGATGAGAGAGAATAGGGTATCTCATCATATGAACATAAAAATTACAGTAAGAGTAATATAAAAGAACATCCCAATAATAAGAAAGATGAGCTTTAGAAGGAATGACATAAAAGAGTGTACTTAAAAAGAAAGAGAGGAGTAGGATCCCTTACCTCAGGTCCGACTTGACTCGATCGTTCTTTAATCTCCTGAATAATAAACGTGAGTTAATTTATACTTCCTTAAGAACCTTTTTCAAGTTCATTATTCCTTTTATATCACTTATTACCATGTCATATACATTATGTAATCATTTAAGTTAATAATGTTTGTTTTGTCGATACTTGGTTCTTAAATCGAAAGTGGACTTCTTACAATTACATGTTGTTCGTGTGTTCAAAGGTTCATTATATCCAGAATTTTATTCATGATGTATATATCATATATATCATATATATCCAGTATATTCATTCATTTATAATATTACATAACATTTAGAGTTAAGAAATGAAATGCACCGTTCATGGAGACGGTAAGTCGTACGTACGCATGAACGCTACTTCCATTTCTATTTCATATTTAATGGAATTAAAACATAATGATACATAATAGTATTTTAATTACAATATGGTATCATATATAATATCATTAAATATATCCTTTATACATACCACATATGGTATTAACGAATCAAATCACTTTGAGGGGGCGGTAGTCCGCACTTCCTTAAATGAAGATATCGCGTTTACCCATAATGGAAACCATAAAGGTATGCCATAAATGATAAATATAGAAGCTTAAGTAAAACATAAACATATTATATATCATATATAAATATAGTGTCATCTTAATGGCCACCTTTGAAGGTGTTAGAAGAATGTTGAACAATCATCGTTTCGGGAGGCAGAAATTCGCTATCCACGGAAACAGTATGTTCTTTAACCATTATATGTAGGTGTGTGTAATTGTAGCTCGAAAACTTATTATAAAAACATCCTAGTATATTGAAGATACTGGATTTGTTACAAAATAAAATAATAAAAAGATTTTGGGGGGTTTGAGAAGCAAAATAAAACAAAAGAACTCAAGCGAAGACATTACCTTAAAATCGGGTAACTTCCTTTGATTTGAGCTCAAAGGCTTCCTTGGAAAGGATTCTGCCCAAATTGAGGCTTCAAGGAGTTATATAGGGATGTGGAGAGATGAAATGGTCAGAGGTTGTCCGAGCCAAAGGCTTGAGAGGTGTGGGTAAGGAGGTAGAGGTGGGGGCCTTTTATAAGAGGAGAGGAGGGGCACTCTTGGAAAGTAAGAAAATGTTACTTTATTTGAAAATGAGTTTCGGATTTAAAAGGTCCCACATTGATATAATTAGTGGATAAGGTTATAAGGGTTCTAAATACACCCATCCAATAGGTTTTTGACATTTTAGGTCTTATATATTACATTATCTTTCCATTTTATTTATATTGTTAAATAATGAGGTCATCGCTACATCATCGTGATGTCATAAATAATTTAATTTATTTAATGTCTAAAAATTATAAAAAAAATACTATGATGTAGTAAATATTTTTAGATTTCAAATTACTATTTATATTCAAAAATATGACTTGTATAACCCCATGCAAAAATTGTTTTAGTAAAACATCTCATGTTTGTGTCATTTTTACTTTATCATTAAATAAAAAGGTATTTATGTAATTTTCCAACCAAAGTGACTCCATGGGGTCCCCAAGTTGACCCATGGATTTTCTTGGTCGTCCATGACACATCAAATGAGGTTAGGACATGTTTCTAGGTCATTTCATTTTATTAAAACATTATTCTTACCTTAAACTACACTAATTACCTCTAATCGCGATTAAAAACTTAATAAGTTACTATTCACCAAAAAATTATTTTAATCCCATTAAACCACATTTTACTTCTTAATGACAACCATGTATGTTGGATTTTTTAAATTCAAAACACAAAGGTGGAAAATTTTCATTTAAATGGAAAATCAGTTTTTATAAGTACCACTTAGTGGTTTCACTATTCATCAAAAATTGAAGTTTTTCAGAAAATTACCAAAAATTCACCCTAAGATATATTTGATATTCAGAATTCAAAAATGATGTCCATTTTAAAAAATTCAAAACATATAAGTTGCATTAATTAATTTAATAATTAATTCCCGCTGTCAAAACAAATAGCGTGTTTTTATGAAACAAAAAGTATCAAAAGATTGACACTAGTTTAAGTCTGATTTCAAAGTTAAATTAATTCCAACGACCACTATTGGATTAAATGGTAAAAATATATTCTAGTTTCACTTTAAAACCAATTCAAAAGATAATCTAATCATATAAATAAATTAGATTAAAAAGAGGTTTTGAATTAAAATACAACATTTTTCACTATTCATTAAAAATTGAACTTTTTCGGAAAAATACCAAAAATTTACACAAAGTAAGTTTTGATGTCCCAATTCTAAAGAAGAATATTATTTTGTCAAATATAACACATAAAATTGTCAAAAAGTGGATTTAAAAGAGGTTCTCCATCAAAAGGCGGTTAATCAACCTTTTAAAGAATATTAGAATGTTTACGTTTAAAATTGGATTCATTCGCATTTTTAATCCTCAAACATTTATTGTAAAAAGTAAAAATATTTGAAAAACATATATAATGATTTTGTAGTTAGTTATGCTCATTCCCGCCATTATAACGGCTAGGCATTAACTACCATTTAAAATAATATTATTTTATTATTAGAGTGCAACGTAAGATTCCTAAGAAAATCGTTGTTGCATATTGGGTACGCCATCGAGCATAGCATCCCCTTTAAAGTAATATTAATATTTGATTCACAAATATGGATAAATATAAAGATGTCATATTCTTTATTTACCTGGGGTGTTACATCCTTCCCCCCTTTTGGGAATTGCGTCCTTGCAATTTTAAAATTGATCTTGGAAACATCCTTGAAAGTCCCACATCGGAACAAGAGTCGGTAAAACAATCACTTTAAAATAAAGAAAGATAAGTACAAAGGTCACCCGAGTTAACCCATACTAGGATTTCAAGTATGAAAATATGGACATGGAGGAAAAAATAAAGGGTCATGTTCTGATGGAGAGTGATAGAAAACATGTTTAGGATAAAGTTAACCACAAGAAAATCACAAACTTGTGATGGGTTAAACGGTATTCGATTCCCCAGTAGGAAAAGTTAATAGACAACATTTTTGTTTTATGTTACTTTTTATTGAGGAATTTATTCATAAGGAAACATAATAACTTATCATGTTGACTTTCAACTTTTTCTCCAAAATATAAGTATTTAGGAAGACTTGTTCACATTAAGAGTACTATAATAAACTTCTAGATAATCACATAATCCACAAAAGAGAACTATATACTTCCCATGTCTTTAGACCAAAACCAAAACCAAAAATGCTAGTACAAGATCAGATAATCCAGAAAAGGATAACCCCTTATAAAAAGAAAATCTATTATTAATCTCAAAAATTTGTCCAACAAAACCCAAAGTTCAACGAGGACCATTCGATAATCAATTTGTACATAAAATTCTTCAAAGTAAACCAAACTAAGATTGAAACCCAAATATTTGAGGGATTTAGTGACATATTCTTCCAAGTTAAATCGTAACATTTATCTCCAAACAACATCAGTTGCTCTTAATGTCTCGTATTGAAAAGTAATTAACCTAATCACATATCCTCCATGATAGGTTAATAAATATCCATAGATAACCCAAAATCAACCTACTCTTAATTCATAAAATCATCTAACTAAAAAGAATCAGTCAAACTAACCAGGGACTTCACGTAGTCCAGTGGTAGGCAATAAATACCAGTTGCACTTTGGTTGTGGGTTTGATTCCCGCAGCTTTGTCCGACGCGACAGGTTGTCACACGGTCCGCGTGTTGTCCTTTTTCCAAAACTATATAATTCTCAAATCATTCCCCAAAAAGAGATAAAATCATCAAAAATAACCATAACATAATTTAACTTCAATTTTATCTCATTCCTTTCACTTCCATCATAACATATAGTAACCCATAATTACCTTAAAAGTAAGGATCATATAAACTCTAATGGTTAGCTTTATAATTATTACCTGAAATTTCACATCGATTGGTCATCTTGTTCATGATGCATTACAGAACATACCAACGTTCAAGTGGTTGATCAGGACTCCTTGATAGTTGGTTTAGAATAACCATGAGTTTCCTCATTGAATCCCCCATTTTATCTAGTATCTTAAACAGAGAACCACCACAGTTTCCTTCAAACCTGTTGTCTCTTTGGTGCCTGCTAGATCCATCCATTCACTAAAAACAAAAAGGTCAGTGTGAGTATATCAACATAACCATCATGTACTAATGAGTGAGATAAACACTAAGATATACTTACTCATTCACTTTATCTAAAAACTATGACACTTTCTAAAATCCTAGCCAATATGGTAATGTCACTTATGCTTAAAGAATACCCTAACCTCTAAAGTTATCTAAACCGACCTTTGATACCAACTATAAGGCCCCGGCCTTAAACCTTACTTAATATTGAATTAAATGAATAATTCACATTGAGGATCTTTTCAGGTTTAGAGTTTTAGAGAATTAGGACATAACTATTACATCTCAAAAGATTACAAAGAAGAAACTTCAACTAAGTTTCCATAAAATAAAAAAACTCTTAAAAAGAAACATGTCTAGTTCCATGTTTTAGGTAGCATGACTTTCCCTTGATCCCATACTTGACCCTATTCCATGTTAAGTCCTGTGAAAAACATTTCAAAAACTTGGGATGAGCATAAAAAGCTCAGTAAGGGATACACAAAGAATGAAAACTGTTAGTTTTTCAAAAAAACAAGTAAACCATGTATACTTTATCAAATTAATACTTCTCACCTTTTCTAAGTAGTAAAAAAAACTCTTCACTGAATAAAATTTCATTACTTACCCTTCTGTAACCAAAAGATTACCATAAAACCCATATAAAGATCACATAACATATAAAGGTAACTTGGGACATAAACATACTTAAGTGGAATAACCATAAGGTCGACTTCCACACATATCACTTAATGGAATATCCATTCGTCCAACTTCCATACATACTTAATGGAATAGCCATACGGCTGACTTCCATACACAATGCATTGGAGGTTATAACGTAACCACCCGTCCTGGTATTCACGGCACCACCCGTCATATGGTTTATCACTTAACCACCCGTAAAATGCCCAAGCACCATCATTACACATAAAATATTGAAAATATAAACATTTCAATAACAAAATTTCATTTGCAATCACAATAAGTAATTCCCATATATTGAATTAATCAATCCATTTTCAAAAACCATTTAAAAGAGATTTTTGAATCAAAGTGTCCCATACCACTTTGAAGCTTTTAATGGAATTATAATTTTAAAACATTAATGTCCATATAAATAAATACTGAAAAACATTTTGAAATCATGGACATTAATGATATATATTTATAATAATAAATCTTTAAAACATTTAAAACGATATTTTTGTTAAAGAGTTTTTAACAAAATGAGAGACTCTTGAATACAAATAATTGCGGAATAACATTTAATCCAAACTTTATAATATCATGAGAATAAAGGGATTCATGATATAATATGTCAAAGGATAGTATACACACCATATAAGAGTGAATTTGTGCATAACAACAATCAAGTCTCAAAAGAAATGTAAAATGAGATGAAATCCACTATAAAGAAGGTATCCTTAAATTAAGGATAAATCAATCTCATAATTATGTGTGACAAATAGAAATACACCCAATATAAGTGGATATTAAGTGTAAAACAATCAAAGTTCATTCACACATATTCAAAGGATGATATGTTCAATAACTACATGTTGAACCCAAAGAAATCAAAATTGGGTTAAGAAGTTCCCTTGGTAAAATTCGACAGCCTAACGGCGTCACATAAAATTTTACAAAAAGTGTTGATGAGAGAGATAAAGGGGTATCTCATCACTTGGACATAAAATTTAAATCAATAAGGATATAGAATAACATATCCCAACATAATATTATGTGAATTAAAATACATAACAAAAGAAGTCTTTTACAAAAAGAGGAGGGTGAAAGGTTCCCTTACCGACATGGGTATCTTTCGAGACATGCACTCCGTGAAGAAGGACAATAAAACATTGATTTAAATACTCATAAATGAAATTATATTACACAATGAGTAAAATAATGGGCAGTACATACACCACTCAAAGTAAATTGTGGCAAATGTAGCATAAATCTCACGGGAATAAAAGTGAGATGAAAAATCCCTTACGAAAACTCGGCAGCCTAACAACGCCACATAAAACTTACAGAAATGGATTGATGAGATCAAATAGGGTCTCTCATAATATTAACATAAAGTTTATATAAAGATTAATATAAAAGAACATCCCCCAACATAACAAATATGAGCTTAAAAGAAGTGACATAAAGGAGAGTACTTTAAAAGAAAGAGAGAGGTTAGATCTCTTACGAAAATTCGGCAGCCTAACGGCGCCACTCAAAACATCAAAAATGGATTGATGAGAGAGAATAGGGTCTCTCATCATATGAACATAAAAATTACAGTAATATTAATATAAAAGAACATCCCAATAACAAGAAAGATGAGCTTTAGAAGGAATGACATAAAAGAGTGTACTTAAAAAGAAAGAGAGGAGTAGGATCCCTTACCTCGGGTCCGACTTGACTCGACCGTTCTTTAATATCTTGAATAATAAACGTGAGCTAATTTATACTTCCTTAAAAACCTTTTTCAAGTTCATTAATCCTTTTATATCACTTATTACCATGTCATAGACATTATGTAATCATTTAAGTTAATAATGTTTGTTTTTTCGATACTTGGTTCTTAAGTTGAAAGTGGACTTCTTACAATTACATGTTGTTCGTGTGGTCAAAGGTTCATTATATCCAGAATTGTATTCATGATTTACATATCATATATATCATATATATCCAGTATATTCATGCATTTATAATATTACATAACATTTAGAGTTAAGAAATGAAATGCACCGTTCATGGAGACGGTAAGCCGTACGTACGCATGAACGCTACTTCCATTTCTATTTCATATTTAATGGAATTAAAACATAATTATACATAATAGTATTTTAATTACAGTATGGTATCATATATAATATCATTAAATATATCCTTTATACATACCACATATGGTATTAACGAATCAAATCACTTTGAGGGGGCGGTAGTCCGCACTTCCTTAAATGAAGATATCGCGTTTACCCATAATGGAAACCATAAAGGTATGCCATAAATGAAAAATACAGAAGCTTAAGTAAAACATAAACATATTAGATATCATATATAAATATAGTGTCATCTTAATGTCCACCTTTTAAGGTGTTAGAATAATGTTGAACAATCATCGTTTCGGGAGGCAGAAATTCGCCATCCACGGAAACAGTATGTTCTTTAACCATTAGATGTAGGTGTGTGTAATTGTAGATAGAAACATTCTTATAACAACATCCTAGTATATTGAAGATACTGTATTTGTTACAAAATAAAATAATAAAAAGAGTTTGGGGGTTTGAGAAGCAAAATAAAACAAAAGGACTCAAGCGAAGACATTACCTTAAAATCGGGTAACTTCCTTTGATTTGAGCTCAAAGGCTTCCTTGGAAAGGATTCTGCCCAAGGTTAGGCTTCAAGGAGTTATAGAGGGATGTGGAGAGATGAAATGGGCAGAGGTTGGCCGAGCCAAAGGCTTGAGAGGTGTGGGTAAGGAGGTAGAGGTGGCGGCCTTTTATAAGAGGAGAGGAGGGGTACTTTTGGAAAGTAAGCAAATGTTACTTTATTTGAAAATGATTTCCGGATTTAAAAGGTCCCACATTGATATAATTCGTGGATAAGGTGATAAGGGTTCAAAATCCACCCATCCAATAGGTTTTGGACATGTGTAGGTCTTAGATATTACATTATCTTTCCATTTTATTTAAATCGTTAAATAATGAGGTCATCGCTGCATCATCATGATGTCATAAATAATTTAATTTATTTAATGTCTAAAAATTATAAAAAAAATACTATGATGTAGGAAAGCTTTTTAGATTTCCAATGACTATTTATAGTCAAAAATATTACTTGTATAACCCCATGTAAAAATTGTTTTAGTAAAACATCTCATGTTTGTGTCATTTTTACTTTATCATTAAATAAAAAGGTATTTATGTCATTTTCCAACCAAAGTGGCTCCATGGGGTTCCCAAGTTTACCCATGGTTTATATTGGTCGGCAATGACACATCCAATGAGGTTAGGACATGTGTCTAGGTCATTTCAGTTTATTAAAACATTATTCTTACCTTAAACTACACTAATTACCTCTAATCGCGATTAAAAACTTAATAAGTTACTATTCACCAAAAAAATTATTTTGATCCCATTGAACCACATTTTACTTCTTAATGACAACCATGTATGTCGGATTTTTGAAATTCAAAACACAAAGGTGGCAAAATTTCATTTAAACGGAAAATCAGTTTTTATAAGTACCACTTAGTGGTTTCACTATTCATCAAAAATTGAAGTTTTTTAGAAAATTACCAAAAATTCACCCTAAGCTATATTTGATATTCCAAATTCAAAAATGATTTCCATTTTACAAAATTCAAAACATATAAGTTGCATTAATTAATTTAATAATTAATTCCCGTTGTCAAAACAAATAGCGTGTTTTTATGAAACAAAAAAAGTATCAAAAGATTGACACTAGTTTAAGTCTGATTTCAGAGTGAAATTAATTCCAATGACCACTATTGGATTAAATGGTAAAAATATATTCTAGTTTCACTTTAAAACCAATTCAAAAGATAATATAATCATATAAATAAATTATATTAAAAAGAGGTTTTGAATTAAAATACAACATTTTTCACTATTCATTAAAAATTGAACTTTTTCGGAAAAATACCAAAAATTTAAACAAAGTAAATTTTGATGTCCCAATTCTAAAGAAGAATATTATTTTGTCAAATATAACACATAAAATTTTCAAAAGTGGATTTAAAAGAGGTTCGCCATCAAAAGGCGGTTAATCGACCTTTTAAAGAATATTAGAATGTTTACGTTTAAAATTGGATTCATTCGCATTTTTAATCCTCTAACATTTATTGTAAAAAGTAAAAATATTTGAAAAACATATATAATCATTTTTTAGTTAGTTCTGTTCATTCCCGCCATTACAACGGCTAGGCGTTAACTACCATTTAAAATAATATTATTTTATTATTAGAGTGCAACGTTAGATTCCTAAGAAACTCATTGTTGCGTATTGGGTACACCATCGAGCATAGAATCCCCTTTAAAGTAATATTAATATTTGATTCACAAATATGGATAAATATAAATATGTCATATTCTTTATTTACCTGGGGTGTTACAATCTCTATAGTGAAAAAATATTTAAAATAAATCCCTTATCACAAAACTCATCTAATTATTTATTTGTCTCCACTAATTCCATAGTGTTCATTCTATAGGGAGTCTTTGATATTTTTCTTATATATGGGATTACATAAATGGAAAACTAAAAATTCCTACTATAGTGGATGCCAAGGTAATTCCTTAGGAAATAAATCAATTTATTCTTTTACAATAAGTATAACCTAAATTTAATTATTACATTCTCCATCCATAGATTTTTTTTCTCTTCTTCCCCAATAATCCCATTCAATAGAGTTATTGGGGGTGGATCTTGAGATGTCTCGTATGATGAAGAATCTAATCTAAAGATATGGAGTTGTACATCTTTATCATGAATCTTAATTTACATCTTCCTGTAATAAATGTTTTTATATTTTTTTGAATGTCGGTCTATACTAAGAATTATATAGAAGTCAACCATAGGTTTGATAATATGGTTCAAAAATATGGAATGTTTTTGTATCATAAAGGGGACTTCCTAACACAAACTTTTTATAGTGACACTTCAACTTTGGGTTTTGAGTGAAAAAACCCTTCTTAAATCTCTATAGAAATATCTATTTTTATCAGAAAACATGGAAGATATAAAACAATAATAGGATAAATAATTAAATAAATAATTTTCTAAATTTGAAGTTATATTTAATTTACATGCCACCATATCAATGGGTACTTCCACCTCAAATATAATGATTAAATAAGTTTTTCCTTCTCTCTATGGCCTCTTCTATGGTATAATTTTTTGATGCTTAGGGAATTTTTCTACATAGTTCCCCATATACCAATAGTTGAAACACTAAATATCAGTATTTTATTTCTTCCCTTTAAATTATTTATCTGGATGACCCTTATCTAAAAATATATAATAAACTACCAATCCCTCCAATCATTTCATAATATTATTCCTTTCATAGTTCACACGTGATGTAATATGTTTCATTCTCTTTTTCTTATTTGATGTATTCAATTTTTCATGGTTCTTATTAAACTTTTTATTTCCATGATTTTTGTTGAACATGTAGAACATAAGGGATTCCTTATCCATTTTTATGGACCATAAAACTATTTTTTCATATAATGAAAAGGTTTTATAGAAAATCTCTATTCAGATACCTTCATTAATCTCTTAAAATAAGTGTCCAATCTTGTACTCTGAGTTCTATATATAATATATAGAATATTTGGATAACATTTTAACGCTATCCACATACTCATAAATAATTTATTCTTCTTTTTTCTATAATATAAGTAAATTTAAATTTATTTAAATTTTCTTCTCCTGAGAGAAATATTTTTGGAAGAATGTTTCCTAACAATATTTTCATCTCATGAGTTTAATTTCCTCTAAATATCTAGTATTCTTGGTCAATGACCACCATTGACCAGTATCTCATTTTTTTCAATACACATATAGTGTATCTTTTTCCATTTTCATTGCATCACAAGGCTATAAAAATCTTACCAATAGAATAAATCCATTTCTTAGCTATAGTTAGATTAGTAGTCTCACCAAATGAAGGGGAATTTTGTCACATAATGCAATCCAAGAATGTGGAATCACATTATAGGATAATAGTTTTCTTCATCCAGGAAAGTTTATTTTTAATAAGGTGAATAAACAATAATAATATAGCCATGATCCTATCTATTCTAAAACCAGCTTCAATGTCTTGTTCATCAAGAAAATATCTACATTGGCCATGAGTATTGATACCCTTCTATCTTCTAGGAACCATTTTTAAACAATAGAATATATTGGATTAAATCATATAATTATTAGTTTTGAATAAAAATTCATAATTCTAAATATAGAGTATCACTAAATAGAAATAAAAAAAATTTATGCATTTTTAATCTTATCATCTTAAAATTGGTTACTTTTGGGATATATTTATTTTGAAATACTTCATAATAGTTTTAATGGGAATGTGAAATATCCTAAGAATATCTCCCATAGAGTGTCTAACTAGGTGAGAATTAAGGATAATTTCCACACACTAGTTGATGATTAGATCAATCCAAATGTTCCTTTTTTTACGTTATTTCCCCTGGGTGAAAATTTTCTAGAACCACGTCCACTTATAGAATCCAAGAAAAAGATGTACTTCTAAGAAAAACCATATAAACTCTTCCATATAGAATCGCTATGATATTATTCTATACGTATACTCAATGTATATCATAGTTATATATTCCCTATTATATTTTTTTCTTAATATCATTCCTATGGTTTCTATTAAAATTCCTTTAATACCAACTATAATGACCCAGAATCCGATCACCTGAAGTCGATGCCAACATTATTACTTTGGCATATTGACAAGGGGAAAAATCCCAAATGACCAATTAGTTTAATAGTTTTTTAGAATCAATTTTATCAATGATACCCATTTAAAATTGGGGAATAAAATAAAAATAATAGTAATGGAAAAATATTTTCATCCTTAAACTCATTTTGAGAATTCATCATTGTATCATGGGGAAAGAGAATAGAATAAGGCTAGGATTAAATACCCAGAAAGGGTAACATATAGAGGAAGGTATTATGAAAAGATAAAGAATAATAAATATTAAAATTTAAATAACAGGACACATATTCCATTTAATCAATAACTTTACTATAATAATAGGATAATTCATAATCAATATGGAAAGGTAAATAACTGAAAACGCATGTTATTTAATCAATAAACACATAATAAAATACATACAGATATAATATCATTGTGAAAATATCATTGATAATAATAATAAATGAATAATAAATGAATTTAATTCTTGTTTATTGGAAATTATGATCTCAAGAATTGTGATATCTTTACTGTCAATACCACTCACAAGTTTGTTTAAAACTACAAGTAAAAACCCATCTGATTTAGCCATATGATTTGTCTCATGAGACTTGTCAAGACATCAATGGGATAACTATAATTGGTTACCACCTATAAATTCGTGTATAAATAATTCTTTATATAATGAATAATCTATTTTTCATAAGAATCAATATTCCTTATCATCAAATATTCATATTGAGTAAATAATATGAATTCATCAATATTTCATAATTTAATAAAATAACATTGAAAGAAAAAAACATGTGTAAAACTGGTATATGGTTTAGAAAATAATAATATCCATCATACAGTAATATGGATATTTATGATTAATGTAATTTCCACAGAAAAATGATCATAAGAAATTGATTTATTCAAGATAAAGTTAAGAATCACAAAAGAATGTGAGATTATACAATAATATTTAACACTTTTGTATCTTTTAAATTATAAAAAATTAAGGAATAAAATTGAAAATAAAAATTAATAATCATGAATAAATAGTTATTCATTTAAAATATATAAAATTAGAAGAATATACAGATCATAAAGTTCAATAAAAACATATTAATAAATATTATTTAATGAAATGGAAAATGAGACGTAATATCTTACCTCCCAATTTCCTTCATTTGAAGATGCATTAAACTCGTGTATAATTATTTTATGAAACTTATTAATTTATACCAAAATAATAATAATATTTACAATATCATATATTATCCTATTATAATATTTTTTTCACCCATTATTAATCATATTTCATTATTTTCATTGTTTTGGGTGTTAATTTCCTTGTATTCTAATGCATGTTTTGTAATGAAAACATTGCCTATTATATATATGATATAAATAAATAATTAAAATAATTAAAATAAATTATAAATATCATATTTAATTGGTATATAAATTATTATAATGATTATTAGAAATTGATTATGGAAAATATATCACATCACTTCATAGAAATGGCAGTCTATATGTATGCATGAGAGAAAATATACTTCCCTTAATGGGTGAATTTGTATAAAATAGTATGGTATATTAATTTCATAGAATTTATATCATGTCATATATATAACATATATTCATTAAATTTATACATATTACCTTCCATGTAAAGTGTTAGTAAAAAAGAATCACATCACTTCGTGAGGTGGTAGTCCGCCAAACACACGAGCGACGTTATCCTTTTTAAAATGGAATGGAAAGTAAGAAGGTAAATGTGATATTATAATTAAATAAATATAATTATATAATAAATATTATATATATACATTAATCCAAACATTACATATAACCATTATTGGTTTTGATGTAAAATGATTTCCATTTATTCGTGCGGTGATAGTCCGCTGTATACACGAGCTACAATTTCATTACCCATTTTATGCAATAGGGGATTGATATAGGTTAGAAAATTATCATAATAAAATAAAAATATATTTGGTATACTTTATTTATTTTATTATCATGAATGAATAAATTTTTAAGGATGTGGAAAAAGAATTAAATAAAAATGATCGTTTAAGAACGATGCCACTTCTTTGGATGACCTCTTTAGATTTGTACCAAAATCCATAAAATGATGGATTTGTGATAAAGAATGATATAGGATGTTTTTATGGTAGTGAGTATGTTTTTTGTTAAGTTATTGGATGAAAAAATGGTTTTTTAAATGTTAATAGGGGGATAAGAGTGGCCTTTTATAGGTGGGAAAGAGGACAAACATGGAATTTTTAAAAAGAATCAATTAATCCCACATTTTTATCATAAAATCCTAAAAAATGGGTAATTATCTACCATTAGAGGATATAAGTGATAAATATGGCCATATAATGGGGGTTTCACAAGTTTTTAGTTCATTTTAACCCTTATCTTCTTAGTTTAATCCCCTGGTAAATCAATTTTTACTTTAATAATAGTAATTAATTTTTAGTGCTTTTACTATTCTTAATGGTAAAAAATAAGGTTGAATTTATTATATAATGTAAATTGTTATGATTCCATATATGGAATCCATTTTTACAAATTATATACATAGATTTGGTATAATCTAATTTCAAATTATACCCATAGATGTAATGAAAAAGCGGTTTTCCAAATTGAAAATTCTCATTTGTGTGGATGGTTTTCTAAAATGAAATTGAAAATAAAATTGATCCCATTATCCTAAATTATTTAAATATTAATATAATTGATAAAAATTTTATTTAAAAATAATTTAATGTATAGTTTATCATCATAAATAATTAAAATGAAAAAAATTATTTTTCAATAAAAATCATTATTTTCACTATTCATCGAAAAATGAAACTTTTCAGAAAATTCAAAAAAATAAATCCTAAGTTAATTTTTATATTATTAGTTAAAAAATTAAATTTATTTTATAAAATATAATTTCTAAAATTTTTAAAAAAAATAATTTTATCAGAAGTGCGAAAGAAGTGATAAAACCATTTTATTTGAAAAAGAATTATTTTTTAGAAAACATTTCTTTTAAATTCAAATTATTTGTATTTTTATTTATAATCAAAAGATACACATTTTATTTATTTTATAAATTTATAAACCATATATTTTTCATAATTTATTTAGTATTATTCATACCCATGAATTTAACATCTAGGTTATAATGGTCATTTTTATTTTATATTAACAATCCATATTGAGATCCTAACTTCCTTTGATATCTTACATCTATAAAGGATAAACTAAGGAATACATATACAAAAGGGATGATCTAAAAATCGTAATAAGGGATTAAACATTGAAATAATTTATTGTAAATTGGTTAGAAGGAATAATATGATTACATGAAAAGGAATTGAACATTAATAAAAACATTTAATTATAACATATAGAACATGGGATCATGTAATAATGAAAACACAGTATTGTGGAAGAAACATATAACATGACCTAAACATGATTGAAGGCAAACTTCCAAGACTATATCAAATGGTGGACAAAGTCTCATAAAGGAATCATGTTTGCTCTTTATCCCAACATAACGTTTCTTGAAACTAAATATTACCCAATGAATTGTAGAAATATTTAGGTTAAACCATTATATAAAGTTCATTCATATGCATTTCATATGAATAATTAAACATAAGGAATATACATAAGGGATACACATGGAATGAAATGGGTATCATAATTGTATCAAAAAAAATAAAAAATCGGCATATCATAATATTTTCAATGAAATAATGGATTTAGAACATTCATGGACATTCATATGGGAAATTAGGAATAAATTATGATAAATTATTTCAAAATTAAGTGAAACTATGCAAAAATTGTGTTTAAAAAAATAGAAATGAGCCACTGTTGTGCGGTTTAAGGGAAAATATAGAAGATTATTTAAAGCATACAAAGGCATAATTTTTTAATAAAAACAGAAATTAAATAAGATAGTATTTAATGATAAAAATATTTATTTTAGAAAAATATTGGTGGCTTAAAACATATTATGGAGTGTACTTAAAAATGGGTAAGAAATTGCAAAGTTTCTTTTAATCGGGCTTGCTTATCGGGTGGAATTGAAAAAGGGAACCTTATAAAAAATGTATTTCCCCACGAAATAAAAAATAATTGATCTAGAAACATATTTTTTGAATATAAAAATAGAATTTATTAATAGTACATAAGAATAATAGTTTTGGTAATGAGAGGTAAAGTGTAGCCTGAAAGAAAAAAGGGGGATTTGGAGAGAATCCCTTACCTTATGGTTGAACTATTCATCACATCTTCTTAATGTCTTGTATAATCGAATAATATTAATTATTTACTAAATCTAGAACCTATTATACATGTGTTTCATTTATTATAAACTTTTTAAGTTCATTTATATCCATTTTGGTGAGTTATATAGTTCAATTTTATCATTCCAAAAGTGTTTGTTTTGTTGGGGTTCATGATCGATTCACTTGTATAGAAATATGGATGTTCATTCCAAATGGGAATAATTCCCAATAATTTAAATTATATGTTATTAATGAAGTTAAATAATTTTAAATCATCATATATATAATTTTTATATGGTATAGAGATGATTCATTAGATAAAACGTTAATGAAAATTATTTAATTTATTTTGGCGGTTCTGACGACCATCAAAAACTTATATCATTTTAATTAATATCAAACATATATATTGGTTCCATAAAATTAAATTGATTATAATATGTATAAAAAAATATTATTTAACCATAATAATGGTTTTAAGATCTTCTTTGATGGTGGAAATGGAAAATCAAAATGCATCATCAACGGTGGTGGTAAATCGACACATCATGGAATATGTTTTCATTTTTAGAATAAAAGGAAGATGAGAAGAGGTTTGATGATATATATATTCCATTAAAATAATAAAATTACAGTATAAATTTGATACTAAAATTATAATTCATTTTTTTTATATAGTAGGTAAGGAGATGATAAGAAAAGAAAAATACATTAAAACAAATTAAAAGAGAAAGGGGGATTTTACCTCTTGAATTTATTATCCTTGGGAACCTCCTTAAGAAACATGTGTTTGGTATTTTGTTTACACCATAAGCACTTGAACATGGGGAAGAGTCTTGAGAAGAGGAGAGGGTATAATTTAAAAGAGCTTCAAGACTTTGGAGTTGTGAGGATAAGAGGTGGTGAGGGTAGGTGTTTATAGTGGAGGAGAGGGGTGTTTTTTGATTATTTTTTTCATTAGATTATGTTTTTTGGAACAAGCCAATAAATAGTGATGATTCCCATGAGTAAATATAATATAGAGATAATCATAGTTCGAGATAAAGGTTTATACAAAAACCATGCATCAATAATGATTAAAAAATTCATGTCCTTAGCTTATTTTGTAAATTATCATATTTTACTATTCACCAAAAATTAAACTATTTTAGAAAATTCTCAAAAATTCACCCTTATCATTTTTTGAAGTTATGAATTAAAAAAATGGACTCTATTTTATGAAAATAGTTTTATAAATATGATAAATTTATTTTTTTAATTAAAATCATCAATTATTCGAAAAATAAGGATTTTAAAATTATAATTAATTTTATGAAACTTTGAATAATTAATTAAGGTTTAATAAAATTAACATATAATCATAAAAAATTATGGATATATTTTATGAGAATAAATTTTATTTTAAATCATTATATAAAATATAAATTTTAAGTAATCATTTATATTCCAAAAAATATCAATACATAATATATCATTTAAAAAAAAATTATTTACTTATTCCAAGATATAAATATATCATATTTTCATATATGATTAATAAATCTTATTTATACTTTCATAGGTGAGGTTACTATTATATTTGGAGTATTATTAATCCTAATATTCATATTACTATCACAATGGTCAAGTTAATATTGTATTGGTATAGGTCCCTTAATTTTATTAAATACCGCTTAATTAATTTTTAATTTATCAAAATAGAATTTTTATTAGGTTCTCTATGTGATTTATGTGTTTTATATAATATGAAAAAATTATAAGAAGTAAAAAAATTATTGATAAAATTCTGGGTCATTTCATTCTTCCCCCCTGATGAAATTTCCCCCTTAAAATTTTGTTTTACATATAATGGTGAAAACAAGTCAGGGTACTTATCCAAAATTGCTTCCTCTAATTCCCAAGTTGCCTCTTCATACTTATGGTTCCACCATAGTACACTGACTAGGTGAGTAGCCTTGTTACATAGAATTTTATCTCAAGGGTCTAAGATCTTCACCACTTACTCCTCATTAGAGAGATCATTTTCCAACAATACCACCCCTATATTCATTAAACATGAGGTATTTGGTATGTACTTACTCAAGAGGGATATTTGGAATACATCGTGTACTTGATACATGGTAAGTGTAAGTTCTGGTTGATAGGCCACAACTACAACACAATAAATAATCTTGAAGGGGCTGATGTGCCTGGGGCATGTCATTACTTTCCCCCCAAATCTCATGATCCTATTCCATGGAGATATAAAAATGAATACTATGTCTCCAACCTTAATCTCTAGGTCTTGTCTATGATTGTTTTCATAGGTCTTCTATCGACTTTTGAAATCCCAGATATGCTGATGAATGGTTTCCACCTTTTTTACCATTTCTTCTACCATTTCAGGTCCCAACTACTCCATTTCACTGACTTCATCCCAACATGTATGTGTGCCTCATATTTTCCCATAAAGGCCTTCATATGGAGCCATTTAAATTCGTGAGTGAAATCTATTATTGTCAGAAAACTTGGCCAGAGGTAATTATTGGTAATATCCTCCCTTGAGGTCCATAGAATATGCTCTCAGCATGTCTTCCCATGTTTGAATAAACTTATTAGATTAGCCATCAGTTTGAGGATGATAGGATATACTGAAGTTCATCAAAGTTTGTAAAGACCGTGAAATTTAAAGGAAAATTTTTTCTTAAATACTTTGGAATTTTACGAGTCTTTGGCTTCTGACAGCACTTGATTCCGAGGCCCGGTGTGCCCGGACTCAATTTCCGATGTTTAGCTCGGGTACGTTCAGTAAACGAACGAGCGGGTTTTTCTATCTTTTGAATCGGTGCTCGGAATCGAAATCTGAGGGCATCGATGAACTCGCAGCGCCACTAATTGCTTAAGGGGACCTTTACCGCAGTTGCATTTTAAGCGGGCTGAGAATTAATTTTTGGGGGATTTAGTTTAAAATAAATAAAATTGGTGGCACGATTTTATTTTTATAGTTGGTGGTTAATTACTCCCAAGGGGAGTTGAAGGTGGGGCTCACACCCATATAACCTCCCATGGGAGGATATTTGTGGGGTGGGGCCTACACGTGACCTAAACCCTTGATCTTCCCTAAACCCTTTAAACCCCCCCTCCATTAAACTCCTTTGTTTAATGTTGACAACCCCTTGAATTTAAATGTGTAGCCATTCCACTTCCTCTCTCTCTCCCACTTTAATTCTTGCCAACACACACCTTAATTAATTGATTGAACATCTACAATTAAATTTATTAAGTGTTTGAATTTTAAATTTTGAATGCATGGAAAGATTAAATAAAATAAGGAGAAGGCTTATTTTATTTGGGTTGGCAATTATTGTGTGAGGAGGAATTGGGAGAACTCTAGAGTTTTTGAAGAAATTCTTCCTCAACGAAGAACGGTTCTTCTCCAACGAAGACCTTTCCTCTCGGCAAAGAACGCACCCCATTCCTCCAATCTTTTCTTCTTCCTCCATGACAAGGGAGGAGACACTGACGTGGGGAAACTTGGCAATAACAACACACTTTCTTTTCATTTCTCCGTGATAAGAGAGGAGACGTCACTTCCTCGGGTGCACTCCGACGACGAAGGAGACGACACCATCATCCACGGTGCTTGTCAACTGCAGACCTTATCGAGTTAGGGGTCTGTTCTTGAAAGTGGATGTTTTTGTACCCCATTCTTCATTGGGAATCATTGACTAAATGCGACCAATTTCTATCACTTAACGCGGAGGGTGAGGGCCGAACGAACATGGCCCGACGACCCTCCACTTGATCTTGTTTATTATTTTAGAATTGGAAATCGAAGGCGGAGGAAGCACGACGTCATCGCGCCATTCCGGGTACGTGGAAAAGGAAACTGGCACCATCGCGCTGGTTGTGCAGGAGGAACTGTGGCCCGCTACATGGGCCGCTTCGGCGGAAGAACCGTTCAGCCCGTCGGATGGTCGGGCAGAGGCGAACTGCAACTCTAGGAGGGCGCCGCGCTGAGGAACCGGCCGCCCCATCGGCCAGGTGGGCGGAGATGGACAGCGGCGCCAGGAGAGCACCGCATTGGAAGACCGGCGGCTCGCCCGTGCGAGCCGCGTGCACCAGAAGTCTGGCCGGTTTGGGGAAGGGCGGCACCGCTTGGTACCGCCGGTGCAGATAGACGCCCCCCCCCCTCGGAACCGCTCGGCCTTCAGGCTGAGCCGCCCAGCCAGCCGGGTCGCGCGTCTAGCAGGGCCGCTCCGGGCCGGGCCGAGCTGGGCCGCGCCAGGCCGGGTCGGGCCACGCTCCGCCAGGCCGGGCCGTGCCCTTCTGGCCGAGTTACGTTTTTCCTTCTGATCGGTCTGACACCACTTTCGGGTCAGACCCGTCAAACTGGGTTAACCCGACCCATCCACCCACTATGCTAAATGGGTCGAGCCCGTTATTCACTTAAACGTGAATAACTTAAAGACCGTGCGTCCGATCGACGCGTCGTCTGCGGCACTAGGACTCTTTCGAAGAGATGGTACTTTTACGATAATCTAAGTCAATTTTGGACATCTTTGGTAAATGTTCGGGTTTAGAATGAGCATATTTCCAACCAGGCCCCTGGAACGAAAAAGCCAATATTTCTCAGACCGGGCGTCCGATTGACGCGCCGTCTGTCGCGTTGAGTTCCTTTTGACGAGACGGAACTTCGGGATACATCAACTCTAGACTTCGTGATAGTTGATGTATCAACCCCTTTTACTCGTGGAGAAGACCCTCCCAGAATCGAGTACGCTGTGTGCGGGAACTCTAGAGCTGGCTGCGACTTCGACGATGATGACAACTGTACTTGGATCCTACATGGGTTCGGCAGCGAGGACGACTATACTTGGATCCTCTGTGGGTTCGGCATCGATGACGACTGTACTTGGATCCTACGTGGGTTCGACAGTGATGGTTACTGTTCTTGGATCCTACGTGGGTTCAGCAATGATGACTTCTGTACTTGGATCCTATGTGGGTTCTGCAGAGGAGACGATTCAAAGGCTACATCTAATCATCTCCACCACTCTTCGTGAGAAGTATACCTATGTGATCTGTGTCTTGACTTTCAATCATTATCATTGGTATGATTGACTTCTTTCCTGTGTGGACCGGATTGTTATTGGGCTCGGAAGTTGGAGTCGAACTGAGATTAATGACTTAGGTATATGTATGGGAATATACCTAAGTAGAGTTGGTTGATACTTCGTGTTTGTATCTTTCCTTTATGGTTATCCTTTGTGGATTCTGGGAGACCTTAGGGAGTCTCAGGGTCCCTACTGAGTATCGTTATACTCACCCATGCATGGGCTTTTCCCACACTACGTTGTGTTGGTTGCAGACGACGGACACCACTGATCGTGGTCGAGGCTTGTGGAGCTAGACGGTACCCGGAGGTGGAATATCTGGCGGGACGTACACAGAGCGGACGGAAGAACCCAAGGTACTGATGAGAATATCTGTACCCACCCTTCATGTGGGATTTCCGGAGGACGACTTGGTGGTTACTGCTTTACTTTTCATCTATTGTGATTTCTTTCTCAATTGTACTGTACTTTCAGTTGGGTTTGTATACTGGCTCATTTAATTTCCAGCACTTACTTTTGTACTCAGTTTACTTTGTGTTTACTCCAGCTTTCATACTCTGTTGTGTTTGTTTGCTTATATAAAGGCAATTCCTTCCCTTTAATCTAGATTTATGCCTTTGGTGCTAGTCGCCAGCCCCGGGCCTATAGATGGTGGGCTTGGGGTAGTCACGGCACAGGCCTCGAGGACGGGTCATGACAAATTGGTATCAGAGGAGTCGGTTCTACCGCAGAACTCATGACTCTGATAATTTCTTCTCTGTGAAGAAATAGTGTTAAGAGTATGGAGTGTGGTTTTCAGTCCAGGGAGTCCAGTGTGTGTGCGGCGGCCGACGTATCCATACACTAGGACCCTGACTTCTGATTTTCGACTTAGTACTCGAGAACATTGATTGCATGTGTGTCTCAAAAGTTTTCTTTATGATTACTTTGTGTAAGCTCACCAGGTATACTGTTTGACCGTGGCGCGCCTGTTTCTTTTTAGGATGGCCCAACGAAGGTAGCCAGCTAGGGTTCCGAGCTACGTGCGGGATGGAAGCCCACCGAGCGACGAGGCCTCGGTGCAGGGCCCCATTACAGTAGAGGCACCAGCGGTACCACTACCCACTGGGTTACCGATACCACTAGCCCCAGCAACTGAGAGTGCACACTGCCTGAGCGCATTGCACGAGTTTTAGCGACATAGGCCGCCCAGGTTCCACGGAGAGACAGACCCTCAGGCAGCCGAGGATTGGTTGGAGGCTATCGTTAGAGTCTTCATATTGGTAGGGACACCAGCAGAACTTATGGCGATCCTTGCCGCGAGTCTCCTGCACGCAGTAGCAGGTAGATGGTGGAGTATGATGCTCCAGGTGCATAATGAGGCATCTCTACTTTGGACAGACATCAAGAGCCTCTTCCGCTCGGAGTTTTTTCCAGCCACCCTCTGTGCAGTTCACATCCAGGATCTACTACAGCTGCGGCAGGGCAGCGTGACAGTAGCCTAGTACTCGGTGAGATTTACCGACCTCTCGCGATACTCCACGGACATGGTACAGGACCCATTCTTTCGGGCCTGGACCTTTGAGCAGGGACTGAGGCATGAGATCAGGGCTTCGATGATCTCCCTCATCATTCTGACGTAGGAAGGAGTACTAGAGTGAGCCCTTCTTGTGGAGAGATTTCTTGCTAAGCATACGCCAGCAGCGAAGCCTACCGCAGGGCCCAACGTGGCAGAGTCTTCTGCATCCGGCAGTAGACAGATGTCATAGAGGTCCAAGCGGACCTAGCCATCAGGTGGGTGACCTTAGGATACTAGTTCGGATGTGCGTTGCACACGCAGTAGAGCCAGTCATATGAGAGGTAGGTAGTGCTATGCATGCGGCGGGCAGGGCCACATGGCTCACAACTACCTGACCCGCCATGCAGAGAAGCAGCAGACGGTAGAGGGACCTCCCAGGCAGAGGTAGAGGTTCGACCGTGGTGGTCCGAAGGGAGCAGGCGGACGAGGCAGATGAGCTGGAAGAGCAGAAAGTGGTGGACGACGCTTTGAGGCCCCACCACCACCACCACCACCAAGAGGGCCAACCCAACCATAGGGAGCTGGAAAACAGGGGCAAGCTCAGCTCTAGGTAGTCGAGGCCTACGACCACGGCACACCTGAGATGATTCGAGGTACTATCTGTGTCTACTCAACCCTTGCTGTAGTTCTTATAAACACAGGATTGAGTCATTATTTTATTGTTGCTGCCCTTGTTCGGAGCTCGGAGATTCCGACGGAGCCGTTGGCTCGATCCTTATGGCTAGAGACTCCTACGGGAGCAGACTCGACGATTACGCACTAGTGTCGGTAGTGTGAGCTTACACTAGGAGGCGAGAGCTTCGGCTGGGATCTTCTTGTAGCGGCGTCGAGGCCTTACGACGTCATCTTGGGTATGGATTGGTTATCTACAGTCCATGACCAGATTGACTATTTTAGGCACAAAGTGCAGTGTGTCCACACATATAGGAGCATGTTCACCTTCACCAGTGAGAAGGGAGCCTTTGCAGCATAGTATGGACTTACGCAGAGGAGAGGACAGTCGATCACACATCAGTTGGCTAGTCTCATCCTCGAAGCGGTTGATGTGCAAAGTCCGAGTTTTCTTGTTGTGATAGATCAGTATGTGGAGGTTTTCCCTGAGGATGTTCTAGGACTACCTCCTCGCAGAGAGGTAGACTTCTATATTGACTTGTACCCCGGGACAGCACCGATATCTACTCCAGCATATCGGATGGCTCCCGCTGAGCTTCGTGAGCTGCGAGTACAGCTAGAGGACTTGCAGGCCAAGTGATTCATCCGACCTAGTGTTTCAACCAGGGCTTCTCTGATTTTATTCTCCAAGAAGTCTGATGGGAGCTTACAACTATGTTTCAACTACCGTCTCCTGAATCAGGTGACTGAGAAGAACAATTACCCACTCTCGATGATAGATGACCTCTTTGATCAGCTCAAGGGAGCACGATGGTTCTCGAAGATAGGCCTCAGGCCAAGCTATCATCAGCTCAGAGTTTGAGACAAGGATGTGCAGAAGACGGCCTTCAGGTGTCGGTATGGCCACTACGATTTCTTGTTTATTCCCTTCGGTGTAACCAATACACCAGCAGTGTTCATGAGTCTCATAAACAGGATCTTACATCCATACCTCAATCGTTTTTTCGTATTCGTCATCGACGACATACCGATTTACTCGACTACTGAGGAGGAGCATGTCTGCCACTTACGGGTTGTACTGGACACACTCTGAGAGCACCAGCATGATGGTAAGCTCTCAAAGTGCTAGTTCTGGATTTGAGAGGTTGACTTCTTGGGGCACTTCATCTCGGAGGCAGGAGTTGATGTGGATCCTACAATGATCGAGGAAGTACTAGCTTAGGAGCCACCCAGGAGCATGATGGAGGTGCGGAGTTTCCAAGGTCTGGCTGGGTACTATCGGAAATTTGTGCCAGACTTCTCCAGTGTTGCAAAACCGCTTTCATCTTTGACGAAAAAGGGGAAACCCTTCGTGTGGTCAGATAAATATTAGCAGAGCTTTCAGGAGCTGAGACATAGATTGACCAGTGCGCCCATCTTGAGGCTACTGGAGGAGGGCGTAGGGTACGTAGTTTAATGTGATTCATCAAGCACCGGACTTGGGTGTGTCCTAATGCAGGAGCGGGCAGTGATCACCTATGGTTTACAAAAGTTGAGGCAGCACGAGAAAAACTACGCTTCCCATGACCTGGAGTTAGCAGCAATGGTCTTCCCCTTTAAGATGTGGTGGCACTATCAGATGGGTGAGCACTTTACAGTCTACTCTGACCACCAGAGTCTCAGGTACATCTTCTCACAGAAGGACCTGAACCTGAGATAGTGGCGATGGCTCAATTTCTTCCAGGACTATGACTTTGAGATAGTCTATACTCCTGGGAAGGGGAACGTTGTGGCTGATGCTCTCAGCAGAAGATCGGGAATTCAGCTACTTGGAGAGGCAATGGAGCAGTTAGCCACTTTGCAGATATCCTTCGTGGATAGAGATGGGGTATCCTTCCTACAGTCCCTCATAGTCACTCCTCCACTAATTCAGCTGGTCAGAGAAGCACAGTGTGGGGACGTTGACTGTGAGACGTGATGTGCTCATATTTCCACAGGTCAGGTGCCTGATGGATTTTCTGAAGGAGGAGAGCACGTCATTCTCTTCAGGGGATGTACCATGGTACCAGTTGCACTATAGGAGGAAGTGTTGAGGGAGTTTCACACTTCCCCTCTTGCGGTATATCTAGGAGTGGCGAAGATATACTAGGACCTCAGACGACAGCACTGGTGGCCGGGTATGAAGAAGGTTGTAGCATAGTTCGTTTCACGATGCCTCACTTGCCAACAAGTGAAGGCAGAGCACCAGGTACCAGCATGCTTGGTACAGCCCTTAGAGGTTCCGAAGTGGAATTGGGATGGGATATCCATGTATTTCTTGACGGGGCTCCCACGTACTTCCAGAGGACACGAATCCATTTGGGTGATCGTAGACCGACTCACCAAGTCGGCCCACTTCCTACCAATCAGAGAGCAGGGCTCAGTAGAGATCTTGGGAGGCCTCTACATTTAGGAGATCGTACGGATTCATGGTGTGTCATCATCTATCGTCTCTGATCGAGACGCTCTCTTTACTTCCCGACTTTGGAAGGGGTTGCAAGAGGCATTCAGGACACAACTACGGCTGAGTACCGCCTTTCATCCTCAGACGGATGGCCAGACGGAGAGGACCATTCAGACACTCCAGGACATGCTCCGTGCATGTGTCCTTGACATTGGTCGTAGCTGGATGGATCACTTACCCTTGGTGGAGTTTATGTACAACAAGAGCTACCACTCCACCATCGGGATGGCACCATACGAGGCATTGTACGACCGACCTTGCAGATCACCTCTGTGCTGGACTGACCCTGGTGAGTCAGCACTCATAGAACTAGAGATGGTTCAGGCTACAACGGAGAAGGTACAGATCATCTAGGAGCGGATGAGGACTGCACAGAGTAAATAGAAGTCCTATGCTGATAGGAGGTGGAGACCACTGGAGTTCGAGGATGACGACCACATTTTCTTACGGGTCGCACCTCGACGTGGATTACGGAGATTTGGCCAGGGTGGAAAGTTATCTCTACACTTCATAGGACCATTCCAGGTCCTCAGCAGGTTAGGTGAGGTGGCTTACTGCCTGGCTCTTCCATCTCAGTTTCACCAGGTTCACGATGACTTCCACATATCTCAGTTGAGGAGATACATGCACGGCCCGACCCACATCATTGATCATGGGGAGCTATACATCGATGATGGGGCGACATTTGTGGAGGTCCCAGTGGATATCGAGGATCGACAGGAGCGGATACTACATGGATGGTCAATTCCTCTAGTGCACATTTGTTGGCAGCACAGGAACCTCAAGGAGCACACATGGGAGCGGGAGTCCCAAATGTGTGCTCTGTACCCTCATTTGTTCCCCTAGTTTATGTTGTAGCTTTACGGGGACGTAAATCCCTGAGTTGGGAGTAATGTAAAGACCATAAAATTTCAAGGAAAATTTTTTCTTAAATAATGTGGAATTTTATGAGTTTGTGGAATCTGACGGCACTTGATTCTGAGGCCCAGTGTTCCCGGAATCAATTTCTAAAGTTTAGCTCGGGTATGTTCGGTAAACGAACGAGCGGGTTTTTCTATATATTGAACTAGTGCTCGGAATCGAAATCCGAGGACACCGATGAACTCGCAGCACCGGTATTTTCTTAAGGGGCCCTTTACCGCAGTTTCATTTTAAGCGGGTTGAGAATTAATTTTTTGGGGATTTAGTTTAAAATAAATAAAATCGGTGGCACAATTTTATTTTTATGGATGGTGGTTAATTCCTCCCAAGGGGAGTTGAAGGTGGGGCCCACACCCACATAACCTCCCATGGGAGGATATTTGTGGGGTGGGTCCCACACATGACCTAAACCCTTGATCTTCCCTAAACCCCTTAAACCCCCCCATTAAACTCCTTTGTTTAATGTTGACAACCCCTTGAATTTAAATGTGTAACCATTCCAATTCCTCTCTCTACCTCTTTAATTATTTCCAACACACACCTTAATTAATTGATTTAACCTCTTTAATTAAATTAATTAAGTGTTTGAATTTTAAATTTTGAATGCATGGAACGATTAAATAAAATAAGGAGAAGGCTTATTTTATTTGGGTTGGCAATTGTTGTGTGAGGAGGAATTGGGAGAACTCTATAGTTTTTGAAGAACTTTTTCCTCAACGAAGAATGGTTCTTCTCCGACGAAGACCTTTCCTCTCGACGAAGAACACACCTCATTCCTCCAATCTTTTCTTCTTCCTCCACGACAAGGGAGGAGACACTAACGTGGGGAAACTCGCCAACAACAACGCACTTTCTTTTCTTTTCTCCGTGACAAGAGAGGAGATGTCACTTCCTCATGTGCACTCTGAAGATGACGGAGACGACACCGTCATCCACGACGCTTGTCAACCACGGACCTTATCGAGGTAGGGGTTTGTTCTTGAAAGTGGATGTTTTCATACCTCGTTCTTCGTTGGGAATCATTGACTAAATATGGCCAATTTCTATCACTTAACGCGGAGGGCGCAGGCCGAATGAACACGGCCCGACGACCCTCCTCTTGATCTTGTTTTTTATTTTAGAATTGGCAATCGAAGGCGGAGGAATCACGACACCGTCGCGCCATGCCGAGTACGTGGAAAAGGAAACCAGCGTCGTCGCACCGGTTGTGCGGGAGGAACCTCGGCTCGCTACACAGGCCGCTTCGGAGGAAGAATCGGCCTGCCCGTCGGCCGGCCGGGCGGAGGCGAACCGCGGCGCTAGGAGTGTGTCGCGCTGAGGAACCGTCCGGCCCGTCAGTCGGCTGGGCAGAGCTGGACCGCGGCGCATGGAGGGCGCCACGCTGGAAGACCGGCGGCCCGCCCGTGTGGGCCGCGTGCGCCAGAAGGTCGGCCGGTTTGGGGAAGGGCATCGCCGCTTGGCGCCGCCGGTGCGGAAAGACGCCCCCCCCCCCCCCCCCCTCGGAACTGCTCGGCCTTCGGGCCGAGCTGCTCGGCTAGCCGGTCGAGCCAGCCGGGCCGCGCCGGGCCGGGTCGTGTCGGGATGCGCCAGGCTGGGCCGGGCTGCGCCAGGCCGGGCTAGGTCGAGCTGAATTTTTTCTTCAGACCGGTCCAACACCCCTGCCAGTTCGGACCCGTCAAACTGGGTTAACCCGACCCATCGGCCCACTTGGCTAAAAGGGTTGGGCCCGTTATTCACTTAAACGTGAATAACTTAAAGATCTTGCGTTCGATCGACGCGCCGTCTGCGGAACTGGGACTCTTTCGACGAGACGGTACTTTTGCGATACTCTAAGTGAGTTTTGGACAACTTTGGTAAACGGCCAGGTTTGCAATGAGCATATTTCCAACCGGGCCCCTGGAAAGAAAAAGGCAATATCTCTCAGACCGGGCGTCCGATTGACGTGCCGTCTGTCACGTTGAGTTCCTTTTGACGAGACGGAACTTCGGGATACATCAACTCTGGACTTCATGAAAGTTGATGTATCGATCCCTTTTACTCGTGGCGCGAACCCTCCCAGAATCGAGTACGTTGTGTGCGGGAACCTTAGAGCTGGATGCGACTGCGACGATGATGACAACTATACTTGAATCCTACGTGGGTTCAGCAGCGAGGGTGACTATACTTGGATCCACCGTGGGTTTTTCAGCGATGACGAATGTACTTGGATCCTACGTGGGTTCGGCAGTGATGGTTACTGTACTTGAATCCTACGTGGGTTCAACAATGACGACTTCTGTACTTGGATCCTACGTGGGTTCGGCAGAGGAGATGATTCAGAGGCTACATCTAATCATCTCCACCCCTCTTCGTGAGAAGTATACCTATGTGAGCTATGTCTTGACTTTCAATCATTATCATTAGTATGATTGACTTCTTTCCTGTTTGGACTGGATTGTGCTTGGGCTTAGAAGTTGGAGCCAAACTGAGATTGATAACTTAGGTATATGTATGGGCATATACCTAAGTAGAGTTGTTTGATACTTCGTGTTTGTATCTTTCCTTTGTGTTTATCCTTTGTGGATTCTGGGAGACCTTTGGGCATCTCGGGGTCCCTACAGAGTATCGTTATACTCACCCCTGCATGGGCTTTGCCTGCACTACGTTGTGTTGGTTGTAGATGATGGACAACACTGATCGTGGTCGTGGCTTGTGGAGTTGGATGGTACCCGGAGGTGGACTACCTGGCGGGACGTACACGGAGCGGACGGACGGACCCAAGGTACTGAAGAGACTATATGTACCCACCTTTCAGGTGGGATTTCCGGAGGATGACTCGGTGGTTGCTGCTTTACTTTTCAGCTGTTGTACTTTCTTTCTCAGTTGTACTGTACTTTCAGTTGGGTTTGTATACTGGCCCATTTACTTTCCATCACTTACTTTTGTACTCAGTTTACTTTGTGTTTACTCTATCTTGCGTACTATGTTGTGTTTTTTTTACTTTTATAAAGGCAATGCCTTCCCTTTTATCAGGATTTATGCCTTTGGTGCTAGTCGCCAGCCCCTGGCCTATGGATGGCGGGCTTGGGGTAGTCATGGCACGGGCCCCGAGGAAGGGTTGTGACAAAGTTCTTATAGCATGTTGGAGATTTTTTCCAAACATGGTAGTGAATCTCATATCTTGATCAAATAAAATAAATTGTGGGGATCTATGTTGTCATTGCACTTATCTAATTTATATCTGTTCAAGTTTATCCAGTGATAATTCCTCTCCAATTTCAATAAATTTTGTTAAATTTTAAAGATTATCCACAACAACCCATATATCATTTTTACAGTAGATGTATTCCGAATTCCGATGAAAATTTCCATAGTGATTTTTTCCATTTCCATGTTGGTATGGGTGATGGTTGCATCATCCCCTATTCTTTTGTCTTTTATCCTTCACTTTCTGACATACTAGTAACTTTTATGTATATCCATTAATCTCATTCTTCATATTGTCCCACCAATAGTGCTCTTGTAGATTTCGATACATCTTTGTGCTTCTTGGGTGTATAGAGAAAGTTGAGATATGTGTTTCATTCATAAGATCATTATTTATATTTGGATTGGATGGTACATATAGTCATGACCCAAATATTATGATGCATTCCCCATTAATTTTTAACTTTTAGGATTTATCTTTTTTGATAGATTCCTTTTTGTTCTAAATTTCCTCATCATTTCTTTGAGAATCCTTTATCTTATCCATAAGGGATGTCTTGAAAATCATTTGAGAAAGGGTAGATGATATTCCTTTCTTAATGATTCCTATGTGCATCCTTTGCAGATATAAGAAGATAGGATTCTTCTCAATTATCATCATTGATAAAGTTGCAATATCCTTTCTACTTAGAGAATCTTCCACTTTATTCACTTTACCAGGATGGTAGTAGATTGAGAATTCATGATCCTTGATGATATATAATCATCTTCATTGGTTAATATTAATATCTTTATGTGTGAATATATATTTTAGGATCTTGGTATCAATATATATTTGACACTTTTCCCCATAAAGAAAATTCTAAATGATTTCCAACGTGAAGATCACAGCTACTATCACTAGATCGTTCATGGTATAGTGTTGCTCATGAATTTTCAAATACCATGAGGTGTAGGATATCAATTTATAATTTTTCATCAGTATATTTTCGAAGACCTTCTTTAACGCATCATTTTATACCACAAAGAGTTCCCCACTTGTCAAAAGTGTGAGTACTGGTGCAGTGATAAGCCTCTTTTTAAACTCTTTGATGTAGTATTCACATTCACTGGTCTAGAAAAACATTACTCCCTTCCAAATTATCTTGGTTAGTGTGTTTGAAAGTCATGATAAGTTATTCACAAAATTTCAGTAATACTCAGTAAGATAATGGAAACTACAGATCTCTATTACATATTTTTTCCTGGGACACTCATTGATTTCCTTTATCATGGAAGGTTTCATACATATTTATTTTTTAGTGATAACATAAACCTATAATTATAAATCATCCATCCAAAACACACAATTACTTTACTTTTCATAGATTTTCTCTCTTTTCAAGTTCATTATAATGGTATTCAAATATTCTTTGTGTTTCTTCTTTCTCTTGGTGTATATCAAAATATTACCAATAATGACTACCACAATTTATTTAAGGTAATATCTAAAGACTCAATTCATTAAGTCCATGAAAATTTCTGGAGCATTAGTGAGTCTAAAGGGAATCACTATGAACTCATAGTTTCCATACCTTATTCAAAAGGCAGTCTTGGTAATATCATTATTATTGAACATTAATTGGTGATATCTTGACTGAAGATCCACCGTAAAAAAATACTTGGCCCCACATAGTTGATCAAACAAGTCATCTATACATGGTTTGGAATACTTGTTCTTTATCGGGATTTTTTTGATAACATGATAATTCATTAATAGACTTATTCATCCATCCTTCTTTTTGACAAAGAGGACTGGCGCACCCCATGATGAAGTACTCTGGCATATAAAACCCTTGACTTAATTCTATTGTAAATGCTTCCTTATATCCTCCAAATCAATGGAAGACATTCTATAAGGTTTATTTTATTTAAGTAGATATCTAGTAATATTATCAGTTGAGAACTCAACCTATCAGTTGGGAGGATGACCAAGAAATTATTCAGGGAACATGTCAGTGTATTCCCTAGAATGGGCATGTATTCCATCAAGATTTTGCCTATTGGATCAATCATTTGAGCTATATATAACTTCTCATAATGCAATAATATTTATAATTTAGATGATTATTATTAAGTATATTCATCTTCCTCTTTACCCTTTTTAGTAATTATAGAATGCCTTGAGATATGAAGAGTGATATCCCTTTCTTGATAGTTTATGTTGGATTTATATAAAGATATCCAATCCATTATCTATATAGAATCAAACTCTGCTAAAGGAAGTATGAAAAAAAATTCTAATAGTTTCAATCCACAAAAATTATATAGGGATGAGTTATATAATTTTTAAGTAATAATTCCCCCATTCTTTATTTTTATAGATGACTCAACCTCCATATTTTGAGGTGGTGTTTGTATAGTTCTACTAAACCTGTAAGATATGAAAGAATGTGTAAAACCAAAATAAAATATTATGTTCATAATTCATGATTAAATGACCAACATACTTGTCACCATATCATTTTCAGGTTCCACCTCAGTAGTAGTGATAAAATAATTCCTTGTTTCTATGCAGGTTGTTGTTGTTGATTGCTTCCAACAACCCTTGTCTTGGATAATTGGCTCCCATAATTACCATGTTCCTTGTAGTTGAAGCACTATACTATTGGTTTATTGTTGATATCAACCTTCCTTTATTCTTAGACATTATTTGGATCCTTAAAATCCCTTTAATATTTATTAGGAATATGCTCATATCTTACACATTTTAACCATCACTTGGTTCCCCTTAAGTAGTTTTTAGGATTCTTATCCCCACACTCTTGAATCATGGGATGTTGGGTTTTCCTTCCAACATAAGATATATCTTTTTATCCTCCCAAATTAAACTCCATTTTCCTCTTTTTTATGTCTAAGACCATGAGACTATTGAGATTCTTCGATCTCAATTTCAAGATTAAGGTTACAATGGAAAACATATTCATATATGTCAAAGCCTTAGATGGCCAATGATTTTTATAGAATTGGATTTAGTCTCTTAACCAAGAGATTCACCTTTATTTCTTTGTTCATGTCAAAGATAGAGGCATATTGTGCATTCCTTGTAAAGTTTTCCTCATACACCCCGATAGACTCATCTTCCTTTTTCATCAGTCCAAGGAACTCCCTTTCAATTTTAAGATAAATATTTTTTGAAAAATATTTTATTGAAATATTCACACCACATGGATTCAATTTCCTCCTTGGAATTTTTGTTCTTGATAAATTCCACCCATTGATCATCTTCCACATAAAAATGATAGACTTCCAATATGACTTTCTCTTCTTATGAGCATTGAATGATAGAGAATATTTTCTCAATAGAGTTAATCCATTTTTCTGTGAGGATTGTATTGGAAGATCCACTAAATATGGGAGGTGTTTTTCACATAAATAATTCAACCATAACATTATCTTTCTTAGGAAATGTATTGAGTTACACATGTTTCATGTTATTATTCGAAACATGGGCTAGTCAAGAAAGTACTCTCCTAGTATTTTGTGCTCCCATTCCCATCATATTTTTCATTTCATTGGGGAAATCATCACATTTACTATTGTATTGACTATTGGAAAAAATTATCTTATTTACATACATTAAGTAAAAAAAAGTAAAATTATGGTGGATTTAATACTTATCTAAAAAGAATATAAAACACATTTAATATAGAGGGATAAACTTTTTAATGAAAATAATATCCTAACTTGTGATTCCATAAATTTCAATCTATGTTATCGAAGGTTACAATAATTATCAGTAGGGTTCATACTAAACTGATATATTATTAATCTCAAAAAAAAATAGACTATTATTTGATACCCAATATAATTTCCATAGCCTTTCACATATATTATTACATGATTTTAAGCATAATTAACCATCAAATAAAAACCAAGAATCATAAATTCTAGCATCTTTAGAAGATTAGGTATATAGAACTTAACACATGGAAATAGAGTAAAACAAATTTATATTAATTATCCATAATTAGATCAAAAATTCCTTAGAAATAATACATCTTCATAGGAGAACCTGGGGAATCCTTAGAAAAAAGGGATGAGCTTTAAATCCCCATAAGGGAATAAATATAGAAATAAATCATAGCACACGGGTTATAAGGAATAACATGATGACATGAAAAGAAACAAAACATGAGTAAACATATGGAATAATAATATATAAACCATGGTATCATGTAATAAATATAACATATGAATTTTTCATCAACATATAACATCACATAAACATGATTCAAGGCTAACTTCCAAGACTATGTCACATAATGGATAAAGTACCATAAAGGAATCAGGTTTACTCTTTATCCGAACATGAAATATCATGAGACTAGACATTACACAATTTATTTGAGCACTCTCTAGGAACACCCATAATAAAATTTTCTTGCAAAAGGGTTCCACATGAATAATTAGACATATGGAATAAACATAAGGGTTTCCTATTGGAAGAAATGGTATCATAATCATATCATAAAGAATACACAATGGGTGTATCATAATGATGTCCATGAATGAATAGATTTAAAAAATTAATGAACATACATAAGTGAAATTATGTATAGATCATGATAAATTATTTCCAAATTAAGTGAAAACGTATAAAATGAGTATTTAAGAAACATTAGAAATGAAACACTTTGGCACGAATTAAGGGAAAATATAAAAGAGTCTTTAAAGCGGAAAGAGGAATAATTGTTTTCATACAAAAAAGAAATAAACTAATATAATATTTCATGATAAAAATATTTATTTTCAAAAAATATTTTAGGCTTAACATAGATTGTGCAGTGTACATTAAAATGGGTAAAAATTTGGAAGTTTCTTTTAAATGGGTTTACTTATTAGGAAGAATTGAAAAGTGAACCTCATAAAACATATATTTACCCATAAAAGAAAGAATAATTGAGCTAGTACATAAGTTTTTATTTTACCGAAGTAATGTAAGAGTATAAAATATTAATAATCAATGTGTTAATGAGAGAGAAAGAGTGACCCAAAGGAAAAAAATGTGGGTTTAGAGTGAATCCCTTACATTTTGTCTAAAACTGTTCTTCACTTATACTTAATGTCATGGATAATCACATTAGATTAATTAATTACTAAATAAATAACTTATTATAAATTTATATTATTTTTTATAAATTTATTAAGTTCATTTATGTCAATTTTGGTGAGTTATATAGACGAATTACATCATTTAGGGAGTGTTCTTTTTCTTGGTTTTCATGATCGGTTTTCTTGTATACAAGTAATGAAGTTCATGTAAAATGGGAATAGTTCTATAGAATTAAAATTATAAGTTATTAATTAACATAAATTATTTTAAATTGTCTTATATATAATATTTTTATATGGTATGAGGAATATTCATTAGATAAAACATTAATGAAATTGATTTATTTTATTTTGGCGGTTTTTATGACCATCATGAACTTATATCATTTTATTTAATATCATGTTTATATATTGGTTCCAAAAAATTATATAACTTATAATATGTATAATTAAATATTATTTGACCATAATAATGGTCTTATGACCAACCATGAAGTTAGTAATTGAAGATGAAAACACATCATCCATGATGGTGGTAAATCGACAAATCACAGATGATGTTTTCATTTTTAAAATAAGAGGGAGAGGAGAAGTGGTTTCAAGATGGGTATTCCATTACCATAATAACATTAAAGTATAAATAATTACTGTAGTTATCATGAATTTTTTGATATAGGAGTTAAGAAGATGATAAGAAAATAAAAAAATAAAAAGAAATTAAAAAGAGAACAAAGAAGGATATTTACCTCTTGAATTTCTACTCCTTGAGAACCTCCTAAGAGAACCTGGGTTTGATCTTTTGTTGTGAATATAAGATATTGTACATGTTGGTGAGTCTTGGGACGTGTATTGGGAATAATTTGATCATGATTCATGTCTTTGGAGGTGTGAGGATAAGAGGTGGTGAGAGGTGGTACATATAATGGAGGAGATGGGTGTGTTTTTATTCTTTTATTCATTAGTTTTTCATTTTCGATCAAGACTGTAAATAGTGATGATTCCAATGAGTAAATAATGTAATGAAAGAAGTAATTTTCAAGATAAAGGTTCTTACACCTTCCATAGATCAACAATGACCCCAAAATTCATATATTTAGATTATTTTATAAATTATTGTATTTCACTATTCACATAAAAATAAACTATTTTAGAAAAATACCAAAAAATCACCCTAACAATTTCTAGACATATATAATTAAAAAATGGTTCCAATTTTATGAAAGTAGTTCTCTAAATATTAAAATTTTAATTATTTAATTAAAATAATCATTTTTTTTTGAAAAATATTGATTTTAAAATTATAAATGCTTTTGTGGCACTTTGAAAAATTAATTTAGTTCTCATCAAATTATATTATATTCATAAAATAAAAAAATATTAATTTTGGAATATTTTTTATGATATTAAATTTTCTTTCAAATTATTAATTAAATTTAAAAATAGTAAATAAACATTTATACTCCACAAAATACCAAAAATTAATTTATCATTTTTAAAACATTTCTTTACAGAATACCTGATATATATATATATATATAATATTTTTATATATAATATACATAAATTTTATTTACACTTTCATGTGTGAGGTTACTATTCTATTGGTTTGATTTCTATTCCTAATGGTCATATTATTATTCCAACTATCATGTTACTATTCCATTGGTATAAGTTCCTTAATTTCTATAAATTCCACTTATTTTATTATTAATACTTTGAAAATAGTGTTTTTATTTGGTTCTATATATGATCTGTGTGTTTTATAATATATAACATAATTATAAGAACGGAAAATTAAATTGATAAAATTATGGGTCGTTACATTAGATATTAGGTCATTACAATATAAATTCATTGTATAGATAAACATAAATATTATAATAGAATATTGATATAAATAAATAATAATATGAAGAAAAAATGAGAAAAAAATTAGAGGGGGAGTTTAGGGAAAGACTTCAAGAACATTTAAAGGATTAAAGGAAATCCATTACAAAGATCATTATCTGGATAGTAAGAATACCTAATACAATACTATGACAAGTAATTTTAAATCCTTATAATACAAGAGTAAATAAACTATAAATTTATAAATTTAAAAAATATATAGAATAATATAATAGTATAATTCAATGAGGGAAGATAATAACTCAATTAATGAAAATTAAGTCAAAAAATATTTATCTTGTTTTATAAGTCATCTTTGTTACCAAATAATGAAATTCTATTGAAATTTTAATTTTTTTTAAAAATAATATTTTTTTTAATTATTAATATTTTCTTTTATTATGTATTTTTTTATTGGATTTATTTTTTTCATCGGTCATTTTGATGTTATTCAATTAAAAATTATACAATTTATTTATTGATGTTATAAAGGACAATGATACTTGTAAAATGGTTCTATAATCTCTATAAGTGATAATTAATAAGTTTTATGTAATTAAATAATTAAAAAAATGCAATATTTCATTATGTATTTATGATAGGGAAAGTCTTTCATGGTAATCTTATTTTAGATCCTTAAAAATGAATTTGATTATTTAATTTAAATATCAATATTATAATAACTATTTTATCATTCTAGAACCAAAAAATATATATTAATTCCTTATTAATATTCCATTAAATCATGAAATCAATTTTTAAAAATACCCATAAAAATCATAATTGAAATATAAAATGTCATTGTTCACTTAGGTAATGTAAAGCCACCCTGGGTGAGATATTTTTTCTAAAAGAGTTTAAAAGAAGATAAAAATCATAAATATTTGAGTAAAAAAAAATTGGAATAATTTTTATAATATATTAAAATTAATTTAAATTTTTTTCCATATTATGGGATGGGTAATAGGAGAAAATAAAAAATGACATTAAATTTGAAATCTATACTTTGGTATAGTAATGGCCTAAAAAAGGGTTAGATGAAATTTATTAAGTGATATTTCATCCATAATGGATCAAAAATGTGTTTATAAAATCTTAATAAAATTATTTAATTAAAAAAATAGTAGTTCTAAAATTGTTTTATGTCAAAATAATATTAACTAAGAAAGAAAATCTTTTTTTGTGAGCCCTAACATTGTTCTTTGAGTCACATCCTTTAGATTAACTCTAAAGCCTATGAAGGTGGAACATTTGGGTATATCATATCCTTATAAATGTGGATAAATATTTTTATAGGGTTATTTGGGTATAATATATAGATAAAATCTAACTTTTGATGTGTTTTGTAAAGGGTAGAAAGAGTCCCCTTTATTGAAAATATTTGATGGGTTTTTTCACAAAGCATCGTTCTTTAATTGTTAATATTGGTATTTTAAAGTTACAATTTTCTAATAAATAAACAATATAATAAATATATGACCATTACCCATCCCAAAATTAATCAATATAATTTTTTTATTTTTTTTATTTTATAAATTATTTTTAATAAAAAAATCCCAATTATATAGATTTTTAGGTTACATTGATAATTTGATTTTGTGAATATCTAGATAATTATTGAATTAAATTTTTAATATTAATATATATTATTTATGATCACATTTCCCCCTATAATTCTATAAATGACATATACTATCAAAATATTATCATTAAGTCACTTTTTTTACTTTTCCAGATCTATGAAAGCACAATGTCAGCATAGAAAAGTATTTTCATTTTTGTATTGATATTAAAATTATTTTATATTAATTTAGTAATTTTTATAAGATATTTTTTATATTTTATAATAAAATAATCTTTAAATAGGTTTAAATATTTTTCTATACCATTTAGTATAAAAATATAATATTAATATATAAAATTCTATTTGAACTCAAACTCCTATTTTAAATTGGATTTCAAATGTTTTACTCAATCTCTAACCATTTATAATTATCAATTTTTATATTAATATTAATATTATATATATATATATATTAATTATTTTATTACATTAAATATATTTCCAAAATATTGTGTATCATTATAGATAAAATTATAATAATATGATGTTGACATCCACTTGAACTCAAATTCTTATTTCAAAAGGAGTTTTGGTGTGTTCCTCCAACTCTAACCATTTTAAATTCCTTTTTTGACCTAAAAATTTTATTCTTATAGTATATTATGTTTTTATACACATTACATATAATTATTAGGTGTTTCAAAACACTCTAGTAACACAATTAGTAATGGGTTGTAGAGTTTGATTAGAACATGAAATCTTATTTCTTTAGTAATCTAATTTTATTACTCAACCTCGATTAAAAATGAAGATTATTATTGAAATTATAAAAAATAATGTTTCATATCTATAATATTATAAAATATTGCATATATTTCTAAATTAGTATAAATATTATAAATATTTATAAATTAATAATTAAAAGAATTCAATTTGAATGTGAACTCATGTTTTTTAAAGGAATTCAAGTTCAAATGTATCACTTAACTTATAATCACATGGATTTGGAATATTGAATTTTAAAATAAACCCTTTAAAAATTTAGAAAAACATAAATTTAATTAAAATATAATTTATAAACTTTTTCCCTAATTTTTAACATAATTAGTGAATATTTAACAATATTTCTATTTATTTCCATGCCTTGTTTTTTGATTTTTTTTTAAATACCTTTCACCTAATTTAAACATGAATACTAAAAAAATTATTCTTTTTATTAAAATAAATAAAAAATGTATTATAAAATAACTTTTAAAACAAAAACTCTACATATATTAAAAAAGTTAATGACTAAATATTTCTTGTTCAGATGAAAAACCATGTTTTTGTTTCATACTTTGAAAATATTATTTCTAAGATAGTAATAATAATATATATTCATATATATCTATAAGATTTATAAAAATATCTACTTATAAAATATCTATTAATTAATTATTTTTTAAAATAGATCAAAATATGAAATTATTATAATGAAATATACTTAACCTTAAATAAAATATATTTTCTAACATGAAATCAATATAGTTATTTTTATAATATAAAATGATCATTTAATTAATCTTATTAAATTTACTGAGTTAAATAACATTTATTTTACCTTTTATTCAAGAGATCATATAATTGTAACCACAACTATCATATAACAGCTACTCGTAATGGCTACCCCAATAACTATATTTTTCATATATATGAACATACTTCCTTAAATATGATACACTCTATATTACCCATTCATCATCAAAATTCCTATCATATTTATATTGTTTTTCCTAATTTAATAGTTAAATTAAGTGGAAAGATTCTCATTGGGGACCATTGATATCAATACTTCAATCTGGTAGTATTTCTATCAACTTTTTTTTATTATCCAACTATACTTGTAATGATCTTATAGAGTTTATTAATATTTCATATATAATGTTATATCATGAATAAAATAATATTCATTTCATTTATTTTATATTTGTGTACTATTAACATTTTATTATGAAGAAAAAATAAATTATGAAAATAAAATACATATTAAAAATCATGGTTATCACAATTATAGAACCATGATTGTGGGATACATGTTACTTTTTAGATTAGGTTGAATATGGGATGTAACTTTGATGTTTTCAGAGATTTTTATGGATTTTTCACATGTAGTTTATTAGAATACATGCTTAAATGATATCAAATGTATATTTTTATTTCATTATTAGATATCTAATAAGTCATTTATCTTTGGGTTCATGTTTCAAGGAAATATGGATTTTATAAAAAAAAATTGTGAGAGGTTTTATTAGGGATAGATGATCTCCTACACAACACTATAATGTATGTGAACTATGGTTTTTAAGTTAGAGAGTGTTTCCAAATTACCAATTACATCTCAGGGATTTTGCATAATGACCATGCATTTTGGGTTTGGGGGAAGTAAGTTCGACATGGTCACCTACACATTCATACATAATTTTTATGAAGACCATGAATTTTTTATTTCTGAATATAGTAAATAATACATGATCAGTTTTATGATTATTGGGACCATGCATAATGAACCTACAGTCATATTTAAGTCACATGGATTTTTCTTTTTATCACCAAAATCTTCTCTTAAATTCCCCATTATTCCCATAAAAAATCATAAGGATTCTATAGAAATTATTAGGTGATTTTAGTGGTCTCTCGTCATATATTTGATAGATCCTGAGTGTGAATCAAAGTATTAACGCCGAATCATCGGTATGATCTATAAATAGTTTATTTCTCATTATTTCTATTATTCTCTATCTCAAATAAAAACATGAAATTTTTTATTTTTTAATCTATAGATATATGTTTTAATTGATCATTCATCATGATAAGGATTTGAGGATTTATCTCATTGTATTATCTTGGATCATGGAATATACGTATTATTCTTGAAAAACCTTTTTATGTTGGTAGATTCAATAAATTTTATGAGTTTGGATAATTTTATTATATCTATTACTTTTTTTAGAATTAATTAATTAAAATTTCTTGATTAATTTGAAATGAAATGTTTCATATAAAAATATATTTTTTATGTAAGTTATTTCCATTCAAATGGGGTATTTTGTATCCATTTATTCTTGAGAATGAAAACTATTTTTTATTGTAAATTTATTAATTTTATAAATATTTTTTTTTATAAAATTTCACATAAATTAATTTTGTTTTTTGAATAATATTATTTTGAGTGGAACTGAATTTGTATTGGAACTACCTTGGAATGGGTTGATATTCAATATATAAATTTTTATATATTGACTAGAATTTCATACATAAATTTATATATGGGTAAAAAAATGTTTTTTGGAAACCTATTTTGAAACCTTTAAGCTTCTCTCATAATAAAACCATAACATAGAGAGTGTTTCTTTAGTCAATCAATGGTTGGGATAACCTATTCCAAAAATTCAGAACCTCACTAATGTGTGGAGATGGACATTTGAAAAAGTTATTTCCTAATTCCAACCTTATAAAATCGAGTTAGCATTTGATAGTTTTACATAAATATTTTTTATGACTTAGAATAAAGTGTTTTTTTAGAAAACGAGGAATTTAATTTTTTTAAAAAAATTATTTATATTTATTTGAATTTCAGGTAAAATGAATATATTCTAGGAATCAATTATTTAAAGAGAAAGTGTAGTTCTTGATTTATTTTGAAATTAAAGGTTATTAAATTGGTGTTTTTTAAATAAATATGTGTATTTATAAATTAAAATTTTAGGGTTGGTTTGAAATGGTCTTAAAAAGTTTCAGATAAGTCTATATTTTATTAAAGTTGTATTTGATTTAACTTTTTTTTATTGGAATTACATTATTGAGATTTATCATGCATGGTAGTTTAGTAGAGTCATTATGGAATCCTACTAAGTTAATACTCACCCTCTAAATGTACACTTTGATTAACATGTATATATTGTTGGTCATGATATATGAAAGTTAAGCATTTTATTATTAATTTTTTGAGATTCATATATCTATGTTAGATATATAAAGAATTAATTTTTGGTTTGAGATATTATTTCAGTTTTCTAGTGGTTTGTCCTGAATTTTTATTTAATTATACAAATTATTTCATGCTACTGTTTCGTTTTTTTCAAAAATAGATCTTATTGAATGAATTGTTAAATTTATATTTATATTTTGAGTTTATATTTCAAGAGTAAATCCTTCACCAAAAGGTCACAGTTATCCAAAACTATTTTTGGGTAGCATTTTGTGATCAATGAGTCTATATAAGGCCACATACCATCCCAGCTTTGGTCTTGGGATTTCAGCATCTAAGTTAGACAGTTATATAGATAAAATTGGAAAATGAGTTCTAAAACCATAAATAAATTATTATATTTACATACCTTTATCCTAAAATATATTGATATATCATCAATAAAATCCAAGGAAAAATAATCAAGTTAGGGCATGAACACCCATTGCATATATCCCATGAACACCATTGGTGCCTTGGAGACTCTAAAGAGAACTGAAATGAAATTTAAATGTCTATAGTGACACTAAATAGAAGACTTTTTTTATATCTTACTCTTCCAGCTACACATTATAGTACCCTTAATACAAATCAATATTTATAAATTAAATTGATTGATTATGTAGATTAAAAAAATATTAAATCCTTAAGAATGTATATTGATTCTTCACCATTACTTAATCCAACCACTGATAATCGATGCATAATTTTTGACATTGATCATCCTTCACAAATAATAGAATTGAAGAACCCCAAAAAGATAAACATGGGAGGATAAAACCCCTATAAAATATGTAATCAATCTGAATCTCCAATTGATAAATCACAAAATAAACTATATGATATGCAGCAATTAATATTTGATATTTTCATGGGTATTGATCTATTTTAGAGTCAATCACCTTCCATAGTGTAAAACTAGTAATCTCATTAGAGAATACATCAATAAAATCTCTCAATACTCTAATAAACTCTTCTACCTCCACCTCATATGCACAAAGAATTAAACCTATAAACTGATAATTATTGCCTTAAAGTTTTAAAATACTCAACATATTTCTTGAAACCCATTTCCCAATAAACACTCTAAGAGATCCATCCTCTCTAGAGTACAAAACCCTCATTAAATAATAATCATTGAAATATTTTACAACATGAAACTAATCCATGCATAGTATTACATCATATAATTATATATTTAATAAAAAAGGTATACCTCATAGTTTTTCCTCTAATCATCAATTCACTCCCACATATCACCTCAACTAGATTTAACTAGTACCCCACTAGAGTAGATAACATGACTAGTTGATTTAGTATCTCCATATATGACATTAACCCTCCCACTAAGCCATATTGTGATGCCCCATGAACATGCAGACATCTAATAATTAAATTACTTGATGAAAATATTTCACTATAATATATTCCTATAATATTTTAGGTATATATTTTTATATAATTAAAAAATATATAAACTTAAAAAACCATTGTATTTTTGAACTAATTGAAATTTTCCCAATATATAAGAAACCTATAAATCCATTACAATTCTTCAACATCTCCCAAAATTCCTCCACACAAGATACTCTCCTATAAAAAAATTATATTACATTTCATCATTACCTAGGGGAATGGAAACATAATAAAATGGGTTAATATAAAATGCTAAGTAAGGGTAAACATAAGTGAAAATGGTCAATTCTTCTAAGTGATCCTAAGATGAGAAAATTGATATAATCAAATTATATAAGATAATTATGCCCAATAAAACATAGATCATAATACATGAGTCGTGGAATATATAATGGCATAAAATAAGAAATTAATCTAGAGAATATGTAAACATGAGTCAATGAACAATATCCATGAGATAATAAGATAATATAAGAATAATCAAAAGACTATGGAGAAAACATAATCATACGAAAACATTGTGAATAAAATATAAGTATGTACACCATTCTATTCTATGACCAATTCCATGTATTTACAACCTTTTATGATATGAAAAAATCCTTTTATATCCATGCGTCATTATCTCATGAGATATAAATCCTTAACAAATGTGTTTGAGAGAGGAGGATCCCACCTATCAACATCCATACATATGTATTCCATAAAAAATCATATTATAAAGAACCCATGGATGGAAAATGGTTTTCATATACCTTTAAAATTGAATCATATAAAAAAATTATATTTTCTTTAATAAGCCTAATAAAAACATGGAATATAAATAGGTATCAAATGATAATAAATAAATTTTTAGATAAATATGATTTAATTATGTTTATGGTATTTACATAGTATATATAAATAGTATATAATTATTTCAATAATTTTCCCAATAAATCAACATATGGAATCTAGGTGTAAATCCTTCAATCAATTAAATGGAAAACATTGTATTCACAATGGAATGGAACTGGAAAAAAAGTTAAGCATATTCCCATAGGATGGTTAGGAAAGAAAAATATAGTAATAGATCAATCCAATAATATAAAAATAACCATTCATAATCCATCCTTATAATGAATTTAGTTGGATTAATTTTAGGGATATAATTTATAACGAATCAAATATTTCAACGGACATTGATTTATATGAAATGATTTTTTTAAGAACATCAAGAAAATATATTTGGAAATAAGATTCAGATATTGATCTTTTTTAGTACATTTATTTATATGGATTTTTTTTTAAACATGGAGAATAAGTTTTTCTTTTAAAAATGAAAATTTATATGGGTATTTTCATCGAAAATTTAAAAATATTATAGAAATATGTATTCACATGGGATACATTATAAAGATATTATTTTCACACTTTGCTGAAAAAATTCCTAGATAAAAACTGTTAAAAAGTCATTAAAAACATTTGTAAAGAAATTAAGAAATGTATAAATGACCTTTATAAATTATTTATGAATATATAATAAATTTTTTAATAGAATCCTATTAATAATTTCATGGATTAGAAGTATTCCTTATCAAAATGAAGAGATATAGTTGTCTTCTTACAATGAGTAAATAATGAGCCAGGGAGGATGAAATAGGGATAAAACAAGTAAACCCACAATAATGAAGAGTAGAATAAAAATCTAGTGGTTTTGATATAAAAGTATAGAAATTACTCATATGGATTATCTTTAGAAAGCAATATCTATTTGAAAATGAGATCGGTGACAAAAACCTCATGATATTTGTAATATAAGAATCAAAAGTGATTGAGTGAAAAATAGTGAAAATGGAATTAAAATCTCATAAAATTGAATAAAATTTCATAAATTAAATCAATTAAAAATTGAATTTACGATATAAAAGAAAATATGGTTCACAATTCTAAACATGTCTCATAGATTTGAAAATGTGTCAAGGAAACCGTTACCTTAATTCCTGATTTCCACAAAATCACATGAATATTATATTTTAAAAAAATAATTATCTTAGTCATATATTTAAAAAAGTATTCATAAATAAATTATTGTTTAAAAAATTCATTTAAAATTATTCTCTATATGTATTTTGGTTAGTTATTATCTATATTTATTATTAGGAGTGAGTAGTCTTGATCATTTTTAACTAGTTTTGTAATAGATATGTTCTGTTTCATTCTTATCCAAAATTTCTTCATTATCAGATAAAAAATGTACTTTAATTTATTCTTTATAACTATTTATAATTATATAATTTCATTTTACGGGTGTTTTTTAAGAATCCTTAAAGATGAAATTAATAATGAGAATATTTCAGTGATTTTTAAGAAACGGATATTGGTATCTTGACTAATGAGTTTATATTAATGTTACCATTCCAAATAAATTAATTATTTAATTATTTATATCATATATTATCATTAATTAATTTCTTATATTCATCCAATATATTATTTTATAGAATACATCAAGGGTGTGGTTAGACCGACCCAAACATGAGCATTCCATAATTAATGGATGAGTATGGTTATGAAAGTGGTTTATTTTTGAATATTATCATTATTAAAAAATAATAAGGATATTATTTACTTATTATTATGGATTTTTATCATATTTTTTTGGTTATTTTAATTAATAATAAAGAAACAATATTAAAAATAACATATGTTATATCATGGAGGTAGTAGTTTGTACAAACACAAAAATGAAATTTAATTTTTATTAACGGAAAAGGGGAAAGGTGGTTGATGATTATTACAATAATTTAAGAAACTAATTATAATAAAAATAATTAATTCATCAAATAATATTTGTAAAATATATTTGAAAGAGAAAGATAGAAAAGAAACAACATTATAAAATAGTTAGTACTTCTATTGAGAACATTGAGCTTCCTTTAGAGGATTCCTCTGAAATGGAAGATGTAGGGAAAAAAACTTGTCTATAAGATTAATTAAGTGGAATAGGATTCTAGGTTAAGTAAATTAGTTATATTTTTAATTGGATATTAAATTTAAAAGTGGTATTGAATGGGTGATGAGAGGATCCTTTTATAAGTGGTGAGGATGGAATTCATGTAAATATATCAACCTAATATAAAAAATCCCTTTTTTGCATGTAGAGAATACATTAAAATAGAAAATATTGAATAGGTCTCATGATTTGTTTGATTCACACCTCAAAATGCTCAATTAGAAACAAGTTTCTAATATGTTATGCATTTTATCCCTTTTGTTAAATGATTTTACCAATTTCAATTTTACTATGGTAACTAGTTATTACCTAATTCATTTCTTATGCATAAAAATACAATGAATCATATTTAATAATTTTGTCTTACCAATAAAAAATTTGAAATTCATATTATTAGATAAAATTTCTTTGTGTAAGAAAAATTAATTTTAATATTAGCACTTGTAAAGTGTAAAAAGCCGATTTTAGAAAATGTATATTTTTAAGATTAAAATTATCAATATCATAGATCATAATGATATAAATTGGTTCAAAATAAATTTTTCTTTCTTTAAAAGAAATAAAAAAACCAAATTTTACCAAAATAATAATTATTTAAAATAAAATAAAAAAACAGTTTATTTTTTTGAAAAATATTACTTATATTCATAAAATATTAGACATTGGTTTTCTAAATTTAGAATGGTATTTAAAAAAATATATTTTTTCTCCATGAATATATTTTTTTATCAGGAAAAATATTTATAATTTTTTAATCTAGACATACTTCTTGATTGAGTCATAAACACTACGGTTTGAGAAAAAAACTATATTTTAACTATTTACTAAAAATAAACTATTTTAAAAAAACAAAAGTTCATACTAGTATAATTTTGAAATTTAAAATTAAAACATTATATTCATTTTATCTAACATAAATTTTAAAATTTATAATTTTTTTAATAGGAAAAACATAATATAAATAAAAACAAATTCTCTTGAAAAATATAATTTTTTTAACATTAATTGGTCTTGATATTATTCTGTACTAGTTTATAATTGATATAATTTTAATATATTAGTTCATTTAATTTAATATAATATGTTATTAAAATAATAATTTAAAATTTATTGATTTAATTTATTAAAAATTTTAAAAAGTCATTTGAGAAAAGAAAGTGTTTTTTTAATATTAAAACATATTAATTATTTATCCTCTAAACATAAGAAAAATTATTTCTTTACTATTTTTTATTTAATATAGGTTTTATTCTTCTAAAAAATTATTAATATTGTTAATTGAAAATGGATCTCATCATTTTAGTTCGTTTTTTCATGTAGAACATGCTAATTATTTCTATGTAAAATACATAGTGAAATATTAGGTCATTACACCCCCTAAATAAATTTTATCCTTATAATTTTAATTATAACTTAATAATACAATTACATAAGCATATCTAAATATAATCATGACTCAAGATATATATTCTTATAGATACAAACCTTTCTATCTTTTGGAGGACTGAGTAAGATGTCATTTCCCTTATAATAATCCTATATTATGATTATCAACCCTTTATTCCAAATATTACATAATAGAAAAGTCTTAAGATTTTCTAGATACATACCTTATAAAAATTCATTTTACAGATCATATTTCCAAGAAACATATAAAAAACAAAATAACTATGATAATATCCAATGGAATTGGAGAAAATTAACATATGAATTTGAAATCTCAATCCTAAGATATCTTATCTAATGAAACATTCATTTCAAAATATAACACTTTAATTTTAACTATGTTAGACTTTGTTCATCCTACAACTTTCTAGTTTTAATCTTGGTTTCCTTAAGTTTTGTTCTCTCATACTTATTACCTTGATTAATCAAATTAATTTGGAAATAAATCCTTCATAATGGATTGTAAATATAATGTGACTAACCGAAGCATATCCCTCGAAATTTTATTTCAATATTTTTAATCATAAGACCCCTAAGCATGCACTAGAGTGAATAATGACTTAATAATCAACCATGCTTTTTTAGAGTGATTACCCAGGGTGAATTTGTACCAAAACCACATCCACATTTAAGTATCCAGATAGGGATGTGATTACTAGGATAACCACACAATATATTCATTACTAAAACACTATGATGTTATCCAATACCTGGACATATCCCTTATACTTACAAAATATGGATTCAATAATTTTATCTTATCCTAATCCCAAACATATTCAGTATTAATTAAACCAATCTAAAGAATCATATATACCATTGAAATTAAGATTAATCCTAACTTATCACCCATTATTGAAATTTACATCTTCAACTGATACCAAACTAATCTCTAAAGTTATCTAAACCCTATATTGATAACAACTAAGATGCTCCATGGATGTTACAACATCTCATAATTACATGAAATAAATAAAATATTACATTATAGTATATACCAATTATATTTTAGGTTTATATTTATAAAAAACTAGGACCCAACATAAATTAATGAAATCCTTTTCATTTTTACACTATTTAAAATATATGACTATATAAGATACTACTTAATATATAAAAATTCATTAACATCTTCTACAATTTCTCCACACAAGATACTCTTCAATATAGATCATGTGTATTATTTTCTTCATAACATGAGGAAATAGGAAAATAAGAAAGCGGTGAGCATAAATGATCAGTAAGGGTAAACATAAGTGATAACATTCAATGATCATAAGTGAGAATAAGATGAGGAAATGGGTATAATAAAAGTATATATAAAAATCATAAAAAAACATATATCATAAAATAATATTCATGGAAATGGCAAGGAATAATATAAGAAATAAATCAATATATAGTGGAAACATGAGTCGATGACCATGAGCCATGAGAGAATAACCCAATTATAAGAATAGTAATAAGATTGAAGAACAAGAATAATAATGGAAAAAGAATGTAAACAAATCCAAGTATTTCAACCCTTTTATATTGTGAAGAAATATGTGTTTTTCTACCCTTTTATGTTGTTAACAAATCCAAGTACCTTCGCACATCATTATCCCATGGGATAAAAATACTTAATCAATTAATTGGATGGTGATATGGGACTCCACCCATCATCATACTTACATATGTGTTCCAAATAAAATCAATAACGACTATATAATTAAGAACTCATTGAAGGAAAACTTGTTTCATATCCCTTTTATATGTAATCATATAAGGAAGACATTCGTAATTCAATCAATAAACATAATAAACCCATGGAATATAAGTGGGTATCCAATGATAATAAATATCTTTCTAGGTAGACATAATTAAATGAAGTATATTATATTTACCATAAATATAAAATGGGTATGTTGTTTAATCATTAATTTAACCCTTTAAATGGTATCTAAGTGAACACCCTTTAATAAAAGAGATATAAAATATGATATTCACAAAGTAACTGCATTGGGAGAAATATTATGCTTATTCAAATTTTATGGTTATGAATTATAAATTATGTTATGGATCAGTTTGATGATATAAAATAAAATTTGTCATCTTAATAATTATGGTGGATATTATCATTTTAATAATATCCTTGATGAAGTATATAATATCTCAAAGGACATTGAGTTACAAGAAAATGATTTTTGTGATAATTACGTAAATGGCATTAGAAATATATCATTCTTGATCTTTTTTAAAAAATATTTTAGTATAAAATTTTTATAAACCCATGTTAATAATAATTTGTTTTATAAAATATGAAAATCAACATATGGAGTTTTAAAAAAATAGAATAAATATGTTCTTACATTTTTTCATCAAAACTCACATGAAAATCATGAAATATTCCATGAAAACATTTTTAAATATATTAAAAGTAGTATAAAATTAAATTTACCAATTATTAGGGCATAGATAAGTATATTTGTAAAATCATATAATAAAAACAGTTACGAAAGAGGAGGATTTCTGACCAAAAAGAATAGGTACAGTCAGTTTTCTTACAATGTGTAAATAATGAGCCAAAGGAAAAATGAATTAGGGGAAAATAAGAAAAAAAATGAAAAGAGGAAAATAAAATTATAGGGTATTTAAAGACATAATTATACTAATTCCCCCGATTTATTATCTTTCAAAAGAAATATCTATTTGAAAATAATATTGGTGACAAAACCCTCCCAATATTGGTAATGTAAGAATCAATAGACTAGGAGGAAGATTATGAAATAGGAACAAAAAATTCATTGAAAGGAAGATATTTTGTTAGATGAAAATAATAGGGTAGTGAATATACAATATAAAATAAAACATGGTGCATAATTTCAAACATATGTCATGTATTATAAAACGAGACAAGGAAACCCTTAAATTGATACATAATTTACACAAAAATGTTTGGAATATCATTTATAACAAAAATAAATATCCTAGTAACCTATTTTTTTCAAATATATAACCTATTATAAAATTCATTTATAATTATTCTCTACATGTATTATGTTTTTTATTATCTATTTTCAATATTGGGTGCGAGTAATCTTGATCATTTTAAACTAGTTTCACAATAACAGTGTCTTTATTCATTACTATACCGAATTTCCTCATTAAAATAACATAAAAGGTATTATAATTGATGACTTATAACTATTTTTAATTTTGTAATTTCATTATATGAGGTTTTTTACATGATCTTTAATAATTAAATAGTTGATGAGCATGTTTAAATGATTTTTAAGGAATGGTTGTTGGTATATTAATTAATGTGATTAATATTAATAATACCCATCCCAAACAAAAATAAAATATTCATTTAATTATTTATATCATATATTATTAATTATTATGTTCTCATAGTCAACCATGGTATTATTTTATATAACTGTTCCAGTATGTTGTTAGACAAACCCAAACATGAACAAGCCATAATTTACGGATGAGTATGGCTATGGATGTTTTTTATATTAGAATAATATCATTATTACATAAGATTAATTATATTTCATAGATATTTTTAAGGTGTTGAATCATATTTTAATATACTTTAATAAATAATAAAGAAACTACCAGAAAATGTGGTATATTTCTTCATGGAGGTGATAGTCTACACAAACACAACAATGACATTTTCATTTTTATTAATCGAATAGAGAAATATTGTTAATGATTATTATCATAATATAAAATTATTAATTAATAATATAAACATTTATTTCATCATATAACATTTTAAAATATATATTTAAAAATAATGATATAAAATAAAATATGTTAGGGAAAAGTTAGTATAAATATTAAGAACTTTGGCCTAACCTTGGTGGATTGCCTGGAAAGGGAGGAAATAGGCCTAAAACCTGTATATAAAATCTTAAAAAGGAAAATTAGACATATATTCAAAGTAATTTTGGATTAATTTCAATTGGAAACCTAAATTTAGAGTGGTCTTAAAGGGTTGGTGAGAGGGCCCTTTTATAAGTTGTGAGAACAACATTTTTGTAAATACTTCAACATAATATAAATAGAATAAGATTTTCACATGTAAAAGAGACTCAAAATTGGAGATTAATGGGTTGAAGATATGTTTTGATAAATAAATACATTAATTATAATCATTTTTTAACATGTTAATCATTTTACCCATTTGGATGACTCATTTTACCCTTTTGGCTTTTATCGTGGTAATTGTTTGTTAACCTCAATAATTTATTTTTTCCCAAAAAATAAAATTAACCTTATTGGATAATTTGATACAAATTATTCCTAATATTCTATTAATTTATAATATAAAATTTATATATGTATGAAAAATTAATTTTAACATTAGTGCATGTAATGTGTAAATACTCCTTTTTCAAAAAAGTGTATTTTTATACTTAACATTTTTGGTTAAGAAAATACTATAGATATATTTTATTTTCATGATATAAATTTGTTTACAATTAAATTTATGTGTCTTTAAAATCAATCCAAAACCAATTTTTACCAAAATAATATTTAATTAAAAGAAAATACTAAAAAAATTATTTTATTTAGAAATATTACATATGTTAGTAAAAAGTAAAACAAAAGTTTCATAAAAATATAACGGTATTAAAAAATTTATAGTTTTTCCCTTTATATATGTATTTGTTCATGAAAAATATGTTATAATTTTTTATTTTATACATACTTCTAGATATTGACTTAAATTCTAAGGTTTTCATAAAAAATTATAATTCTCACCTTTAAATAAAAATCCTTTTTTCAAAAAAAATTACAAAAATACATAATAATATAATTTTACATTATATATTCAAAAAAGAATTATTTTTATCTAATTCAAATTCTAGAATTTATAAAAATGTTAAATGAAATAAAATTTATGAAGAAAAAAATGTTTTTTTAGAATAACCTTATTGAAAATTATGTGTTCCTGATATAATTCAATATTAAAATATAATTTAAACAATGTTAATATATTTGATCATATATTTTAATATCATATATTATCATAATAATAATATAAAATTTACTAATTTATTTTATTAACACTTTAAATAGTTATTTAAGAAAGAACAATCCTTCTTGTAATATTAAATCATATAAATTATTTATCCTCTAAATAAAATAAATTTTAATTAATTATTATATTTATATTTACTATATGTTTTTTTCATATTATAATCTCTTAATAATGTTCATTCAATATGTTGTTGCTCATTTTTGTTTGGTTTTTCCTATAAAATAAACTAATAATTATTTAATAAAAATACATATTGAAATCTCACGTAGTTACACAGATAAAATCAAAAATCATGATATATAAAAATTAAATAAGACCTAGAAAAGAATCAAGAAGATAAATATCATGTATATCTTTCATGATCCAAGCTGGTTCGCCATCCGAACCAATGCCCGAACCAGTTCGTCTTATGGCCCGAGGGGTGTTCTTGAACCACACAGGCTGGCAACTATTGCCTGGGTATCAATAGCATGCTTTGTGAATGATTTTATCCAATTACATACATATAAACAACAAACAGTTTTTAAACATGACAAAGATGAATTTACACAACTAAACAAGCCCTTATATACCTCCGATTTAAAGTTTATACTTTAGAAAAAAGTTTCAAAAGACAACAACAAAGAGGGGATCGACAATACTACCCTAAAACTCCATGCAATGAAAGGACTGACCTCTTCAATCTACCAACACCAAGACCCACAAAAGAAGGTCACTGGGGATCCCAAACCACCAACATAACGACCCCACCCATTACCTAAAACAATATGAAACACGATCTACATACACCCAAGGTTGTATGTAGGGTGTCATCCAACCTAGTAGGATGCCACACAAAATAGATTCCATGCCAAAAAAATTTATAACAAAATCTAACATGCTAATTTAAATAATAATATTGAATACATTATTAGGAGTAAACTCCTTCATAGAAAAAAATTTTAAAAGATGAATCTTTTTAGGAAAACCATTTTTCAACTATTTTCTTTAATGAAAAAGGGAATTTATAACAAAAAAATTCACTCAACCACATAGGAGTTCTGTCATATTCCAACGTTTGGCACCCCATCATATAGAGTAGAGCACCATGGGTAAATCCCTAGGGTTGATCTAACACAAGTGGGACCCTAGAACATCGCACATCAGTGAAAGGTGGTAGAGTAACCATAACCATTAGTGTCCTCATGAACGAGACACTAGAGAGAAGAAACAACCAAAAATCTAGTGGCAATCAATCATCATATCAATTTAGTTAGTGTTATAAGTGTCAATCCAGTTATGTGAAACTGGGACAAGCCACATCTATATCATAAGAGCACTCGGTCTAGTCCTCCCACCAAGATACATGATATTACCTTTTTCTTGAGTTAATGTCCATATGTTACATATATCACCACTATCACAACTCAATTTCAGGTATAATGCCTCGACCCCTCTCTTCTAGTCTCAGTACTTAAAAATCCTGTCTAATTTTATTTTATGAAAATAAACTGAATAATTAGACAACATATAACACAAACAAGGAACTTTTACTGGTCTAGGTTCAATAGGATTAAACATTACCTTTCATCTATCAGAGTTGAACAAAAAAAACCAATTCTTATTACACTTCTACATGATCTAACTCCAAAATCTAAGATTTTTTATTTAGAACTTCTAAAATTCATGTGAAAAAAACATTTTAAAACAAAGGGGGAGAATTTAATTGCCCAGTAATGGGTTTTAAAATCATTGAAATACTTTATAGGGAATCTTTCTTTGAAAATAAAATTTTAAAATATCTTTGGAAAACTAAATTGAAATTACTTAGGATTTAAAATAATATACCACTTTTGAAATTACATACGTATAAAAATTGATTTAAATATAATCTAGTGATTTTTAGAAAATGTTACGCAATCTTTTGAAAAAAAAACATTGTGGAAACTTAGAATATTAAATGCTATCTTGGACCTACCAATTTTTTAGGGATTGGATTCACTCCTCAATTCCCTACCATATTTACAACGCCCAAGTGCCTTATTTGATGAAAACATTTTTAAACTTGCTATATATATATATATAATTTTCATTGGGGTTTTATATTTAAAATATATATATTTATATATATAATCATACATGAAATACATATGATCACTTTTAAACTTATATATAAATATATAAATACTAAACTTCATTGGAAAGTATATGTTAGACTTGGTTCAACCAAATAGCTTGATACATAAACTTTGAATAATTATATGGAAGATTAATTAACATTAACCTACTTAAAATTTAATTCTTCATCCCATAAAGATCCATTTTCTAAAAAGTTTATACATTGACCATGCATATGTGTGTATACATATATATATATATACACATATGCATATATTAACGTATACGTGCCATGAAAACAAAATCATTGATGTATGCAAAATATCATGATCTATATATGACATGTATATGATAAAATTATGAGATTATTAATTTATAAATTCATACTTAGAATAATATTTGGTTAATAATAATTTATTTAAAATATTTATATACTTGAAAATTTATACAAGTATATATATATCACATAATAAAAGAATAAATTCATGTTTAGATAAAACATTGATAAATGAAATCAAATTAAAACAACAAGTATTCATATAAGATGATTCTTCATAAATAAGATGAATTATGAAAATCAAAATCAAAATTTTAACATTATTTAATAGATTGTATATCAAATTCATAACAGTTGATTACAAAAAATGTATCAAAATTTTCAATACTACTAAACATGTTTGATTTTGATAAATACACATATATATAGCCATATATATATGTTCATCTTTGTAAAAGATAATTTATTTAACAAAAACAAACCCCTACCACCGGAAGATTAAACATGCTTTATGTAAATGAAATTCATTATGCAAAACCAGAAACATTGTTAGGAAAAACCAAAAACCTTAGTTTTAAAATAAATAACTATAATGTTTTCTCAGAATAAAATTTATTTTGAGTACTTAAACGATTAAAAATAAATATCCCTTACCGAATATGGAAATAACTTTACTCCTTCCATTAATTCTTCTCTCCTATAACTCTCCTTCTATAATTTCTAAAAGATATTAATACAAATAACTGGTTGATGGATTTTATAAAGCCATTATTTCACTATTCAGATATATTTATCATGGATTCCCAGCTTACATACACAAAATATATTACACATTTATTATAGAAACTATCAAAGAGAAGGAAAATGATAATATATTATATTCATACAATCATAGAGGCATCATAGATACTAGAAAAAATGGGCCGAAAACAATGAATAAAATGATTTCAAATTAAATTGGACACTAATGTGAAATCAAAAAATAAGGACAACTGGCCGTGATGTTGGGAGATAAATATGAAAACGATGAAAAAATAATCCAGATATAGGATATTAGGATTTAACAAATATGGAAAAACATGCCAATAATAAGACAAAAGCAATAATGGGAGAAACAAAAATCTAAATCAATGACAAGGTAATAGACTACAAAAAATCCATAATATAAGATTCGAACATTATATGAATTAAATATGCAAAAAATACTTGACAATATGAAAAATCAGAGAATATGAGGACATCAACATTAAAAAAGAAGAACATATGCACTCCAACCATAGATCTGCACTGGATCCCATCACCGACAGTCAAAACCACTCATTGTCACACTCAACATTGATCTTGCGTCCAAAAACAAACCATCCTCGATCCCACTCAAATGGGTCCTATTCTACATCGACATTCGACTCCCAAAGATGAAGATAAAGACAAACCCTCGAATATGCCTCAGCTCCCCTTCATGTTACCCCTCCCGACCCCATGACCCACACTTGAATAGGTCCCCCGCGAAAACTCATTCTCAGAACATCATTTCTTTTATCTCGTTCTCAGTTTTTTAAATAAACCTGAGTGCTTTATATATATATATATTAACATTTCAAAAAAATCATTATTATTATTTCTAATTATTCTATTCAAACCATAAATTAGATTAATAATATTATAAATACATTAATATAAAAATAATTATATTCTAAAAAAGTAATAAAACAAATTCATACAAATATATATATTAAACAAAATAATTTTAAAAAAATTGTCTTATTATTTACCTTAATCATTTAAAATTTGGAAAAGACTTATTATTTTAAAATAATATTTATAATCAAAATAATTCAATTAAAATATTATTTTAAAAAAATAAAACATTTTTTATAAAAGCATCATTAATTTATTACCAAATCTTATTATTATTACATACAAAATTTTATATTTCCTAATTCTAAAAACAAAATTATACTTAATTTTTTTACTATTTTACATTAAAAATGTTACATCTCAAACTAAATTATGTTTTTAAATATAACATGTATTTATATATATTTATTAACAGTAACTGCATATTTCAAATAATAATAATACCTCGTCTAGAAAAGTTGTATTTAATCAAAACATATTTAGTAAAATTTCATTAAAAATTTATTTTATTTTATTAATAAATAACAGTTTTATTTAAAAACTTGAGGTGTTACATTCTGCCCCCACCCTTAATTGATTTTCTCCCTCGAAATTCATGTGTCGGACTTAAGAAAATATTGAATTTCTATCATTATGATTAAATAATTTATAAGGGGGCATAATTACCTAACAAAAATTTTATCATGTAGATTTTGTTTTCCTCAAAGACAACATATAATCTCCAAAGTTATCTAAAACATTCCTCCAATACCAATTATAACGCCCCGAGCACACTCTTCTGAACTCAGTACTTAAATGTTGTGTAATTTTGCTTTATAAAAATAAACTGAATAATTAAAAAACACATTACACAAATGGGGACCTTTTATCAGTATAGGTTTTGGAGGATTAAACAACACCTTACACCAATCATAGTTGAAAAAAACAATGCCTACTACACTTCTGCATGCGCTAACTCCAAAATCAAAGGCGTCTGAGTTAGAACTTATAAAATACCAATGAAAAATCATTTTAAAACAAAGGGTGAGCATTAAATTTCCCAGTAAGAGGTTTTGAGATCGTTGAAATACTTTTTAGAGAATATTTCATTGAAAATAAATTTTCAAAATTTCTTCTGAAAACATAATTGGAATTAATTACACTTGAAAATAATATACAACTTTTAAAATTACATATGTATATAAATTGATTTAAATATAATCCAATGATTTTTAGAAAATGTAACGCAATATTTTGAAAAAAAACATTGTGGCAAATTAGAACATTAAAGGCTATCTTAGGCATACCTACTTGTTTAAGGATTGGGTTCACTCCCCAATTCCCTACCATATTTACATCATCCAAGTGTCGAGTTTTATGAAAACATTATTAAGCTTTCTATACATATATTTAATTTTCACTGGGGTTTTAGATTTCAAATATATATATATATATATAATCATACATGAAATACATATGATCACTTTTAATTTTATATATAAATATATAAATACTAAACTTTATGGGAAATTACATATTTGACTTCGTTCGACCAAATCACATGATACGTAGACTTTACATAATTTCATGGAAGATTAATTAACATTCACCTACATAAAATTTCATTCTTCATCCACTAAAAATCCATTTTCTGAAAATTTTATTAATTTCCCATGCATGTGTGTGTGTGTGTGTAAAATATATACATATGCATACATTAGCATATAAGTGTCATGAAAAAAAATCATCGATTTATGGCCAATATCATGATCTATATATGACATGTATATGATAAAATTTCAACATTTTTAATTTATAAATTCATACTTAATATAATATTTGGTTAATAATAATTTATTTAAAATAGTTATTGTTACGACCCGTCCTTGGGGCCCGTGCCGTGACTACCCCAAGCCCGGCTTCCGAAGGCCAGGGGCTAGCGACTAGAACCAAAGGCATAAATCCCGATAAAAGGGAAGGCATTGCCTTTATAAAGTAAACAAACACCACAGAGTGAGAAAATAGAAGTAAACACTAAGTAAACTGTAAATCAAACGTGCTGAAAGTACAAGGGGCCAGAAATACAAGCCCAAAAGAAAGGTACAGCTACAACTGAAAGTAAATTACAACTCAAGGACAACAGCTGAAAGGTGAAAACCTGCTCCTGGATCGTCCTCCGGCTTCCTACCTAAAGGGTAGGTACAGATCCCCTCCCCATCACTCCACGTCCGTCCGTCTCCTCCGGGTACCGACTCGTCGTGAAATCCACCTCCGGGCACTGATTCGACGCGAGATTCTCCTCCGGGTACCGTCCAGATCTATAAGCCTCAACCACAATCAGTTATGTCCATCGTATGCAACCAACACAACGTAGTGCGGGCAAAGCCTGTGCAGGGGTGAGTATACGTTACTCAGTAGGGACCCCGAGACCCTCGAAGGTCTCCCTGAATCCACATAGGATAAACCACAAAGTAAAGATACAATCACGAAGTATCACCCAACTATACTTAGGTATATTCCCATAAATATACCTAAGTCATCAAATCCAGTTTAGCTCCAACTCACGAGATCAAGTACAACCCAGTCCACACAGGAAAGTACAACCCAGTCCACACAGGAAAGTACAACCCAGTCCACACAGGAAAGTAAGTCAATCACATCAATGATAAAGATTGAAAATCAAGACTCAGCTCACACAGGTATACATCATTTGTAAAGCAAAAGGAGATGATCAGATGTAGTTACTGATTCATATAGTTGGGACCCACGTAGGATACTAGACCAGCTAAGTTGTCGGACCCACGTAGGATACTAGTCCAGCTACTCTGTTGGACCCACGTAGGATACTACAAACAGAGGTCAATACTGTCGGACCCACGTAGGATACAAGTACAGTAGTCGTCACCGCCGAAACCCATGGAGGATTCCAGTACAGTTGTCGTCCTCGTCGAACCCATGGGGGATTCCAGTACAAAAGTCTTCACCGTCGAACCCACGGGGGATTCCAGTACAAAAGTCTTCACCGTCGAACCCACGGAGGATTCCAGTACGGTTGTCATCGTTGTCGAACCCACGGAGGTTTCCAGTACGAAAGTCTTCACCGTCAAACCCATGGAGGATTCCAGTACGGTTGTCATTGTCCTTGAACCCACGGAGGATTCCAGTATGGTTGTCATCTTCGTCGAACCCACGAAGGATTCCAGTACGATTGTCGTCGCAATCGCAGCCAGCTCTAGGGTTCCCGCACACAGCATGTTCGTTTCCGGGAGGGTCTGCTCCACGATCCAAGGGGTCGATACATCAACTGACACATAGTCCAGAGTTGATGTATCCCAAAGTTATGTCTCGTCGATAGGAACTCATCACGACAGACGGCGCGTCAATTAGACGCCCGGTCTGAGAGTTATTGGCTTTCTCGTCCCAGGGGCCCGGTTGGTTTTTAAGTCAAAACCAACCCGACCATACTCCAATTGTGTCCATACCTCGAGCGTAGTAATCCAAAAGGTTCGTCTCACTAAGAGGAATCCAACAAAGTTGACGGCACATCAATCCGACGCCCGGAGCTCAAGTTATAGGTGTTTCCGTTCCGAGAGCCCGGTTGGTTTCGTGTTCGAACCAACCCGGCCCTACCCAAGGTTCTCCAAAACCTTGAGTGTAATATACCAAAACGACCGTCTCAATCCAAGTATCGTGTCGCAACTGACGGTGCACCAATCGGAGGTCCATAGCCCAAGTTACGGGCGTTTGAACGAATCAACCCGCTTTTAGGGGGGTCTTGGGCCCGGACCGACCCGGTCCAAGACCCCCTGGGTCGACCCGACCCGGGTTCAGGTCCGGCCCACTAGGGCGCAGCCTGGACCGGCCCACTAGGGCGCGGCCCGGCCCAGCCGGCGCGACCCGGCCCGGCGCGGCCGGTCCGTGCGGTGCGGCGCCCGCGTGCGGAGCGCACGCGGAGGCGGGGGGGGTTACAACCCCCCTGTTAAACGAAACCGGCGTGGCTTAATGCCACGCCGCCCAATCCGGAATGACTTCTACCATTCCGGTTCTTCCTCCACCACTACGGCTCAGTCGCGGCGGTTTGCTCCGGCGTCGCGCCGCCGCCGCCACCCTCTGCGGACCACCAGACGCGCTTTGGTGGTTCGTTTCGCCTGCCGTCTTCGCCAGCGGTCCACCCGAGACCCGATCTTCACTGCGACGGCTTTCAAACGTCGTTGCAGTCCCATCTCACCATCGTTGTCAATCCGTGCACCAACAACAATCTGCGGAGGGTTGTCGAGCTGTGTTGGTTCGGCCCGCGCCCTCCGCGTTAGGTGTTATCAAATGGAAAGATTTGAATAGGATTTTAAAATGAACAAACATTCAATTTTACTTAAATAAAATTGAATCAAAATTATACCACAACCTCTTAAATGAGTTGTAGCATACTAATGTTCCCATCCCGCAATTAAAAAGAAACATTCACGGATCAACTCAATGTTGAGTTGTTCCGTGTTCTTTGTTTAGAAGGACACAACCATGGGAAAGAATATCATTCTCAAAATAATCCCCTACCTCGAAGAAGTCGTTGAACGAGGATCGTCGCGGGAAAAAGACGTTGCGGAAGACGGTGTCGCGGAACGGGGCTCCGTAAGCATCGTCGGTGTTTTCCTGATGAAGGATGCGGCGCGTCGTCATTCTCCGAAGAAGGCGTCTCTCACCGGCTGCGGAGAGGAGAGGAGACGGTACGGCGATCTCCTCTTGCGGTGACAGAGTTCTTCATCGTAGACTCGGTGTTCTTCGCAAAGAAGATGAAGTTCTTCAAGGCTCGTGTATTTTCTCCCCAAACCTTCTCACGCAACAATTTAACAATAATAAAATAAGGTTTCCCTTATTTTATTACTCATGCCAACTTTTTCAAAATTCCAAAATGAATTCACCGAATTAATTAACGTGCATTGTCAAATTAATGAGGTGTTTTGTTGGCATGTAAATTAATGTGGAGGAGATACAAAATAATTGCTAGAGGGGAAATAAATAATAAATATAAATAATAAATAATAAATAAATATAAATAATAAATAAATATAAATAATTAATAATAAATAAATAATAAATATATATAATAAATAATAAATAAATAAATATAATAAATAAATATAAATAATAAATAATAAATAATAAATAAAGATAAATAATAAATAATAAATAATAAATAATAAATAATAAATAATAAATAATAAATAATAAATAATAAATAATAAATAATAAATAATAAATAATAAATAAATATAAATAATATATAATATATAATAAATAATATATAATATATAATAAATAATAAATAATAAATAAATATAAATAATAAATAATAAATAATAAATAATAAATAATAAATAAATATAAATAATAAATAATAAATAATAAATAATAAATTATAAATAATAAATAAATATAAATAATAAATAATAAATTGTAAATAATAAATAATAAATTGCAAATAATAAATAATAAATAATAATTAATAATTAATAAATAATAAATAATAAATAATAAATAATAAATAATAAATAATAAATAATAAATAATAAATAAATATAAATAATAAATAATAAATAATTATAAATAATAAATAATAAATAAATATAAATAATAAATAATAAATAATAAATAATAAATAAATATAAATCATAAATAAATATAAATATAAATAATAAATAATAAATAATAAATAATAAATAATAAATAATAAATAATAAATAAATATAAATGATAAATAAATATAAATAATAAATAATAAATAATAAATAATAAATAATAAATAATAAATAATAAATAAATATAAATAACAAATAATAAATAAATATAAATAATAAATAATAAATAAATATAAATAATAAATAATAAATAAATATAAATAATAAATAATAAATAATAAATAAATATAAATGATAAATAAATATAAATAATAATTAATAATTAATAATTAATAAATAATAAATAATAAATAATAAATAATAAATAAATAAAATAATAAATAATAAATAATAAATAATAAATAATAAATAATAAATAATAAATAATAAATAATAAATAAATATAAATAACAAATAATAAATAAATATAAATAATAAATAATAAATAAATATAATTAATAAATAATAAATAAATATAAATAATAAATAATAAATAATAAATAAATATAAATGATAAATAAATATAAATAATAAATAATTAATAATAAATAATAAATAATAAATAATAAATAAATATAAATATAAATAATAAATAATAAATAATAAATAATAAAAATTAAAAATTAAAAATTAAAAAATAAATAATAAATAATAAATAATAAATAATAAATAATAAATAATAAAAAATAAATAATAAATAATAAATAATAAATAATAAATAATAAATAAACATAAATAATTAATAAATATAAAGAATAAAGAATAAATAATAAATAATAAATAACCAGTTACAAATAATATATAATAAATAAATTAAAGTATATTATAAATAATAAATAATAAATAATAAAGGAAACACATGAAAAAGTATGAAAAGACGTGATAAGGGATGAAAAATCATGAAAATGCATGAAAAAGGATGGAGAAGCATATGAAGAATGAGGTATTAGAAAGAATGAGAACGCATGAAAACTCGTGACAACTCTGGAAAACTCCTTAATAATTCAACATAATCATCATAATAACCCACAAAAAACCATTGATAAAGATAACAAGTCATGGAAACCCAAATAAACAGTAATAAATGGAGCTACCGTTAAAACCTGTCAAAACTGTCATAAAGAGACAAAAATATTGGACTCACATTAACGGAGATAACTTAAGATCCGAGAGTCTGTTTTAGATCCGCGACCTGTCAAATCAAAGATCCTGAAACGATATTCAACTTGAAAGGTGAAAGAGTCCGAATGGACAGGCAGATCGGAAGTTACGACCATTTAAAAAAAAGCTGACGGGGAACAGGTGTTAGAAACGAGGCATTGAAAAACATAACAAACCCGATACCCACTAAAAAGGCCATAACATATGATCTAGGAGTGCATGTGGGCGCCGTGACTAGTCAAACTGAAGCTCATGGAACGAGCTATGATCTGGCAGGTGGAGGAGGCCGAAATGACACACGGATCGAAAGTTAAGTCCGTTTGAAGACAAGTTCGACGGGACACCGGTGACGGAAATGGGGTTTTGGAGGCATTCAGAGGAGTTTTTGGGGTCGAAAAACACGACAGAAGCTTTCTTGTTTCAAACTGGTGCGTAGCTCTCTTCGCTGGCTTCGATTTGATATGTGGTAGAGCCCAAACGGACACCCGGAACAAAAGTTATGGCCATTTGAAGTTGGAAAACTTTTTTCAACTTTTTTATAACTCTAATATCTTCCACACCTTAGACCGTCTCACGGTTTTGATTATATGTGTCTCTAGATCTCTTCATGAGCTTCGATTTTACTGGTCGTGGCGCTTCAACGGACGCCCGGATCAAAAGTTATGGTCGTTTTAGTGATTTCGGGGTTTCTCACGATTTTTTATTTTTTTTCATTTCATTTCGCGGGGGTTTTACCGAAACCGCCGCTATTTCGCGGCGGTTTTTTAAAAAACCGCCGCTAATCCTCGAATAAAATTAAAAAAAAAATAAAAAATAATAATTTTTTTTTGCCGTTTAGCGGCGGTTTTAAAAACCGCCACGAAATGCCGGCCCGAAACGCATTTCGCGGCGGTTTTCTCGTAGTGCCTGGTGCAACTGAGGTGGATGGGTCAAGCAGTAAACTTCCCCGCCTACCCTGTTGAGAACCTAGAATGGTCTGATGAAGCATGGAGATAACTTGACGCCCTAGCCAAAACTCCGTAATCCACATCGAGGTGAGACCCATAGGAAAATGTGGTCGCCATCCTCGAACTCTAGTGGTCTCCACCTCCTGTCAGCATAAGTCTTTTGTCGGCTCTGAGCTGTCCTCATCCACTCCTGGATGACTTGGACCTTCTATGGTCCTACAAGAGCCGCTAAGATTTCTTCTTTTCCGATAAGATAAATATATTCTCATCCCCTGGATGAACTATGTTCTTTGCCTAATACAGTCAATCCCGACATGGATGATACTAATCCATACCAGGGATGACGTCGTAAGGCCTCGACGCTACTACCAAAAGATCCAACCGTTACTCTCGCCTCTAAGGGTTGAGTCACACTGTCGGCATCAGTGTGTGGTCACTGGGTCTCCTCCAGTAGGTATCTCAAAAGTGAGGGTCAAGTCAACAGTTTTAAACTGGAACCTCTTAGTATCAACTACATAAAAAGGACAGGGAACAAAACGTCACAAGAACAAGTGTCTTTTATTACTGCAGCTCAAGGTACAAAGACACATAACATCAACAAAGCTAGAAGCAACATGAACAAAAGTCCCCATGTCTTGAGCTAGTCCCTCTTCTGTCCATCTGCTCCCGAAGCTTCATAGTCGTAAACCTCAGCTGTCTGTAGCTGAGCTCTCCCCTGTCCACCTGTTCCCTACGGTCGGGGTGGTATTCCTGGTGGTGGTGGTGGTGGTGGTGGTGGTGGGGCCTCAAAGCGTCGCCCACCACCCGCTGCTCGGCCAGCTCTTCTACCTCGTCCACCTGCTCCCTGCGGACTTCCATGGTCGAACCTCTGCCTGGGAGGTCCCTCTACTGCCTGCTGCTCATCAGCAGGACAATTCGGGTAGTCTCGAGCCATGTGACTCTGCTCGTCGCATGCGTAGCACTGCCTGCTTCTCGTGTAGCTGGCTCTCCTTCGTGTGCCCCGCACAACCGAATCTGCATCTTGATATTGCTCGTCTGATGGTCTGGCCTGTTTGGACCTCTGCGTCATCTGTCTACTGCCAGCTACAGAATACTTCGCTACGGGTCGTCCAGCAGAGGGTCTCGCCGCTGGTGACTGCTCGGTGAGAAAACTCTCCACTAGAAGGGCTCTCTCCAACACCCCTGCCTGCGTCGGAATGTTGGGGGAGATCATTGAAGCCCTGATCTCATGCCTCAGTCCCTGCTCAAAGGTCCGGGCCCGGAAGAACGGGTCCCGTACCATATCTGTGGAGTAGCGCGAGAGATCAGTAAAGCTCGCCGAGTACTGGGCCACGGTCATGTTGTCATGCCGCAGCTGTAGTAACTCCTGAATACGCACCGCACGGAGGGTGGCTGGGATGAACTCCAAGCAGAAGAGGCTCTCAAAGTCCGTCCAAAGGAGTGATGCCTCGTCATGCACCTGGAGCATCAGGCTCCACCATCTGTCTGCTGCCGCGTGCAGGAGACTCGCTGCAAGGATCACCATGAGGTCAGTTGGTGTCCCCACTAACCTGAAAACTCGAACAACAGCCTCCAACCAATCCTCAGATGCCTGAGGGTCCGTCTCCCCGCAGAACCTGGGTGGTCTCTGACGCTGAAACTCGTGCAGTGCACTAAGACGACATGCACTCTCAGCGGCTGGGGCTCGTGGCATCGATGGATCGACGGGTAGAAGTACCGTCGGTGCCCCCGTTGTAATAGGGCCCTGCACCGAGGCCTCGTCGCTCGGTGGGTTGTCGTCTCGTACAAAGCTCAGAACCCTAGTTGGTTGCCGTCGTGAGGCCATTCTGAAAAGAAACAGGTGTGCCACGGTCAAAATAGTATACCTGGTGAGCTGACACAAAGTAATCACAAAGAAAACTTTTGAAACACACATGCAATCAGTGTTTTCGTGCATTGAGTCGGAAATCAGAAGTCAGGGTCCTGGTGTACGGATACGTCGGTCGCCGCACCAACACTGGACTCTCTGTACTGATAACCACACTCAATACCTTTAACATTATTGCTTCACATAGAAGAAAGATCAGAGTCTTGAGTTCTGCGGTAGAACCGAACTCCTCTGATACCAATTTGTCACGACCCGTCCTCGGGGCCCGTGTCGTGACTACCCCAAGCCCGCCTTCCAAAGGCCAGGGGCTGGCGACTATCACCAAAGGCGTAAATCCCAATAAAAGGGAAGGCATTGCCTTTATAAAGTAAACAAACACCACAGAGTGAGCAAACATGAGTAAATACTAAGTAAACTGTAAATCAAACGTGCTGAAAGTACAAGGGGCCAGAAATACAAGCCCAAAAGAAAGGTATAGCTACAACTGAAATTAAAGTACAACTCAAGGACAACAGCTGAAAGGTGACAAGCCGCTCCTAGATCATCCTTCGGCTTCCTACCTGAAGGGTAGGTACAGATCCCCTCCTCAGCACTCTGCGTTCGTCCGTCTCCTCCGGGTACCGACTCGTCGTGAAATCCACCTCCGGGCACTGACTCGATGCGAGATTCTCCTTCGGGTACCGTCCAGCTCTACAAGCCTCAACCACGATCAGTGATGTTCGTCGTCTGCAACCAACACAACGTAGTGCGGGCGAAGCCCGTGCAGGGGTGAGTATACGCTACTCAGTAGGGACCCCGAGACCCTTGAAGGTCTCCCTGAATCCACATAGGATAAATCACAAAGTAAAGATACAATCACGAAGTATCATCCAACTCTACTTAGGTATATGCTCATACATATACCTAAGTCATCAAATCCAGTTCAGCTCCAACTCACGAGCTCAAGTACAACCCAGTCCACACAGGAAAGTAAGTCAATCACATCAATGATAAAGATTGAAAATCAAGACTCAACTCACACAGGTATACATCATTTGTAAAGAAAAAGGAGATGATCAGATGTAGTTACTGATTCATCTAGCTGAGACCCACGTAGGATACTAGACCAGCTAAGCTGTCGGACCCACATAGGATACTAGTCCAGCTACTCTGTCGGACCCACGTAGGATACTACAACAGAGGTCAATACTGTCGGACCCACGTAGGATACAAGTACAGTAGTCGTCACTGCCGAACCCACGGAGGATTCCAGTACGGCTGTTGTCGTCGTCGAACCCATGGAGGATTCCAGTACAAAAGTCTTCACTATCGAACCCACAGAGGATTCCAGTATGGTTGTCCTCGTCGTCGAACCCACGGAGGATTCCAGTACGAAAGTCTTCACCGTCGAACCCACGGAGGATTCCAGTACGGTTGTCATCGTTGTCGAACCCACGCAGGATTCCAGTAAGAAAGTCTTCACCGTCGAACGCACGGAGGATTCCAGTACGGTTGTTATCGTCGTCGAACCAACGAAGGATTCCAGTACGGTTGTCGTCGCAGTCGCAGCCAGCTCTAGGGTTCCCGCACACAGCATGCTCGTTTCTGGGAGGGTCCGCTCCACGAGCCAAGGGGTCGATACATCAACGGACACGTAGTCCGGAGTTGATGTATCTCAAAGTTCTGTCTCGTCGATAGGAACTCATCACGACAGACGGCGTGTCAATCGGACGCCTGGTCTGAGAGTTATTGGCTTTCTCGTCCGAGAGGCCCGGTTGGTTTTTAAGTCAAAACCAACCCAATCATACTCCAACTGTGTCAAAACCTCGAGAAGAGTAATCCAAACGGTCCGTCTCACTAAGAGGAATCCAACAAAGTCGACGGCACGTCAATCGGATGTCCGGAGCTCAAGTTATAGGTGTTTCCGCTCCGAGGGCCCGGTTGGTTTCGTGTTCGAACCAACCCAGCCGTACCCAAGATTCTTCGAAACCTTGAGTGTAATATACCAAAACGACCGTCTCGATCCAAGGATCACTTCGCAACTGACGGTGCACCAATAGGAAGTTCATAGCCCAAGTTACAGGCGTTTGAATGAATCTACCCGCTTTTAGGGGGTCTTGGGCCCGGACCGACCCGGCCCAAGACCCCCTGGGTCGGCCCGAACCGGGGCGACCCGACCTGGGCCTGGGCCCGGCCCGGCCGGCGCGGCCCGGCTCGACGCGGGCGGCCCGGCCCGGTGCGGCCGGTCCGTGCGGTGCGGCGCCCGCGTGCGGAGCGCACGCGGAGGGGGGGGGGTTACAACCCCCCGGTCGAACGAAACCGGCGCGGCTTAATGCCGCGCCGCCCAATCCGGAACGGCTTCTGTCGTTCCGGTTCTTCCTCCACCGCCGCGGCTCAGCCTCGACGGTTTGCTCCGGCGGCGCGGCGTCGCTGCACTCTGCGGACCACCGGACGCGCTCCGGTGGTCCGTTTCGCCTGCTGTCTTCGCCAGCGGTCCTCCCGGGACCCGATCTTCACTGCGATGACTTTCAAACGTCGTTGCAGTCTCGTCTCACCATCGCCGTCAATCCACGCACCAACAACAATCTGCGGAGGGTTGTCGGGCCGTGTTGGTTCGGCCCGCACCCTCCGTGTTAGGTGTTATCAAATGACAAGATTTAAATAGGATTTTAAAATGAACGAACATTCAATTTTACTTAAATAAAATTGAATCAAAATTATACCACAACCTCTTAAATGAGTTGTAGCATACTAATGTTCTCATCCCGCAATTAAAAAGAAACATTCACGGATCAACTCAATGTTGAGTTGTTCCGTGTTCTTTGTTTAGAAGGAAACAATCATGGGAAAGAATATAATTCTCAAAATAATCTCCTACCTCGAAGAAGTCGTCGAACGAGGATCGTCGCGGGAAAAAGACGTCGCGGAAGACGGCGTCGTGGAACGAGGCTCTGTAAGCATCGTCGGTGTTTGCCTGATGAAGGATGTGGCGCGTCGTCGTTCTTCGAAGAAGGCGTCTCTCACCGGCCGCGGAAAGGAGAGGAGATGGTACGACGATCTCCTCTTGCGGTGACGGAGTTCTTTGTAGTAGACTCGGCGTTCTTCGCGAAGAAGATGAAGTTCTTCAAGGCTCATGTATTTTCTCCCCAAACCTTCACGCACAACAATTTAACAATAATAAAATAAGGCTTCCCTTATTTTATTACTCATGCAAACTTTTTCAAAATTCCAAAATGAATTCACCGAATTAATTAACGTGCGTTGTCAAATTAATGAGGCGTTTTATTGGCATGTAAATTAATGTGGGGGAGATACAAAATAATTGCTAGAGGGGAAATAAATGGGGTGTTTTAATGGGGTGTTAGGAATTTTAAGGAGGTGGGGGCTCGTGTGGGCCCCACCCCAACTTCCTCACATCTTCCCTCCCATAACACTTAAACCACAGTAAAGAAATAAAAATAAAATTGTAAAACAATTTTTATTTTTATTCCTCACATTTTTAACATGTCCTCCCGAGCAAACGCAGCCCAGAAAAAGGTGCTCTTAAGCAAAAACCGGTGTTGTGGATTTATCGGTGCCCATGGATTTCGATTCCGAGTACCGGTTCAAAAGTTAGAAAAAACTTGCTTGTTCGTTCACTGAATGTACCTGAGCTAAAGTTCGAAAATTGATTCCGGGCACACCGGGTCTCGGAATCAGGCGCCGTCAGAAACTGCGCACTCGTAAAATCCCAAAGAAATAAAAAAAAATCCTTGAAATTTCCGGGTCTTTACAGTTATATACTTGAGAATTAATACAAGTATACACACACACACACACACACACACACACAAATATATATATATATATATATATATATATATATATATATATCACATAATAATATAATAAATTCATGTTTAGTTAAAACTTCGATAAATGAAATCAAATTAAAACAACATGTAATTATATTAGATGATTCTTTTTAAATGAGTTGAATTATCAAAATAAAATAAAATTTTTAACATTATTAAATATAATGTCTAAAAAATTCAGATCAGCAGCTTAATAAAAATTTATCAGAATATTCAATACTACTAAACATGTTTGATTTTGATAAATACATAAATATATATATATATATATATATATACACCTATATATGTGCATCTTTGTAAAAGATAGTTTGTTTACAAAAAATAAACCCTAACACCCAAAGATTAAACATAATTTAAGTAATTGAAATGCCTTAGACAAAACCAGAAACCTTCATTAGGAAAAACCGAAAACCATATTTTTAAAATAAATAAATGTAATGTTTTCTCAAAAGAAAATATTATTTTGAGTACTTAAATGATTAAAAATAAATATCCCTTACCAAATATGGAAATTCCTTTACTCGTTCCATTCATTCCTCCCTCCTCTAACTCTCCTTCAATCGTTTCCAAATGATATTAATACAGAGAACTGAAGAATGGATTTTATAGAGCCATTATTTCTCTATTCATTTACATTTATCATGGATTCCCAGCTTTCATGCGCAAAATATATTACACATTTATTGTAGCAATTGTCAAAGAGAAGGAATATGATAATCTATTATATTCATCTGATCATAGAGGCATCATTGATACCAGACAAAAAGGGCCGAAAACATTGACAAACATGACTTCAAATTAAATTGGACACTGATGTGAAATCGATAAAAAAGGACAATCACTAGCAGTCAAAACCACTCGTCGTCATGCTCAGCCTTGATCTCGCATCCGACCTCGCATCAAAAAACAAACCATCGTCAATCTTACTCAGCTGGATCCAATTCTACATCGGTGGTCAACTCCTGAAGATGAAAATTAGGTGGACCAGTGCTCACCCTCCTGACCTCACAACCCACGCTTGAACACCCCCATGAAAACCCATTCCTGAAACTACATTTCTTTCATCTCGTTTTCATATTTTTTAAAATAAACTCAAGCACTTTATATATATATATATATATATATATATATATATATATATATATATATTTATATTTATTTATTTATTTACACCAGAAAACACACAATTAAAACCAACCATTTTTTATTTTAATCACACTGAAATCCCACATTAAATACATTTACCTTTACTTACACCAGAAAACACACAATTAAAACCCACCAATACCACGGCTAAGCCCCTTTGTAATGCCACACATACATTGAAACCATTTTTAAGACAAGATTTTCCACCATTTAAACAATTTTCAATTTATACTCAATAGTGTATAACATGGATAACATGCAAAAATGATTTATTTACCATTTAGAAATCATTTTTCAACACACACATGCAACTTTAAAACAAGGCATAAAATTCATTACATGAAACCCTATATAAATCATACACGAGATCTATCCCACTTCCTTTACAAAAATCCATTTCCATCACACAAGCATGCCAAATATTTCTAAAATGTGATTCGCACTACAAAAATTAAGTATATAACATGTTAAAATTAAATAAACAACAAATTAAATTGTTAAGTAATGCTAGAGAATGGAAATACCCACCTCTCATTAATAACTTTCCAAAAAAAGGTGCGAAATCTCATCCGCACCTCAACCGGACCACAAGGAGGCAAGAAGGAACTCTAATCAAGAAAATCAAACCCAAAAAACTATGATTAAAAACCTAATTCGAAACATTAACTGCTAGAGATATGAAATCCTAAAGAAAAGAGAAGAGAACCCAAGAATAGAGGGAGGAAACAAGAGAAAGAGGACTTGCATCAGGGTTTCTTGATGAATCTAGGTGAAAACCACCAAAATAGGGGAGATCTGGAGGAGCCAAGGGAGGAGGAGGAGGCACCTAGGTAGGGAAAGGCTGATGGGGAAAGAAAAATGAGGGTTTTGTGGTTAAAATCGAGATGAGAGAGAAAACACCAAGGAAATTTAATGAATTGGGGGGCTTTCTGGTTTGCCAAACCATGTAGAGACCGTGCGACTACCTTTGCCAGAACATACCCATCCACACGCTTACCTAGGCCGAGGCGTAGGGTCGTTTGGTAGGTTATGTATCATACTGCACTATTTCCTGGGTTGGGTGCATAGTTACAACTAACCATGTGCCAACCATGCACAAGGGCATGACCACTTAAAACTCCTCACTTTTCACAAAAAATCTAAAGGAAACCCAAATGGGTAAGCTAGAACAAGGATAAAATGGAAAAGTACCACAAAAAATTCAAACCCTTCACACCCAGTTCCCAAGAGAAATAGTCAACAACCCAAACAGAGTTGGAACCAAGGAAAAAATTAAAACCTCTGTGTGAAAATTCTCCCCACCATAATGCTTTCTGACCTTGGAAATCCACAACAAGGCATAGACCAGAAGAAAAACCCACACTCCTTCATAACTTCAAGGATTTCCCCATCAAACAACAAATGAGAAGAGAAAAAAAGTACCATGTGCAGAGTAAGAGACTTATAGAATAGACTCTGTAAATCCAAAATGGATGTCCCTCTTGGTGTCACTCACACCCGAAGAATAAAGTATCTCTAGTTGATCAATCAAAGGAAAAGAAACTTCCCAAAACTCAAAATCCAACTTCTTAAATTACAACACCTCAAAAGAAACCAAACGGAACCCAAAACACTCTCCGGAAACAAGTGAGAATAATCAACCACAACCCGTTGGACACCCCCATAACATGAATTGAATGAACTAGTTGGGAATTCTACAATACCAAATCTTACTCAACGAAGGAATCTTAAGGATAGATAGTTCCAAATGATACCACCTACCTCCAAACCATCATCATGAATGGAACAAAAATATCATCTTGGGGATGCCTGAACGGGCTCCCCTCCATAAGAAACAATGTATTACTCAATACGTAACCGGGACACCAACTTGTAGCAGCCCAAATGGACTCCCCACCATAATGAATAGGGTAGCATTGATTTACTTTTGAGAAATTTTAGCAAGACCCACACTGGGTCGTCCCACCATAAGAGCTAAACAAATTATCCTACTAGCACGAACAAACACAAAAGAAACCTGAAATGGGATAATTTGGCAGCTTCCAACATAACCAAATTCCCCATTGAAGGGGGATCGACTAAGAAACATCAAACCCCATAGAGGAAATTACACGGTTTACCACTCCCAGGGGCATTACCATCCTTGGATGATCCCAACAAAAACTCAGATCGAATTGGACTTACAAGTTTGTTCATACATGAAAAACCATCTCGAGAGTTTCCCCTACAAGGGATCAATCATTTGGGTTTGAGAAAAAGAAACCACCCCACCACCTTATAACTAAGGAGGGACTCTCCCACCAAAATGGATCACAACATTGAGTAGCAAGGTCCCCATGTCCCTTTCCACCCCACTAGATCACTTGAAACTAAACCACTACATCAAATGCATAAACTATCTCAATTCTAAACATTGAATAAATAAATAAAAACAAGATCCTTATACCCTTCGTGTTTCTTCACTATGTTTTAGCTTCACACTAGGGCCTATGTCTAGAGTTAATTTGATTGAAAAATATGCTGCCTCGCAGTCAGGTATTAAATCCCCTGAATGGAACTTATTTTTCCAGTGTCATAAGAAACCATACAGCAACCGAGACAATACCATCAGACACAACACACCCCAACATCGACTTACTCTCACATGGAACATTCACCAGAACATGGTCTTATATAGTGTACACGCATCACCCCTCGTTACTTAGAACAAGAAAAATCGGAAGGCTACATAGTAGACACCTTCCTATAAAATGGAGGAATCATAATTCCCAAATAGAAAATACACTTCTGTCAAGAAAGAGGTCCTCAAAAAATTGAACAATCTTTACCCTTACAACCAAACGAGAAAAATAAACTAAAAAACATCACCGAACATGACCATTGTGACTGATCGAAATATTATAAGGAGAGGGACCATAAACTGAGTCCAATCAACACACAATTCCTATAAATGTTCATAGAATCCTATTAGGACCAGAAATTCCACATGGGTGGCCGAGTACAATCTCTTTCTTAGAAGGAAACCAAAAAAGTCTGAAATATCATTTTAAGATTGAAACTAACAAAAACAACCAATACCAATTCCCATGTTCCCCAATGGATTTCCCTTCAATTCTTCCAAGCGGGACATTTAGATTTGTCAATGTCAAACTTCACCTTTTACTATCAAATGACTCAAGGAAACCAAAACATCCCTCAACTCCTATCACGTTCGCTCCGTCACTGTGATATGATTCTCTTATTCAAAAAAAAAAGAGAGGATAAAAACAACCATGAAACCCAAGAATAGAGTTTATACATTGATCTACTAGGGGACCTATCAACAGTGAATCAACAAAGGCTGGATTTTGAATATGCATCAATTCTTTATGGCGGCATGAACTAACCAACAATTAAAAGTTAGGGACCAAGTCAAATTGGACCTTTGGCCAAAACATACCATAAATAGACACTAAACACACAAAAGGTAACCTAATTATGGGTATCCAAAACATTTTTCTAGGAAATCCCATTAACCATTAACTCAAACCGACTCACCGACAAAACCCAATATAAAACATTTTCTAAGAAAGAAGGATTCTAAAAATCAAAATGCCTTAAAAGTAAAAATCACAAATCTTAAATAAACATACCACACAACTAAAAAACACCATACACAAGGTGTTACCTTCAAAAAATCATTATTTTTAAATTAAGTGGGGTCAGTGGGTAAGGAATTCACTAATGTTATCCCATGGGCCCCACACATTCATGTTTCCATGATACAATGGGCACCCACCTCATTTCAATCATTGTACACATATAGTAACTCCATTAACCATCCACCACCCCATATATTCTCATATATGTGGTCACCTGTGAGAATACCAAAGATCAAAACCAAAACTTTCCATTTTTCAAAACAAAAACATTAAACCTGTGCTTTATATTTCTCAAAACCTGTATCCCCAAAATCAAAACCCAATTTAAATCTCATAAACCTTTTCAGAAAATAACCAACCATTCAGATAAAAATCCACTTTTAAATCTTACACATAAATTTAAATACATTTTTCCCTATTTCAAAACACTTCTAATTCCATAAAAAACCATTTAATCAACACCCTTTTAATTAAAAACACATTTACTCTCATTTAAAAGAAGTTACCAAAACCTTTTAGAAGCTAATTTTCCTTTTTTACAAACAACCAATATTCGATAAACCACAATCTTTGATTATAGATATTCAACCACATTGAAATAATACACATTTATAAAAAAGGACCATTTCATAAAAATATTTTTTATTAAAATATACATTTTCAAGGTTTTATTCCAAAAAATTCTAAAAACCCATTTTCCAATATTTAAAAATAAACAATCATTACATTAAAATATATTTTTTTAACAATTCCAAAATGAGGGTTCTTGAAAAACCATCATAACCCTAGAGGATAAAAACCAATACATGAGGAAACTAGTGTTGATAGGAAACTTAGACATATGGTTGGAAACCATACTCCAAGTGAACCACCATCATAGAGAGTGTTCTGGGATAAGGTATCAGACTCCACATGACTTTCCAGGCCCTACGAGCTCACATAGACCAATGAACCAACTCCCATTTCATTTCCCAAAACATCGGTGAACCATAAGAACCAATGAACTCAGATGAAACCCAACTTCCCCTAGCAACTTGAATCCCATAATGAGGTGTGATAGCCAGACAACCTACTCTTAATTAGAATGTCAAGTCCCAAAAAACTTGCTTTAATCTACCTAGACACTTCCCTAGGGAACATGACCCAAAGGATATAACCTCCTATGATACCATTTTGCCACGAACCAATTTGGGTCTCCATATGACCTGGAACCAGACCTGGTTTGTGGCATGGCCCAAGGGGTGTTTTTGATCCGCATAGGATGGAAATTGTTTCTTGGGTATCAATAACATGCTTTACCCAATTTCATAAATAAAAACAATAAATTTTTTTATAAATATTCTAAATATGAATTTACACAACCAACAAGCTCTTAAAAACCCTCATATTTAAATTTTATACTTCAGAATAATGTTTTAAAAGACTACAACAAAGAGGGGACCAACAATACTACCCAAAAACTATACACAATGACAAAACCAACCTCTTCAATCCATCACCACCAAGACCCACAAAATAATGGCACTAGGGATCCCAAACTTCCAACATAAAAAATCGATTTGTTACCTAAAACAACAAGCAACAAGATCTACATACTCCCAAGGGTGTTTGTAGGGTGTTACCCAAGCCCAGTATAATGCCACCGAAAATAGATTCCATGACAAAACATTTATAATAAAATCTAACATGGAAATTTAAATAATAATCTTGAATTCATTATTAATAGTAAACTCCTTAGACAAACACATTAAAAATAGGAAACATTTTAGAAAAATCATTTTTCAACCATTTTCAATAATGAAAAAGCGAATTTATAAGAACACATTCACTCAACCACACAAGAGGTCCACAATATATCGATAGTTGGAACTCTTTCATATAGATTAGTGCACCATGGGTAAATATGTAGGGTTGATGTAGCTCAAGTGGGACACTAGAACATCGTACCTCAGTAAAATGTTGTATAGTAACCACACCCGTTAGTGTCCTCATGCACGATCCACTAGTGAGGAGAAACATACAAAGTTGTAGTGGAGATCAATCATCATCATAATATAGTTAGTGTTTTAAGAGTCAGTCCAATTAAGTGAAATTGGGACAAGCCACTTTTATATCACTAGGGCACTAGTTCTAGTCCTCCCACCTAGATTCCCGGTATTCCCTTATGCTAGAGTTGATTTTCAGATGTTACACATATCACCACTATCCCAACTAAATGTCAACAATTTCAAGGAAACCACCATTTTCTATAAAACCGGCCATTTTCTATTTTAATCACACCCAAAAACCAACATTAAATACATTTAACTTTACACACACAGAAAAACACACAATTAAAACCAACCAATTCCATGGGCTAAGACCCTTTATAAAGCCACATATTTATTGAAACCATTTTTAAGATAAGATTTTACATCATTTAAAAAATTTACGATTCATACTCAAAAGTGCATAACAAGTCTAACATGAAAAAATGATTAATTTACCATTAAATAATTCTTTGTCAACACAAAAACATCTTTAATAAAGGAATAAAATCATTTACAAGAAACCCAACATAAATCATACATAAGATCTATCCCACTGCCTTTTCAAAAATTCATTCCCATTACACAATCATGAAAAATATTTCAATAAATTAATTAGCACCACAAAAATAGAGTATAAAACATGTTAAAATTAAATAAACAACTAATTAAATTATCAAATAATTAAAGGGCATGGAACCACCTACCTCTCATGAAGAACTTTTAAAAAAAGGTGTGAAATCTCATCCGCACCTCAACTGCACCACAAGGAGTCAAGAAGGAACTATAAACAAGAAAATTAAACCCAGATACCCAAGATTAAAACCCTAATTCAAAACCCTAACTGTGGTAGATATGAAATCCCAATGAAAATAGAAGAGAACCCAAGAATAGAGGGAAAAAATAAGAGTAATAGGACTTAAATTAGAGTTTTTTGAAGAATATGGGTGAAAATCACCAAAATAGGGGAGATCTGGAGGATCCAAGGGAGGAGGAGGAGGATTCTAGGTTGGGGGAGGCCGAGGGGGAAAGAAAAATGAGAGGTTTGGGATTAAAACCATGAGGATAAAGAAAAACATGCCAAAGTTTTAATGACCTAGTAGGCTTCATGGTTAGTCTTCATAGTTTTACAAATCATGTGGAGACCGTGCGACTGCCTCTGCCTGAAGAGAACCAGATGCATGCTTACCTAGGCCGAGGAGAATGACCATGCAGTAGGTTCTATCTCCAACAACATAGTTTCTTGGGTTGGGAACATAGTTACTACATATTGTGTCCCAACCGTGTACATGGTCTTACCCACCCAAAACTCCCTAATTTTATCCAAAATTAAAAAGGAATCCCAAAGGGGGAAGCTAGACCATAGATAAAAGGGTCATGTACCCCAAAAATTAAAACCTGTCACACCCAGATCACAAGATAAATGGTTGATAACCTGACCCGGTCCAAAACTAAGGAAAAATTTAAAACCCAGGTGTGACAATATCACTACCTTAGAACCCCACCATAAATCAACTTATAATCTAAGAAGCTATTCATGACCAAATCCTTCATTAGTGTTGTGATGCTTGTGATTTCGGGATTTGGTCAGGAACTCAGATAGACTCAATTTAGTTTTCAATGATTGTTTATAAATATTTATCCCATATTTATTTCACAAATTCTTAGAAAAACATTTTATAAATTAATATCATAAGGAGTTGGCACCCCTCCTCCAGAGAAATTCATTTTTGGAGTGTGTGAATTTTTAAGACTATTTTAGTAATTTGACACCTTAGGGATAAAATGGAAATTTGGCCTAGTAAATGAGCTCATAAACTCAATTTGAATATTATATTGATATCATAATAGTGTATTTTTCCTTGGGTGGATCTCTAATGTATATCAGGTGTGTTTTGGGTTACAACATAATCAAAAAATCATTTAAAAGGGGTAAAAGGTATTGTGTGTGTTTTTTCATGTTTTGAAAAAATGATAAATTCAAATGATTTGTTTTCACTAGGGTGGATATTTTTTGTATATGAGGAGTGTTTTTATTTCTAGATCAATATATTATTTAAATAATAAATTCTTTAATAGGGGTCATAAATGTTTTTCATTTTTTGAAGAAATATGGTAAATTCTCATTAAAGTTATTTCTAAAAAATGACCACACCATTGATTCTAGAATGAACTATTTAACCATGTTGTCATGTTTGGAAAATTTTAGATAATGTTGTATTTCCATGAATTGTTCTAAATTTAATTAATTAATTAAATAATTAATTATTTTTTGTGTGGTGTATTTAATTATTTTTATTGAAAACCATAAATCATAATTGAATTCTATGAAAGTCATGATTCTCTGGATACTATGATTCTATCAAAATACTGAGTAGACTTGTATATATTTTATAAAATTGTCTATAAATATATTTTTCAGCTCTATTTCACTTGTTCTTATCATAACATTTGACTATGCACAGTCTCTCACTGTCTCTTCAATGAATTGTGTGTGTGAATCAAAGGATTGGTGTTCTATATTAAGTATACTATACATATAGTTTATTTATCTTGATTTATCTAATTACCAATCTCATATAAAAACATGGGTATGTTTTATTTTTGAATCTATAAATAAATGATTTTTATCATTCATCATGATAAAGACTTTAATATTTATCTCATTGTTTAATCTTGGATCCTGGAATTTGGTAATTCTTGTAGAGCGACATTTTTATGTGAGTAAATTCAATACATTTTATGTGTTTGTCTAATATAATACGTTTTTTTGTTATTTTTTATTAATCAAGGATTGAAATTTAATGATTCATGGGAAATCATGGTTTTAAATAATAATAAAATTTTGATATAAATTTATCTTTCTAGGAAATAATGGATTTTACATCTATTTATTCTTGAGAATGAAAATGATATTTTTTTCTACAAAAGTTATTATTTTTATAAATAAACGTTATTGAAAATATTTCCCATCAATTAATTATGAGATATGTATTTTTATAGGAACATATTTGGAAGGGGTTGTTTTTGAATATATATAAATTTTTATTTATTAAATTGAATTTCATACTTAAATTTTTTATGGTTGAAAAATGGGTTTTTTTTCAAGACCTATTTTGAATCCAATAAGCTTGGTCCATAGTAAAAAAATGAATTAGAGTGTGTTTATTAAATAATGTAGCAGTTGGGATAAGTATTTCCAAAATTTCATGCGTCACTTTGGTGTGGATTTGTATATGTGAATAGGTGACATCATAGTTCACACCTTTTAAAATCAAGATATCATTGGTTAGTTTTTGATTATTCATTTATATGACATATAATGAAGGGGGTTTTATGAAAATATGGAGTTTCTATAGGTTTTTATAAATATGTAATTTTCATTTAATTTCAAATAAAATGAATTGATTTATAGAAATCAATGTTTTAAGGAGAAAGTATGTTTCTTGGTTAGTTTTTAAATTAATTGTTTTTAAATTGGTGTTCTACATACATAAATGTGAATTTATAGAGTAAAAAAGTTATTCATGGTTTTGATGGTTTGTTCCTATAAAGTATTAGATAAATAAATGTTCTATTACTATTTTTTATTTATCATCATTGAATGGAATTGCATTACTGAGATTTATCATGCATGGTAGTATATTCGAGTCATTAGGGAAATCCTAATGAGTTAATACTCACCCTTAAAATGTGCACTTAATTTGACATGTATATATTATTTTTCATAATAATAATAAGGGAATGAAATTTTTATTCATTATTAGAGATTCATATATCCATGTTATAGATATTGAGGGATTGTTTTTGGTTTTCGGAATTATTTTCTTATATCAGCAGTTTGTCTCATTATATTATTAGATTATAAAAATTATTTCATTTCATTGTTAAATTATGTTTCATAAATTGAGTTTATTAAAATATGTATTGGATTTAAATGAATCAATTTAGTTTATATTTTAAGGGTAATGCTTTCTCAGAATGTTCTTTGTTATCCCACATTTCTTGTTAATAACCTCTTGTGATAGGGGAGTCTACTTGAGGACATGTTCCATCCTGGATTGTGTCTAGGGATTGAGCGCCTAAGTAATTTTTTATATAGTTGATGATAAGAAAAGAGTTCTAAAACAATCTAAAAATTATTATCATGCTACTCCTTTATTATAAAATATATTAATATATCATTAATAAATATCATTAAAAAGTAATCAAGATAGATCCAAAACCCCAAATTAATTTGTACCATAAAAACTACTAGTATATTGATGACTCCAAAGAGAATTAAAATAAACATAAAACATATATAGTAACATAATTTGTTTTATTATATATCATCCACTTTCATTCTTGTATGATGTTACCCTTACTACAAATATATATTGAAAAAATAACTAGCTTTCTTCAACTGAATGACAAAAATCATCAATACTTAAGAATTGAAACTTATTCTACACTATTACTTGATTCAATCACCATTAATAAATACATAATTTCATACTTTGACCATAATTCATGGGGAATAAGATTTCAGAACCCCATTAAGATACACTATGGTGAATAAAATCCCACATAAATATGTAATAAATCTGAATCTTTAATACCTGAAGCTCAACATGAACTATATGATGAGAATCCATTGATATCAAATATTTTATTAGGTTTAAAAATATTCCAAAATCAAATATCTTTCCCTTGAGGAAAACTATTATTATTTTTAAAAATTGAATCTATTCATTCTATCAAAACACTAGAAATCACCTTTCACTCCACCTCATATAAAAAAATCATTAAACCTATAAGCTAAGAAGTAATAATTTATGGTTTGACAGGCCTCAAATTATTCCTTCAAACTAAATCTTCCATAAAAACCACATGATATTTATACAAACTAGAGTACAACAACCTCATCTGATAAAAATCAATGTAGTCTCACACCAAATGAAACCAATCCATGAAAATTTCATGAATCGACCCAAGCCAGGGATCTACCATAACTAACCCAAGACCGCTTTCATAGGGTAGGGGGTGGATACAAGAACCAAAGGAATACATAACCCAGGGATGCATTTTCATAAAAACGGGTACACACACACATATCCTACTCAATGAAAAAATGTAGTGGGAAAAAATAAAATATGAAACACTCATATAAAGTAAACCAATAATTCATGAACCTCTAGACAGTACAAACATATGGTAGGATAAGATGAAAAGTAATAGGGGAAAATACATGACCAACCAGATATGTTTCCCTACCTGACAAAAAACATGAAAATTAAATAGCTAAAAGTGAACCAAGATCATCAATCTCAAGCTACGAGCACCATACATGGTCTAAGTATCCAGTATCCTTGAGATCCTCTGAATTCATGACTGACCTATCCATTGTATTCATAAGAGACAACATGTGTGGGAAAATACCATGTAGGGGTGTGTATAAGAATACATAGTAGGACACCTCGAAAGATGAAGGGGGGATAGTAAGAGATACAATAGGAAGATAAAGACATTAGATATCAGATGTTATAGTAAAAAAGTACAAATCATCCCAACAAAGAGTGAATGTATGTTCATTCAAGAATAAGGGGATAAACACGATGAGTAGATAAACAAATCATCATGTCTTTGTCACATATAGTAGGTGAGTAGACTCATACAACCATGAAAATATAAACACAGAATTTACATGGAATACCCCACACATATTTATCTCTCCTAAAAGAAGAGTATACAAATAAAAGGTGTGGATATAGAAGAAGGATGTATATATATTCTCAATTAAGGAATCCAAAACAAGAGAGTAAGGAGATCTCTATCCTACAACTTAGCCTAAGAAAAAGAGTACCAATCACTTACAAAATTCCAACAATGATTCCCAACATCCCACATGCCTTCTCTGAAAATAAAAGTCTATGGAACTAATTCTACCATCTTCAAACTATTTTCTTTGGGTGGAACTGACTCACCCGTAGGTTTTTTGGTCATGTACTAAAATTGAGTCTCAGTAGTGAAAGAATCCTTCTTCCTTATGAGTCCAAAAAAATTCCAAACCACATCTCTTCACTATGTCACATAGTAAATGTGGACAATTTCTAGATAAATGATCCATCCCTTGGTACAATAGGAGGGTTCCACTATTATGGTCAATGTCCCTTGCCCAGCCTGGCTAGAGGGTTCCACTATAGGTTATTGAGGATCCATGCCTTTCCCCATAGGAGGGTTCCACTCAAAAATTTGATGACCCATGCCTAGCCCTAGTGCACTACCACAAAACAGCACAAGGGAAGTGCTGCCCTTTATCAGCGCTAAACAGAAAGCGTTGAAAAAGGGGTATGCCTTTATCAGCACTAGTTAAAAGCACTGATAAATCTAACCTTTATCAGCACTAAAATAAGCGCTGATAAAGGTATACCCTTTATCAGAACCTTTTTTTAGTGCTGATAAAAGGTTACATTTATCAGCGCTTATTTTAGCACAGATAAAAGTTTTTATTCTTACTTTATATAAAATTATAATATTTATCAGTGCTAAAATAAAAGTGCTTATAAAACATAAATTTATCAGCGCTTTTTGAGCACTAATAAAGAGATACCTTTATCAGCGCTAAAAAAGCGCTGATAAAATTCCTATTTATCAGCGCTATAATTATAGAACTGATAAATAGGTATTTTATCAGCTCTTTTTTAGGGCTGATAAAGGTATCTCTTTATCAGCACTGAAAAAGCACTGATAAATTTATGTTTTATCAGCGCTTTTATTTTAGCACTGATAAAACATACCTTATCAGCTCTTTCAACAAGCGCTGATAAAGGTTCCAGTGGTTTCTATTTAATAACCCTAACAGGCCCTCCTCTCTTGCACGCGGTAAAGCTTTCACGGAAGCTGAACCAGACCCCTCTTCCGCCACGACCTCTCCACCTCGTTCTCCTCCTCTTCCGCATCCTCGTCCTCGTCCTCGTCCTCCTCCTCTGACGCCACCATTGGGTTTTGATCCTTTGTCGCTGCCTCCGCCGCCGTGGGTTTTTCTCCCCCACGTGTAACCGCCACTGGGTTTTCCTCCTCCACCGTGATCGCCGCTGCCTCCGCCACCGTTGCCTTTGCCACCACTGGTCAGTGTAGGAGTATTTTTCCTTCTCTTGGGTTAATATAAATGAGAAATGATGATCCTTGAATTATTATGATGACTAATAGTTTTTTTATAAGTGAGTTGAACCTATGTATGAGTAGTTGGGGCAAGAGTGAGAGCCCAGGTGGTGAGACCCTTGTATTTTAGGTTGTTTTAGATAGCGGGTGTGTGAGAACCTATAGTAAGTGGTTGGTTTAGTTCACTAGATGATGTGTGTTTTGAGGTGGGGATAATAGTGGCCCCCATGAGCTAAGGATTGTGTAAGAACTGATGTAAGGGGTTTGTGTGAGATCCCAGTGGTCGTTAGCATGTGACTCAGGATGGTAGCAAGTTAGTGATTTTTGGTGGTTGGGGGATACTAATGAGTGGGGCTATCTTGGTGTTAGGAATACCTTAGATACATAAATCCAGGGTAGATTCTTTGACATGAGGTATTGATGTATATTAGGTGTTATCAAGTTGATAGCAAATGAATGGCCATGCCTTGGATTTGTATAAGGGAAGCACTCTCTATTCTTGAGTTTTGGTGTTATGACTGGGTTGAGGGACATGATCATTTGGATTCCTAAACCTATTTATTTATAGCATGGTTTTAATGTAACCATCACTATTGAACCTAGATGGATGGGTTTAGGGTAATGAAGCATGAGTATATTCCTTTGGTTTTGGAATAATGTTGGGTAACTAGTGATCGTGTGATGTGTTTTGGCATGGTGTGATATTAAGATCGGAAAAGAGTACTAGGGGTGTCCCATTGGAAATATGTGCATTCCCCCTAATTTTTTTCAAGATGTATGGGTAGGCTCATTGAGTTTGAATAGGGATATGATCCTACTCACTAGATTCCACGTGTTGTGTTGAAAATATTGTACCAGGAAGTTTAAAGTCATGTGATTAGGATGTATGTGTCGTGAAAGGTGTGATAACAGAGGATTGATCAGGACTTACTCATTTGGGATATGCTATCTAGAATAAACTTGGGGATTATACCTAGTAAGGAGGACCTATTGGTCAGGGCTTACCCATTGTATGTTCATCTTTTAAATTTTAAAAAGTCTGTTGAACTCATTCTATCGAAGGTGGGTTCTAAAATTTCTTGTTATCTTAAGGTGTGTTTAACCATGGTGTGGGTTGATTTCGGTTTTAGTGGGTTCTTGGGGTTTGTGGGATGTGGTAAATGGTGTACTCGATTTTATATTATTTTATTCTCATGAGTTTCCCCTATTTTATGTTTTCTTTTTTGTTGGAAATCTTTTTTGTTGTGAGCCTCTCCTCTGCCATGAACGCACCTCTATCGCGTGCTTAACGACACCTTAGCTGTGAGTTTTCTCCTTTTACTCATTGGTTTCCTCTTGTTCACATGTTATTACTGTTCGATATTCATGGATATAATGTGAAATGTACAGGCGAAACGCCCCACTGAAAATCGTGGCTGTTGGTGGTCCTTGTTTGCGCACTAAATGAATTGCATGTTGGTTGGTTCTTGTTGAACATTTTAATATAAAAATTGGTAATTTACATATACTTGACTTATGAATGAACTCCCCAGGATGATAAAACTTCCGTGATAACCCCTAAATTAAAAAACAAAATTGAATAAGGTATGCTTTGTAAAATCTAAAATTGTGATTGTTTTGTTTATATGGTGTTGCGATTGTGAGCACAATTGTGTTTTTGTATGGTGTTGCGGTTGTTGGAATGATTTATATGCCATTTTTTTCCATGTTTTAGTTCATCCACCATTGAATATCAATCCAAAATTTACCCATTTCAATGGCACCACCACTTTGTTACTAGTGCAATTCCACTAAATCCTAAAAAACCACTTCTTGAGGACTCTATGAGACACATTATGGTGTGAAGATGATGTTTTTCAGATTCTATATATTTTTAAAATACATGGTATTTAGTCTTGTTAAATGGAACATGATTCACCATAAATGGATTTTATATAGATTTTAATGACAAACAATAGTTATCTCCAAAATTTACACCACATGACTCATCTTCTGACTCAAACTTGGAATAAGTTTTATTTTAAATCTTACATGTCATGTGAACGTAGGTCACACACAATGTATCTCCAAGACATATACTTCAGCATGAAACCATGTAAATTACATGAAATAATGGTAGAACCATATGATATGTGTTTTACTTCACTCACACCATGTATAGATACCATATAAACTTTATGTGTATAGACTATACACCCCTAGTGGACATGTAAGGACTAAACACCATGTATTCCACAAAAATGTGATGTATAGCTGGTGAAGTGACTCATTTTGTATCTAAAGTACATGCCTTTAGTTCAATTTGTTCTATATGTCATGTATTTTGAAAGGCATCATGCAGTCTTTGTAAGACTAACTTAGAATTAATTTGATATATGTTAGATCAAATCAGGTATCTTATCCATAGACGATGTTCACCCTACTGGACACACCATGTATATGGATTTCACATGAGTTTAGAAATGGTAGTATACGACCAACCTTGACTGAGAACCCTACACATTGTGTATCCATTGAATAAATTGTGTGCTATGTTAATTTCATTATTATTATTTATTTTTCACATATATGATAATATTTCATGTATGAGTAGCCCATTATAAATATATTCTCATGTAGATCACAATATTATGATTCCCTCATTCATTGGAAATTGCACACGATGTGGTTTGGATATTTTAATTATCTCCACTCTGCTTGAGAGTTGACAAGTGACAGGTGAGATGTTTGGAGAAAATATGGAGTATGGTACTCCCCCATGTTTCGGTGAAGAGTCCTCCATGTATATGTTTTAGGTACTCCATGGAAATATACAAAAGACAGGGCACAATCCCCCGTATATAGATATATTTCAAGTACTTTCACATGTTTTGGGGTAGGTTCCTCTATTTCATTGTAGAGGCATTTGTACCATGATTTTTTTATAAAACCCAAACAATGCTACTTTATTAATTAAAACATAATATTAGGCAAGTTCGAGATTGAACCCATAAAGACGATGAATATGAATAAAGAATGGATGAATGCCAATTGGTTGACAAAAGATTATGAAGATGGTGTGAAAGAGTTTATCAAGTTTGCAGAAGATCATGCATGTGACCCTTCTCAAGTCCTCTGTCCATGTTTATGCTGTTGTTATTCAAGACAAATTAGTCCAAAGGAGTTGGAAGAACACCTGATCTATCATGGAATAGATCGAAGTTATACATGTTGGAATAAACACGGGAAAAAACTGAATGTAGGTAGTGGCTTGGATAACACGACATTTTATGGAAGATCTGATAAGACTACAAGTGTGAACAATGAAGATGGTCATATAGAGGGTGTGATTACATATGTGAATGATGATGAAGATATTATTGAGGAAATGAAAAGGACAGTTCAAGATGAAATTTTTGATTGCCCAAAATTGTTTGATAAGTTAAAGAGTTGTGAAAAAACGCCATTGTATGCTGGTTGCACTAAATATACAGCATTTTCAGTCGTACTGAAGCTGTATAATTTGAATGCAGACAATGGGTGGAGCGACCCTAGTTTTACAGAACTACTTGATCTCCTGAATGACATGCTCTCAGAAGATAATGAACTCCCAATCTGAACATATGATTCCAAACAAATGCTATGATCGATGGATATGATCTCTAAAAGAATACATGCCTGTCCGAATGGCTGTATATTGTTTTTCAAGGACCAAAAATCACTTAAAGAATTCCCAAAGTGTGGTGCTTCTTGATACAAGAAAGAAGATTCTATTCCTACAAAAGTTTTATGGTACTTTCCAATCATTCCAAGGTTTAGGCGCCTATATGGAAGTGAGGAGACTGCAGGAAAATTGACAGGGTTTGCAGATACAAGAATTAAATATGGGAAACTACGTCACCCGAAAGACTCTCCTCAGTAGAAGAGAATTGATCACGAGTATCTTGAATTTGGAAACAAGCAGAGAAACCTTCGTCTGGCGTTATCTATAGATGGGGTGAATCCTTTTGGTTTTTAAAGCAAAAGTCATAGTACATGGCCGGTTATGATGGTAAATTATAACTTTCCACCATGGTTATGCATGAAATGAAAATACATAATATTATCTATGCTTATATCAGGACCAAAACAACCAGGTATTGATATTGATGTTTATTTGGATCCGTTGATCAAGGATTTGAAAATATTGTGGGGTTCAGGTGTTATGTTGTATGATGCTTACAAAAAAAAGATTTCACTTTGAAATTCATGTTGTATGGGACGATAAATGAATTTCCTTCTTATGGAAAATTTTCAAGATATAGAATTAAAGGAACTCAAGGGTGTCCCGTTTGTGAACTAGGTACACAATAAATTAGGTTGAAACATTCATCGAAAACCGTGTTTTTAGGACATCGCAAATTTCTACCCTGACGACATAATTACCGATCTTGGACGACATCATTCGATGGAAGTTCAGAAGAATGTACAACACTATCTCCACTGACAGGTGATCAATTTTTTAAGAAGGTAAAATATTTGGACACTACTTTTGGTAAACCATTTTTGAAAAACCATACAAAAACTATTTGGAAAAAGAGATCAGTTTTTTTTTGAATTACCATACTGGAATTGTCTGTATGTCAGACATTTTCTTGATGTTATGCATATTGAAAAAAATGTATGTGATAGTGTCATCGACACGTTGCTAAATGCAACCGAAAAAACGAAGGATGGAATTAAGGATAGATTGGACATGGTTGGGATGAGAATACGAGAAGAGTTGGCACCAGTGAAGGGTGAAAAATGAACATTTCTTCCTCCTGCTACTTACACTCTTTCCAGGCAGGCGAGATATTAGTTTTGTAACTTCTTGAATGACGTAAAGGTTCCAGAGGGGTATTCATGAAATATCAAGAACATCGTGTCAATGAGCGATTTAAAATTAAAGGGTCTGAAATCACATGACTACCATGTTTTGATGCAAGATCTAATTCCTATAGCTTTACGTTGCATTTTTCCCAAGAATGTCTTCCATACATTAACGAAGCTCTATTTCTTCTTCAAATCTATATGTAGCAAAGTTATAGACCCGACAAAATTTCCAACTATGGAAAGAGAAATTGCCATCATATTATGTGAATTGGAAATGTTATTCCCGCCAATTTTTTTGATATGATGGTCCATTTGATGGTTCATTGGGTGAGAGAGATTTGACTATGTGGTCCTGTACATTATAGATGGATGTAACCCATTGAACGATATATGAATATTTTGAAAGGGTATGTCAAAAATCAAATTCCGCCAGAGGGTTGTATTGCGGAGCAATATATTGTTGAGGAAGCTGTTGAATTTTGTACCGAATACCTGTCTGGGGTGGAAAACATTGGCCTACCAAAATATCGTCACACTGAGAGACTTGAGGGTGAAAGAATTTATGGAAGAGAAGTTGTCACAATCAATATTACAGATCAGGAGCAGGCTCACCTTTACATTTTTCATAACAGTTTCGACGTTTACCCATATGTTCAAACCCACAAAGAAATTATTAGGCATTTGAATCCATCTAAGGATGAAAAATGGATATCAGATACACATAATTGACAGTTTATAGGGTAGTTTTAAGACCATATTTTGAAATAGTTAGATTAAAATCCAGACTCAGTTTCAAAACGACTTCGATGGATAGACGGAGGAGAAAGTGTGTATATATTATCTTACAATGCTTATGCAGTTAATAGTTATACATTCTATAATAATGAACATGATGAAGATAGTACCATGTAGAATAGTGGGGTTACACTTGTGGATGAGGCGATGCATGTTTCCAGTGTTAAGGACAAAAATCCAATTTATGCGAATATGTCATACTTTGGCATCATCAAAAAAATCTGGGAGTTGGATTATACGAAATTCAAAGTGCCGATTTTTCAATTCAAGTGGGTTGATAACAGGAGTGATGTTAAAATAGATGAATTAGGATTCGTAAAAGTTGATTTAAGTAAGGAAGGAGAGAAAGAAGAACCATTTATAATGGAATCATAGGCAGTACAAGTATTTTATGTTCCAGACCCAGCAAACCAAAATTGGTCAATTGTTCTGTTATCGACCAAAACAACTGAAGGGTCAGATGAAAGTTCAATGGAGGATGACCCTTTTATAGGGACTTAACAATCATTTCACAATGGTCCCAATGTTGATGGCGTTTTGTATGTCAGAGGAGACCACAATGAAGGGATTTACATAGTCGATAGAGGAGTCAAATATCTTCTGCCTTTAAAGAAAAAAAAGAGAGTACAATAATCTGGTTATTTGTTTATTATAATACACATTGTGTTACGTTATGTTATTATCTGTCCACTGTTGCTTTTATGTAATCTAAATTAAATGTTAAACCACTTCTGCAGATAATGACTTCTGCATTTACTGATGCACCCAATACCAAGGCACAAAAGGTATCTCAACCAACTTTTGGTGGTCCCAGTGCAGATCAACAAAAGGTTTCTCAACTAGCTGCTGGTGGTCCTAGTGTAGAGAAACAACAAGTTTCTCAACCTGTTTTTGCTGATCCCAGTGCAGAGAAACAACAAGTTTCTCAACCTGTTTTTGCTGGTCCCAGTGCTGATGCCAGCGCTCCAGAGAAAGATATTGATGATAATTATGCAGAAATGGTAGGAAATGAAACCCTAAAACTGAAAAAAACAAGATCACCGTAGTTTGAAAATGTTAGCCAAAATTCATAAGGCAAAAGCAAAAGGAATCAAATTTGAGGTGGGATGGAATAAGCGAATCCAACAAGTTAACCCCAACAAATCCATCTTTAGTAGCAACATTGGAATCGTCACTCAGAAACGCATGCCAATTGATGTACAGTCGTGGCACCATGTTTTCACCGGTCTTAAGACACTAATGTGGGAATAGATTACGATAACATTATGATATCTATTTTTTAATTTATTAAAACAAAATACCAAAACATTGACTTACTCTTCATCATCCATTGAAAAGTGCATTTATAGTAGATGCCTCGCACAAGGAATATGTATTAAGAGTTGTAGGAAGGATTCATAGTGGTTTCCACACAATTTTAACGAAATATCCTCTTAAAGATGCTGAAGGGAAAATCAAGCCGCACCCACCTCCTCTTTATGCACACTTGATATCCCATGGAGCGTGGGACGCATTTATCAACCTTTATGGGGAGAAGACTTTTCAGGTACATTGTGTGGGTTAATATGTTGTTTGACGTTGCTTGTATTCATCACTTTGATTGACAGTTTTTTATTTATGAAACAGTAACTGAGTGTTGAAAATAAAAAATGCGTAGCAGAACCAGCGTACCCTTACCATAAAGCAAGGATGGGGTACACTTCACTTGATAAAAAATTGGTACATCTTTTAAATCTACCGTATTACTTATATGTGACATAAAACAACACCGTAACCATGTTTCTCTGTTTATATGCAGATTGATGAATCAAAATCGAAAGACAAATCCATCCCATGCCATGTGCTATGGAAGGAGGCTCGTGTAAATAAATAGGGGATACTGATAGATGAAAACACACAAAAAGTGTGGGAAACATGTGTAAGTATGACATAATATAAATTTGATTTGTTTTAAATCGCTATTACATTACAATGACTACTTATTTTTCTATATTTTCTATCTGACATAGTCACAGGAATCAACAACACTGACACCAGATGCAGACATACTTTCAGCAGCCTTGAAGCGGCCAGACCAGTATGGCCGCGTCAGAGGTGCAGATTTTGGGGTGACACCCCGAACATATTTTCAAAAACAAAAACAAGTGGAGGATGAAAATGAAAAAATGGAAAATATGTAAGAAAAATTAGCTATTTTTCAAGAAGAATTACAATACCAGAGAGAGATGATAGCAACATTGATGGGGGAGAGGCAAAGAGAATGACTGTGATTTATATCTATCAACTCCCACCTATCACCTTGTAGCGAGGGATACGATGTTCAATACGCAGAACTACATGATACACAATAGACAACTTCCAACAGATCACTTTAGAGTGTCAATTAACGTAGCTAATGAGTTGAGTGCTGAGCTACCTGTTCCAAATGATGATGAAAAAATTCATACGGTTGAACAAGCTGTTGGAACATTCATCGCATGGCCGTCAGTTCTTGTAAAAAAACATGTCGACAAGGAGGTATCCATTTCCAAGTTATTTTTCAAGCTGTACCTTTAACATTTAATGAAAAAATGTCTGAATCGATGAATGTTATTACATAACGAAAAAGTGAAGGGGGTGAAACGAAATATCAGCTCAAATCTATCTCAAGGACCAATCAACCGATTGAAACGGTCTACTGAGAGCACCTTCACCCCGCCCGTTCTATATCCACAGTTAATATCATTGCAGGCTCATGTGGATACAAAGTTGATAGACAGAAATTCTCACATAGTTGATTTTGAAAAAAATATGTACGGAGAGGAAACAACATATTTCATTAGTGCTGAAAATGTAAATGAAATCCTCAAGTATGAATGGCTAGGTGTCTCAGTTGTAAATGTATACATGAGGTATGTTTTTCATGATTTGATTCTACAAAAGCTGGTATACTATGATAATTATGAATAAATAAATTTTATATTTTTCGCAGGTGTATATATGAAAAAAAATTGAAGGGATTTCCCCATGAACAAAAATTTGGACTCGTTAGTCCTCAAACCACCTCTTCAAAAGAAGAAATAGATTCTCATAAAGAGGCTTCAATAATGTCATCCCTGCTCAAATCATTTGAAAACAAAATTACAGATGATAGACTCTTTTTAATACCAACGATGCAGGTGTAAAACTCTACAATTTAATCATATCAACTATATTTTAATTTCTTTCTTTACTTATTTGTTTTTGTATTTTTATAGAGCATTGGATGCTGATTGCAGTCAATTTGGGTACTCTAAAGATATTTTTTGGATTCAAAGCATGGATATCCAACAAACCGACCATGCATGATGGAGTTTGTTAATTTGTAATACACTAGATCCAACATTTTAAAACTAAACATCTAGTTATATAATTTATGTTATCTTTTAATGAGGATTCTGTTATGATAGGGCGGTGCATCAATATTGTCTAATGCATGGAATGAATCTAGGGAATAAGGATGAGAAAGCCTACAAGATCTATAACTGGAAAAGTATTCGGGTTTATATAATAACATTTCACTATCCAAAAACATATCAAAACAAATTATTTATTGTTTTTGATGTTTTTGCAATGTCCAAAACAAACAAATGGAAAGGACTGTGGTTATTATGTTTTTAAATTTATGAAGGAGATCGTATTTCATCAAAAAACTAACATCCCTGACGAGGTATTTTCGAAAATAATTGCGAGTTCATTTAAAATATTTATTAATCCTTTGTGTATTTATATTTTTTCATTATTACCATGACTTTCGCAAAAACTCATATTTAGAAGATGATATAGATGTGTTTAGAAACGAATGGGCAATATACCTGATGGAAGATTGTACACAAATAGGATAAAGCAGAATTCCTACTAATGTTATACATATATGATCATTGATATATCCCTTTTTTACACTTATTGAGCATATATGATCAAACTTTATTATGTTTTATATTCTTAGGTTATGAATAATGGTTTTAGATATGATTTTTCTTTCTAGTAAAGCATAAATCATTAGACTATAATGGTCGATAGTGTGGAAGTCGACCGATGCATAGTCATTCAGTCCACTCATGGGAATCTTAATACAATTATATGGAGGAAATCCTCTATGTCACACTTCACCAATCCCTATATGGAATATCCAACTCATCACACACACCATGACTCTTATATATCCTTAAGAGGGTGTTCCCCATAATACGTGATATATAAAACTATATTATCCATCTTCTTTAGGCCTAAGACTCTAATACCTACTCAAATAGCCTTATAAAACCTAACTATTCTATAAAAATCTCATACCAAACCCGATCCTCTCATAAACACAACTAGAAACCTCACCTCCATGGAGACATAATCTTTGCATGATCACAAAATCACAAACATTCAACAAAACCCTCACTCTATCTTTTGGTGGATAAAAAACAACCTATTTAGAAAACAACACTAATGACATACATAATATTGAGAAAACACGTTTGGATTGTTTATATACTTTAGTACAATGATCCATGAGTCATTTATGACGTGTACGAATCAACCGCAGCTTAATCTGACGCACGGTGTGACTAGTATGGATAAAAGTGTTTGATATCAGTTTGAAATTGACATTAACTTTATAAAACAACACAAGTGACATACAGAAAACTGAGAAAACACATTATTATTGATTTGAAACTTTAGGAAAATGATCCATGAGTCATTTTTGAGGTGTATGAATCGACCGCACCTCAATTCAATACACGGTGTGTCAGGTGTGGCTAAAAGTGTCTGATATCAGTTTGAAATTGACATTAACTTTAGAAAACAAGAAAAGTGACATACATAATACTGATAAACACGTTCGGATTGTTTTGATAATTTAGGAAAATGATCCATGAGTCATTTTTGATGTGTATAAATTGACTGCACCTCAATACAATGCATGGTGTGACCGGTATGTCTAAAAGTGTCTGATGTCAGTTTGAAATTGACATTAACTTTAGAAAACAACACTACTGACATAAGGAATACTGAGAAAACATGTTAGGATTGTTTTGATACTTTAGGAAAACGATCCATGAGTCATTTGTGATGTGTACGAATCGACCTCACCTCAATCTGAAGCACGGTGTGAGAGGTATGGCTAAAAGTGTCTGATATCAGTTTGAAATTGACATTAACTTTAGAAAACAACAATACTAATATAAGGAATACCAAGAAAACGTATTCAGATTATTTTGATACTTTAGGAAAACGATCCATGAGTCATTTTTGATGTGTATGAATCAACCGCACCTCAATCTAATGCACGGTGTGACCGGTATGGTTAAAGGTATCTGATATCAGTTTCAAATTGACATTAACTTTAGAAAACAAAAAAAGTGACATACGTAAAACTGAGCAAACACGTTATGATTTTTTTGATACTTTAGGAAAATGATCTATGAGTCATTTTTGACGTGTGAGAATTGACCGTACCTCAATTCGACGTATGGTGAGACCGGTATGGCTAAAAGTGTCTGATATCAGTTTGAAATTGACATTAACTTTACAAAACAACACTACTGACATACGAAATACTAAGAAAAAACGTTCATATTGTTTTGATAATTTAGTACAATGATCTATGAGTCATTTTTGAGGTGTACTAATTGACAGAACCTCAATCTGACGCACGGTGTGACCGATATGGCTAAAAGTGTCTGATATCAGTTTGAAATTGACATTAACTTTAGAAAACAACACAAGTGACATATGGAAAACTGAGAAAATGCATTCAGATTGTTTTGATACTTTAGGAAAAATATCCATGAGTCAGTTGTGAGGTGTAAAAATTGACTACACCTCAATCTGACGCACAGTGTGTCTGGTATGGCTAGAAGTGTCTGATATCAGTTTGAAATTGACATTAACTTTAGAAAACAACACAAGTGACATACGACAAACTGAGAAAACGTGTTCAAATTGTTTTGATAATTTTGGACAATGATCCATGAGTTATTTGTGAGGTGTAAGAATCGAACGCACCTCAATCCGACGTACGGTGTGACCGGTATGGCTAAAAGTGTATGATATCAGTTTGAAATTGACATTAACTTTAGAAAACAACACTACTGACATATAGAATACTAATAAAACACATTCGGATTGTTTTGATACATTTGGAAAATAATACATGAGTCATTTTTGACGTGTACAAATTGACCTCACCTCAATATGACGCACGGTGTGACCGGTATGGCTAAAAGTGTCTGATATCACTTTGAAATTGACATTAACTTTAGAAAACAACACTATTGACATACAGAATACTGAGAAAATGCGTTTGGATTGTTTTGATACTTTAGGACAATGATCCATGAGTCATTTTTGATGTGTAAGAATCAACCATACCTCGATCCGATGCACGGTGTGACCGCACTACGGTAAATCTGACTTTTCCCAACGCTTCTATACTAACAGTTTGTAAAAACCGTTGGTATAGGTCCTTTTTCCCAACGGTTTATCCAAACCGTTGGGAAATCACACTTTGTGGACACCTTTCCCAATGGTTTTAGAAAACCATTGGGAAATGGTATGGCTTTCCCAACGGTTTGGACAAACCTTTGGGAAAAGTCTACTTTTTGGCCACCTTTCCCAACGGTTTGGCCAAACCGTTGGGATAGGTATACCCTTTCCCAACGGTTTTGGCAAACCGTTGGGAAAAGTATACTTTGTGGACACCTTTCCAAATGGTTTGTCCAAACCGTTGGGAAAGGGTATACCTATCCCAACGGTTTTCCAAAACCGTTTGCTGAGAATTTTTATCATATCTTCTTACCAAGAACATTATATAAATAAAAATTTAAAATATTTATGACAATACATATATATATTTATGTAATTATGTTCACAAAAGTCATGTTAGGTTAGTGGTTAAGTTGTTCAATGATAAACTAGGAGTCCTGGGATCAAATCCCAGCGAATGTTTTTTTTGAAATACATATACCAAAGGTTCCATAACCGTTGGTATAGATTTTCATATTACTTATACCAATGGTCTCCAAAACCGTTGGTATATGTCTATACCAACGGTTTTCGCAAAACCGTTGGTATAGACCTATCCCAACGGATTACTTGGCAACGGTTCTCCAAATCGTTGGTATAGGCTATACCAACGGTTTGGAGGCCTATACCAACGGTTCTAAACTGTTGGTATATGTTAGTTTTCCAGTAGTGCCGGTATGGATAAAAATGTATGATATTAGTTTGAAATTGACATTAACATTAAAAAACAACACTACTGACATACGGAATACCGAACAAACGCGTTCAGATTGTTTTGATACTTTAGGAAAATGATCCATGAGTCATTTTTGACGTGTAAGAATCAACCACACATAAATCCAATACATAGTGTGACCGGTAAAGCTTTTCATTAGATAAAGAATCAGTATTTATAAATGAGATAAATCATCCAAAAACATGTTGATTTTACATTATTCCCTTTCATTGTTATCAGAATGAAAACATTTGAGTTTATCATTTCCATATTTTAGTTTCACATTTCCATATTAATGTATTCTTTCATATTAATGTTTTAATTTATTTCATTATTGTATTACTAATATAATATTTTTTTTTCTCATATAGGTGATTTTTTCCTTGAGTTCGGATTCTTTGTTCGGCAACAAATACCATGGATGAAATTTTTTGAGAGGATCACGAATATCAAAGGATGAAACATTAATGTTTATAACTATTGTTGGATAATTGTAATTGTAACCATGAAAAACATTGTTTGAAATGTATATAGAAGTGTGTTTTTTGTATTCGTGATGCTAAGTAAATGTATATAGCATTGTTTGTCAAAATATTGTGTGCGGGTGCTATTTTGTACAGGTTTGCAGGTGCTATTTTGTGCAGGTGTGTAGGTGCTAGTTTGTGCAGGTGCTGGTTCTGCAGGTTCGGGGGAAGGTGCCTTTATCAGTGCTTTTTTGACTGCTGATAAAGGACACCTTTAACAACACTAAAAGAGCGCTAATAAAGGCCCCTATTATCAGCGCTCAAGATAGCGCTAATAAAGGAACCCCTTTATCAGTGCTAGAAAAGCACTGTTAATGCTGGCGAAGATAAAGTGGGGTCCCCTTTATCAGTGCTCCAAAAAGCGCTGATAAAGGTGACCTTTATCAGCGCTAAAAAGCACTGATAAAGGGTTTCCTTTATCAATGCTTTTTCTAGCACTGATAAAGGTCCCCTTTATCAGCACTTTTTGGAGTGCTGATAAAGGGGACCCCCCCATTTATCTTCCCTGGCATTAATAGCACTTTTCCAGTGACGTTAATGTCGGTTTTTAGCGCTGATAAAAGGCCAAGTTGTAGTAGTGGTGGAGGGTTCCACTCTAGGTCATAGAGGACCAATTCCATGCCCCGTAGGAGGAATCTACTTAGAAATTCAAGGACCCATGCCCAAGATGGATAGAGGTTTTCACTCTATATCATCTAGGAACCATGCTAGACCCCCTAGGAGGGTTCCATGTGGAAAGAAACCTTTGGTGATGTTGTCTGATCACTGCTTCCATTGAAAAATTCCTCAAAGGGTGTCATGGATAAACCATTCTACATCATATCTCAAAATTCACAACCATGGGAACTATTGAATTCTACACAAAAATAAACATAGGACATGCTTCTTTCTAGCCATAATCCATGTTCAGACAAATGAGATACATGTATTAAAGTTTTCTCAAAAATAGCACAAGGGGTATGTGGAGTTTAAGGGGATCTACATGGCATGTCGTTCTACTTCACAAACTACCTATGTCCCTGGACAACACATGGCTCCATCCCATGTAGTAGTACATGTCAGGTAGGTGGACTACATGGCATGTCTAGGCTAAATGTGGCCGGGACCATGTCATATGGCCATGTCCATGTACCAGACCCCATATCCATGAACTCGAGTATATTATCATGTCTTTTTTCGTGAAATTATACATAGTTTCTAATCATCTGATCCATCACACGAGTTGTAAAAATGAGAAAGGGTAGACTATGTGTGAGGAAAGACTACATTCCATGTCATCCATAACATTTCTAAAACCCTAGAGCTGCCATTGAGGTGTATAGATGCCATTTGTTCATCCTTGAATATGACGTGTAGTCCGTATTTTTATATAAATCCTAGATCTAATCCCATACTTTGAATCTATCAAAACCGCTTCTGATTTTTTCCTTAAATCTATTTGATAAATTTAGATCAGGCTTTAGATTGCGAATCTTGTCCATTGTTCACTCGAAAATGGATTTGATGAAGCTTCGATGGTTTTTTGTTCACACCACACACTGAAACACCTCCATTCATCATGTTCTTGATGTTTAATCAACATATCAGCCATCCTTACCTTGAAATTATCCTATATCTATGATTATATTGTCAAAATATTCATTAGTACTGAATCCTCTAAGAATAAGGGGGTTTGATTAGGCTTGATACCACCGGAAAATGTCAAAAATAAGACTTCGGGGATCCAACCTGTGAAGATCATGAAGTAGCGAGGGATAAAAGAACTATAAAACAATGTTTAAACATTTTTTTCTAATAATTCATGGACAATGACTAAGAATAGGCATTCATGATTAGAAAACAACTAAAAATAATTTATTTTTTGTATATAGGCCCATACAGAGCCAACATAGGGGTGCATATCAATTAAAAATAATCAGTCTAATTGATATATTTAATCAAGGGCATAAAAACCCCAATTGATGAGTCTTATCTCAATTATAGATTGATTATTGATGAATAACACACTCACTAATAATCTTATAGGGGTTATATGTTTGTTGCGTCTTAATCTGATCCGATCTGTCATTCCATCATCATTTGAGATGATCTTCCAAAGGAAGGAGAATGAAGAGCTTCACCGACGATTTCAGAAATGTGAAGATAACCATTGAAATTCTATCATAATGAAACTTTTATAATATATCATTTTGGTTAAAAATGAATTAATTATTTAATTTAATTATTAATTAATACACTTAACATACCAATATCGATTGAAGGGTCTGAACGACCCATGCTGACTTATTTTAAGTCACTCCTAGGGTAAATATGTTGTTACAGACTCAACTATGGTCTTATATTTCTAATTTGAGCTATCATTTAAGAGTTATCCCTTATTCTTTAAGAAGTAATGCATGAGAAATAGAAAATATAATTTATATTTTTATAAAATTAATTTTATGCACACCAGGCCTCTGAATCACATACCTCCTTAGTGCGTAACTCTAGAAATATATATATAAATATTTTAATGTTTTAAAAGGAAAAACGGTGTCCCTAAATTATTCCCTCCTTTATGTTTTTGAACCCAAAAATAACAACTCTAAAAAAATTCGGGATACTAAGCCCACACATGGCTCTCCCGCTCTTAGGAACTCTCTTAAACATTTCCATGTTGCCACATCATGCAAACAAAAGTGATGGTTCATCTACGAAAGGCTTATTACTCCCAATCCTCAATCTCTACTGGGTTCCCCACAAAGTTGGCTCCATCCTTGATGTCTAACTCATCCCACTTGATGATGTATATAGGATCATGCATGTATCCTCTCATATGTAACACGTGTAATATGGAATTCACCCATTATAGTTGTGAGGGTAGGGAAAGGTGTTAAGAAACCTTTACAACTCTCTCTATGATCTGGAACGACCTGATGAACCTCAAGGATTTCTTGCCACCCCATCCAAACCTCGATAATCATCATCGTGGGGTGAATTTAAATAAGATGTGGTCTCCCAAATTGAACTCAAAATCCATATGATGGTGACATTTATAATATTTTTTTATACTATAGGACGTCCTCATCCACTCAAAGATGACATGGACTTTCTCAGTTGTCACCAACACCAATTCTTTTCCCACCAGAGATGTCTCCCTTATCTCTGTCTAGCACAACGGTGACCTATAGGGTATCCCTAAAAATGACTCAAATGGTTCCATGTTGATGGTAGAGTGCAATTTTTTATGATAACTCTACCAAGTGAAGGTGATCCTCCCATCTCCAAATGAATTCTAACACAAAATCCTTCAGTATATCCTCTAGCACTTCAATAGTGCACTCGTTCATCCCATCGGCTTGGGGTGAAATGTTGTACACATCCTCATGTGGGTTACAAATTCCTATAGTAGGCCTCTACCAATTCCGACATAAACCACACATTGTAATCAGAGACAATCATCGAGGGAACATCGTGAAGGAAAATGATCTCATGTACGTACAACTACCCCAAACACTCCACCAGACTCAGCTCCCTGATGGAATGGAAGTGTGAAGACTTCATGAGTCCGTCAACTATCACCTATATGGAATCATTACACTTTGTTGTGTGTGGAATAATTTTATCAAAGTCCATGGATATTTCATCACACTTATATTATAGGATTTAAAGGGGCTACAACTAACCTACCATAACTTTGTGTTCATCCTTTACCTACTGATAGGTGAGGAAGAAAGAGACAAACTCAACTACAATTCATCACATTCCAGACCACCAATTCATCCACTCAATGGATATGTAAATCTTCCCCACACCATTATGTACAGGTAGGGGAGAAGTGTGGAACTCTCACCTCACATCCTCCCACAACATGACTAGAACCACTATTTGCTACTGGAATAGGATGATGAGATTAACTCCTTGAGAATACCCATTTGGTGAGTTTCCTATGGATATCTTATTATGTAATACCTTGAAGTATATGTATCCCATATGGGACTCTCTCATACTCTTGAGAAGTGAAGGAGTCAACACCATCGACTAAAGAAAAAATGTACCCTCCTGCTCTACCAGGGCTAGCTGCAGGGAAGCTAATGACTCTAATGATTCTTAAACTAAGTGATCTTTGGAATTCTTACTAAGATCATAAACTAAATTTTTTCTCTTCCCTAGAGTATAGAAATATCTTGAATTTATATCCAATAGGAACTATATCAAGAGTTGTTGTCTTAGGTTCCGGTCTATCTACGAGAAGAGATACATGAGACTCTAGTGGTTTCAGTAAACCACAAATCACTCTCCTATAAGGTAGTGTCTCCAAATCCTAAGGAATAATACCACCACTTCTAGATCTAGGTCATGAAATTCATAATTCTTATTATTTTGTATCAACTTAGTTGACTCTTATGTGATAATTGACTAAATCTCTTTGTAACTTGATTTATGAAAAGAAATTTTTAAAAGAAAAAATGGTCTTATTTCTCTTTTGGATCAGGTATATTTTTCTTCAATGTATATATTTTTCAAAATAAATAAAAAGGTACTTTTTAGTTACTCAATTTATTTATTAATTAATTTTTAAGTTATCCTATAATTTTTATATAGTTTTAGAGGAATATTTCAAAATTTTTCTAAAACATTCAATTTCAAGTTTCATTATAAAAAATTCAAAAGGAATGTTTTTTTAAACATATACAGTGTTTAGAGATTTTACCTCTACCATAACTATTTAAAAATATTTATATTATTCTATAAGTTTTCAATGATTTTGTAAAGAATTTTTTTAATTAAAACATACTTTAATGTTTCTCTTCCATTTTATTATATTTTACAAAAGACATGATTTTATTAGAAAACTTATATTGATGATGAATTAGTGGTAATATTTTATCTCTTATTAATCTTGTATCCTTTCACATTCTTTTGAAACATTCACTTTCTTGTGATAAATTTTCATTATAAATTAAATTTGTATTAAATATCCAAATTCTTTGTATCATGGATATGATTATTACCTAATAATTATACAATTTCAATATATTTTGTTTTAATATGAATGTTAATTGATTTACTGGGGAAATATTATTATTAGATATTCATGACTGAATAATGATATTTGTGGATAAGGAATACATTTTATGAATAAAATTGATCATTAAATACATGAGGAATGTATTGGATGTGCAGTGAAATGTGGGACCTGGTTGTAGATAGCCCCTTGATTCATCGATGAGTATCATGAGAAAAACCAATACACTACACATATTAAATGGTTTTTTTGGGATCAAAGAAATAAATGAATCAAAGGTATTATTTAATTCCCAATAATAAGGTAGGATCATAATAATTTCATGAATATCAGGTGGATGCATCATGTGGATCACTTAACCCCCAGAAGGTAATGCGATCTCATTACTCTAGGAATGCCACATGAAAGGGACATGTGCTTTACAAGATATGTTCATGATCATGTGAATACACTTTTATAATCCCTCTTGCTCTTGATAAAGTGTCTATATAAGTATTGATGATCCTGATAATGCCCTTGGATCTATTTATCCGATCACACGATGCACCACAAAGAACTGAAGTGACTATCCCTGAAATTTCTCACACAATGCTGCAAGATATATCACCAGTCATGCGACACACTGCTAACAACCAGACAAACTATCCATGATAATTATTATATACCTTCATGAGATCCATTATTGATCATGCAACTCCCCGATAGAAAAACATTGGAAAAATCTGGAATTATTATAAAATATAAAATAAAATATGGAAAATGTGGAATCATCATGTGAGGAAAAGTAAAGTTGTTTTTCATGTAACGGGGTTATGCACCTCATGTGATCAGTTCATTGATCATGCAAAGGACCATTGACATACTATATTGATCTCCTGAATGGAATCTAACAATTTAACTTGATCTCATGAAAGGACCTAGACAAGTATCCCATGATCATATGAAAACCTCCTCAATAGGCATCCTGATCTCGTAAATAACCTTTGACATGACATCTTGATCATGTGAAAATCCTCTAACAAACCAACTTAGTCAAGTGAATATACTTTGGAAATATAACATGATATCAAAGAAGGCCCCCAAAAAATCTCACTTGATCATGAGAAAGACTATTTGAAAAGTTTTCTAATCTCACAAAAACCCATTGACATTCCATCATGATCTAAAAAACCAACTTGATCTCAGGAATAACCTTTGGTAAGCCAGCTTGATCTCATTAAAGGCCCAAGAAAAGTCTCCCTTGATCATGTTAAAACCTCATTGACAGGCGTCATGGTATCATGGAGACTCATAGATATGTCATCCTGTTCCTTCAAAATCTCTTCAACATATTAACTTTATTATGATAAATCTATTTGATAAGACACGGGTCTAATAAATATGGTGATGGCGATGTGTTCTCATGATTGTTGTGTATCATGCGATATAGAGATGATTACATGGATGACCTTTGGCAGGATCATGTGAATCATGTAATGTGATCCCCCAACTAACTTGATCCCATATATATGATATATGTACCATTAGTGGAAGCATAGAACATGGGTGGTGTGGCATATAAATTTCTCCCCCTCAAAAAAAATAGAGATGAGACACATGGAAGACACACAATAGAGTAGGAGCGACAACACACATATCAGAATGAAAATCCATGCAATCAAAAATAGAATTCATCAGGTAAACCTAGGGAACAAATCAATAGGTTATGCATGATGTATATATGATTATCATTATCACCATATTGATCATGTAATGGACTTCTAGATTTCCTCCCAAATTTTGCGAAAGAGTTTTAATGTGTCTAATTTTCCACAGGAAACATCAACAATACAATTATTAGAAAACATTGATGAATTTATTCAATAATTGCTAAAAATTATGAAAGACTTATGTGAAGGAAGATACACTAATTCTCACATGAAGCTTTCATGTGCTTCGCTTGAACTATCCAGATCATGCGACAACACCCGGGAATGTCAGCCATATCAGGTAACATCACCCGAGCGTATCATCCATATCATGTGATAACACCTAGGGATGTCAACTAGATCATACAATAGAACATGAAAATATCATTCAAGTCAATAAAAGGACTCCAGAAATTTCATCCAAGTCAATCAAAGGACTCAAGATATGTCATCCAGGTTATGTGAAGACTTCCAAACATATCATACAACCATCTGAAGTCCTATAGACATGTCTAAAAAATTTCATGGTAGTCCTCTAACATGTCAACCTTGATCATGAGACTCCCTTGGATGTGTCTACATTGATCACATGAAGGTTCTTCAAACAAGTCCTCTGAGTCATTCAACATATCTCTAACATGTCTACATCAATCATGTGAATCATCATGGACATGTAATCCATATCATGTGATGGCCTTCCAAAATGTTTTCCTTGATCACGTGACACCATTTGATATGTCTGTGTTGATCGAACAAAGCAATTCTAAAATGTCATCCATATAATATGACTACACCCGGATATGTCAGCTAGATCATTCGACCAAACTCAGGAATTTCATCTAGATCATGAGATAACACAGGTCGATGTCATCTAGAACATACAACAACACACAGATATGTAAACCAAGTCATGTGAAGGTCTTCTAACATGTTAACCAAGTAATGAGAAGTATTCCAGATATAAAATTCAATGCCACATGCAGTCCTCTATATATGTCTGCCAAATCACATAGTAGTCCTCCTACATGTGATCTTTAATCACATGACACCCTTGGACGTGTCTCCATAGATCACACAAAGGATCTTTGTACAAGTAATATGAGCCATGCGGCAACTCTCTAACATGTATGTTTCAATCATGTGAAGCACCATTAACATGGCATCCCGATCATGTGACATGTAATGGTTTAGAAAATTCTCAATCCTTCCTCTATCATTCTAGGGAGTCTCCTAGTGATTATGAGGTTCTATCATTTAAAAAAATAAGTTCATTCTAAAATTGGTTTGATATTTTATTATTAGTAATTTTTATGCTTTGAAATTTATTTTTAATGTCATTTAAATGATTTAATTTATGGATATTTATTAAATTATAAGCAATTAAATATTCTAAAGTTTATATAAGTTTTTAAAAAATATAATTACATGCAATATATTAAACATTATACAAAATATTACAGACATGGGTAAATATATATATTTATATGCATTAAGTTTTAATTAAATGTTTCAAAAATGTTATTATTAATGTTATATATATATATAGACACACACAATACATTATTATATGAATACACATGTCTATGTGTTGTGTGATTATATATAATGTATATATGCGTATATATATATATTAAGTGTTATATAGGTATATTAAGTAGGATGCATAAATATATATATATATATATCATTGTAATATGTATATATGTACATTATAAAAGAGTGTAATTATATATATATAGGCTGTGGAATTAAAAAATTAGGGGTGAACAATACAAGTAAAATATTAAAAATGCTTATAATAAATTAAATAAGTTTGTTTTAATGATTTCAATATAAATTGTGAGATTAATAAGGGAAAAATTATATATAAGTTAAATAGATAAATTGTGATAATAATGAATAAAGATGAAACAAATTGAAAGAGAACAATTTAAAGACCAGAAATGGGAGTAATGATGAGAGATAGGGTGTTGGTTTTAAATTATTCAAATGATAAAGTAAATTGGGGAGTTGGTCATAGGAATTGAAGTGGTGAATTGATTAGAGAGAGAAATGAGAATAATTACAAGATAGAGGTGAGTCATGAGAATAATAATTATAAAAAAATAAATAAATAACAATAAATTGGAGGGATATTGAGGTGTGGAGTAGGGGAGGTGCACCATGGGGTTCCATAACCAAAAAAAAGTTAAGAATAAAACTATGTAAATAATAATAATAATAATAATAATAATAATAATAATAATAAATGGGAGAAATTGAAACATAAAAATAGAATAATAATTTTGTAATAGGTTATGAATTAAATGAGGGAATTAAATGATTGAATTAAATGTGACAATTAAATGAAAAATACATTCTGAGAATTAAAAAACATAAATAAAATACCCAAATTACTCAAATTCTTTATACAATATCTTGGCCGATACTAATCGGATTGACGCACCATCAGTTTCGTTGGATTCTTCTTTATGAGTAGAAGGTAAGTGCCATGTTTGTTTTATATAAAATGAGATATAATTTAAATATTTAATTAAATATTATTTTTTCATTTAAATTGATAAAGATGGAGAATCGGTCGATTGTGGCTTCGTGCCAGCCCTTGCGAATATTGTTTCTTATCCTTGTTGGGTCTGCATATCGAGGTAGGGAATCCTTAATTTCTCAACTAATGTATCATGTGGTAGGGTCAATATGTTTGTTTTTTATTTTAAAATATTGTCTTTATTAACATAATAAATAATATTAATTGATTAATCACAACCGGAAATTGATGTATTTTTGATGGTCTATTTTCGATGGGATCCCATCGCAAAAGGTCATTTGAAATGGGGTCCCTTCACAAAAGGCATGTTGCAGAAAAAAGCATTTCAAATAGTTCATACCAAATATTAAAATAACTACTTTATGATGGGTGGATGTACCTTACATAAATACATATTTACAATGGGATGATCCACCCATCGTAAAAAAATAAAAAATAAAAAATAAAAAAATAAATTAAAATATTATTAAAATTTAATGAAATAATAATAATAACAAATATATAAAAATAATATTAATAAAAATATAATTAAAGAAAGAAAATAATATATTAAAAAATTGATAAAATAATAAAAAACACAATACTAATAAAAATATAAAATATAATAATAATAATAAAATAGTAAAACATAATAAATAATAAAAAACATAATAAATAATAAAAATAATAAAATAAAATAAAAAATAAAAAATAAAAAATAAAAAATAAAAAAATAAAAAACACAATATTTTTAACAATATATAAAACACACTTTACATAAATGTAAATATATGAATTAAAAAAATATTGTGAAAATTGTATACATTCAAATGTTTATCAAGAAAAAAATATTAATCACTGAGGGGTGTTATCTGGAGGAGGTGGTGGAGGGTACTCTATCCCTAAACCATGAGTCAGACATTGCATATACTCCATCATTTACTTGTGCTGCTGCTCTTTCCATATATGCATCTCCTCCTCCTCCTCCTACAGTTGATGAAGTTCTTACTCCTCCCTATACATGGTCTATATAAGATAACTATGAGCTTGTAGATACTCCTCATACTATGGAGGAGATGATAATGACTATCCATGAGCTCCTCTTGAGCTACACGATGTCATTGTAGTGATATCATAATAACTCTTAGGCGTCAATAGAATGAAGATACCAATAATTCTTCCTTTCTCAAAGGCATATTGAGTTTCATGCATCTATGTTGCATCATCAAATCCTACTACACTAGTGGTATGATCCCCATTCTTGGCCTAACTCTCAGCAAGTGTATGAGACATCACGACATAATATGACACCTTCAATTTCAATTTAAAATTAAAATAATTAAAATATTATTTTTTGTTAATTTTAAAACTCACAAAGAAATTATATTGACCTTAATATGATTTTGGATATCACCTCTAATCTCCCTAGTGACGAGATCATTTTAGATCCTCCTATTAATGTTTAAATCCATAATATAAGGATGTTCTAATGCCTATATGAGTATAAAATAGTCAGTTTACATTTAAAGTTATTTAAATTACTAAAAAAGTACATTCCATATGTTGTTGATGTGCACTAAATGTACAACTACCAACTCGATGTGTCACCTTCTATCTCCCCCAGTTCTACCAACCTAATATTGCTCGTCTGTGAAAACTATCTCTCATAAAATATGAAAATAATTCATCCAAAACCTGAGATGATATGTAATCAGGTCAGTGGGCGTAGGAAGACTGATCAAAATCTATGACTCCATCTTTCTTCATTGTTTCCCTCCTCATATTGTATAAAAACATAAAACAATGCTCACACATATAGACCTCCCATGCCTCCCATATGGATTTACATGTGCTACCATCAAATGAATATCATAATCCCTACAAAATAATTAATAATTCCAAGTTACTAATTACATAAATTTCAAAATAACTTTTATTTATTTATGTACCATCCAATGGTCAAACATGAGGTTTTGAACATTAATGAGAATCAGATCTCTTTTCACCCATTCACTTGAAAAGTAATTATTTTAATATAGAACACCCCTATCCATAATCTATATGAAAAAAGATGTGAAAAAAGAGATCAAATAACCAAACAATTAGTATATAAATTAATTAATTAAAATTAATGAAAGTGACTAAAATAAACAATTAAACGTGCCTCTTCATGTGGGGATTGAACTCAATATGGGGATATCACTTCAAGATAGGGCTAGGTATCATAAATAATGAAAGAACGCACCACCTCCAATTCATCACTGGACCACTAAAAATATAAGGGTCAGATGATGTAGAATCGAGGTCGCCCCTAGGTAGTATAGTGTACTCTAACTCATGAAACCGATCAGATAAATGGGCATCATCCATCTGAAAAATGAAATGATTTTTTTCAGTAAAAAATTAAGAAATAAATATTATATATAGTTATAAATTACATATTGTCATAAACTCTATTTAAGTGTGTCAATATTTAAATCATTCTCCATATTCAACCCCAATATCATCAATTTCCATAGGTGTTTCAACTTTATAATCTATTGTTATTTAAAATTCATTTTTTACATCAATAACATCATCATCACCAGCGACCCATAACTGTGGGGTGTCATCATTGATATTCATGTCTCTTCATAGAAAATATGTATTTGGAGTGGTCTGTTGAAAAATTTCAATTACCTACAATTCAGTAGAACCACATTCTCTTTGGATAAACTAATTTTCACATGATTTTATTTTTATTATGTTCCACCAACCACTTAACTCTCTTTAAGTGGCACAATAATTTACATAATAAATTTTTTGTTCCTAGTGAACCAATTAAAATAGTTTATTTACTACAAGAAGATTTTATATTTAATATCAATGATTACATGGAATGGATAAATACATAATCCCCTATCAGTATACAACCAATGAAATCTAAATATCCTTATATAATTTTGTCTCAGATAACACAATTCAATTATTTATTACATTATGTCATAAAATTCAACTTCACTTTCTATATAATGGTATCCTCTCGACCCAACACCACTATTAATTTCTTTTTTTATATCCCATATTCACATGTATGAAAAAGAAATTTATTCACCATATATGAATTATAATATAAAACCATTTTGGATGGTGGGTTACTTAATACTCACAATTGATTATCAAATTCATCATCATCATGTGTTACCTAAAATTTTGAAAAAAAATATCAATAGAATAATTAATAAATTGATTTTATATGTTAATTCATAAATAATTTACATTACCAGTTTTTGAAACTAGTAAGAAAAATTATCTTGTCAACATTACTCAAGAGAAGATATTGTAAATTTTTGGAAACTGTTTCTTGATATGATTATAATATAATCGAAAAATAAAATAATATTAATATATTTTAAAAAAATTATAGAAATAGTGATTGGATCATTCACAGTTCAAATGATGGAATTTCTTCACAGTTGAGCAGAATATAGTATGAGATTGGTGATGTTCATCATCTGAAATCCATCGGCCAGGAAATCCACCAAATCTATTTTTGGGCTGATTAAAAAATGATAATTGATTGTTAATTTCATCACCAACATTTCCATAATTATGGTCTATGTGGTAATGTTATGAGGGTTTTTTAGATTGAAAATAATGAGAGCATAAAAATAAATTTCCTTATGTAAATAATCTTTTGTAATTAATCCTTGAATCGATGCTTTGTTACATAACTTTTTCACTAATTTATGCAAGCATCTATAAAATAAGAACATCCATCAGAATTGTACCAACCCTCCACATTTTTTTATGTAGAAAATGTAAAATCAAATTTTCCATTGAATCAAACAAAGTAAGAGAGAATATTTTTTTTTCAAATTTATATAAATTTAAAACAACATATTCTTGTAGTTTAATTAGTGCATCGTAGTTTGTTCTCACTACAAAAATGTCTCAGAAAAAATATGATATTTATATTAGTGCATCCCAAATCATATAATTCAATAAACATCTAAATCTAATCGATAGAATTATTTCTATTATAAAATGAAAATCATGACTTTTTAATCTGATTGTATGACCATTTCTGACACATCTAACTAAATTGGAGACATAACCATCTATAATCCTCAAATCTGTCATCCACTGACAAAATAATAAATGATTTTTTTGGAAACTATATATGGTTATTTTTATTCATCAACTTCTATGATCTTTCATTTTTAAATAGTTCATGTTTTGGTTGTTTTCAAATTTGGGTAAGATCGAATCATGCGTTTACATTATCTTTGGTCTTACCTAGTGTGCCAAAAAATATATAAAAACTATATCAAATTATTTATTATCAATATTCATGACATCCAACACGTGATGGAACAAAAAATTAGGCCAATATGAAAGATCCCAAGAAGTTATTTATTTTATCCAATTATGTTCTTTCTCAAATCTATCAATTTTATATTAGTTTATAATCAGTAAAAATGTAATGGTAGGTAATAAAGAGACAATAGATTTTAACTCAATACTATAGATCATTGTTGGTGGTCCATCTATTTCAATTGTGGATTTCTTGAAATGATATTTTTTCCTCCAAAAAGGATGATCGGTTGGAAGAAATCATTGATGAAAGCTGAAAAATAAGGATGTCTTCCATTTATGATCATAATTTTTTTGTCTCTCATACAGTATGGACATGATTTAGGGAAATGTGTACTCCATCTAGATAGTATTCCATATTTTGGGAATTCACTAACTATCCACATCAATATGGCTTTCATTAGAAATTTTTTTCACATCAACATCATATGTATTAACACTATTTATCGACAATAAATTTAACTCATCAATCAATGAATTTAAATAAAAATCAATAATGTTTTTTGGATTTCCTGGAATTATTAGATTTAAAAAGTTATATAAATCATTCAGAAATATCCAAGGAGGTAAATTTTAAGGAGATATAGAGATGGTCCCACAAGAATATTGACTATTGTAAGAACCAAATGGATAGAAACCATTATTAGAAAGACCCAATCACACGTTTCAAGATTATAAATCAAAAGACGGATGGACTTGGTCAAATTGTTTCCATGAATCACTATCACATTGATGATTTACAGTTTTTACCGATAGAAATATTGGTTTTGTGCCATGAAATCAATTTTTACCGATAGAAATATTGGTTTTGTGCCATGAAATCAATAACACTAAGTTCTGAGACAAAAATAAACGATAAAATTTGGGTGTAAGAAGGAAATATCTCAAATATTTTATAGGAATCAATCCAGACTTCCCTAGTTGGGCCTCTTTATACTATCATTGTCTATATTTAGGAAAACTAATGAATAAATCATTTTCACCATAATATAAGATGAAATCATTTTAACATGCATGAATCTTTTGATAACCAATAACCAAATTATGAACCAGTCTCTTACTCTCATAGAAATTTGTAGGAAAAAAATTTCATTCAGGTAATAGTTCATTAACTAAAGAGAATATCTAATTAGAATATCTATTTGACATTCCATTACTTGAGTTAATAGCCATAATTTTTTCAATCGCTTCAAATTTTCTTATCATACAACTAGGATATAATTCATCCTCAACAGACTTCAACAACTCATAAAATTGATATGCTTCTAACTCAAGAGTTAAATCAATATCATATCAAGTTTCATTTTATTGAACAGAAGTACCAACCACATTATATACTAAAATTTTAAGTCGTGATGGACTTTGAGCCAAATTATTTGTTTCCTATTCAAAACTACATTCACCATGTTGATACCAAGAAACATAATCTATTTGAAAACCAAAATGAAATAGATTACCCCCCACATTTTCATATGTGTCAAACCTCCTTAGATCAATTTTCATATAGGGACACTTAATTTTCATTTCTAAAATAAATTCTAGTTTTGATGATGTAAATGATAAAAAAACTTCAACACCATCAATATATACAAGATTTATACCAGAACTGTTTGGATTTATGTGGTGATTTATCCAATCACTATAATACAATAAATACTGTTGTAAAATCCCCAATTCTATATTTCTATAAAAAAATATTTTTTGAATAATTTGATAGAAAAAAAAGATGATCCAAAAAAGACAATAAATTAAAAAAAATAATTTAGTTGTAAAATTTGACAATTTTATCAATTTATCGCTTTTTTTACTAATTACTGTTGATTTTTACTGATAGACTTTAATTACTTCTAATTACATATAATATTTACTAATTACAAATAATTTGTAATGGTAACCATTTTTTAATAATCACTGTTAATTAATGTATAATAGTAAAATTAAACATAAATTATTACTAAATACCACAATTTTTCTATAAATTACAGATAAATTTCTTAAAATACATATTTTCTAAGAAATTTCTATTTATTATTAGTATAATTTAATATTAATTATTGAAATATATTATAAATTACTAAAAAGGTGTAAATTGTAGAATTTTTATTCTTTAGGTTAGAGGAAATGATCAATTTATGTCAATCATGTCCAAAGTTTTCATTGTTCATGACCTAAAATTTGACGATCTATTTAATTTTTACTTTTCCAGTACTTTAGAGTAATTTATATTTTTTCATAATAACTTATAATAAATTATACTAGTTAATTTTTTTTATTAATTTATTCAGATTTTATATGATTAATATTTTTTCCAAAAAATATAATTTTTTTATTAATTTTTAATAATTTATTATATTTTATATTATTTAATTGTAAATCATATCAATTTACTAATTTTTATTAGTTATAATAATTTATTAAAAATTCTTATAAACTATTTCTAATTACCACTAATTATTACTAATGTTTAATAGTTTATAATAATTTATAAGTAATTTTAACTAATTTATAATAATTAATACTAATAACAACTAATTATCACAAATTAACACTAATCATTACTAATTACATCTATTTTTTACTTAATTATAGTGATTTACCACTAATTTTTAGTAATTTTTAGTAATCATCGTTAATTTTTAATAATTTTATTGATTTAAAGATACTTTTTACCAATTATAGTAATTTAATGTTAATTTTTACTATTTATTACTAATTATCATTAATTACCTCTAATAATTATTAATTGCGGTTCGTTATTACTACTTACCCCTAATTATTACTAATTACATATATTTTTACTAATTACTGCTACTTTTTAATAATTACCACTAATATTTACTAATTACGATAAATTTGTACTAATTACTGCTAATTATTACTAATTAATGCTATTTATTAATAATTACAGCTAATTTTTACTAATTACCGCAAAGTTTTACTAATTAATGATAAGTATTACTAATTACCGTTAATTTTTACTAATTTCCTCTATTTTTACTAATTACCACTAATTATTACTAAATATCACTAAATTTTACTAATTACCGCTAATTATTACTAATTACAGCTAATGTTTACCAATTACTGCTATTTGTTTCCAATTACCGCTAATTTTTAATAATTACCTCTATATTTTACTAATTACTTCTAATTTCAACTAATTACCAATAATTATTACTAATGTTTAATAGTTAATAACAATGTATTTCAAAATTTTACTAATTTCCACTAATTATGACAAATTACCACTGATCATTTCTAATTACTCTTAATTAATACATAATTATAATGATTTAATACTATTTTTTATTAATCACTGCCAATTATCAATAATTATTATCATTTATCATTAATTTTTACCAATTATAGTGATTTAATGTTTATTTTCACTAGTTTTTACTAATTACCGATATTTTTTACTAATTACTAGTAATTTTTATAGTTTCTTACTAATTTTTACAAATTACCGCAAATTAATTAAAATTATTACAAATTATCACTAATTTTTACAAATTATGGCTAATTATTACTAATTATCACTAATTATTACCAATTAATGCTAATTATTACTAATTACGACTAATTATTACTAATTACCACTAATTTTTACTAACTACCACTAATTATTATTAATTACATCTAATATTTACTAATTAACTCTATTTTTTACTAATTACTACCAATTAATACTAATTACCAGTAATTTTTACTAATTACAGTGAATTTTTTCTAATTATTGATAATTTTTTACTAATTACCAGTAATTTTTACTATTTACTGTGAATTATTACCGATTATCTGTAATTATTACTAATTATTGCTAATTTTTACTCATTAACACAAATTTTTACTATTTACCAATATTATTTACTAATTACTGCTATTTTTTACTAATTACTGCAAATTTTTTCTAATTACTATTAATCTTTCTGAATTACCACTTATTTTTACTAATTACAACTAATTTTTACTAATTACCACTAATTATTACTACTTACGGTTAATTTTTACTAATTATCATTGATTTTTAATAATTCTCTCAAATGTTTTCTAATTACCACTAATTTTAACTAATTAACACTAATTTTTGTTAATTACCACTAATTTTTACTAATTTTTATTAGTCTACAACAATTTTTTGCAAATTACCTCTAAATATTACTTATTTTTTGTTAAATATTATAAAATATTATTAATTTATACTAAGTAATACTAAGTATTAATAATTATAACAAGAACTTGTAATTTAAAATAAATATTTTTTACTTAAAACTAGTTAATGTAAAATAAAATTAAATAATTGTAATTAAAACCAATTATTGCTAATTAATAATAATTTTGATTGATATAAAATAAAATAAAATAAAATAAAAAATAAATCAAATTAGATAATTATCTTAAAACTGAATCTTTCGATGAATGAAAAGGTTGAAAGTTTCTCCCCTATAAAGTTTAAAATTTGAAAACATTAAACAGAAGAATATGAGATGAGAGAAGGATAGAGAAGTCCATTAACAAATAGAAATAAAAAAGTTCAGGGGAGGGGGGTTATATATATCAGATCATTTGCGACAGGAATATTTTTGACGGTAATCTCATTGGAAATAATATTAATTATTTCATGACCTATTGCAAATAGTACCATCGGTATTAATAATGGTGGCGGTAAAAATCATATTTTCAAAGGGTCCTGTCACAAATATCATCTTTCGATATGTTATTTGCGACGGGATTTTACTCCCATTGTAAATAACCAAAATGATGGGATGATATTTCTGATGGCGGTAAACTCCCCATCGCAAATAGCCTTCTTGTGGTTTGGTGCGCACTATGCGCCAAATGTATTTGCGACGAGTTACAATTCATGTCGCAAATAGTCTCCGCCAACGGGTTATTTATGACGGGACCAAGTCTCATTGAAAAAATTCAAAATTCCCGTACTGAATTGGAATTGATGGGGAATGAGAGTTTTTTGCCTATATTTTATATTATTTCTTCATGTTGTGGAGAATTATGTTCATATACAGTATTATCTCATGCATAAAGAATTATTATCCTTATTACCACATGTTGTGTTAATTTAAATAATTGAAAGATTATCCTGGAGAGACAAAGTGATAATCACATGAAGTTAATTATTATTTTTTTCCACAAAAAGTATGATATCATATGTTTTTTCTTATGTGGTAAATTTTTTAAGGAATATACATGTTTGATGCTTCGTTGAAAATCATGTTTTTTGTAAGCCTTTGTTTACCCTAATTTGATATATGTTGTGGAACCTAGATTGGTGTGATTGTTTCACATCACTTTTAATAGAATTGGTTAATCACTTATATTTTGTTAACAAAATGGATTCCCTGGGATTTATTGCTTGTGTAAGAATACCCTTAAATAAAGTTGTAGAATGTGATTAAATCCCCTTTTTTCCGAAATTTGAAAATTTTATGTCAGTGTGATGTGAGGTTGTGATATGAGATAGATGATATGAGAGTGGGTTGTCTTGTGATAGATGCTTGATTAATAATGAAATTAAATTACAATGATAAATTATAATGGAATGGGTTAGAGTGGATAATGAATGCTTGAAATGGTAAAGTAAAGTGTGGTTATTGTGGTTATTAATAAATAGAAAATGAAAATGGAATGAAATAATGTAATGAATGGGTTGGTTTGATTAATGATATGGAATTGACTAATGAATTAAAATGAAGGAAAGTATAGTTAAATGTGGTTGACGCTTAATGTGATATTAAACGTATTGGAAATAATGGAATGAAATGGGTGTTAGAATGAAATTGGATTATAATATGAAATATTGAAAATGGACTAATTTGAAAGGGGCTTTGAATTCTGGAATGTGGCTTGTGGCATTTTTCTAGTGTTGTATATTTAGAAGTGGAAGTGGAAGTTTTCGTGCTTGTGAGGTGATGTGGTGACATTGAAAAATGGTTAGTGCCTCAATTGTGAACCCATAGGATTGGGATTGTGTGTTTGACATTATATATATACCATTGTATTTTCCCTGTGATTTTTATACATTTCACAACCACATTGAGAACCATGTGCCGACACCCACATATATATATACATATATATTTTAGGGTGTTTTTTCTAACATCCCAGTGGTAGGATGGATGACTGGCCACCCACTCTTCCCCGCTCCCTCTTCCAAGTGTTGGTGACTTGCATGGCATGTGATGGATAAAAGTCAAAAGTGTCGATGTCCAGATCTGAAGTGATGAGATGTGATGGCCCATGGGTCTTTGGGTGAAATGTGATGATATGGATTATGTTGGGGATTGTTCATGGTTAGAGGAGGAAATGAAATTACTGTCCTTCATGTTCATTATATCATACTACACTGGTTATGAGATGTGATGTGATGTGATGACACAAGTGTATTTGGGTGAGATATAATGAGTTTTGATGGCCTAGGTGTCTGTGGGTGGGATGTGATGTGATTCAGAATAGGTGGGAGTGCCATGATTTATGTCATTGGTGTGTAAGGGATGAATATCAATGGGAAAGCAGTTCAGGGTACCCTTTATCAATATGATTCTTATTTTGTTATTATACTTGGATAAATTATTTGGTGAGAGATCCTTTGTGAGGTCGGGGTTTGGTTAGTTGACCTGTTTAGGTATTGTTGGTTCTTCGGTTTCCTCACGGATACATTAGTATGCTCTTTTCAAATGTGCATGAGAGACTTTGGTTTTCTTAATGAGTATAATTTTATGAACACCCTACGTATATAAAAATGTTTTCAAGTTTTGTAGATGGACTTTTTGGACCATGCTGGACAATTCTAGCTCGAACCTATGGTGCTGTTGTTGTGTCACTGCATTATATTTTATTTTTTGACATTCTTTTGGAGACTTTTATCTGTATCTATTTTATTTATACATGCATTATGGGATGGATTTGGTATTGTTATTATATTTTGTCATGGATTTTCTTGAGGTTGATTTATCCTATCTCATGATCTTGTTTTATTATAGAGAGAATGCCTCCCATTTCTCAGATTTTCTTACTATTGGTACTAGTCACCAATCTAGGGCCTATTAGAGGCGGGACGTAGGGGTCATTATCTCTCTTCCTTCATTGTTATATTTTGGGAGGGAAGTGGTCATGATAGATTGGTATCAAAGGATATGGTTGAGAGATATAATTATGTTTGGAGTTAGGCATTTTTAGGATTTCATGGCTTGATAGAGAATTAGTGTCAAATGATATTTTTATGAGAAATAGGTCAGAAAAGATCATCTGGGACACTAGATTTTTGGGCCCCTGTGATGGGATGCAAGGAATCTGAGCCTATCGAATGACCAAGTGAGGTGGCACCACATGTAGGTTAGAGACCTGAGAGAGGTACATGAATCATGGCTTATTGTGCTTATGGATAAATGAGGTGGATTTTGGATGTCAATGAATTTAATTAAAAAATCATGGAATTTTATGTGTGTTTCTATGACCTTTAATTTATCATATATCTTGGAAGGAAATAGTTAATTGATGGTTACCTGGCATGAGCTATTTGTTTGGAACATTATTGAGGATTGAATGTATTGTTTCTATTCTTGTTATAGTATGATTCTCAATGAATTGAAGTTAATTTCCTTTATAAAATGGATAACATTCCATCATGATTCCCTAATGTTTGAAATTTTTAGAGAATCATTCATAGTGAATTTTGGTGTGAACAACTATTTAATTTTGAAAACCCTTATGAATCATGTTTCCTTTAGTATATTTCATACTGTAATGCTAAAGTTAATTATTTTCAAACTAGTATTTGAAGTATTTGAGTTCTCATGTCAGTTAATATGTCAATCATTTATTTCCGTTTGAAATTTATCATGAGCATGTATTATGAAATTATTGTAAAACATGATTTTAGACATTAAAATACTAAAATTTCAAAAAATGGAAATCATGATTATTGATAAATCCTTTGATTTTGGAAACCTTGAAAATAATACCTTTCTCCTTATTTTTGAACGATTTAAGTTCTATATTATTGTTGTAACCATATATTGAAAGAATGTGTTAGGGTGTAAATTCTAGTGACATTTATTTCTAAACATTAGAAAATGATAAGCATGCTTTGTGGTAACCTATTGAGATGTGAAACTATTAAAACTATAAAACATATTCTTTATATGACTGATAATAATTTTTATGTACTAAAATAACCTTACCTCACAAGTTAAGTCATGTGTATATTTTTATGGGAATCATGCATAATGTTGAAAACTTTTGTGTCGTAACTAGGAAAATTATTTTATATGATTCATGATATTGTGGAATGTTTAATGTTTTTTACTTTAATATGGAAGGAGAATCATGTTATCCTTATTTCTAACCATGTTTTCTTACACAATTAAATTATTAAATAATTTTATGTATAAGCACGATACAACATTAAACATAGTATCCCAACATGATCGGTTTTAATTTTGTGGTAAAAAGAATGTTTTATTTTCATGATTCTGAAATCATGTTGTATTTATAATGGGGTATTTTAATTGAATCGATGAACTTAGTTTTTATAAATTTTTAATTGAAGTTGGAATTTTATTTCCTTAGTAACTTAATGAACATAGAATTCCTTGCTTAATCCTATTAAATATGATTTGTGAGTAGTTTTGTATTTAACTTAGATATATGTTATAGTCATTTAAATTAAAGGATTGGTGTTTCACTGGAAACAACTTTGAAATATTAAGTGCTGTTTTTTGGTTTCATTATTATTTCATTTTGAAGTGTTGTTATATCTTACTGGAAATAACTGTTATTTGAAAACTTGTTTGTGTTGTGATTTTTGTTGATTATGAGACTATTGATGTGACTACATGATAAATATCACCATGAATTAAAAGGATAATCACTTATATATGGCTAATGACCTAGTTCCCTATGGAAAATTTTAAATTGTGGGAGAATACTGATCCTAAATAATAAGGTGATGTAATGTAAGCCCATCAATAATTGTGGAAGTCGAAATGAGTTTCTTATATGTGTGGTTGTTATTATGGTGTTTCTTTATGTGATGTGTGATTAAAAACATAAATTATATGAAGAGGGGGAAACATGATCCCTAATTTATACATGTTATACTTTGACTTGATTAAAACTATGTGGGAATGTTAGTGTCTCCCAAAGAGGATAATATCTTTATATGAGTGATGGAATTCCTAGATTTTTGTTCTTGGGGATTTGATGTGTGTTGATTTTGGTGTTCGTCAGTTGGGGTAGTGTGGATGATGTTATATAGATGTTGGTTATGTGAAAATGGTGGTTTCCTGAATATTTAAGTGGTAAGGTCATGGGTTGTGTGAAATATCTGGTGGATGTTTTCATATGTTTCTATGTTCAAATAGTGGATGTGTTGTGATGTGTGGTCGATGAGACATGTGGTTGTTGTGGTTATATGGATTGTGTTGTGTTGTTATTTGATTTTATTTATGGAATCACCCACCTTCCATAAAATGGTTAATCACTTAAATTTGATAACAAAAGAAATGGTTTGTTTAGAGAATCTTAAAGATAATGAATATGGGCTTTCCTTCCTCCCCAAACACTTTTTATGAAAGAATTAATGGAAATATTTGACTAACATCTTATTGTTTGGGATTTATTTGATTGATCTTATGTTGGTGGAAAGTGTTATGGACTAAAACATATAAAGATAGGGAAACAATTTCTCACATGAAGATGTGTTATATTATGAAATGTTTATAAACTGCGCAGGAAAGTCAGTTCTGCCTAAAGTGGACAATATAACGGGGAGGTGGATGAGTTCCTTTGATTTTTATGTTTTTAGTAGATCCTATATTATTGGTATGATTTCTTGTGTTGGTTGGGAGATGTTATGTGAAATTTTTATTTTCATGAGTATTCTCAGGGTAAATAAAGTTTGGTTAACAATCTTGGGAAATGTTTTAAACTTTGATAAAACAAATTGCTCCAACCTCATGTTTTGTTTAAATTGCATGTCATATGCCAAATTTGAAACTTTTTACCTATGATTTGAAATGTTATGGTGTGTGTGATGAAAGAATTTGATATTGAATTTTTAAAAATTAATTATTTATAGGTTTTATGGAAAATATACTATAGTTAAATAATTTGTTAAAGTAAAATATTTAAAAGAATGAAAAAACGGGGTAGAAATTTCTTATAATTTGAGTATGTATTCTCTAAAATGAAATACATGTGTTTTCAAAAAAATGAATTGAAATGAAAATTGATTTTGTGAAGTGTTTTTCTTTGTATATTAATAAAAATGTATTTAAATTAGGGTTGATTTTGAAAGGAAAGTACTTATTAAAAACTATGAATGATGAATTGAGTTGAAATGAATGTTTTTCTCATAATTACTAAATATGTATTACTTTATGTGTTTTTTATGACCATATATGCGGACTTGTTATATTTTAGAGGTATCTCCCCTAGGAAAGTTTTTAAAATATTGTGCAGTTTTACACTTCTTTTCCCTACAGGTTTTTGTGTTCCAAATATATTGAGAAACATGATAATTATCTCATGGGTTAGTTATTCAGACCACATTTCTCTTTTCTTTCTACTTTTGTTTTAATTCTCAATGTTGATAATTTTTTGAGTGATATCTAACGTAAATGACCAAAATATTATCGATACTTCCTTTTCCATTCTAGAGAGTTTACTAGTGATTCTGAGGTTTGAGAATTTTTCAAAAATTCTAAAAGTAGTTTAAAATTGGTTTGATAATTTATTAATAGTAATTTTGATGTTTTGAATTTTATTTTGGATGTTTTTAAAATTATTTAATTTAGCGATATTTTTTTAATTGTAATAAATTCAATATTATTTAATTTAAATATATTTTTCCAAATTTTAATTAAATTTGACATATTAAACATTATACAATATCTTTCACACATGGGTAAATATATATATTTACATGCATAATGTTGTAATGAAACATTTCAAAATATTTGTCATATGAATGTTTTACACACACACACACACTACATTATTATATAAATATACATGTGTGTGTGTTATGCAGTTATATATTACATATATATGTTTCTATATATATATTCTGTGTTATATATATATATATCATGTACCATGTATAAATAAATACATAAATACATATATATATATATATATATCATTATAATATGTATATAAGTACATTATTATGAAGTGAAATTGTATATATATTATACATATATAACATTTTAATATATATATATAGGTTCTGGCACTAAAAAAAGAGGGTTGAAATAATATTCAAATAATAAAAATGCATGTAATAAATAAAATGAGTTTGGTTTATGGATTTAAAAGGAAATCATGAGTCTAAAAAGGTAAAATATGTATACAAGTTGAAAATAAAAATTGATATAATAAATAATAAAGAGGAAAAAAATTAAATTATAATAATTAAAACACATGAAATGGAGTACTATTGAGATAATGGATGTGTGTTTTAAATTAATTAAATGAGAAAGGAAATTGGGGACTTGGGTGTAAGAATTTAAGTGAGGAATTGATTGGAGGGAGATAAATGAGAATAATTATAAGAAATAGGTAATTTATTAAGTGATAATTATAATAAATAAATAAATAATAAGATATTTAAGGGAGAGTGAGCCTTGGACTAAGGGAGGTGTGCCATGCCAAAGAAAAGAAAATAATATAGATATGTTAATAATAATAATAAAAGTAATAAATGGGGAAATTGACACACAAAAAATTAAAAACTCATTTATTAGTAGGTTTTTAATTAAATTATGGAATTAAATGAGTTTATTAAATTAAGTAATAAAATAAAAATCGTTTTTTGATAATTAAACATAGGGAAACTAAAATACACAAATTTCTCAAATTCATTCTATCATATCTCCCTGAATACAGAGTTGATTGATGCATCATCAGTTCCATTAGATTCTTCTTAATTGGTTGAATTTAACTGTCAAGTATTTTTTTCATTGGGTTCATGTTATAATTTACATATTTAATTAATTTTTTTTATATTTATATTATTGAATATGGATAATCAGACGATTATGGCTTAATGCAGGCCTTTGGGAACATTGTTTCTTTTCCTTGTTAGGTTTACAAATTAAGATAGGTAATACTTCATTTTTCACCTATTATATCATGTGGGAGGTGATATAATTTTTATTCATTGATATGATTATATGCATCATATTAAAAAAATTAGTTGATAAATTTCAATTGATGGGGAATGAGATAATTTCACTTGTATTTAATATAATTTATTCTATTGTAGATAATTGTTTCTGTATTAAGTATTATTGCATGGATAGAGAATTATTATCATTATTATCACATTTTGTGTTAATTCAAATAATTTAAAGATTATCCTGAAGAGAGAAAGTTATAATCACATAAATATAATTATTATTGTTTTCCATAAAAAGGAAGATCTCACATGTTTTTTATTATGTTGTAATATTTTTAAAGGATTATACATGTCTGATGCCACATTAAAAAACATGGAATTTGGAATACCTTTTTTGGACTAATTTGATATGTGTTTTAGAAAATTAATTAGTGTGATTGTATGGTGTGACTTTAAATAGATTTGGTTAGTCAATTATATTTTGTTAATTAAATTTTTTCCCTATGATTTATTACTTCAGTGAGATTTCCATTAGATAAGGATGTGTAATGTGATGAATTACCCTTTTCCTAAATCTAAAATTTTTATGTTTGTGAGAGTTTTTGTTTTGATATGAGGTGGATGGGATGGTAATGGGTTGTGTTGCGATATATGCCTAGGTAATAATGAGATTAAATGATAATGTAAAATTATAATGGAATAGATTAGAGTAGATAATGAATTATTGAAATAATAAAGGAAATTTTGTTTAATGTGGGTGCTGATAAAAAAATAAAAGGGACTGAAAAATGAAATGAATGGGTTTGTTTGATTAATAAGATGGAAAAAACTAAGGAATTAAAAAGAAGGGAAGTTTGGTTAAGCGTGGTTGATGATTAATATGATATTAAATGGACTAGAAATAATGGAATTAAATAGTATTACAATGTGAAATATATAAAATTTATTAATTTGAAAGGGTTGTTGGATTGTGGAATGTTTCTTGTTGCTTGTTGTGTGGTGTTGTGCATTTTGAAGTGGTAGTGGAATTTTTAGATGTTTTTAGGTGATATGGTGATGTGGTGATATGATTAGTTCCTTGGTTGTGAACCAATAGGATTGGGCTTATGTGTTTCATGTTATATATATACCCCTATATTTTACTTTTGATTTCTATATGCACCCCACCCACATCGAGAACCATGTGCCGACACCCATATACATGGGGTTGTTTTTTCCAACATCATGACGGGAGGATGGATGACTAGCTACACTATCTTCCCTACTCCATATTCTAGGGATTGGTGACATATAGAAGCTATGATGTCTAGAAGTCATAATTCCCGTTATATAGATATGATGTGATGATATGTGATGTGATGGACCAGTTGGTTTCAGGAGAGATGTATTATATTGGGGGTCATCCAAGGTAAGAGGAGGGAATGGGGTTGATGTCCTTCATGTTCATGATAACTAACTATCCTAGTAATATGTGATGTGATTAACTAGGTGTCTATGGGTGGTATTTGATGTGATTTGATGTGATATATAAGAGGTGGGTGTGCCAGGATATACATCATTGGGGTGTGAGGGTGTGAAATTGGTTGGAAAGCAGTCCATGGTACCCTTTATCAATATGATTCTTATTATGTTGTTATACATGGATGTTTTATTTGGTGATCAGGCCTTGGTGATGTTGGGGTTTGGTTAGTTGACATTTTTAGGGGTTGTTGGTTTTCTATTTCCTCATATATGCATTATTATTATCTTTTCTCATGTGGATGAGAGAATTTTTTTCCCTTCTATGTATAATTGTATAATCACCCTATGTATATTAAACTATTTTCAGGTTTTCCAAGTGGAATACCTAGTCCATGTTGGACATTACTATCTCAGACCTTTAGAGTTGTTTATGTGTCACTACCTTATATTTTTTTGTGACTTTCTTCTAAAGACATTTATCTATATCTGTTTTACCTATACATGAATTATGGGATGTTTTTTTACTTTTTATATTATGTAAGGGAGTTTATTGAGGTTGATTTATCCTATCTTCCGATACTATTTTATTATAAAGGATATTTACTCCCTTTTATTAGGTTTTCATACCTTCGGTGCTAGTCTCCAACACGAGGCCAACTAGGGGCGGGACTCCTGGGACATTATCTCTCTTCCTTCATTGTGGTATCTTTGGAGGGAGGCAGTTGTGACAGGAATTCCTTCAAAAATGTAAGACTTGATCAAATGGAACCCTTGGATGTGTCTTCATTGATCATGTGATGTCCTCCAAACATGTCAGTCGAGTCAGGCGACATTCCTCTGGACATGTCATCCAGATCATGCTTTATAACTCTGAAATTTCTACCTCAATAATGCAATGGACACTGAGATATATTATCCTTTTCATAAAGACACTCAATACATGTCAGATAGATGCTCAGGAAATTTCAACCATGTCAGGCATTGACCCTCTGACATGTCAAGCATATTAGACAGACACCTTAAGACATGATAAACTTTTCCAGAAGGCACACTTGTATATACACCCTATTAAACTACATGGTATTTGATTTATGTCCAAAACACCATACATTGGACTCCTTCCTAAGGCCCAATCCCCAATTGGGAATCCACCTCAGTGTAAGTACCTCTATATCTCAGACACTCTAACCCATGGGACCCATACTCTCTTATGGGTTTACCATTCTTCCATATCTATCAGTGGATTGAAAATCTATTGAACTATGAGGAATATGATTCCTATCTAAATAGTATACAAATGACACCTTCCTAAGACCCAAGCTCCAATTAGTCTTCCACCTTGGCATAATTCCCTCCATATGTCAGATACTCTAACCCATGGGACCCAAACACTATTATTAGTTTATTATTCTTCCTCATCCATCAATGGACTGAGAATCTATTGAACTATGAGGTCTCTGATTTATAATATAATAAGGATATGTAATATTCCTTCCTAAATCCAAATATTTATATTAAACACTCCTCTAGTGCTTCCCTAGTGCATAAGTCTTGTATCCATTTGTGATGAGTAAGATCACCTATTATCCCTTCATTCTTATATTGAACATTACTCAAGTGGGATTAGGGATTTGAAATGATCATGTCACATTCCTCATAAATTTACCCAAACTAGGGAAACCTCAGTGCGTATGACTAATTTAATGACATGATAAGATTACCCCCATATAAGGGCATCTAACTTAGTGTAAGCCTTGAAGGCATTCACATATTACTAGACCTTGGTGCAATAACCCTCACGGGAATTAATTATCTATCCCCACCCATCTGTAGTTGAACACAGATTGAACTATGAGGACTCTGATTATTTCTATAAGTAGGATACATAGGATTCCATCCTAAGGATCGATCTCCATACCAGGTGCCTATGTTCCCTCATATATATATTTTTTCTCATGATGTTAAACTACATGTCTTGGACTCAAATGAACTGAATGGGTTTTGGTCCCTGTTATAACAAAATATATAGGATGCCTCATAGAGGTTCAATTTCATCCTAGATATATAAATCACATCCCTAGATGGGAGTAAACTATAGAGGGTATGGTTATATGGAATTAAAATATAAGTGGATACCCATTTCTAATAAATAATAGGAAATATATGGAGAATCTCAAATACATATAGAGGGTCACATCGATATAACCCCCTTTACACATATAATGATTCTACACCTAATAATTTTATTATGATAACCGTTCTTATATCAAGATTTGGAATACATTAAAAAACATACCATAAATCAATAATAGAGTCTTGAAATAGGAAATAATTCCCCCAAAAATCGTGTGACTATCCTGACCACTCATCCTCTTGACCAATGTGAGTTCCTAAACATAATTATGTTTGAAACCCTGATTGATCTCTCACCTTTAGAATGTGTGTAAGTGCCTAGTTATGGATGTGAGATCCATTGGAAGTTTCAATAAAAGATGAAAATAGTAAACCCAATGTGAATGATTATAAAACCATACCAGAACCCCCCCACAATCAATCATTGTAGACCATATCTCCCGAAAGAAACAAAAATTGTGGACCCAATGTGATAGCATGTAACGATAGAATAAATGAATCAATATAGGCATTGAGAATCATGTCTCCTAAACCCTATGGATACTATCCATCATCTTATAAAGGAAAAAAATGGTGAACCCAACGAGAAACTATAAAATAATAAAATTTATTGATTGACCATGCATCTAACTATTTTGTTTCATGTATCCTATAAAATTGAGAATGTTATGCCTGATGTGAAATCCTTTGAAACTTGGGTTCCCATGAAATAATTCCACTCTCTCCATGAAAATTGCAATCGAGAAAAATGGAAAATCGAGGAATAAGACAGGAAAATTGGGTTACATGTGCATAGCAGATTAAGCATGTTTCATACTTATGATGATACACTGAACAATGACCTTATTCTTTGTTGTCTTTGTGACTATAGAAAATGCTCTCACAAACATCTCTTCCTTAGTTCATTTCTTCATCAAGCGAATGTTCTATAACCTCAGGTACAATAATAAACATAACAGATCACAAAAACTACTCACCCACATAACGCCTTAAGCTTCAGGTGTGGAACGTGATTGTTTGAGAATACCACCAAAATTTTATGATCTCTACCCTCAAGTATTCATATAAAGGTCTCCAGATGATGAATCCAACAAGTCTATCTCATTTAGATAATGATTCATTAAAACCAGTGGAACCTATGACCACCACCAATCAATTTGAAATCTTGTCCCCATAGTACATAAATTAGTTCCTTCCATATATTAGGAATGTGGATCAAGGGGTTGACTACAGATCCATCTCGGTTTAGGAGATGACTAAGATGGCTCATGTCAACCATCATCACCATCGTCATCCCACCGGTGCCCCATAGTCACCTGCTTAAAGAACTACCTGAAAACCTTTCTCTCTAGACACACATGCATGGGTAGTAAGGAGGTTTATAAAAAAATGGAAATATGTGGATAAATGGTAGTGGTGTCATATCCCTACTTCTACTGATGAAACTCATCATCATATTCTAGTTCTAAATAGTGGGAAAGAAAATATCTCACCACATTCTCATCAAGAATACATGAATACATTTTCATCCAGAATGAGGGGAAAATATCCCTCCTCCCATGCATGAATCCCATCGACATATTCTGGAGGCATAAGGAGGGACAAAGTGGGATTATATCCCTTCTATAACCATGGAAATTTTATAGTATATCTTGGATACATAAAATTTGAAGGTGTACATTCCTGCACACATTTTCATGAAGTTCCAATACATTCTAGAAATATTTAAAGATATCTTCGACATATTCCAACATTGGTACATATCAAGAGATAACCACATATTCTTATCCTGACAGCTAGATAATCACATCACCAAGATAAGTATAAAATATGTGGCTACTCTATTGCAAGAACACATTCTTTCTCTCTTCCATGAGAATTATTGGCTTATTTCAGTAAAGGATGAGGCATAGGACCAGGATCATATCCTCATTCCAACCAGAGCTCACCTACTCAGTTTTCCACATAACTCAGGATAGGCACACCTTCATATAAAAAATACCAGCGACATACTCAAAATTCATAGCATCGGGCTCATATCCTTATTCTAACTGGGGATCACCATTTTGGTTTTGAACAAGCCTCAGGATATGAGAATATTATTATAAAAAACCCAATAGTATACAACCAATTCATAGGATCGAGCTCATATCCATGCTCCAACTTAGGGTTTTCAGAACAATATGGAAATAACCTCATAGTACGCTCATATCCCTGATAATGAATCTAGAAATAATATTACAGTAGCTCACAGAAGTAAGGCTCATATCCTTACTTCCTCCAATGAAATATTGCACCATCATACTTCAGATGATATACAGGAGTAGGATCTTATCACTTCTCTCATTCCAAGGGTCCATCGACATATTCCAATGGGGAATTAATAATTCAACCGAGTTCAAACCCCAAAATTATCCATATTTAACTGAAATATTCTGGAAACCACCCACAAGAATGCTCATATTTTTACCAGGGATATAGAATATTTCTGGATTAATCAAATAGATTCTCATCTATAGCCACATATACCCATAATATTTTACAATTATCAATATAATTCAGAAACCATCATACAACAGGTTCATATACCTTCTCAACCCCAAAAGGTAGGTTAGAATATTTTAGCCATAATGGAGAATGAGTCTCATATTTCTAGTTAGCTCAATGATAATTTCCATGATGTTGTTCAAAACATATCTGCAACACCTCAGATCTCTATCGACTCTTCAACCAAATAATAATGTTATAATTTCCTTGATAGTCATCCTCATGGTTGTGAGGAGATATATAATAGGTAATATAATCCTAACATTCATCATAGTCAACTCTATATGGTGATACCTCTCTCATAATAGGAAATACTCCCCTTTCCAAGATACCTTCATACAGAGAGGTTTCCAAAACTCATACACCTTCATATAGAGAGGTTCTCAAAACATCTATTTTAACTATATATAGTGACCTGTCAACTATCAACAACAGTTCACCACGTCCAGGAAAGATACCCAGATAAGAAACCTCTAAAATATAACAAGGTAGAGGCATATTAATCTGATAAAGAAGAGGCCGACACACATATATAGAGAGATTTAACCAGAAACAACCTCACATCCATGCTCTAGAGAATCACCAATTTTGACTATTATATCCCAGACGAGATACAGAATAAGTGTATGCATTACATATGCCAAAATATAATGGAAAATCATTAGTAGTTAAAGGTTAGACACCTTCCCATACCAAGATACGAGGGTCACCTTTAGACATTACCCATACTATATTGAAAAATGGACCTAGTTATTATCTCTAGGGTTGGGACCCAATATAGAAAAAGAACAGAGAAAAATATATAGCACACTTGCCTCCATTTAACAATAGAACTTTTGTAACTGATTGTCAAGGCCTTATCAGATATCAATATCTAAGGATGGGGAAAGTATGAAGCATTTCACTTCACCATGTCCCCAGAACAGTAGAAATCCCCATATATGGAATCATGGAATGTCATTGCCATAGGATAAATTATGAGACTGGGAAACACATGAATCTGTTGGAAAATATAGAGAAATAACCCCACTATGAATGTGCACATACATCATGAAAAGAGTTTGAGGGCTTCCAATATATTCTTAGGTTGGTCCCAATGAAAAAATGGTAATTCATTTCACACGCCTAAGATGATGTTTTGGATCACCCAACAACATCCCGTAGAAAATGACTCCCATCACATGCATCCATTTTATCCAACCCATACATGAGAACATTTGCACAAAATCAAATTGATTATAATAGTAACCTCCATAACAACCATAATGAAACCAAACCAAACCACACTGATGGGGGAATTTTTACCACTGCCTCCACTCCTAAGGTCATAAAAACCTGAGAGGATTACGAAAACATTGGTGAAAGCTACAAACCAACCCCATCCCATAGGTTTGGGGTAATTTTTGTCTCATTTTCCATCACCATGTTCATAACACACTGAAATGGTCAATGGGAAATTAGTGGTGGTTTTAGACCAACCCCATATTTTAGGGATGGGGGCATTTATATCTAAATTTCCATATTAGGATCCATCTAATCCTTGAAAAAAATCATCAAACCCTTAATAATAGGATCAATAAGTACTGATAGTAGCCTCGAATCATCCCCATACCACAAGGATAGGGGGTTTTCATTATCATTATCACCCCTAAAAGAATAAATCTTCACTAGGATGCGAGGTAAATATCGAGAGTTAACATCCCATTAATTCCTCCCAGTAAAAGACATACCTTTTCTATTTTGGAATATTTCAACAAGAACGACCAAAAACTCCCTTAAGACCATTATTCACAGAATGAGACCTTAGGGGTATACATTAAAGTAAATTAAAACCCATAAGTATCATAATTAAAAATGGTAAAATATGTCTAGGGGTTATAAAAATGGACTTGATGCAACACTCAATGGAGGAGTAAGCAGTGTAGAATAACCCTATTGCATTGAGTGTAATGAGTTAACTACCATTTACTAATATAAATTAATTAATTTCATCACTATAAACGCAAAAAACTATGTAGACCAAGATACAAATGTAGTGGGATGCAATGAAAAAAATATTCCTCAATAGGAGGGTGACCTGGATTCACCAAATGAGGCTACAAATACATGTAATTAGAGAAGGTTAATGAAACTAGAACCTCTAGATAATGAGTTTCCACGTATAATGAAGAACACCATCAGGGATAAAGGTAAAGTTGCCGAAACATCCCACTCACCACCCAATGGGGCCAACATATCCTCTATGGAGGAGCAACTCAAATAATATGAGAATGGGATACAAGATATTAGAAAACTAAATGAGGAACTAATTAAGTAAAATTTTACTACCGAGTATCATCTCCCAAAATAGATGAATATCCCTCCCCCTACATATCAAAATAGAGATAATTCACCTGCAAGTGTGTCATCTAAGCTTAAGTATGGATCTGGATCTAAGAAATCTGTCTATATAATTGAGGAAGTTGAGGATGATCATGGATTTCTTCCATTATGGTGACAACCACTTCCCTACTAGGGCGATCATTTATTCCTAGCATAGACTAAAAATTATAAGAATAAAAAAAATGTTATGATATAATCAAGCCTCCCTTGCTCTCTAATGATGGGAGTTATTTTAGAGAGTGGTATGTACAGAATTTCTCAACACCATTGAATCCCTGAATTATCAAACAGAATCCATGGATGTTTGGCATGCATCCATGTATCCTAATAAGAAGCCATATCTTGAATGGGTTGATAACACTTTCCCCCACCCAATTTTGTAAATCATTTATTCCCAACCTTAGATGGTGTGGGAGATCTATAATAGTATCTCACACACTTCAAGTCCTGATGTGGACAGATGATGGGCCCTCAAGAACAACTAAAGGAGACCAAAAAAAGATGTTATATAAAAAATATGATAGGTCCATCCTTTATTCGGTACAATAGTCTTCAAGTAATATCCTTTGCAGGATGGGATGACTTTTGTCTTTAATTCCTTTATTAGTTAAACTCTACTCTAGGTAAAATGACAATTGTCGACCTCAGAAACTGAAAACAATGAAAAAATGAAATACTTTTTAATTTCATTACCAGATGGAAGGGATAACTTATTCACTCAGAATCCATCACTCATAAGATAAATCATTATAACTCTATGATGAGAATATTTGTGATGAGACACAAAAAAATTGATCTTGATGACGTATCCATGTAGATTATGTGAGTACATAGAGATGGAATAATGCCTAAAAGATATCATTTAACAGATCTAATCCAAATCTATGATCATTCCCTTAACATAGGGAAAAAGTCTTGGTAATACAGAAATTGATTATGTTACACTAAAACCAATAGCATTTCCCATTCAATTACTTAGGGAGGCCCTAAACCATCTGGTGCTACCCACTGAGCAGTAGCAGCAGCAAAATAACCCTTATCCAAAAGCAATAAAGTGATCAAATAATCCCATGATTTGAGGAATAGATGAATAATGTTTATTCCATTTGAAATTATCAGCTTATAGGTAATTTATTTTCAACCATACAAAATAACCAACTTAAGATAATGGAGCCCAAGAAACCCAATGAGGTAAATTTCACTGATCATCATAACTATATATCCTTCCATATGAGGATGGGTTACACCATACAAGACGACTTTATCTTCAAATACATCCTCCAAATCATGGTTGACTATGGATAGATGACACTAGAGAATTCCATGGAACATGTGACTTATGTAACAATTTTCAAACTAGAAGAAGAGGGTGAATGGAAATATTTTTTGGCCAGACATGGATAGACGTTAAATAACTGGATGAATCGAAATATAGTTGAAAGAGATCATGCCACTATAAGAGCATAATTATTCAATACAAAAAATGATCTCATCATGTCAGGAGGCGAAATAAAATAAACCTCCTATAGGTGGATTTAGTAACTTGATAGAGGAAAAATAGTAATAGAAAGAGTCATAACCATATCCCACACATTCTCTCACTCTTACAGAATTCCTCCCTTCAATGTCCAAAGAATGGGTAGTACCCCACCCAAAGAAACACTCATCAGATAAAGATATAATTTTTTGTTTTCTTAACATAATTCACTTAACTGATCCCATCCAGGATATTTAATATTCCCATGAGTACAAGTTCCCCAAAAAATGATCAGGGATATGGAGGCAGAGGATACAGAATCCAAGGATACAGGGGATAGCGCGGGCATGGTCGAACCCAATATTTAAATCATATCCCCTTGAAGGACATATATTCAGTTGGTACCCATAGTATAGAACACCATAAAGTACAAAAAAAGCATGGATATTCCTTAAATCCCTATAATGGTCACTCAATCATATCCATCTTACACAACCATATAACATGGATTCAATTTTACAATCATCCCAGACAAAGGGGACAAATGATGCGACCCATTCCACTAGTAGAAGATTATTTTTCCAACTCTTCTCAATCACTTGTCCTATCTTGCTCAAAAAGATACACTCTTAAGTAACTTAATAAGGAGAAACCCTACATTAAGTAGTAAAGACCTCTAAAACAAAAGTAAAACATTATAAAAAAGTTGGCATGTGTCCCAAAAAAAATCTCAATAATATATGCTCTATATACTTCAAAATAAATCAACGAGGAACATAAAATCCCACAAAATACCACAGGAGTTCAATATATAAGTAATTTCACAGAAGACTTATCTAGGGGAGACTATTCCATCAAAATTCCATGTCAGCATTTCATTCATAGAAAAAGATCAGAAACAAGTTATCTAAGGACATATCATACCCCTATATGTTTTATGAAAACTTGAAAATGTCAAAATCTGAAGGTCTCTGGTTGAAAATGGTTTAAGGATCAACATCATATTAATTTAAACCCTCTTACATTTGTGATTAAGTGATGGGAGATCATCTTCTATAAAAATAACCATTTAGGGGTGCCATAAGAGTGAGAAAATCCCTCTTGGGATGATCAAGATCAAGGATTAGTTTGGGGATATCGGATCTAACACTAATTTCATGGTTATCCTGTAAGACACTATACATAATGTTCTTCTTATAAGACCTTGGACTCATAGCCATGCTGCAGTAGCTTCAAATATTCATTTGTTATTGAAATGACCCATTGATGGGATGTTTAGTATATGAAATTGTGACGGTTTCCCATTCCGATATTGTGAATCCATATATAATGAGGTAGTTTTCTATAAACAGGAATGAAAAAACCAAAGGTGGATTTTGATATTTAGGTTACAACCCCAATGTATATGTGACCACCCCTAAAAATACACGGAGTATGATCAATAGTGATTATGTGCAACCCATAAAACTGATTGAGTCAACAAACATAATCCCACATTTACAAGCTCCTCACATCCCTGGTGACAGCATAAATGAATTTTTTTTTTCTAAAATCTCTTAAAGGAGACTTTGGAAGTTCAGGGAGACAATGTCTCTTATTATGGACTCTCTCACCTCAATAGTGACAAATATGTCTCTAGATTACCCACAAGGTATAAAAATTACTCTATAGACTCAGATATAGAATAAGAATAGGATGGCATCAGGAACGCCCCTCCAACATTTGATGAATGTGTCTCTACCGCCATTGATGAGCTCGGGTAGGTAAATCTTAGAATAGAAGAAGACTTGCGACCTATATTGATTAGAATCACCATTACTATCAATGATAAAAAGTTGTATTTATAATTTATAATGAAAAATTAAAATGTTTCTGCTTGAAATTATACAAAAATTTCTTTCCCAATCCCCAATGAGGCTACACATAACCTAGTCTTACACGATGACTATCAAGGTTTCATGTAGTCAAACAGGAGGACATACCCTAATCATGATACTAATGTAGAATCATAAGTTGAAAAATTGATTAAATCCAATTTTTTGTGATGTGATGTACCCAAAAAAACTTTCCAACATTGTCTCCATCAAGAAAATTAATGTGCAGATCAGGGTTTTCATCAATTTCAAAGGCCTTAATCGACATGGCCCAAAGGATAATTTCCCATTGTTGATCACTAGAAATTTAATCTATGAAACTCATTGATTCAAATATATTTCATTTATGGATGTTTATTTAGGATATAATCAGAATAATATGTACCCTAAAGATGAGGAAGCAACCGCCTTCAGAGCACCTCAGGGGATCTTATACTATCATGTCATTCCCTTTGGATTAAAGAATGCTAGTGCTACTTAAAAACTCTCAAATAATCATATATTTAAGCTCTTTTGGGGATGAATAGTTTAATTATTTAATGATGAAATGGTATTAAAATCTTGATAGTAATGTGATCACTTCGTGAATATTCAAACAATCTTCAGAAAGTTGCGGCAACACAGTTTGAAGATGAATCCACAGAAGTGCACTTTTTGGGTAACATCAGGGGAATTTTTGGCATTTTGTTTCTCCACCGTGACATAAAGGTAGATCCATAAAAGAATAGTTTAATCCTAGCAATGTTACCTCTTTATAATCTCAAGAGAAATGGGGGATCCAAGGGAATATCTTTTAAATTCAGAATTCCATAGCTAACCTAGTTTGTAAATCTATCCCCTTTACAAATTCAATAAAGAATTCAATTTAATACTGATGGGACATGTACTACCAAGAATACTTTGAGAAAATCAATTAGTACTTACTACACCCACTAGTAATGATGCTACTGATAGAAGGAAAGTTTCATATCTTATATGTGGTGTCCATAGAGTGAGTTCTTGGGGCTCTCTTTGCAAAGAAAAGTGATACAGTTAATAAAAATAACCTCTAATACCTCAATCAAATTATTATTTTTATTGAGACCTGATATATTGACATGAAGAAGAATTTCCTCTTAATAATATTTATAGTGAAAAAGATGAGACATTACTTGTATAATCACAAACCCACTTAGTCTGTCCTTTTGAAACCCTAAAGTACATTCTTCACTACCCTATATTGACCAAGAGTTTGTCCTGATTAGTTGTTATTTTGAAACATTATGACATCCAATTCATGTCACATAAGACCGTTAAAGAGAAGTCCCCAGCTGACTTTCCTACGACACATCCCACCATGGGATTCACACCAATGGACACCAAACCTCTTGATGAAGAGGTTTTCTATGCACATGAAACTCCCCAAACATGGGAGATTTATTTTGATGGAGACTCACAAAGTCCTATTGTAATGAGGTTGGAAATATAAAAATCAACCAATTTGGTCAAGGGATTGTATTTTTTTCCCTGGATAAAGTAATTTTTTTACTACTCACTATCAAAAGGATTCATTAATAATGAGACAAAATACCAATACCTCATTGACAGCTTGGAACTATATGTAAAATTGTAGATATCCTACCTAAAAATTAAATGGTATTTATAGATAGTGATAAAAAAAGTGGTGAAGATTCCATAAACAAGGAATAATTATCCCCTATAATCGGTTATTTTAAAGGATTTATGGAAAGGTTCCCTTTCAAAACAACATTGCATCATGTATTTCGATCAAAAAATGATCATGCCAACTCATTGGATAATGCAGCCACAATCTCAGTCAACCCTGATTAGGATGATTTGGTTTTCCACATCACACAATAGAGGATGATCTCACCCATCATCATCTTTAACATGGAAGAAATGAATCATTTCCACATGGACCTAGAGCATTATGAACCTATATCCACCCATAGATAGATGAATTACATAGTTTATTTCTTTGAAAATGGGACTCTTACATTAAATCAATCCAACATGGAGAAGACTTGACACTGAGTAGTGAATTTTACCCTTTAGGATTGGCCAAATTTGAAAAAATCACTCTATAAACAAAGATTATATGGAATCATCATAATATTTTTAAAAGAAAGAGATATTAATACCATAATGGAAGAAGTCCATACAGGCTCAGGCAGTGATCATTAGTCTCGAGCTAGATTATCCCACCAAATTAAAAGGCTTGGTTACTACTATCATATAATGATATAGGACTATGTGTAATTGACCATGAAATTTCATGCATGAAAATTCATGCCAACTTCATCCATCATACCCCAAATTTTCTACATATAGTTAAATATTCTTGGTTATTTTCCTTATGGGCAATGGACGTTTTGGGGAAATATCCCCAAGCCATAACTAAGCAGTCTAAGTACATCCTTATTACTACTGAATTTTTTCCAAATGGGATGAGGAAATACAAATCAATGAATCCGAGAAAAATAATATCATTGACTTTGTAAAATCCAATATCATCACAAAATTCATAGCCCCTCACTTGAAATTGATTTAAAATGGTACCAAATTATATTTTACCAAATTAAATAATTTTTCTAGGAATATGACGTCAAATACAACCATTCATCCTACTATTATGTAGTGGAAAATGAAAAAAATAAAGGCCTTAAATAATACTCTATAAAATATACTACATAAATTGTGTGCAAGGATAATAAGTCTTAGATAGAAAAACTTCTCCACGCTTTATGGGTCTACCCTACAACCACACACACTTTCAGAGAGGAAATGCCATATTTCTTGGTTTACGATACTAAAACAATTTTTCCTATAGAATTTCAATTTCCTCACTCTAAATATCTATTTATGGATAACTCATAGATGAATAGAAATCGTAAAAGTGATTGGATGATATGGAATAGATTAATTGGAAATGGTTGTGTACACTTCACAACCTAAAAGTTCATCGGAACAAGATCACATTAGCCTTTAATTAACTGGTTTTCTTCTGCTCATTCTTTCATGGAGAGATATTATTGGCCCTCATACCTCCAATGATACTAGGAAAGAAACCTCTAAAGATGAAACCTAAATGGGAAGGGTCTTAAATCATACATAAGGTTTATATCAATAGATATTACTCATTGTCTTCAATAGATGGGGTGTGTATTGAACCCCCACCAATTTAAGGTTTCTCAAGAATTAATTTTCATAGTTACTTTTATAAATCACATGTCCTTCATGCATGAAATTAAACTAAATATAAAAAGTCTTATAAGAATGTATTTAAATTTAATGGAATTAATAATCCTTACCACATTACGTTAAACTGAACAGAGGATGTTCTTACTGTATGACACTAAAATACATGAAAAAATTTAATATATCATGATGTTAAACTGTATTAAATAAGTCATTATAGAAGGAATTTAATCTGTATAGGATCCCAAGTCTTGGGAGTATGAATTTAAGATACATAGGATCATTAGTAATTATTTCATGACATTAAACTATATGGAATTCATCCTCATTAAAAGAAATTAAACTACATATAAGATGATCTTAACACATAATGTTAAACTACATGGAAAACATCACTTTAAAGATGGATCACGAAACATGAGCAAGATCTGTGCAAAAGTAAAAAATAAGTTCTCTCATCCATGTGTACTAGATTAATCCACATAGGCTATCTACCCAATAAATGTCTATTTTTTGACTTTATTCCTACCATCACATGATATGAAGAAACTCATATATCACAAATTCTAGGTCAATCTATAATATAAAAAAAATCCCCCATTATGTATAGTTCAGAACTATGTAAAGAGTTTTCCATTAAAAAATGTGTGTATTTATTCTCATCTCTATGATATGTGTAGTGATTTCTAGATCATATATATTGTCTTAGCCAACACATGATAAAAACTTCCCAATACTTTCTATCAATCACTAGTGTGTGGTGAAAGAAAAATTTTCCATTCCTTGTTTCTAAAAATGAGAATAGTTAATGTGATCTTAGGAATTTTGGTAAGGGATTCGCCGCATGATCGAGATGTATCAGTTAAATTTAGGGTTTTCATGGTCTAGGATACAATACCTTAAATGGGACACCAAATTTTTTTACCATAAGATATTAAACATCATGGTTAACATCTCTTTTACGATGTAAAAAAATTAAATTGATGTGGCCATCACCCTAAAGGACCATTACCCATGGTGTTGGTCTCTCAACACTCCTCCATTCAAGAAATACTGGTGGCATTATTCTTGATATTACAGAATACATGGTAACAAATATATCTCTAATCCTGGGCCCATCTACAATAATTAATCAGAAAAATTCCCCCCTCTATGTAAGGGTTGGACCTACATAGGGAGTTATCAATTTAAGAACTACATGTAGATTGATTCTATCCATCACAACATATATAGTGACACATGGATCTCAAATACTATGTCTAGATGAAATAATCAAAAGGAAAATTCCCCCCCCCTCATGGTTGAGTTAGACCTGCATAGAGAAATTTCCATTAAAGAACTATGTGTGTCTTGATTACTATTACCATAGAGTATGTAGTGACACCCAGACATTCAATACCAGGTCTAGAAACAATATAAAAATTTTCCCCCTCCCTACACATGGGTCATCCATTCATATAGAACTTTCATATAAGATCTATGTGCGGGTTGATTCTTATTATTGTAGGATACATAGTGAATCTCGAATCTTTAATATTGGGGGAAGCTGAAATATATATAATGATAAAAATTCACACCCAACATACTGGCTGAACCTATGTAGGAAAATATTAGAGAACTACATGTGGGTGGATTCCTACCATTATAGGACATGTAGTGACACCCAAATCCTCTATATCATGCCCAACCACAAGTTTCTATCACTCCCAATCATATCCCTTGTATATGAATTAGATCTAAGAATATGGATATTCTTAAAAGATATTTTTATATAATAATTACTTATATTATAATATACATGGGAAAACATAGGTAATCCCAACCATAAAAAATGAATATACCTCTATTTTAAGAGGCAGGAGTCAAACAGACTCGCTATGCCTGTGCATGAGTTAGATCTACATATGACTTTCTTGCACATGAGTTAGATCTATTACAGAAGGGATCCAACATATGATGACCCATAAATAAGCATGTACATAGATAAAAGGTAATTATTCTATCTAAATTCCCCAAATCAGTGTAAAATTTACCCATGCATATCATTCACAACTTATTGTCAGTTCTCACTTCCGTACCACAAGATGTTAATCTATAAGGAAAAATTACTTATCATGTGACATTAAAAATACATGATAGATATGTCCCTAATACATTATGTTCAAGTTTTAATACCATCATTCATTATCATTCCTTATCAAAGGACCATTTGACCCTATCCCTAGAGAATCAGAGTATGAGTTGCTTTCACCACCATTTAATCACCTCAACCCATAAATCCCACTTCATGTCTTGATCACCTCAGGTTTCCAAAAACAATTCACATTACCTGCAAAGGTGAAAGGATATTTCTATTTTACCATATAATAGGTGGGTCTGTATAAGGTATTTAGACCAACCAACCAGAGGAATCTTGGCTCTACATGAAGGGATTTATGAACCATGTGGGCACTGAAATCATCACAGTGGACCTTGTCACCTTATAGTGATTCATTATCATTTTAAGTATGATTTTAAAATATTATTACTCATGAAAATAGAACCTTAATACACAATTTACAATATTTTAATCTCCCTTTAAAAATAATGTTGGAGTACTCTTGATTTTGGGTATCCTAGTTAGGCTATTGCGTAACATTCCTCTCATTCCAGGTCCACAAGCATCATGACCTTAAACTGCATGCACATTGGTCAAAGCTACGAGACTATAAACATTATCCTTTTATGGTCCAAATCACAAGTACCTAAAAATACTAGTGAAATAGATATAAAACTTATCATGCAGAAAACTTGAAAAGGATAGCCAGAGAAAAAAGTCAAGTCTTAGTTCCCTAAACTATTTATCTCTAGATTTTAGGAAAAAGTATGATCATAAAACAATAAGGAATAAATATCATAGGGCCCATTTTTGTGGCCCTAGTAAAATCTGATCCCTAATCACTGGACACCCTAGTCCCAGAAATAGATACAATAATTATTTTTCACATCTCCTCACTGTGATATGTGTTAAATAGGCTGTGAAAAAACATTTAGGGTGCTAAAAAACTTATTGTATATTACATTTTCCATAAACCACCTTTATATCATTGAAGTCTAAGTTGACACAATCAATTCTTGGAGTTGGTATCCCTCTCTTGGAATTCTATAGACCATGAACTCCCCTTCTCCCAGTTCATCCATATAGAAAACTAGTACCACAGACTGGTTAATCCAAAAGGACTCTACTAATAATAATTAGATAATTGCACCCTACCAAAGAGCTTATTTATAGGGGATGTTGGTACCATAAAATCCCCCCTTAAATCCATGAGTTATTTTATTGACCACATGGAATATTGGATTCCTCTATTACCAATGGATGTCGTGTACCCATTGGTTTCTACCTAAAGATAACAAAAATATCCCTAGACCATGGTTTACAATCCTCATAACTATACTATTCCAGTGGATTCTACATCCTCAGTGTTACATTGTAATGTGTTGTACCCTTTCTCAAATAAATAATGTGATATTCTATTCACAAGCCTGTTTATAGCCCACACAATATGACTTTAAACTACATGGAATAGGCCCAAAGTTACCAACTAAAAGTTGGACAACCCTAGTTTTTCAGAACCCTTATTAGATAGTTCATTATCATCCAAACATTTAAATCATCAAAAATATTCCACAAACAATGGAATGTAGTGGGGATCCTTCTACTTAAAAATTCATGTATTCCCTATGGTCTCACATATAATATCCTATGAACCACCAACTAGAGACATATCCTCCTTGCAGGAAAGGACCTTTAATCCCCATGAGCCTCAAAAATACCATGGTGGGACTCAAAACCTTAAGTTGTTTTGGGTCATAAATTCCATTTCTATCCCTTTTAATATTCATAAATTGAAGCTCCTTTACATGAGATTAGAATAATCAAAAATCATTCATGACCATTATAAAGGAGAGGGGATCCTCTTTACTTAACCATGCATATAATACATATAGAACCATTGATAAGGGCCTCTGTCCCACCAACTAGAGGCATCACCTCATTTTAGAAAATGAACTCTAATACTCATGAGCCATAGTAATAACATAGAATAACTCAACACCTTAGGTTATTTTTTATACATCCTTGGTATGTCTTCTCCATTCCAAATTCATATATTTATGTTACTAGATAGGTTATTTAAACAACCCATATTCGAACTATCCTATTGAAATCAACTTCCCAAATATTTTTCCATCCACTAATACCCTTTAAGGTAAGGATGTGGGGTGTTATAAACCTTCATGTACATTCATCCTTTATGTTTTATATAATAAAATAAGGTTCCTAAACCCTTAATGATCATTCATTATCCAAAATCACATCAAGGATTCTGGGTCCTCAAACCGTTAATGAACAAACATTCTACATTACCAGTAAAGAGGGCCTAATATAGAAGACCATAAACTAAAGTAGTATATGGTTATATATAAAAGACCTTAAACTACAATAGCATATAGTCTGAGTTATAAGAAATTAAACTATAGAAGCAGATTTTCTAAGATAGAAGCCCTTAAACTACAACTATGGAAGGTCCAAGATAGAAGACATTAAAATATAGTATCAAATGGTCAGAGATAAAAGAACATAAACTATATAATAGAAACAGTTTAGTTTTAAAGATAATAAAACAACTAATTAAAAGAGGAATAATGCTTTCCCAGTTAAAAACCTAAAAAGGTCACCCTGTAAAAAATTTGAGTCTCTTCTCATTGGACATGCACTCTGTGTGACGCAGGAAAAATTTTGGACTTATAAAATGGAAAAGTTATAAATATTATCTGGTTGAAATCCAATAAAATAGAGTCCTAATGAAAATAAAATTCTATTCCCACTAAAATTTCTCATACTAAGCATAGAAAAAAGTCAGTGAAATATAAAAAAATATAAAAATCTTATAGGGATCATTATTTTTCTTATATAAAATAAAGATATGATCACCAATTCAATTGAAATAGGTAAAAATTATGGAATTATCCTTGTAAATATTTTACCCTAATTATCCTCTTAAACTAGGTGATGCCATAATGACTAGATCATATACTTGAATGATGAATCTCATGTTGGTAGCCATTTATAAGAAATTATCAAGAGAAATATGATGTTTTTTAGGCATTTAAATATAGATTTTTGGGTTTACATAGTATTATACAAAGGTTGGGTATATCAGATAATCCATATGATATCGAGTTAATATAGCTTCATGTAAATCATGAACAAAAGAATGTTGGATAAGGACATGTATTGTTTAGAACATTTATTCATTGATAATGTGCAAAAGAAAGAAGATTTCTCACATTCTTGAGTCTCTCATAATGTTCAATACAAAAAATAATAGAAAATAATTCCTCTAGACAAATCACAATAAAATCTGGATATATATGTCTTCCAAATCAACCATAGTTTGGTGAGAGGTATCAATTGAGTGTTGAAGTGTCTCTCACTCTATTTCTTCCTAAGGATGAAGAGTATTGATTCAATAGGATAGCTCTTGGACTACTTTATAAGTATCCACTAATAAAAATGATTATGTTATATGATGGGATCTTGTAATAGCTATCTTAATTTTGTATTATACTATTTATGCAGTCAAGATATCAATCTGAGTGCTTAGTTGAGATATTTTTTGATGTATCTACTCAAGCACCTCAGAAGCTTCCCTTATTGGTTTGTATAGAGATCATTTTTCATCAAAGATTCACATTTCCATCTCACTATTGGATTGTTGTTTCCAGACTAGGAAAATATAAAACAAGATATCATTTAATGAATGACAATTAGATCCACCTACCCACAAATCATGAAAGAGCTAGTTAAGGAACTCCTCTTCTCTAAGAAACTCTTCCAAGGAAGTCTTGGTGATCAGGTTATGTATTTTCTACCAGATTATCCTTCATGATACTTGGTTTTCTATAACCATTGGGGTTGATATTTTGGAAATTTAAATGGTTGATAGAGGGTCATCAAACATCAAATCTATTGAAATAATGATTGAATGGCCCAATGAAGAAGAAATAGAATAAGTCTTAGGTTCTCTCATCTCAATCGGTGTACCATCTATCACTGATATCGAAGGTCCACCCCCTCAATAAGTTTTTTTCTACTAATTTGAATAAATTCACCATAAATATTGAACTTTCTTCAAAGATCTTCGATATCCTAAATCTACTCTATTGATACAACATATATGGTGTTCAGTGAAGCGAGAGGCTTGTGCACCTGAATAACTAGTCGATTAAATACACCTCTCAAGTAATATTACACCCAAGACTGGGCATAGTCAAAGTATAGGTAGGTATGGGTATTGACAGATAGAAGAATAATCTCAATATTTTTATATTCTCACTCTAGCATGAAACAAAATTGGCTAGTGATCCTAGGAATTTTCCCCCCACATGCCAACAGATGGAAGAGGGGAAACCATCTAAATACATCAAAACTGGCAAAAAAATCAGTAAGGACTATATGGATCATAAATAATCAGATAATCCATGATATCTGAAAGAACACCACCTTGAGATACATTTTATATAACATATCATTGAGATATCCACTTCCATTATCAACAAATAGCTCGGCTGGTATAGGATAGGGAATGAAGATAGAATGTCCATGTCGTATCAACATATTAATAACCTCATTAGGACTTTATGGAATTTCCACAACCCTATAAATGTTCAACATCCTAGGACAAAATAAATAATGAGGAATATTGGTGGTGTGTTGATAATTTTAACCCTATAAATTTTCTATTATCTTCAAAAATAATAATTGGAAAGGGCCCCCAATCTGATAGGTTATGATTCCTTATTGGATATGACAATGGAGTTGATAAAGGAAATCAAGAGTTATCACAGTTCTATTTAGGGTTCACCACACTTCCAATTAGGATTCTATCACTAAAGTGCCTACTCAAACACCCATGATTTTTCCCCAATTGGGAAAATCCAAAATTTTTAAAACATAGCTAAAACCATACTAATTGAAGGCTTGGGGATACCTATAGCCTCACCCAATATCCCCATGAAGCATACTTCCTAGCTTTAATAATTTACCAACAAGAGCTTGTTATACCTTGATCTTATCTAGAATGACATCTATGTGGGCCTATAGAAGTTTTCACAGTCCTTTTATGCAATACCTGAATTAAACAAGTGAGAATAAGTTCAGATTCTTATTTAACATCCCCTTTGTGATGGAGAGAATGTCCCTTTACATGGTCATAGTTGTATGGGGTCATCCCAAACATCCATAGCAGGAAGAAATTCATTTTATATCTCTTTGAGAGGAGTTATTCCTCCCAAATAGTAAATATACCAGAGGTTGATACCTACTTCTCCAAAAAACAAATGAAAGAAATTATGTCAGGAAACTAATGGATAATAAACTCTCTATGTATTTTTGACAAATTTTACACAAAAATAAACTAATAATATCATGAAACTAGTTGAATAATTATGATAAACTCTATCAAATAAAAAATGGTTATTCCTATTCATCAGAGAAGTTATCACCAAGTCAAAAGAACCACATTTTATCTCCAACCACTTCTCAGATTACACAATAATGAGACTAGTATGCTTGAATAATTTTTAGAAATTGACTGATGGGTATGATTTCAACTATCTAGATCCCTAGGGAAGTTATTGAATATATGGGATAACACCTAGAGAATTTCCACAAATAATTGACTATCTTCATATATATTTTTTGAGTATAGTTAAGAAAAGATGATAACCGGTGACTTGGAAGATTTTAATCAGGTTATGGAATGGGGGTATCATCCATAAGACCAAATAAATATAAAGGTAGTCGATGTGAAAGATGATAGTTCTGAAGATCACATGGGAGACACCCCTTAAAAACCTCATTGTCAGAAAGCACTTGATATTGATGGTTCGTGTTATGGTTCCCAACAATCATAGCCCCCCTGGTCAGATTCATTTGAAGATTTCTATGATTTGGAAGACATCTACAAAATAGTCTGAAGTAAACATGAGAATGATTATCATCATAAAAAGGCGGATTAATTAAATGAAATTTGTAACATGGGTAGAATCACGTGAATTTTGTTACCCATATAATGGTTTTTGATCATGCGACCCATATAAGGGTTCATGGTTGCATGAATCATTACTAGTCTCATGGATCACATGACCCATGTAACACCTCATGATCATGAAATTTGATTTTGATCCTCACAATCATGTGAAAGTTTAGAACTCAAGATATTAAAACAATGATCAAGAAATCATGTGAAAAAAGCATCATTGGACTACAGAAAGCATGTGAGATAACCATACAGTAAAAAATTCACAGCATAGCCTATGAGAAGTATCAGTAATTAAATCCTAGATTGACCAATTAACGAAGTCACATAGTGATATTACATGATTTAATCGAACAAAGTAGTATTGAAAAGTTTTCCTTGAAAAGTGGTTCTTATGAAGTATTCTTGTGAATAATTCAAGTGGGAGAATAAATCTCAAGAACTCTAAACTCTGATTCATTGGTAGAAAGGGTGGTTCTCTCACTCCCATATTTATAGGATTCCTTTAATAATACCAAAGGCATCCTAGAATACAAAATTACACTCTGAAAAGTGATCAAATAAATCATCAAGGACTCAGGTGAGCATTTACTCTCCTTAGAATCATGTCCTTGTCCCTATGGACCTTTCTCATGAGGGGAGAATTTTTTGAAGCCCTCTAAATGAGTATTGGAAATTTTGGGACAAAATAAATACTATAATCATAGGTGTTATTTCCTTTACAAAAGTAATGGATAAGTAGAATGGATATATAAGGATCAGGTGGATAGATCAAATGAATCACGTAACCACCAAGAGGAAATGTGATCTCATGACCGAGGGAATGTCACGTGAATGGCTCATTCATTTCACATGATCTATACATGATCATGTAAATCCTCAATGAAAATCCCTCCTATTATAGTGAAGGAATATAGAAAAGTAACAATGATCATGAAATGACCTTGAATGCATCTATTTTATCACGTGATGAACTATATTAAAGTAGAGTGACTACACTTAAAAATTATCTCACAGCATCGCAAGATCTATCATTGGTCATGCAATGCACCACAAAAAATTATAGCTAATTTTAATGAAAATTATCTCACTTAGTCATTAATACATTATTTATTATGTAACACCTAGATAAAAAACCAATGGGAAAATGCTCAAAGACTTGTAAAGTAAATAATAAAAGCTAGAAAAGTAGGATGAGTCATATAAGGAAAATATATATTGTTTTTCATATGAAGGGGTTGTGAATATTGTTTGATGAGATCATTGATCACATTAAGGCCCTTGTACATGTCATCCTAATCTCATGAATGGAATCAAACATGCCAAATTGATCTCATGAAATTCCCTAGAAAACTCTCACTTGATCACGTGTATAACTCCCTGAACCCAGTTACCGAGAGTCAGTGCATTATTACATGACATTGGAATAATCATAATAGATCACATCTCAAAAGACCAATTAGTTTAGTTGACTTGGAGGTACTAGATATATACATATGTTTTACATTACATTATGAAATGAAAAAACAACAAAATTGTGTCCCCTTTGAACACACTCATATCCCTTATCCTATTCCTGCAGGTTAATCGTAATATATTTCTTCACATTGTTGGAAAAATAAAACATAAGAATAGGGTGAGCTCAGATTCTCAGTAAGGAAAACAATATAGCGGAAACTTTCATAAATAAGCATATACATTGAAGGTAATGTATAAGACTAAAACAGAAGCCTTTTAAACTTAAACATCAGCATAATATGGAAAATATAAATCAAATAATTCCATTTACTTATTTATTTGTATATTATACTAGTAGAATAATCACATGTAATATCAATAGCTAATTTTAAAATGATGCAATGCATAATGCTGAACATCATAACCAAATTTTCAAGGCCTCATTCCAAGACTACAAATATTTTTTTTCAAAGGCCCTATCCTAAGACACTAATTTGTATCATTAAACCTACTGATGCATCGTGGGGATATAGTGGGGCCCACCCATCACTTACTACGTCTAATACATTCCTTGTATGAAAATGCTGAAACATAACATAAACATTCGTATTAAAACTAGAATATGAATTATTAATACTTTAACCATAAACCATGAATGGTATAAAAATAACACATCCATAGTCAAACATATCACAAAACCTTCAATACAATATGAAAGATTTTATATTAATTAATAAACTTCAGACAAGCTTAAAATCCAACAAAGGATGTTGACATAGATGAAATCAAACCAAAAACTATTTGAGTGAAATATATTCTTCAACTTTGAAATCATTAAAAATTAATGAAAAAAATTATTTTTAAAATCTTCTTATATGTTTCTAAGTGAAGATTTGATGGTGTTATAATGGCATAAAATAGCCACACCCACTGTATATGTTAAAGAAACATTCTTTCCTTAATTTTTTGAAAAGGTCATAAAGTACATTTTTGGAAAATGATGGAAATATTTCTTTAAAAACATTTTATTAAATTCAAACAAGGGTATAAATGACTTTACCCATAGCATAGGAAATAGAAAAAATGTTTTTAAATACATTTTTTGGAAACAATAATGTGAATGATATAGAGGTCCTAGTAGATACATACATATAAACAACCTTAGATAATGAAGAGATTGTAAAGTTTGGACCTTAACTTGTACTTTTACTTAGTTGATAAACTCTGGTATAATGGTGAAATAATTGTTATTAAATTATAAACTAACTATATACATAAATATTATATCACATATGATCCTATAATATTGCTTTGTTAATAATATTTGAGTAGTATAATTATTTTAGGTGTTAGTTGATTTTTTTTTCTTTTATATGTTTTGTTGCATAGGCCATGTTTGTTATGGATATAATGTATTTGATTAATATCCAGAATGATATTAAGTTCTTAAAAATTATTTTTAATCATAAAATAAAAATTATTCTAGAATGGTAATGATGGGGAACGAAATCTCATCACATCGTGGAGACGGTAAGCCGCACGTATGCACGAGAGACAATATCATTCTATTGATGGTGAAATCATATGTAAATAGATGCTATATTATATATCTATACATAATCATTAAAATGTTATATTTTTTATTTAAAAAAAATTATGCTCATTAGTATACCCTTCCAAATAATGAAGTGTTGAATAACAAACTACAACATGACGTGAAGACGGTAAGCTGTACGTACACACGTATCATGACTTTGTCATTCATAGGATGGATATAATAATGAATATGGTTGTAAAATATTTTTAATAACATAAAATTATGTATAAGGTACTAGAGTTATTATTTTGGTATGGAAACAAAAAAGAAAGAGGAAGTGGAAGAAGAAAAGATCTTTGAAAGAGGTGATGAAATAATTACCTCTTCTTTGGGTTCTTCCTTTTGATTTGAAAAAATTGATTCTTAGGATGGCTTTATAATCAGAGTAAGACCTCTATGATGAAGTGAGGGTAGTTGGGAGGATATTTCAGTAGGTTTTGTCTAAGCCAAATGTCTTTGGATGTGTGAATTTGAGATAAGGTGAAGTACCCTTTTATAAGAGAGGTGAGGGGCACTTCAGGAAAAGCTTGAAATATTAATTTATTATACAATAATTTTTAGTTTTTAATTAGTCAAAAGGGATTTATTTCTAGGATAAGGTGAGTATGGGTCGATTTTTTCTCAACCAATAGATTTTAGATACTTTTAGTTCACCATATTAACCTTATATTTTATTATTAACTCTTAGTTAAATAGTTTAACATTTACCATGTCATCTTGTATTTTTATATTACATGGTTAATAAACTAACTATAAAAGCCAAGATAACCCAAGGTTTTTAATTATTGACATATTATACCTTATATAAGTTATTTGGCTTAATCTTAGATATTTAGGAATATTATATCATTTAATAAAATAGTAATTGTTTTAAAAACTCATTTATGTCAATTTTTTTCACTATTTAGTAGTTGATTTTTGTTATAGTCATAAAAACTTTATGACTTCGAGAAAAATACATTGAAAAATCTCTAAAATGTCATATTCACCTAGAAAATTCTTGTATGTCATAAAAAGTTTCAATTTATATTTATTTTAATATTTATAATATCAATTATTTTAATATTTCATTAAGAAGGTAATTACTACATCATCATTGTGTCATAAATAAATTAATTTATCTGATGTCTAAAAATGATAAATAAAGTACCATATTATAGGAAATAATTATATATTTATAATGACTATTTATAGTATAAGATATCAATTATATAATCCCATATAAAAAATGTTTTACTAAAAGATAGATGTTTATGTTATTTTTGTCTTTACTTTACATAAATTAATATAAAATCTCATTATTACTCCCAAGTGGCTACATGGGGACCCAAAGTTGACCCAAATAAGACCATGGTTAGACATGTATCAACCAATAGGGTTAGGATACGTGTTAGGGTAATTTAATATTATTATATTATTATTTTTTACCCTAATTTACTGGATTTACCCTTTAACCATGGTAAATAAAATATTTACTGAACTATTAATAATATCTAAAAATAAATGTTACCTATTTAAACAATTTTTACCTCATGATTCCAACTATGGAATCCATTTTTCCAAATTAAAAACACTGAAGCTTCAGAAATTAATTTAAAATTAATTCTAGTTGTCAAAACCAAAAAGCGGGTTTTTAAGAAGTAAAAACTATCAAAATATTGGCATGTGTTTATGAACAATTTAAATCTGAAATTACATATAATGACCTACATTATATTAAATGGACAAAATATAATCTAATGATACTTTAAAACCACTCAAATGTATAATATAATACTATAGATTATTTCAATTTAAAAAGTTGTTTTTAATTAAAATTTATTGTTTTCACTATTCATAAAAATATGAAAGTTATCAGAAAAGTACCAAATATTCACCCTAATCTAATTTTGATATTCAAAAACCAAAAATGAAGTCCAAAAAAATTTATAAAATTTCAACAAGTGGGTATTATTATTCATAACTTCTTTTAAAACTGCTAGTTTGATAAGTCGTGGTGTGCTTGAACTCAGTGTTGTGTACATTGCATACTATTGTATTTTTCAAAGAGAAATTTACCGTGGAAGATTAGGGTATTGAATTCTTCACTCCTTCAAATAATTTCATCCACTAAATTTCTAGAATACTACTTCATAAAAATATTTGGGTGGTTCTTCATCATATGTTCCTCAGGTTCCCACGTTGCCTCTTCCATTTTATGGTTTTTCTAAAGAAATTTTACCAGACAAGTGGTCTGGTTTCTAAACAATAGTTCTTTGGTATCAAAATTTATGATAGGATCTTTGAAATATGATATATTAGGTTCCAGTTCTATTTCTTCATAGGTGAGTACATACATTGGTCCATGCATGTATTTTCTCAGTAGTGATACATGGAACACATCATGAACTTTAGAGAGGCTTGGAGGCATTGCCAAATAATAAGCTATAACTCCAATTAATTTTAGAATTTCAGAGGGTCCGATGTACCTATGATTCAATTTACTCTTTTTACTGAATCTTATATCACCCTTACATGGATATACCTTCAAGAAAACATGATCTCTTACTTGAAATTACAAATCTTTCCTTTGGTTATAGGTATAGCTCTTTTTCCTACTTTGATCTCCTTTGAGGTTGGGTTTGGATAATATTTACCTTTTCTATTGTTTACCCAAAAAGATTTGGGCCTATGAGTTTTATTTCACCAACATAATCCCAATAATTTGGTTTGTGACATCTCTTTCTATATAATGCTTCATATGGTGCCATGTGAATACTTGAATGGAATCTATTGTTATTGGAAAATTATACCAGAGGTAAATACTGATCCAACATAAATTGAAAGTCTAGTTATCAATATCTCAACATATCTTCTAATGTTTTAATAGCCTATTCTGATTTTCCATCATTTTGAGGGTGGAAGGCCGTGCTCAAACAAAGTTTAGTATCCAAATATTTCTAAAGACTTTTCTAGAATCTTGATGTAAAAAGAGGATCACGATCAGAAAAAATCGATAGGGGTACACCAGGAAGTTTTTCAACTTCATTAATATATAGTCTTGCTAAATGTTAAAGTGGTAAATCTTCTCTAATAGAAATAAAATGTGCTGACTTGGTAAGACGATCAACAATGACCCAAAGTTTACCATTCCTTCTAGGAGTCTTTGGTAGACCCATGAAAAATTCCATCATAATATCATCCCATTTCCACTATGGTATGGTAAGAGGTTTCCTGACTCCTCCAGGAAGTTTCCTTCCCTCTTTTACCTGTTGAAAAACCATACATCTTGAAAAATAATCAACTATATCTCTCTTCATGTTGTCCCACTGAAAATGTTCCTTCAAATGTCTATATATCTTAGTGCTACTAGGTTGTATAGAGAAATTGGAGCTATGATCATCATCCAACAATTCCCTTTTTAGATCAGGTATATTGGGTACACAAAGTCTCTTTCCCATATTTTAAATTCCATCTTCATAGATGAAGTCAATCAACCTCCCACCATTCACAGCTTTAATTTTCTTGTGAAACTCCTCACCATCAGTCTGAGAACTTTTTATTCTTTCTAGTAAAGATGGTTTGGCAACCATTAAGAAAAGTATATATGTTTCTCCTTCCATGATTATTACCATATCCATCTTTACTATATCCATGAACATATGATCCCTTTTGACTCTCATCTTGTATAGAATTCAATGATCCTTTCTACTCAAAGAATCTGCCACATTATTTTCCTTCCCCAGCTGGTAGTGTATTGTGCAATAATAATCCTTGAGTAGTTCGAGCCATCGCCTTTTCCTCGTGTTGAGTTATTTCTGTGAGAAAATATACTTCAAAATATTGTGACTAGTATATATCTCACATTTTTCACCATTGAGATAGTGTCTCCATATCTTCAGAGAAAAGATTATAGCTTCTAACTCAAGATCATGAGTGGGATAGTTTTCTTCATGAATTTTTAGTTTTCGTGATGCATAGGCAATAAATATATCATTTTACATAAGGAAAGAACCAAGTCCTTTCTTTGAAGAATCACTATAAATAACAAACCCATCATTCCCTGATGTTAGAGTCAAAATAGGTGCATTGACTAATATTTTATTCAACTATACAAAACATTCTTCACACTTTTTTTCCAAACAAATTTAACCCCTTTACATGTGAGTTTTGTTAATAGGTTAGCCAATCGGGAAAAATTTTGTACGAAATGCTGATAATAACCTGATAAACCAATAAAACTTTGTACCTCAGTTATACTCGTCGGTGTTGGACATTCATGGATTGATCCTTTCTTAGAAGGATCGACAGAGATTCCATCCTTAGAGATAATATAGAAAAGAAAAAGAAATATCATGAAGCCAAAATTTACCATTTCTAATCATCCCATATAATTCATTTCTTCTAAGAGTCTTTTGAATAGTGTTCAATTGATTTTTATGATCTTCATAGCTTTTGGATTATACTAAGATATCATCAATGAATACCACTAAAAAGTCATCAAGATATTCATTGAAAACTCTATTCATTAGATCCATGAAAGAATAGGGTGAATTAGTCAGTCCAAAAGGCATTACTATAAACTTGTAATGCCCATACCTGGTTCGAAATGTTGTCTTAGGATTTTAATCTTTTTTCACGCACAACTAATGGTATCCAGATCGCAAGTTAATCTTTTAAAAATATTTATCTCCATGAAGTTGATCAAATAAATCATCAATGTTAGGTATGAGATACTTGTTCTTTATTGTTATAGCATTGATCTCTCTGTAGTCAATGCACAACCTCATAGATCCATGTTTCTTCTTAACAAAAAGAATATGGGCTCCCCATAGAGAAAAAAATAGGTAGAATAAATCATTTATTACTTAATTCCTCTAGTTGTTTCTTTAGTTCAACTAATTCCACATTGGCCATTCTATAAGGGGTCTTCAATATGGGCCTTGAAAAAGGAATTAAGACAATGGAAAACTCAATTTATCACTCTAGAAGATGTCCAGGTAAATCCTCTGGAAACACATCAACATATTCTTGCACAATACGTACATCCTAAATTTTAACATTCTTTTTCTCACCCATAGTTATTTCACTCCCTTCCTCCCCAACAATTGAAATTAGTAGAGCTACAAGGGGTGAATCTAGATAAGAATCACATGGTGATGTTTCTTATCTAAAGATAAGGTATTCATTATCATCATCAAAAATTGTAACCTCCTTCTTCTTACAATAAATTTTCACATCATGGTCCGAAATCCAATCCATACTGAGGATTATATCAAATTCAATCATGGGTATGATGATGAGATCAGTAGATAAAGAACTCTAATATTCCATAATGGTAACTGATTCACAAAACTTTGTTGCAATGATACATCCCTTAGGATTTTTGACTCAAAACACCATTGTTAAGTCAAATTGGAAATATATAATTTTCTTGGAAAATCAGGAAGATATGAAAGAATGCAATGATCCAGAATCAAATAAAGCATTGGCTAATTTTGAGGAAACGATTAAATTACCTGCCACAATGTCATTCGGAGCTTCAACCTCAGCAGTAGTGATCGCATAATCTTAGACCTGCATTCTTGGCCTTTTCTGAGGTAAGTTTTCTTGGTGATTAAGACATTAATTTTTATAATAACCCATTTCTCTATAATTTTATCATTCAATATTGATAGCCTCATTCTTTCCCTTGAAATCACGAGCTTTGTGGCCTTTTTCTCCACACTTGTAACAAACTCCCATCCACTTCAAAAAAGTACTGGGGTGTTTCTTCCCACATTTACTATAGGGTGGAAAATCAAATTTTCCCTTCTTCCCCTTATTTCCTTTTTTAGAGTGTTCAGCAGATCTCTTCTTCTATTTCTTCACTTTAAAGAAATAAGACTTAGAGAATTACTTTTATGTCTTGATAACACATGAGATTATATCTTCGTATGATGAGAATAATTGTGAGAATAATTCTTGATGAATAAATGATTTTAACCAATAAAATAATCGATCAATATTACTTCTTGGGTTACTTATATAATCTATAACATGCCTTTCTAAGCTTATAAAGATAGCCTAATACTTTATGACATTATCATCCTCCTTTTTCCTCAGACTCAGAAATTTCCTTTCCATATCCACTCGATGTTCATGGGGAAAGTATTTATCTATGAAAAGCTCTTTAAAATATCTCCATTCCATAGTTGATACTTTTTCATCCTCCTTTGTGTTTTGAATTAATGACCACTATTTATCTGCATCTCCCGTGAGGCGGTAAACTTCCATGACAAAATTTTCCCTTTCACAACTCCCCAAAGCATTAAATATTTTCTCTAAGGAACGTATCCTTTGATCAACTACAAATGGATTTCTAGTCCCATTGAATGTTAGTTTTTATTTCCTTCTAAAGCAGTCTAACATTGATCCACCACATTGTGGATCAGGGTGCCTCATATGGGAAAGTTTATTATTCATAACCTGAGTGAGTTGTTCCAGTATGGTAATAAGCTGGTCAGCACCAGTTGTAGCACCAGCTCCACTATAATTATCCTGAGTAGAAGGAAAATCCCTACATGTATTACGTGTGTTGATACGGTTTCCATTCCTTCCACAATACATTGTTTCTAAACATTGTCATACAATAGATTATTTTATGAATCGCAATGCATAATTCCAAACACGTAAAATACTTAACATAAATTTAATTGTTTATGCATATAATATCTAATCATAAAAAATGTTTTCTTTTAGGAATTATTAACTCATAAATCCTTTATAATTTTTTTACAAAAAATATGATTTATCCTATGCATATCCCCCTCGAGTGTCATAACCAAGAGTGCAGTAAGGCCCTTTTTCATGCACCAGTTCCCATTCGATTCTAGCTCAAAGTGGTGTTTTCAGGTTTTACCTCTAGATATATCTATGTCAGAGCCACGTCTACATACTCATATCCAGATAGGGATGTATTTCTTGTAAAATTTACAAAATCTTTACATTAACAAAATTCTAGGAAGTTCTTATATACTAATCCTCAAAGACTATATTAGGGTAATGTTCTCTAATAAGAGTTTTTCTAAATCAAGTCCCCATGGTTTATACTAAACTTCCTCTCATACCAACTATAACGCCCTGAACCCAGCTACGCAAAGTTGGTGCATTATTGCATAACATTGGTATGATCACAATAGATCAAGTCCCGAAAGACCGATTAGTTTAGTAGCCTTGGAGGTACTACATACATACATAGGTTTTACATTATATTATGAAATGAAACAACAAAAACATTGTGTCCCCTTTGAACACACTCATATCCTTTAACTTATTTTTGCAGGTTAATCATAATATATTTCTTCGAATCTTGAGACAAATAAAATGTAAGAAAGGGGTGAGCTTATATGCTCAGTAAGGATAACAATATTGCAGAAACTTTCATAAATAAACATAAACATTGAAGGCAATGTATAAGACTAAAACAAAAGCCTTTTAAACTTAAATGTCTACACAATATGGAAAATATATATCAAATAATGTCATTTACTTATTCACATGCATATTTTAATAGTTGAATAATCATATTTAATATCAATAGATAATTTTATAATGATGGAATGCAGAATGTCAGATATCATAACCATGTAGTCAAGGACTCGTATGAAGGATAAAAATAAAAGTTTTTTCAAGGCCTTGTGCCAAGACACTAATTTTTCTCATGAGAATTAATGATGAATCGAGGGGCCATAGCGAGCCCCACCCATCACTTACTACATCCAATGCATTCCTCATATGAAAAGGTTGAAACATAACATAAACATTATTATTAAAATTAACATACGAAATATTAATACTTTAACCATAAACCATGAATGGTATAAAAATAGCACATCCATATTCAGACATATCACAAAACCTTTAATAAAATATGGAAGATTTTATCATAATGAATCAAATTTAGACAAGCATAAAATCCAACAAAGTATGATGACATAGATGAAATCAATACAAAAACTATTTGAGTAAAATATATCCTTCTACTTTGAATTCATTTAAAAGTAAAGAAAAAATTTATTTTGAAATTATTCTTATAATATTTTAAGGGAATCTTTGAAGGTGTTATAATGGCATAAATTAGCTTCACCCACCATATACATTAAAAAACTTTATTTCCTTAATTTATCGAAAAGGTCATAAAGCACATTTTCTGGAAAATGATGTGAAGATTCCTTTAATTTTTTTTATAAAAATTCAAACAAGGGTATAAATGAAATTACCCATAGTCTAGAAAATATTAAAAATGTTTTGAAATAAATTTTTAAGAAATAAGGATGTGGATGATAAAGAGGTCCCAGTAGATACTTACGTATAAAAAACCTCAGATAATGAAGAGATTGTAAAGTTTGACCCTTACCTTGTACTTTTCCTTAGTCAAGGGTATGTTAACCTCCTGTATAGTGGTGAAATAATTTTTATTAAATTATAAAATAACCATATAAATAAATATGATATCATATATGATCCTCTAATATTTCTTTGTTAATAATATTTCAATAGTATCATTGTTTCGGGTGTTAGCTGATTCATTTTACTTTATATATTTTGTTACGTAAGTAATGTTTGTTATGGATAGGATGTTTTTGATTAATATAAATAATTATTTTATGTTCTTAAGCATTATTTTTAATCATCAAATGAAAATTATTTTTGAATGGTTACGATGGGGAATGAAATCTCATCGCGTCATGGAGATCCTAAGCCGTACGCACGCACGAGCGCACATATCATTCTATTGATGGTAAAATAGTATGTAAATGGCTAATATATTATATATAAATAATAATTAAAATGTTATATTTATTATTTACATCAATTATACTCATTATTATACCCATCCAAATAATGAAGTGTTGAATAACAAACTACACCACAATGTGGAGACGGTAAGACGTACATATGAATGTATGGTGACTTTGTCATTCATAGGATGGATAGAATAATGAATATGGTTTTACCATATTTATAATAACATAAAATTAGATATTATTTACTAGATTTATCATTTTGTTAGGGAAACAACAAATAAATATGAACTGGAAGAAGAAAAGATCTTTGAAAGAGGTGATGAAATAATTACCTCTTCTTTAGGTTCTTCCTTTTGATTTGAACAAAAGGGCCTTATAGGATGTATTTATGATCAATGTAAGGCCTATATGTTGAATTTAGGGTATTTGAGAGGATATTGAGTAGGTTTTGGCTGATACAAATGGATTTTGAGGTGTTAATTTGAGAGAAGGGGAAGTACCCTTTTACAAGAGATGTGAGGGGCACTTTAGGAAAAGCTTGAAATATTAATTTATTATACGATAATTTTCGGTTTATAATAGGAAAAAATGAATTTATTTCAAGTATAAGGTGGTTAAGGGTCTAAATATTCTCAACCAATAGGTTTTAGACAAGTTTAAGTTACCATATTAACCTTATCTTTTAGACTTAACTCTTAGTTAAATAGTTTAAAATTTACAATGTCCTCTTGTATTTTTATATTACATGGTTAATAAACATACTATTGAATGCTAAGATAACCCCAAGTGGTTCATTATTGACATATATAACCATATATAATTTATTTGGAAGAATATTTGATTTTTTATGAATATTATATCATTTAATAAAATAGTAATTGTTTTAAAAATGCATTTATGTCAATTTAAGAACTATTTAGTAATTGATAATTGATAAAGTCATAAAAACTTTATGACATAGAAAAAATAAACTTAATAATCCCAAACATGTCATACTCACCTATAAAATTCTTTTATGGAATCAAAATTTTTAATTTACATTTATTTTAATATTTATAATATCAATTATTTTATATTTCATTAAGAAGGTAATTACTGCATCATCATTATGTCATAAAACATTTCATTGTTTGATGGCTAAAAATTATAAATAAAATAATATGTTATTTGAAATATTTTTATATCTATAATTACTATTTATAGTTGAATATATCAATTATATAACCCCATATAAAAATTGTTTTACTAAAAGATACATGTTTATGTTGTTTTTGTCTTTACTTTATATTAATTAATATAAAATGTAATTGCTACTCCCAAGTGGTTCCATGGGGTCCCAAAATATAACCAATGATTACCATGGTTGGAAATGTATCATGAAATAGGGTTATTAGATGTGTTAGGGTAATTTAATATTATTATAGTATTATTTTTTATGCCTATTTACCAGATTTACCCTTTAACCATGGTAAAAAAAATATTTACTGAAGTAACCATTCATAATATCTAAAAATAAAAGTTACATATTTACACAATTTTTACATCCTAATTAGAAATATGGAATCCATTTTTTCAAATTCAAAACATAGAATTTTTATAAATTAATTAAAAATTAATTTCTGTTGTCAAAACCAAAAAGGTGGTTTTTAAGAAGTAAAAACTATCAAAAGATTGACACGTGTTTATGTACAATTTAAATGTGAAATTAAATCCAATGACCTAAATTATATTAAATGATAAAAATATAATATAATTATACTTTTAAACCACTAAAATTTATAATTAAACACTATAAATTATTTCTATTAAAAAAGTTGTTTTTAATTAAAATTCAGTTTTTTTCACTATTCATCAAAATATGAATGTTATCAGAAAAGTTCAAAAAATTCACCTTAAGATAATTTTAATATTCTGAATTCAAAAATTAAGTCCAATAAAATTTATAAAATTTCAAAAATTGGGTATTACTATTCATAACTGTTTTTTAAAAGTGTCAGTTTGATAGGTCGTGGTGCGCTTGAACTCGGTGTTGCGTACATCGCACGCTCTTGTATTTTTTAAAGAGAAATGTATCGTTGAAGCTTGGGGTGTTACAATGTTAAATACTCTTTAATAGGAATACAAATCTTAAAGATACCATTTTACATGTCTACTTAATCTCATTTATAGTCTCTGATAAATAAACATGATCTCAATAATAGTCTCTGGAAAGCTAACTTAATCTCATTAAATTCTGCAGACAAGTCTCCCTTGATCAAACATGAGCCTCTTATACATGCATCCTAATCTCATGAAGACCCTTTGGCATGCCTTCTTGAACTCATGAATAGCCTCTGAGAAACCAACATTATCTCACAAATAACCTCTAGAAATCTAACTTAATCTCATGAAAGGTCCCATAAAATTCTCCCTTAATCATGAAAAATCCACTTTGATAGAAATACTAGTCTCATGAAGACTCCCATACATGTCAGTATGAACTTGGGAAGTATCTTATAAATGTCAAAATGATTATGAAAAATGCTTTTTATAATCCATGGGTCCAAGAAATATGGTAATGAAAGATTATTATCATGGTCATTGTTTATCATGCGACACATATATGACACCATGGATTACCCATAACAGGATCTTGTGAAGTACGTGATGTGATAATCCCTCCACATACTTGAGACCATATCTACAATATATGTATCATGAATGGAAGTATATATATGAGGTGGAATGGACTATAAATTCCTCCCCCTCAGCATATAAAAACATAGATGAGTCACAAGGCACACAAATGGGAGTGAAGAAGCGAGAGAGGAATTCATGGAGTGAAAATACGCTCAATTGAAAAGGTCTTCCACTAAGTAAGCTCTAGTAATGACTAAATGGATTATGTGGAATGTATATATGATTTTTTTGACCCTAATATTGATCACAAAAATGACTTGTAATGTTCTATCTAGATTATGCAAATGATTTTCCATGTTTCAACTTGGTACCATAAACCTCAACAAGACAATGATTCACAAACATAAAGTCATTTATGTAATAAAGAATAAAAAAATGAACCCTTACATGAAGATTTTTTTTTATTCACAAGTGAAGGCATCATGTGCTTCACATAACCCATCCAGATCATGCAATGACACCTAGAAATATCATCCAAGTCATGTGATAGTATTTAAGCATGCAACCATATCATGACACAATACTAGAGGATGTTTACCAGATTATGTGACATTACCTAAACATGTCAACCATGTCACACAAAATTCCCTAGAAATGTAATTCAAGTCATGAAAATTCTTCCAGAAATATTGTAAAAGCCATGTGAATTCTTCTATACAAGCCTTCTATATCATATGGTAGTCCTATGACATGTAAAACTTGATCATATGACTCAATGGGATGTGTATTCATCACTCATGTGAATGATCTCTGGACAAGTCATCTAAGTCATGTGATATATCTCTGACAATTATAATTCAATAATGCAAAGCACCTTGAACATGTCATCCCGATCATGATAAATACTTACAACATGTTATAATTTATCACATGAAACCCTTAGAGGTTCTTACATTGATCATTTTAAGTCTTATAGACATGTTATCTATATCTTACGATAATACCCATACATTTCAGCTAGATAAGGTGGATGCTCCCAGGAATGTCAGCTAGATCATGAAACAATACCTGTAGATATCATCCAAATCATGAAATATAACCCATGCATATCAACCAAGTCATGAAAATTTCCTTTAAAATGTCACCCAAGTCCCATGAAGTCTTATAGACATGTTGAAAAATCAAAATTAAGTCCTCCAGACATGGATTCGAGATTGCACGACACTCCACTAACATGTTGACCTTTATCATGTGACTCCCTTGGAAGTTTCTTCGTCTATCTCATTAAGGTTCTCCATAAAAGTCATATGAGTCATGCGATAACTATTTGAAATGTCTTCTTCAATCATGTAAAGCACCTTGAATATGTCTTGTAGATAATGTGACAAACTCCCAACAAGTCATCCACAATAATGTGAAACCATTTGAAGTTTATGTGTTGATCATGTGATGTCCACCTAACATGTTAGTCGAGTCATGTGGTATCCCACTAGGTATGTTAGCCAGATCATACAAAATACCTCTGAAATGTCTACCTCAATCATGAGAAGAACCAAATTACAAGCCAACCTTGTTATAAAGACACTCATTACATGTCATACGGACCCTCATGACATGTCAAACATATCAAGAATAGACCCTATAACATGTCAATCATTTTAGGAAGGAACCTCAGGACATGATTATCTTTTATAGAATACACTCTCAGACATACACCATATTGAACTATGAGGACTCTAATTCCATTCCGAATAGGATATGTATGATTCCATCCTAAGTATTGATCTTTAATTGGGTATCCCCTCAATGTAATTCCTTCCATATCTAAGACACACTAACCCATGGGACCCAAACTCTACTATTGGTTTATCATTCATCTTTTTATATCAATGGACTAAGAAGATATTGACCTATGACTACTCTAATTCATGTCCAAAGAGGATATGCAGGAGGCATTCCTAAGTCCCTATCTATAATTATTCATCCACCTTGATGTAATTTCCTCTATATATCATACAATTTGACCCATGGGACCCAAAATATCCTATGGGTTTATTGTTTTTCTTAATCCATCAGTGGAATTATAATATACTTAACTACGAGGAATCTAATTCCTACTATAAGAAAGATATGTAGGATTTTTTCCTAAGGAAGGATCTCTATATCAAAAACTCCTCTAGGTCCACCCAAATGGATACTTGTCATGTCCACATGTAATGATTCTGGTCACTTTCTATTCATTGTTTCTCACACCAATAATGACTCAGCTCGGCTTAGTGATTTTCCATAATCATATCACTTAAATCATAAATTCCCCCCAGCCATATAAACCTTAGTGTGTAAGACCAATTTAGTGACATGATTCAATTTAAAAATAAAATTCCATCCACCTCAGTGTAAGTACCTAAGGAATTCACATATTAGAAAAACCTAGAGCAATAAACCTCATTAGAATGAATTATATATCACCTACCATCATTGTGATTAGAACATATTAAAGTATGATGACTCTAATTCCTACTATAATCAGGATGCCTAAGACACCTTCCTAAGGGTCATGATCTAGACCTAGTGCCTAATTTATCTCACATATGGACTTTCTATATATTGATAAAATATATGTCTTGGACTAAAAAGAACTATATGGGAATTGATTCATGTTATAAATAGGATATTTTGGAAACCTCATGATTGTTCAACCCAATCCTTGAAACACCAATAACCTCCCTATATAGCATAAAACTCCAGAGGTTCTGGTTATATGGATTAAAAATATAAGTATCCACCCATTGCTATGAAATAATGGGAAATAGGTAGAGAAACTATGATACATACAAATTATCTCATCGATATAACCCCCCTTAAACATAAAAGGATTCAATACCTGGTCATTTTATTAGGGGAATTGGTCCCATATCAGGATTTGGAAGAGATTCACAAACATATATTAAATCAATAAGAGAGTCTCAGAATAAGAAATTATTCCCCTAAAAAGGTTGTGATGAGGCCAAACACCCATCCTATATTTTAATGTGATTTATTATGATTAATTAGGTTTGAAATCCCAATTGACTACATACCTTTAGAAAGAAGTTATATACCTATTTATGGTTGTGGGATCTATTTGGAGTCTCTATAAAAGATATAAATAGTAAAACTTATGTGAATGAATTTATAACTATACTTGAACCCCCCCCCCACACACAATTAGTCGTTTGAGTCTATTTCTCATTGAAGGAATAAAAAAATGGTGGGGCCTATGTGAAATCATGTAATTAAAGAATAACTAAATCATTATAGGAATTGGGAATCATGTCTCCTAAACCCCAAGGATAAAATCCATCATATTTCAAAGGAAATAGATATTATCCATAGATTTATTTATTTCCCAAGGTATTGATCAAATGGAATGTTTTTTTATTTATATACCTTACCATATTAATAATTCATTATTTAATCATGATAGATTCCACTACAGATAACCCTTATTGAGTGCTTGAGTTCACCGTTTATTTTTTTTCCTTTCCCTGGATATGAAAAGGATGTTACAAATAATATCAAGGATGAGAGATTGTTTAATATGCTATGTATTTTATATTTCCGATGTAATATTGGAATCATGTATATATTTGGTTATTCAAGACTACAAAAATGATTGATCCTTGGTGATGTGATCCATTATATCTTATGATAATGTATTAATGTTGACACAAGATCTGTGTTACTAGATTTGGGCTTTTTTCAGTTGATATCAAAAGAAGTTTAGTATAATACATGGGAGAAATGTTTTAAATAAACATAGATAATGTGAGAATTGTGAAAATTAATTAGAGTATTATAAAATTACCATTAAAGAGATTTTTAATTTATAGATTGACATTCATGATGATTATAAAATAACTCAATGTGTTACATTATTTAGTGATGGTGTCTAATAGAAGAAATTAAATCAACACCCACATACAATATAGGGATTATCCTACAGAGCATGCCAAAATAGCTGTTGTTTGAACTTAGAAAAACATGGCCATATTAGGGAATATATCTCTAGTTATGAAGGATAACCTTTCTTTTATGGAGGTACCTTTTCTCAAAAGTGTGGTTCACCAATTTTGGATTGGTTGATGTGACAAAAGCCTCTATCTTTCAATGGAAATACTAAAACATTGATAGGTGGAAAATTGATTAAGTATCATTAAAAGATATTCATGTATTTTGAGTGTAATAAAAGTTAAAATGTTATTCTATAAGTGTATTATTTGATGGGATATTTCAATTTATAGTGGTTATTGATTCAGAACACTAAAGAGGTTGAATAAATAGAAATCATGGAATAGATAAATTTTAAGGTGATATTTGTTGAGAAATACATCCCTAAAGAATAGTGTGTTGAATTAGAGAGTATGTTCCTCACAGACAAGTATAATGAATAAAAATGTGTGGAAATGTATAAGTATAACTTTACAATATTATCCAAGAATTCATCATACTATATAAATCATCTAAAATACAATATTGATTATTTCTTTCATGGTCTTAATATGAATCTCTATAGGGAACTAGTTTCATTAATTTTTTCTTAATATGATTTTATAGTATCAATTTCAATAAATATAAAGAAAAAATATTCTATATCCTATATATTTAAAGGAAATAAATAGCATTATAGGTTGTCTATGAAACAATAAACAGGTCATATATCAAAGAAGATGAAGGGAATGGTTTATTTCTATCATATAAAAATTATGTATATAAATATCTTGGAAAATGGATGAGTTTTATGAGTGTTTTTACTAGTTTAAAGATAAGGGACATTTAGATAATGACTATAAGGTAAAAAAATAAACCATTTATATATAATTATTCAAATATAAATATTGGTGAAATTATTCCAAATAGTTCCCCAAGCATCAAAGAAAATTAAAATAGAATAATAAAAGAGGATAAATCCAAGCATATGAAATTACTACAGAATAAGTGGATGTTCAATGTGATGTGGTGGAAGGTACACTTATCATCCACCTTGTAAGTAATTTTTTTTATTTGATTCAAATTTTACACACTATTTCATATTTAATGAATTTTATAAGGGTATCACATCACTATCTATATTATTAGATATTGAGTTGGTAGTGAAAGATAAAAATGGAAGGATGATCATATCACAATTATATATGACATATAGGATTGAAGTTTTTGGGAATGTTCTTCCTAAAAATATTTTTATTATCCCTTCAGTTGAATATGATGTAATTTTTGGCATGTATTGGCTCTCTCAGTATAGATACCATATCAATTTTCAGGGAATGGAAGGTATAATTTATTTTTTGAATAAACCTATGATAGTCTATTGGTGTGAGGATTTATGATAACTTACAATTTAATTTACTTCTATAATATGGTTTTTATTACATTTTAATTAGGGATATTTGTTCTATATGGTTTTGGGTTAACTCAAAATTAATGATATTCCTATTATATGTGAGTTTTTTGGTATCTTTCCAAAATAGTTTTCTAGTCTTCCACCAAATCGTGATGTTTAGTTATTAATTGAACTCATACCTACTCCTATACCTATTTCATATAATATATGTAGAATAAACCTGATTAAGTTGTAGGAATTTGAAGAAACAACTCCAAGAGAATATAGATAAGATATTCATTCATCCTAGTGATTCACCATGGAGTCTCTCTACTATTTTTCTAAAGAAGAAAGATGGTTCAATGCATCTGTGTATTGATTATTAGGAACATAAACAAATAACTATTAGTAACAAGTATCCTCTTCAATATATCATTGATTTGATAAATCAATTATTATGAGAACAATATTTTTTATAGATTGATCTTCTATATGGATATCATCAACCAAGTGTTAAGATGGAGGATAAACTGAATATAGCTTTACATAAAAGGTATGGTCATTATGAATTTATAGTAACTCCATTTGTTCTTAATGATGCTCATACTATCTTCATGGATTTAATGAATAGTTTCTTTAGATATTATCATGTTCAATGTGCGGTAGTATTTATAGATGATATTCTTATATATCTGAAGAGTAAGGATTAATATGAAGAACATTTAAGAATTTTTATAAAGACCCTAAGAGAGGATAAGTTGTATGAAAATTTTAATAAGTGTGAATTTTTGATACAAAAAGTTTTATTTTTGGGTTATATAATCTCAAGCAAGGGTATATCGGTGGATCCTTAAAATATAGTAGTTATTGAAAAATGTCCAAATCCAACCACAGTAACTAATATATAATGTTTTATTGGGTTTTATTGATACTACCGAATTTTTTATATATATTTCTTATGACTATCTAACCCAACAGAAAAGTTTATTCAAAATGGAATTATGTTTTTATAGATAGATGAATATGAGTAGAATTTCAAATAACTGAATAAAAGGTTGGTACAAGAATTTTTGCTTTCACTAAATTTAAGTAGAGATGGGTTTTTGATATATAATTATAATTAAAATAATTTTTTAGGATGTATCCTCATACATAATGAAATGGTGATAAATTATGCCTCCCACTTATCGAAAATTCATGAGAAAAATTCCTTGATGCATGTTTCAGAACTTTGAGTGTTAATTTTTGCATCAAAGATAAGAATAAATTTTTTATATGGTGAAATTTGTGATATATATAATTATCACAAAAATCACGAAGTATGTATTTAAAAAAGAGAGGTAAATATGATTCAATGAAGATGGTTTGATTTTATTAAATATTGTCACTACTCAATACATTACCACCCTCGGGAAGTGAACAAGGAGGCCGACACTCTGAGTTGGAGAGACCATGATATTTTTTCCATGATTAAGAGAAAAGAGATCTAATATTTATGGATTTTTAGAAGATGAATATTGAAATATTTGGGAAGGATGAAAAATATTACCTTTATCAAATAAATGTTCATCTATCCATCCATAAGAGGATTAAAAAGGCATAGAAATAAGATGTGGAATTTTAGAAGAATTTTGGGAATGTTCTTGAGTTAAACCATGATCATTTTGTAATAATAAGGTTCTAGTATTTGGTATGTGACCCTTCAATACCTGATTTAATGAAGGAAATATTGTATCAAGCTCATGGATCATTGTTATCAATTCTTCATGGAAGTAAAAATATGTATAGATATCTAAAAGAGTATTTTTGGTGGGATAACATGAAAAGTGATATTACATAGTATAAATCCTAATTTTTATTTTTTTCAAATAGTTAAAGATAAAAATACAAAATTATAATGGTATATTACAACCATTACCCATACTAAACTATAAATTGGAAAATATTACCATGGATTACATCGTAAAACTCCCCAAAAAATCTCAAGAGAACAATGATATTTAGGTTGTAGTTAATCAAATTATTAAATAAATTAATTATTTCACTTTTAGAGAAGATTTCTATCTTGATCAGCATAACTAGTAATACATTATGGAGGTTTAGAGATTTCATGTAGTATCACTCTCAATTGTATCTAATTGGGATATGAGGTTTACCTCTATGTTCTAGAGAATACCTCAACAGGATCTGGATACAAAGTTATGTTTCGATACTAGTTATCATCCTCATATATATAATCAGTATAAGGGGACCATTCAAACTCTATGATGAAAGTTAATATATTTATTTATGTATTTAAAATGTGGTTAGTATCAACATATTTATTTGGTAGAATTTTCTTACAAAAATATTCTTCACTCGAGCATTCAGATGGATCCATATAAATCCATCTATAGAAGGAAGTTCAGAACTCTAACATATTAGGATGAATTTAGAAAAATAAAACTATTGTGACCTGATCTAGATGTGTAAAAGGTATAGAAATTTAGATCCATTCATTAACACATAAGGGTAGCTCAAAGTTGACAAAAAAGTTATGATGATAATCTGTGGTGAGATATAGAGTTTGAATTTGGTGATAGGCTATTCCAATGAGTATTCTATTGGAATAAGGTTATGTTTTTTTAAATAAGTGAATTATAATCCCTAGTTATTTATTCCCTTCCAAATTATTTATCATATCAGGATGAAAGATTATCTCTTAGAACATCCATTGAATCTATCTCAAGTTCATGATGTGTTCTATATATCTCTCATGAGGAAGTTCATACCTGGTCATTCACATATACTAAACATAGAGGTCATACCACTAGAGAAATATATGATTTATTAGGAACAATTTATGGAGATTCTAGATCATATAGATAATGTTCTATAAAATATTTCCACTCACCAGGTAAATGTTTTGTGGTGTAAACATAAAATTCAGGAATCTATGAGGAAAACGAAAGACTTTATGAGGTTGAAGAATCCTTAGTTATTTATAACAGTGTGATGGAATTTATATGGATAAATTCTTATATGGGGGAGTGAATGAAACATGATGAGATTTTATGATATATTTCTCTTTAAATAAACCTTAATTTTATGATAGCTTAATTCACCCTCAAAACCGAGTTTAAAAAAATCACGATAAACTACTAAAATATTATAAAATATTAATTGTAAAGATGGTTTTGAATAAGATTAACCACATTAAGAAATATATATATAAATATTTAATTTTATTTAAATGTTTTGACTAACAATTAAGAAATAAGTACTTAATTTTGAGTAAATCCATTTTATGCTTCTATAATACATTCTCTTTAAAAATTATTTTTTTATTTTGTGTGTGGATATTATAATTATTTTTTAAAAAAATTATAAATTTAATTTTATAAAAATGTTATAATTTTTTAAATCATCATTTCCATATTATCTTATGTTTATTTTTTTTTCTGATTTTTCTAAAACGATTTATTTTTCATTGAATGTTGAAAAATACTAATTTTCGTAAACCAATTTTTTCTTTTCTTTAACTCTAGTTATTTAAATTCCCTATTAAAATTTGGATTTAAATTTATATAATATAAATTTTAAAAAATTTAATTAATGCTATTAGGATAATCATTTTACTTTATTTTTATATAAGTTAAATTTTAGGGTTTAAATGCAGTTTTCTAGAAAATAATTATTCACTGTATTTTTCTAGTTTATTTTTAAATTAATATTTTCAATGTATAGGATTTGAAAATAATATAATATATTCCATATTTTTAATCATGGGGTTCAAATTTGAAAAACATTTCCCTTTTAATTTCAAACATTATGAATATTAAAAATGGTAAAATTGATCACCTCAGTAAAGGGTAAATCAGGGTGTAATGGTTAAAAACTAATGTTCTAAGGATTAATTTTTTTTAAAATTATTTACTTTATTTAAATATATGAGTTTAATTCATCCATAATCATATAAAATTATAAATATGACATTTTATCCCTTTTACTTTGATTTTGACATTTAAAATATTTAAGTAATAGATAAAATAAAAAAAATTAACTTTCATGATTTTAATATATCTAATATTTTTGGGATGGGATAAAATAAAATTATTTTCATTTTTAAATTTCTATTTCAAATACTAATTATTTTTTTACCATGGTAATTTATATTAAATTTTTTATAATGAAATAATTACCTTAAATTCTTACTCAATGCAGACATAGTGCTTGTGTAATCAATAGAAAAATAACAAAAACTATCATAAAAACTCTAAAATTCATATTAATTGGGAGAGTTATAGTTTCCTAAGAATTTTATAGAGAAATAAACTATATTAGGGATGTGTTATAGTTTTATATTTTAGTTCTATATTTTTTTGAGGTCTTTAAATTCAAATTAAATGAATAGTGTCAAAAATGTCATTAATGATTTTTTTAAAAAAATAATATTTTATTAAATTATTTTAAACTCCTAAAAATATTTCAAGATAACATCATAAATGAAAAAAATTGACATAAATTTTACATTTATGATAAATATTTTACCTTATATAAAAAATTATAACCACTTAATATAGAAAAAGTCATTACCGCGGTTAACATTATAATTATTTAACAAAGGGGTCAAACTAAAATATAAGGGTTAAAATGAACTAAAAACTTGATTAAACCTCATTTTTTATTTTTTATTTTTAAATTATCCTTATAAAATTATAATATGAGTCATTTGGAAGCTATTTTTTTTAAAAAATGGGTTAATAATATTTTAAAACATTGAAACAATTACAAGTGTGCCACTCATCACAATTATAATTGGACACACTTTCTCTCTTTAAAATAAACCACATTGAGAAACCTAGATCAACAAAAAAAACTACCCAATTATAATCTCAACATCTCTATCCATTAATTATAGGTTTTGGTCTTCAAAAAATACTATTCTAAGGGTCCTTAAGAAGTGATCAAAATATTCCTACCAAAGAATTGGTAATCATATTTATTGACACTTTCATGGATATTCATTCTCCAAATTCCTGAAAATATTTTACCCATAATACAATAATGAATAAAATATCATAAATATAAATATATTTTATTTATAATTTATTTACAACCATTTTATTTTCATTTTACATACTATAAAATGTGAAAACATCGATTGCGTGTATGTACGGCTTACCCTTTTCATATAGTTGTGTAATTAGTTTTTAATAACCAATTTATTTGGATGGTTATGAAGATTTAAATGATTAATATATATGATATTTATGAAATAAATATTATTCTTTAATTATAATATAATATCTTCCTTCTTAACATCCAATCTGTTGGGAAACAATAACGTCGTTCGTGCGTACTTATGGAATACCTCCTCCACGAATCGACGTGATCCAATTTTGGTTTCCTCTTTAAGTGGATGGTAATAAAAATTAATTTAATTAATATATATGATATATATTTTATAATAATAATTTTTTAAATTTTAATTATTATTTACCAATTTTCATTTCATCTATCAAAAATTTAAAACAGTGTTCGTATGTACGTACAACCTATCATCTCCACGAACTGTGTAATTCATTTTCATATCTCTGCCTTTTATGGTTGAATATAAATATAAATATAAATATATATATAAATATAATGATTATATATGATATTTATATCATTATTAATATTATGGAGATGATGGAATCATAATCAAAGTACAAGGAGTAGAACTACTGAACCAAAATTCTAATGAAAAGCGAAGCAGTTAACACCCAAAACAATGATAATAAGAAAATATTGTTACCAAACGTGTGAAAATATTTTATAAATAGGTCATATATGATATTATATATAGGTATATGGTTATTATTTGTAAGTATGATAAATCTAAATTTATTATACATGATTTAAAATCACTTAAGAGGCATGTTGAACTTGAGTTAAGGGATTCTGCCTCAATTTATATTCCATGGATACATATTTGGAATTAGGAATGTATTAATTTTTTATGGTGTATATAATGACCCTTTGATGTATTTAAAATGAGAATATATTTATTTTTAATGATTAATGTTTCAATTAATTTTTACACTTTCAAAGGGTTTAAATTTAAATGTTACCAAATATGTAAGGATTTATTATACAATCTTAATTTTGTAATTTACATTATTTTAATTGAAGGAATATTATATTATTTACATCATAAACATCATATAATTTCTTATAATATGTATATTTATAAAACATAAACATTTTATTTCAAATTTTTATCTTATATGAACATTAATCAAGTAAATAAATGTTAAGAAAATTTTTTTATCTTATTTATCTTTTTGGTCGAGTATATATTTCTTTAATGGCTATATTTTTCAAAATTGTTTTTAAAAATTTATTTTTAGTTACTCAAAGGATTTATTAAGGGAAATTTATGTTATCCTTGAATTGTTATGTGGTTTTAAAGGATTATTTATAATTTTTTTATGAAAGTTTCATTTTGAACTTTCTTTCCAAAAAAGTCGAAACGAATGTTTTTTAACAGATATGACATTAATTAATTTTCCCAATGGAATAACTATTTTACACAATTGATCTTCTTCCTTAAGTTTTCAATTATTTTTCAAAGAACAAAATTAATGTAAAGTTATTTTAATGTTTTTCTTTCATTTTATTATCTTTTAAAAAATGAATTATTTCTTTTTAAAAATTACATTTAAGATGAATTTATAGTCAACTTTTATATCATATTATTTTTGTGCTAATTAAATTTCTATTGAAACATTGAATTTATTATGATCATTTTTCATTAGAAAATACATTTATCTTAAATATCAATATTCTTTTTATAATGGACATGATTATTTCCAAAACTCTATATCATTTATATATACATTGTTTTACTATGAATGTTATGCCATTAATAGGGGAAATATTAATATTATATATTATTTAATAAATACATATATTTTTTGATAAGTCATATTTTTATAAATTAACATGATCATCCAATATATGAGGAACGTATTGGAAATGCAGTGATGGGTGGGTCCTAGTTATAGATATCCCCTCAATGTATCGACAGGTCTCATAAGACAAACTAGTTGGCCAAACTTATTAAATGGGTTTTGGGTGTATACCTACCCATCGATTAAACTATATTGGTAAAATTCCATGATAGTAAATATATCATGATATTTCATATCATGACATCTAAAATTAATCAGTTACTTCAATGAGGATTTAGGGATTGTTATCTTTGAGGTTAGTATATTGATATCATCCATTGATGTATTTAATTCTCAAGTTATTGATTAAATTATATTTTTTTCTGTTATTTACCTTAATATATTGAATATGAATTATTTACTCATGATATATTCTTATTTACATAAACCTTACTAAGAATTTTATCTCACCCTTTATTTGTTTTCCTTTCCCCAAGATATGTTGAAGGATATTAAGAATAATATCAAGTGTGAGAGAATGTTTCATGTGTTATATATTTCATATTTCTAATGAAATATATAAATCATGTATATATAAAGTAATTCTAAACTACAAAACTGATCTATCATTGGTGATGTGATACTTTATATGTTATGACAATGTAATAAATTATACATTGACACTAGGTTACTAGAGTAGGGGATGTTACAACCATGCAGTCAAATTTAAGTCACATAGATTCACCTTTTATCACCAAAATCTACTCCTAAATGCCCCATTATTTCTCTCAAATATTATTAAGGATTATTGATTAATTATATGGTGATATTGGTGTAATCTCATCATATCTTCAATAGATCAGGAGTTTGAATCAAATGATGGACATCATATCTTTTGTAATATCTTTATATTTTTTTCTATCTTAATTTCTCTCATTATGTCTCTCGAATACAAACATAGGTATGTTGAATTTTTGAATCCATAGAGAGATGTTTTTATTTTTCATTCATCATGATATAGAATCTAGGATTTATCTCATTATGTAAGGTTGGATCATGGGATTTTGGAATTATTCTATAACAATATTTTTAGGTAGGTAAATTCAATACCTTTTATGAATTTAGATAATATAACATTATTTGTTAATTGTTTATTATTAATATTTTATATAAAATTCATTATTTATGTGAAATCATGTTTTAATATAATTTTTTTTCATAGATTAATTTTTCATTGAAATAAGGGTTATTATATCCATTGATGCTTGACAATGAAAATGAGAATTTTTTAAGAAATTTTAATTTTTATAAATAAAGTTTATTTATAATATCTTTCATAAATTAATGATGATTTTAATGAATAATATGATTTTCATGGGAACTATATTTTTGTAGTAAAATAATTGGAAGGGTTTGGTATTGAATATATCAATTTTAATTCATTGACTTTAATTTATGAATTAGTTTTTTATATCGGTAAAAATGGGTTTTTTATAAGTCCTATTTTGATTCATATTAACTTAATAGATGGTAAAACTAAGAGTTATAGAGTGTATATTAAATAAAAAATTGTTATAAGAAGGGAGAAAAGTTTTAACTACATTATGGAGTGGATTTAGATATTTGAATAGGTGACATCCTTATTCACACCTTACATAATTAAGCTAGCATTTTTTTAGTTTTAAATTATGATGGATATGACATAGAATGAAGGATTTTTTTACAACACCCAAAATATTTACAATATTTTCATGTTATAATAAATATTATTTTGTCTCTATTTATATGTGAGACAATTTTAATATTATGCTACACACCACACTAAGTTATCCTGTGTTACACACAAGACTGTGTTTTAACACCTTTTAATAGAACACATATTTTAAAATTAAATTTTGGAAAATTTATAACTTTTATTGGTAAAAATAAAATTCATTTTAGAATTCATATTTTCAAAATTATCTTACGGTGAATTTTTGGTATCATTCTATGATGTTTTATTTTTTATGATGAATAGTGAAAACACAACATTTTAATTAAAAATGAAATTTTCATTTAAATAATTATTAGTAAAAAATTTATTTTAAATTTGATTCAAAGTCAAAATAGATCACTAATTGATATATTAATCTAATTAAGGTAATTTTTATCATTTTTATATTGAAATTAGATATAAAAAAACTTATTGAACTTTTTAATGTTTTTACATTAAAAACATGCTTTCTCACCACATCTACAAGATTAGTGTTGATCTTAATTACTCACTTATGTGATTTAAATTTTGAAAAAAATTAAATAAATTTTCATAATAATTAAAATATTTATGGTCTAATAATATCAAATTAATTTTTGACCAAAAATATTAGTGGAAGTGATTAAAATTAATTACGATGTTTAGGGTAAGATTAAGATTAATAAGAGAAAAACCATAATATCAAGGAACAAAATGACCTAGAAACTTCTCCAAAATCAATTTTATGACAATAATGAAACCATATCACCAATTGTTTTTAATTTTATAGGTTATTTGGATATAATTAAATGGAATTTCCATATATAAAAGATTAAGTAAGGAAAAAGAAAAAAAGGAACTTTCCTTACCTATAAAATTTATAAAACATTGAGATATGTAAAAAACATAATATTTTAAGTTATACATATCAATTTTAAATATAAATATATTATTTTTATCATAATAATTTAACAAATAATTTTAGAGATGTTTTAGTTACTTAAAATCCTTAAGAAACACCAACATCGTGATTGTTTAGTTAATAATTATCTTAAATAACTAATACTATAAATATTAAAAGTGAAGTAACATGATTGAATTGTTGTATTTATTTATTTATTTAGATTAATATATCATTTTAAAAATATTTAAAATTGAAATATTTTAATTCCAATATTGTTTTGTTATTTTAAAATTAAAATTAAATAAATAATGTCAAAATTGACATTTTTATTATTTTACAATAAATGATATTTTATTAAATTATTTAAAATTAATAAAAATAAAATATTATTCCATGTTATTTTTAATTGTTATTAAATATTTAATATGTTCAATTAATGAACCAATTTATCTTTTATAATAAACATATTGACCCATATACTGTAAAAACATTGTTAACGCGGTCTGGGTTTAAGTAGTGTTTTAGAGCGCCAGATGTGTTTGTTTTAAAATTAACTTCCAAAAAAAATGTATTTTTATTTTATAAATTATATATAATAATAATAATTCATTGGATATATATTTTATAATAAATTTCACTTTTTTTCTTAATGGTTAAATAATTTGGTTTGAAATCTAGATGCTTTAATAAATACCAAAATGATAAAATTTGGGAATATTATAAGGTAAGGAACCAAATTATTAAAATGAAAATATTTTTGTGTGTTATAGGTTTTTAAAGACCATTATTCCCCCTTAATAAACTATTTTTTCATTTTGGAGTCACTTTAGGTAATGTAGACCTCCCATTAATGAATACCTTTTGGTATTTATAAGAGAGTCACTCCCCCTCCACTATAAAAAGGAAACAAATATACCCCTTTATCAAACCTCTCAATCCAAATTGGATCACAAAAACTCTTCCCAAATAGTCTCCCAAAATACCTCCCATAAATCTAGAATCCTCTATTTCTTCATAAATCTATTCATGGAATCCTTTGCATACAAACCAAAAAGAATTACCTGATTAAGAGGAAACAAACTTCCTTAATCTTTTTAGTTTTATTTCCATTTTCCAATCAATAAAATCTTATTATTTTCCCGATTGTATAAAAACATTAGTATCATAAATATACAAGGATTTTTTTATTATATGGTTGTAAACTAAACTTTCACACACTTCCATCTAATGTGTAATGAACATATTGTTTCTATGTAGGGAGAACTACTGCCTCACTAAATGATAATTGTTCATTTTTCCTTTACCAACTATCATGGTGACCATTATGATAGACACTATGTTTATATATTATATATATGATAATTATAATTTATTTATACTTATATAATATTTTGATAAAACTTAACTTTAATACTTCCCATTTTGGGTTAATATGATAACATAATTTGAGGAACTGTGGACCACCATCTCCTCAAAGCAATGTGATCCATTCATGCTATACATGGAACATATTAAGCATGATTTTAATAAAACTATGTAACATATATAATATTTATATGATACTGGAATTATAATATACATATGTATCATTTATTTTTTATTCTTTTAACACAAAAAATGAATGAATGTAGTGTTCATGCGTGTGTACGACCTACCATCTCCATAAATAGTGCATTTCATTTCTTATCTCCAAATAATATGGACAATTATAAATAAACATTTACTGAATATATAAGATAATTAATTCATGGTTTAAATTCTGAAGATGATTAAATAATGATCTAATTAATAGGAACAACAAGAAACAAGTCCAAACATACTTTAGAAAACTATGAAATTGACACCCAAAATTGTTAAAATAATGAAAGAGTGTAAACAAACTGGTAATAAAATATTGTCAGAATTTTATAGGAATTAGTATGGTTCTTTTATAATTTATTAAAAAATTTTAAACTAATATACAGGAGGATAAATACCATATGAGAAAAGGAAGGTTGAGGTATGGTATTTCGTCTCAATTTATTTTTCATTGAGACTTGTTTGTTGTTATTCAAGAAATCACATTTATATGGTGTATAAAATTTTCATAACATCTTATACCATGAATATCCTTATTCTAATAATATTATAAGTTTAATATAATTTACCATGAATTATTATTTAAATGTTTCAAAGTTTTATGGGAAACTTTGGAATGTTTAAAGATCATTTATCCTCAAGAATGTTTTAATGTCAACAACAATTGTTGTTACTTATAACCCTCTAAGGTATTATTGAAAAATAAATATTATTTATTAAATACAAATATTTGAAAAGGAACATTGTTTATTCAATATATGATAAATGATTTGGACATGCAATACACATGTTGGGGACCATTTAAGGTAATCTCTAGGGGTTGGGGACCGATTAATGCAAGCCCCTCGATGCATTGGTAGTCTCATGAGGAAAATTATTTGGCCAAGTTGTTTAATTAGTCTCTTGACTGTAAAGGTATCATGGACATGGGAAACATGACACCAAAAAATTCAATATTTCCTTTATTAAGAATTCAATTATTATTTATCCATGATATTTTTGTGTCAATATATCTATAGATGTATTTCATTTCCTATTCATTTATTTAAAGGATAATGATTCTGGTTTCTTACATTTCCATATAGATATTGACTTATATAGTTATTTGTATGGAATTTATTATAAGTTATTTAACATTCCATTTTAATTTATTATTATTGATTAATTATTACCCCAAATTTATTTATACATACAGAGCATTTGAGATCACACTTGTTATTTTTTCTTTCCAAATGTTATGAAGAATAACCCTTTGAATAAGAATTCAAGGACACAATTTATTTTTGTTTTATGTTTCTTTCTTTCATTTCTAAATTCTTTGTGTATTATAAGTATTGTGTGTGTAATCAGGATTTGCAAGAATGGTAAGCTGATTGGTCCTTCGATATTTGATTACATTTAGTCATTAAAATTTAATAAAATAATGCACCAACTATGGGCTTCTAGGTTCATGGTTTTACAGTTGGTATCTAAGGAAGTTTAACAGCATCATTAGAAACTAGATTTAGGAAGCATAGATTAGGGAGAAAACCCATAAGATAGAAATTGAGGATAAGTATACAAGAAAATCCTAGGAATATTTAGGTAATTTATTATGTTAGTATTCTTACAAACACATCAATTTATGGAAACTACAAGTGGGTGCGGTTTTGGAATAGATGTACCTAGGGGTATCAACTTCGAAGAAGTATTCTCGACATGACTTAGGGTAACCTGGTACATGACTATGGAACTTAATGCACACATATTTTGACACTCCTAGGGGATACACTTAGGATTCTTAACATTTTATTTACCTACCATTATGATGGATTTAAAAGTGTAGATTTACCTAATGAAATCATGGTTATGATTATGAGAAAAAACTACACATAAAATTATCAATTTATGTTATGTAATTTTCTATTTTTGATATTATAAATTATTATATAATATAACCTACTGCATCTCATCATTTAGAAATGGAACTTAGTAGAATAAATCTAAACCTCACCAATGAATATGATCCAAAGAGTAAGAAGAATCAAACCTTTCATGGTCTTAAGAAAATATTTCAAAGGAAAATAGTCTCCCAAACATTATCATCACATGAGGGAATAATATCATATAGTAATTAGATGGGTAAATAATTCTCCAATACCTATATCTTCAAAGGAAACCAAAACAAGAAGAGGTCATCTGAGCACCATGAAAAATGTAATGAGTCAAAGAAGATGAAGGGAAAGAAGGATTTTACCACTTGTGATATTGTAACAAGAAACACCATAATACTTTCTTAAAATGAATGGAAGTTTTTTCCAAGTGTGGAATGAAATTCCACAATGCTTGTGATTTTAAGGGTAAGAAAAATGTTTCCAATGTAAAATTCTTCAACTACAAGGAGATAACACACTATCCAAATCAATGTCCCAAGTGTCAAATGAATACCCAAAGTGATGCTATTGGATACCGATCAAGTAATGATAATACCGTATGTGAAGTAGAATGACTAATATTCCTAATAAAGAATTATGTCATTTGAATATTTTATCAGTAATGTACTGGTTATATTAATTATGGAATATATAAGTATTTTACTATAAAAAATTTCTATTAAGGATTTTATATCTTATGTTGAATGGTGAAAAAAAAATGATTCAGTAGAAAGTTAATTTTTTTAGAAAACATGTGATTATGGGATATAAAACAATTAATATGTTCCTGATGTTGAGATAATGAATAAGAAATGATTGATTTAGACATGTGATGACTACCTTAAAACTTATTAATGAATAGTTGACATGTGGTATATTCCATCACTGATGGAGTTTACAACACTTTTCTATTTAAGTAATATATCAAATAACATGTGTCTTACTTAATGAATAAGGAAGAATGAATGATCCCAATAAGGTTTTGTGGTGATTCGAGTTATTACCATATTCAAATTGGAAACATGATGATGTTATTCACATGTTTGGAATGTGAAAATTTAGAGATGCTATATATTGATTTAAGGGCAATGATAAGTTCATTTTGTATATCTGGTGACCATCTTTCTAAAGTGTTGGATCATAATATTTTGGAAAGGTTAAACATTTATGAAATGGTTTATGTTGAAATTTGAATTTGGTTTTATAGATTAATATATTATATCACTATACGATGAATAATGTTATATAGGATGAAGTAGAAATAGTCTAAGGCATGAACAATGGATAATAATATTATTATAGAAATATACCAAGTATATTTTCTTATATTCATTGAGAAAGTGAAAGAATTCCTCAACTCCAGGTAAAAATGATCCTAAAACAAAAAAAAATACCTATTACTTCCACTTATGATGAATCAAATGGCCCTTATATCATTATGGATTTGGGGATTAATGGTTGTTAACATTCTCATTACCATGTTCTCTAGCACTGTCCATTAAAACTTTATTATTAGATATTTTCTTTATATCCATGTTTCCATTTCCAAACTATGTTCTCCTACTATAGAATGTAGTTACATGAACATTTTACTTTCCTTTATCTCTTATTATAAAAATTTATTGTTAACCCTATTCATGATGTGGGTTCTTTAACAATTGTATTTTTAAATAATAATTACTTGATAACTAAACTCAAGTTCAAATTGTGAGGACATAATTTAATTAAAGAGGGGAAAACGTTACACCAAAAAACAATATAATATTTCTATGTTACAATAAATATTAATTTTTATCTCTTTATATGAAGTCTATTTTAAGCATATGCTACACACAACACCGATTTATCTTGAATTACACCTAAGACAAGGTTTTACCCCTTCTTAATGGTGCACCTAATCTAAAATTAAATTTTGGAAATTTAATAAATTTTATTTTTCAAACTAAACTTCATTTCCAAATTATTATTTTCAAAATTAATATAGAGTGAATTTTTTTTATTTTTCTAAGAAGTTTCATTTTTTGTGGAATAGGGAAAAATACTATATTTTAATTAAAACAACATTTTTTTAGTGATTATTAGTGTTAAATTATATTTTAAATTTTTTTAAAAGTAAAAATAGATCATTTATTCATATACTAATATAATTTATGTCATTTTTATTTTGAAATTATATATAAAAAACTTATTTAACTTTTTAACGTTTCTACTTTAAAACATCGCTTTCTCTTTAGGACTTCAAGATTAGCATTAATCTTAATTTTCCCAATTATGTGATTCAAATTTTGAAAAATAGACAAACATGGTTTTAATCAGTATAATATTTTTGGTCTAATAAGATCAACTTAATTTTTTACCAAAAATATTAGTGAAAGTGATTAAAAGTAATTATGATGATTAAGGTAAGATTAAGCTTAATAAGGGGAAAAAATTAATATTAAACAATAAAATGACCTAAACCCTAGTCCAAAACCCATTGGATTCCAATAATTCAACCATATCCCCAATTTTTTGGGTTATTGGGATATTATTAAATGGATGTTTTCTATATAAAATGTTAAGTAAGAAAAAATACAAAATTATAACTTTCCTTACCTTTAACATTTATAAAACTTTAGGATATTAAAAAGATAATATTTCTGGTTATACATATCTTTTTGAAACATAACTATGTTATTTTTAACATAATAAATTATCAATAATTTTTTATAGGTGTCTTAGTTATTTATTATTCTTGTGAAACACCAATATAGAGATTATTTAGTTCATAATTAGCTTAAATAAATGATACTATAAATATTAATAGGGAAGTGAATTGGTTGAATTATTTTCTCTATTTATTTTTTTAGTTGAATATATAATTATACATAACTTTAAACTTAATGTATTTTAATTACAATATTGTTTTTCTATTTTAAAAATAAAATTAAATATATTATCTTAAAATTGACATTATTGTTATTTTACGATAAATGATATTTTATTAAATGATTTAAAATTAATAAAAATTTTATATTATTCCAATTGATTTTTAAGTGTTGATAAATTTTAAATATAGTCTATTAATTTATTAATTAAACTTTTATAACAAACATATTAACCCATATACTATAAAACAATTGTTAATGTGGTCCCAGTTTAAATAGTGTTCTAGCGTGTCACATGCGCTTGTATTAAAATTAAATACCAAAAAGAGATTGGATTTTTATTTTATAAATTATATATAATATTAATAATTAAATGTATAAATATTTTCTAATAAATATCACTTAATTTTATTCTTAATGGTAAAATCACTTAGGTTGGAAAATTGGATGCTTTAACAAAAACAAAATGATAAAATTTGGGAGTCTTAGAAGTTAAGGAACCAAATTATTAAAATACACATATTTTTTGCATGGTGGAGGTTTTAATAGGACATTATTTCCCTTTAATATATTATTTTTTCATGTTTTAGATACTTTACGTAAGGTAGACTTCCCATTAATGAATACCTTTTGGTATTTACAAGAGAGTCACTCCCCTCCACTATAAAAAGGCAACAACTCTACCCCTTCCTCAAAAACTTCAAGACACTTAGAATCATCCAAAATATGCCCATATAGTCTCTAAAAATCCCTCATCACAACCTATAATCCTCAATTTGGACAGATATTCATCCATGAAAGCCTTTTGGAAGAAGTCAAAAGAAGTTACCTGATTAAATGTTAATAAACATTCTTAATCATTTAAGTTTTATTCCCATTATTCAATCCCTAAATTCTTAGTATTTTAATTATTGTATCAAAAAACATGTATCCTAAGTATAATAGGATAATTTTATTCTATGGTTTCCAACTACACATACTTATATCTAATGGGAAACGAACATACTATTTCTATGTACGGCGAAGTACTACCTCACGAAACGATGATTGTTCATTTTTCCATTACCACCTATAATCATGGAAATTATGATGCACACTATGTTTATATATGATATATATGATATTTATTATGTATTTATTCTTTTTTAATCCTTTTATAACACATAACTTTAATATTTTCTATATTACATTAATATGATAACATCGTTTGAGAAAGTGTGGACTATCACCCCCTCGAAGCAACGCGATTCTTTTACGCTATACATGGAACATATTAAGAATGAATTTAATAAACCTATGTAACAAATATAACATATATATGGTAATTTATTTATAATATACATATTTATCAATTATTTTTCATTCTTTTAACATGAAAAATGAATAAAAGTAGGGTTATTTGTACGTATGACCTACCGTCTCCATAAACGGTGCATTTCATTTATTATCTCCAAACTTTATAGACAATTATAAAGACATAAGTAATGAATATATAATATAATTAAGTCATGGTTTTAATTCTGTATATGAATAAATCATGGTCTAATTAATAGGAATAATAATTAAAAGGTCAAAACATACTTGAAAAAACTAGGAAATTAACACTTGAAATTGTTAAAATAATTAAATATTGTTAACAAACAGGAAATAAAATATTGTAATAAATTGATACATGATGTAAAGGAATTATTATGTTTATTTTATAAGTTATTAACATATTTTAAAGCAATATAGAGGAGGATAAAATCCACATCACAAAATGAAGTTTAAGGTAAGGGATTTGATCTCAATTTACATTACATTAAGACTTGTTTGTTGTTATGCACCAACTCACATTTATATGGTATATATACTAAAATTGACATGTTATACCATTAATATTATTAATATCATAAAATTCTATGTTTCAATTAATTTATGGGGAATTATTATTTAAATATTTCAAAGTGGTATGGGACACTTTGGAATTTTTAAAGAATATTTATCCTCAAGAATTTTTTATTGCCCACAACACTTGTTGTTACTTTTAAGAACCCGAAGCTTATTTTCAGGTATGTTTTTCCTTTTCTGGTCATTTTTGAGAAAAAAAGGGAAAACCTAGAAATTTTCAGAGTACACATCGTGTACTTCGACGCCGCGTGAGGTTGTGTGCTGGCTATGTCTGGGCTACACACACGGTCGTGTGGGGTGACGTGGAGACCGCTTAAAGTGGAGTACGAAAAACCGAAGTAGACGCCGTGTACTCTAAAAGTACACGCAGTGTACTTTTCTTTTTATTTCATTAATCGGGCCAGGGTCGCGTCTTAACCATGTTTTCGTCTTCTTCTCCACCTAATTCCATACATGGCGTCCGAGGAGGCCAAATCTTCTCTGAGCCACAGATCCGTCACCGATTCTCCGAATCAAACACCATCGGTTGTAATAGAATCACAGCAGTGAGTTCTTGGTTCTTCTTTGGCCTCGTTTCCTATTTCTTCCTCTCATGTGAGTTATTTGAGGCTGAACGTTTTAGACGTTTTTACAGATCTACTCCATTCTAGGCCGATTCACAGTCCGAGGTTCAAGTATATCAATCTACGAGGATCGAGGTAGGTGGTTTGATTCCCTACGTTGAATGTCCATGAGTTTTTGTGAAAAAGTGCCGGATATCCACATATCGGGTATCCCGAGTTAGGGTTTGAACCAGTTTTATTTATCTGCCTTAGATTGCTTGTATTCTTGAGGCTATTAGATGAATAATGTTTTCTTGTCAGTATGTTCAAGGATCACCCCATGGGTTTTTTCCTTTGTTTTGGTTGTTTACCGCCGTTTGGCTTAGGATTCCTATGAGGCAAACCTTGTTGCAATAATTGCTTGCCTTGGTATGAATGATTGCATCAGTTGTCTACTGTTTAAATGATTTTGTTGCATTGTAGCTATTAGCCAAGTAGTTTCTGAACATACTTAGGGCTGCTACGAATCGTTTACATACGATTTATTTTACTCAGGGATGTTGTAATTTGGTGTAGTTAGACCATAGGGGGAATTGACATTGAGTGCTTCCTCAGAGGGCCTGTTTAATTATTACCATTATGAGACCAAAAGGGGGATTTAATGTGTTCTCTCTCAGAGGGTCTGATAATTATAGAATCAAGACTAAAGGGGGAATTAGATGTAAGTTCTTCCTCAAGGAGTATGTAGTATCACTGCAAGACCATAGGGAAAATTGACGTTAAGTACTTCCTCAGAGTGTCTTTGCCTTTGTTCGAATGCTTGACCATAAGGGTCTGCCCATGTGAGCCACCCAGAGGGTCAGTGTAATAAATATTGTTGGCTGGTTGTGATGAGTCCACCAAGCCAAAGAACAATATTAGGTTTGTACTACTTATAGTTAGGTAGTCTGTTGAGATAACTGTTGTGTCACATGCTATGCATTTGGACTATAGAGCCTTTTTCTATATTCTTGGGTTGATGATGAAATTATTGAATTAAATTAATAAATAAATGTGAATGGAGAATTGTAGGATTGTTTACTTTAGTGTTCCATGTTTCTATGCTGAATTTATTTCTGTTACTTTTTCTATATTTCTCACTGACAGTAGGGCACAGATCGTTTGGTGGTTGTATTCTGGGATTAGTCTCACACCCTGTTTGGGTCTTTCTTTTCATCCCAAACAGGTTATATGGTTGCATGTGTGGATTGGGGTTGTGGCCCTTCTACCTCATGTTCTTGATTGTTGGTTAGAGATGGAGAGCATGAGACCGAGCTTAGGCTTGCAATGATGTTGGAGTTTACTGTTTACTTTTTCTACTTGTGTTTCAGTTGTGTTTCATCATGTTGTTTTGTTTACTACTTTCCATAGAAACATGTGTCATGCCGCATCATTATTATATTATACATCGCTTCTGCTGTTTAGTTCAGTTGTCATGTGCTGTTTATTGCTTCCGCTATTGTTTATTATTTCCTTTCGCTGCATACTTTACTAAATGAGGGCATAGTTTTCCCACTGACTCATGAAGGCCCTCGCTGCTAGTCGGCAGCCTCTGGCATTTGGGGAAACGTGCTTGAGGTCATGTGGCGAACTGGGTACGAGGTACTAGTTGAGTGGATCCGGATTCAGGTCATTACAAAGTGGTATTAGAGGAGTCTTCCTTATTTTCTCTTTTCTTTACTGTTTGGCGATAATAGACAGGGATAGGAAGAGATGGGTAGTTGGTACTTAACTGTGCCTGGGAGTAATTAACCCATGTACAGGGAAAAGCTATATTACCTCTATTGACCTCGGAAAACGCATCCACTAAATTTTCCAAATGCTTCCATACATGATCCAAGATCATAGACCTTTTTTCAAGCTTCTATTTGGTAGCTCATAGGGGCTGAACGGAGTTACGTATTAAGAGTTATGGACATTTGAAGTTGGGCTAGAAAAATAGTTCGTGAAGCCCGTTCGCGAAGCCCCCTCCATGATCACGGAGCGCCGCTGCGAAGAAATGAGGCGGGAAGCTCCGCGAACCTGTTTGACATTCATGATGCGCCATGAAGACCCACCGTGAAGCATAGGAGGTGGGATGCTCCGCGAATGAATTTGACGTTCGCAAACCCACCGCGAAGCGAAGGAGGCGGGACGCTCCGCGACCACCTTTGACGTTCGCGATCCGCTGCAGAGCAAGCTCCGTCTTCGCGCCGAGCGAGATTTTCTTCACGACGCCTCTTGCCTATAAATACCTAGATCTCCCCCACCCTTCACCAGGACGACCACGACCACTTCACCCCTCGGGCAACTGATCTCCCGGTCCATGGAGCTCCACTTTGCAGCTCCACGAGACCATGCTCCGCGAGCAGCTTCCTTCGCATTGCTGCTTCGTGAGACGATGCTCTACGATTCCATGCTCCGTGAGCCAATGCTCTGCGATACTGCTCCGCGATTCCATGCTCCACGAGCCAATGCTCTGTGATGCTACTCCGTGAGTCCATGATCCATGAGCCAATGCTCTGCGATGCTGCTCCGCGAGTCCATGCTCCGTGAGCCAATGCTCCGCGATGCTGCTCCGTGAGTCCATGCTCCGCGAGTACAACGCAAGAGACCTCTGCTCCACGAGATCCCTTTGCTCCACGATCCACCTTTGCTCTGCAAGATCCCTTTGCTCCGCTACCGTCATAGACCCCCATGAAAAATGGAGAGTCGCACAGCGGAATTTTCGGGCTGGGACATCGGGATTTTCCATTGTGCCTCTATGCGCACCCACCTTCCACTTGTGGAATACCATGATTTGAGAGACTCCTCCGCACACCATGAAACACCTTGAGTCAACATATTCTTCTTGGTTTCATTCTAGTGTCATGATTTGAGATCCTCATCATCAATTCCCCAAGCACCTTGAGTCGAACCATTCCTCAGGTAACTCCTCCAAACCCAATCACTTGGATCCTATTCCAGGTTGAACCAGAAAGGGCCGCCCTTGCATAAGTCCCAACACCAACCATTTCTAGGCGCCTTATGCCTATAGTCTTATCTACATGACTATAAGCTGTAGTGCACCCTATGTTTCAAACATAGGATGCCTCTTTCTCCAAATAATAGATGCCTTATGCTCCAAGCATAAGACGCCTAATAGTCCTATCTACATGACTATTAAATATAGTACTCCCTATCTAACAAATGATAGGATGCCTCTTTCCCTATACAAGATATTACTTATGCTCCATGCATAAGATTCCTAACAGTCCTATCTACATGACTATAAAATGTAGTACTCCCTATCTAACAAATGATAGGATGACTCTTGCCCTATACGAGAGATGCCTTATGCTCCAAGCATAAGACGCCTAACAGTTCTATCTACATGACTATAAACTATAGTAATCCCTATCTAACAAATGATAGGATGCCTGTTTACCTATAAAAGAGATTCCTTATGCTCCAAGAATGGGATGCCAACAGTCCTATCTACATGACTTTAAACTGTAGTAATCCCTATGTTCCAAACATAGGATGCCTCTTACTCCAAATAAGAGATGCCTTATGCTCCAAGCATGAGATGTCAATAGTCCTATCTACAAGACTATAAACTGTAGTACACCATATGTGCCAACCATAGGATTCCTCTTGCACTAAACAAGAGATGCATTTTGCTCCAAGCATAAGACGCCTAATGCCATGATTATAGTGGCATGATTCCAACGCCCCTTGGCATTATCCCTCTTGTGCGCTAGAGTATAGTTGAAGGCCTCAACCCACCAATGGGTTGGGATGCCCTCATATCCATACATGAGGAAGAAATTACGGGAAGCATCCTTACATAAGCCCCATCCACCATTGCTGCTCCATAGTGGCACCCAGGAAGCTTCCTAGCGTAAGCCCCATCCACCGTTGCCTCTCCAGAGTGTCACCCAAGCAGATTTTTTGCGTAAGCCCCATTCACCATTGTCACTCCATAGTGGAACCCAGGAAGCTTCCTAGCATAAGTCCCATTCACCATTTCCGCTCCATAGCAGCACCTGAGCATCTTCCTAGCATAAGCCCCATTCACCATTACCGCTCCATAGCGGCACCCGAGCAGCTTCTTAGCGTAAGCCCCATTCACCATTGCCGCTCTATAGCGGCACCCAGGATACTTCCTATCATAAGCCCCATTCACCAGTGTCGCTCTATAGTGGCACCCGGACAACTTCCTAGCGTAAACACCATCCACCATTGCCCTTCCTTAGCGGCACCCGGGCAGCTTCCTATCGTAATCCCCATCCACCAGTGTCGCTCCATAGTGGCACCCGGGCAGCTTCCTAGCATAAGACCCATCCAACGTTGTCACTCCTTAGAGGCACCCGGGAAACTTCCTAGCATAATCTCCATCCACCGTTGCTGCTCCTTAGTGGCACCCGGGCAGCTTCCTAGCGTAAGACTCATCCACCGTTGCCGCTCCTTAGCAGCACCCGGACAACTTCCTTGTGTAAGCCCCATCCACCATTGTCACTCCTTAGCGGCACCTGGGAATCATCCTTGCATAATCCCCATCCACCGTTGCCGCTCCAGAGTGCCACTCAGGAAATATCCTTGTGTAAGCCCCATTCACCAGTGCCGCTCCATAGTGGCACCCGGGCAGTTTCCTAGCGTAAGCCCCATTTACCATTGTCGCTCCATAGCAGCACCCGGGCAGCTTCCTAGCGTAAGCCCCATTCACCATTGCCGCTCCATAGTGGCACCCAGGCAGCTTCCTAGCGTAAGCCCCATTCACCATTTCTGCTCCATAGTGGCACCCGGACATCGTACTTGTAGTAAGCCCCATTCACCATTGCCACTTCATAGCGGCACCCGGGAAGCTTCCTTGCGTAAGCCACATCCACTGTTGTCACTCAATTCAGCGGTAAGCTGTCGTCACCTCTTTCAGCGGTAAGCCGTTGACATCCTTATCCAGTGGTAAGCCGTTGTGATACTATCCAGCGGTAAGCCATTGTGACCCAATCCAACGGTAAGCCGTTGTGACCCAATCCAGCGGTAACCCGTTGTGACCCAATCCAGCGGTAATCTGTTGAAACCCCCAATCAGCGATAAGCCGTCATCATGAGAACTACATGGACTTTGATTCCCCGCCACAGGGATACGTAAGAAGCCTCTTCAAGGATCAAGATAGAAACCGTCGTCATCCTCATGACGATTCCATCCCATTCATCACCCTTCATGGACACACCCTTGCACCGTGATCATCAGGTCCTCTCTACCTCTTATTTCTCACACCAAGAATGACTCACGTGGGCTTATAGAAAGCAACGACCATGATAAGAACACCTTGGGAAGCCTAGAGTGTGAGCCCCACACCATTCAGAACTACGAGGTCTTTGATCCATGTTAAGGCATGGTATGTAGGAATCCTCCCTGAGGTTCAAGCCCACATTCCCCCTGGACCAAGGTCCTTATTCACATCGGTTCTCCGACACATCCCTTTTTGAAATATGAGGACTTTGATCCATGTCAAGGCATGTTACGTAGGAAGCCTCCATGAGGTTCAAGCCCACCACCCGGTCATTTTTTCACGTCAGGTTCTACCCCCGTCCCGCATGACGCTAAACTGCATCCCAATCCAGCGGTAAGATATTGTGACCCTACCATCCAGTTGTTTCGACACCCCTTCCTGTCAGTTCAACAACCCCTTCACCACCCAAACTATGAGGACTTTGATCCATGTCAAGGCATGGTAAGTAGGAAGCCTCCCTGAGGTTCAAGCCCATCATCCACCTGGAACAAGGTCCACCTTCATGTCAGTTCACTGACAGCGCCCATCGGACCAAGGTCCATCTTCATGTCGGTTCACCAGCACCCACCCGAACTATGGGGACTTTGATCCATGTCAAGGCTTGGTACGTAGGAAGCCTCCATGAGGTTCAAACCCACCACTTGGTTGTTCCGAACCCATTCATGTCGGTTTAACCCCATCCCACATGACGTTAAACTGTATCCATCTAAACTATGTGGCCTTTGATCCATGTCAAGGCATGGTATGTAGGAAACCTCATGAGGTTCAAGCCCAATACCCATCGAACCAAGGTCCACCTTCACGTCGGTCCTCCAGCGCACCATCCCGAACTACGAGGACTTTGATCCATGTCAAGGAATGGTACGTAGGAAACCTCACAAGGTTCAAGCCCAACACACATCAGACCAAGGTCCACCTTCATGTCGGTTCACCGACACCATCCCTAACTACGTAGACTTTGATTCCCTACCACAGGGATACGTAGGAAGTCTCTTTGAGGCTTAAGACCAACATCACCGTCGTCCTCACATCGGTTCCATTTCATTCCCCCTCCACTTCATTCAATTCTCCATCATCCATCATGATTCTTACCTGGGCCACCACATCTCGGTAGATCATGTCATCCACCCTCCTCGCTGCTCCTAGCAGTACTTGGGCTTCTATCCATGCGTAAGCCCCAGCATGTCTCCGGGTCGTTGTTCCTTGTGTACACCCTGATTCATCACCCCTTCCAACTACGTGGGTTTTGATACCTGTTGTCTATACAGGGTACGTAGGAAACCTCCCTGAGGTTCAATCCCATCCAATGGTAAACCTTGGTGCTTCCCCATTCTGGGGTGCACACTCCCTGATCCGCCCTTAGTGGTGTCCTGATTAGCTTTCACGGTGTGAAATCTCCCCTCTATGGGACACACCACCTCTAATCCATCTCTATGGGACGTTCTTATCACCCTCATTCTGTCTCCACAAGATGTTAAACTCACGACCTACCTCGTGATAAACATGAGATTCCTAAGGAAAACCTCGGAAGACACACCTTTGGTGTAACCATCTCTGCTAGTCATTAATTTTGCAGCATACCCTGTGTTAAACATGGGAAGCTGAGGAAAACCTCAGATCCATGCCTATGGAATATGACTTCCCACATTCGACGTGGGATGCCTTGGGTTCTACACCCTTGAGATGCCCTCTTATGAGGAAGAATACATGTCCCCAAAGTCCACACACCCAAAGATGCCCCAACATGCCTGATGTTGTCGTCTACTCTGACCGAAGGTCGCTACCATATCAAGACCCCATGGAATGTCTTGACGGAGGTTGTGTAATTAACCGGCGTCCATGAAGATATGGCACCGGGAACGAGATTCACGAACCCCGACTTAAATCTATGAGGGAGACCCAAACTAGGTGACGAGTTCCGAGGAGGAATCCACGAAAGGAAGAACCGACATCCCATCATCCATTTCGATCAAGGAGCAAACGTCCCTGAATAAGGAATGGATGCTTCCCGCCTTTGGAAAGCGGGAATACGGGGAAATAGCAGCGCGTCCTCACATACGGATGCACGCACCCCATCGAAAGCATCAGAAACAACCTCGTAATTGCAATTTTTAGTTTTTTCAAGTGTTACAGTTGATTATATTTCACCATTGTGTGATGCACTTGTTTTGTGCTATTACAGTTTTTATGATTGTGGTTCTATTTTTTTGAAACCTGATGAGATGAGGGTATGCCATCTCATGCATTATATAAGCACTGGTTAGAAAATCACATGTCATGCATTTTACCATTCCATCAATGGTGCATTATAAATTTTATGCTGTTGTGATAGATGTCGCGATAGATTATGCATGATTTAGTGATAGTTTCTGTGATAGAAATACCTGCTGTGTTGATAGGGCGTTGTTTATTTTACAGCTTATTTAGAATGGATTCCAAGCTTTGGTCTTAGAAGTGTTATGGGCCCTTGAGGATCAAAATTTGGCAGATCGTGGGATTATCATACTTTTTACTTGTTATATGTATTTTTATGATGTAAATCATTGATTCGCGGGGAGTATGGCCCCCCAAGGATCGGAATTTGACACATAGGTGCTAGTTTTCAATGTTTTTCAGTGGTTTTGGGGAGTTTTGTATGCCTACTATCTAGAAGCCCAGATAACATGGTGTGTGTCCTTATGAACACATGCCATGTGTTCTTCTATTTGGGAAGAACTACATTTCACGGTTACACGCCATGTACCTTGAAGTATATGCCGTGTACTCTTGTTTCATGTGATCCAGCCATGTAGTTGAATACATGGGATGGAAAATCTCAGGAACAACACGCCGTGTACCATATTGACACGCCGTGTAGTAATGGTCCATATGACCCAGTCGTGTAGTTGAATACATGGGTTAGAAAATCTTAGGGACAACACGCCGTGTACGTTGTTGACACACCGTGTAGTTGTAGCCCGTGTACCAGTCCGTGTGACTCACGACATAGACAGGGGAAAAAACTTAAGGACACATCATGTAGTGGATATACACGGAATGTATTCTTCGGCTGGGACAGTCAGTGTGACTTAGTCATATAGGAGTAACTAGGTAGGAGGAAAATGGACAGTACATGCTGTGTATATTAAAAGAACACACCGTGTAATTGGGGTTTACACAGCCAAGTTGTCCGGTGTACATGCCCAAGTAAATATTTCTGGAATACACCGTGTGTCGGAACTACATGCCGTGTAACTATGTTTTTCTAGTTTAAAAAGTTTTTCTCTTCTGTTCTATTTTTGATCCTTTTTATTTTCAACTGTGCTCGTTGTTAATAAAGGTGTACTTTTTGAACTTGCAGAGTCATGCCGCCAAGACATCCTCCCATTGCACATCATGGATCTGACGATGATCATACGCCAGATATGGAACAAGAAGTTATCCCTGATACTGGTGCAGATGCATAGTTCTGTGAGGGATTCATGAGGTTCATACAGACCTTTCAAAGAGCTCAGCAACCTGCCTAATCTATGGCAGAGCTTACGTGAGTCTTCCAACAGCAGCATCATCCCATGTTCTATGAGGATGGAGGACCTCAGGCTGCTGAATCTTGGTTCTAAGTGATGGTTTATATCTTTGATCATCTCGAGACACCCCAAGAAAGAAGGATGAAACTCGCGACTTACATGCTATGAGATTCCTCAAAGAGATGGTGGTTCGTAGTTTGTTGGGCAGGGCGTTAGCAGATAGTTGCTTGGGAAAAGTTTCAGCGTACGTTCTTTGACTACTTCTACCCGGAAAACCTGAGGGCTGACAGAGCCAGAGAGTTCATGAACCTGCAGCAGGGTACTCTATCAGTTATGGAGTATTCTTCATGTTTCACTAAGTTACAGCGTTTCACTCTCGTTCTGGGGAATGGCGAGCTGTTTTTGGCAAAGAAGTTTGAGGAGGGCCTCAGACCAGAGATCAAATCATAGGTTAATATCTTCCAGTTGACCTCTATTTCTTTGATAGTCAACCAGGCATTGATCACGGAGAGGAATTTGAGAGATATTGGAGCAGTAAGCCAGGGCAGTTCAGCATCCAGAGTCAGTACTCTTTCTACTAACAGCAGGAAGTGCCACCGAGAGTCTACATGAGGTGACTCGAGGAAGTGATATGTTCCTTCAGGTAGATAAGTTGTGTGCTACCAGTGTGGGAAGGATGGGAATAAAAATCCCCAGTGCCCGAGACACCCAGCAGAGTGCCGATCTTGCAGTAGGATGAGTCATCTTCAACGGTTTTGCAAGGTTCTTCCAGCGGCTAGCGAAGGAGGATCAGTTTTGACTCTACGTACAGGAGCAGGTTTACCAGTTTCACAGCAGACTAGGGGATGGAGTTATACAGTCCATTCAGGCCAGGGTAAAGGATGTGGATGCAGTGTTCAGGCTCAGGGAGGATCAGCTTAGGGATCTCAGGCTGCTGCACAGGGCCGCGGTACTGGCCAGACGTTTTTGGTGGAGTAGATTCATCAGGAGCAGGATCCTGGACCTTCTATAGTGCGAGGTATGATCTTGGCAGCCTCAATTTTATCTTCTGCACTTTTTTATACATGATCTTATCATAACTTTATTTCTGTGCACACTATGGAGAGCTTTAGACTTACTATATTTACTTCCGAGGACATGATGACACTAGACACTCCCTTTGGACTTAGAACTGATAGTGTGTGTCAGTGCAAGGAGTGCCCCCTTGAGTTTGGTGAGTGTCACTTCTTGTGGGATCTTTATGTCCTAGAGATGACAGGTTATGATTTCATTCGTGAAATGGACTAGCTAGTTCCTTTTCAGGCCCTTGTCTATTGATATCGCCGCAGGGTGAGTTTCACGTCACCAGAGGGCAGATCCTTTCTTTACAAGGGTGAATGGGATGTCCAGGAAAGTAGAGATGGACCATAGAATCATTGGTTGGGCAGTGTTATAGCCCATATTGCTAGTTTATATCTAGATGATCAGGGGACTTCTCAGATGTATTATCCTCCAGTGGTTTATCATTTTCCGGATGTCTTTCCAGAAGACATTTCAAGGTTTCCTCCGGAGTTTGAGGAAGACTTATCTATTGAGCTTGTGCCAGGACCGACACCGGTATACATACCTCCTTATAGGATGGATACTCCTGAGTTTCAAGAGATAAATAAGTAGTTGGAGGATTTGAAGGAAAAGGGTTTTATCTAACCCAGTACTTCCCCTTGGGGTTCACCTGTTTTGTTTGCGAAGAAGGTGGATGGTACTTTACGGATTTGTGTGGATTATCGGAAGCTGAACCAGTTAACGGTCAAGAACTGGTATCCCTTGCCGAGGATTGATGATATTTTTGATCAGCTTCGAGGAGCCAGGGTGTTCTCGAAGATCGACTTGAGATCAGGCTATCATCAGTTGTGCATCAAACCATCAGATATACCTCTTACATCCTTCTGGAGTAGGTACGGTCTATACGAGTATTTGGTTATGCCGTTTGGTCTCATGAATGCACCAACAGTCTTCATGGCACTAATGAACATAGTTTTCCATCCTTACTTGGATTCCTTCATGGTGTTTTTCATGGACAATATCTTGGTGTACTCTCACACTCGACACGACCATTCTAACCATCTTGAGATCGTATTGAGTACACTGAGAGAGCATCAGTTATATTCTAAGCTCTCTAAGTTCCAATTCTGGATTGACGAGATTCACTTCTTGGGTCATGTCATCTCAAAGACAGGAGTATCAGTAGACCCATAGAAGGTGAGAGTGGTAGTTACCTGGGAGAAACCAAATAATGTTTTCGAGGTACAGATTTTATTAGGACTAGTTGGATACTACAAGAGGTTTATACAGGACTTCTCGCGCTTAGAAGCGTTGTTGAAGGGAATGACTAAGAAAGGTGTGAAGTACATTTGGTTAGAAGATTGCGATTCATCCTTTCAGGAGATGAAGGGGAGATTGAATTCAGCACCGATTCTAGTTTTACCAGAGCCGAGAAAGAGTTATACAATTTCTTGTGATGCATCTGGCATCGGGCTTGGAGCAGTGCTTATATAGGAGGATCGTGTTGTTTTATACGGATTGCGGAAGTTGATGCCACATGAGAAGAAATATCCTACGTACGACCTGTAGTTGGCTGCTATTGTTCATTCTTTACGTTATTGGAGACACTATCTTTTGGGAGAACATTTCATGGTATATACTGACCAAACAAGCCTCAATTATATCTTCACGCAACGTGAATTAAATCTGAGACAGCAGAGGTGGGTCGAGTACCTATAGTCTTTCGAATTTGAGCTTGCTTATACGCCTGGGAAAGGTAATGTTGTGGTAGACACACTGAGCAGGAGAACTCAGTTACAGGCAGTTCAGGAGGCCAGCAGTGAGTGGCAGCTTATGTCTCTATTCTCTAATATGCATTTGGAGGTGCACGACAGACAGGGAAAGACGATTCTTTCTTCTATATATGTTACCTCCACTCTCTGGATCGAGTTAGAATGAGGCAACTATCAGACCCAGAAGGCCTAGTCCTACGGGAGGGTGTGTCAGATAGAGACCCTACTCCAGGGTGGACAGTGGGTGATGATGAGGTGTTAAATTTTCATGGCCGCATATGGGTTTCAGTAGACATACATGAGGAGTTGATGTGGGAGTTTCATGCATCATCTTGGGAAGTTCATCCTGGTGTCACAAAGATGTATCGAGACATACGTCGTCAGTATTGGTGGCCAGGTATGAAGAAGGATGTGGCTGGTTTTGTTATGCGGTGCTCCACCTGTCAGCAGGTGAAGGAAGAGCATCAGTGACCAGCAGGGCTTCTACAACAGTTACCCATTCCTGAGTGGAAATGGAATGATTTCACGATGGACTTCATGACAGGGTTACCGATATCGCCTTGAGGGAATTATGCGGTTTGGGTTGTAGTAGACAGGCTCATGAAGGTTTCACATTTCTTACCGATCAAGGAGACCTTCGGTGTGGATGATCTTAGGAGGTTGTACATCCGGGAGATTGTGCGCTTGCATGGGGTTCTGAGTTCTATCATTTCTGATAGGGATGACCGCTTTACTTTTCATTTATGGTTGGGGATACAGAGGGATTTGGGTACATAGGTACTTCTGAGTATACCTTACCATCCCCAAACAGATGGCCAGTCGAAGAGCATGATTCATGTGCTAGAGGACATTCTATGAGCATGCATCCTTGATTGTAGAGGTTATTGGGAGAAACATTACCTCTAGTGAATTTTTCCTATAATAATAGTTTTCAAGCAACTATTTAGATGGAAACTTACGAGGCTTTTTATGGTAGGCCGTGCCGATCACCCTTGTGTTGGCTGGAGATGGGAGAGGCAGCTGTGTTGGGACCTCATCTTGTTTAGGAGACCATAGAGCATGTGGAGTTGATTCAGAAGAGGATGGATACTGCACCATCTCGACATAAATCTTATGCTAATTAGCGGAGACAACCTTTAGAGTTCAAGGTCGGAGATCAGGTTTTCTTGCGTGTTACCCCGAGGTTGGGACATAAGAGTATTAGGAGACAGGGAAATCTTTCACTGAGATACGTCGGGTCGTTTGAGGTTCTGGAGAGAGTCGGGAAGGTTGCTTACAGGTTGCAGTTACCTCAGAGGTATCAGTCTATGCACAACATCTTCCATGTTTCTCATCTTCAGCGGTATTTCTAAGACCCATCTCATGTTTTTCAACTTGAGGAGGTTGAGCTGGAGCAGGATGCATCATTCAAGGAGAATCCTATCAGTAGTTTTGATCATAGTGAAAAGGTACTCTGTGGCCAGTCTGTCCCTCTGGTATGGGTGATATAGAAGCACGACCGTGTATAGGATGAGACTTGGGAAAGGGAGGCTGACATGCGATCACAATGGCCATAGTTGTTCGAGGGTTCTTCTTCTACGCCTCGTTAGGAAATTTGGGGACAAATTTATTTAAGGGGGGAAGTTTGTAAGAACTCGAACCTTCTTTTCATGCATGTTTTTCCTTTTCTGGTCGTTTTTGAGAAAAAGGGGAAAACCTGGAAATTTCCAGAGTACACGCCCTGTACTTTATAAGTAAACGTTGTGTACTTCAACACCGCGCAAGACCGTGTGCTGGCCGTGTCCGGGCCACACACACGGCCATGTGGGGTGACATGGAGACCGCTTAAAGTGGAGTACAGAAAACCAAAGTACACACCATGTACTCTAAAAGTAAACAGTGTGTACTTTTCTTTTTTATTTCATTAATCGGACCGGGGTCGCGTCTTAAACATGTTTTCATCTTATTCTCCACCTAATTCCATACAGGGCGTTCGAGGAGGCCAAATATTTTCTGAGCCACTGATCCGTCATCGATTCTTTGAATCGAACACCGTTGGTTGCAATAGAATCGCAGCGGTGAGTTCTTGGTTCTTCTTTGGCCTCATTTCTTGTTTCTTCATCTCATGTGAGTTATTTGAGGTTGAATGTTTTAGATGTTTTTGTAAATCTACTCCGTTATAGGCCGATTCATAGGATGAGGTTCACTTATATCAATCTACGAGGATCGAGGTAGGTGGTTTGATGACCTACGTTGAATGTCCTTGAGTTTTTGTGCAATAGTGTCGGATATCCATGTATTGGGTATCTCAGGTTAGGGTTTGAACCTGTTTTATTTATCTTCCTTAGATTGATTGTGTGCTTGAGGCTATTAGATTAATACTGTTTTCTTGTTTTAATGTTCAAGGATCACCCCATGGGCGATTTCCTTCGTTTTGGCTGTTTACCGCCATTTGGATTAGGTTGCCTATGAGGCAAACCTTGTTGTATTAATTGCTTGCCTTGGTATGAATGATTACATGAGTTGTCTGCTGTTTAAATGCTTTTGTTGCATTATAGCTATTAGCCAAGTAGTTGCTGAACATACGTAGGGATACTACAAATCGTTTATGTATGATTTCTTTTACTCAGGGCTGTGGGAACCTGGTGTAGTTAGACCATAGGGGGAATTGACATTGAGTGCTTCCTCAGAGGGCCTGTTTAATTATTACAATTATGATACCATAAGGGGGATTGACTTTGTGCTCTCTCAGAGGGTCTGATAATTATTGAATCGAGACTAAAGGGGGAATTAGACATAAGTGCTTCCTCAGAGAGTCTATAGTATCGCTGCAAGACCATAGGGGGAATTGATGTTGAGTGTTTCCTCAGAGTGTCTTTACCTTTGTTCGAATGATTTCCCATAAGGGCCTTCCCACGTGAGCCACCCAGAGGGCCAGTGTAATAAATATTGTTGGTTGGTTGTGACGAGTCCACCAAGCCAAAGAACAAGCTTGGGTTTGTACTGCTTGTAGTTAGCTAGGTAGTATGTTGAGATACCTATTATGTTACTTGCTATGCCTTTGGACTATAGAGCCTTTTGCTATATTATTTGGTTGATGATGAAATGATTGAATTAAATTAATAAATAAGTGTGAATGGAGAATTGTATGATTGTTTACATTAGTGTGCCCTGTTTCTCTGCTACATTTATTTCTATTACTTTTTCTATATTTCTCACTGACAGTAGGGCATAAATCTTTTGGTGGTTGCCTACTGGGATTAGTCTCACACCCTTTTTGGGTCCTTATTTTTGGCCCAAACAGGTTATATGGTTGAAGGTGTGGATAGGGATTGTGGCCCTTCTACCTTAGGTGCTTGACTACTGGTTAGAGTTGGAGAGCATGGGACCGAGCTTAGGCTTGCGATGCTACTGGAGTTTACTGTTTACTTTTGCTACTTGGGATTCAGTTGTGTTTCAACATGTTGTTTTGTTTATTGCTTTCCATAGAAACATTTGTCATGCCGCATCATTTTTATATTATACATCGCTTCCTCTATTAGTTCAGTTGTCGTGTGCTGTTTACTACTTTCGCTATTGTTTATTATTTCCTTCTGCTGCATACTTTACCAAATGAGGGCATAGTTTCTCCACTGACTCATCAAGGCCCTCGCTACTAGTCGGTAGCCTCTGGCATTTGGGGAAACGCGCTTGAGGTTATGTAGCGAACCGGGTACGGGGCACCAGTTGAGTGGCTCCAGATTCAGGTCGTTACATTACTTATCTCACATGAGGTATTATTGATAAATACATATTATTTATTAAATATGTATATTTCTTAAGGAATAGTGTTTATTCAATATATGAGGAATTTTTTGGATATGAAATACATAGGTTGAGGACCATTTAAGGAAAGCTATATGGGTTGGGGACTAGTTAATGCAAGCCCCTCAATGTATCAGTAGTCTCATAAGGCGTATTAGTTGAAAAACTAGATTAAATTGTATCTTTATGGTAAATGTATCATATTCCTAGGAAACATGACATCCTATAATTAATCATTTCCTTTATTGAGAATTTTGTTATTATTTATTTATGTGATTTTGCATCGACATATCTACGAATGCATTTTATTTTCAGTTCATTGATTAAATTGAATGTATTTTTAATATCTTACCTTTCCTTATTGATATTTCCTTATCTAGTTATTTTTATGTAATGTGTTATTATATATTTATCTTTCCATAATAATTAATTCCTATTGATTCATTATTACTTATTCTTTACTTATAATTACTGAGAATTTGTGCTCACCCTTATTATTTTTCTTTCTCATAGGTTATTAAGAAGAACTCTTTGTATAGGCATTCAAGGATATGGTTTTTTGTATCCTGCTTATAATTCCTAATTTCTAATGTATTATGGGTATCGTGTATGTAATCTAGCTTTCCAAGAATGCTAAAATTATCGACCCTTCAGGATTTGATTTCTTTTGGTCATACCAATTTAATATAATAATACACTGACTCTAGGCTTCTGGGGTTGGGAAGTTACACTTTTATGTATACATAGAGTTTCTATCAGATATTTTTTTGGAAAATATTTAGTTTTCTTAGAATTTATAAGTAAAATTAATATATTCCAGGAATCAATTTTTTTAGGGAGAAAATGTGGCTATTTTCTGTTTTATAATTAAGGGGTTTTAATTGGTTTTTGTAATAGATATATGTGTATTTATAAAGTAAAATATTTATTTTTGGTTTTGATCACTTTATTTTGGAAACTATTAGATAAATAAAATTTTTATTTTTTAGTTTTTTGGATTTATCATTGTTGATTGGAATTTCATTGTTGAGATTGATTAGGCATGGTATTATATTAGAGTCATTTAGGAAATCCTATAGAGTTAATACTCACACTTATATATACAATTTGGTTGACATGTTTTTTTGAATGGTCATGATACAAGGAAGTGAAATAATATTTTCTTCATTAGTGGTTAGTCAAAGATCAATGTTAGGGATATGGTGGTTGTGTTTTTGGTTTGTGATAATATTTTTGAGTGTCTATCATTTGTATCATATATTTATTAGATTGTAAAACATTTTTTATTCCATTTTTAACTTATGTTTCACAAATGGATTTCATTTAAAGATGTATTAATTTAAAAAGAATATTATTAGTTAATGTTTTAAGGATAAATCACACCTTAATAATTCATTATTATCACATACTGATTATCAGAAACCTCTAGTGATCGGGGAGTCTACTTGAGGCCATGTGCCATCCCAAATTAGGTTTTAGGATTTTATATCCCAAATCAAATTTTTATAGAGATGATTCCCATAATGGGGTCTTACAACATTCCACAAATTCTTATAATGATACTTCTCAATCATAAAATAAATTAATATACCATCAATAAATATTGTGAAAAAGTAATCAATATAGGGACTAAACACCCAATGAATTTGTCCAATAAACATCACTGGTTCAGTGGTGACTCTAAAGAGAATTAAAATGAACATGAAATTTTTATTGTTACATCAAAAAATAATTCTTATATATATTATCCTCTTTCACCCCTATATGATGATACCCTGATTGCATATCTATCTTTAAAAACTATCTAGTTTCCTTTAACTGATTGAAAAATCCATCAATCCTCAAGAATGGATATTGATCCATCTTTATGAATTTATTCAAACACATATATTTGATATATAAATTCATTAATCCATAATCCTTCATTGATAATAGCTTCATGGAACCTTATGAATATACACTAATGCTGATAAAACACCACTGAAATTTTTAGTCAATCTAAATCTATAATACATAATGCTCAAAAAACACAATGTTATAGGAATCTAATGATATCATAGATGTTCTTAGGTATTTATATACATATATGACGATCTCAATCACTTACCAAAGTAAAAAACTAGTAATATTTTTATATAATAGGACAATAAAATCTCTCATTACTATAGAAAACCCATTTAACTCCACCTCATATACATAAAGCATTAAATCTAAAAGCTGAGAAGTAATGATTTATGGTTTGAAAAGCCTTAAGATATTCATTCAAATCCACTCCCTAATAAAAACTATATTATATCCATCAACACTATATTATATCACCCTCATCTGATTAAAATCAATGTGGGATCACACCATATGAAACCCATTGTCACGACCCATCCTCGGGGCCCATGCCGTGACTACCCCAAGCCCTCCTTCCATAGGCCAGGGGCTGGCGACTAGCACCAAAGGCGTAAAACCCTAAGATGGGAAGGTAATGCCTTTAAAAAAAAGTAAACACACACAATCAGAGTACTCCATCGGCTGAGATTCTGAAAGTTTGACTATGGATGTTACTTGCTACTACCCCAAGAATGAAATCCTGGTTTGAGCTGAGTCAGTGGCTTTTGTGAATACCTCATGATTAATATGGGTTACTAGATAACTTAGGTATATGTATGGGTATATAACTAAGTAAGGTTTATCCGTTGATTATTTACCTTGTGGTTATCCTTGTTGGATTTTGTGAGACCTTGAGGGTATCACGGTCCCTACTGAGTATCGTTATACTCACCCCTGCACGCGCTATACCCGCACCTCATTGTATTGGTTACAGATGACGAATAGTGCTGACTGAGGCATAGAGTACAAGACTAGATGGTACCTGGAGGTGGACCACTCGGAGTGACAGTACATGAAGAGGATGGATGGACGTGGAGTGGTGAGGAGGCCATCTGTACCTACCCTTCAGGTAAGAACCCCAGAGGATGACCCAGTAGCTACTTTACCTGATTTCAGTTGTACTTGCTTTCAGTTGTACCTGTACATGTACCTTACTGTTGGAATTGTATTTCCGGCCCCTTTTACTTTCTATCACTTCTTCTGTATACAGTATTACTTAGTTTTTTTTCTTCCAATTGTGTACTCTGATTGTGTGTGTTTACTTTTTTTTAAATGCAATACCTTTCCAGCATAGGGTTTTACGCCTTTGGTCCTAGTTGCCAACCCCTAACCTATGGAAGGCGGGCTTAGGGTAGTCACAGCACGGGCCCCGAGGATGGGTCACAACAATTGGTATCAGAGGAGTTGGTTATACTGCAGAACTTAGGACTCTGATCATTATTTTTAGTGAAGCAATAGTGTTAAGGGTGCTAAGTGTGGTTTTTAGTTCATAGAGTCCAGTGTTGGTGATGGCGGCTGACGTATCCATACACCAGGACCCTGACTACTGATTTCTGACTTAGTGTACGACAAAACTGATTGCGTGTGCGTTTTTCAAAAGTTTTCTTAAGTCAGATCAACCAGGTCAGCTCACCAGGTATAATATTTTGATCGTGTTTCATCTATTTCTTTCAGGATGCCTCCCCGCAGAGCCTCGAGAGTTGTAAGCTTTGATAGCCCACCGAGCGATGAGGCCTCGGTATAGGGCCTTTTACGAGCAGAGACACCAGCATTACCACTTTTTGTTGGACCACCGATGCCGCCAGCCCTAGCAGAAGACGATGCACACCGCTTGAACGTGTTACATGAGTTCTAGCGCCAGAGGCCACCCAGGTTCCGGGGAGATACGGACCCACAAGCGGCTGAGGATTAGCTAGAGGCTATGATGAGAGTATTCAGGATGGTAGGGACACCAGGAGACCTCATGGTGATCCTTGTTGTGAGTCTCCTTCAGGCAGCAGTAGACAGATAGTGGAGCCTGATGCTCTAGGTGTATGATGAGGCGACACTACTCTAGATAGAATTCGGGAGCCTGTTCCGGGTGGAGTTTGTTCTAGCGACTCTACGAGTGGTGCAGATACAGGAGCTACTTCATCCGTAGCAAGGCATCATGATAGTATCATATTACTCAGCGAGGTTCACTGACCTCTCGCGCTACTCCACAGATATGGTATGAGACCCATTATTTAGGGCCCAGACCTTTGATCAGGGGCTCAGGAGAGAGATAAGAGCCTCTATGATCTCCCTCAGCATCCCAACACAAGTGGGGGTGTTAGAGAGATCCCTCTTAGTGGAGAGTTTCTTTTCTGAGCAATCACCAGCAGAGAGACCCACTCCTAGTTGACATGTAGCGGAGTCTTCTGCAGCTGGCATTAGACAGATGATGTAGAGGTCCAAGAGGACCAGACCCATGGGTGGATGAACGCAAGACTCAGGATCAGTTTTGCGGGGCACCCAGGGAAGTGAATTACCTGACAAGAGCAGACAGTGTTACACATGTGGTGGGAAGGGTCACATGGCTTGTGAATTTCCCACCCACCGTTCATATGATCATGAGACAGTTGAGTGCCCTTCTAGGAAAATGCAGATATTTAATCGAGGTGGTCCGTAGGGAGCAGGTGGACGTGGCAGAGGAGCTGGTCGAGCAGCTGGTAGTGGACGAAATTATGAGGTGCTACCGCCACCACCACCGGGAGGTCCACCCCGACCTCAGGGAGCAGGTGGATAGGGGAGATCTCAGCTTTAGGTAGCTGAGGCATACAACCACAGATCTTCAGAGATTATTCGAGGTATAATCTGTGTCTACTTCACCTTAGCTATAGTTCTTATAGACACAGGTTCCAGTCACTCTTTCATTGCTACTAACCTCATTCGGAGCTCGGAGATTCTGACAGAGCTGTTGGATTGATCCTTACAGCTAGAGACTCCTACAGGATCAAACTCGATGATTACGCACTGGTGTCAGTAGTGTGAGCTTACTCTAGGAGGTGAGAGATTCGGCTAGGATCTCCTCATAGTGGTGTCGAGGCCTTATGACGTCATCTTGGGTATGGACTAGTTATCTACAGTCCATGCTCAGATTGACGGTATTAAGAGAAAAGTGCAGTATGTCCACACGGATGGGACCAGGTTCACCTTCACCAGCGAGAAAGGAACCTTTGCAGCATAGGACAAACATAATCGGAGGAGAGTGCAGATGGTCACTCACCAATTGGGTTTCCATACCCTCAGAGTAGTTGATGTGGAGAATCCAAATTATCCTGTAGTGGTGGACCAATATGCAGATGTTTTCCCTGACGATGTTCTCGGACTACCTCCTCGTAGAGAGGTGGACTTCTAAATTGACCTGTACCCCAGGACGACACTGATATCTACTCCATCATATCGGATGTCTCCCACTAAGCTTCGTGAGTTGTGGGTACAGATAGAGGACTTGCGAGGGATGGGATTCATCCAGCCCAGTGTTTCTCCCTAGGCAGCCCTGATTCTATTCACCAAGAAGGTGGATGTGAGCTTGAGGCTTTGTGTCGAATACCATCGCCTGAACCAGGTGACCGTGAAGAACAAGTACCCACTCTAGAGGATTGAAGACCTATTTGATCATCTCAAGGGAGCATGATGGTTCTTGGAGATATACCTCAATTCAGGCTATCACCAGCTCAGAGTTCGAGACGAGGATGTGTAGAAGACAACCTTCAGGTGTCGGTATGGCTACTAAGAGTTCTTGGTTATGCCCTTCGGCGTAACCAACGCTCCGTTAGTGTTCATGTGTCTCATGAACATGATCTTCTAGCCCTACCTCGATCGCTTTTTTGTAGTCTTCATTGACGACATTCTGATCTACTTGACTTCTGAGGAGGAGCATTCCAACCATTTTTAGGTAGTACTGGATACACTATGAGAGAACCAGATTTATGGAAAACTCTTGAAGTGCCAATTTTGGATTCGAGAGGTTCACTTCTTGGGACATGTCATCTTGGAGGCTGGAGCTTCAGTGGATCTAGTGAAGATTGAGGTGGTACATGCATGGGAGCCACCCAGGAGTGTGATGGAGGTACAAAGTTTTCTGGGCTTGGCTGGATACTACCGGAAATTAGTTCTGTACTTCTCCAGAGTTACAACACCACTATAAACCTTGACAAAGAAGGGGAAAACCTTCGTGTGGTTGGAGAGATGCCAACAGAGTTTTCATGAGATGAGGAAAGGGATGACTAGTTCCCCCCTTCTTGAGGATTCTAGAGGAAGGCGTATGGTATGTTGTCTACTGCGACACATCAGGGACCAGAATCAGGTGTGTCCTGATGCAAGAGCAAGCTGTGATCATGTATGGTTCTCGGAAGCTGAGAAAACATGACCATAACTATGATAACCATGACCTGGAGTTAGCAGCAGTGGTCTTCACTTTGAAGATGTGGCGACACTATCTTATGGGCGAGCGTTTTACCATGTACTCTGATCACAAGAGTCTTCGGTATATCTTCTCACAGAAGGACTTGAACCTGAGACAACAGTGTTGTCTTGAGTTCCTCTAGGATTATGACTTTAAGATTGTCTATACTAATGTAAAGGGGAATGTTGTTGCGGATTCACTCAGTAGGAGGACTGGTATTCAGTTTCTTGGAGAGGTGATAGAGCAGTTGGCTGCCTTATAGATATCCTTTGTGGATAGGGATGGAGTAGCATTCCTACAGTCTCTTACGGTCACTCCCACACTCCTTCAGTGAGTTAGGGGAGAGCAACATGGGGACACTGACTGCGATACACGATGTGCTCAGATATCCACAGGGAAGACACCTGATGAATTTTCTGAAGGTGGGGAGCATGTCATCCTTTTCAGAGGACGTACCATGGTACCATAACTTCAGGAGGAAGTGTTGAGGGAGTTGCACACTTCCCCTCTAGTGGTACATATAGGGGTGGAGAAGGTGTACCAGGAACTTCGAAGATATCACTGGTGGCTAGGTATGAAGAAGGTGGTAGTGGAGTTTGTCTCTCGGTTCCTCACTTGCCAGTAAGTGAAGGTAGAGCACCAGGTACCAGCAGGCTTGGTTCATCCCTTAGAGGTCCCAGAGTGGAAGTGGGTTGGGATATCCATGGACTTTATGATGGGTCTTCCATGTACATCCAGGAGTAATGATTCGATTTGGGTGATCGTCGACCGACTCACCAGGTCGGCCCACTTCCTACCAATCAGATAGAAGGGTTCAGTAGAGTTCTTGGGATGCCTCTATATGTAGGAGATTGTGTGTTTTCATGGAGTACCTTCTTCTATTGTCTCCGATTGTGATGCACGGTTTACTTCCTGGCTATGGAAGGGGTTGTAGGAGGCTTTTGGGACACAACTTCACTTGAGCACCACCTTTCATCCTTATAAAGATGGTTAGACCAAGCGGACCATCCAGAACCTCGAGGACATGCTCCACGCATGTGTCCTGGACTTTAGTCATAGTTGGGAGGATCACTTGCCTTTGGTGGAGTTCGCCTACAACAACATCTATCACTCCACCATCGGTATGGCACCTTTTGGGGCCTTGTATGGTCAACCTTACAGATCGCCACTGTGCTGGACAGACCCAGGGGAGTCAGCACTAGTGGGACCAGAGATAGTACATGCTACCATGGAGAAGGTGCAGATCATCCAGGAGTGGATGAAGAATACACATAGTATACATAAGTCATATGTTGACAGGAGGCGGAGAACTCTGGAGTTTGAGGATGGTGACCACGTCTTTCTATGGGTCTCACCTCGACGAGGTCTATGGAGATTTGGCCGAGGCCGCAAGTTATCTCTGTAGTTCATCGGACCTTTCCAGGTCCTCAGTAGAGTAGGCAAGGTGGCATACCGCTTAGCTCTTCCACCTCATTTGCACCGGGTGCACGACGTCTTCCATGTATCTCAGCTAAGGAGATACGTGCACGACCCTTACCACATCATCGACCATGGGGATCTAGACATTGATGACAAGGTGACATTCACGGAGGTTCCAGTAGAGATTGAGGATCGACAGGAGCGGGTCCTGCGTGGACAGTCGATACCTCTGGTGCCCGTACGCTGGTAGGACAGGAACCTCCAGAAGAGAACATGGGAGCAGGAGGCTCAAATGCGTGCTCAGTACCTTCATTTGTTCCCTTAGTTCAAGTTATAGCTTACGGGGACGTAAAACCCTGAGGTGGGGGAATGTAAAGACTCAGAATTTCTGTGGATTTTTTTTTAATTACATTGGAATTTTACGAGTCCGTGAAAATTTACGGCGCTTGATTCCGAGGCCCAGTGTTCCCAGAATCAATTTCTGAAGTTTTTTTCTGGTAAGTTTAGTAAACGTATGAGTGGGATTTTATAACTTTTGAACCATTTCTCAGAATTGAAATCTGAGGGCACCGTTGAACTCACAGCATCGATATTCATTTAAGAGGACTTTCACCTCGACGACAATTGGTCAACAATGGAAGTAAGTTTTTGAGGTTTTTAAATTAAATTAAATAAAAATAAGGTGATAACTTATTTTTATTTTGTGGTGGTTAAAACCTCCAAGAGGAGGTTAGTGGTGGGGGCCACCACACCATAACCTCCCATGAGAGGTTATGGTGGTGGGGCCCACCCGTACATAACCTCTCTTGGGAGGATATCCTTGGTGGGTCCCACACATCATTAAACCCCCTTTAAATCCCCATTATTTAATTTAAACTCTTCACCTTCCCTCAAAATTTAATAGAGGCGCTCCCCACTGTGGGTCTACCACGTCACACAGAGGCGCTTCCCACTGGGCTAGTCGAAACACTCCAAGTCGATCGGTCAGTAGTCGTCTGGTCTTAGCCAGCAACTCGGTCTCCGCACTACGCACACTCGTCTCAGGGAGGATCCACTCCAAGAGCTACTGATCGATACTCCATCTACCACAATGTACTACAATGAAGTATCTCAAAGTTCCGCCTCGTCATAGGTATCTCAACGTAACAGACGGCGTGCCAATCGAACGCTCAGTCTGTGAGTTATTGGTATTTCCATTCCAGGGGCCCGGTTGGATTTTAGGCTCAAACCAACCTAAACATACCCCAATTGTGTACAAACCTCAATTGGGGTATTCCAAGTGAACCATCTCGCTCTATGATTTTTGTCGCCGCAGACGGTACGTCGATCAGATACCCGTAGCCCAAGATATGGGCGAAAAGGTGTAATCGGGTCAAATGGGTCCGGGTTCGGTCTGACCTAGTCGGAATGACCTGACCTAACCCGGGTCTGGACCGGGGTCCAAACCGGTTCGCTGGAGCTGGCCCGGCCTAGCAGTGGTGGCCTGACCCAGCGGCGGTAGCCCGACCTAGCGGCAGCGGCCCGACCCAGTGGCGGCGGCCCGAACCAGTGCGGCGGCCCGGACCGCGTGAGGTGCGGCCCGCGTGGCCGGCGCCGGTTTCCCGGCCCAAAGGGGGAGCGATGGCCTAGACCGTGGCCCAGCCCGCGGGCAGGGCATGGAGGACCTTCCTAGTGGGTCCGCTTGGCCAGCCGGGGTGCCAGATAGAGGTGGCACCCAGCGGGGCCCGCCCTAGAAACCAGTGGGTTAAACCCCCCTTGTCTTCTGAAACAGTCAGCACATGGTGCTGGACTAGTAATTGTGGCACCCTTCGGGTCCCGCCTATATCGCGCCCACCGGCAGTTGGCTCAGCCGGTGGCCCTCCTTCATCCGCTGCGGCCCATAGCCGCAGTTCTTCTCCAGCACGATGCGACGGCACCACGCCCAGCCCGTCTGACCGCCGCGGCCTGCGTTGCCGCAACTCCTTCCTCTAGCGCAGTGTGATGGAACCTTGCCCCTCCAGCACCACCATGGCCTGCCTGGCCATGGCTCGGTTCTCCACGCATCGCAACGGTGCCGTGCCCCTCTGGCTCCTGGCGACCCTAGCACCGCCGACTTCTTCCGCGACCGGCTCGTTGCCGGTCACCGCGTGTACTGTCGTGGCCCATTGGTCGTGACCCGTTCCTCCAGCGTGATGTTACACCGCCACTGCCATCAAATAACGATAACCAACGGAGGGTTGTCGGGCCGTTTTTGTTCAGCCCATGCCTTCTGCGTTAGGGTGATAACAATAGGCAAATCACATTCCATAAATTCAACGACATGGAATGGGTACAAAATCAACTCAAATCCCCTACCTCATTTGTCGATGACCATTGAAGAAGTTGCAGAAAGGCGGCGTCGATTCTTCAATGTCGAAAAGTGTCTGGGGTAGAGGACCGAGGAAGAAGCGTCGTGGTGTTCTTCACAGTTGGCTCCTTCTCTTTTGGCACGGTTGAAGATCGAAGAAGGAGTTTTTCATTCTTCAGTGGGGAGGGGCATTGTTCGTTGGAAGATGAAGTTCTCCAAGACCTTCCAACGCTTCTCTCAAAGTTTTCCCAAAGTAATGTTTCCAACCCAATAAAATAATAGACTATCTATTATTTTAATGGTTGGAAAGAATTCAAAAGGATTTAAATTAAAAAATTCAATTAATTAATTGAGATAGAGTTGTCACAAATTTAATAAGGGAGTGCAATAGGATCTATTAAATTGTAAGGGAAGGTGATGTGTTTCAATTAAATAATGGGGAGTTAAAGGGGGTTTAAATCTTGTGTGGGCGCCACCAAGGATATCCTCCCAAGATAGGTTATGTGCGGGTGGGCCCCACCACCATAACCTCTCATGGGAGGTTATGGTGTGGTGGCCCCCACCACTAATCTCCTCTTGGAGGTTTTAACCACCACAAAATAAAAATTAGTTATCACCTTATTTTTATTTAATTTAATTTAAAAAATCCAAAAACTAACTTCCATTCTCGACCGATTGCCATCGAGGTGAAAGTCCTTTTAAGTGAATACCAGCGCAGTGAGTTCAACGGTGCCCTCAGATTTCAATTCCGAGCACCAGTTCAAAAGTTATAAAATACCACTCATACGTTTAATGAACGTACCTGAAAAAAACTTCATAAATTTATACCGGGCACACTGGGCCTCGGAATTAAGCACTGTAAATTTTCACGGACTCATAAAATTCTCATGCATTTTAGAAAAAAATTTCCACAGAAATTCTGGGTATTTACACCAATCCACGCCAATTATTATTTCATATGATTGTATATTTAATAAGATATGGTTCTACCTTATTGTATTTAATATAATCAATAATTCAGTCCCATGGGTCACCTCAACCATCTTTAACTGGTCAACCACTAGAGTAGATAAATAGACTAGTTGATGAATTATCTTCATGGATGATCCTAAAACTATAACTAATAAATATGTAATGAAAGAATATGATTTGAAATAATTAAATAAGGAAGTGGCAAGAGTCAATAATATATAGTTCATACCTTGCACTACCTCAAGTCATCATAACTCATGAAATTGTAATGTTTGAATTTATTCATGACTAAATATTTTACCTCACTGACCTTCCATTCCTCTTCCCCATCACTGATCATTTCTATATCCCATAGGATGAGTAACATTTTTAGGTTTACATCTAAAACATCCACCATACACTAAGGATCCATCATGTTTCTAATGTTTATATTATTAAAACTAACAAGGTGGATGTTTTGGTTAACATTGTGGCTCATAACCATTCATACTATGATCTATCCCACACTAAACTTCTTAATAACAGAGATACAAAAAATATCAATTTCCTTTTGTATGATCCTAGACTTCCTTTGAGGTACTTTCTTGTCTATGTTTTGGTTTAAGTCACTTTATTTTGGTTAAAATAATTTTTACGTGTGTATAGGGAGTCTTGGTGGTGTTCTAGGGGTTTGCAACATCAAAGGGGGGGGGGAGTGGTCATCCAATTCATATTTCATGGTTGGAACATGGTTAGTAGTAACTTGGCACACTATAATGATTTCTTAGAGGAGGGGTGCATGATTTAAGAAACTATGAGTGGGTTAATCCAGACCGTATGCACTTATAAAGAGACACTCCACGTGGTTGCTGCACAATTTTCTAAACCTTGTGACCTCCCTTGGAAATTTTCTGAATTAATCCACTTTTGGATAGAGGGTGGCACAATGTTTGGCCCACCGTGTGGACAAACGGTGTTCCCATTTGAAAGTGTTTTTTTACCATTTTTCTCCCTCAGGAATAACTATTATAACATAGGATATTCCTCCATTCTTCCCCCCAAACCCTTGAGATGAACCAAATCTCCCTAAATATTCCAAGGGTTGGTCTTCATCGCATTTAATCCATTTGGACTGTCGTTGGTTTTGAATTGAATATCTGGGAGAGTCTAACACCCATCTTCCCTCCTTTTTCTAGATTAGGAATCGTGTGGTTTTTCTTATTCTTTTGAAGATCGAAAACACTCTTTTTATAGAAGATATCAAGTTGGGTATTCGAAGGGTGTTTGAGTATGGAGCGAAGGCAAAGGTTATGTGAGTGTTCATATTTTGAATTAAGGTACGTGGTCTATAATTTATATCCCACAATATTATTCAGTGCTTATATGAATATGGTAGTGCATTGGTGTCATTGTGTTGTTTGTTTTGTTTTCCTTTCTAGAAATGATAAATTTTTTTTTGTAACTATTTAATTGAACCCCTCACAATCCCTATGGGAGGCATTTAGCTTTATTTTGATAGGTTAAGGGCCACCCATGGGGTGTGACACTTCTTAAACTTGGAAATAAAAATATTAATTGTATAATTTAATTGTTATGAAATAGATCCCATAACAAATGTTTTGACTTGTATCCTGGGTAATTTAAGGAAACTAATAGATTTTGTGTTTACTGGTTAACATGGAATAAGGGTCGTTTGGTATAATTTTAATGGGTTAAACGAGTAATGGATTTTAAAGGGTATCTTTGTTGATGGGATAAGGAATGTAAATGATAAATGGGATAATTGGGTTAAAACTTGTAAAACTAGAATGTGTACAAGGGTTAAGGTGTAATGATGGATTATGTGTTCAATGAAATATTATAGAAAATGATGAATGAGATTAATCGTTATGGTTATGTTTGATAAAGGTGTTATAGTTAATGAATATTGTGCACATGGATTGGTGTTATGTTGGGTATTGACTTGAAGTTCTACACCCACAGGTAATGTTGGACTAAGGCTCTAAACCACACCCCTAGAATTCATGGGGTTAAGGGAGTCAGACTAAGGCTTTATTCCCCTAACAGTTTCATTTGATGAGACTACTTGGATTGAGGCTCTAAGGTAAGTTTGATTTAATTGTTTTGGAAATATTTCCCCAATAAGACTTTTAATTTAAGGTATTCTCTTATGCATAGTTTTTGACCAACATATACCATATTCAAATTAATGAAAATGCGTAACCCTTGGTATAATTGATAAAAATGGTTTAAGAGAATATTGTTAAATAATGGCACCCAATTTATATTTTTTGTCTTTTTATTCATTTAGTACATGAATACACTATCAATTTAGACTGGGTCTTTTATAGACACCATTAGTGGTGGCCTACTAAGTTGTACCCACACCCTACTCGAGCCTCCATTAGGTACCAGAGAATAATTCATGGTTTCAATTCAGGATAAAGGAAAAGTCCCTATGATATAGAGTTGATTAGGTTGGGGATGTGCATTTATGAGGGATCTGGACCTAGAGTTAGAATTCATTTTTAGATTCTTTAGTTTGGATTTATTTTGGGATTTCTTTCACTTGGAATTGTATGACATGACATAGTATATTTACTGTTTGGTTATTGGGTTGTACCTAGTTTTGGTAAATGTTTTGTAAAAAATGTTCATTGGTTACAGTCTCCCCACATAACACATTATACCTTCACTTCTATTTGGAATCCTTCGGTGTATGAGGATATGTTCTTGAGGTCATGTTGCGACCTGGATCGGGGAACCGATTTAGTTACATCTAGGCTGGGGATATTAAAAAGTGGTATTAGAGCAGTTATTTTATATTGTTTTTCTATTGTGGTTATGTTAGATAGGAGACTATTATGTGTTGAGACTTGGAAATGAGTTCATTCATGGGAGAATCTAAGCCATGTGTGTGGGAAAACATAAATACCCAGGGTGGAATTGTTCTCCATGATGTGTGTCATTATAATTGAATGATATTTCACTATTGGGTGATGAACTTATTTTGTGATGTGGCTATTTTATGATATTTTTTTCAAGGAAGAAATGGTATGAGGTTGTGCATTCATGCATCAATTTTGGAACCTAGGGATATAGGTGGCATGCATCATGGTATGTACACATGGGTAAGAGTTATAATTGTGTTAGTTTTTTTAATAAGTTGTAATGATGGAAGGGTTCATAAAAGGGATGGATTTATGTTATAAAGGTTAAATTGGTTAAAAAGGGGGTGTTACTTAATTGACATGTGTTTGTGTGAGTTTCTTTAGCCATTTTAATCATGACTTGTGATAGGAATGGATAATGGTAGTGGTAGAGTGGAGACTATGTATGTTGGGGATAATTTATGCATAATGGGTTGTTTGTGGATAGTGGAGAGCCTTCATATTTGAAAAATATGGATATTTTTTGAGTTCTAAGATGTGTGTTTGGTATTGTGGATTATTTATACCATGACGATGTGAGATTATTGGGAGATACGAGGATATCACTCGGAATGTTCCTCTAGAAGAGGAGAAAGAAACCCCATTGATCCTAGGAAATAGTGGAGAGGAGAAGTTCCATGATAACATTTCTCAGTTTATATAGATGATGGAGTGAGACTCAGGCCAATTTGTATTGAGTATGTCTGAGATAACAAGAGAGTTTCAACTATAAAACTCCATGAGTTTTTCTGGAGAGAGTGGGCCTGAGGTAGCCAAATTATAGATATAGTTCATCTATAGTATTCTTGATCACATAGAGACTCCTCCCGAGTAGAGATCAAAGTTTTCGGATTACATGTTGCGAGGGAAAGAAAAGAATTGGTGGGATATCTTGTTTTAGGATTCATAGGAAGAGGTTATGTTGTGTATGTTCTTCTAAGAAAAGTTACTGTAATTTTTCTATCTGGATGAATTTAGGTAGTGCAAGGCTATAGAGTTTATGAGATTTACTTAGGGTACTATGACTATAATGGATTATGTTGGTCGCTTCACTGAATTGTAATGATTTTTTCATGCATTAGAAGGGGACAAGGAATCTACAGTGACACATTTTTAGGATAAACATAGACATGATATCAAGTCCCAAGTAAATATATTCTACTTAAAGAGGTTAACCGATGTGGTGGATCTGGCCCTAATTTCAGAAGGAAACCTCAATGATACTTCTATTGGTGGAAAGGTGGTTCTAGTTGGGTGATCTAGTTGTTTGACTTCCAATGGTAGGAACCAACACTTTGAGAGTTTTCACTAGGGTATTGGTGGAAAGAGTAGTCATATAGGAGAATAACCCACTTAGGTTAGTGATTGAGTTTTATATTATCAGTGCGGTAGGCCGGGACACATGCATTGTTAGTTACCCTGACCACAAGTTGAGTGCCTATTATGTGGAATGATGTGTCATGTGCATATATTTTGTATGAAACTTCAATATTTGGGTTATTATGGAGGACCAAGGATATTATAGAGTGTATGTAGTGGGTTAGTTACACCATATTAGGCAGGTATATAGAGATCTACTAGACACATCGGCCAGGGTAGTGGATGTGGTGCTCTAGGAAAATTGTGTCTTTATCCATAGGGTAGTACAACACTAGGAACATAGAACAAAGTCTAGGTTTAAGGGTTAAGTGTACTTCATGCAGTTCATCCTGCATCTAGAGGTGGGGAGGTGGGACCACTAATAGTTTTAGGTAAGATTCTTGTAGCTTCCACACTTTCTAGTGCTTTATTTCATACATGTGCCACACATTCTATTATACCTACCCAGGTTTTGAGTGTGTTGGGCCTAGTGGTGGAACATGTGTGTGTGGTTTTGTTTATTGATACACTATTAGGGGTGAGATCAGAGAATATCTGACATTGTTATAAGTATACCCTTGAGGTTGTTAGGTTTTATTTCTTATGGAACTTATTTTTGCTTGAAATTTCATGTTTGGATCTTATATTGGTGATGTATTGGATAGTGTTATGCGAAGAAAATATTGATTGATACCCTAATAGGGTGGCGTTCACATTCCTAGAGGAAAATTCTTATGTTCACCTTGGGGAATGGGATATCCGAGTAGGCCATGCATTACCTGTCTGTCAGTAGTTTGGTGAAGTCAAAGCCTAGGTGACTTGTCTTATGCTTGATGATGGGGGTAGAGTAGATTTTTTACATCCTATGGTGGATAATTTTCATAATGTATTTCGTAATTAATTCTTAGGGATTCCACCATAGAGATATGTTGAATCCAAAATAGTGTTCCTTCATGGAGAAGAAACAATTTCTATTCCGCTAAATATAGTGGCACTGGTAGAATTTTAAGAACTTAAAACTCAGTTGGAGGAGTTTGAGAATATGGGTTTTATTATTCCAGGTACATCATCTTGGGTATCACTAGTTTTGTTCTCTAAGAAGGATGAAATATCCTTGTAGTTATGTGTTTATTATAGGAAGATAAATTAGATGATAGTTAAGAATAGATACCCTTTACTATGAATTAATGATCCTTTTGACCAGCTGAGGGGTGCTTCTATGTTCTCTAATATTGAATTGATAATAGGTTATCATCAACTAAGGGTGAGACCATATGATATATTGTAGAATGCCTTCAGGTGAAGGTATGGTTTATATGAGTTTTTTGGGATGCCATTTGGTTTCACCAACACAACAATTGTGTTTATGGCTCTAATAAACTAGATCATTCACCCATAAATGTGTCATTTTGTAGTTATATTTTTTGATTACATCTTGGTGTACTCTAAGACTCATGATGATCATGGAAAACATATTTACATCATCTTGAGTACACTAATATATCATAGGATATACACTAATCTATCCAAGGTCCATTTCTATATTAAAAAGGTACATCTCTTAGGTCACATAATTTTTGAGAAATGTGTTTCTATACAACCAAGGAAAGTGCAAGATTTTTTGTGTTTGGAGCATCCATCTAATATTTGTTATGTCCAATTTTGTTTTAATTTGGTAGGCTATTACCGAATGCTCACCAAAGACTTTTCCCATTTGGAAACGCCACTCTGAGTCTTGAATAAGAAACCCATTGGGTTTGAATGGCCCGGGGAATGTGAGAATACTTTCCAGGAGTTAAATAAGTGTTTAAAAACTACACCAATTTTTATCTGACTAAATCTATGTAATGATTATACCATATTTTGTGATGCATCTAGTATTGGGTTTGGGGGAGTGTTAATGTGGGATAATTGGGTTGTGGTGTATGGGTCACAATAGTTGGGGAATCATGAATGAAATTATCCCACACATGATCTTAAATTGGCCATAGTGGTTTAATCATTAATGTGTTGGTGGAATTATTTTTCGGGAGAAAGGTTTACTATGTATACCTTTCATAAAATCATTAAGTAAATATTCTCCCATTATTATTCAAATATTAGATAGTGAAGATGGTTTGATTATATATTGTCATTTGATTTTGATCTAGTATACATGTTAGGAAAGGAGGATAGTGTTTTGGATTCTTTATGTTAGAAGGTTCAAAACCAAGTAGTTTTGGATTTGAGTTCTGAATTGATGATTATGGAATTGTTTTCTTAGATGCACCTAAAGGCACATGATGGAAAAGGTTATATCAATCTTGAATCTAATATAGTCGATTCCAACTTTCTAGGACATATCATGGAGAGGAAGTATGAGGATCATGAGTGTTTGACCCTGCGATAAAGTCTTTAAGGTTGGGAGTCACCTTCATGTTTCACTGTAGGTGATTATGAGATCGTTTATGTTTGTGTTCATATTGTCATGCCTATATGTATGCAGGAAGAATTGATGTGTGAGTTTCATGAATCAAAGAAGGAAGTTCATCCTGGTTTGACCAAAATATATCATGATCTTCATAAGAAGTATTGGAGTCCAGGTATGAAGAAGAAAGTTGCATGTTTTTTGACATGATGCTACACTTTTCACCAGGTGAAAGCTGAGAATTAGTGACTGAGTAGTTTTTTAAAAACATTTCTCATTTCAGAATAGAAGTGGGATATAGTCACAATAGATTTTGTGGTGGGTCTTTTGATTATTCATTAGAATAATGATGTGATATGTGTATTTTTGGATCAATTCACTGAGGTGGCACATTTATTACTAATCAGAGAGACCTTAACCATTGAAATATTGGGTGTGTTATATGTTTAGGAGAATGTTCAGTTGCACATAGTACTAGAGATATAGTTTTGGATCATAATCTATAGTTTACTTCTCAGTTTTGGAAAGGGTTACAAAAGGATCTTGGTACCTAGATGTTTTTGAGTGCGACTTTGCACCCATAGATGGATGGATGGTCATACTATTCAAGTGGTAGAGGACATATTGAGGGAATGTTTCCTATATTTTGGTGGATCTTTGGAGAAGCACTAGGTGCTTGTTGAGTTCTCCAATAACAACAGTTAGAATGTGATTATTTAGATGGAACTATTTGAGGCACTCTACATGAGGTTGTGTAGATCATCATTATGTTGGATAGAGGTTGTAGAATCATAGTTATTGGGACCATGTATCATGTAGGATCTATATAAATAAGATCTATTGATTTAAAAGCATATGGATACAGATCAAAGTTTATAGAATTATTAATTAGATTATCATCATTAACCTCTTGAGTTTATAGTGGGTGATCGTGTGTTTCTTCAAGTGTCACCAAGTTTGGGTAACCCTTATTTTCAAAAACATTGTAATTTGGCGCCCTGGTACATTAGTTTTTTTTATATTTTGGGGAGTATTAGATAGGTGACATAGTGATTGGATCTTCCACAGTGGTGTATTGGAATACATGATGTTTTTCATTTTCCATAGCTTTGACATTATCACCCTAGCCCTTCTCATGTGATTGATGTTGATGATGTTGAGCTTGAGATGGATGCATACTTTGAGAAGCATTCGGTTCCTATTGTGGATCATAGTGAGAAAGTCTTATGGGGAAAGAACCTACCTTTGGTTCGAGTGTTATAGAAGCATGCTAATGTATAGGAAGAAACTTAGGAGGGGGAGATAGATATATGGACCCAGTGGTCCAACCTCTTTGCTTTGGAAGCATAGTGATGCTTGGGAGTGTAGCTCGAGGACGAGCCATTATAAGGTAGAGAGGTTGTAAGATCATGGAATTCCTTTGTGGTATGTTCATGCCTAATTTTTGGGTAAGGACCCTTTATTTTGGTTAATGAAATGTTTTCCAAGTTTATGAGGAGTCTCAAGGGTATTTCGGGGGTTGAAGACATGAGATAGGGGAGAAATTGGCCATCCAATACATGATACATGGTAGGTACATGATTAATTATAACAGTTCACCCCAACCATGCTTTCTTGGAGGAGGGAGTGCACGGTTTAAGTAACTAAGCAAGTGGGGAATCCAAACCATGAAGGATTGGATAGATCCATTCCACACGATCAAGACATGGTTTTATAAACCATGTGGGCTATAAGAAAACTGGGTGACTTATCCCCCTTTTGGATAGGGGGTGGCGCATGGTTGGCACACAGTTCGACCAATTGTATAGACACAGTGTGACTCCCTTTAAAGGTGATTTTTTTCCATTTGTTTCTCAGGTATTATGTGTTCTAACTTTGTATTTTCGTCCATTATTTCCCCAACTGACCTTGTGATGAACCAAATAACCCTAAACATTACAAGGTTCAATCTCCCTCATTTCTATGCTATTTGGAGTGTTGTTTCTATCTAATTGAAGGTACAGTTGATTCTAATACTCATATTCCCTATTTTTTCTAGATTAGGTGTAACACCCCAACCCCAGAAGCCTAGAGTTGGTTCATTATTTTAATACATTGTAATGATTACAAGGAATCAAATCTAAAAGGACTGATTAGTTTTTTAGTTTTGGAAAACGAGATACATACATAGGTTCAACATTACAAATTGAAAATAAATAAAATATATAATTTTTATTTGGAACATCCATAAATCCTTGTTTATCCCTACAGGTCATACATAATAAACTTCTTCATATCCTATGAAAATGAATCATAAGAAAGGGGTGAGATCAGATACTTAGTAAGGGTAAGAAATACATTATAAAATATCATAAACATAAACATTAGGCATGGTGAATAACTAAAAACACATTCCTTTAAAAATAAACTTGAACACATTATGGTAGAAATAAGAGTTTAATAAATAACAGCATAATAAAAAAAATCATGGGCATTCTATTAGTCGAATAACCACATGAACTATAAATACTATTTTCATAATGAGTGAATTTATAATGTGGGACATCATAACCATACCTTCAAGGCCTCATTATAAGACTATATATAGCCATTTTTTCATGGACTCATGCCAAGACCATAGTTTGTCTCATGTGACCTATTGATGCACGGACGAACTATAGAAGGCCTCACTTGAAACTTACTAAGTCCAATTAATTATACTTATGAATAGAGATAAACATAAAAAAAATACACATTCATATTTAAACTAACATATTAAATGAAAATAACTTTACCCAATCGTTAATTATAAACACTAACTATTCAGAGTAATATGGTAAATGGTTTCAAGATAGAACATCCACAGTCAAAAAAATCATAAACCATTCAATAAAACATTGTGGATGATACCATAGGATATAAAAATCAATTAAGTACATGATTCAACAAAGCTCATTGACATAGATGAAAAAACTTTTAAATAAGACCATTGAACAATTCATGAGGAAATAATCCTTAAACATTCCTAAGTGTCCCATACCACCTTGAAACATTCAAATAATAATCCCTTAAACTATCAATAGAATAATGAGACTCTTGATATGATATACAAAATAAAAGTAAATATACCAAATGTAATAAATATGTGGTGAAGAAGGCATATATCTCATAAAAGTTAAAGTGAGATGAGAAAAATCTTTTTTTACTTTGGAAAGAATAGTTCTTTTAGAAAATCATTTGTATATCTCATGAAATAAGATTATAAACATGGATATAGAATAAAATAAAAGGTATGTTCATTGAAATTATATATTATCCTTAAATAAATTCCTATTAAGGTGAAATAATTTAAAAATATTTTTTAAATAATCTTTAGAAATAAAACATTTTAGCGTGCTTTAAGGAAGATATTAATGGATTTTAAAGTAATAAAGAATGTTTGTTATCATAAAACTATGAATGAACCAAAATATATTTTTCATGATAAAATTTGTGATTTTAAAAAGATAAATATGGCTTAAAACAGATTATAGATTGAACTTCAAAATATGTAAGAATTCGAGAAGTTTCTTGAATCAAACTTGTATTTTGGAACAATTTTTGAAAGATTATTTTAAAACTTGTAAATCCCCATAAAATAAAGAAGTAATATTATTAGTATATATATATATATATATATATATATATATATAATTCACATATAATTTATGTGGATTTAATAGTAATAAATAATAATTTCGTTAAGGTGAGTAGAGAATAAGAGCAACCCAAATGAAATTGTAGGTTCGGGTAGAAAATACATAAAACTTTGTAATTAATTGAATAGTATTACACAAAATTAATAATCATAAAATTATAAATTTATTATTATGAAAATAAATATATTCATGATATTAAATATAAATGATAAGTATACATACACCACACACACGTAGTAGTAGTGAATACCAAATATCTTACAAAAAATGGGAGTAAGATGTAGAAACCCCTTACCTTATGTCTGATGGTGTTCTTCACATTATCTTAGAGTCTGAGAAAACCAAGTTAAATTCATTAATAAATATTTCCAGAACCTCTTCTACATCTAATTGATTTATTATAATCTTATTAAGTTCATTCATGTCCCTTTTGATGGGTTAAGAGCTTCAATTTCATTGTTCATGTCTATTTGTTTCATAATCAATATACTTATATACATGAATGGAGAATCATGTAAAATGAATATGGTTGTCTAGAATTGAGGTTATATGTTATTAGTGAACATCCAAAAAGTTACATGGTTTTAAAGTTCATTTGGTTACTTGGAGTGGAGATGAATCATTATATAAATTATTTAATGAAAACTATTTAGGTTAATTTGCGGTTTTTAAACACAACAAACTCATTTTGCTTTATAAATAAAAACCATGTCTAAAAAAATATTCCAGAACCATATATGAGACATAATACATATATTAAGTTTGGTTCAACCATAATAATGGTTTTATGACCATAATTGGATATGGTAATAAAAATTTTAAACCCATCGTCCTTGAATGTGGTAAATTAGCACATATCGTATGATGTTTTCATTTTTACTATGAAATAATGGGAAAGGAGAGATGATGAATAATTATTCCTTTATCATGAAAAAAATTCCATTACATGTAAGGTACTGGAGTCATTAAAATATTTGGATGAAATAAGGTGAGGAAAATAAAGAAAATAATGGAATAATAAAAGAAAACAAAAGTGTACAGATCCCTTATGAAAATTTGGTAGCATAACGACATCGCTTAAAATTTCATAAAATATTTTTATGAGAGGAAAAGTGGTGTCAAATAATTAATAATTAATATGTAAATTATGTGGGAAATATAATAACATATCCCAAAAGAATCCAATTTAAATTAAAAGGAATAACATAAAATAAAATCTTGAATAAGAGAAGGGTGGTAGATTCCCTTACCTGGTAGAGTAACTCCTAAAACTCAAAGGTTGGGACCTTGGTGGCTTGAGGACACCTTAGGAGGACTCAAAGGGAGGTAAAAATAGTTTATATTCTAGGATTATGAGTATGTAATGAAAGAAAATGAAGGAATGAGTGGGTATTTATAGTAAATGGGAAGGTGTTATTTTATTAATTTCAAAGGACACCTCATTAGTGGTTTTTGCAAAACCATGGTATACCATGGTATTTTCCCATGTTATTAGCCCATTAGGACACCTCATGTCATATTTTACTGTAAAAAAGTCTACCATAATTTTATATTAATTAATACATCATTATGATATCATTAAATATACCCAAAACTCAAAACTGTATTTTTACTATTAATGAAAAAGTCAAGAATTTTAGAAAAATCACAAAAATTCACTCCAACCATTTTTCAATGTGTATAATTCAAAAATAAAATCCATTTTTTGAAAATATTTTTGAAAATATTTTTAATTTAATTTTTAAATGAAATCATCATTTTTTTCAAAAAAAATAACTTTATAGCTATAACTCGTTTTATAACACCTTGAAAAATTAATCAAGGTCCCATAAAATTATCTTATTACCATAATAAAATAAAGTAAAAAATTATGATTAAATTTTAGGAAAATACATTTCCATTATAAATTATTAAATTAATCATAAAATTGTAATTAAAATATTTATGACATGAAAAAATATCAATAATTATACTATGATCCTTTTTCACTTGTAAGATGTATAAATTGTATTTATATATTCATGGGTGAAGTTTCTATTTTTTGGTCGATTTACTATTCTTTAATATTCATTAAAATTCATAAAGGTATGTTACTACTCATAAGGGTATGTTATTATTCATCAAAATATAATTTTGTCTCATCAGACTCAAAATATATTACTAAACGCAACCGTGTATGTTAGTTTTTTGACATTAAAATCATAGAGGTGGAAAAATTATGTTCATTGGCTAGTTTATAATAAAGCGGTGTTTGTAGAGACTCAGTGTTTTATTCATTCAATATTAAATTTATTTGAAAAATCTTGGGGTGTTAAATTATCCCCTCCTTATAAAAATTTCATTCACAAAATTTGAAATTGAACTTCAAAAGTTAATGGTTGATAATTGAAAATTCTCTTGTGGGAAACCCAAATCAGGAATAAGGATAAAATATCATCATAATAAGAGGAAAGGGAAATGCATCAGTTACTACAAAATAATTCATTCTAATTGGACAACATGGTCCTAGAATAATAATCAAACCATTATGTTCTGATGGAAATTTATAGATATCATGCTCAAATGAAAGATAATTACCAAAAAACCATAAACTATAGTTAATAAAAATTTCATTGATATCATGAAAAAAATGATAATAGGAAAACATTTTTATTTAAGAATATTTTCCTAGATTTTATGAACTATTCCACTCTATAAGAGTATAAATATATGTTTCTATTTCAAAAAAACAATCTTATAGGAAAACATTTTTATTTAAGAATATTTTCCTAGAGTTTATGAACTATTCCAATCTATAAGAGTATAAATATATGTTTCTATTTCATAAACACAATCTTATCCTTTGTTTATGCCTTGAACTATCTATACTTTATCTCTTATAACATTTTGCATCATGTAGTGACATTAAACTATAAAACCTCATACAATGATGAACTTAAACCATTTTAGAAATGGTTTAAATTTCTAAAATATCATGATCCAATACTTTTAAATTATTCCCATATCCATCCTTGCAAGATCCATGTACACAGGTTCCTTAGAAATCCTCATTTTGTTTATAACCCCATGATCTATCTTGATCAATGATTCTTCTATCTTATTTTCCTTTAGTCAACCTAAATCATCCCTAAATTTTTATATTTCAAACATTTGAATATCTTCATCATGTGTCCTCTTGAAATATTTTAATAACTCAAATTACCATAACACCTTTTTGGAAGCATGCTTTCATCCTTACACTTGTTATTGGATATATTTCTTATATCCAAAAAAACTGTAAACTCCATCAATGATAGCATTGACCACTTGTCAACAAGTCAAAAATCAGTTTTGAGGTAGTTAGTAATTATCCAAATGAATCATTTCTTCATCATTAACTTTATCATTATAAATATACTAAGGGTTTTTCTTCCCTTAATCATGCATTTTACAAAAATTTTAACATTCCACTGAATATATTTTATTGGTACCATTCAACTTATGGTTTCAAATACTTAATGGAAAAGCATTACAATACAATCCTCATATACTCCATAATTCTTATAACTAGTACATTTTTGACAAAATATTTAAATGACATGATTCTTGACTAGGCTTATTAATCATTCTACTTCATCTGTGGCAATATTATAACTTCATCATTATCCAGAATCATCATTTTTGGTATATTACTTTGACGCTTGGGACATTGATTCACATAGTGTCTCATCTTCTTATAGTTGAAAAATTGTACATTGGAAAGATTTTTCTTACCCTTGAAATCATGATCTTTGTGTCCTTTTTCTTAACACTTATAACAAACACCCATTCCCTTCAAGCATTTACTAGGGTGATTCTTTCCATAGTTATCACATGTGGGAAAATATTTCATTCCCTTCTTCCCTTTATCTATATTTGTCTCTGTCATTCTATTCTTCTTTTTCTTTCCTTCAAAGCCATAGGAATTATATAATTCTTTACATACCTTTTTAATACATGATCTTATTTCCTTATATGCTGAGGACACATGAGAGACTATCTTCCTTTGAAATGATGGATTAAGACCATGAGGTATATGATCCTTATTACTATTTTCATCACGTGCATTGGTGATGATATCATTCCTTATACTATGTTCCATTTCTAATCAATTCCATATGCTATATTATCTAATAAAACTATGAACATTCTATAAATATAAACATGGTATAGCATATATCATAAATTTATGCATCGTAAATCCTAGAACCATATAATTTGGTTACTTTGGATGAATAAATCCATTATTATGGTATGTAAGAATAAAATTGTGGATTATCCTAATAATTTCTCCTAGGAGTGTCAAACCAGGTGTGTAGTAAGTCCTGTTATCATGTACCAAGATACCCTAGGTCATTCCCAAAACTCATTTTCAGAGTTTTCACTCCTAGGTACATCTGTACGAGAACCACATCCACTTACAGTATCTAGACATGGATGTATTTACTAGAAAGATCCACATAATCTATTCCTTACCAAAAATTCTAGGATGTTATTGTATGTTTGTCCTCAAATACTATCTTAGGGTTTTGTTCCTCAATCTACATTTTCTAAATCTAGTTTTCCAGTTTTCTACTAAACTTCCTTTGATACCAATTGTAACACCCCAACCTCAGAATCCTGGAGCTAATGTATTATTTTAATACATTAGCATGATTACAAGGAATAAAATCTTGAAGGAATGAGTAGTTTATTAGTTTTTGAAAAGAAGATACATAAATAGGTTCGACATTACAACTTTATACTAAAAACAACATAATAACTTCAACAAAAAATCCCATAATCTCTTAGATTAACCATGCAATTCAATCAAAGTATAATCATCCTCATAACCTGGTAAGATAATACTTAAGAAATTAGTGACCTAAAATAATCAGTAAGGGTAATAAATACAATGGAAGATATCATAAACAAAAACATTAGGTATGGTGAATAACAAAAAACACATGTCTTTAAAAATAAACTTGAACACATTAAGGAAGGAATAAGAGATGAATAAATATTTCCATAGTAAAACCTAATCATGGGTATTATATTAGTCGAATAAACACATAAAATATCAATATTATTTTCATAATGAGGGAATTCATAATGTGGGATAAGACAACCATACCTTCAAGGCCTCATTACAAGACCATATATATCCATTTTTTCAAGGCCTTGTACCAAGACTATATATTTTCTCATGAAACATACTGATGCACTGAGGGGCTATAGTGGGACACACCCAACACTTAATAAGTCCAATTCATTCCTCTTATTATAGGGGATAAAAATAAAAAACATACACATTCATATTGAAACTAACATATGAAATGTAAATAACTTTCCCCAATCATTAATCATAAACACAAACCATTCAGAGTAATATGGTGAATGGTTTCAAGATAGCACATCCATAGTCAAAATAACCCTAAATAATTCAATAAATCATGGTGGATGATATCATAAGAGATAAACCTCAATTAAGTACAAGATTCAACAAAGTACGTTGACATATATGAAGATACTTTTAAAAGAGACCATTGAAAAATCTTTGAGGAAATAATCTTTAAACATTATAAAGTGTCCCATACTGCCTTGATACATTCAAATAATAATCCCTTAGAATATCATGAGAATAATTATACTCTTGATATTATATACCAATGGTAATTACATACACCACAAGCAAGAAATAAGTGGTGAAGAAGGAATATATCTCATAAAAGTTAATGTGAGATGAGAAAAATCCTTTTTACTTTGGAAAGAATTGTTCTGTTGAAAAATCAATTATATTTTTCATAAAATCAGATTATAAACATGGATATACCATAATAAAAAATTAAATTTAATTGAAATTATATTTTAGTCTTAAATAAAGTCTTATTGAGGTGATATCATTAAAAAATAATTTTTAAAGAAGCTTTAGAAATAAAACATTTTAGTGCGGTTTAAAGAAGGTATTAAAGGATTTTAAAGTAAAAAGTCATGTTTTCTTTAATAAAACCATATATGAACCAAAATATAATTTTTAATGTTAATTTTTTTGATTTTATAAAGATAGATATGGATTAAAATTTATTATATTGTGAACTTCAAAATATGTAACAATTGAAGAAGTTCCTTGAATCAAACTTCCTTCTTAGAATAATTTTTCAAATATTCTTTTAAAAACTATAAAATCCCATAAAATAAAGAAGTGATATGATTATTAAATATATATAGAAAAATAACACAGAATTTATGAGGAGTACCAAGGAATAAATATGAATTTCATTGAGGTGAGTAGAGAATAAGAGCAACCCGAATGAAAATGGAGGTTCAGGTAGAAAATACTTAAAACATTATAATCAATTGAATCATATGGACCAAAATAAATATTAATCAAATTATGAATTAATTATAATTAAAATAAACATATACATGATATGAAACAGAAATTATCAGTATAAATAATCCATTCACAAGTAGTAGTAGTGAATACAGAATATCTCACAAAAATGGGAGTGAGATAAAGAAACCCTTTACCTTAAGTGTGAAGGTGTTCTTCACATGGTATTAGTGTCCTATATAACAAAGATAAATTAATTAATATTTAAATAACCAATTATACATTTAATTGATTTATTATAACCTTATTATGTTCATTAATGGCCTTTTTGATGGGCTGAGAGGTTCAATTTCATTGTTTAAGTTTGTTTGTTTCATGATCAGTATACTTATATACATGAATAGGGAATCATGTAAAATGGGGATGGTTGTCCATAATTGAAGTTATATTTTATTATTGAACATACATAAGTTTACATGGTTGTAAGTTTCATTTGGTTACTTCGAGTGAAGATGAATCATTATATAAATTATTTAATGATAACTGTTTGGGTTAACAGGCGGGTTTTGAACACAACAAACTCATTTTGCATTATAAATCAAAACCACATGTACAAAAATATTCTATAACCATAGATGATACATAATAAATATATTATAGTCTAGTTCAACCATAATAATGTTTTCATTACTATAATTTAATATGGTAATAGAAATTGAAAACCCATCATCCTTGAATGTGGTAAATTAACACATATCAATTGGTATTTTAATTTTTTGTATAAAAGAATGGGAAAGGAGGGATGATGAAGAATTATTAGTTTATAATGAAAGAATTATTTTAAATTTAAGTTACTGGATTCATCACTACATTTTTATTAAAGGATTTTAGGAAATAAATGTAAGGAATTTGAAAATAAAAGAAAATTTGAGAGACCCCTTATGAAAATTTGGCAGCCTAACGACGTCACTTAAAATTTATTAAAATATTTTGTTGAGAGAAAAATGGGTATCTCATAATTATTACATAATATGTAGCTTAATGGGGATATGTAATTACATATCCCAACATTATCCAATTGAAATTAAAAAGAAAAACATAAAATGAAAGCTTGTAAAAGAGAAGGGTGTTAGATTCCATTACCTTGTAGTGTAACTCCTAAAACCTGAAGGTTGGGACCTTGGGGGCTTTAGAATACCTTGTGAGGACTCCTAGGGGGTAAAATCTACCACATATTCTAGTATTATTAGTTTTTAATGAAATAAAATGAAGGAATTATGGGGCATTTATAGTAACTGAGAGGGAATTTTTTTTATTAATTTTAAAGGACACCTCATTAGTGGTTTTTTAAAAACCCTGGGCTTGCCCGTGGTATTTTCCCACGGTATTATCCACATGGGAAACATCATGTAATATTTCACTCTAAAAATTTCTAATAACAATTTATATTTATTATTATATCATTATGATATAATTAAACATAGCAAAAACTCAAATTTGTATTTTTACTATTCACAAAAGATTCAAGTATTATAGAAAAATACCAAATATTCACCCCAACCATTTTTCAATGTGTGTAATTAAAAAAAGAATTCTATTTTTATGAAAATATTTCTCAATGTATTTTTAATTTAATTTTTAAATAAAATAATAATGTTTTCCAAAAAAAATTTAAAACTATAACTCATTTTATAACACCTTGAAAATTTCATCAAGGTCCCATAAAATTATCTTATAACCATAATAAAATAAAGTAAAAATTTATGATTACATTTTATGAAAACACATTTCCATTTTAAATTATTAAATTAATCATAAAATTTTAATTAGAATATATTTGACTTGTAAAAATTCCAATACTTATACTATGAATGCTTGTTCACTTATAAGATGTCTAAAATGTATTTATACATTTAGGGGTAAAGTTTATGTTTTTTAGAAAATTTACTATTCCTTACTATTAATTTCAATTCATAAAGGTATGTTACTATTCATAAGGGTATGTTACCATTCATCAAAAATTATGTTTGTCTTTTCAGACTCTAAATATCTTACTGAATGCAACTGTGTATGTCAGTTTTTCGAAATTAAAAGCACAGAGGTGGAAAAATTATTTTCACTCTCTAGGTTATAACAAAGTTGTTTTTGTAGGTACTTAGTGTTTTATTCATTCAATATTAAATTTATTTCCAAAATCATGGGGTGTTATATTAGGGATTGTGTGGTTTTTATTATTCTTTTGAATCCCTAAAATTGTATTTTTACAGTGGATCTTAGGTTGGGGCTTCAGAGGGTGTTCAATTAAACGAAAAGGCTATGGTTAAGGGTTTTTTTTCTATGGAATCATGTTTGGTGGTTTATAAGTTATATCCCATTGTCTTGATGAGTGTTTATATATATGTGGTGGTGAATTTTTACTATTGTGTTATCTATTAGGTTTTCCTTTCTAAAAATGATATTTTTTTCATAAATGTTTAATTGAACCCTTTATGATCCCCATGGGCGGTGTGGAGGTTTATTTAGTCAAGTTAAGGGATACTCATGGGTTGTGTCTCTTCTTAAACATTTAAATTGAAATTTGAAGTGTATAATTTAATTATTATTACATAGATCCCATGAAAAATGTGTTCACATGTAACTTGAGTAATGAAAAGAAACTAATAAAAATTGTGTCTATTGGTTAACATGTAATAATGGGTGTTTGGTATAATGTTAATTGGTTAAATGATTTATAGATTATAGGGGGTAATTTTGTTGATATAATAATTAATATAAATTATAAATGGGTTAATTGGGTTAAGACTTGTAAATAAGAATGCGTAAATAGGTTACTGTGCGATAAAGGATTATGTGTTCAATGAACTATTGTAAAAAATAATGAATGTGATTAATGGAAATGGTTATGTTTTCTAGATGATTTATGGTTAAGGAAGCATGGGACCATGTCTTAGTGGTATGTAGGTTATTAACATGAGGTTTTACACCCCGTGGTCAGGTTAGAATGAGGCTCTAAACCCCACCCCTAGAATGCACAGATTAGGGAGTCAGACTGGGGCTCTATGCCCCTAATGGTTTCATTTGATGAGACTACCTAGACTGAGGCTCTATGGTATGTGTAATGTAATTGTTTACGAAAATTATTTGTCTAGTGATACAGGAAAATAAATTTATCCTCTTATACATTGTTTTCTACTAGCATATATCGTAGTGTAATTGATGAAATGACAAGCCCTCGGTACAACTCATAAAAATGGTTTAAGTGAATACTATTAACTAAGGGAACCTGATTTATCTTTTTTTATCTTTTCATATATACTATATGCATACACTATCTGTTTAGACTACATATTTTTTAGAAATTGTTGGTGGTGGCCTATAAAATTATACTCACACCCTACTCAAGTAGCCATTTGGTACCTAATAAGAGTTCATTGTTACAGGTCAGGTTAAGGGAAAGGGACTTATTCTAGAGTGTTAATTGGGTAGAGGATGTTGATGGATGAGGGATACTAACTTGGAGTTAGGACCCATTTTGGATAGTCCTTAGTTTTTCCCTATTTTGGGATTCCCCTCACTTGGCATTGTATGATATGACATAGTATACTTTCTATTTTGTTGTGGGCCTATACCCATTTTTGGGAATTGTTTCGTAAAGTAAGTTCATTGGTTATGTTTTTTTTCTTTATTAGTTATTGTTATCTTATATGGTAGACTCTGATGCAGGGGGTATAGTCTCCCTACAAAACACATTTAACCATATCTTCTAGTCATTAGCCTCTATCATACAGGGAGGGACGTCTGAGGCCATGTGCAATACTGGAAAGATGATCTTTCCCAACACTTCTATACCAATGGTTTGTAAAAACCGTTGGTATAACTACCATTTCCCAACGGTTCACAAAAACCGTTGGGAAAGCCATAGATTTCCCCACCTTTCCCAATGGTTTGGAAAACCGTTGGGAAAGGGTCACTCTTTCCCAACGGTTTATGCTAAACCATTGGGAAAGGGTGTCTTTTGAGCCTCTTTCCCAACGGTTCACCAAAACCATTGGGAAAGAGTCCTCTTTCCCAACGGTTTACCAAAACCGTTGGGAAAGGGTCCTCTTTCCCTCCTCTTTCCCAACGGTTCACCAAAACCGTTGGGAAAGATTCCTCTTTCCCTCCTCTTTCCCAACGGTTCACCAAAACCGTTGGGAAAGAAGAGGCAGAATTTCAACATTCGGCCAATATAACTTCAACCCACCCAAACCTATCCCAACGATTTTTGAAAACCATTGGGAAAGGGCTATCCCAACGGTTTTGAAAACCGTTGGGATATGTTCTTTAATTTTTTTCCAGATCTACTAACCGAGAACATTATATAAATCAAAATTTTAAATAATTATGATAATACGTATATATATTTATGAAATTATGTTTATAAAGTGATGTTAGCTTAGTGGTTAAGTCGTTCAATTATAAACGAGGGGTCCTGGGATCAAATCCCAGCGAATGTTTTATTTTTATAATTTATATACCAACGGTTCCATTACCGTTGGTATAGATTTCATATTACCTATACCAACGGTTTCCAAAACTGTTGGTATAGGTCTATACCAACAGTTTTCGGAAAACCGTTGGTATAGACCTATCCCAACGGCTTACTTGGCTACGGTTCTCCAAACCGTTGGTATAGGCTATACCAACGGTTTGGAGGCCTATACCAACGGTTCCAAACCGTTGGTAAAGGTTAGTTTTCCAGTAGTGGTGGCGACCCAGCTCAGGCCACCAGTTTAGTGGCCTTCTGGTTAGGGACATTAAAAAGTGGTATTAAAGTGGTTATTTTATGCAGTTTTACTACTTTTGGGATGGTATATGTGATACTAGGATATGTTAGGCCCTGGAAATTATCTCATTCCTGAGATTATCTAACCCATATATGATGGAAAACCCATGTACCCATGGTGGGATTATTATTCTTCATGTGTTTTTTTACAGTTGAATGATATTTCGCCATCGGTTGATACACTTTTTGTGTGATGTGACTATTTTATAAAATTATGGTTCAGTCCAAAATGGTATAAGGTTGTGAATTCATGCATCAATTTAGGAACCTATGGATATAGGTGGCATGAATCGTGGTAATCACACATGGGGATGACTTATGGGATGTGAGGGATGGAATGAATTTCATTGTTCTTGAAAATTTGAAAGATGTTTTGTCTAATAATGATTATGTAAATGGTTAAATGGAATGAATGTGATAAAATGGTTAAAGAATAGTGTCTAATACATAGTTATAAATGGGTTAAAAAATTTGTTTGTAATAAGTTTTGATTATGTAAAGGTTCCTAAAAGATAAGGATTTACATTTTGAAGGTGAAAATGGATGAAAAAAGGGGGTGTTTATGAAAATACTTGTGGATGTGTGAGTTGGTTTACCCACACTAACCATAACCCTTGGTAAGAATGGATAAGGGTAGTGGTAGAGAGGAAACTATTTCTTTTGGGGATAATGTATGTAGAATGGGTTATTTATGGATAGCAAAGATCTTTCCTTTTTTGATAAATATGGATGTTTTATGTTATGTGTTCTGATATGTGTGTTTAGAATTATAGAGAAATTCCACCACGATGACATGTGATGGTTGGGAGATAAGAGGATATCATTAATAATACTCCTCCAAAAGTGGAGTAAGAAATCCTAGTGATCTTGGGTAAAAGTGGAGAGGATAAGTTCCATGAGAAATTTTCTCATTTTATACTGATGATGGAGCAAGACCTAGGGTGGGTTGTGCTTAGTATGTTTGAGCTGACCATAGAGTTTTAACTACAACAACCTCCAACATTTTGTAGAGAGTGTGGACCTGAGGCATCTGAGTTTTGGATAGATTCCATCCAAATAATTCTTAATCACTTAAAGACTCCTCTAGAGAAGAGAGTCATGTATGTGTCTTACATGTCGTGAGGGGAAGCTAAGCATTATTGGGATATCTTGGTTCATATTGAGTAGGAAGATGGTATGTTGTGGAGAGGTTTCCATGAAATGATTCTGTAAAATTTCTATCCAAATAACTTGATCTAGAAAATGGATACAAATTTTATGAGTTTGGCTTAGGGGACTGTGACAACGATGGATTATGCTAACCGCTTTTTAGACTTGAAATTCTTTATTCTAGCATTGGAATGGGATGGGGAATCTACAGTGACATGTTTCCCACATGGACTTTGACTTGAGATCGAGTCCTAGGAGAATATCTTCCACTTCAATAGGGTTTTTCAAGGTAGTGGATCATGCCCTAATTTTAGAAGGAAACTTCAAGGAGTCTTTTGGTGGTGGACATTCTACAATGACTTAAATTTTCCGTGTATTTTTTTTAAATATTATTTGGATTACTTTCAATATAATGTGATGAGACGGAGTGTGATTATATGGACCGATGTGCATAGAATTATTGTTTGAAACATATTAAATATATTAAATATCCCTTGCATGCAGTTTTTTGGAAAATGTGGAATAAAATCTAAATAGTTGCGTAGATTAGAAATCCAAGGACACTATTGATCTAAGAACGCATTGTTTACCCTAGGTGTGACTTAACATTAGTTGGCATGGGTAATCTGTGGAAAAGTCATCACATGTGTAGAAATGAAAAACAAATTGAATAAATTATTTTATTTTTATTTTTACAACATAGTGGTTTACTCATAATTAAATAGATGATTATGTGGAAATCCCAAGGTTTTCCACATAATCCTGGAGATATCGAAGGAATGTTGGAGAGAACTATAAAGAATCTTCTCATAATAATTATATTGGATCATGGATCGATGAATGATGTACCTTGGATTTGATGGATCTTGACTACGACAATGACATAACAATATTTACTTATCAGTAAGAGATCCAAATTGAGGTAGGGTGTGTGTTTTATTTGGATTTATTCCTCATTATTAATTACTACTATGAATGCGGAACAATACATGAACAAATTTATCTACATTTCGATCGTTGTGAAGGATGGATTTATTTTTGTGGGGATATTACATTAGTAGTTGTTTAATTTATTGTTTATTTATTCATATTTCAAATGAAAATGAATTGAGGATAACCAAACACAACCAAGATTTGTTCCTATTTTCCATGTTTCTTGATTTCATCCCATATTTCTCAATTCATCAAGAGTGTTCTTTGGTTGGCCCATGGTTTGATGAATAATGATGAATCAATAGTTGCGCACATGTTTCTTGGAACAATGATCCGATATTGAACATCTGAGATAAGTATGATGCAATAGAGGTGTGATGGCTATAGAAGAGAATGGATTGGACTAGATTCAAAACCTATAATCTTCAAGTGAGATGCATAGAAGATGATTCAGATGAACGAAATCCATTTTCCAAATGGATTCGAACCCTAAATTCTAGTTAATGGCTATAGTAGAGTTTAGACAAAGTATATCCATGAGTTTTAGTGCGATTAGAGATAGATTTTGAGGTGACAACAGCGTGAGTGTGAGCAGGAGTAAGAATAAGGGTTTCTGGGAAAACCCGATACACATGGTGTGTGGTATTTATCTACATGGTGTTTAGTCAACTTTGATAAAATTGGTGTGTACTTTAGATAGTACATGGACATGGGGTGGAGTGCATGAGTAACCTACATGGAATGTACTCCCCCACACGGTACAACCTAGGCCATGTACACAGACTTCCCCATGTATTGAAACATGATCATGGATACACAGGATGCCACCATGTACAGGCACATGGTTGGGGTGCATGGGCGGGACACCAGATATAGGGAAATGACGTGTGACCTCTCTACATGATGTGTACTCTCCTTTTACATAGACACATATTGGATGAAATGGGCCATTTACACAGGCAGAGCACAGGTTCAGGGAACATGACACGTAACCAATCTACACATCAAGTACTCCTTCTTACATTTCTTAGATCTCTTGTCCTCCATATCTTGGACAAGTTTTGTTAGGGTTCATTCCCCTTATCATTTCATTGATGGTAGGTATGAATCATTTCCTACTCCTGGTACTATGATCCCTTAAACATGACTTCCTGGATAGAGTTATTGGAATCCCTCTGAGAGGCCCAACATGAGATCCTATCATCCTCTTTGTTCCCTATGTGAAGTTATCGATATCGACATAGCCAACACTAGCCAAGAATCGATCCTCTACTTTGTAGGGTTAATCTAGATTCAGTTTGTTTGCATCGCCCCATGTCCTTGCCAGTGATCCTCATTTATGTAACATATTCTCTTTGTATCTATTAGTATATTATTTCTCATGATGTGACCCAACGAGCAATACCTCTTGGATAGACATGATTAATGCTATCAGACTTAGGATTGTGTTCTCCCGGATGATTTCTTTATGGAATTTTCAACCTAGATTCCTAGGCTATTATACTATGGTTATGGATTACCTATTGAATTCATGTCTTATATTTATTATATTTTATATTCTTTTTGTATGTTATGTATTCATATACCCATGTAGAGCTTATTATATTTCCCTTGTTTTATTCTTTGTGGTTTCAGGGTGTCCTACTCAGTGAAAGTCACCATTCACTTTCCTATTAGGGGCGGGCTTGGGGAGTCATGGAATGGGACCTACTGGGATGGGTATTGATAGAGTGGTTTCAGAGCTGGTCAGTTCTTATTTAGGATCAACAGTCTGTGAGATTGGTTTTGGAAATAATATTGAGTGTTTAGAGTTCATATTTTAGGCTAGGGACTCCAGTGTTGGTGTGGCGGCCAACATATCCATACATCAGGACTCTGGCCACCTTCTTTTTGACTCAGTACATGAGAAAATTGGTTCTAGGTAAAAAAATGGTATATGCATCATATAGGAATGGTTTGTGTTTCCATGTCCTTCTTGAGTCAGCTCTCCAGATATACTCATTGACCGTGGTACATATTATTTACTTTTAGGATACATCCGAAATGTGTACCATCTAGTATTTAACATAGATATCATGAGGATGATCCCCTTGGTGATGAGGCTTTGATACAGGGAAAAATTCCTGAGATTTTACCTCTAGGTTGTGAACCAGTTATACCACCCATAGAGAAGCACGTGGTACCCGCAGTACCTATAGATGAGTAGCGTATGCTGAGCATGCATCAGGAGTTTCAATGAAAGAGACCCCTCAAGTTTTGATGAGAGACTAAACCACAGGCAGTTAAGGATTGTCTTGAGGTATTGACCTATGTTTTTTGTCTTGTCTGGACATCATAAGATAAGATGGTGATCTTGGATGCAATCCTTCTTCATGAATTAGCAGGGCTATGGTGGGGTTTAGTTAGAATGTATTACGAATAAGATACTACTTCCTAGATATATTTTTAGCACCTATTCAGAGAGGATTTGACACCAACTACTTTTAGGGATTTATGTGTCTATAAGCTTCTACGGCTCTAGTAGGAAAACATGAAAATAGGTGAGTATTCATTGAGGTTTACCAACCTTTCCAGGTACTTGATGGATGCAGTTAAAGATTATTTATTATGGGCATGGACCTTTTAGTGAGGTTTACATATAGAAATATTATTCAGTTTTATCCCTCTATGAATTACTACTTATGTTGGGGTGATAGAATGAGATTTTGTGGTCGAGAGGTTCTTGGATAAGCTGTTACAACCAGTAGTTGTCAGTACCGAGTAAGAGGGGGAAGAGACCTTAATGGTAGGGAGATGAAATTAGTCTTAGATACCTTTACATGGGAGACATTTATGGAGGAGGTCTTAAGATAGATGATCTATGGTATATGTCTCACAAGGATGGTCTAGTCAAACCAGAGAGAGGTTGTGCTATGTTTGTGACTTTAGGGGACATCTCACTCAAGATTTTCTGACTTGCCGTATATCCAATAGAGATAATGTGGATCTACCACCAAGATAGAGATAATTTCAAATGTAGGAAGATCCATAGGGTGGAGGATGTGGAAGATAAGTTGTGAGAGAATTAGGAGTTGGTCTATATTCCAACATGTTACCACCAAAATCCCTAGGTTGTCCACACAAGGATTAGGGATTAGGGGACAGGGGTGGGGATAACTGTAGGTGGTCTGGGCTTATGACCCTAGAGATCCAAGAATTATTGATTTATAGATTGTGTATTTTATAATTTAGCTATCATACTAATAGACAAAAGTGATAGTCATTCCTTTCGTTCCACATATCTTCTTTGAGACTTAGAGATTGTGGTTGAATCGTTGAGTCGACCCTTATTCTTTGAGAATCCTACTAGATATGACTTGATGATCACACACTTGTTCCAATAGTGTGACCATACTATTAGTGGTGAGAGTTTCAGTTGGGATCTCTTTGTTGCAGCATCAAGGCCTTATGATGTCATTCTTGGTATGGAACATTTATTCATATTTCATTCTCTGATTGATTGTTTTAGGTGGAGTTTGCGGTCTATCCATAATGATGAAACCAGGTTCTCTTTTGATGGTGGAAAATAATTCTAGGAAATACAAGATAGACTCATGAATGGGAGGGGACAACTTATCACTCATCATTTGGCTAGTTGATCCCTTGGCGCAGAGGATGTTATGAGTTTCCAATTTCTTACAGTGGTGGTGGATTATGAGTAAATCTTCCTTGAATATGTTCTAGGTATACCTCCCCACTAATAGATTGAATTATTCATTGATATACACTATGGGATGACACTGATAACATTTTCAGCAAATCAGATGGGTCTTGAAGAGCTTTGCAAACATAGGGTGCAGTTGGAGGACTTACAGAGGATGGGCTTCATGAGACACATTGTTTCACCCTGGGCTGACCTAGTTTTGTTTTCCTAGAAGGAATACGGGATCTTGAGGTATTCTGTGGACTACCGGTGCTTGAACTAGGTGACCATGAAGAACAAGTATCCACTACCAAATATCGATGACCTATTTGACCACTTGATATGTACATGATGATTCCTGAATGTTAACCTCAGATCAATCGATCACCAGCTATGATTACGAGATAAGGATATACCTAATACATTATTCAAATGTATCTATGGTGACTAGGATTACTTGGTCATTCACATTTGTGTAAAGAACGCCCTAGTAGTGTTTATAGGACTCGTGAACTAGATCTTCCATCCTTTTATAGACCAGTTTTTGGTTGTCTTCATTGATGATATCCTTGTACACTCGGTACCTGAAAAGAATAATGAGAGACACTTAAGGATAGTTCTCGATGTACTTTGAGAGTACTATCTTTATAGAAATATCTTGAAGATCCAGTTCTAGATTTAGGTAGTCCACTTTCTAGGACATGTTATCTCAGGATATGGAGTGGCAGTGGACCTGACCATGATTGAGGTGGAGTAATTATGGGATCCACTTAATATTATGATGGAGGGGAGAAGCTTCCTAGGGTGGGAAGGATATTAACATATGTTAAAACCTGATTTTTCTTTGGTATTAGAACCTATAACATCTTGGAATTGAAAAGGTAAACCTTTTATATAGATAGAGAAGTTCCAATAAGATTTTTAGTAGTTTAGGTTGAGTTTGAAAAGTGCTCCAATCATGAGATTGTCAGAGGAGGGTGTTGAGTATGTAGTGTTCTGCAATGTGCCAAGAATCGATATTGGTTGTGTCCAGATAAAGAGTCCTAAAATTATTGTGTATGGTTAATTCCAGTTGATACAACATGAGAAGAACTATGCTACCCATGATCTTGATTTGACAGTTGTAGTGTTCTATTTGAATATGTGGTGACACTACCTGATGGGTGAGAGATATATCATCTACTCCGATAACAAGAGTCTCAATTATATATTCTCTCACAAGAATCTCAACATGAGGCAGAAGTGATGACTAGAGTTCCTCCGGGACTATGACACTGAGATTTTATATACTCCTAGGAAGGGGAATGCGGTGGAAGATTATCTGAGCATGAGATTTAGTTTGTATTTTCTGAATGAAGTGTCAAAGGAGTTATCATCTTTTTAGTTATCCTTTATAGATGGAGATGGAGAATCTTACCTCAAGTTAGTGGTTTTCATCCATCCCATCTTACATCAAGTTAGGGAGACACCACTTGGGGATGTCAATATTGAAACCCTATGTGCTCATATATTTATAGGTCATTCTCCTAATGGATATCCAAAATGTGTGGAGCATGTCATTTTTTTTTTCAGAGGACGCACATTGGAACCAATGATGTTATAGGAGGGGGTTTTGAGATATTTTCATATGCCCCCTATGGTGGTACATCCAGCTATGGAAAAGTTATACCATGACCACTGTTGTCAGTTTTGGTGGCTAGGAATGAAGAAAGGATTTGAAAAATAAGTCTCTCAATGTCTTACTTGTCATCAAGTAAAGGCTAAGAACTAATTTCAAACAAGATTAAATCGACCACTTGAGGTTCTAGAATGGAAGTGGGATGGGATATCTATGGACTTTGTGATGATATTACTATTTATTTCCAAGATAAATGATTCTATATGGGAGATTGTCGACTGACTTACTAATTCGGTCCACTTTCTATCTATACAAGAGTAGAGTTCATTAGATAGTTTGGGATGCCTATTGGTTCTATAGATAGTAAGACTCTATGGAGTTAAATCAACTATTGTTTATGATCATGATGTTCATTTTACATCACGATTGTGAAAGGGATTATAAGATTAATTTGGGACCCATTTATGCTTGAGAAAAGCATTTCAGCCACAAAATAATGGCTAGAATGAGCAGAAGATTTAGGTTCTAGAGGACATGTTGCAAGATTATATGTTATAATTTGGCTGTATTTTTGAGGATCACATACCACTGGTGGAGTTTTTCCTTCAATAACAACTACCATTCCACCATTTGTATAGCTCCATTCTATGCTTTTTGTGGGTGACCCGATAGGTCACCACATTTTTGGACTGATCTAGGAAATTAAGTAATCATGGGCCTAGATTTAGTGTGATATACAATATAGAAGGTTTAGATCATCTAGAAGTGGATGAAGACTTCATAGATCCATCATAAGTCTTATTCTGGCAGGATACAAAGTCATTTGGAGTTTGAGGAAGGGAACCATGTGTTTCTATGAGTTTCAAATCAACGAGGATTGCAGATATTTTACCAGGTTGGAAAAGTATCTTTGATATTCATTGACCCTTTCCAGATACTTTAGAGAGTTTACAAGGTGGAATATCTCTTAGATATACCTCCATAGTTAGACTGAGTACATAAAATCTTCCACATGTTACTTCTGAGGAGGTACATGAATGAACCATCACACGTTATCGAGTGGGGTTAGCTGGACATTGAGGATGGAGAAAATTTTGATTAGTACCCAATGGAGATCAAGGATTATTCGGAGAGGATCCTTTATGGGTGATTGATTTCATTGGTGAAGGTTTTGTGGCCACAAAGAAATTTTAAGGAGAGCACATGAGACCGGTAGTCTTAGATTAATGCTCAGTACCCTCATCTTTTTTGAGTAACCCTTATTTTCTATTTTTTGAAACGTAAAGCCAAAGGTGGGAATAGTATAAAAAAAATTAATTTTCTATGTATTACTTTTAAATATTATATGGATTATTTTCAAGACTAGGCACTGAGACAGAATGTGATTATAATCTCTGGTGTTCTGAAAATAAATGTTTGAAAAATATTAAATATATTAAATAGAATCTGCATATAGTTTTCTTGAAAAAGTTGAATAACATAAAAATAGGTTCTCGGATCAGAAATCTAAAGGTACCATTGAGCTCAGAACGTGAGGTTTAACCTAGGTGAGACTTACAATTATTCAGGGCAAGCCATTTGAGGAAAATACATTGCGAGCATAGAAATGATTAAAATAATTTGAATGAATTATTTTATTTTTTTCCAACACATCAATTTACTCATCTTTAAATAAAAGATTATGGAGAAATACCAAAGTTAGATCCATAACCCTGGAGACACTAGAGGACAATTAGAGAGATCTATGGAGAATTATCTCAGACTAATGATGGTGTATTATGGATCGATGATAGACGTACCTCAGATTCAATGGATCTTTCTTAAAATAATGATGAAAAAATTATTCTTCGTTAGAAAGAAATATATATCAATTTATGGGATGCATTTTATTTTGATTTCTTTTCTTTTATTGATTCCTATGATAAACATGGACAATCCATGAACAGATTGATCCACAGTTTGATCGTTATGTGGGATGAGTTTATTTTTGTGGGGATATTAATTTTAAGAGTTGTTTAATTGATTATTTCCTCATTCTTCATTCTAAGAGAAACAAATCAAGGATAACCAGAAATGGCCAAGGTTTATTCCTACATTGAATGTTTTGATATTTCCTCCCATCTTTCTCTGTTTATCACGGGCATTCTTCATTTGGACCATGGTTCGACAAACACTAATGAATTGATTGGTTCACACATGTTTCTTAGAAGAGTGATATGAGATTATATTTTTAGGGTCAGTATGATGTAATGAGGGTTTGAAAATAGTATTGATTAATTGATCATACTAGTTTGAAACCCCACTATCTTCAAGAAAGATGCGTGGAAGATGATTTAGATGAAGAAAATCCATTCTCTGAATGGATTCGATCCCTGGATTCTAATGAAGGGTCATAATATCATCTGGATAGATTAGATCCATGATTTTCAGTGTGATTGGAGTCAGGTTCAAGGATACGGTGGCACAGGTGAGAGTGGGAGGAAGAATAATGGTTTCTAGAGAAAACTGATACACACTGTGTGTAATCTCTGGCTACATGGCATGTAGTCTCCTTGGATGAACTGAGCATGTAATTTTGATAGTACATAGACACTGGGTGGAGGACACATGTTTCATATATGGTGTGTACTCCCCCGCATGGCATATCATGGCGGGCTAACCCATGTAATCGTACGTGGGCATGGATACACAGGATGACGCCGTCTACTATCACATGGATGGGAAACATGGGAAAGACCTAGGATACATGGACACAACATGTGACCCCTCTACATGTCATATACTCTCTTTCTACACTAACATAGTTTGGATGACATAACTCATTTACACGGGCATAAAACAAGGTCAAGGGACACAGTATGTAACCCATCTACACTATATTTACTTCTACCTACATGGCATAGATCTCTTTTCCTCTATATATTGGACATGTTTCATTAGAGTGTGTTCTACTTATTATTTCTATGAAGGTAGGTATGAAACATTTCCTACTCCTATGAATATGGTCCCTTCATTGAGAATTCCTAGAAAGAGTCATTAGAATCCCTTTGAGCGGCCCAAATTGAGATATTCTATTCACCTTCGTGCCCTAGGTTGATTTATTGGTATCAACATGACCAAAACTACCCAAGCGCCGATCCTCTACATAAAAGGGTTAAGCCATATTGAGTTTTTTAGTATCAACCCTTGGCCTTTGCAGTGATCCTCATCTTTGTATCGTATTCTCTTTGGATCTATTGGCGTATTATTTCTCATTATAAGAACCATTGAATAGTACCTCTTATATAGACATCATCAGTGCTATCGTAATTATGAGTGTGTTATCCAAGATTATTGCTTCATGAAATCTTTGAGTTGGAATCCTAGGCTATTATATTATGGTTGTTTCAGACCTCTAGAGTGTATGTCATGTATCGAGTTCATCTATATATTTTTACTATATGTACTACAGACATATAACTATGTAGATCTAACTATATTTCCCTTGTTTTATGTTTTTTGGTTTTCTGGTGTCCTAATGAGTATTTTTATACTCACCCCTATATGGGATTTAACTGCACCTTTCATGTCTTGTGTAAATGATCGACCTTTTGATATATTCCTAGTCATTCGAGGACTAAAATGTGCTTAGTAAGACCAGACAGACCAAGGTGTGTTATTACGGATTTCAGATAGCAGTCCCTGTACATTTCCCTTCAAGTTGGACATGTGCTCTAGACTTCCTTGTGGTGGGATTGTATTTGGCCCTATTTACTTTCAAAACTTCCTGTCGTACTCTAGTTATGGGATATAGATTTATGCATGAATTGTTTGGTTAGCTTTTATTTTACATTCTAGAATTTTTATGGGGTTTGATATGTGTGTGTGTACAGGTACATAAGAAATTCCTCCCATTTTAGTGAAATTTCTACTCGGTGCTAGTCTTTAGCCCTTGGCCTTTTAGATGTGGGATTGGGGATTCATGGCATGGGCCCCACTGGGACGTGTCATGACACATGAGGTTCTAGTTGGGAAATCCAATGGTGTGACTTTTGATGGTAGTAAGTGCCTCTTTGAGATTTTTCATGAGGGAAGTGATGGAAAGAGTATTCAAATAAGAGAACAAACCTCTCAAAGAAGTGATCGAGTTTTCTTCTTTCAGTTTTGTAGGTTGGGACCCATGCATGGTCAATTCCCTTGACCACCAGATGAGTTTCGAGCATTGGTAAGATGGGTCATGTGTATAGATTTTGTAGGAACCATTTATATTTGGGTGATGATGGAAGAACAAGGCTTGTATGGAGTGAATACAAGGGTTCTATTACACCATATCATCCAGGTAGTTATATCTCTATCGACCACATTGGTCAAGGTAGTGGATGCGGTGCTCTAAGATAATGACATCCATATCTACAGGGTAGTGCAACACCAAGAATTGGGACTAGATCCCATGGTATAGGGACATGCCAACTTCATGTACTTAATCCTGTATTTGGAGGTGGAGAGGTTGGGTCATCAATAGTTTTAGGTATTATTCTCACAGCTTCTAAGATTTCTAGTGAATTATTTGATACAGGTGCCTCACATTATTTTATATCTTCCTAATTTATGAGTGTCTTGGGGAAAGAGGTGGAACATGTGTGTGGGGTTATGTCAATTGATGCACTATTAAGGGTGATGGTAGTGAATATTTGACAATGTAAGGAGTGTACCCTTGAGGCAAGCAGGTACCATTTCTTGTGGAATTGATTTTGCTTTAAATTTCACGTTTTGATCATATATTAAAGATGGGTTGTCTATTTTTTTTCCAATACCATATTGACTGTTACCATCGCTTGGTAAAATTCACATCCCTAGAGGGAAATTCTTTTATTCAGCATGGGGAGTGAGATATCCATGTAGGTTGTGCAGGGCCAATTCGTTATCAGTTTTGGTGAACTCATAGACAAAGTGAATTATCTTATACATGATGAAGATAGAGTAGAGATGCTTGACTTTCCTTCTACATGGATAAATTTTAGGATTTTTTTTCCTGAGGACTTAGTGGGTATTCCACCCAAGAGAGATGTTGAATTCAAGATATATTTACTTCCAGGAGAAAAACCAGTTTCTATTCTACTATATAGAATGAAACTGACATAACTCCAGGAACTTAAAACTTAGTTTGAGGAGTTAGAGAATTGGGGTTTTATTTTCTAAGTATTTCACCTTGGGGATCACCTATTTTGTTTTCCAATAAGGCTAACTGATCCTTGTGATTGTGTGTCAATTATAGGAAGCTAAATTGGATGCAAGTTAAGAATAAACACCCTCTTTTGTGAATCGATGCTCTTTTTGACAAGCTGAGGGGTTCTTCTAAGTTTTTTAATATTAAATTGAGATTGGGATACCATTAGTGGAGGGTGAGACCTTCTAATATACCAAGGACTTCCTTCATGAGTAGGTATGGTTTATATGAGTTTTTTGTGATTTCATTTGGGTTGACCAACTCACCATTAGTGTTTATGGCCCTAATAAACCACATATTTCACATGTACCTAAATCAGTTTTTAGTTTTCTTTGTAGATGACATCTTGGTGCACATTAATACTCATGAATATCATTCCAAACATCTTTACATCATCTTGTGTAAACTAAGATATAATATGTTATATGTTTTTCTATAAAAGTGTCATTTTTAGATTTAAAAGGTAATTTTCTTAGATCACATAATCTCTAGGAAATATGTGTATGTGGACATAGAAAAAGCGAGAGATTTTATATATTAAGAGCATCCCAAGAATTTTTTTGATGTCCTAATTATTCTAAGTTTGGTGCTCTATCACCGAAGGTTCATCAAAATATTTTCCCATTTGAAAGCACCACTCTCGAACTTGACCAAGAAAGGAATCAAATTTGAATGGTCTTGGGAATTTTAGAGTGATTTCCATGATCTAAAGAAGTAGTTAACAAATATAAATTTTTTTATCCTAAATGAGCTATGTAAGGAGTATACCATATTGTGTGATTCTTCGAGTATTGATATTTTGTAAGTGTTGATGTAGGATGATCGGGTTGGGGCATATGGGTCATGATAGTTGTGGCCTTGAGAATTAAATAATCACAAGAATGATCTTGAATTTTCCATGGTGGTTTATGACTTAATTTGTTGGCAGTATTATTTGTTGAGAGAGAGGTTTACTATGTATACTGATCATAAAATCCTTATGTACATATTCAACCAATGTGATTTGAATCTTTGGCAGTGAAGATGGGTTGATTATAAGCAGTATTTTAATTTTGAGATGGTATACATGCTAGGAAAGGGGAACCATGTTGAGGATTCTATGAGTCATAAGACTCATAACCAGGTATTTCGGGAAGCCAGTTTCAAGTGGAGTATGATTGGGTTTTTTTCTAAGATGCACCTAAAGGCTCGAGGTGTACAAGGGAAGATGAACCTTGCATCCTTGGTAGTTGATTACACCCTTATGTGTTTGATCCAGGGGAGGAATCAAGAGGATCTAGAGTGTTTGGCCCAAAGGAAAAGTATTTAAGGTGGGTAGTTTTCTTATGGATGGACTGTAGTTGATGATGAGATGGTTTATGTTCACGTTTTTTTTCCATTCACACATGTATATAGGAAGAATTGATGTTTGAGTTTCATGCATTGAAGTGGGTGGTGAATCTTGGTTTTACCAATATATTTTAGGATCTTGTATTGGTTTCTAGGGATGAAAAAGGAAGTTTTGGGTTTCATGATGTAATGCTACACCTGTCAATAGGTGAAAGTCAAGCATCAACAATCAGATGTTTTGTTACAAAATTTTTTCATTCTAGAAAGTAATTGGGATGATTTAACAATGAATTTTGTGGTGGGTCTTCTGAGGAAAATTTGGAAGAATGATGCGATCAATGTAGTTGTGGATCGCTTGACCATGGTGGCACATTTCTTACCAATATGGTATACCTTCACCATTGACTACTTGGGAGGGTTTAACATTATATAGATAGTATGGTTACATGGAGTACCATGAACTATAGATTTAGACCATGATCCACATTTTACTTCACGCTTCCAGCATGGGTTACAAAATTCTCTTGGTACCTAGGTGTTTTTTAGTATGTATTTCCACCCAAAAATGGGAAGGACATTAGAGAATACTATTTAGGTGATATTAGAAATTTTGAGGGAACTTTTAATTTATTTTGATGGATCTTGGGAGAATTACATGGTGCTTGATGATTTATCCTGTAAAAATAGTTACCAGGAGACAATTTAGATGGAACTGTATGAGGATTCCTACGGGAGCCCATGTTGATCACTGTTATGTTGGATGGAGGCTATAAAATCAGAGTTATTGGGACCAAGTCTTGTTAAAGTGACATTAGAATATGTTCAATTGATTTGGAAGCATATGTATAAGGCTCAGATTAGGTATAATTCATATGAAGATCGACATCATCGACCTCTTGAGTTTATAGTGAGTGATTCTGTGTTTCTTCATGTGTCTCCAAAGTTGGGCCACTATCAGATTCAAAAAATAGTGTAAGTTATCACCTAGTTACATGGATACATTTTATATTGTAGATAGGATCAGAACAGTGACATAAGAATTGGATTTTCCACAGTGGTATAGTGGCATGCAAGATAATATTCATGTGTCATGGCTTTGGAAGGATCACATAGACCCTTCTTATGTGATTTATGTTGATGATGCTGAGTTTGAGGCTGATGTGTCCTTTAAGGAGAATCTGATTTGTATTGTGGATAATAGTGAAAATTTAATGTAGGGAAAGACCATGACTTTGTTTCAAGTGCTATGGTAGTATGATAATGTTCATGATGAAAATAGGTATAGGGAGACAGATATGTGGGCCCAGTGGCCGAAGCTCTTTTTATTGGAAGCTCAATGATGCTTGGGAGTGTAGCTCAAGGATGAGTCATTATAAGGTCGAGAGGTTGTAATATCCTAGATATCTTTTGAGTTATTTTATTTTCTATTTTTTGGTTTATGTATATTTATTTTGGTTAAAGGATTTTTTTTCAAGTGTGTGAGGAGTCTCGAGGGTGTTCTGGGGGGTCAAGACATGAGAGAGGGGAGAATATGGTCACCTAGTGCATGGTTCAAGGTTGGAACATGGTTAGTAGTAATCATACACCCCAACAATTCTTTCCTTGAGGAGGGGTGAATGGTTTAAGAAACCATTAAAGGAGGGAAGCTAAAACATGCATCCTTGGATAGATCCACTCTGCATAGTTACCACATGGTTGGGAAAACTATGCGGGCATTTCAAAAAACTGTGAAACATGACCCCCTTTTAGGGAGAGGGTGGCACATGGTTAGCGCATGGTATGGAAAACCATTATTACAAACCGTAAACCCCTTTAAAATTAGGTTTTTACCATTTTACCCTCTAAAGACATAAGTTTAATAACTTAGTATGTTCCTCCATTATTTCACTAAAATATCTAGTGATGATCCAAATCACCCTAAAATTCCCAAGGGTCAATATACCTCATTTCTAATCCATTTTGGGTGTCGTTGGATGTAAATCGATGCTCTGATAGAGTACAACACTCCTCTTCGCTCATTTTTTAAAATTAGGTCTTGTGTGGTTGTTTCTCTTCTTCGATAATGCATAAAAACCACTTTTTTCATGGATAATGGGTTGGAAATTTGAAAGGTGTGGAAGTTTGAAGCGAAGGATATGTTCAAGTGGGAGTTCATCTTCAGAATCGAGGTAGGTGGTACAAAAGTTATATCACATAATCTTTTTAAGTATTTATATGTATTTGGTTGTGTATTGGTTCCATTTTTTCCAATTTGGGTTTTCTTTCTAGAAATGATAAATTGTTTTTGTAAACATTTAATTAAACCCCTCACGATCTCTATGGGAGGTGTTGAGATTGATTTGGCTAGGTTCAGGGCCACCCATGGGGTGTTCAGCTTCATAAATAAAAAAATTGAAATGTTTAGTGTATAATTGAATTGTTATTACAAATATCCCATGAAAAATGTTTTTACATGTAACTTGGGTTATGAAATGAAACTAATAGAAATTGTGTCTATTGGTTAACATGACATAAGGGTCATTTCGTACAATATTAATGGGTTAAATGAGTTATGGATTATAATTTTAATTTTGTTGATGGGATAAGGCATATAAATGATAAATGAGATAATTGTTTTAAAACTTGTAAATGAGAATGTGTAAACCAGTTAAGGCATAATGATGGATTTTATGTTCAATGAACTATTGTACCAAATGATGAATTTGATTAATTTATATAGTTATTCTTGATAAATGTGTCATGTTTAAAGAACCATGTACACATATATTAGTGGTATATGTGGTATTTACATGAGGTTATTTTCCCTTAGGTTTGGTTGGGATGAGGCTCTAAACCCACCCCTAGAATTAAAAATTTGGGGAGTCGGACTATGGATCAATGCTCTTAATGGTTGCATTTGACGAGACTATCTAGACTGAGGCTCTAAGGTAAGTGTGATGTAATTTTTTGTGAAATGTTTTCCCTAGTGAGATGAAAAAATTAATTCATCCTCTTATGAATAGTTATTGACTGGTATAGACCATAATGAAATTGATGAAAATGTCTAACCCTTGGTGCAATTGATAAAAATGGTTTAAGTGAATATTATTAACTAATGGAACCCGATTTATATTTTATTTATCTTTTCATTCATTTATTAAATGAGCACAATATCTGTTTAGACTGGATATTTTTTAGACACCATTGGTGGTGACCTACTGAGTTGTTCGGACACTCTTCTCATGCCACCATTGGGTACCCCAACATTCTTCCTAGTTGAAAGTGAGGATAAGGGCTAGGGCCCAATAATAGAGTGTTCATTTGGTAGGGGGTGTGAATGGATGAGGGATCAAGACCTGGAGTCATGACCTTTTTTTTGGGACTCTTCATTTTTTCTTTATTTTGGTATTTTCTTTACTTGGCATTGTAAGGAAAGACATATAATATTTAATTTTTTGTTGTGCGATTGTACTTGGTATTGGGAAATGTTTAGTAAATCATGTTCATTGGTTATATTGTGTCCTTCATTACTTATTGATATCTTTTGTGGAATACTCTGATAAAGAGATTATAGTCTCCCAACAAAACAAATTAGGCCCTCGCTACTAGTCAGTAGACTCTGGCTTGTGGGGAGGTGCACCGAAGGTCATGTGGTGACCCGACTTGGGGTGCCTGTTTAATGGCCTATGGGTTGGGTAAATTACACATTTACTTCCAAATAAATATAAAATCATGTTATCACCCATATTCAGGGGATATAAACCACTAACTATTAATGATTTTCAATAGGGGGATCTACTCTAATGGATCTACTTCCATGCGATTGGTGATATCCTATATCTATCCCTATTGTACATCACACCTTGTCATCCACTATCACATACTACTCCATCATTTTTTATGAATTCAACTCAATAATCACTATCATATCATAAACCTTAGTATATGTATTCAAATAAAAATGAATGACATATTTTGTGATATCTACTTATTATCCCCTCTAAAATTAGTAAGATATCCACTCCTCATTAGACTAAAATTTGGAGGGATATAAAAAAACTCTTGAACTTCAATCCATACTCTCCAACACTATATTCCCTATGATAAATTGAAAATATCTCCTAATTATACTATGAACGAAGATAAGCAACCAAAAAATACTCCCAAAAAGATCTTCACAATGAATCTACATCATTATAGATACTTTTATCTCTCCTTAATATAGGCTCCATAACTATATTTATACTTGGTTAGCACCTATTGTAAGGCATAGAAAAAGCAAATTATTTTCCTAATGCATCATAGAGGCTGACCAGGATCATCTCACATGGAGAACTTTATCAATTGTTCACTCATTTAATCTAATTAACCTAAACTACTAATTTTTTGTTGTTTTTATTTAATACAGTATTTTAATGGAATTTAATTAAGATAAAAGATAAAACTAACATGCAGTGAAAAAATGTAATTAATGAAGAATGAACTTGGAATGTATGGTTTGGTTTGTGGGTTCTATAATTCTCCTTATTTGTGTTTAAATTATGTTTTATAGTTTAATTATGAGATCTGATTCATGAATTACTATTATTTTATTTAGTGTTGTGAAATATCAAATGAATTTTTCAATATTAATTCTACCTCCTCCTATAATCAAGGTTAATTTTACACCTCGATCGCGAGTATGACATCTTACGAGACCCAGCTCCGTATTATTTCATTTAATACACTGAATGGATCAACTCCATCATATGAATATATTGCATCTAATAGAAGGGAGGAAAACTATATAATAAAATAATATAAATGATTTTGATATCAGTTTCATGGTGGATGATCTCCACACCCATGCACATTACTCTTGCTCATCACAAACATAATAAAACTTAGGAATTTAAGGACTGAATAAATGAAATTACATCATACATCCCCCAGGATAAGCCTCTAGTTAGCCCATAAATTTTTAGGGTTAGAGGTCACGGTGGATAGAAGAATATTAAAATATTATAACAAAATAAAAAAAACGAGGATGGAGAAATAATAAGAATAAAATGGTGGAAGAAAGTTAAGAATGCATGAATTTATTAGAAATTTAAATTGCAATTGAAGACTAAAAAAATAAAGAAAACCAAATATTTTGAAAAAGAAATGTGGGGGAAGGTTTTAGTATTCATCCTCCCTTAGTAGAGACCACCTTGTTGGTGCCCCTTATTTTTTGTAAAGGAAGGGTTAACCTCCTTTTATAGGTAAGGAGAGATATTTTTTGTTCTTGAATATGTCCTCTGAAAGATTGTGTATTTTTGAACCCTTAAATAGAAGATCCAAGTGTTAAATACTTCATAAAATTTGTTCATTAACTTTTTTAACATATACCCACCAAATTTCAGCATATTTATCAATGTTTAAAAAGATTTATGTCAATTTTACTCTGATAATTTATCTACCCAAGCAGAATATCCATCTTTAAAATATCCAGATTATCATGCATTAATGACCTTGAAAATGGATGATTCACACATATTATTCTTTTTGAAAGCTATTTACTAATATCTTTTATATATCTACATCAAATTTTATCACATTATACATACCAATTTAGGAGTTATGGTCCCCAAATAAATACCTCTAGATCTATGTATAGTTTTAATAACCCAACTTGTGAGCTGGTTTTGGGATTCCAAATAGAGGATTCAGCTTTGGGTCCAGCAAAATGAAATGAATCTCAGGATGTAAAGAATCCTAAAAAGAAAAAATTTAACTATTTGGATCAGTATATTAAATTTTATGGCAAAAAAATAAATAATTTAATATTGTTAAAAATCCAAAATGGGCCATTTTTACGATTAAGTTCAAAATACCAATAAATCATAAATTGTGGAAAATTATCATAAAACAACACATTTGGGGGATTTAAAACATTTAAATTCATTTTAAAATTATTGAAAATATTTTCTATATCAATTACCCAACACTTAAACCATTCTTATCCTCAAGCATAAAATATTTACTAGGAATTCATAGGGAACCAATTTTAACAATATTCAAATTCAAAAACTATACAAAAAATTCAATGTCAATTCAAATTATCATATGTCACATAAAATATCAATTAAATTTTCCATATTTAAATAAAATAATAAATTCATGTATTTTTCTTTTTATTTTTTAAAATGGTGGAACTTATCTTGTCATTCATTCAAGTTCCTCAATTAATTATAATAAAACATGCCAAATTATGACTTAACTCACTTCTCAATTTTTTATCTCATCATTGATGATAAAATTCATGTAGATTAACCATCATATCATGAGAAAATTATCCTTATCCATAAGACTATAAAAGAACCACATTCTCCGCTTTGTACATACAAAATTCACATAACATCGTTTGGGCTTCCATTAATGGTTCAAATGACTCTAAGACATATGGTTGGTGGAATTTGAAGCTTTTAAAATTAAGTCACAAGGAGGAGGTTTATCACTTAAGAATAATGAATGATATCAAAAATAAAAGTGTAATGAATTTCTCTCCTGGAAAGTATCAAATCCCACTTCCCTGAAACTCAACGAATGTTCATGATCAAATTATGCATAATGAATAATATGCACACCCTCTTGAATGTTTTTTATTTTTTTATTTTTTAAAAGAACCTTTTCATTTATTTGTTTTCTGTTCTTGAAAGTTATTATTATAATAAACCTCAAATACACCGCCTAACCATATATGATAAAAATCATAGGTCTTGTATTGGTTTAATTGGTTTCCCCCAATTACAACCCATATTTTTTATTTTTTTGGTTATATTTTTCATTTTCATTTTTTTATATTTAATTGAAAAAAAATAGATTAAAATGAATCATTCCAAAATTTTTTAAAATTACCACAATATAACCCCATACTTCTTCCCCATAATGTATAACATCCCTTACACCATGATTCAATTTACCCCCACACTTCAAATTTTAAATATCATGAAAATACCCAGAGTATGGTAGAACTGATAAAAATGGATTAAAACATGGCGCATCCCTATTAAGGACATTCATGATCTCTATGGGATAAAGAAGGATTGATTTAAATGTTTCCTTTTAGATATTTTTTTTAAAAAAAAATTCTTCAATCATTTTAAATGTGTTTTTTCATAGTCATAGCTTTGAAATGTTCAAATAAAAGTTCTAGTCAGTTTTGCATCCAAAGATTACTTAATAAATATTCTCAAAAATAAGTCAAATGTAATTGGTCTAGAAATCTACACAGAAATGATAAGTATTGTTGGGGATAATCACTCATGGATTGAATAATAATAACAATTGAATTTAAAAGAATTTCATAAATTCCATGCATGAAAAATGGGAGGGAAATTTCATTTACATTAATCAACTAATTTCTTTAAATCACGAGTCCTTATTTTAATATCCTTTCTACACATTAATAATTAGATTCTCCATTTAACTCCTTCAATTTCATTAACAATGAAATCTAAAACATGAAATAACAATTTTTCTAAGAAACTCATGTCTCATAGATAATTCAATAAAAGCATAATTCAAGTGTGGGAATTTAATTTCTAGTTGAAATCTCAAATCAGAATCTCATACAAAAATTTGAGTTTAAAATATAAAAATTAAAAGTGAAATACATTTTGAAATTAATCTTAGTACTATTTCCTCCTTGTATATTTGAGTATTCTTGTGCCATCATGAACCTATAAAATAAAATTACTCAATTAAGAACAATTATCATCTCATTTAAGCTCAATAGGATAAGAGGGAGTTGGATTCATGTTTTACTAATTCCTAATAATAAATTTGAAAACTAAATTCCAATGATTGAAAATGAAAGTACTAGAAAGAAAGTAAAGAATAAATCTTGGCACAATCCCCCATGTGGGCCCTGTAATTTTACTCCATACATTGGGATGTTACGGCTGTTATACACAGTCTTATGGTGGTTGGAGATTCTATGAAATGAACCACCACATGTTAATTTTCCCGAAAAACACTTCTTTGTTCTAGTTGATGAGAATTCTATGTATATAGTACACTAGATCTTCCCAATTCATAATTAAGTATAGATTTCATGGTGGGGGTAGTACTATGTATGGAACCTTCTCATCCATCATTTCTACTTTTGTAGCATCTTATTTACAATCTAGATGTTATCCCAGATATGCTTCAAGAAATTAATAATCAAAAGAAGATTAAAAATTTAAATTTTATGTATTAATTTCAAAATATTCCATTTTAATGTAGGTACCTTGTATATATTTGTGTTCAAGGAAAAAAATTGGGGTATCTTCTTATACTACTTCCTGTAAATGTTTAATGTATAATGGGAGCTCCATATTTTCCTTAATAGGTCAAATTTATTTTTCCTCTTCATCCTTTAGGGTATAATAATATTCATCTGATTCTGAAAATTTAAAATAGTTGGGAGTAGTACTCATAGTAGTTTCAATAATATTAAATGAGTTTCATTTCTAGAATGTATCATCTAAATGAGTTTGTTCAGCTTGAATCTATTTTTCGATGGAAATTTTTTCTTCGAGTTGATGATTGATGGGTGAAGGGAGGTAGTTGGGATCCTCCATCTTTACTTCAAATTCCATGACTTGAGTGGTGTCTTTTTTTAAGGTTGTTGGCTCCTCTTCATTGCAATGTTTGTAAGAACAAGTAGCTTCTCACATTCATTCCAAAATTCATCCAATTTTTATTGATCTCCCTCATTTATCTCAACATGGATGTATTTTCATCTATCTTTCCTAGACATTTTTTAGTGAGGATGAATGAATCTTCAGGTGCCTCCACATTTACCTCTCTCCTTTATTCAATTTAAAGGATGAGTGGTGAAATTTCCTTAACCACTACGTCATGTTCATTCTCTATATTTGGGATGGGTTACTCCATTAATACATGAATAAATTCAAATTATCTTTCAATTTTACTCTCCCAGTCACACAGAGTATTGTTCATCATTTCCACTCAGTCATTTAGATCACTATAATCAACTTATGGTTCCTGATATTGCACCTATGAGTAATCATCACATGTAGAACAACTGTAGTTCATATACATCACAGATTTGTTAGGTTTTGTTTTTTTAATAAAAATATATGTAAAACATGAAAATAAAAGAAACATAAGTAAACTACTTATTGTCTCCCAGGAAACGATGTCAGTTTTGACACATGCCCATCGTAGGGCATGGAAAAAAGAAAACTGTTTTCCTAATAAAAATAGTGGATGACAAGTGTTGTATCACATGAGGAGCTTTCTCATTTGTTGACTCACTTAATTTAATTCACCTAAAATACTTATTTTTTTCTTTTTATTTAATATAGGAATGTTATGGAATTTAATTGAAATAAAAGATAAAACTAACATGTAATGAAATGAATTAATTACTAAAGAAAGAACTTGGACTTTATGGTTTGGTTTGTGGGTTCCATAATTCTCCTTATTGGTGTTTAAATTAAGTTTGATAATTCAATTATGATATCTAATTAATGAATTAATACTCTTTTATTTAGTGGTGTGAAATATCGAATGCATTTTTCAATCTTAATTCTACCTCCTCCTATAATCAAGGTTAATGTTACACCTCAATCGAGAGTGTGACATCCTTCAAGACCTAGCTCCATCATATTCTATTTAATCTATTGAATGTCTCAACTCCATAATATTAAGATGTTGTATCTTGTATAAGGGAGGGGAATGATTTAAGAAAATAATATAAATGATTCTCAGATCAGTATCATGGTGGAAGATTGCCACAACCATGAACATCACTATTTCTCATCACAAAATTTCTAAAACATAAGAATTTAGACACCAAATAAATGAAATTAACAGATACCTCCCCTGGGCCAAGCCTCAGGTTAGACCCTAATTTTTCAGGGTAGGATTTCATGGTGGATTTAAGTATAAGAAAAGATGAGAATAAAATAGAAATAATGAGTCTAAGGAAATAAGAAGAATAAAATGGTGGAATAAAGTTAAGAATGCATGAATTTATTTGAAATAAAAATTACATTTGAAAACATAAAAAAATAAACAAAACAAAAAAATGTTGAAGAAGAAATGCAGAAGAAGGTTTCAGTATCTAGACCCCCTCAGTGGATATATCCTTCTTACTATCCCAAATGGTTCATAAAGAAGGCATTCACCACCTTTTATAGGTGAGGAGTGATTTGTTTTGTTCTAAAATATATCCTCTAAAAGTTTTCACATTTTTGACCCATTAAATGGATGATTATGTGTCTAATCCTTCATTAAAGTTGTTCATTAATGTCATGGTCATCTTCCCTCAAAATTTCAACATACTTCTCCATGTGTAGAGAGATATATGTCTATTTTACGTTGTGAATTTATTCTTCCTAGGTAGACTCTCAGTCTTTCAAATATCCATATTATCATGCCTTAATGACCATGAAAAATGCCAATTCACCTATATTATTCTTGATGAAATATATTCCCCCAATTTATATCATGTCTCTATATAAAATTTAATCTCATTTGGTCCTACCATTTAGGAGTTATGGTCCCCAAATAAAAATATTCAAATCTATGCACAGTTCTCATTACCTAACTTATGCTCTGGTTTTGGGCTTTCAAATGGAAGATTTAGCTATGGGTCTAGACAAATGAAACGAATCCTGAGATGTATGAAATCCTAAAAGAATTAATTTCACTATTTTTATTAGTATATAAAATTTTATGGTAAAAAAATAGAAATAATTTAAAACTATTACAAATCCAAAATGGTTCATTCTTATAGTTATGCTCAAAATAGCAATAAAATAATAAAATGTGGGAATTTTTAATAAAATAACACTGCTGGGATTTAAAACATTTAAATTCACTATAAAATTATTGAAAATATTTTTTTCTATCACTACTAAATGAAATTGAATCATATCTATTAGATTACAAATCTCTTTATTTAACAAAGTAAGCTAAAACCATATCTCCACTTCCTTCATTCACTGCTAGATTTTCAGATCATAAATATATGTTACATAATTCAATATTCCTATTCAATTGAACAAATTTTAAGAAAATCTATACACCTTTTATACTACTAGGTCATCCATCTAAAGAAAAACTTTTGATTCCTTTTATACTCTCTCTTCATTTATCCCATAGTTTCATCACACCAGTAGTACAACTACAAGAAAATAAACTTATCCACCAAAAGAAAATATGGACATATAAACTTATAATACATAAAATTATTGCAAATATAGATCAATTAAAAAAAATAATCGATAAATTTGACTATATACTATATGATTCATGAGCACAAACCTACATAGCTACACTAGTGACAGTATACCATCCCATTATTATTGATTCATATACAATCAAAGTCTATAATTGGAATTATTGGGGCCCTCCACACCCCTATACAATTTCCTATGTCTATTTCACAAATTAGGATGAATTAGTAAGACAAAATTAATAATCCATGGAATAATCACCTATGCCAACTCTAAACTCAATCCTATTACACTTTGATTCCATTCCTCTATGATCTAGTCCCTCCAAGAATCCCCTTAAGCCAAAAACTAAATTGAGAGTAACCCTCAAAGCACATTTATAATAGAACATGGGGCGATGACTAGATCCAAGGGTATGTAATAAAAAATATTAGAGGAATAACCTTTTAAATTATAAATAAAAAACCCAGATAGATAACAACAACCTAAAATTTAAAAATCAACTTATATATCAATTAATAAACACATGTGTCACTATGTCAAACAAAAAAACCATAATTGATCAATATATATCAATTGTAAATTGAATAAACTATAAGGTAACTCCAACTACTACCATTTAGGTCATCACATTCTTGAATTACCAATTCGTAGAACTACTATCAATATAATCATGTAAATATAAAAAACAATAGATAACTACAAGGAAATAATAAAAGTATACTTAGTAGGTTCCTACTAAAACCTCTATTATGTCAAGTAAAGGGGAATAACACTTATTTAGTTAATTACATTTATAAATTTAATTAACTTAACATGGATATCAATAATAATATTCACATCAATGAACCACCATTATATTTCATCCACCTCAATTTCCCTATCACCATCATTTCATCACCACATCCACCATATCTATTTCTTACTCTTTCTATATGTACCTATAACAATAGTATAACTACTAACCCAATAACTAAATATTACTATAGGTCAAAAAAATATAGATACAACAACAATCACACCATGTTTATACTTCTATATTAACAAAAATTAAATCTATAATGATAATAAAACATCCATCATATATGTCCTTCTCTAGGAATACACATCCCTCACACTATATCAATATAAGGGAATACCACTTCCCTTAAACAACCAAAATAAAATAAAGAAAAAAGGTTATTTAAATGACACAACATAACATAAAAATTCATATAAACTAGACATATATCATAAAATTACAATAATATAAACCTACATAGAATCTAAATCACAAAGATAATCTTGAAATATCATTCATAAAGGCATACTCAATCCTCCACTAGCAGATTTCAATATCTACACAATATCCACTTACCTATGGGTAATCTACTACAACTAACTATATCTAAACCCTTCATATAAACTAATAAACTATCACTTATTTACCACATAATCTCTATTGATATTCAATTCCCAACATATTAATGATAACTATAAATTATCACAATAATCAGAAATAAAATTATAAATTATATTCACATAGAATCTGCTCATAATATATCATAATAATAAAACGATTTTTTTTCACATCACTAACTCCCATTCCTATTTTAAATTCAATACCTTCATCGATGTTAATTTCACCAATTTAATTATTATAATTATGATTTTTTTTTAATTTAATCATTATTCTATGTCAACTTCACTTTCATTATATGATATGTCAAAATTTTATCATGTATTTCACATGCATTTTGAAATAAATTGATGATGAATTTATGCAAAAAAATTATGTTAATATTGATTTTGATATCTTTGTAATTTGAGTTAAAATACACATTCTTGGAATAATCTGTTGAAAACATGATTTTTTTATCTTAAGTGAAACAATGAGTATATTTAAAATTTATTATTATTTTTGGGACATCATTTTTAATATTGAGTTTTTGTTTTTTTTCCTATAAATTTATAATTTTTAAATTTTTATTGGAATGTCAATATTTTATTAGAACTTTGGTTTTAAAGTTAAATTTTGATATTATGTGTTATTTGTATTGTAATTTTTTACAAAGTTTTGAATATTACACATTGTAGGGAGTTGGAGATCAATTAAGAGTTATGAATAAATAAATAGGCGGAAAACAGACTATAAATGAGTAAAAACTAATGATCATGAGCTCATATATGATTATATTGAGGCACACATATGTATGATAAACTAGATCTAGAATGGTATATGTAAATTTATTTTAGAAGTAACCTGATGTAGATCCATTGTGTAAGATTAATCCCGATGATTGACTTACTATATCTAATAAATCTCTCACTTTGAGTTCTCGTGTAAGATTTAACATCACAACCATGCATGTCTTGTTAGATTAAGTTTTAATCTTTTTATAAAAAATACTTTATAAAATTTTTAGGATTAGGCTTAATGAAAATGGTGTGTGATGTGACTACTAAATGAGTATAATTGATTATGGAAGATCTTGAAGGAGTTTTTTAAGGAACTACTATTATTCTATTTAAATAAAATAAGTAACACAATAATGACCTATGTCGTGTAATGAAGGTTTATTTATATAAAATTTATAAATTAAATGACTACTCTAATGATCATAAGGATCATTCACTATGGATTATTATATAAGGGTCATTCTATAAGGGCAATTCAATAAGAGTCATTAGACTTTGTCACTGGGAAAAATGTAGCAATCATATTGTTACAACGGTGGTTGGGTTGTGACCTAGATAATATAGTAGAGTTTATTTATAGAAGATTTATTCACAAAAAGTAATGTATAATGAAAGTAGGATTTGAATTTTAGTCCATAAGATGATTTTGTGGTCACACCATGAAGGTTTTTTCAATGTTCTGGAGGTGATTGAGTGAATTTTAGAGACACTATATTTCTGAAGTTCATTTTGTAGAGGGTTCCAGGTTCTATGGGAGGTATATATATATATATATATTAATGATTTTGTAGTATAGGTGACCTCTCCATGCGAAGGAGACTCACACTATAACTGGATCTGGAATGATTTTGGCAGTTCATTCCCAGTGAGGGTTGCATCGTGAAGTAGGGGTCGCATGGTGACCAGTTCGAGAATGAAAATGGATTGGAATATCTATGTCATAATATTAAGGAAAATTAAATATAATATATATATTGGACTTTGAAGATCTGATTTTTATCCATAAATTTTATTTTAGAGGTTATTCTCCCACCATGATGGTATTTTTATGAATTTTACCCTCTTATAAAAGGATGAATAATGATCTATATAAGGGTAAAAAAGAAATTCTCTAGAAATTTGATAGATATATTTATCTATAAAAATAAGGGAAAAGATATTTTAAGAGGATAATAGACTAAACATAGATATTCATGGGAGATAGGAGATATTCTCTAATTCCATTGGAATGGAATGGAGAATATCCTTCAGGTATTTTTTTTAAGGTTTTTGGACTTTTTCAGTTGATGAAATTAGAGAAAATTGACACAACACTTTAGTGTAAACCCAATTTCTGTTTATGGATATCAATAAAATAATATTACTACAGGAAATGATATATTTTACTATTTGATGGTAGGGAGTCCTCTATTTTTATGAGGGTTATAAACCTACAGGGTTAGTGAAACCACTCCTAATTATAAATAGAATAGTAGTGGAATAAGTGTTTCAAATGAAAAATGTATTTTTGTTTCATGCTCCTTAGATCATCCCAATTTGGGTGAAACAAATAAAATATTATTGTGTCCCTCGTTTAATATTTTATCACTTCATATAGTTCATAAATGGAGAAGAATGTTATCTATAGTGATGAAACGATATCTTTGGATAAGGGTCAAGAGAAAATATCAACAGACCATAATTCAACCCCAACACATTTATTAACTTTCATGATACCAAAAAGTGGTATCAAAGCTAAAGGCTCTTAGTGGAGTTTAATCTATCTAAACTAATGGTATCCATATCCACTAGAAGATGATTTCAATATTATATGAAAATAATTTCCTACTATGTATGAATTATATACATAACTACAAATGATCATTGGGAATAGATGTTAACATGAATTTTATACATAGAATCTAAGCTAGTAAGAAAGGAAGTGACTTATCATAGAATGTATGAAGAGAACTTGATTCTAACACCCTAAGGATTCAAAAAATTAGTAGGACCAATATTCAATTCTACATGTATGAAGGTGATATTTTAAATCATAATATTTCATATGTGGAGAACTCATCATCATATATGAAGGAAATTTCACGGTTTATGAAGATAAATTAAAGGTACTCTAGATAATTTTTGATGATTTCAGGTTACACCGGAATGATTATGTTGATGAATTCTTTGATCTGGTGAACATCATTGTGGAAGAAGTTCATGTAATCAAATAAAACCTTGATGATATAAAGATATTAAAGGGGATTCATCGAAAATTAACCTCATATTTCAATGAAAATGTATTGATACATGAAGATAAGGACCTATTGTAGATGACTCTAGATAGTCCTAAAAATAGTATTATCACATAAGATATAAGGAATAATGAAATGTATTCATTGATAAATGGAAGATCTCTAGATACAATATTCATGGTGATAGAGAAAAAATCATTAAAATATGATATTGAATATTTGTAAATAGATGAGATGATGTATTTACACTCCACAAAACTTAAATTTGGAAATGGAATATTTAGTGGAAAGTAACCCCTTGATTTCATTCGATATGTAATGGTAGTAATACTCAATGAAAAGTGCACAAAGAAATACTGATATAACAAGGAAGATAAAGAACCCGTGCAGAACTTATTAAAGGGTGTTAAAGGTAATAGGACGTCACAAAAAAAATCAAAAGGAAGAGTATGATTTCCTAAGAAGATTTCAACTCATAAGAATGTGAATTGATGGATGTTGGGGACTATAAATAGCTCATTGAAGAATTTAATGTGGTTTTCATAGATAAACCACAACTAAAGTACAATGTTGGTGACGATTTTAAAGTTAAGGGAAGAGTCTATGTCAAGGTTGAATTAGAAGTTTAACTTTAAAAAATTGAGTTTTGGAGGGATTAAAAAATAAATACAATATAGTGGTATGTGACATAATGTTTTGCGTGCAACCGTAAGAGGAATAACAATCAAATTCAAAGCCTTAAATTTAATGAATTAAATCTAAGAAGCTAAATATTTAGAAGACAAATGTTGATATTAGGATTATAATATAAGTGATGGAATAGATCATTGATGTACTAAAAAATTATAAAAAATCATATCAAAAGAATTTGGTAACTAGTAGGGGAATTCATGTTGATGTGAATAAATATTAATGATTTGGAAATACTTATAACCCATTGAATTACATGGGGAAGTTTGATTATACCATAAAATAAATAAGATAAGGTTATCTAAGTGGAGTAAACAAACATAGTAGATGCTTTCCCTAAAGTATGTTTATTAAAATATAATATTGAATATACTGAGGGGATTGATCCTAAGTAAAAAATCAATGGGACTTGATACAAGCCCACAAGAACCCACACCCTATAATAATATTGATTTAAGAAACTCACAAAAGACCCAAAAGGTCAAAATTATAAAATTAAATAAACATAATAATTCACTATTAAGCTAGTTTTAATTTTTTTGAAAGATGATTAATACAAAATATGTGTGTTCCACAGAAAAAGTCACTTTATGTCTCAAGGACAACAAAAACTGACATGAAAAATATCACACATTTTATATGTTTTTCATGGATATTATTTTTGTGTGAATGATATGAAAATTAAGTTGTATATTTCCTTTCAAGAGAGAAATTATGTGTTCTTATGGAGACCTAAAAAATAATATCTGAGTAGCTATAATATTTGACAAGTATACTAAAATTCAAAATCAGATTACAACATTACAAGTTAAGGATTATCTAGTGGATATGAAAGTGACATAAACTAATCTAACACCAAAGGAAAAAAATTAATATTAATGGATAAAGAAATTAATATCTAATAATTCAAATTTTACTAAAATTTATTTTAAGCTCATTGATCAAGTTGGAGTATGGATTTTGGATAATAATATTTTTGTACACAAAGCAGGAAACCAAAATATTTTCACTGTAATCAAGTACAATATAGAAGGTTTTATCCTTTTTTTGAATGTTAAAAAATTAAATATCATTATCTATGGGAAGCCCAATACTGAATAAAAATAATTAATACACATAAATGTATTCTTAGTTGACAGCATTGGTCACAATCATCTATGTGTAAGTTTATTGTGACAGTCAATACATGCGGTGTACTTCAACAAAAATTATTTCATCAAAAAAGAAATATATGGTTCAATTATGATGCGAGGAAATTAAATAATGGGGAATATATACCTCTTTAGTGTAGAATAGGATAGGTTTATTCTGTCTAGGGAAGAATAAAAAAATCTATATAAAAATTGTCTTGTCCACTTGATCCAAAAATCCTTAGAATACTTCGTGAAAAATGAATGTTCTCATGAAATATCCTATATTTTATGAAATTTCACCCATAAATGTGGTACCTTTCAAAAAGGGAATATTATTAATAAGAAATAAAATTTAAAGAAAAATAATTTGGTGACATTTCATGAGTTAGTGCATGTGTATGTGTGTGGACTTATATCTCTTATGGATATGGGTGGTAAGAGATATTATGTTTTATTTATATATTTTTATAGTAGGATGGTATAGTTTATGGATATCTCTCACAAGTATAAATTACTCAATTGAAATACATATTGGTGAAGGTTATAGGTGAATATTTTTGGGCCAAATATGTAGAAATTCTAGAAAAATAATGAAATTGAATTAAAAAGTAATCAGATGTAATAATATCTATAAAATCATGGTATAAGACATCAAGTGTCGAAAGTGAAGAATTATCAACCAAACAAATTCATTGAGAGAAGGAATTGGAAAGTGAATAGCATATTTTAGACAATTCTTGCTGGAAAGAAAATACTATAGGAATATTGTAATAGAGTAGTGATCCCATTATTTTATATCTCCATGAGAGATTTTTTATATCTAAATGAAGAAAATACCCCCTATTATATGTCATAAAATATGAATCCAATGTTGAAATACTTTTGAATCTTCAGAAGAAAATGCATTATTATTAATAAGAATAACCAAGGAAAGTTTATTCATAGTAGGGGGAAGGTATTTTTCTTATCTATTTTTAACAAATTAAATGAATAAAAATGAAATAACAAAATTATTGTATAAATTATTTAATGCAAATACGTAATAGTTGTGGAAAATGAGTATAATTTACAATATGGTGAGTATTTTTCACAATATATTAAAGAGAAAATCTTGAAAGAGAGTGATGATAAAATTATCATCCTCGAGGGATAATATGGGGTTATAGAGGACTTAGAATATAATACCAATGATGAGGAAAACATGGCTGAATCATTATCTATATTGAAAAAAGGATTAGGCATGAAATCAATGAATAGAACATCATTGGTGGTCAAAAAAATCTAGTGAAAACATAGAGAGTGAAGACTATAGAAAATTCTATTTTTATCTCTTTTAAAGACTATGTGTATTAAATAGGATTCCATGTATGATAATTAGCTTAAAGGGATGCATGAAGAGATTAATAAATCAAGAATAATGAAACATGGGATATTATTCCCAGGATAGAATATAAAAATGTAATTGGAACCAAGTAAGAGTTTCAGAATAAACTCAATAAAGAAAGAAAATTAAATCTGGATAAGTATTGGATAGTATACATGGAATATTAAAAAATTGAAGATATTGATATTGATGAGACATTTTTTAGAGTAAAGGGGTTTCATGGTGTACTACATGGATTTTAAATTGGTATTCCTTACTGGATTTCTTAAGGGGGAAGTATTCATTGAAAAACTAGATAAATTTATTATAGTTTAATATGATTAAAAAGTATGTCAGTTAAATAAATATATGTATGTTATAAATTAATCATCAAGAGTTTGGAATTCAATGATGGATCATACTTTAAAAACATTATATTGAATTTAGGAGGAGTTGATAAAAACCACTACATTAATAAGTAAAATGATTAGAGGATGTAGGTTATTCTTTATATATACTGTATAATATTCATATGATTAAACAAAGAATAATGAAATTTATTTACAAAACATATGATTTGAGAGTTAGATATGTTTATGATTGGAGAGTTAACCTTTTCCCTTGGTTTACTTCTGACTCAAGGAAAGTATGGAACCTTAATTTATCAATACAAATATGACATGGACATTCTAAAGAAAATTTTAATTGAATATTCTAGGCCCATAACAACACCAATGTATTCGTTGATAATTTTATAAAAAGACAACGTTGTAAAAGAGGTTAATATAATTGAGTATAGGTTAATCATTGGAATCCTATTGTATTTGATACTGATATGACCTAACATTGTTTTTTCCATAGTCCAAGTTTCATGAAAGTATATTTTTTCAAAATCGATCCAAATTCTTGTAGAAAATAGGATAATTTGTTATATTAATAATATAATGGAGTTTGGGATGTTTTGTTATGGGATAATTTTGTAGGCATTTTTAGGATACAAGGATATAGATTAGACAGTTTCAATGGATGATCGTAAGTTAAAATTAGGTATGGTTTTTTATCCTATTTCATTTTTCATCTCTTATCTAACAAATTATAAATACAATATATTAATTAACATTATATAGGCTAAATATATAGTAGCTACACTAGAGTGTACTCAATTTTTATGGATGAGGAAAGAACTTTAGGATGTCAATGTTGAGTTGAAATATCTTATTAAAATCCATTGTGTTAACTCAAATTATATTATAATATGAAAAAAATTATCCACAATTCAAGCATAAAGAACATCAAGTAAAAATTTCATTTCAGCCAGGAGAATATTGATCAAGGTCTAGTGAAATCGAAGTAAGTTTCTATGCAAGATCAAATTACAAATATAATGATGAAGGAACCACCCAAAGATGATTTTGAGAAGCATCAGTTGGATCTTAGAGTCTAACCATCTCCATATACCTAGATTGTATTGAGAAAGAACCTCCACTCCCCAGTGATATTTTTATTAGTATAAAATTTTTCATCACTCTCTCTAACATTGAATATTTTAATATATAACTCACTTTTATAAAAATTTAGAAACATTTTCTTTGGGTATATTGAAAAAGGGGTAGAAGGAGTTCTTGTATTAAAGGAATTATGTGTCCATGGAGTGTGTATTCCTATTTAGAAAGGGGGGTAAATAGTGTTTTAGAATTGGGGAGAGTTCTTGCATGATTATTCAAGGGGAGAAGAAACATAGAAAGGTGTGAAGAGAATGGACATCATGGAACTATTTCCACGAGGATCTTTTAAGATAAATTTTGTTTCACATAAAATGTTGGATAAAAAATGCTTTGAGTTTGTTATTAGTTTATCATTGATGTGTTATTTGAAGAATTTGATTTTATAGCATGGTGTAGGTAAGTTCTGGAGTTCTCATATGAGAATGTGTCGAATTTTTACTGAATGGATTGTATGTTGGGAGGAGTCATAAACAAACCAAAAGCGGGCTATTAGAAAAAAACCATGGGGATTTTTTATTGTGTTTCTTGAAAATAGTGTGTTGTGTGACATCCAAAGGATATTACTTGATGATAGAATATCTTGAAGGAGTTTTGGAAGTAACTAATCTAGTAATATCTGAAAAAATAGGTTGCACTACAATTACCTATGTTATGTCTGAGAGTTTTATTTTTTGAAAATTGGTAAGGGTATATACTATAATAAATATTTTAAGGTACATTCCGTAAGGATCGTTATATAAGGGTCAATCTATGGGGATTATTTTTCAAGAGACATTTCATAATTTTCAATGGAATTTGTCACTAGGAGAAAAGTAACAGTTAAATTATGATGTTATTAGTCAAATCATAACCTAGCTAAGAAAGTATAACTAATTTTTAAATTTTGAATTAATGGGAAGGAACATAATGTAAAATGTGGCTATAAGTTTTTCGCCTCTTGCTGATTTTTCAATATATCCTTTATGGTTATTTCTTTGTCATGAAGGTAATTTAGTGATTTTTAGTGGCACTTTCTATCTAAATTTCATACAATGGAGGGTATTGCAGGTCATGGGAGTTAAATTCATATTATAGTGTTTTTTAGTATTGTTGACCACACTGAATTAAGAAATAAATCCCCATGATTGGATCTTAAAAGATTTTTGTGTTTTCTTATATGTGAGGGTTACACCATAAATTAGAGTCTCACATCGTGTTCAAATCAAGAATAAAAATGGATTATAATATCCACATCATGATATTAGGGAAAATTAAATTTAATATATATATCAAATTTAGTGGATTTGGATTTTTATTGGATTTCTTATTATGGCGGTGATTCTCACTTCATGATAATGTTGATTAGTCATATCTAAAGAATTTAAATATCCTTTATATTAGGAAGGAATTTATAGGCGTTAAGAGGGGATATTAACTCATAATTAAAGAGTGTGTTTGGATAAAATTTTCCAACATATCAAAAGGTTATTAATGATCTATATAAATGGAACCGTAATGATTCTTTTGAGATATGAGATATATATTTATATATTAAAATAATAAATATGGTTCCTAAAATAGGAGAAAAGGTTAAAAATATATATTTAGAGAATATGAGGTATTCTAGGATACTACTATAAAGGAAGGAAGTAGATCCTTGATGTTTTCCCATTGGAGGTTTAATGAATTCATCAGCTGATGAAACTAGAGTAGAGTTGATTCACCACTTTAGTGTAAACTAACTCAGTGTTTCTGAATATCATGATGACAAGACTTGAGTAGGAATGATCTATTTATGTTTTTGTAAGAGTGAGTTATATATTTATATATATTTTGTAAACATTGAGGGTTAGTGTGTCCACTCTTAATTATAAAATGATAAGCAATTCACTTGGTGTTTTTGGTGCATGGAACATCATCAATAAATTCTAACTAGATTATCCATGTTTAGGTAAACTATGTAAAATATGACTGTGTACCTATTTTACTATTTTATCACTTTATATTATTTATATGGGAGTGATGTGTTCCTAATAGTAACATAACATGATCATTTGAGATGGATTAAGAGAAAATATCAGCATATTCTAATTCACACCCTCTCCTCATAGGTTACTACCTTTTCTAGGACCAATAAAGATTCTAAATCAACATAACAGTAATCTATGAAGGATACATACATACATACATATTTATATATGTATAAAAAATGTGAAGCTATGAAATATAAGATTATATCGTTATCTATAGTGGATTAAAATTATTAAATGAGCATGATGAACACTATTTTTATCATTACTCATAATATATAGAAGGGGAGATAGAGTTTTCATGATTCTATATATGGGGTAAGGTAAGATAAAGATAATTAAGTTATGTTTGTATAAATTGAATCGAGACTAGAAAAAAATCCAGGTGATACTAACCTAAAATTTCATAGCGAAAGTTTCTTTAGTTAAAATAAAAAGATAAAATAAATTTAATTTCAACTAAAACAAATGCAAGAACATTTATAAATTCCTCCACATATATTGAGATTCCTATTAGTGAGTATATTTATTTATTGAATATCTTTGTTTTTAAATAGGGGGTTGATTAAATTTTTTAAAATTTACTAATTTTTTATCATAAATCCTCATTCTCTAAATAATTTTATTTATCTCTCATTTATCCATTTTAGGATTATTTCATTTTTTTAATCTAAGTATTGTGTGGTGTTGTGTTCCTTTCACATATGTCACCTTTTTCTTCTCAAATAATCATGGTGATAAAAATATAATTAGATATTCTCTTTTAAGTGAAATATTATGTGTCATATGAGCCTTTATTTTTATATTTCTTCATTTTTAATAAAAATTACGATTTCAAAGAGTTGAAAAAATAAGAGGTAGGTGATATTTTTTTCTTATTCATGAATTTAATTTGTTTTCATCTTTAATGTAACAATTGATTATACCTAAATTTATTTAGTATACAATTTTATGAATTTAATTTTAAATGTATGTGGTTGTATACTCGGAAAGTATGAGGAAATATTCTTCAATTGGGGAGTATTTATTAATATTAACCAACAATGTAATTTATAGATAGTGTGTCACCGGGTTCTTAATTATGCTGGATATTCACAATATGAGTTATGTGAATATTATTACTCAAATGGTATTATGTGTTTTAATTTAGAAAAATTATAATTAATTTAATAATATAGAGTATCACATGATTTATTTTGTGGGAGTGATTTATTTCTTGTTAAATTATATGACATCCTAGACCCAGGTGCTACTCAAATGTGCCTTGAGCCCGATCATCCACATGGCCTCAATCACAACTCCCTGAACACCAGAGGCTACCAACTAGAAGTGAGGGAAAATGGTGTGTCTTTGGGGAGATTATTCCCTCATTACCAGAGTTTATCATAGCAGATATGTATGATAAATACAATTAAATAGTGTAAGAAATATAATATACAGACGACACAATAAAAACCTATAGGAATAATAAATAATATAGCGAAGGACAATCATATACAAAAGATGATGATGATACATGTCATGTCACTATAAAACTGAAAAAAAGATACAAGGAAGCATATAATAATTTCTATACCAAAGAATAAAACATAATCCAAAATCTAAGAATCCTGATCTCCAACTCGGTCATCTGCTACCAAGATCCATCTTAAGAAAGAAAGTAATATCATATGTCCTAGAGAGGATACTTCCCTTTTTCAACATCTACATACATGTAATATTCCTGAGTGCCAATGGTGGCTCGGTTATGGTGTGAGATAAATATCATTAGGCCACCACCAACATCTTCTATAACATATAGTTCATGTAAAATAAACTAAAATAGTTCGCAAGAATGCATCTATAAAAGTAAATTAATACAATAATGTAAATACCCAAGTAACTTCTCCATCCTCAGCTGGTGTCTGAAAATGAATCTGGTTCGTTAATTAATTATGTTCCAATTTTTATAAGTAGGTCACGTGAGGTATAACCAGCCCAAACATCACCTCATGATATTAATAACTAATATAATCTAATGTAATAACTAAAGAATCCTTGATGTTAGGGGTCAATACAAATTTGGAAATAAGCTATAGCCTAACTATATGGGTAATAGTGTAATCCATGTAGAATTCACCAAGACATTTCACAATAATGTAATTTTAACCGAGACCAAGGAAATCATCTAAGGTAAAATGGGATAAGGAATGACTAGGCCCAAGGGTCCTCATGTGTGTCGATGTCATGCTATATCCATGAAGTTTATCCAATGAATCCTATAATAATAATGGATGAGGGATCCTACAATGTCATACTATACATCCACAAGTATACAAAGATCATGTTCCAAGGTGGGTCTTACCCTTGGAAACTGACATCATTGAATAAAAATGGCATCAACGAGTGCTTAAGGAATTCCTTCAAGAATCCCAGAATAGCTCAAGTTTGACTAATCTTATAGTAATGTAAAGCTCCATATAAAATAGGCACCATATAATAAAGTAATTATTTAATTAAGGACATGAAATAAACATTTCATTTTATAAGTCAGTAGGTTCATTCCATTACTTTCATACAAGTTAGAAAACATCTCAAGGAAATGAAACCATCAATTTTTTTCAAATAATTCATAATAATTATTTCATTTTCACTATAATATCATCCATTATACATGGAAAGGGATGATACGGATGTGAAACCAATCCATTAAATTGAATTTAATTAGTAAAGTCATATACATATTTCACTTTCCATTTAAACCATTTAAACATTTATTAATAAATAGGAAAACATATCTTAAATTTAAAGTGACACCAACATATTCAAGGGGATAGTCAAAAACCATTTCAATAGTCATTTAATTAAGGAAGTCTTACCACTAGTATGGTCAACCAATTACACACCCGAATAGTAGAGTATGTGCACATAACAAACCTACAAAAAGGTATAATTAAGAGAAACACCCTACCTGGGGTGGTCGAAGTTGAGGACGTAACCTCCTATGTTGAATAACATATTTAACAAGGGCCTCCTAGGATGGTTCTAATGAATAAAAGGCACATAAATTTAATAGGTCACGCCCGATGAAATCGGACTGGACATATGATAATTTATAAAACAAAAAAACTTGATGGATGAGTTATAGACCACCTACCTCATATTCATATGACTATCGTCAACTAGTATCATCCTATAATTTTTGATGTATTAGATTAGATATGATGAACAATATAATTCGCAGAAAATAGGGCATATGATCCTTCACTTTGATAACTCCATTGAGAGAAAGATAAAAGAAGAATAGATAAAATGGAATCAAGAACATACTGATAGGAATCTAACAAGATGAATAGAATATAAATCAAACTTTGGACAAATGAGTTATCTCAATTCATAGGTTATGCCTTCAAATGAGATAAAAAATTGAGGATGAAGTCTCTTCTTTCCACAGCACAGAAAATGAGAGGAGAAGGTTTAAAATATTTCATTTAAAGGTATTTTTGTATAATCACCCAAAAAAATAATCACATGGTTTTTCCACACAGTTGGATAAAGATTTATCTAACTACGTACCTTTTTTATAGGAAAGGGAATTTTTTCATGGTTTGTGCACATAGTTAGGGAAATCATGCACCAAACATGAAAAACTAATCTACTAAAAACTACTAAATTTTCACATGGTCATGTGAAACCAGGTGCATTGTTAGGGAAAATTATGTACCCCACTTCACCCCACTATCCAGCCTCTCATGGTTAGGAGAGACTGTAGAGCCTGGCTCTCATAGTTTCTACTAACTGTACAACAGGCATATATCTCCAAAAAATATGGGTTCTGGGCACTGAATAATCCCTATACACCCCTGAGTCACCCATGAACTTATTTGGAATCCATATTTGACCTAAAATAATGAATTATACCAAATTTAAAAGGATCCATACCTAAGTGAAAAATCATGATCTTACAGTCTCCCCCCTTAATGGAAATCAACCCCAAGTTCACCTTCAAAGGGAATAAAAACACTGTATGAGAAAAAATCTTGCCACTGGGAACATACGTCAGCCTCCCACTCCCAAGTCTCATATTTTACATGATTGTTCTACCATAAAACCTATACTAAAGGGAAATATTGGACTTGTAGAGCCTTCAGGCCATGGTCTTTGATGCATATAGGATACTCCTCAAATGAAGCATTGTCATCCAACTCAACCTCTGTTGGATCAAATGTATGAGATGGATCATCATGATACAGATGAAGTTATGAAACATGGATTACATAATGCATGGAATGATACCTCTATGGTAATAAAAGATGATAGGATATCATCCCAACTCTCTCCAAGATCTCAAACATCCAGACATAATGAGGCGACAACTTCCCTTTCATGGGAAATTCCTATAGGAAAACTTGACCCCCAAACACAAAATATAGAGGTCATTGATGATGATTGGAATAATATTTATATCTAGACTAAGTAGTGTACATATAATTCATAATCATTTGATCCTAATCCAAAGTCTCCTATATGAGATAATGACCTAGTAAGGCTACCTCTCTTGCCTCTAGAAAGCAGAGTGGTGAATGACACAACCTACCATGCAAGGAATCAAAATGATCCATCTGAATTTTCACCTAAAGGATATTATTATAGTTGAACTCATTGATAGGGATATTATTCTCTAAATAACCAATAAAATAAAGGATTCATTCTCAGAGCATATCTTTAGAACCTATATCATATGTTATGACTTTCATTGATCTATGGGTGAAAGGTTGTTCTAAGAAGCACTTGTGTACCCATAGCCTTATAAAAACACTACAAGAACCATGACGTAAATATATATCCATATATGAAACTATGGTATGAGGTAGACCATGTATTTGTATGATCTCAAGGACATACAATATTCCCATATCATAAACTAAGAGTGTCTCTTAGATACGAATGAAGTGGGCTACTTTCGTTAGTCTGTCAATTACTATCCATACTGTGTCACTACCTCAAGGAGACCTCAGTAATCAAAATATGAAGTTCATGGAAATATCTTCCCATTTCCATTCAGGGACTATAAGTTATTGTAATAATCCTGTAGGTCACTGTTTCTCCATCTTCTCTTTCTGATAGGTGGAACACCTAGTGACAAATCATGTTATTTCATGTTTCATCCTAGGCCACTAATACTGGCATCACATATCTAGATACATATTGGAGATTATTCGATGAACTCTCCACTAATAAGCATGGGACTCTCACATTAGTTTCTCTCTCATATATGTAAGAACCCCAACATATACATATATACATAGGATGTTGTCTCTGTCTACATAACAATTTGAATGTGGGTCATATCCTAAAATAATCTCATAGAGAATGAGGCCTTTAGGATCTAAAAGTTTCCTTCTCTTTAACTTCTCATGAAGGGAAGAGGTAACTTTCAGGGATAATAGATAATAATACTCATGAGTGTCATGAACCTCTAAATGTAGCTTAGGAAATAGGACCATTAATTTCTATTTTTCACTCACTTCCCCAACGTCTTTTTCATGTGCTTTCATACTCAGTGCATTCAATACCATATTTGTATTTCAAGGTGTATATGAAAGATCAATATTGAAGGACCAAAGATAATAAACTCATATCAATTGTTTGATATTAAATTCACACTGTGTAAAAATATATTTGAGGCTCTTATAGAACATATACACCACAAAGTGCTCAGTCATCAAATAGTGTCTCCAGTAACGTAAGGCGTGGACAACTACTGCTAGCATGAGTTTGTGTGTAAGGTAGTTTATCTCATGAGACATAAAATTCAAATAACTTTATGCAACAACTTTATCCTACTACATCAGCACTACACCTAGCCCAGTGTTATATGCATCAGAGAACACTATATAGCCTCTTCTTGGCTTTTACAATATCAAAACTGATACTGAGATATTCCTTCCTTTGAACTCCGGAAAGGATTTATCACACTCTTCTGACCATAGGAACATAACATCATTCATTTTAAGACCAATAAGAGATACCTCAAGTAATGATAATTTATTTGTGAAATTTTTGTAATATCCTACCATCCCCAAGAAACTCTATATATCAAACACATTCCTAGGCTGCTCCCAGGAAATAAGTGCACTCACCTTCTCTAGGTCAACTGATACTCCAAACTCTGAGATAATGTGACACAAGTACTAAACTTTTTAAATCTAGAAGTGGAACTTATGAAGATTGGAATAAATATGATTCTATCTCAATTTACTCAAAATGATATTAAGTTGTTTATCATGGTTTCTACGAGTGTGATAATACACCAAGATGTCAACCATAAATACTACAACAAAAGAATCTAGAGAGGGGTGGAACACCCTACTCATCAAATCCATGATAATGGTGGGAACATGTGTAAGACCAAACGACATAATGAGGTACCCATTCATACCTTATCTTCTACGTAAATTTATACGATGTATGTTTGATGGAATGAATCACACTTGATGATATCTCGATCTCGGGATGATCTTATAAAACACCCTATCTCCTTAGAGTTAGTCAAAGATATAATCTATTGGAGGTAGTGAATACATATTATTGAATATAGATAGTTCAACCATATATAATCCATGAAAAAATGAAAGTTCACGTTTTCCTTCTTGGTGAAAAGGATGGGATAACCCTAAGAGTAAGTACTCGTCCATATAAAAACATTGGCCTCTGAATCCTCCAACTAACTCTTGCAATCTTATATATCTGTATGTGCCATCATATATGAGGGAATTGACATTGGAGATACTCTTGGAATGATATTGATCATAAAATCTACCTCTTGATCTGAAGGTAATCTATTAAAATCATCAACAAAGATGTCCCAAAAATTGATCTACTGCGAGAAAGAATTTATCATGATTTAAACATTGGTCCTCTTTGAAGAGATTAAAAACATGGGTGGTCGCTAAACCCAACCCATGATTATTTATTCTATATCTACTATCCAATAAATCCCACACACCCTTATTTAGATAACTACTTACCTCTATTTATGTAACTGATACCTTCTGGAAATAGTAGTCTACAAAGGCATGATACAGAACCAACCAATCCATCATGAGAATGAAATCAAAGCCTTTCATATTGAGAAAAAATATATTTCACATGAAAGGGTAACATCCTACCTCAATGGGATAAACTATACATTGTATTATTCTATATTATGGTACTCCCAGTAGTGTATATAGGGTCATTGCACCACAGTAATACTATATTTCTAGCTCAATCCTTTCCATGATAGGTAAGGATACGAAGGAGTGTGAAGCACTAGTATAAAATAAAAAAAGATAATTATTAGAGGATAATATAATAATACTTCATGTTGTATATGGTATTTCAATATAATATTTTTATATTTGTTGTAGTGCATGAAACTTCCCTAATCCATGGCCTTATTCCATAGTTGGACTACCCTGAGTATGACCGCTCTATTGGCACTGATGATCTGAAGTTTGTCTTCCATGAATTTTTTTTTATCGTTTTCCAGTCCTTCTAGTGATATTACAACTCCCCACCAAACATTATGTATAATGACATGCCCCTAATGGTAGAGTTGGCTTGGATCATCTTCCACTAGAAGTAGATGGAAAGGTCTGATAGAATCTCTGAAGGTGCCTTGAACGGTCACAAATCATCACTGTAGAGGGTCTCTATCACATTGAGGATCTAGATTAACTTTTCATACACAATGATGGAATACCATAGATATACTAGAATGGGTACTATTGAATCCACTACCCTGATGAGAAACCTCAAGGGATTTCTTTCTACTGCCATAAGAACTACAGGTTGACCTCGGCACCGGTGCTTTATTCTTGGTACTGTCTCCTTCCCTCTGGTTTTTCTAAATGATAATATCTTGATTGAAAATATAATAAAATTTAGGTAGGATAGAGACATTCAACTTATTGTTGATGGAATACAAGATCCAATCCTCAAATAATCTAGCACATGAAATTTCCTCACTAATTAGAAGTGGTTCAAAGTGCTGCAACATAGTGAAACATACTGAATACTCTATAACTAACACAACACTCTACTCTAGATGAATGAACTCTCTAGATTGGTCATCTCTTAGTATATGAGGAAATAAAATATCATATAAGGAATTATAGAAATAAGACCATACCATGCCCTAATGATGACCATCCTAGGTAATTACATCCCACCAGTGCTTGGATTAATCACACATCATGTACATAGTATTCTTTACCCTCCACTCTGGAAGCATATCTATATGACCAAATATAGGAAAGGTGGCCTCTATCCAAAACTCAACATCCCATGAACCACCACCCCCTTAAAAGGTGGGAGGATACTTCTGCTGGAACTCACAAGTCATATCAGCTATCAGGGGTTCTGTTCATAGAGAATCTTACATGCACTTCATCAGACATAGGAAACTACCATGAAGCTTAGTGCTATTTCCCATATCAGGTACATCAGGAAGTTCCTAATGTTTCAATCCTACCAATTATTATATCATCTTAAGGGCCACAATGTTTGGATCATGATCTCCACCACCCTCCTAGCACACAACATGAGGACAAATTGGTAGCATTTGTGTACAAATTATAAACACATGCCTCAGAGCAAATGAGAACCAGATAGACAACAATATTGAAAGAAGAATCAAAGGAAAAGGGATCACTAACCACAATATAATACCCCAACTACCCACTTATATTTCCAGGTATTGGTAATATTTCAAGTACAAATTACAAGGGTTCTAGTAGATTAAGTGTCAACCATACCTTGCCTAATCATTTACTAGAATCCATTTTATTTTAAGTTAGATTCCACATTTATAAGTTATATTTTCTTATAAAAATATATATAAGTTTTATTAAAATGAGTTTTTAGTACCTGTGAATTAGGTACCATACACCTTATCAACGAAATCAACGCCCATTTAAATTCAAATTATCCAGGTCTATATTCAATATCAGAATGTAACAGGTTAGATACAATGGAATGTTTTAGTAAAATACATGTTATAACCCATGAGGACCCATAAAACTCATGAATTTAACTTTACAATCAATCAATCATAGAAAAATAGAAACACACTCACATATATATATATATATATAACATGGATAACTCAATAGTCACATGCGTGTCAATAAATTCATGTTGTTAAATTCTCCTATATGGCATGGAAGATGTGTGGAATGTGAATTCTAGGTGCCTATGATGATTCACGTAACAATTCTCTATTCCCTCATATCATTGGGCCAAGGAATAAGTTAAATAATTAATCATAATAATAATAATAACCACAACATAGCATGTGTTCCACCCAATGGTGAAAGGAAATCAAATGTGATAGGAAAAATCATAAAAACAATTATTATTTAGGAACCTTGGTATTTACTCCGAACATGGGTTCTCTACACCAAAGAGTGGATTATAACCAAGTTACAAAGAATTACTAATATCTTATCTATTGTCTCTAAATAGTAAAGAAAGAAAAGAACCCACTCTAATATCACATTGTGATGTCTCAAACCCCAGTGCCGCGTGGAAGTGCCCCGAGTCAAGTGGACCACATGGTCACAAGATCATATTGTATAAATCTAGAGGCTACCGAATTGTAGTGAGGGCCTAGGTTGTGTCTGTGGGGAGACTATACCATAGTTTAAAATAGTGGATAAATAAGACAAAAATAGTTAAATAGAGTAAGAAATATAATATATATATGGAACAACAGAAGAAGACATGAATAATAAATAACTAAACAATTAATAATCATATACAAAAGTTGTTCATGATACTTGTCATATAACTAAAAATGGAAAACATGGATACAAGGAAGAAGGAAATTCATGCTATATAGAAGTAGAAAAAGGAATCTAAAAACTATCCAAGCATCCCGAGCTCCATCTCAGTCATCGTCTACCAAGATTAATCCTATGTAAGAAAGAAATATCAAATGTCTAAGGTTGGACACTTCCCTTTTTCAACACCTACATACTTGTAATCTTCCAGGTACCAATGGAATACTAGATAGGGTGTGACATAAATCACAATAGGACACCACCAACATCGTCTATAACATCCAGTCCATGTAATATTAACTAAAACAATATGCAATCAGGTATTTATAAAAGTAAATCAATACAATAATATAAATACCCAATTACCTTCTTCATCCTTAGTTGGTGTCTGAACATGGAACCTGTTCATTAATTAATTATGTTCACGTTTTTATAATTAGGTCATGTTAGGTTTAACCAGTATTGAATTAACCTATTAATAATAATAAATAAGGATATAATACATAACAAGGCACCCTTTTTTATATTAATAATGAAGAGGATCCAAGGTAATAACCAAGGAATCCTATTGATATTAATAATGTAGAGGATATAAGGTAGTAACCAAGGAATACTTGACCTTAGGGGTATATAACACTAAGGTAATAAATGGTATCATAGCTATATGGGTAAGAGTTTAATCCAAGGGGAATTTCCCAAGGCATTCCACAATAATGTAATTATAAATAAGTCCAATGAAATAACCCATGGTCAAATGGGGCAGTCAATTACATGGCCCAATGGTGTATCCAAGGAACCTCATGTCTGTAGATGTCATGCTGGATACGAGGAGTGTATCCAAGGAATTCTATAATAATAATTCAGGAGGGATCCTATGGTTTCATACTAGGTATCCACAAATAGACAAAGACCAGGTTATAAGGTTGGTATCACCCTCGGTAAACAAAATCCTTTAATCGTAATGGAATCCATGAGTTCTTAAGGAATTCCATCAGGAATCCAAGGATATCTCAAGTCTAAACACTTCTATATTAATTTCAAGTTACATATGTAATAGGAACCTTATAATCAATTCATTGATTAATTAATTACATGAAATAATCATTCCATTTTATAATCCAAGAGGTTCAATACATGTCTTTAGTACAAGTGACAAGGAATCTCAAGGAAATATAACCATTCATTTAATTCATATAATTCATAATAATTTTTGTAGTTTCACTTTGAAACATTGTATTATATATGGAAAGGGATTATACAGACATGAAACCAATATATTCAATCAGGCCAAGTCATATGCATAGTATACTTTACATTTAAACCATTTAAACATTTTTTAATCAACTATAAGTCTAAACTTAGATGGGTCAAGTGACACTAACATATTCCCGAGGATAGTTGAAAACTATTTCAATAGACATTTAATTAATGAATTGTTACCATTATAAGGTTCAATCCGTAACACCCCTGAACGGTGGCGCAAATTCACATAAGTATCCTCAAAAAGAATAATTAAAGGAAACACCCTACTTGGGGTAGTCTACATTTATGATGTAACTTAAAACATTGAATAAAATATTTATAAAGGGTCTTAGAATGTGGTTCTATTGACTATAAGAAATTAACATAAATTTAATAGGCCACACCTGATGAAATCGGTATGCACACATAGCAATTTAAAAAATAATGAAACTTAAGAGATGAGTTTTAAATCACCTAACTCATACGCATATGAATATTTTCATCTAGTATTAGCAACTAATTTAGTCTTGATTGGATGAGATCTAAAGAATAGTCCAACTCCCTAAAAATAAGGCATATGAGCCTTCACCTAAATAACTCCATTGAATGAAAGATAAATGAAGAATAGATAAAAGGGAATGAAGAATGTACTGAGAAGAATCAAAGGAGATAAAAAAAATCTCAATCAAACTTCAGATAGAGGAGTTCTCTCAATTACTAGGTTATCCCTTCCATAGAACTCAAAAATGTAGGATGAAGGCTTTGCTATTTGATATAGATAAAAATGAGATGAGTGGGTTTAAAACATTTCATTTATGGTTATTTTTTTAAAATCACCTAGAAATAGTAATTTCATTGTTTTTATGCATAGTTAACCAAAAAAATTTCCAACTATGCGCCCTTTTCTTTAGGAAGGGCCTTTACGTGTGGTTATGCAGCATGGTTTGGGAAACCATATGCCAACTGTGCAAAACTCATTTACTAAAAACTAATGACTTTCAACATGGTCATTTGGATACTAGAATATAGCTATGGAAAACCATGTTCCCTACTTCACCCACTATCCATCCTCAAACAATTTTGAGAGACAGTGTGTCTTAGCTCTCATGGTTTCTACTAACCATGCAACCACCCTATTTCTCCCAAAAAGATGGGTTCTAGGCTCAAAATTAGACCTTAACACCCCCAAGACACCTGTGAACTCATTAGTAATCCATATTAGGTCCAAAATATAGATTTATACCAAATTTAAAAAGATATATACCTGAGTGAAAAACTAGTTTCTTACAATAACATTTTGGTATTTTTTGTATTTCATTCATTATTTTTTTCATGTTATCAATCTAAATTCATATTAATATTAATTTTAATTTTACATCCCCCATTGTTCAGTGTGGTTTATTATATTTTAGATATTAAATAATATTTCCAATCAAAATTCAAAGAGTGTGGTTGGACTCTATGAGAGATCAAACTTAGTCCATGTTCTATTATAGTGAATTTCTTTAGAAACAATATTTTTTTGAAGTGGACTTCATGAAATATTCATCTCATCAAAAGGAACAATTTTTTGGGGGTCATGAAACTTTCAAAAAAAATTTCATGTTAAAAATAATTTAAATAAATAAAATATAACTTCATTGATAAATCATTCATTGGATTTGTTTATTATTGTTGTTTTTTTTCACTAAATTAAGGATGTATTTCATCACTGTTTGTGAATTTATTTTTTTGTGACACTCATTCTATCAATATTCATACTTCCTAAATTTAAAATTTTAAAGTGTTTCAGAATTATTTGAATCATATTTTGTAATTTTTTTTATTTTAACCTGGATTTAAGAAATATGGATTGAGAAAGTGATGTGGAAGAGTACCCTTGGGAAACTATAATGTAAATTTCACCAAAAGTCACTGGGAGATTTTGGAATTTATTATTTGGGGAATATGTTTTTATAGAATTTATAAGTGTTACTAAAGAATCATGGGAACCTAATATCATTGAACCTTTATCCAAGGTGATATATGAATTCCCTATATATTTTAATGAGTTTTTTTTTATAGAAAACAGAGAGTAAAAATAACTTCCACCATCAGTTAAAGAACCTCCTCACACATAGAAATAAATGAATTCACTAGAGATTTTGGATCTCAAAGAATCATATCGACTACCTTAGTTGTATAGTTTCATTACAAGGGCACTGTATAAGTTGTAACTAATTATTGATTATTTGAAATTAATTGAAAATAATATGAATATATCTTTATTTCACATATCCAATCATAAAATACATATTCAATTAACTTGTTTAAACTATACAGATTCAACAAAAATTCAACCTACATTATATGGGGAAAAGGATAAAATTTATGAAGTGGTGGAGGAGTTTGTTCATCTTTCCCTCGCCAATTTAGAGTTCCATTTTGAGTGTGATTTAGAAGACAATTAAACATATTATGAAATTAAATTGGTTATTTTTCATGATCTTTTTACTAAAATAATATTTTTTGGGACAAAAACATTGTTTAATATTTTTAAAATGACTATAAAAATTAATATTCACATTAGAAAAATCATATATATAAAGAAATCAATACTTTTGATTTATTCCATCCTGAAAACAAAAAAGGAAGTGATGAAAATAATATTCTGGGGTAAAATTTTCTTGAAATTTATGATAAAAAATAAAATGGAGACAAATAGAAATATCTTTAACTTGAATGAGTGGATTTGTTACTTTTATAGTGAAAATTAATAAAAAAATGAAGGGAAACATTGTGAACATGTGATAAAGGATTTTCTTCCAAACTATTATATTCCACTATATAATAAATTAAAATTCTTTGAATAAAAAAATTCAAGTGTTTTTACTTCTAAAAGTCAATATTTTCTTGCTAAAATTTACCATGAAAATGTATAACTTGGTCCCTATAACACCCCTTCCCAAACCACCAGGTTCAGTTTAGGATGTCATAGAACCTCATGTGTGCCTCCCCATATTCAAGAGGTTATTGACTAGTGGTGAGGGAAAAAGGAATGATGTGGAGATACTATGAACTCATTTTCATGTAAACGTCATAGTATAATAAAGGAATAAAAAACAATTAATCAACCAATACTGAATAAATAAATAATCCTTATATGGGAGACAACATACTTGAGAATACCAACCCATGTAGTAAAAGTGTGGAATATCATATAGATAAACCAAAACTTAAATAAAGGATAAAATATATGGGATAAATTCACTAGAAAAAATTAGGAGTAGACCTCCATCTTGAAGACTACCTAGCTACACCTGCATCCTTCTACTAAGCCTAATCAACCACCCACTATAATGCCCCTACACTTCATCAGATACCTGGTCATGAAATATAAATGGGAACTGATATTAATGAACAAGGTGTGATTAGAAGACTTATTAGGACACCAGCAACAACACTTAACATAAGTTCATAATATATACTAGTTCATTACATGAAATGAATCAAAGTACATATAAGGATCAATATATCCCACAAGAAAAAATATACAAGATGGGTCCTCAGAGACTAGATCTACCTAGTTCACCCACATACCAAAAGTAACATCAACCAATTTATAGACACATCTCCCTCAGTAAAATATTTTAAATAATGGTTGACACATCCCACTTGATGGGATAGTCCAATTAATGCCAACAACTTATCTAAAACATCTTACTCAGGGCATATTCTATTAGGATTGACCTGCATGCTCAATTATAGAAGACAAAATAACATGGAATAAAATAAAAGATACAAATCATCAATCAAACATCACATCAAAATGAAAAATTATCATAGACATCACCTTAAACACACATGAAACCCAATCATAGTTTTCAAGTTTACACATGCATGAAAACAAATCATGTCATGAACACTTATAAAATGTACTAAATTAAATGGATTACTACATCAAATGTTTTGAAACTAAATTAAAAGTTCATATTGAGTGTTTTCACTTGGATCATGTTTTAATTTAAATTGAATCATTACCTTAAACCAAGAGTTCCTAAAAATGATTCTAACAAGTAAAAAAGAATGATCTAAAATGAGAGTCAAGAGGGAACAAACCAAGTCTAGAATAATCATATACCCTAGGATTAAATTGACACTATAAGTCTTCAAGACCAATAGGGGGAGAATAAAATTCAATGTACGTGTAATAGAAAAAAAGGATAAGGGGTATACACTATGATGAGTCTAAAACAGTGAAAAAAGTCTCGACCCACCTTGTTTGGATCTCCCACCAAGGGTCACACAAGCCATAAAAAATGTTCTCTGGGCATCTGGAAACTTATTTGTATAAATACTAAAACCATTTGTGGATGTCTAAATTGATAAAATAGTGAAAGGAATTTATTAGTGTCACATTAAGTTCCCCATATTAAGATCATACATGTTTCTCTTTATAAATAGATGGGATATGATGAATAAAAAGATGGTTTGGTCCATTTTAATTCTATATTGACCATCAAAAAATATTACACCATGATCTAGTGTTCTTGAGGACACTAGCTCAACATGGTCTTCCATATAGCGTGGTTCCTCCACCTAGGCTTATTTCATCACCATGTTCTACAAAATTTTAATGGAAAGGTTTCCCAAGATGTGCCCCTTAGGTTCTATCCATGAGCACCACAATAAGGCCATGAATTATCCAATACATTTACCTTGTATTTCATTTCACATCAAAACAACTTAGGTATATTATAGATTTCACTAGGGCATGACGTTATTAATTTTTAACAAAATAGTCAATCCCCATTTTTAATCTCCCAATAAAATCTATAAATAACCAAACCCAAGATCAATCATTGAAAGGATTGAAAATATCATAATGACATGTCAAAAATTATATTAACAACCCACTGAAGTATATGGTGTTACAAATCTCTCTTTCAAATGGATTATTATCCTTGATAAGTGTATCTAAAGGTATCTTCACTCAAATTTCTATCTTCTAGTCCCACATCTCTTCATGGATCCTCCCAATCCAACAGAATACACAATAAAGGGTAATCACCACCCCTTTCACCACCTTCACACATTAGTTAACAATCTGAACAGGTCATTCAACATAAGATAAATATAGTTCCTACTACATATCCATTTAGTTGAGTATATGTGTTGCATCATGATCATACCTATAAATCATAGACATTTGGAATACATTATGAATACATTGGTATTGTGGAGTAATGTTCATCCAATAGGACACAATCATGATGAATTCTATGATCTCAAATAGACCAACAATCTACGTTACCAATTTTCTTTGCCTCCATAGATGTATATGCCCCAAACAAGGGGAAACCCATAAGAAAAACCCATCACCTATAGTGAAATAGAAGGGTAATCTCATTTATTTAGCATAAGACTTCCACCTATTCTAAGATAAAACTTTCCATTTATAAATCAACTGACTTTATCTGAGGTTTCCTATAACAATATTCACCAAAAAACTAAAGATTCAGCTACCTAATTCCATTAGAGATGTGAATAGTATGGCCACCTATAAATAGCCTAAAACTAAGCCATCTAAATCAAGGACTAGAAGAAGTTATTATATTAGGACTCCACCAATGAAAATTGATCATCCCAAGATCTAGTAAAATCTTGAATACATGGTCAAAACATATCTCATAATATCCAGATGACTCTCTATTACTTCCTATCAGTATGAGGATGGAATTACATACTCATATTCAACTAAGTCCATATCACCTTTTTCAAGCCTTTCCAAACCAATGATTTGAACTATGAATCTCTATTAGGTACCATGATTAAATTAACTTCATAAAGTCACGCAATATTCTAAACATATATATTTATAATATCATCCAATGATTTGGTCTCTGGGATCAGTATGAAGTGAGTCACCTTGGTCAATAGATCTACCACCACCTAAATGGTGTCTCAGCCTCTTATGGTCCTTGGTAACCTAGTAAAGGTGTTTATCATTACCTCATACCACTTTAAAAAAGGCGCAACAAGTGGCTAGAGAAACCCTCCACATATTTGATTCTCAACATTAATATTCAAAAACTTCTGACAACATGAGACAAATCTTTAAATTTCACTCTTCATGTTGGGCACCAAGAGTTGAGTATGAAATCATGATACATTGTGGTAGATCCTAGGATTACTACCCACTATGATGTAAGGGAGACTCTCATAATCTCCTCTCTCATAGAAGATGGAACCATCACCCTACAATGAACCAGAGCTACACCATGTCCATCCAAATCCATCCTTAGAATGATAACATTTTCTAAAAACCTCATATGCATCATGACACACTCTATATCAAGATAATAACCATATTTTACACAGTCCAACAATGATTATAGGTTTACTAAGGGTGAGAAAGACACTTCCCCTTGATCTATAGTTATGCCTACCTCCCAATATATTAACATGACCATGAGATTCCATTCCACTTCTAACATATACTCCCCCAATTCTTGCATCTTTTTACTAATCACATATTCTACTACATTTCAATCCCTATGAGAATATTCCATTTGGAGATAAAAAATCTAAAAGTATTCTACCCAACACCTCCAAAAATGACTCAAGTCATGATGGGAGAATACCAAAAACTCTTATGGTTCTTATAAAGGATAAATCTCCCACTTTAGAGGATATTTTGAAAACATTTCAATGCATAATGAAAAAATTAAAACTAAATGGAATTGGTAAGGTAGTTCCACTCATGGGGTCACAACTAACGATAGTCATAAGCAACTACCATATGAACTTGCATCAATACAAGTCCCAAGACAATTCCAGATGCATCGTAAGAAACTGCATAGATAAATCCATGTTCAGGATAAATTAGAATTAGGGCCAACAACAACCTCTTATTTAGCTATATGAATTTTTATTCACATTTTTACATTCATTCTTTTAGCCCTTATTTTTAATCTAATCATGAGAACTTACTAGAAATAAAATTCATGAATAAACCTCCTGTAGTACCTAAAGATCCCAAGGAAACTTCATGTCTAAAACAAATTCCATTATCATACCCAATATACAAATGTATCAAATTTAATTGGATAAAATGATATTCTATCTTGAAAAAACACATGTTGAGGAAAGTGAAGATCCTATATCCAAAAGTGAAACTCTAAATAGTTTATGTAAATTTGATGTGCTTGAAGCATACTCAATACAATATCCAGGTGTCTATAATGTGATTTTGTTATCTTGGAATATATCTGGATGACATCAATTCAAAAAGTAACAAACAAATCTCTATTTGGGTTTTATATCTTTTTCATGAGGTCCATGAACACTTTTGAGAATTTTTTGTTCCAAAGGGAAAAATGAGATACTCAAATATCCCATACCTACTGTTAAAAAATATATTCAATATGTATTCCACTGTAAATAAAAGTTTATGGTATACAAAACGTAGATCAATATTTAAAAACCCTTGGGGTCCCCTCAATTGATCAAAAAATAAATCTATTATTATTAATGGATGCCTATTCTTCACAGTGATCTAGTTTTACTTATTATATTATACACAAATTCAAAGTCTACAATATTGTTTTTTGGAGAACAACATAAGATCACCTCCAGGAGCGTGGTTCAATCTAATTAATCCTTCAACTTCTTGATCATCCAGTTATAACTTGTTCTCTTTCAACACATTTGGTTTAATGAGATATAGTTCAATTGACATGGGTTGTGCATAAAAAAAATTATTGATCTCAAACTCCAATCCCCCAAGTTAAGGTAAACTTGAGAAATAATTTAGAAATACATATCTGTAAATGTTTAACATTGATGTAAAATAATATTGAGTGATCATATAATCCACTATAAGGACTATTACAGCCACCTGTACTAAAAATTATTCTCTCTAATGAGGATATGGTCATATTTTTTCTACCTTGACATCCCATTCAATGGTAAACATGAACTTATCCCCTTCAAGTGATGTAAATGTCACATGTCTCTGATAAAGATTAATGTGTTCAAGGTAACTGGTCTAGATGTCCTTACCAAGGATTACCTTAAATCCAAACATCTCCAATATTGTGAATCTTTAAACATTCCTGAATCCAAAAAACACCATCTGATAGTTGAGTCAGAAATGAAAATGATCTACTTTATTTCCCAGGGGTGTGTCTATAGAAAAAAGCATAAAATATTATTTGACCAGTATGTTTAACCCATTTACCACTTAACATGATATAAAATAATGGGATGTTTCTATATTGAACAAGGTAGTAGATAGTGTAGAAGAAATCAACATCATACCTCTAACAGTTGAGAGTCCTTCTCTGTAATTAGTTGAAGCAAGACCAACCATGAAATCCTAACTAGAAATCACTCCATGAAACCCTAGATTCATGTGATTATACTGATTCACTAACCCATATGGGGTCTACACCTGATGATGAGGTCTTTTTCCTACCATTGTTATGTGCATTTGAGAATCCATATCATAAAACCACTTCTGGTTTCTAGTCCTTCGAATCTGTTGGAAAGTCTTGAGAGAAAAATTATAGTCCTTGAGGAAGTGTCCCTTCCTCCCATGGTTATGAACATAGTAGAGTCATCCCAAAAAGAGGGATTCAAGGAACCTCTATTATGTTATGACCATACACTGCCACCCTGACGTCCATATTCCAATATCCTCTTTTTATCCCGGAAAAAATAATAGGTACAACACTATAGCAATCACATATTATATCATTTATAATAGGAAGGATAACTACATCTCATTTTGCCTCATTTCACTTCTAAATTTTTAGTTCCTTAGAAGGCACTGCAACACAGGTCATCAGAACAAAGTTCATAACCTTTCATTTTAGATCTTCATAAAGACCAATCTTAATCTTTATAGCCATATATTTCTCATGTCAAACCAAAGGAGGAGAAAATTGGATCATCGTAGTGAGGTGTGTTGAGTACGCATACACTATCATCATTCCCTACTAGAGCTCCTTAAACTCCTAAGAATGGTTCATCTTTAGTGTAACTATAAGTAATTATTTTAATTCTTTTAATAAGAGGTCATTTAAGGTAACCCATATCATCCATTCACATATACTGGACTGAAGTATAACATCCCACCACCATCCAGTAGGGCATGAAGAAATATGGTCAAAAGCTTATTCTTTTGGTTCTCTGTGGTCTCCACTAGGTCAAATATCCTCTCAATAACCCATATACAATCCTCCATGTCCTGGGTTCCTTTGATTCTATAGAATTATGGTCGTTGTTGGATCTCAAAGTCATGAACATAATCCACAATCGTTATCCCACCCTTATGGGCTCCTAGAACTAGAAAAAAATCAAGATAAAAGTGTCATGGTTAAACCAACTGTATAGCTTGACCCACTGGAGAAACATAGGGAATATGATTAGCTGAATCGAGCTTCAAAATATATAGTGAAACTAGATGCGCAAGGTTTTTCTGAGGTTGAATTTCTAAAAAATCAAGAACAAAAATTATAGGAATACAATAGCTTGGAAAAATGGACCATTAACATATCACAAACACAAATAAGTGTTCAAAACAAGGTTAAAACTAATAGAAAACCCACAAGAACAAGTAATAACCACATAAGCACTACCCATGAAACATGTTAATCCTCTGATATGTGTAATTTAGTCACATTCATATATACACTAAATCATATAATACTCAGGTCCAAATAAAAGATTATAATAAATAATGCACGAAATCATATATTATAATTTTAACCTGCATTTAATTATTCAGGATCTGTCTAATGAATGAAAAAGGTATATGTCTTGAGATCTTATATTCCTAAACATGATGCATGAACACACACCAAATCCCACAAATCAATATACTGATATCACTTAAATCACCCAGGTTTAATTTAATAAATAGTAACATCACACTAAAAAACATAAAATCTAACATTATGGGAACTTAGTGGACCACTATATAGTGCTTGATAATCACTAAAATGGTTCCCCTTCTCGAGTCCCAACCATCTTATTTCTTATCTACACAATCAAAAATAAAGGCAAATAGAATAACCAAGTTAGTGAATCTGGTTTTTGGATACCCTTTTTTAAAACCTCAGCTCAAACCACTAGGTCTAAACTGAGATTCCACATCACTGCATGAATGCGTCCTAATATGAAAGAGGTTTTTGACTAGTAAAAAGGGCCAAACGAATGAGACGAGGATACTGTTACTTTAGTACTAGGTAAACATCCGAGTACAAAAAAGAAGTGAAAACAATAAATCAAAATAAAGAATAAATTTATAATTATTAGAGTGGAAGTAACATACTTGAAAATACCAACCCATGTAGTGATAGTATGGAATTTAAAATAAATAAAGAAAACTAAAATAAATGATCCATTATATGAAATAAATCCACTAGAAATAATAAATAGTATAAATCCATCCCAAAGCCTCTCCAGATATGCATATATCCACCCACTAATTCTTCTCAACCTCCACACATATATCCCTTTCTCTTCACCAGATCCCAGTTCATGAAATCTATAAGTGATCTAAAATTCATGAGTAGGGTTTTAGTAAAAGACTTAGTAAAACACCACTAATGACCCTTAATGTAATTTTATAAGATACACTAGTGAAATCCATGAAACTAAAAAGAGTAAAAATAAGCTACAATATATCACACAAGCATAAATATACCAGTCAGGTCCTTAAAGGCCAAATCCACCTTCTTAAACCCCATACCGAAAGGAACAATGACCAACTACCTATGTAACATCCCAAAACCTTTTTCCATGTACTTTTGAACTCTTTTTATGAATTCAATTTTTTGGGGTATTTAAATATTTTTGAGGATGGAGATATTTTTTAGGGAAAATTGACTATGGTTGAGGGATGTCTGTTTTTTTGAATTAATGGAGTCTGGGTATAAATGTGTTAAGGGTTTTAGAGGGTTCCATTTTGGGTCCATGGTGAGTTGGAAGTTGTTGGGTGTTTCTACATGCTTCTATTTATAAGGGATAGTTATAGAAATAATGTATTCCATAATTAGTGAATTTAAAACATAAATTTTATGTTGTCTATAATTTGTGAGAATGGATTATGGAAGAATATAAATTATTCAATAAAATTTGAACTTAAACTTTTAATTATTCACTCTCTGTGTATTAGATCAAAGGTGATTCCATTTCAGTGTATGCGAAACATGATGAATTTATACTATAACCCTTGATTTATGATATAAATGAATCTTTCCTAGTGGTTTAATTTATGTTTAACACCTAATTTCATTAGGATTTCTGTAGGATATCCTCTTAATAAACATATTCATCCTCCTATGTACATTGAGTAATTTATTCCCTTCCAAATATCATTATTTAGAATTTGATTCATAGTGAGTACCCTAACTATAGTTTTCTCCTCCTACCTAATTCACCCTTTTGGAAATGGTATGATCTCACGTTTGAAAATTGAATCCTAATTTGATATTGATGTTTTTGATCAAGGATTTCCTTGTTGGTATCCTTCCCCTTCATTATTTGTTGTTGTTTTCCCATTGCAGGTGTTGATTTGATCTTTGATTAAAGGGTATAATGTTCCATATTATTTTTCCCAATAATTAAAGCGTTTAATTTCATGATTCATTTGAAATTATTTTTTTAAATTATTTAAAAATTATTTAATATTATTTATGGACGATTTTTAAAAAGGCATGGAGATCATGAAAACCCCCCATTTCAATGGAATTGAAATTTTAGGATTGAATTGAGAGAAATTGATGGATTGATTTGGAAATTTAATTTTAGATAAATGGATTATATTGAAAGTTGATTTGAAAGGGAAAGTATTAATGAAAACCTATGAATTGGTTTTGAATTGAGAAAGGCATGTTGAAAACTAAAAGTGGGAAATTGTTTTTTTGAATTGATTTTAAATGATTGATATTTCCTATAATTAATTAATTGATTAATTGAAGAAGATGTGAGATTGGGTTATTACTGGTTATGTATTAAAATCATGCTATCATACAACCCTTATCACTGGATTTATGATGAAAACACTGATATATACATGTTGAAGTATGATTTTTCCCCAATGGGAAGTTTATCCAAGACTACCTAAGTCATGGGATGTGTGCACACATTGTTCCAAGTTCTCTAATTGGTGTGTGTTATGAAATTATTTCATGAAAATAACACACCATATGGATTGATACATTGTACTATGATATTCTTGATTTTATTATTACAAGAAATTGATTTACATTACTATTTTATCAATAGAAAATACTATATATAAATATATTATATAAAATATTCATTGAATACATTTGTGATATATATGATCTCTTTTGACCATTGAATAATGTTTTGTTAAAAATATGTAAATTTTATGTCATGCCTTGTTTTATTTAAATTGAATTCATATTTAGTTTAATTATTATAAAATTGACTATGGAACACTTTTTGAGGCCCTAATAGGATTTATAGCTCACAAACTACCTTTGCCTTTAGAAATTTGTAGATTATCTTATGTACGGTCCATGAAAAGGAAAATCACTACTTGGAGGTGATGGATATTCTTGATCCATGGGGCCTAGAGTGTTGGAGAAGACCAGTAATGTTTTGATCCACTTTTGACATGGTTTTACCTTTGATCCTTATTTTTTAGGATGTTTTGTTTGAGTATATTTTTACCCATTGGATTCTGGAATATTATCCCTTTGGATTTTTTAGTATACTTAGTTATACCATTCATATTTTTCATTATTATAGAAATATAATTCCCTCATGATTCTAGTATGATTCCAGGTGCTTGTCACCAACCCATGGGGATCGGGAACGCCCTTCAAGCCATGTTAGGGTTGTTTTGGGTATCATGATGCTATAGTATCTAGGATAGTCTGTGAAAAAGTTCTATTAAAGGAATATTTGGTTGTGTAAATTTCCATCATGTTGGTATTTAGTTAGGTTGTCCTTGTAGGTAAGAGGTTGGTTGTATAGGACATAGGACATAGTTTTGAGCAAGTTTCAGGCTCACTCTCATCATAACGAGCCTTTAGTGACCATGGGTTTTTGGGAAACGTGTCTTAAGGAATGTTTTGATTTTCATTATAGTATATTCCTAGTCTATCTGAGTATGTTGATATTAAAATTCTATAATTATTATTTATGTAATTTATATTACTGTGGATATTTTTTTATTTTAAGACATATGTTTCCTTTATAATGGTTCTAGTGTTACTTTTTCATATTTTGTAACTCCATACCTTTGAGAAGACATTATAATATGCCACATGAATAATATTCTAATGAAAAACCATAGGTAAATCCTCTTATTAATCCAAATCTTATTGATATAGCGGGGTGTGTTGTCCATGATTTGGGAAAGGCTCCTACATAGGTTCCCATTCATGCTCTGATAGTAAAACCTTGAAGGGATGAACCAAGATATTGTGATCTGAAATTTCTTCTTCATAAGACACCAACTTTTCAAGGTTATAATGATCCTATTAAGTTGAAGATTGGTTAGAAAATATACTACTACTTTTTTATTTCTTAATGATTCCAGAAGCTATAATGATGAAATATGCCACCATTAAGATTGAGGGACTTAGCAAGAGATGGTGGGATTAGATGGTGATGAAGAAGAAGCATGAGGGTTTGGAATGAAAGGACTTTGGAGTTCATTTCACTGATAACTTATATCTACAGTAGATATTATTGGTAAAATCCATGGAGTTTATCACCCTCCATCAAGTTTACAAGACCGTGACATGGTATTTGAACCGTTTTGGTGGGCTTTTTTAGTTTTCACCCAAGATCATATCCAATGAGAAGATAAGGGATAAATGACTAGATATAGTTATATGAAATAATATCTGATTAAAATTTTTTATGATAAAGATCACTTATTATTATTATTATTTAGATAGATCATTGCTGGTTGACCATGACCTGGTTGGAATGTCAGGTTTGACGGGAGTCCATTTTTCTCCCGACAACAATTTTGTGAGATCATGTAAAGGAAAGAGTAGTTTTGATGCGTCCAATAGTGGTTCCCAATATAAGGAATCATCTAAACCACCTATAATACCTGAAATAGTCCCTTTAAATTTATTCTAGTGTGGAAAGGTTATAAATTTGAAAAAAAATTCACTGAGGCACCCAAGCTCTGTAGTTCATGCAGCCGCTCGATCCAACTATAGAAGTTATAACACTTATTTTTTTACTCCATGTTATAGAATGGGATCATTAGAACCAAAAAATATTGTGATGCAATAATATTCATCAATAATTAATGGGATCCAACTATAATATCCCAAAATGAAGCTTCTTCACATAGTGGAAGAGTCTTCAATGGAAGCTGATGCAGGTCTAGTGACTGTGAGAGGTACCATCACTATAGATTCATCTTAAGCGACTACTTTATTTGATATTGGTGCATCTAAATCATTTACATCAAATAATATTGTGAATTTTTTTTATTCTTATATGGTGTTTTTTTGTCTGATGGATATTATCATATCCCTTAGGAGGAATATAGAGCATAATATTCAGTATCATGCTTTGGTTTTCTCTATCAGATATTGATCTTATCTAGAGTTTTATAGTTCTCTAAATGAGACCTCATGATGTCATTTTAGGGTTGGATTTTTTGGTTTATCATATGATTCTAATTGAATTTTCTCTTTTATAGGTCTCCATTACTGTGCCCAAGGAGGTGTGTCATATCTTTTAGGAATAATGGGACATGTAGTCAAGTATATCTTCACTATCTTTTCCTTAGTCGGGAAAGGTAATATTAGTGTTTTATTTCAACATGGATTCATAATTTTTAACTGATAATATCCCTCCATTTTTCATCATGTTTTCTGAATTTTTCACTCTAGTTTCTATAGCTTTCCACTGGTAAGATAAGTGGAGTTTTTTTTATTGATTTTATACCTAGAAATTATCTATTGTCAATTAATTTTTTACATATAAAACCATAAAAATTAAAAGAGTTGAAGAATTTGTTATATGATTAGCTAGAGAAAGGATTTATATTCCTACTTGCATCACCTTGGGTGTCACTTGTTCTCTTTTAAAATAAATTTAATTCACCACTTAACCTTTGTGTTGATTACCAAAAACTTAATCGAGTCAGGGGGAAGAATAAATATCTATTTCCTTGGATTGATGATCTGTTTGACAAGTTTAAATGAGTGAAGTGGTTCTCAAAGATTGATATTTAATATAGTTATCAACATTTGATAATAAAAGATTTTGACATTCATAAGACAACCTTCCAAAGAAGGTATGACCATTCTGAGTATTTTGTTATTCCATTTGGGATATCCAATGATCATGTATTTTTAATAGATTTTATAAACAAGATAATTCAAGATTACCTTGACTCGTTCAGGGAGGTATTTTTTGATGACATCCGAGTTTATTCTTAGAAAAAGTAAGACCATCTATATTATTTTAGAGATGTTATATAAACCTTGATATATAATTAAATTTAACAAAATATTTTGAAATTTAATTTTGGGATTTGTGAAGTGAAGTTACTTGGATTTTTGGTCTCAAAACATAGTATTTAAATTGATCATAAGAAGTTAAAATTTTTTATGACATTGGAGTGACCATGTAATGTTTTCAAGATATAGATATTCTTGGGAATATAGTGATATTATGGAATATTCCTCATATATTTATTAAAGTTGGATACACTGATGACTGATCTCACTAAAAAGGGATAGATGTTTCTTTGGGATAAGAAATGTAAAAGTTATTTTTGTCAAGATGTAATGTATTTTGACTTATGTTATGCTATTGAATATTCCTTTATCCGATCATGGCTATGTGGTCTTATATGAAAACCCTGATTTTATTACATACTTAAACATGATTTATTACATAAAACTTCACTTGATACAACAAAAAAGATCGAGAGGTTTAGTGTCTTTGGGGATTAGGATCATTACATAAAAACTTAAAACATGAAATACAACATCTTTATTGAAAACTTCCTTTACATGACCACTACATTCCCTCGTACTTAGCATTGCATGGGACAACCTGAGGACATGCATAAGAAAAGGGTGAGCTATAAAGCCCAGCAAGGGAGTGCATATGGAATAAAATGAGGAGTACAATACATGTTAGAAAATAGGCATATCAATAGAGCATAAAAGAAACATGAACATAAAGGCATGATAAATCATGATAATCATAACATGGAAATGTGGCAACAACACTTAACATGGAATTATCATGAGCCAAGGCTCATTGCACATAGAGCACGAGTAAATCCTCATTGCACATGAATCACGAGTAAACCCTCATTTCACTTGAATTAGCATGAGTCAACACTCATTTCACATAATGTATCATTACACTATACTTTACCCAATGCATTGGAGTTCTATAAGGGCACACCCTTCTTAAACATTTCATTTCATGCATAAGTGTGCCACATGGATCATAAAACATGGATTCAGAAAACATAATCATTTATTCCACGATAAAGGAATTTTTAATTCATATATGAAACTTTACAATCAATAATTAAATGTGCATAAAGGTGAATACCCTTGTTGGAGAAATGGGCATGGTATTCACTACACAATGACATTGGCTTAGAAAATCGGTGCGATTTCGGCAGCGTAACGGCGTGACATAAGAATTCATAAAAAAGGTTGATGAGAGAGAAAGGGGTTCTTAATAATATTTACATGTAATGGAAAGTAAGGAGGTCATATAGATACATGTCCCAACAATTTTAATGGAATTTAGATTCATGATACAAAAGTATTGCTTGAATATAAAAGAGGAGAGAGAAGTTCCTTTCAGAATTTCGGCATAGTAACAGGTGTACATGGGAGGCATTTAATGAGAGATAAAAGGGTCTCCCATCATTCCAAAAATAATAGGGAAGTATGGGGGAGGTGAAAAAACATACCCCATTATTCATAATTGAAATTAAAAGGGCAATACAACTTAGAGAAAATTGACAAAAATGAGAAAGGAAGAAAAATCCCTTACATGGAAGTGTGCTTCCAAAGGCTAGAGAGAGGCTTGTGAGAGGCATATTGGGAGCTTGGGGAACCTTGGAAGGATTATAGAGAGAGTAGGTCAGAGGTTGGACGAACTAAAATGGATTTGAGTGAGGAGGAAGTGGGAGCTTGGGTGGGTTTATATAGGAAAGGTGAGGGAATTCTTTATTATTTAGGTTTGGGACCCCTTATATTAAATTAATCCAAACCACAAACCATCCCATGGTATTTGCCCATGGTTTTTGGAAAAGGGAAGAGGAAAACAATATTTTATAAGTCCAAAGTCATAACTTCTTAAAATAATAAGGTTGCTTATGTGGAGGTGAGTCACACTCCCATGGAAATTAATTTAAAAAGACAAAGTGTTGAATAAGTCTTGAGGGGTCCATTAATACTTTGAAATGTAAGTCAAACAAACCCAAAATCACATTATTTTAATGTTAAAACATATATTGGCCTAAAATAAATATTATAGTATTTTATTACATCACTATTGGGTCATTATGATGCCATAAAACACATTATATATTTAAACGGTATTTAATTTTTACCCAAAAATTTGACTGTCTCATAAAATTATGAAAAATTCACCGTTTAATAATTTCAATGTCCTGATTCCAGAAATGACATTTATTTTATCTAATTTTTTTTATAAATATGTTAATTTTCACTTTTAAAATAAAAACCGACATTTATCGAAAATTCACGGGTTTTGACAGAAATGGATTTCAAAACTTAATAAAACTTTTAATTGCATTCATAAAATTATAAGATCATTTAATAAAAATTACTTTAATAATAATATAATTATTTTATTAAAATATTATTTAATTAAAAAATCCCTTAATTTAATAAAATAAATTTCTTAATTAAATAATAACTAAAAACACCATTTGTACTTTAAAAACTATTTACAATGTATCAAAAATGACTAGAAATTATATTCATTATTATATACAAAAATAATGTACATGAACATAGTACTACTTATTTGTTACATAACCCCTTAAAACAGCCGCATAAGACCTAAGGGTAAGGTGTGTGATGGTGACAGACTCTTGGGGTGGCTCGGATAACATCACCTGAGTGGTAATATCTATCAACTTCCACTTTTCCTGTAGACGGTCCCGTTCGAGCTTGACATGGTGAAGCTCAGCTTGGTCTTGGTCAAGAGAAAAGCCCAAGTATGCCACCTCTTTTCCGAGCTCCGACAAATGGGATTCGTATGGGGAAATTATACTGGATGAGGCCATCAATTATTTTTTCTGAGTAAATTGGATTTGTTAAAGTTCTATATTTATACTAATCATGTGATTACTGTTCAATGACTATCTTAGCAACCGTCAAAATTCTTAACATAAAACCAAAGAAGTTGACATCTTATAAAAATATTTTATATAAAGAGACATTTAATAAGATCAAGAGGGATTTTCCATTAATGAAACTTTGGGTCATTACAATATCCCCCCCTTAAGAAATTTCGCCCTTGAAATTTTCCTTTTCCCACACAAAAACAGTTGTGGGTAACTCAGCTTCATCACTTCCTCCAATTCCCAAGTTGCTTCTTCAAACTTGTGGTTTCTCCACAACACCTTGACGAGGGGCATTGTCTTATTTTGTAGAACATTTTCTCTACGATCTAAGATCTTTACTGGTTGCTCCTCATAAGAAAGATCATCTTCCAATTGTACCAACTCATAAGAGAGTACATATGAAGGGTCAGGTATGTACTTCCTTAAGAGGGATACATGAAAGACATCATGTACTTTGGCCATAGTAGGCGGAAGTGCTAGTCGATAGGCCACAACCCCGACATGATCAAGATTCTTGAAGGGGCCGATGTACCTTGGACTTCACTTCCCTTTCTTTCCAAACCTCATGACCTTATTCCATGGAGATATGCATAGAAAAACCATGTCTCTAACTTTAAACTCAAGGTCTCGTCGATGATTATCCGCATAACTCTTCTGTCGACTTTGAGCTGCCTTGATATGCTGCTAAATGGTTTTTACCTTCTCCACCATTTCTTCGACCATTTTTGGTCCAAGCAGCTTACGTTCACCGACCTCATCCCAACATGTCAGTGTTCTGCACCTTTTCCCATACAGGGCTTCATATGGTTCCATTTGGATGCTCGAGTGGAAACTGTTATTATAAGAGAACTCAACCAGAGGAAGATGTTGATCCTATCCTCCTTTAAAGTCCATTGAGCACGCTCTCAACATATCCTCAAGTGTTTGGACAGTCTGCTCGGATTGGCCATCAGTTTGAGGATGATAGGCCGTACTGAAGTTCAGTTCAGTATTAAGAGCATGTTGAAGACTCTTCCAAAACATAGAGGTGAATCTTGGATCTCGGTGAGAAACAATAGATAGTGGTACTCCACGCAACCTTACCACTTCCCTGATATATATCCGTGACAGTTGATCCAAAGAGAAATCCTCTCGAATAGAAATGAAGTGTGCAGTCTTTGTAAGACGATTCACAACAACCTGGATTGCATTGTTGCCTTTGGATGTCCTTGGAAGTCCGGTGACAAAGTCCATGGTGATGTTCTCCCATTTCCATTCTGGTATGGGCAATGGTTGCATCATCCCCTTAGACTTATGTATCTCTGCCTTCACTTGCTAACACACAAAGAATTTCGATGTATATTCAGCGATCTCCTTCTTCATATTATCCCACCAAAAGTTTTCTCGGAGATCTCGATACATATTTGTGCTCCCTGGGTGAATAGAGAAATTTGAACTATGTGTGTCATCCAAAAGTTCCTTCTTTAGCTCCGGACTTGATGGAACACATAGTATTTTCTTAAACCGCACAATACCTTCTTCATTAACATTAAACTCCGAGGATTTCTCCTTTTTGATAGCTTCCACTTTTTCTTGAATTCCCACATCATCCTTTTGAGCATCCTTTAACTTTTCCAAAAGAGACGGTTGAGCAATCATTTGTGAAAGGATTGATGACATTCCCTTCTTTATGATTCCCACGTCCATCTTCATCAAGTCTAAGAAGATTGGATCCTTCTCAATTCTCATCCTTGATAGAATCACTGGATCCTTTCTACTTAGGGCATCTTCCACCTTGTTCGCTTTCCCAGGGTGGTAATGTATTGAACAATCATAATCCTTGATGAGCTCTATCCATTTTCTCTGGCGCATATTAATCTCTTTATGTGTGAATATATATTTAAGACTCTTGTGGTCAGTATATATCTCACATTTCTCTCCATAGAGATAATGCCGCCAGCTTTTCAAGGCAAAGATCACTGTCTCCAACTCTAGATCATGCGTTGGATAGTTTCACTCATGGATTTCCAACTGCCTTGAGGAATAGGATATAACTTTATCATTCTGCATCAGCACACAGCCTAAGCCCTTCTTTGAAGCATCACTAAATACCACAAAAAGTTCCCCACTTGTGGGTAAAGTGAGCACGGGTGCCGTGATAAGCCTCCTTTTCAACTCCTTGAAGCATTCTTCGCATTCATCACTCCAAGCAAACTTTACTCCCTTTCGAGTTAGCTTAGTAAAAGGGTTGTACAATTGTGAAAAATTTCTCACAAATCGTCGATAATATCCAGCTAACCCCAAGAAGCTATGGATATCTGTTACTGATGTTGGCCTCGGCCATCCCTCAATTGCATATATTTTGGAGGGGTCCACAGATATCCCTTTTCTTGTGATGATATGGCTCAAGAATGAGACCTCCTTCAACTAGAACTCACACTTTCTGTACTTGGCATAGAGCTTCTTCTTGCGCAAAGTCTCTAGTACAATTTTTAAATTCTCCTCATGATCCTCCTTTGTTTTGGAGTATATTAGAATATCATCTATAAAGACTACCAAAAATTTTTCAAGGTAATATCTAAAGACTCTATTCATCAAGTCTAGGAATATTTCTGGAGCATTGGTGAGTCCAAAAGGCATTACTATGAATTCATAGTGCCCGTATCTTGTACGAAAAGAAGTCTTGGGGACATCTTCCTTATTCATCCTTACTTGATAATATCCTGACCGCAAATCCACCTTGGAGAAGTATTGTGCTCCACACAGCTGATCAAACAAGTCATCGATTCTTGGGAGAGGATACTTGTTCTTTATCGTGATTTTGTTAAGTTCACGATAATCAATGCAAAGCCGCATTGACCCATAATTCTTATTGACGAAGAGGACTGGTGCACCCCATGGTGAAGAACTTGGGAATATAAACCCTTTATCCAGATTCTCCTGTAGTTGTTTCTTCAGCTCTTCAAGATCAGCAACAACCATTCTATATGGAGTCTTGGATATTGGTAGCGCCCCAGGTATAAGTTCAATTGATAACTCAACATCTATTCTTGAAGGAAGACCATGAAGTTCCTCAGGAAACACTTCAATGAATTCCCTCACAATAGGCATTTCTTCAAGGATGGGTTCTTCCTTGGACTCAATCATCTGAGCCAGATACGCGTGCTCATAGGGTAGTAATATCCATGCTTGAGATGATAGAGCTAAAGGAGATTCATCTTCCTCCTGACACTTGTAAAGAATCGGGGGGTCGATTCTCTATATGGACTGTGATTTCCCTCTCCCGACAATTTATGTTGGCTCTATATAAGGAAAGCCAATCCATGCCAAGAATTGCATCAAATTCCACCAGAGGGAATATGACGAGGTTCGCCAGGAAATTAAATCCACAGATTATAACAGGGGCGAACTTATATTCATGGGATGCAATGATTGCCCCATTTTCCGTACTCACCAACATCTTTACTTCCATGATTTGTGGTGGTGCTGTGATTGTTCTACTAAACTTTCAAGATATAAAAGAATGCGTAGAAACTGAATAAAAAAATATGTTCGCTATTCTTGAATGAATAACTAGTGTACCTGTCACCACTTCGTTGTCGGGGTTTACTTCGGAAGAAGTGATGACAAAAGCTCTTCCTTGCTGCCTTGGAGGTTGTTGGTTGTCTCTGAAAACCCTTAGATTAGGGTACTGATTTACAAAATGACCCGGTTCTTTGCATTTTTAGCATTGAACAATGCATTGAGGTTCGAACGGAGCATTCCTCTCCTCTGTCGCAGTCGTGAGTCTTTCTTTCCGACATTTAACAGCTAGGTGCCCTTCTCTTCCATACCTGAAGCATTTTATCGTCCCCTTAAGGCAATTTCCAGGGTTCTTCTTTCCGCACTTTTGGAAATTAGGGTGCTGGATCTTCTTAGCACCGTTGGATTTATCCATCAGACCACCAGCATTGATGTCCACCTTACGCTTCTTTTCCCCATGATACCCCTGTGATTCCCTGATCTCCATTTCAACCTTGAGGGCACATCGGACAATTTCCTCATAGCTGTCGAAGTCACGGATCGCTAATGCTTTCCACAAGCTAGGCTTCAGCCCACCAAAGAAGCGGTCAATCTTGAATTCGGGGGTAATGAGAAAGCCGGAAGCGTATCATGCAAGCCTCGTGAAGTTTTCCTCGTACGATCCAACAGATTTTTCATCCTTTTGCTTGAGGGAAAGGAAGTCCCTTTCCATCTTAAGTTGGAGGGTGCACGGAAAATATTTATCGAAAAACATATTCCAGAAATCCTTCCATTCCAACGCCTCGATTTCCTCCTCAGGCTTCGTATTTTTGATCAACGTCCACCATTGATCAGCTTCACCCTCCATATGATAATCCTCCAGGAGAACCTTCTCTTGTTCAGAACATTGGAGGATGGAGAATATCTTTTCAATGGAGTTGATCCATTGTTCAGCGATCGTGGGATCGAATGATCCACTAAAAGTAAGAGGCCTTTGTCACATGAAGCTCTCGATAGCGACTTGTTCTTTCTTAGGCGGGTTTGAACGTTCCTCTTGACCCATGTTTCTATTCAAAACTTGAGTTAGCTGATAGAGAAGCGTGAAAAAGTTCGCGATTCCCGCTCCCATTGGATTTGGCATCTCATTAGTATAGTCATCACACTGATCTTCACAACGGTTGTTAGCCCGAGTCCTCCTATTACTGGCCATTGGCTGGAATAAAATGAATGTTAGGGGTAACACATAAAGGGTAATCCAAAGCCAAAAGTTGATGACTTATAAATAAAATTTTATTTCCTTACTCAAGAGTCTATAGGCTTCAATCTAGGCTTTTTATGATCTACTTTCTAACATATATTCTTAGAGGCATTTTTTTAATTCCCTTAATAAGGGTTCATACTAAGCTTTTGAATTTATCAAAACATATCCCTCAGGAGTGTTGTAACCAAGAGTGCAGCAAGGCTCATTGTCATGCACCAGTTCCCGTTCGAGTCTAGATCAAAGCAGTGTTTTCGGGTTTTACCCCTAGGATACATCTGTGCCAGAGCCGCCTCTACCTGCTCGTATCCAGACAGGGATGTATTTGTTTGATAAACCACTTAATTAGTACTTACCAAAACATAGGGATGTTCTTATTATACTTAGTCTTGTATCTAAGGATTTACTAGGGTTTACTAATCCCAAAAATAACTAAACTTATCCTTTGATACCAACTATGACAACCCTGCTTTTATTACAAACTTAAACATGATTTATTACATAAAACTTCAATTGATTCAAAAAAGAAGATTGAGAGGTTTAGTGTCTTTGAGGATTAGGATCATTACATAAAAACATAAAACATGTAATAAAACATCTTTATTGAAACCTTTCTTTACATGACCACTACATTCCCTCGTACTTAGCATTGCATGGGATAACCTGAGGACATGCATAAGAAAAGGGTGAGATATAAAGCACAGCAAGGGAGTACATATGAAATAACATGAGGAGTAAAATACATGTTAGACAATAGGCATATCAATAGAGCATAAAAGAAACATGAACATAAAGGCATGATAAAGCATGATAATCATAACTTGGAAATGTGGCAACAACACTTAACATGGAATTAGAATGAGCCAAGGCTCATGGCACATAGAGCATGAGTAAATCCTCATTGCACATGAATCATGAGTAAACCCTCCTTGAACATGAATTATCATGAGTAAAAACTCATTGCACATGACGTATCATGATACTATACTTTACCCAATGCATTGGAGCGCTATAAGGGCGCACCCTTCTTAAACATTTCATTTCATGCATAAGTGTGCCACATGGATCATAAAACATGGATTCATAAAACATAATCATTTATTCCATGATAAAGGAATGTGGAATTAATACATGAAACTTTACAATAAATAAGTAAATGTGCATAAAGGTGAATACCCTTGATGGAGAAATGGGCATGGTATTCACTACACAATGACATTGGCTTAGAAAATCGGTGCGATTTCGGCAGCGTAACGGCGTGACATAAGAATTCATAAAAAAGGTTGATGAGAGAGAAATTGGTTCCTCATCATATTTAAATGTAATGGAAAGTAAGTAGGTCATATAGATACATTTCCCAACAATTTTAATGGAATTTAGATTCATGATACAAAAGTATTGCTTGAATATAAAAGAGGAGAGAGAAGTTCCTTTCAGAATTTCGGCATAGTAACGGGTGTACATGGGGGGAATTTAATGAGAGAGAAATGGGTCTCCCATCATTCAAAAAATAATAGGTTAGTATGTGGGAGGTGAGAAACCATACCCCATCATTCATAATTGAAGTTAAAAGGGAAATACAACTTAAAGAAAATTGACAAAAATGAGAAAGGAAGAAAAAACCCTTACTTGGAAGTGTGCTTCCATAGGCTAGAGAGAGGCTTGTGAGAGGCTTCTTGGGAGCTTGGGGAATATTGGGAGGATTATAGAGAGATTAGAGCAGAGGTTGGACGAGCTACAATGGCTTTTAGTGTGGAGGAAGTGAGAGCTTGGGTGGGTTTATATTGGAAAGGTGAGGGAATTCTTTATTATTTAGGTTTGGGACCCCTTATATTAAATTAATCCAAACCACAAACCATACCATGGTTTTTGACCATGGTTTTTGGAAAAGGGAAGAGGAAAACAATATTTTATAAGGCCAAAGTCCTAACTTCTTAAAATAATAAGGTTGCTTATGTGGAGGTGAGTCACACTCCCGTGGAAATTAATTTAAAAAGGCAAAGTGTTGAATAAATCTTGAGGGATCCATTAATGATTTGAAAAGTAAGTCAAACAAACCCAAAATCACATTATTTTAATGTTAAAACATATATTGGACGAACATAAAAATTATAGTATTTTATTACATCACTATTGGGTCATTATGATGTCATAAAACACATTATATATTTAAACGGTATTTAATTTTTACCCAAAAATTTGACTGTCTTAGAAACTTATGAAAAATTCACCGTTGGATAATTTCGACGTCCTGATTCCAGAAATGACATTTATTTTATCTAATTTTTTTTCTAAATATGTTAATTTTCACTTTTAAAATAAAAACCAACATTTATAAAAAATTCACGGGTTTTGACAGGAATGGCTTTCAAACCTTAATAAAAATTTTAATTGAATTCATAAAATTATAAGATCATTTAATAAAAATTAATTTAATAATAATAATATTATTTTATTAAAATATTATTTAATTCAAAAATCCCTTAATTTAATAAAATATATTTCATAATTAAATAATAACTAAAAACACTATTTGTACTTTAAAAAATATTTACAATGTATCAAAAATGACTAGAAATTATATTCATTATTATATAAAAAAATAATGTACATGAACATAGTACTACTTATTTGTTACATAACCCCTTAAAACAGCCGCATAAGACCTAAGGGTAAGGTGTGCGATGGTGACAGACTCTTGGGGTGGCTCGGATAACATCGCTCGAGTGGTAATCTCTATCAACTTCCACTTTTCCCGTAGACGGTCCCGTTCAATCTTGACATGGTGAAGCTCATCTTGGGCTTGGTCAAGAGCGAAGCCCAAGGATGCCAACTCTTTTCCGAGCTCTGAAAAATGGGCTTCGTATGGGGCAATTCTACTGGATGAGGCCATCGCTTCTTTTGTCTGAGTAAATTGGATTTGTTAAAGTCCTATATTTATACTAATCATGTGATTATTGTTCAATGACTATCTTAGCAACGGTCAAAATTATTAACATAAAACCAAATAAGTTGACATCTTTTAAAAATATTTTATATAAAGAGACATTTAATATGATCAAGAGGGATTTTCCATTAATGAAACTTTGGGTCGTTACATCTTATTTGATAAATTAAATTTAGGTTTGGGTTGTGTCCTTTTGTAGAGTGGACATGTTGTAGAATATGGTTCCATAAATCATATCCACATTAGAATAATTATCTGATCCATTATCTCGAACTAACAACATTTATGAATTCTGTTAAGAGGTGGTGGAATTACCTTTTTGGTGAAATTTATAACAACTTTTATTACAAAAAAATATTTAGTTACATATTCTCTCAATAAGATTTGAACCACCATCGTAGGCATTGGGTGGTGTACCTACAGTCATTGGATTTTGAAATTTCCTACACCCTTGGTAAGGGGAATATTTTTTAAGACACTTTTAATAGGAAACATAAAACGAAATCAATGAAAGAATCATTGGAAGAGATTAATTTTATGGATCCCTTTACATGGATTCATTTGGTAGTCCAATAGAATGACTCACTGGTTTTTTTGGAAGGTGTGCAATTGAACATCTATCTTTTTGTTATGATTATTCAATAGGATCATACTGATGATGAATTATATGGAATTGGGGACTCTCTTTATGGTGTGGGGATCATTGGTGAGTGTTCATTCTCTTCAAAGGGTATACTAATTTTCCAAAACCATTTTTTTAATTTTCTTGTGTGAAAGGCCATGATGGGAGATTTCATAATTCCCAATGGGTTTAAAACCCTGAATACATGAATATTTTACATGATATCTGGTGATCATTCTAGTTCACAATTATAAGGTTAGACATATTTGACGTTGTCTATCATTGTTGTACCTTCCCACAGGTCAAATATAAGAACAAGAGGCCTTCATGTTCTCTTCAGCTACTTCTATTGATGAATTGGATCTGGATGATATTTTTAAAGATTTCATGGTTTTGTTTTCTCATATCCCTCAAGGGAATAATGTTACATGGGTTGTTATTGATAGGTAGAACAAATAAAATCAATTTATACCCCTTTGAGTTGAAACAAAAGTTGAAAAAATGGGATGTCTCAATGTGCAATAAATCATCAGATTGAATGAACACACATCATTTATAGTCTCTTATAGGAATAAATATTTTACTTCTTACTTCTAGAATGGTTTCAATTGGATATGGTATCACATGATTTTTTTATCATGGAATATCATCTACAGATGGATGTTCAAATAGAGTGATCTATATAGTTTCTTGAGGATATACTATGTGCTTTCATTCCTAACTTTTGTGGAGCTTGGGATGAACATTTGGGACTAATTTCTTATTTATATTACAAAATTTATGATTATTATATCAAAATGTATCCTTTATATTCCTTTTATGTTCTTCTATGTAGATCTCTATTTTATTGGTAAGAGATTGGTGAGGATTACTTAGTTGGTCCATGTTTGGTCCAAGAGGTGATAGTGATGATTTATTCGATTAATCAGAGTAAATTGATGGAAAATTTCCAAAATAAATATTATTTTAATCATTAAAAATGATCATTAGTGCATCCTATTGGTGAATAGGTGTTCTTGAGAGTTTCAACTCAGTTGGGTCACCGAAACCTTGGAAAACAGGGAAATCATGCACTAAGGTTGGTTAATCCCTCTGGGGTTGTTGAGAGAGTTAGTAATGTGGCCTACCAACTTCACTCCCACTGCAGATGACATTGATCCCAATATTATTTCATGCATAATATCTTTGAAAGAATATTTTTGACCCCTATCATGTTTCTAGCTAGAAATATCTTGATGTTAATCACAAATTATCAGTAACTAAGGATCTAGTCATGATTGTTAAGTCTAAGACAAGGATATTTCATGAGAATATGATACATTTTGTTTTGTAATACCAAATATTAGTTTGATTTTAATGATACATAGGAGTATGGGGAACTAGTGAGAGAGTAACAGCCTCATCCATTTGATTTGGTAACTTCATGATAGGATTTCTAGCGATAGAAAGTGTTTATGTAGGGTAGGTTGTAACATCGTGTTACCTTATTTTATGTCATTCTTGACACTTTTTATTTCAATTTTTTGTTCTGGGTTGCTTTGATATTTTTGAGTATGGAGATATTTTATAAGGTAAAATAACATAATGTTTGGGGATGTATTTTTTTGAGTTAATGGAGTCTAGGTATAAATGGATTAAGGGTTTTAAATGTTTTCCTTTTTTAGGTATAGAGTGAGTTAAATTTTTTTGGGTGTTTGTACAGGAATCTGTGTTTGTGCATTGGTTAAAGAAAGAATATATTCCATAAATCCTTGATTTGTGATATAAATTTTTTGTTGGATAGAATCTGTGAGAATGTATTATGGTGAAAACTTATTTACTCAATAAAAGGTGAATATATACAAAAATTTGTTACTCAATGTATTTTTAATCCAATGTGACACCTTTTTTGAAGTATGTGTATCTTCATGCATTTACACTATAAACCATTATTTTATTATGTAAATAAATCATACCTAGTGGTTTTATTTTTTCCTACACACCTAATTTCATAATCATTCTATATGTGATCCTCCTAAGAAGCCTAGGATTCCTTTTGGGTTCCATGAGTTATTTCTTCCCTTCCATAAATATTGGTTTGGCATTTGATCCCCAGTGATTTCTCTCTATAAGATTTTATCCTCCTCTTTGATACCCCTTTTTGGATACAATATTATCTTTTGTTTTTTTATTTAATTAGAGTTTGATAATTATTTTTATGATCTAGGGTTTCTTTGATGGTCTACTTTACTTTCATTTTTAATTGGTGTTTTATTATTGTGGGTTTTTGATTTGTACACAGGTTAAAAGGTTGGTGCTTCCATATAATTCTTAATAACAATTAAAAACTTGAAATTATTGATTTTATTTTAAATGATTTTTAAATAATTTTAAACCCTATATTTTATATCACTGAAGGATGATTTTGGAAAAAAATAAAGATTTTAAAAACCCCCAAATTTTAATGGAATTAATATTTTTGTGAATATTTGAGAAATATTTATGGTTTAAATTGAAAATTAATTTTTATATAAATGGATTAAATTAGAAAATTATTTTAAACAATGTGAATTGATGAAAACCTATGATTTTTTTAAATATAAATGGTATTTTGAAAAATGAAAGTTAGAAATTGTATTTTAAATTGATTTGAAATGATTTATTTTTCCATAATTGATTTATTTATTGATAGAAGAACATGTAATATTATGTAAATAATGGGTAATTAGGAAAATTATATAATTATTTGACCCTTATCCCTAGATTGATGATGGGAACACTGACATAAATATATTGCAGCATTATTTTTTCCCTGTTGGGGAGTAGAGTCCTAACGGCCGGAGTCGTGGGATGTGTGCACACATTGTGTCATGATCCCTGATTGAGTAGTGTGAGGATTCTATTACCATAAACCAACATACCATAGTGATTTATATATGTTTCTATGATATAATTTATTTGATGATTACATGCCATTGATTTATAGGATTTTTTTATTCTTATCAACTACTTTATATGAATGTTTTATCTAAAATGATCATTTAACCATGTTTTGATATATAATTCATAATTTTCTATGAATTAATGTTTTGTTAAAAATATAAAAATTTCATGCCATGAATTATTATTATTTAAATAAAAAAGAATATTTGGTTTATATTTTATTTAATTGATTAGGGAACTGATCGTACCATGATTCAGTGTTTAATTTTCACCTTTACACCAATGTGCTAAACTTGTTTTATATTTAAAATTATAAAAATTATGACAAGTTTAATTCCATCTTTGAATCATTTATTTTTGGTTTATCACTGTTAAAAATGGAAATTTTACTTGTTTTTATGATTCTATTGTAGGAGGAGGTGATTTGGAGGGCCCATGATGATGTCCAAGAAATATGGACCAAACTGCACAGGATCCAAGCACACCAGTGCATTAATCCACACACTAATACTATAAATTGCATCCAATTTAGATGAAGTTTTATTTTCTGTTCCACAATTAACTGGGCTACATTTCATATGAAGGAAACCAAGACTCATTCGGCCATCTGGTGGCCCCACCAATCTGATCTATCCAGCACACCAAATCTGCACGAAGTCAAAAGTGGTGTGTTGTGATATATCCATATATCATGATATAGATGTCCAAATTATGACAAACGTTCGGTGGAGACATCCAATATTTGGGGATACAACTTTGTTATTTTCTCCAAATTGATACAAGTCTGGATGGAGGTCGAAACACCTGTGACATGTGGTTTTAAGAATTCTGTGTGCTCAAAGCCACCTTCCCATTTTCCTATAAAATGGAACCTTGGGATCCTCATTTGCAAGTTAGACCAGGAGGAAAAGCTCTGGTATTTTGGATATGCAAAGGATTTCTATCCTCATACTTGAAGTTCTTTAGGCCCCTATTATCATATGAGGATCAAAAATGAAGAAGGAGTTCCACCCAAGCCTTCTCCTCCTCTCGATGGGGAGCTAAACGGTGGATGATCATTTCAAGGGAACTACTCGTACTTTTGAGGGAGTTCTGGCACTTGATAATCTAATAATTTTGTGTAATTTTTGTGTGTATTATTTCACTTATGTTTTATCTAAACATGTTTCTCCTCTGAGTTCAATTCTTGGGTTTAGTTAAGTGAACCGCCTTTCATTTCAACACCGATTGGGTAAAAATTTCAAGTGGGAAACTTGAGTTGTTCCGAGTGGGAAACACAAGGATCCTATTTATCTCACACATACAAAAGATATTAGTATTCTTTAGTATCCTTTAATCTGTTCTTAAATTCCAAACCTTGACAACACGATTTTTGTGTCAAGGGTTGGTACTTTGTGCAACGTTTAGAGAGGCAAGAGGGGAATCAAGATCTTGACAACCCTCAACCAAATAATTAAACAAAACCATGTGAAATTTTCAGAACAATGAACTATCCAAGATGTTTAGTGAACTTGAATTGATCTCCTTATCTCATAGTTCTTAAACCACCATCTTATTCTATCAACTATTAAACTCTTTAAGTTAATTTATTTTCCTAAAACTGTTTTCTAAATCACCCCTCTTTAGTAATTGTTATTAAAAATACATACTCAAAACCTATCAACGCTCTTTGAGAGATGGAAGAGGGTCTTCCATAGAATATAAATCAATCTTAAAATAATAATCAATTTTCCATGTCATGACAACGTGGTCAAATTTTGGCGCTGTTTCCAGGGAGAGTTTTGGTTTTTAGTGCGTGTTTTTATAAGGTTTTTGTAATTTTTGTGAATATTTATTTGTTTTCTCTTATACCTTTTTAATCCATTTTTGTTATGATCTATTTATTGTGTAGGTTTTTTGCATGACGCATTCTACTCTAGGAGATTTAGCACCTTTAGAACCCGAACCGTAGAGGACCCTACATCAACGACACCAAGACACACAAGACAACACTTTAAAGGGGGACACACCACATATTGAAACTCTTCTTCACCCTTCATCTTCTTTTGGAACTAACATCAAAACTGAAATGAACATAAATAACATGGAAGAAAACAATCAAAAACTAAAAGAAATAACCTTGCCAGATGTTGATATCCAACCCACCTATATTCAATTGTAAAGAGAGACACCCAATTTTGAACTAAAATCTGGTTTAATTCATCTATTATCAAGATTCCATGGACTTCCTGGAGAAGATCCACACAAGAAATTAAAATAATTTCATACTGTTTGTTCAAAATTAAAACCTACTAATGTGGATAAAGAACAAATAAAGCTTAGAGAATTCCCATTTTCTTTATAATACACTACAGAATATTGGTTGTATTATGTTAATTCACCAATAAAAGGTTGGGTAGACATGAAACACCTTTTTCTTGAAAAATATTTTCCAGCCTCTCGAACTACAACAATAAGGAAGAAAATATGTGGTATAAGACAATATCAAGGGGAAACACTTCATGAATATTGGGAAAGATTTAAAAGGTTATGTTCAAGTTGCCCACACCACCAAATAAGTGATCAACTTTTAATTCCATATTTTTATGATGGATTAATCCCTAATGATTGAAATATGATCGATGCTGTTGTAGGTGGTGCACTAGTTGATAAGACCCTAATTTCTACAAGAACCCTAATTTTGAACATAGTGAAAAACACACAAAAATTTGGTTCAAGGTCCAATGTATTTATTCGAGGTGTCCATGAGGTACAAAGTACTGAATTCAAGAAGAAGGTGGACATAATGTTCGAAGAGGTAAGTACCCTTCTTCGACAAATTGCTCTTTCCCAAGGGAAATCCCAATCTCCTTATCCCATCCATTGTGGTATATGTTATTCTGACACTCACTACTCTGACCAATGTCTTCAATTGAGGGAAGCATCTGATAGTTGTGAGACAATATTTCCAAGAATCCCCTATAACCAACCCTTTAGCCAAGAACCTTACTATCCATTGAACACTGGGTGGAAGGAGAACCAAGCCTATATGAAATGGGGGTATTCAAACCAAACTCAATAAAAATGGAAAAAACAGGGGCAGAGTAGTCATCCACTACCACCACCCAGAAATCCTCAACCACCCCAAAGGCCTTTCCAACAAACCCCTCTAAAACCAAAGCCTAGCCTATAAGATATGATGAAACAAATGGCTGACAACAATATTCAATTCCAACGAACCACTAAGGCAGCTATACAAGACCTCAAAACCCAATTAAACCAACTAGCTAACTTAGTGGGTGAAATTCTAAGTCATGGGTCAGGTAAACTTCCCTCTCAACTAATATTTAACCCTAGGGATAAAGGAAATGTTAGTGACATCATCCTTAGGAGTGGAAAACAACTTTAAAGTAAAATGAATGCTCCATTAGAGCCCCCCCTCCTTAGGAAACCTCCATCCCAACCATTAAAAATGTTCCAAATGTCGAAAAACCTTGTCCTGAGAGAATCCCTTCCAAAGGAAAGAGTGTGTATATTGATGAGTCACCTAGCCCAACCATTCTTCTTCCATTTCCACAAGGGGCCACCCAACCAAAAAAATAAAAGGAAACTAAAGTTGATAAAGAAATATTAGATATTTTCAAGAAATTTTAGGTTAACATCCCATTTATTGATGTTGTGAAGAAAATTCAACGGTACACCAAGTTTTTAAAGGAGATGTGTACACACCGAAGGTGACTTTGAGGTGATGAAAAAGTGATCTTAGGGAGGAATGTTTCAGTATTGATAGAGCCATCACTTCCCACCAAGTGCAATGATCCTAAAACATTCTCAATCCCGTGCACCATATGGGAGTATTCTTTTTCTAATGAAATGATTGATTTCGGTTCCTCTATAAATTTGATGCCTCACTCCATTTACTCTACATTGCAGGTCAGGGAACTAAAGACCACTGGAATTGTTGTTCAACTAGGCAACCGCAGTACTGCACACCCCTCTGGTGTTTTAGAGGATGTTCTTGTGAGGGTTAAAAATTTAATTTTTCCTCCTGACTTTTATATGCTTAAAATGGAGGACGATAGGATGAATAGACATGCCCCAATTATATTGGAGAGACCCTTCTTGAAAATTTACAAAGCCATAATTAATGTCTATAATGGTACATTATCTATGGAATTTGGTGGTGACATATTCCATTTCAACATCCTTGATTCCATGAATCACCCCTTAGAAGAACATTCCTCTCTCGCTGTTAATTCAATTGATGTACTCCCTGCCCCTGAAAAAACAACCTTTCTTTCCCTCAATCCCCTTTCTGAGTTTTCTTCATTGATTAAAATTCTAGGTAATGATTCATGCATTGATTGTTGTAGTGGATTAGAAAAATGTCAAGCATGTTTATTAATTGATTATTTATTGAACACTAAGGATCCACAGACCATTGATGATACTACAAATATTGTAAAAGATCATTACTCTATTGAGGATGATACAATTGAGCAATTAGATGAGATCAGTTACCTCTCACTTTCACACACACTCCCGTCAATCCAAAATCAACCTAAATTAGAACTTAAACAAATTCCTCAAGATTTAAAATATCCATATCTTGAGAATGGAAACAAGTTTCCCATCATAATTACAAGTTCACTCCCTCCCGAGCATGAATTACGATAGCTTAAACTTTTGATGGAGTATAAACAAGCTTTGGGATGGAAACTTGCTGACATTACTGGTATAATCCCATCAATTTGTACACATCATATTTTGTTAAATGATGAGACTAAACCAGTGAGGTATCTACAACGTTGAATGAACCCAAACCTCATAGAAGTTGTGAAAAACGAGGTAACAAAATTATTGTCTACTGAAATAATTTAACCCATCTCTGACAGCCAATGTGTCAGTCCTATTCAAGTAGTTCCTAAAAAGACTGGCCTTAAATTAATCAAAAATGAAATCAATGAATTTTTTCCAACTCGTGTGCAGAATAGTTGGCTTCTCTGTATAGACTATCAGCGACTAAACCAAAACACTAGGAATGACCATTTCCCTTTGCCATTCATTGACCAAATTCTAGAGAGGCTATTGGGTAATTCCCAATACTGTTTCCTTGATGGGTATTTAGGATACTTTCATATCTATATTTCCCTTGAGGATCAGGAAAAGACAACCTTTACTTGCCCCTTTGGCACATTTGCCTATAGAAGAATGCCATTTGGTCTGTACAATGCTCTGGGTACTTTACAACAATGCATGATTAGTATTTTTTTAGATTACCTGGAGAATTTCATGGAAGTATTCGTGGATGATTTCACTATTTATGGATCTTCTTTTGATAAATGTTTGAGTAGTCTTGGTTCAGTCCTACATCACTGTATTGAAAATAATATTGTATTAAATTTTGAGAAATGCCATTTCATGGTGAGACAAGGTATAGTTTTGGGGGATGTCATTTCAGGGGATAGAATCTAAGTAGATAAATAAAAATTGGATTTCATTTCTCCCTTACCATTCCACAAAAATGTACGGGATGTGCGGTCTTTCCTAGGTCATGATGGATTTTATCGTCATTTCATTCATGACTTTAGTTAAATTTCACTCCCCTCTCCCGGTTACTCCAAAAAGAAATAGAATTTTTTTAATAAAGAATATGAGGAGGCTTTTAATATGTTAAAATAGAGTCCCACGTCACCCCCAGTAATCCAACCACCTAGGTGGGATTTACCATTTGAGCTCATGTGTGATGCCTCTAACTATGCAGTTGGGGCAGTCTTATCACAAAGGGTTGATCAAGCTCCACATGTCATTGCCTATGCCTCACATACTTTGGACCCAACCCAACCAAACTACCCCCCAACTAAAAAATAATTCCTTATCATTGTATTTGCCTTGGAAAAATTCAGGTCATATCTTTTGGGGTCCAAAGTCATTGTGTTCTCAGACCATGAAGCACTCCAGTATCTCCTTAAGAAAACGGAAGCCAAGCCATATCTCATTCACTGGATGCTCCTCCTTTAATAATTCAATCTAGAAATTAGAGATAAAAAAGGAGCAAAGAATATGATGGCTGGCCATATCAGTAGGATTACCCCATCCTTGGAAATTGAATCATCCTTCTGTATTCCCATTAATGACATGTTTCTTGATGAGCAATTGTACTGAGTGGAAGATGTTATTCCTTGGTATGATGAAATTATAAATTATTTGGTACCATCTTTCATTCCTACTGATTTAAATAAAAACCAAGCCAGTCGTCTGAAACATGAATCTCATTGTTACATTTGGGAGGAACCCTACCTCCGACGCACATGTAGTGATCAAGTCCTTATGTGTTGTGTTCTCTATACCGAGTTTCAGTCTGTCCTTAGATTCCGTCACACTCTTTCATGTAGAAGACATTTTGGTCCCCAATGGACTGCTCACAAGGTCTTTGATTCTGGCCTTTTTTGGACAAAACTTTTTCAGTATGCCCATGATTTTTGTAAATATTGTCCTCATTGTCAAAGAATGGGGAATGTCTCTAAAATAAATGAAATTCCACAAAAACCATTGCTCTTTCATGAAATTTTTTATGTTTGGGGTATTGACTTTATGGGTCCATTTCCTAGTTCCTTTGGCAATTTTTAAATTCTTCTGGAGGTCGATTATGTGTCAAAATGGGTAGAAGCTCGATCCACAAAGATAGAAGATTCCAAAATAGTTTTCAAATTTTTTAGAACCCAAATCATTTATAGGTTTGGATTACCTAGGTTCTTTATCAGTGACTATGGTTCTCATTTCTACAACTAATCAATGCCATCGCTTTTGCATCGGTATGGGGTCAATCGTAGAGTGTCTACTGTATATCATCCATAGAACAATGGTCAAGATGAGGTGTTAAATAGATAAGTAAAACTGATTCTTGAAAAAATGGTTCAACCCAATAGAAAATATTGGAGTCTTTGACTTGATAATTCATTATGGGCCAACCGTACTACTTTCGAAACTCCCATTGGAATGTCACATGTTTGGAAAGAGTTGTCACATACCTGTTGAGATTGAGCACCGGGCCTAATAGGACATCAAACAATGCAATTCTAATGTTTCTGGTGCGGGTTCCCAAAGGAAGCTACAGATTTAGGAGTTGGACGAAATTATAAGAGATGAATATGAAAACTATATGATTTATAAGGAGCAAACCAAGGCTTCCCACAACCGTCTTATACTTCATCTTCAGTTCCACACTGGGCAGAAGGTTGTCTTGTATAATGCAAGGCTGAAGTTGCATTCAGGAAAGCTTCGTTCCTGCTAGTTTGGACCATAAACTATTATCAATGTATCTCCATTTGGTTTTGTTTAGGTTCAAAATGAAGAAACAAATCAAACCTTCACTGTCAATGGGCAGTGGCTAAAGCACTTTCACGATACCCTTTCAGAGTTTCTAATGGAGGAACTCCATGTTCACGAAGAAACATACCAGTGAAACACACCAGGTTTTATCATTCCTTCTCACCTTCTCAATTATTACAGTGAGGACACTGCACATTCTAGGTGTGGGGGAATGGGTACATTCCTGGGATAGATAAGAATTTTCATCATTTTTTTCTTTCTTTAATCTATTTTCACATTCTTTATATTATTTTCACTTTCCACCATTTTGTTGAGTTCATTAGAATTTTCATTGTCTTTCTTCTTTATTCTCTTTATCGCCTTTTTTGATGGTATTTTAATTTTTCCCCCATAAAAAATTTCAATGTTCCATGATTTGGTGACCATAAGGGGGGGAAAGAAAAAATACCATAAAGAATGGCGAAAAAGAATATTTGTATGAAGTCAACATCTGAGAGTTATTTTTAGTGAATTGGTTTTCTGTAAATGATATAAATGTTTGTATCACTATGAAAAATTTGAGATGATTGATGCCCCTTATGTGAGTAGTTTTTGGGAAAACTGTGTCACTAATATCTCCATACATTTTTGCACCAAACCATGAAGTGTGAATTTTTCTTACTTAATATAAGGTAAATATATGTTAGGTTAATATTTTTTAGCTTTAAATGATATTTTCATATGTTTGTTCCTTATCCAATTTGTTTCATTACTGTACCAGATCGAACTAAGCGTGTGTGCCTAATGTATGACTGTTGTACGCCCTCAAAAAAAAAGTTTGTTTCTTGGTAAGTTCAAAAACCACTCCTCCTAAACCTTTGATCTTGTTATAACTATTTCAATTTGTATCACGAGGAGATCAAACAAGGGTTGATAGATGAGTGTGATATTTTTTCCAAATGAAACTTCTAAAAAAACAATAATAAATGAGAGGAGTGATTAAATGTACAACATATGGGGATATCTAGGTCGGGAGCATATGGTTTGACTTCTGGGAATGCTTAAGTGAGTGGGTCTTGAAATATTATTGCAAAGGATGTAGGGAAGATTCAGTGAAAATTCATTTAAAGATGGACAATTTTAAAATAACATATATATATATTGGATATAAAGTGGAAAGAATAGCATGGAATGGTGTTCACACACACACATGGAGAGTTAGTGGAATGGTTGACTTTTGAATTCCTTTCTAATGTTGGTGTCCTTAATTTCTTTGAATTTCATTGTGATATGATTTATGAGACATCTTTTTTCCATAGGAAAAACTCCTTGGTGTGGTTCATGCATTGACCTCATTACTTTAATGAATTAAAATTTACTCGAATGTTAAATCTTCATGATGTTGGAAATATTTATATGACTCATTTTATTTGGATATGTGACTTTGCCCAGGAGTTCAAATGTTTAGGTGTGGGGGTGCGATCATACCACGATTCACTGTGTAATTTTTACCTTTACACCACTATGCTAAACTTGTTTTATATTGAAAATTATAAAAATAATGATATGATTAATTCCAGATTTGAATCACTTATTTTATGTTTATCACTTTGAAAAAGGGAAATGTTACTTTTTTTTATTATTCCATTGCAGGATGAGGTGATTTGGAGGGCCCATGATGATGTCTAAGAAAAATGGGCCAAACTGCACATGATCCAAGCACACTATTGGATTAATCAACACACTGATACTAGACCGTGCATACAATTGAGATGATATTTGGTATACAGTTCCGAAATTCATTGGGATACATTTCATATTAAGGAACCCAAGAACCATGAGGCCATCTGGTGGCCCAAACGACCAGATCTGTCCAGTATACCAAATCTGCACAAAGTCAAAAGTGGTGTGTTGTGATCTGTCCATATCTCATTCTATAAGTGTCTAAATTATTCCAAACATTTATTGGAGATATCCAAAAGGTGGGGATACAACTGTTTTATTTTTTCTACATTGAGATAAGGATTTCTAGAGGTCAAAACATCTGTGAAAATTGGTTTTAAGAATTCTATGTGCTCAAAACCACCTTCCCATTTTCCTGTAAAATGGCAGCTTGGGCTCCTCATTTGTAAGTTCGATCAGGAGGAAAATCTATAGTATTTTGGAGACCAAAATGAGTTCTATCCTCATAATTTAAGTTCTAGAGGCCCCTATCATCATAGGGGGATCAACAATGAAAAAGGAGTTCCACCCAAGCCTTCTCCTCCTCTCGATGGTGAGCTAAATGATGGACGATCATTTTGAGGGAACTAGACGTCCTTGGGAGGGATATCCAACACTAGATACTCTATTGGTTTTTTAATTTGTGTTTGTATTAATTAACTTATGTTTTATCAAAACATGTTTCTCATTTGAGTTTAATTCTTGGGTATAATTAAGTGAACTGCTTTTTATTTCCACGCCAATGGGGTTGAAATTTCAAGTCGGAAACATGAGTTGTTTCGATTGGGAAACACAAGGATCCTATTTCTCTCACACATAAAAAGATATTAGTATGCTTTGGTAGCCTTTAATCTATTCTTGAAGTCCAATCCTTGACAACACGATTTTTGTGTCAAGGGTTGGTACTTTGTGCAACATTTTGAGAGGCAATAGGGGAATCAAGATCTTGAAAACCCTCAACTAAATAATTAAACAAAACCATGTGAAATTTTCAGAACAATGAGCTATCAAAGATGTGTAGTGAAATTGAAGTTATCTCCTTATCTCATAATTCTTAAACCACCATCTTATTTTATCAACTATTAAACTCTTTATGTTAGGTTATTTTCTTAAAACTATTTTCAAAATCACCCCCTCTTTAGTAATTCTTATTAAAAATACATACTCAAAACCTATCAATGCTTCACGAGAGATGACCTAGGGTATTCCCTAGACTATAAATCAATATTAAAATCATAATCAATTTTCCATGTCACGACAATGTGGTCAGGAACACTTGGTGAGACCATAATGGGATTTATAGCTCACACCATACCTTTACATTTGAGATTTTTTTTATTTTTATTGATAAAAATTGATCATAGAATCTCCTTTATTAGGATAAAGAAAGGATATGAAATTTTGAAGAAAGGAATTTTACACTTATCCTGAAAGAAAGTGGGGAGAATGTCTGGAGGGATAATGTTAGAGCAGATGCATCCCTCTTCATCAACATCTTTATTAAAATGACCATTAACAAGACATTTGGCCTCCAGAAAGGTGTGTGTGATGATGTAGCTCATGGAGGATTACCTATCAATACAGTTCATCTATTTAGTAGTTAGCTTCCCTAAAAGGTGAACCGGGGAGTCAAATTCAAACAAAATGTTGTTCCAGATGACATTCCAAGTCAATAGAATTAATAATACCCATCATCTCCACCCCCGAAGTAGTGACATGACCATATGAACCATGAAGATACTCCATACCATCCCTACCATTGTCTCTAAAAACATCCTCATATCCTTAAGGTCTCGGGTTTTCTCTAAATGTGCCATCTATGTTACATTTAATTCAACCAATGAAGTGGGAGATAAGAAACACATCAAGAGTACCATGAAGTTCTGTAAAATTACCAGCCAGATTCAGACACTGAATTATGTAGAAGTCTCTGATTGAATTAGTGCAACATTGGGAATGCAGTGTGTTTGTGCATTGCATTATAGAAATAATTGTGGTATATGAAATACCAAGTTTCAACTTATTCTATCTATGAATCACCTCATTCATGGATTCCCATATCACATGAAAAAGATCAGAACAAGCCACCCTAAGAATAATTTTAGATTGATTGGAGAGTTTTATGTCTAGCAGTGCAGATAAAAAATGCATAAGCAAATAAGTTGGATCAAGGTGAATCTCGAAAATGTCCAGAACAATTTTCCATAAAACTGATGTAGTGTTGCAGGACAAAAATAGATGGTTGAAATCTTCATGATGATGATTGAATAAAACACACTTAGAGCATAAAGATATTCCATATCGTTAAATATTACTGTCCACTGGAACCTTGTTTAGAGAAATACTCCCAAGAAGGGTGAACCTGTTAGGAAATAACCATTTTTTGTTTAGCTTCCCAATCCATTTTCTATCTCCTTGAAAAAAAATATAGAATGTATTCGAGTCAAGTAATCTAGTTGGAGATAGATCCCATATGATCATGCCATTATGATTAATAACTTCACATTTGGAAACTTTTGGTGTAATCTCATCTGGAAGCATGTACATGTTTTCAATTTTGTGCTTGATTGATGTGTTTAAGTCAAGAGAATTTTACAGAGGTTTGATCTGATAAATTAGGGGGACTCTAGTACAATTTGAGTTCCAAAATCTTAGAGAATAAGTTACACTAACCAATTAGTGTCAGTTTCTATGAATTATCTAAAATACGATCCTTAAACCTGACCAGATAGAGGACTCAAGATAATTCAATTTTCTAGCAATGAGTGTTGGAAAGAACCATTCTTAGAGGAATTCAAGGGAGGGATCTTTGTTTTTTAGAAGGTTCCAAATTAACTTGGATTGATAATCCTAGATGAGGAATTCCAGTTCCTTTATAACAAGGCCTCCATGAGTATTTGGAATGCAACATTGTTTCCAAGGGGTCGTGAAAAGTTTCATTTCCAGAATGATTCTACTCCATACAAAGTTACTCATTATGAAGTTAATTATTTTAAAAGAAAAGATGGGTCATAAATAAACCCTGAATAAACCATCATGGAGATCACCACAAGGTTTACTAGACAAATTCATCCTGCCATTGAAAGCGATTTACCTTTCCTAGAGGCTAATTTTCATCTAATCACACTCATGGAATTGTAAAAACAAGAGGCATGAGGTCTACCCCAAAACATTGGGACTCAAAATCATATGAATGGGAGTGTTCCATACCTTATTCCCAATTCCTTGAGGATAAAACTCTTTCATGCCGCTGAGATATTCTTCCCAAAGTAAATGAATGGATATCCCTAATTGATTGGTTATCCTAAAACACTTTCATTGTGAAGTAGGTAATTCTTTATGTTGTTGATATTTTTCTTATCTCCCTGAGTAAAAATAACAATTTCATGAGTAAAAAATATATGAGAGGGGGTTTATTTACCTCTAGATGCCTTGATGGTGGTCATTTCACCCCTTTCCACCATGTGAATACAAATTATTCTAAGATAATCTTCCGAAATTGGAAAGATAATCATTGATAAAAAATCCCCCTACCTCACCCCCTGGAGCATTTTAAGTACCCTTCTAGGGATACATTCACAATAATGGATATATTAGTCAATTCAAGAAACAATTTGGTCTAATGTATAAACCTTAAGGTTAATCTAAATCATTGAAGAACATTTCCTATGAAACCCCCGTCCATCGTGTCAAAATATTTTTTAATTTCAAGATTTATCGCAATATTGCCTCCCAAGGTTGAATTTCTAAGAAGATTAACACACTCTAAGGAAGTGAGAAATCAATCCTAAATGTTTCTTCATATAAAAAATTCAAATTTATTCTAGGATATAATATTTTTTGATACCCGAGGAATCCAATTGGAAATAATCTTTGTAATTATTTTGTGAGTTGTGTTGAGAAGGGAAACAAGCCTAAACTGGCTTATGTCACTAGAATTCTCCAGATTTGGAATAAAGGAAATAAATTGATCATTGAATCCTTGAGTAAAGGACTTCCCCCCTTGATATTTTGTTTCACAATCTTAGACACATCATCTTGTAAGACCCCCCAGTTGCATTGAAATAAGCAGTTTGTGAACCCATCCGGACCCAAAGAGCTTTCTCTTTTAAGGACAAAGACAACATCCTTAATGTAAAAATCTAATGTAATAGAGGTGAGAAGAGAGTTATCCACCTCATTTATCAATCTCGGAATTATATTTTCTCTAATCACAACATTCCTTAGTGGACTATTAAAAATATTTTTGGAAAAGGAGACAATGTGATTGGATAGTTCTTATCTTTCCTCCAGGATGTGGTATCCAACTTTTAAAATAGAGAGGGGCATGTTTTCCTTTCTAACCCAATTAATTTCATTGAAAAACTTTGTATTTATATTCCCATCATTGAGACACCTGACATTGAAAATATATTTTTTAATGTTTTCCCTATGTTTGATAATACTTTAAAGATTAATGGACATCTCAGATTCTTGTCCAATGTTTCCAGAGAAGTTGGTTCTAGTAATTAATTCATGAATATCATGGAGAGAGCCTCCAAAGGCATCAATTTCTATATCAATCAATCTAAAATTCACCTTGCTATATTTTTTAAAATCTTCCTTGAGAACATTGAGTTTTGAGATGCAAAACAAGGGTATTTGTTGATTATCTTATGACATGTTTAGGAAAAGGAAAAGTATCACTTGGAGGTGGTGGATTTTATTGATACATGGGACATATAGTGATGGAGGTGACGAGTGTAGATGTAATATACTTTTTACATGGGTTCATAATTTATCCTTATCTTAGTAGCTATTGTGTCTTTTGATGATGTACATATTGAATGATGTTTTCCCTATTTTAATTTGTTACTTTCACCCCATGGAGTGTTGAGAATAATGACTTATACCTTTTATCCTTTACATTATTGTGAAAAAATAGTCCCCTAGTGATTCTTGTATGATTCCAGGTGCTTTTCACCAACTCATGGGGACTAATAATGTCCTTTGGGACATGTCAGTGTTAGTTTGGTTATAAGGGTTTTAGGGTATCTAGGCTAGTTTGGGACATCTTGGTAGATCTCCCTCGATGGGATAATGTATAAACATGGTTGAAATATCCCCCTTGACTAAATAGTCAAATTCATGTCAACCAATTGTCTAAAACATACCTCTCAGAGGATAGTTCTTTAGGCTCCACCTACACACTCAATTGTAAAATGAAAAAAGAACAAAAAATACACTACTGGAAAACTAACCTTTACCAACGGTTTGGAACCGTTGGTATAGGCCTACAGACCGTTGGTATAGCCTATACCAATGGTTTGGAGAACCGTAGCCAGGTAAGCCGTTGGGATAGGTCTATACCAACGGTTTTCCAAAAACCATTGGTATAGACCTATACCAACGGTTTTGGAAATGTTGGTACAGGTAATATGAAACTTATACCAACGGTAATGGAACCGTTGGTATATAAATTCCAAAAATAAAACATCCGCTGGTATTTGATCCCAGGACTCCTCGTTTATAATTGAACGACTCAAACACTAACCTAACATGACTTTTGTGATCATAATTACATAAATATATATATGTATTCTCATAAATATTTTAAATTTTGATTTATACAATGTTCTCGGTATGAAGGTCCGATAAAAATTGAAAGTACCTATACCAACGGTTTTAACAACTGTTGGTATAGGTATTTGGTTGTGATTTTGATTCTGCGTAGGTTGTTGAATTTTGGGACACTTTTCCCAACGGTTTGGCCAAACCGTTGGGAAAGGTCCACTTTTCCCAATGGTTTGGCCAAACCATTGGGAAAAGTGGCATATTTGGGGACTTTTCCCAACGGTTTGGCCAAACCATTGGGAAAAGTGGCCAATTTGGGGGTCTTTCCCAACGGGTTGTCCAAACCGTTGGGAAAAGTGTCAAATTTGAGGGCCTTTCCCAACGGTTTGGCCAAACCGTTGGGATAGGTTTACCTTTCCCAACGGTTTGTCCAAACCATTGGGAAAAGTGGCCAATTTGGGGGCCTTTCCCAACGGTTTGGCCAAACCATTGGGAAAGAGGACCTATACCAACGGTTTTTTTAAACCGTTGGTATAGAAGCGTTGGGAAAGATCTAATTTCCAGTAGTGATAACATACAAGATTCAAATATTATATAAAACATAATATCAAATCAAGAAAGTATTATAGTTATCTCAATACATTTTCAAGAAACACAATAACATGTCTCAGGGATACACAATCATGCCAAAAAAATAATTCCAATTATCTATATAACATCCACTAAAATCAAGGAATTCCAACCTCAAACGTTTTGAAACCAATTTAAATGTTATTCAAGAGTGTTTCCACCAAAATTGAATTCACACAACATCTAAATAAATACTTTCACCAACATTTCCCATAACTGATTTTAAAAAAGAATAGAGAAAGTTCTATAATGAGAATCAAGAGAGAACAAGTCATGGTAATAACAATCATAAACCCTACAATTAAACTAATAATGGTAGTATTTATGTCTGGTCAAGGGATGAGAAAATTAATCATACAAGGAATAGAGAACAAAGGAGAGGAGGTTTGAGGCTCCAAAGAGCCTGAACCAATGAGAACAGGTCTCAAAAAACCATGATTCAATATCCCCAAAAGGTGGAATAATCTAGGACATAATATCTTCACATGTCTAGAAATTTTTTTATAAAAAGAGTAAAACCCATGGAGGATATCCAAATTAATGAAAAGGGAAAATAATTTTATTAAAGTCACATTAATGAACAATCGTTAAGATCACATCCATTTACATAGTGAAATGTAATAGATTTTAGGAATAAGGTGATGGTTTTGGCCATTTAAATTCCATATTGACCATTGAAATGGCTTTCACAACATCCTTTCCTTGGCTATGGAGTTCTTGAGCACTACAGCTCGACATGGTCTTCCCTATGGTGTGGATCCTCCGCCTAGCCCATTTTCCATCGATACTACCTACAAAATGGGCACAATGAGGCTTCCTAATCCATGTCCCATGAGAACCTTACTTGAGAACCTTGACTTTTCCATGGCTTGACCAAGCTGTTTAACCCAATTATCATTTCACACTAAAGTAACTCAGGTACAAAACAAGTTGTACCAGGGTGTGGTGTTGGCCGTTTTGAACCAAAAACATTATAAAAACACTCTTAAGTTGCAAAAAAATCAATCATTAAATAGACTAAATATCAACCATTTTCAGGTTTAAAAACATAAAAATATGCATGTCGGGACATACATTAATAACCTAGGAAAAATTAGGGTGTTGCAAACCCCTTTTGGGAATTCTTATGGAACACATGATTTATTTAGTGAAATAAATTACTTTAAATAATTTTATTTGTAATATTAACCAAATTATTATAAAAATTATGGTGAATTGTATTATTTATTCAAAAAATGAAATTTTTTTTGAGATATTTTAGTTATATGTTGACTTTAGTAAAAAAAAATTTTATTTGATGGCACTCATTATGAAATGGTTTGTTTTGTTAGAGAAAAATGTATTAAATTTTTATAGTTTTTAACTTTTGAAAATTAAAATTGAATGATTTATTATTATGGAAAATTTATATTTTTAATTAAAACATTCAACAAAAATAGTATTTTAAAATTTAGAAGATAAAGGGTACATAATTTTATTTAATAACAATGTAGTTTAATTTAATTTAGAACAACAAATGAATCGTAATTTTGAAAATGAAAAATAATGTTTCAGAAATACAACACTGAATTTATTTTATTGTTTTATAAAAATATATGATAATATGACCATATTTTATAAAATAAATTCAAACATTAATTTAAAAAACAATAGAGTTACGTGGGTTGTATTCTTAATATAAATTTAAAAAATATGTTTATTTCCTACCTTTTCCATATAAGAACAATAAATATTTTATTTAGTGTGGTATAAAGATGATTAATGTTGATTTATCTCGGAGAAAAGGGGGAATAGTAAATGATACCCTTTTGGATTCAATTCCCATCTAATCCCAGTGGATTATAAGTAAAACTTTTTAAATAATAGGACAACATATATTCATACAAGTGGTTGTTGTCCAATTTTAATAAATAATTAGGTATGTGATATCTTTTTCTATTTTAAGGTTTTATAATGTTTTAGTTTTTCTTGTTTATATGTTAGATATAATAAGTTAGTGTACTAAACAATTTGGGAGACAATACTAATATTTTATCCGGGTTTCTTATTATGGAACATCATATTGTATTCTTCCACCCAATTTCTTTCAGTTCTTTAATTTTTTCTTATAAATTGAATTATAAGTGTGGGGGAGGGTTAGTTATTTGAGAAAATTGTGGTTTATCCTATTAAATATAGATATCTATGTTTATATGCTTAAATTATATATATATATATATTTTGGAATTTGTATCATACTTTTTTTATATTTATAATTGAATATTTTTTTTATAAATTTAATTGAAATCATATGTATTCACTTTGGAACATGTTTTTTACATTTTCATTTTGAGCAATTGGTTTCTAATTAAAATGATTGTTATACATTCATAATATATTATTTTTTGATAATAAATTTGAAACAGGATTATTATCTTTCATTATAACCTTGATAAATATTAGGGATATCCTTGTAAGTATGTTAAACATGTTTTTTAAACTTTTTTGAGATCGATATTGCATGTTATTTTGTATACTAAATTGGAAAATTATTTTCAAATTTTAGTTATTAATTTAAATATACCACCTTAAGATCAATATTAGGGACAATATTGAAAATATTTTTGGTGTAATGTTTTAAATTTTTGTTAAAATAGATTTCTTTGACTATATATCATGTTCTACTTGAATTTTTTTCAAAATATCAAGTTTCACAATGATTATTATTATAATTAGGTGAGTGTTAATTTTTCTCAAAATTGAAGGACATTTTTTCTTTGATGTGGTTAGTCAATTAATTTTAAACTTGGAATTAAATAGATGGAATTTTTTCTATTACTAACTTGAAAATATATTCTCTGTGTAAATTTTGGAGTATGTTTTACATTTATAATTAGATATGGTATGAATTATTTGGATTAAACTTTCAAAATTTACTTTCAATTAATATATTAAACTTAATCATAATACATGGTTATGTTGTGTGAGTAAATTATGTTTATGGTTATGTTTTCATATTTATTTTGAGATATTATTTATTACTTGGGAATACTCATCCATTTCACTTTTTGGGTGTAATTTAATTATTTATGTTGATCTATTAATTATTATAAATTATTAAGCTGAATTTGTATCATTCGTGTAAAAAAATATTTTTTATAAAGAGTAATTAAATATATAATAAAGAAGGTTTCATGGAATTTATGAATTCAATATTTTATAATTAATTTTAAAGATGCAAAATAGATTTGTGCCAAAAATATTTTTATTTTGAGATGGTGATAATTATTTTATCGTTAGTTGATTTCAATAAAGAAAAATGTTTTAAAAAAACAATATTATGTGCATATTTTTTCAAATATTATTGACATGAATTTTCATTATGCTTGGTTGTATGAATTTATTTCTTGGGGAAAATAAAATCTTTAATGTAGATTAATTTTATGTGTCCTAATTTTATCATGCATGTCAAAGGAATTTTGATATAATTTTTTTATTAATTTGTGTTAAAATTATAATTTCAATGTTGATTCTTGATATCTATATAAATTGAGTGAAAATATATATTTATGGAATAATTAGTTGAAAAAATGAATTTCTAGGGCTCAAGTGATGAAATTTCTTGAGTTTCAATTCATTATTATTTTGTGGGAATCATTTAATAAATTAATATTTTTATTGATTTCCTACTATAGAGATTAATGTTTTATTTAATGTTTAATAGAAATTCAATATTTTATTTGAAATTTGGGTGGAATTTCTATTTAAATATTATGTTCTATTTGGAATGTGATTTTTAATATATTGTCTAAAATTATTCATTTAAGGTAGCTAAAGATCAATTGATATCTATATATGAAAAAATAAGTAAAAAAGGGCATAATGGGTTAGTAAAATAAGATGTTGATTCAACTATTATAATTGATTTTTTATTTAGATTCTTTTTTCTCTCTAGGATTATGTTTCTCTCCCATTTATCCCTTTGTAAATTTCTTTCCATTGGTTATCAAATTATATTCTCATGTTTTATTCCATTATCATGTGTTTTTTTGTTATTATAAAATGTATATAGTGGTATATATCTAATAAAATATTTTATTATTAGTGAAATACTATGAGTCTTCTAGGTATTAATTTCTATATTTATTTTTATATATTAAATTCTGAGAATTAAGAGAGTTTATAGAATGAGAGGTAGGTGTCATATGCTTCTTATTCATGTATCTTCACTGTTTCCTTATTCAATATTAAAATCAATTCTCCCATAATTCATTTAATTCACTATTTTATGGAACAAATATTGAATTTATGTGGTTAAATATCAGTAAAATAAGAGGAAATATGATTTAGCTATAGATTATTTTTTCAATTTATCCAAGAAGGCAATGGAGAGACTGTGCACCCTCAGTTTTTTGAGTTTGCTGGATATTTATAATAGGAGCATAGTGAAGATTGTTACTAGAATGGTATTGGTATTTTTTAATTGATAATAATTTATATTAATTTATGTGAACAATAAATAATCTCACACATATTTATCTATGGGAGTGTTGTTTTTCTTTCTAACTTCATTCAGTATTTTTTTATTGTATTCATTGTGTTTTTCATGTTATTCACCTATATTAATAATAATATTAATTTTTATTCTATATCACTCAATATTTAGTGAGGTTTATTATATTTTAGATATTAATAATATTTATAATATAAATTAAGTGAGTGTGAGTGACCTCCATGAGATATCGACCCATTGACCTATTCCATTATGGTGCATTTCTTAGGAAATATGAAATTTGTTTTTGAAGTGGAATTCATGAAAATATACACTTATAAATATTCTTCATATCCTATTAATAATGTTTTCCTTTATTTAATCCAAATATAATCACCATAATTAATAATCACTACAACAAAAAAATTATTCAAATTTATTTGACAAGTATAAAATAGAAGTTAAAATCCCCTAACAAAATTCATTATTGAAGAACAATACTTGAATATTAAAATTTCCACATCCAAGTAATGATTTATTATAAAACATATTTTCATTAACCTATTTTTAATCATTTTCAAATTAATACATAATTTACTATATACAAAACCTTAAAAATAGGGAATAATGGTAGAAAAGTGTTAAGAATCTAGGAATGAATACCTCAACATTAATTAATTTGAATCCATGAGAAAAACAATTAAATTACCCACCTAAGTTCTCTTAAAATATATAGAGAATTTTCATCTTCTTTCTATGGTTTATAAGTACTAGATATAATTTAGAGATAAGATAGATGCAACTTAAATTTATATTTAAACACAGCTACAACAAACCATATTGTGGTTCTCTAAACTACATTTGAGTTTGGGTTAGTCAATCTCAATAAAAAAATTATGGAATTTAAAAAAATATCCCATATATAAAATACTCAACCATTTCATTATTTAATTACTTTATCTAACAAAACCATGACCAAGATAAGAAACCATGATGAATTTTCCTTGAACTTCACTTTAAACCACGTTATGATACAATGAACCATCATCAAAATAACATTTTTTCAATAACCATTATATAATTCCATCCCTATTTCAAATTGTAACTATAAAAATTAGGTATGTTTCCCATGACATGGAATAAAATATTTTTCTAAAAACATTTTGTAATAGATAAACAATAATGTAATTTGGATTCCTATGGTGAAAATTATCTCTTTAATGATTCTTGAACAAGCCACAATCACTCGACTATGACATACATATAAATCAGGTTGAATAAAATAAACAAACTATGTAATTTTAAGCTAACCCTAGTGTGGTTTTATCCAAATATCAATTTACAACTTTAAGTCTCACAATTAATATCCAAACTCACCCTTTTCTTCTAACCCCCTTAGATTTCCAAAGTAGTAAAACTAAAATATCTAGACCATCAAATTTTTTAATTGAATTATAATTTGTAGTTTTTGTATTGGTTATTTTTTTGGAATTGGTTCACTTAATCAGTATGTAATATCTTATTTAACAAACCCCTTCACTAGAGTTCTTGAGTTCATTAAATTCAATGTTTGATTATTTGGGTGCCAATGATGAGGATTAAGAATAAAATATTCAAAATATTTATTTATCATTCTGGTTATTTTTTGTGGAGAATATAATTTCGTGAAATAATTTCATTGAATTATTTTTTCTTAACATATGACTATAAAAATAATATTAGTTCTAAATAAAATTTAATATGGTGTTTGGAAATTTTTTTTGCCAATTTTATTTATGAGCTAAGAAATGTGAAATTAGAATTATTAATGTCATCATCTAATTGATATATCCATCGAACAATGATGAATATGATATTTATTAAAAGATATTAGTAAATAATATTTGGTATGTGAGGAGGATTTTGATAATATTTGATATTTATGAATCATCATGGAGTATATTTATAAATGGGGAGCAATGTTGATCTTAATTTAGGAATTAATCTTACACCAAGGGATGACAATTTTTCATAATCACGATTTTATCATATGGTGCGGTGTTGAGATGAAATATATATTAGTGTAATGTTATGAATTGTTTCATAAGGGAAATTAATTCATGATTTTGGGTTGATTTCATGTTATATTCATTGGAATCATTCCCATGGATGATTTGGAATCTCTAAATAGTTAATTGGAGATGTAGAGGAATAAAAGGATTGATGTTATACCATAGATGGAAAAATCATGGTATGATGGATAGTTATCACACCATAGCATAATCAAGTTCATATAATGAAAATTAGACTTTATATAACATGAGAAGTTATCATCCATGAGTTATTCATATATAAAAAAGAATTAATCTCATGTGATAGGGATCACACCTTAGACACGATGGTCGCATTGTGATGATGTTAGTGGGTGAATTAGTTACTATTATATAATATATTTTTGTTAAGGATGTAATTTTATGTGTTAAGGAGTAAATAAATCTTAAATTCAACCATTACATAGCTATAATAGTTTCTCATTAATGGTTTGACTAAAAAGTTAAGGAGAATTATACCGTCTCATAGAGAAACAATGAGAGTTAAGTGTAACACCCCAAAATTTTAGAATATATTTCTCTATAATAAATTAATTTCTTTGATATCTTGTGAGTTATGAAACCCATAAAATATGTGAATAGTTATTACACATTATAAAACTAATCCCATTATATATTATTTAAATGAAATATAATTTTCAAGAGAAATCTTAATTCACTTTCGAAATACTATTGATCTTAAAGAACTATTTTGAAATATTTTATTTAGGAGTATTTTTTAATATATTTTTTTTGAATTACAATAAATAGTATTAAACTTGTGAAAATTAATTATTTTCATGTGAATATATTTAATTAATTGGCTATCAGTTTCATATAAATTAAAATAAAATCATTTGAGGGTAAAAATATATGTTTTTATAAAAAAACTACTTTTATGTCTACAATGTGATTTTATTTTAAAAAATTAAATTAATTATTATTTTTGAATTATATTAATTAAATTTTAGATAATATATTCAATAAAATAATTTAATAGTGACTTATTAGTTTTTACTAGGATAGAAATTGTATTAAATATTGTTTTATGCATAAAATACATTTTTCTAAAAACTTTTTTGTTGTGTTTGTGAGCTTGTTTTAAAATTAGTTTCCTCAACATATAGAAATTTAAATTTATAAAATATTATGCATAATATTAATCCTCATTTTCATATTTTTTTAATGAGTCCACTTTTATTTTTTGTCATAGTAAAATTGTGTTACCTCTGTTAAGGCTAAAAACGGTTAATAAAGGGGTTAAAGTAAAATATATGGGTTATGATATCACATTAAATTTTATAAATTTTATTTTTTGAATTTATTTGAACCCAAAATTATATAATTTTATAATTTGGGTTTTATTGGTTCCAATTTTACATCAATATGACTATATTATATTTTAACAATTTAAGTATTAACAAGTTTACCACTCACCTTATTTATAAAAGAGAACCCCCTCTCCTCTCTTATCCACACCACATTATCCCTTTATCTTGAAAAATATCTTCCAAAATACTCTCCAGTGATCCTTATACATAGCCTTTAGGTTCCAATCTTTCCAAAATACCCAAATAATAATCCTTAAAAACATTTCAAAGGAAGATACCCGAAGAAGAGTTATATGTTCTTACCATCCTTTTTTAACTTTCTTTATTCTTAAACCTCCTACAAATATTTTATAACCATATTAAAATGATGGAATAATTATATTTAATTTATTGATATGTTTTTAGGTTAATTTCATATCCATTTTCCATCTACTTCCCATCCATTGAAAAATAATAATGTCATCCATCGGGTACTTGTGGACTACCACCTACATGAAGCGATGTGATTAATTTTTCATTTCCTTTTTATATATCAGATCATAAAGACATATTAAATTAATATATATTATATTTATGATAAAATTATTAATATTTAATTGTGAATTGTTATTTACATTTATTTCATTCCATCCCTAAAAAAGTAAAGACATTACTCATGTGTTTGTATGGACTATCGTTTCCATGAAGTGATGTAAATCACTCTTCATCACTTTATTTTACATATTGTTATAAAAGTTTATATAATTAATAAATATTATAAATATATTTTTATTAATAGTATTTATATTTTGAAACTATGACCAATTTATATGGACCGAAATCATCAAACCAAAATATGCATGAAAAACACACAAGTTTTCACCTAAATGTTCAATTTAATAAATGATTGTTAAAAAAGTTTAATTGAATTTTATAAAGGGATGATATATGGAATTTAATGTAGAAATATAGTTCTATAATATATTTATAACAAATATTTTTTTATACAGTAGGTTTTAACATGTATGAATTAATTCAGAAAATGATGTAAGGGTTTATGTTGCAATGTAATTTTTGATCGGGATTGTTTATACTTTAATATGATTTGGGTAAATTATCTGTTATTTATCAATTAAATAAAATATATTTTAATTTAATATATTTATTTATGGGGTTTTAATTTTCTTCCTTTCATCTTAATTTCTTTTTTACTCAAATTGATTGAGAAAATATGTTAAATAAAAGACGACCTTATTTCCTCTTTGGTCGATGAGATTTTTCTGTCATATTCATGTTATTTAAAATGTTTTCAAGAATTTTATTTTATTTGATACAATGATTATTTAAATTTATTTTCAACCATATTTTATTTTCTTTTCATTGTTTTAAAAATAAAGTTTTATAATGTTTTACAAATAGTTTATTTATGATTTATTTCAAAAAGTGTAAAATGAATCTTTTTTTTAATGTTTACATCTCAAATAATTGTCCCAAATATCATTATGATTATTTAATTTTAATATTAATTTAAAATTATCTATTTTATTTTCAAGTAATATTTTTTATAAATATGTGGAGAATTTTTATAAAAAAAATTAAAAAGAAAATGATATTTTATATGTTTTTTAATAATGCTATGAATGTTTTTTAAAAGGTATTTTTTATCTATGTAAAAATCATTTTATGTTTATTATAATTCACATAGGATATAATATTATGCTACTATCCACTTTTCTAAATTAATTATGATGATGATATTCTTAGTATGATTTCAGGAAACCCAATTTTCTCCCTTGGGTTAATTAACTCATGATGAGATAATAAATTTTGTTATAATACCGTATACTTCCTTTATATAGATGACTTATTATTATTCTATTATAACATTCCTATGAAATTTGTTTATTTTCCATGGATTATTATATGATTACATGATGAATGTTATTATGTTCTTTTGTCACACATATGTATATATTTTTCATTATGTCATAGTTGAGACCAAATTTATATAAATCTCCAATGTATTAGGTAAACATTGAAATACCATGAGATAATATAGAGCATAATAGGGAGTGAACCTAGTTAAGTAAAGGACTATATCCACTCTAATAGTCATTGGTTTCCAGCACTGACTAAGAAAATATTGGAATTTTGAGTAAACCCAATTTCCTCTGGGACTCTGCCCACTATGATAGTTTTGAAAGTGATAATTCACTAAGGAAATGATTTTTTATAATTATATGAATGCCAAAGAATTATGTATTATGATTATGAATTATTACCCTAGATCATGATTAATTATTAATGATTCCTCATTCCTATGACTTATGTACTTTTTTATGACAAAGAATTATTCTAGGACTCATCATTAATGTTCTTTTTCTATTTTGGTGTGGATTTAATAAGTTATGGTCATTTTCTCATTCCCTTATTCCTATCTTATACTCACTTATGATCATTGAATATTATCTCCTATGTTTACCCTTTATAGGCTTGTGAGCTTACCATGTCTTTTGTTTTCTTTTCCATAGGTTATGGAGAATGTTTTTAAATAGGGTATTTCTAATATGGGTATTACATGAGAAGAAAATTTTAGAGGTGTTTAAGACATTACATGAACCATGTTTCTTATGAATCTGGTCTCTAAAGTCACTAAAAATTTATGATTATAGGTCATTTATTATTATGATATGTATTGAATAATCATTTAAAATGATGATATATTTATGTAAAAAATTATTGGTTTAGAATAGTCAAAATCTTAGAAAGGATTGGTTATTTATGAAGATTTGGTTATGAATAATATATTGATAAAACTATGACAACCTATGATGAACTGAAATAAATATATGTGGGACCAAATTGTGTAATAGAGTGAGAAGTAGGTTTTACAATTTAGGATATCTTAGGAATTATTTTCATTATTACTCACTCCGATTATTATAGTTTTATGGTTACTATATGATTTTTGGTTATTTTCAATGGATGGAACTAGGTGGAATAAAGTAAAAAAAATGTGATTTCTAATGCAATGACCATTCTCATAAGAAACTAAATGAAATGGGAGATGGGATGAAAAATAATGTGGTTATTCATACCCAAATATCGCAAGATATTAATAGTAAAATGAATAATGATGAGATTTAAAATGATTACAGGATTTATTAATGCACCATTGATTCTTTCATGTGGAAACATCCACCTTCATTCTATGGGTCCTATAATCCAATAGTAGCTAAGAAATGGATCAATACATAGTAAAAAATATTCTCCATTATCAGATTATAAGAGCATGAAAAAAATTTCTTGGTGGTGAATCATTTGAAAGGTGAAGTAGACCAATAGTGGTATCTTATTAAGAATTTTGAGTAAGAGGAATAAATTAAATCAGTGTAATGGGATTAGTTTAAGAGGGTAATTTTTGATAAGTATTCTCTCAAAACACTTCTCATGAACATGGAAACGGAATTCCAAGAGAATAAGCATAATTATGATGAATGTAAACATTACAATAGTGACATGGTATTCTTATGATTTTATCATATAACTAAAAAGAAAAACTAATTGGTTCTTCCATAGATTAAAACTAAGTCTATAAAAGGCATTATCAATAAAGAACTTTAGTATCTATGAAGAAATAATTTTGTGTGATCTTAACATATAAATGGAGAGTGCATATTCCCATCATTCTAATGGTTATAATAAGAATATGAATATATAATTCTGTTAAAATTTTATAAATAATAATGATGGAGGAGAGAAAATTTATATTCCTTCATACTAGAAGTGCATAAGAAAGCATGGGGGAAATTTTCTTTAGTAGTATAGTAAATTTATTAATTGCTGAAAATAAGTCCATCGAGTTAAATAATGTTTATGTCATAAAAATAAGTCAATCAAATAAAAATATAGCGTAAATAATAAATGGAATAATCCACCCACACTCAATGATATAATTTCAAGGATTACATATATTGTTACCATCAGTTCATGAATCCAAGAATTAATGATAAAATTAGGTATTGATAACCTTGTAATCCAATAGATAAAAGGAAATATCATGTGATCAGAACTTCCTAGGTGGGTAATGAGAATGAAGTGGTGAAATATACCCTTATTATACACTCTTTAACTAAACATTTATTATTTTATTCTAGATATATCCACTATTTTATATCTATATAATTTTATAAGGGTATTACATTACTAACTAAATAAATAGATGTTGAATTATTAGTGAAAACATATAATGGTTTGATGATTAAATCTCAAGTCTATAGATCCTCTTTGATAGAAATTTATTAGAATTTAATTCCATTATATATTTTCATTCTCCATATAATTGAATTTTATATTATTTTGGGAATGGATTAGATTCCTTTATGTATATACTATATCAATTACTGATGAAGGGATGTAAAAATTTATATTCTGAATAAACCTATGATTGTGTATCTGTGTGAGGATGGATATGAAATTCCAATGTAAGAAAATATATTTATATGTTATTTAATACCTATTAATGAGGGATATTTTTCTAAAATAGTTTGGTAAAATCAACATTTAAGATATACCTTTTGTTCAAGAATATACTGATGTATTTCCTAAATACTTTCATAATCATCCCTCAAATTTTGATGTTTATTTTTCAATAGAACCCATACCAGTTACTAAAACTATTTCAAATACTATATGAATAGTGGTATTGATTGATTTTTAGGAATTGAAGAAGAATATCTTAGTGAATCTTGATAAAGGATCTGTATTCCCATTTTTATCACTATAGGTTGCATGTTTTTTATTAAGAAGTAAGATAGGTACATAGATCCTTATATTTATTATCAAGAAATTAACAAAATATATATTAATAAAATGTATCCTATACCATGTATTAATTATTTATTTGATCAATTATGAGGAGATCAATAATTTTACTAGATTTTAATTAAATTTGGATATCATTAGTTGTGGTTCAAGAAGGGGTGTATACACAAGACAACCTTCTGTACAAGCTATGGTTATAAATTTTTACTAATTCCATTTGGACTTAACAATGAGCCTATTATCTTCATAAACATAATTAATAGATCCTTTAGATACTTTATTGTTCATTTTTTGGTAGTCTTTATAGATTATGTTATTATATATTCTAAGATAATGAAATAGCTATAAGATCATTTTAGGATTGTGTTAAAGAAAATGTGGAAGGATAAGTTTTATGCTAAATTTAGTAGTTGGGATTTTTTGAAACAAAAAATTTTATTCTTAGGATATAAATCTCAACAGATTTTATAACTATTGATCATTTTTTTTAAAAAGTGAGACATGGGAAGGTTTCCCAACCCATATCCCATAACTATTGATCATTTAAATATGGATGTTATTGAGAAATGGTTAATACCAACAATGGTGACATAGATAAACTTTTCTTGGGTTGGATGGATAATATTGATGATTTTTGAGATATTTATCATAGTTATCAAATGTAATAAAAAATTTGGAATGGAATGGATCTAAGTTACTTTAGATAGGATAATGTGATAAAAATTTAAAGGAGATAAAAATAATGTTTTTCAGTTCACCTATGCTCAAACTACAAGATATTAGATAAGTCTTTCTGATCTATATTTATTTATTAAGGAAGGTACTGGGTTGGAACCTCATGTATAATGAAATGGTGATATCTTATACCTCATGCTAATTGAAAATTCATTATAAAAATTACCCGAATCATTATTTTGAGTTGAAAGTGGTGATTTTTGCATTGAAGATATTGAGGCCTTATCATTATAAAGAATGGTGTGATATAAATACATATCATAATATATTTAAGTATATATTCACATAAAAATATTTAAATATGTTATAAAGGATATATTTGGATTGAATGAAATATTATGTCTACTCAATATATTACCACCCTGGAATAAAAAATGAGGTGGTTAATGCTATTATTTTGAAGGACCATGATAGTTTTTCCATGATGGAGATTGAAATAGATCTAATAATTATGGATTTTTATAATGTTGTTTTTTATATCATGACTAAAGAAGATAATTCATATATTTCTCAAATGAATGTTCATCCATCCATCCATGTGATGATTAAAGAATCATAGAATAAGCTGAGTAATGTTCTTGAGTTCAACCATGATGGTGATGGAATGATCAAGTTCATGAACTAAGTATGTGTCCCATCAATACCATATTTGAATATGGAGTTATTATATGGAGATCATAGTTCATCATTCTCCATTAATCCTAGAATTATGAAGATTTATAAAGATATAAAAGATTATTTCTTGTGGGATAACATGAAATGGGATATTGTGAAGTATGCATCAAATTTTTATATATGTCTCCATGTTAAGGTTGGGAGATAGAAGTATAAGGGGATGATATAACCATTATCTATACCTGAATTTAAATGAGAAAAAATCACCATATATTTCATAATTAGACTCCCCAAAATATTAAATTTCCATAATGATATTTTGTTACATTCAATTTCTTTAATAAGTCAACACATTTCATATATGTTCAAGAATATTTCTCTCTTTATCAGCTTATCAGGATATACATTAAGTATGTTGTAAGGTGTCATCGGGTACCATATTATATTTCATATAGTTAGTATTTGAGGATTACCATGAATTTTTAGATAAGTCTTAAGAAGCTATTGGATATAGGATTGAGGTTTGGGACTGCATATTATCCTAAAACAGATGGTCAATATGAGAGAACCATTCAAACTCTAAAAGATATGTTAGAAGATTTTATAAGGATATAAAAGGTGTTTGCGATCAACACAATCATCTAGTATATTATTTATATAATGATATATTTCAGTCGAGCATAAAAATTGGTCATTGTGATACCCTATGTGACAGGAAGTGTAGAACTCCAACATGCTTGGATGAGCTATATAAAGAAAGGTATTGGGACATTAGCTACCTAAGGAAATGGTATAGATGGTTACATACATTCAGTAGTAGAATCGTATAGATTATAATTGATAGATTTGTTATAATAAAAATCAATGGTTAGATATATAGTTCAAATTAAGTGAAAAGGTATTCCTAGAAATATCTCCTTTGAATAAGGTCAAGAGAATTATAAAGAAGGGAAAGTGGAGCCCTAGATATATCTGTCTCTTTGATATGATTGATTATATAGGGAATGTTTCTTATATCTTAGTAAATTCTTCAAGACTCTACCAAGTTTATGATGTATCTCATGTATCTATTTTTAGTATGTACCTATCTAATCCTTAGAATGTACTGAACATAGAGGATATACTATTGGAGTATGATATTTCTTATGAGAAACTGATAGAGCTCCATGAATGAAGAGATAAAGTATTGCAGAAAAAGGACACTCACCCAGTCAAAGTATTATCATGAAACCAAAAATATGATAAAAAAATTGGGAACATGATGATATGATGAGTCATAGGTATCCTTATTTTTTTAATTGAATCAATATAATATCTTTGGTGAAATTCTAATAAGGGGGTGGAATGTAACACCCTGAGAATTTAAACTATATTTATCTTTAATTAAAAAACTTTTTTTTATAGATTATGAATCATGAAAACCTAAAATTATGTTAATAATGTGTATAAATTATAAAATAAAGAACAATTTATGAAATTTAAATGAAATAAAGTTTTCTAAAACAACTTCTAATTCTCTTAGGAAATACTATTGGTCCTAAATAATTTTTCTGAAATATTTTTTTATGATAATATTTTTTATCATATATTCTTCATATAAAAATTAATTTTGGGTATTTATGTAAAAAGTATTATTTTTAAACTTTTATAAAATTAATTTATTTGTTATCAATAGGTTATAAATGAAAATAGAAGCATTTGAACATAAAAAATATATTTTTTCTCAAAAACTGCAATTATGCGTGCAATGTGTTTTTATCTTAATAAATTAAATTAATCACTAATGGTAAATGATATGAATGACATGGGAAGATAATATAGTCAACAAAATAATTTTACATTCATCTACTAGTTTTTACAATGCAATGAATTTGACTAAATTCAGTGTTATGCTTTAAAATGCATTTTTTCTTAAAAATGTTTTTATTATATTTTTCAAGCTTATTTTTAAATTATTTTCATCCACATATAAAAATAGAATTAGATAAAATAGGTTAAATATTTTTAATCATCATGTATGTTTTTTAATTATTCCACTTATATATTTTCTCATAATTATTTTTAAGTATGCTAATTTTTTTCTTAAATAAGGTTAAAAAGTGTTAATGAGCGGGTTAAACTAAAATATAATGTTTAAAATATTACATAAACATGTTGATATTTTTTTGAATATATTTAGACCATTAATTATCTTATATTATAATTTGGGTTTCCATGGTTCCACTTTCACTTGAATATGACTTTATTATATTTTAATGTTTTATGTATTTACATGTTTTTCACTCACCACACTTACCAAATGCACCACCACTCATCTCTTTTCCACACGTTTTTAAACTTTTATCTAGAATAATATCTATCAAAATACTATTCCATAATTCTATATCATAAATTTTTTTTTCTTTCAAAAAAAATCATCCAAGAAACATTAATTTGTTTTCAAAAGGACGATACTTGAAGAAGACATATATGTTCTTACCAACCTTTATCAAGTTTCTTTCGTATTAAACCACCTAAAAATATTCTATAAAAATATTAAAAATATGGAATAAGTATAATTTATATTATCATGTGTTTCTATGATAATTTTATATCCATTTTTTATTTCCATCCAATGTTTTGGAAAATGATAGTGTCGCTCATGTGTACGTGTGGACTGCCACATCCACGAAGATATGTGATTCATTTATCATTTAAAATTTACATTTATGGTTCTAAAGTTATATTTAATGAATATATATTATATTTATGATATAAATATGAATTTTCTAAAGGTTAATTATTCTTTACCTTTCTTTTTTCCATCCATCGAAAAGTGTAAACATCACTTCTGTGCATACATACATACTAATGTATCCATAAAGTGATGTATGTCATTTTTCATCACTATATCATATGGATGTATATAAAATTGGATATAATTAATAAATATTATATATAGTACATGTTTAATATTTTTTATATGATTAATTCATGAACAAGGTAAATGTACTAGAATCATCTCACTAAAACATGCATAAAAAATGAACCTGTTTTCACACGATTATTCATTTTAATTAATAATATTTATTAAAAGTGTAATTGGAAATTATAGAAGAGTTATATTCAGAAAATTATGTATTATTAAATTTCTTTAATAATATGTGTAATTAATATATTTTCATTATACAATGTTTTAGAATGAGTATGGAGCAATTATGGACTTGAGGTAAGGGTTTATGTTGCAATCTCATTTTTATTAGAGATGTTTGTGATTGAATATCAATTGGAGTAATTAAATTAAATTTATATATTAAACCAATATTTTTTACACTCTAGTTATTTTTTTTGTTTTTTAAATTTTTCTTTAAAGATCCACTATTTTTTATTGAAAAACAATTGAGAAAATGTTTTTATGAGAATATGACCTTATTTTCTCTTTAGACAATGAACGTTTTCTTACTTATTTTTGTTCATTAAAATGTTTTCAAGAATTTTTATTTATATATTTAAATGATTATTTAATTCATTTTCAACCATATTCAACTTTAATTTCAAAGGTTTAAAAGTAATTCTTACAATGTTTCCTAAACATATTATTTATGATTTTTTTTCAAAAACTGTGAAAAGAATATTTGTTTTAACATTTACTGTAATAATAAATATTCCCACTATATTGACTATTTATTTACAATGAAATTTAAAAAAAATATATATCCATTTTTATTTTCAATAAAAAATATTTTCGCAATATTCAATTAATTTTATTTATAATTTTATTAAAAATAAAGTATATTTTTTCATGTTTTTAAAGAAAGGATTGAATGTTATTTCAAAGGTAGATTTTTCAATGTTAATATCCTTTGATATTTCTTATAAATAACTATTAATATGATCTTCTCATACAATAAAATTTTATAAATGAATAATAATGATGATGTTCTTATGATGAATTTATGAAACTAGTTTTTTTACCATAGGTTAATTAAACCATGTTGAGATAATTAAAAATTTTATGATATCATCCACTTACTTTCTCTAAATAACTTATGATTATATGATGATAACATATTTAAAAAACCCATTTATTTTCTATGGGTTATGTTATGATGATTTGATGAATTTTATTATGATCATGTGTCACACATATGTATGGTTTTAATTATATGATGGGTTGTCCAGAAATTATATATAAATCAAATAAATTGGGTAATGATTGATATATCAAGAGATAATAAGGACTATAATTGGGATTCAACCAAGATCAATAAGAGAATATGTCCACTATGATAGTCTTGGAAGTTATCCTTGACTATGAAAATGATGGAATGTGGAGTGAACCTAATCCACTACTAGACTTTTTCTTCGATGATACTCTTGTAAGTGAGCCTTGAATAAGGAAACAACTTTATATGCATATTTATTTTCTAAAAACATATTTATTATGATTATGATTTGCTCTTATATATCATGATTTATTATTTATGATTCAAAATTTTTATGAAATATTTATTTGGTTATGAAAAATAATTATGTCATGACCCATGATTAAAGATATTTTACTGACTGGGTTTGACTTTCATAAGATATGATCATTTTGTTGTAACATTATACTTATCCTATGGTCACTTATAGTCATTGACTGATAATTTCTTTATTTACCCTTACTAAGAATTTTTTACAACCCTTTATTATATTTCTTTTCCCTATGTTACAAATAAATTCTTTAAATATTGTATGTCTAAGAAGGGTATTATATGAGAATAACATTGCGGGAGGTATTGAAGATAATTTATGAAATAAGTTGAATATATATCCAATATTTAAAGAAATTAAACCATAATGGTTTTATGGAATGCACTATTATTATATGTATTAAATATTCATATAAATTGAAGATTTTTTTTATAAAATGATTGGTTTACCTAATTAAGTGATTTTCTATTTTGAGAAGTCATGTGGTCATGCACCCTAATGCAACAGTTCATGACTAAATTCAATGGATCTCATCATGAGAGATATGGTTACACTACTATGTTTTGAGAAGTAAAATCACCCACATAATAGTAGGATAAACCACAACTTTACAACCTAGGTGACAAATTTCTAAGGATTATTTGGTTCTAGAGATATAAAGCATTTCTTGCCACTGCATATGATTCATTCCATGATGAGTCTAACTAGTGATGATTTAGGGATTTTTTGTTCTAGAAAATTTTAATATATCATATTTTAATATACATATCATTCCAAAAATCGATCTAAATATATTATAAGATATATTGAGTTTCATGGGATTTAGTAGTCCATATATTTCATATCTTATGGTGATGCTAAAAATTGAGGAGTCACACCATAATAAATATTATGTTTACAAGAATTTAATGACCTGCTTAAAAAAGGTGTGTATTATGAAAATATGAGATATTAAGGATTAAAAAAAGCATTCCATAATGGATATGATTTAATTTTGAGTTTGATAATAAGGGTTTACATTAAGTACAATTTATGAATACACTTGATTTGTGAGAATTGAAGATATTTAAAAAAAATTATAGAAGTTTTTTATCATATAAATTAGAGTTTTAATGAATCATATTAATCCGTTCCTAGTTTATTTTATAATAAATTGGAATATGGGTATCCTGATCGCATCTACTACACACCAAGGATTAACCACCTGATAATAAGTGTGAGAAAACTATATAAAGAATCTTTATGTTCATGTGTGTTCTCTCTGTCTCCCAATCTATCATCATCACATAATCATTATATAGTTATATTCAAGGTAACTAGTGAATGTAGCCATGTAGTCTGTGAGATTTTAAACATTCAGTGACCATTAATTCACCTTCCCCCTCTAACATCTCATTAATGGTTTACTCTATTCATATCTTAATTGGTATTATAGAATAGTTGAAATGGTTCAAGGTATAATTCCCCTAGATCAGAGTTTAATTTCATTTTATGATATCTTTGATCAAAGAGATCCATTATATTAATGAATGTTTTCAACAATAGAAGAGTTCATATGTTCTATGGAAAGGGATTCCATCTATAGAGAGAGATTATGATTATGTATCTTATATTTGTTATCCTAAATGTTCCTGATATCACATAAAATTGTATTAATATTATTAATGTTGTAATGTACTATAATTTTATTAACAAGAATAATATTTAAGTTGATGATAGAGTATAAAATACGTTAGTCATGTAACTCTTATAGATTGAGTTGATGTGAGTTGTGGGATTGAAAACAATGAAACAAATCTATAGGAAACTCTATGATCTCCATCATGGAGACAATAAGATTATGGAGTCATTTTTGTGAACTTATAAAGAAAAATTTAAATATATTTGAATGCGAGAGTGGACAAATTATTAAATTCTTTAGTTAAAAAATTGTAGGATCGATTTGAACTTATAGTCAGCCTTTATAATATTCCACCCTTATGTAAAAAAAGATAAAAATACTCCTAGATAAATTTGATATTAGATTCGAAACCCCTGAGGATAAAGATATGGATGTGTATATCATCCAAAAACTCAAAACCATCTTAATCACATATGGGAAGAGAAGTGGCCTATCCATAAGAGTAAAAGGGAAAACAGAGAAAGGGACTATAGGCAATGATTAGAAAGGCATGAAGAATTTTGATTTATGGAAGTCTCATATGGAAGAAATTGATGTCAAATTGTATTCCATAGACTTTAATTAATTTATATTTCATTTATCAAAATGAATGAAATGTTTTATAGGTTAATATTGATAAAAGATGCCTTTTAAATGATTTAATTCCGGAAAGATAGATCAATTTTTAGTAGGTTTCACTGAGAATCAAGAAAAATGGAGCGGTGAAGAATAATGCAGTGATAAGGAGAAACAAAAATAGTTTCACCTTATAATATAACACATGGTATTCCTAAAAGTGAATAGAAGTGTAAAAAAAGAAAAAAAATAATTAAAGTTATGAGATGATTTGTAATACCTGAAAATTTTAATAACTTTTTCCAAATAAATTCACTAATGGAAAGTTAGTCTATACCAATGGTTAAAAATAATTGGTATATGTTGGAGAACCACTGGTATAGACTAATCCAATAGTTCTTAAAACTTTTTAGGAATTTTCTATAGGTATAGGCTTATAAAAACATTTTGTAGTGAACTATTAGTATAAACCTTATGGAATGTCAGGTTACCAATGATTTTGATAAAACCATTGGTATAAGTATTTATAAATGGTTTAAAAAAATTGCTACATCCATATAAAAATGGACAATTGGAATAGGATTCCTAGGATTCAATTAGTTGAAATGTTTATATGAAAAGGCTGGTATAGAGTAATACAAATGGTTTCAAAAATTTTGTTATGAAAATATTATAAATTCCTAGGCATCAACACCCCCACATTACCCAAATAGACAATAGAGATAAAAAAAAGGTTGAATCACCCTCCCATATATTTTCTAATTACATGTAGAAATCACCTAAAATTTGTACCAAACATCACTAACAAATATAAAAACAATGATACCATAATAAAGTAATTAATTCATTCAACCAGTGATAAAACACATTTAAAAAATCACATATATTCATTCACAACAAACCGTCATACATAAAATGTTAAAAATGTTAGTCAAAATTTAAATGAACAATTTATCTATCATCACCATCACCATCACCATCATTATTGTCACCATCATCCTAATTGTCATCCTCAACTTCTCCATTGTCATCAGCAGGAATTTTATCTTCCCAAACACCACTAGTATCATCAATCAGTGCACCATATAATATATGAATTGTCAACATATATGTATCATAATACATGGAGGTATTTGGTGGATGTTATAGACACATCACTACTATAAATTTCATAAATTCATTGTTGGACTTTTGACTCCATTCAGGCTCATGTATGACCTTTTTTTCCTTATTATACCTTAACCTGAACAAGAACATCTTATGCATGAGTTGTTTCCGACTCGGTGCTACCATAACTAGCACCTGAAGTGAGAAAAAATATAGTTGGGATAATACTCTTCTCTAGTCAACATCGTATTCTGTCATGGTAATCATCTCCCAAAATATGATGAAAAGGATTATTTTTCCCAAATTTTTAAAATTTCTACTCATCAAGGGCATCTAAAGAACACTATTACAAATATAAATGGACAATTTAGTTAAAAATACTTATTAAAATTTGAAATCAACAAATTAAAACTTAAAATCTGTTGTTTTGTGTGCTCCTTTTCTATGCTTCCAATTTTCATTGTTTCTTCTAGAGAAAAAAACTCTAGGCACAAATACTTCAATATTCAAAACCACCCCCAACAACGACATTGAGTGTTGAAAACCAAAATTGAAAATAGGTTATTAATACTGAATTTTATATCTAAAATCAAATAAATATACTTATTGATGCAATAATATTTTCTATAATGGTTGATTAATTTGTGCAAGTATGATATTAGTTCGTTAACAAAAGAAATTTTATATAATACATTAGGATAATTGAGAATATGTTTAAATAATTATTTGATAAATTATGTTAAAATAGAAAATAATGATTCTTGTTTTTATATATTATTTCCCTTAATATAAGGTCAATGTAAATATAGAATAATGTAAATTGAATGTCTTTATTGAAAAAACTAATCAGCATTAAATATATGTAAATATATAGTAATATTAAAAGGTAAAATGTGTTCTAGATGTGTTATTATTTAGTTTTTTATATGTTTCTATGGATGTGTTCTGGATGTGTTATGTAAATTGTTCATTCATGGATATTGAGGAAAGAATATAGTCAATATTGGTGATTTTTTTGTTAAAAATACACATGAAAAAATTGGATTTATTTTTTATTAAGTTAAATAATTTTAATGTTTAGATATCACGAGAGTATGTAAAATTAAAATTTTATGTTCTAGGAAGATTAATAATCTGTTTGTTGTGTTGAAATGGTGTATATTTTTTCCATATGTTTTAGGTAAAAGGAAAAAAAATTTGGTTTCTTTTATGTTTTAGTTATATTTTTCTTTTAGTTTTTAGTGGATTATTGATATTTGGTAATTGTAGTGGTAATTAGTAATCTAAAACTTTTGAGTAATGGTAATATACCTTGAGGTAAGTGGTTGATAACATCTTGGATCTTGTAATTCACTAATCTAGTGTATTATGATTATTATGATAATTGAATGTAGTTGTTTATATAATTTTTGATATGAAATAATATAATAATTAAAAGAGGTATGTGCCAATAAAATTTTTTATAGATTATTAATGAGAACAAATTTTAAACTATATTATGTTTATTATAGATTATTGTATGGAATTCAGCATGTTATGGAATAAAATTATTTTTGTAATTTAATAGAGACGTTATGTGGAATAAAATTTTTTATGTTGTTTTGAGTTATTGAATTTATTATATAAAATTTTGATTATATGGTATTTAATAATCATTCAATGTGTTTTGAAGGGGTAAATGGATTTAATAGTGTTTAATGTTGATAAAGGTTTCAATTACTGAATAAATAACACAAAATCATATTGATGTGATGTATTTTTTTTCTTTAATATTTTTGTTTGTGTGGTGAGTGATCATTAATGATCTATAATGATTTTCTTAAATCATAATGTAGAATATTGACATGTATAAGGGTTTTTACATGATGTATGCTCTTTTTGGGTTGAATAACATGTGTAATGATTTACTTTATACCATGGATTTTTGAAATTAACTCTTAATTTTTCTTAATGTGCTTATTTTTTGTGAACTTTGAGCCTCATAAACTCTTTATTCCACTCATATGATTCATGTTTTAAATTATATACTATTTCAATTAAAATTTTCAATCTTTTTGTAAAAATAGTTCAATCTTAGTGATAGATTAAATAAAACTATCATTTTCAAATAATGTGATGATATTTGGCCTCTTTAAAATTCTAATCTTCTCTCTTCTGATTCTAGTATGGTAGATTATTGATTATTTGTGTTCTTAGAGGATCCAGAAGCCCCTTAACTATGCATATTTTGTTTATTGTTCAATGTTGGTAACTTATTTCTTTTATTTGGTGTTTAAAATGTGATTATATATAAATTTGAACCATTTAATTATCAAATAATTTCATGTGATTTTTTTTGGCATGGAAAAATAGTTATTGTGTTAAAGATTAATATTCTATAATTTTTTTTGTGAAATTCATGTTCTAATGTTGTTTTTGAGTGCTGTAATTATGGATAACCATGTCTAAAGTGATTAATTAAAGAGAATGGTAAAATAACATGTGTAAATAATTTAATCATTGATGATATTATTAAGATGAATAAATTAAGACTACAATTGATGTATAAATGAGGAATTATGTGTATTAAGTGTTAATAATTATGATACAAATTAATAATATCTTTTTATATATTTTAGTTTATTATTAGGATATGTTTTTATGTTTATTTTGTTTAAATGAAAATTATTTCCATTGTAATAATTATATTATTATATTAAAATAATTTTTTATGAGTAAACAAAAATATTTAACTATAGAATTTATTCATGTGTCTATGTTATGTGTGTTATGAGTTTGGTGTGACTTTCAATGAGGTGTGTTCTATTTGAATTTGTGATTAAATAGGATAAAGTGAAGATAAGAAGGGTAAAGGTATGAATACTATTTAATATAAGGAAAATAGTGATAAATATATAAGAATAGGGATTTATTTTGAAAATTATTTCTCAGTTTGTGTGTTTGATACTAAAAATCTAATTTAAAAATCTTGGACTTTCTTGTATTTTTAAAAGTGTTTTCATTATTTAAGTAGAATAAATTGTCCTTAATGTTATAGGTTATTCTAGAAATTAAATTATTGTTTATATATTTTCCAATATCTTTTTTTATTGTTGAAATTTCCCTGTATTGGATCACTTGTAGACATACTTGGGTTATGAGGTGATGTGAGATGTTATCATTAGAGTTGTGTGATTTTCTTAAACTTGAGTTAGGCCCAAGAAATAATTGATTCCATTTATATAGGGTAAAATTATATGATGTATGTTTTTCATTAATTCAAATTAAATTGGGTAAAGTGAATATAAAAAGGGCAAATAGATTTCAAATATTAAATATATGGAAAGGTGTGATAAAGACACTAAAAAATGAATTTTGGTGTGAAAACACTTTCTTTGTTTGTGTGTTTGATACTAAAAATATAATTGTGAATTAATAAATTTTCAATGTGTATGGATTATTCTTGAGTAAGTCTCATGGAATATGTGATTCCATCTGTTAGAAAGATGATATGTGGTGATTCTTTGAGTTTTACATAAGGGATGATGAAGATAAATGTGATTGTTTACATTATTGTATAGGTATCGACATTAGATGATGTAGGTATGAGTTTACTTGATTATATTGTTTTATAATATATACATAAATTATATTTTGAATGTAATAATATTAAATAATTTTATAATTTACAAGGATTATATATAATCATAGTTTATTTTGTTGGGTAATAAGGTTTTTAGTGGTTTTTACTAAGGATTGTATTCTCACTCTTAATATGTACATATCTCGTGTACATAAAAATTATAGTCATGATGTTTCAAGAAATTGATAAGGACTTTGTATCTAAGAGACAATATAAGTATAAAAATAATAGTTTATTTCATTTACATTTAGATTCATGTGGATGGGGTTTCACATAATTGGTTTTATTTGACATTTTAGTTTTTTTGTTCATATAATGATTTTTGTGATTTTCATTTGAATCATGTTTGGTACTGGAATACTACTGGGAAGAAATAATATCCTTTTTATGTTATTTCAAAAATTAAAAGTTGGTAGATTTCATTATAAATAAATAACATATTGGTTACTTTTAACTAATCATAATCAATCATCTTAGTTAATAATCAATCGATAAAAGGTGTGTTGTATTTATGTTCATCATGTTTATTTTCTATTCTTCTAAACAATTATCTTTCTAATTGGTTTTAATTTTCCAAAATGTTTAGAAATTTTTGATATCATTTAAATATATCATTAACATTCCCCAAAAACCACTTTCCAATTACCTGATAAGAGGTACCCCACTCTCTTTTCCGATTGTATCCTAACTAACACATACAACATTCACCCTTAAAATTGATAGAGTCAATCAAACATGGGATATTTCTCTACATGGGGAAATATGAAATCATAGATGTATAAGAGAATGGTATGATGTGTATTGAGTTTAACTTAGGAAATATATTTACTCTAAATTATGTCTTTTATATGTCTAATGTTTGTAAAACTATAGTTTTAGGAATAGTTTTAAATAATAATGGGTTTGAGCTTGTGTTTGAGGAAAATAACTTTATTCTGTAAAAATTTTGGAAGGTTTTTTGAAATGGAAACTTCTAAAATGGTTTACTCAAAATAAATATAAATATAATCTCTGCTAACTTTCGATTGTTATTTAATATGTATAATACTAGGTTAGGTTATATAAAATTATAAGAAATTATAAAGCCTGTCAATCACATAATTATTACAGAGAATAGATAAAAATGTTCATAATTTTTTGAATTTAATAAAATTTAATATATTTAGATAATAATTTCAAATTATTGTATGGAAATGTAATTTGATATCACTAATACATTTCAATGTACTGGGTTTTTATACTACACCTATAATATGTAATAAGATGTAATTTATAAAGTTAATTTATGTTTATTATAGGTTTTCTAATCTTTACATTTTATATTCTAAATATGAAATTATAGAAAAATTTTAAATCTAATAAAATAAAATTAAAATAAAATTGGGCAAACAATTAAAATTCCTCTTTCTGTACCTACTTTCTCTCATGTTCCAACATCATAGTCCACCCCAAAGTGTTGAGGTATTTCGTAGCATCTTTTTTTTATTTCATTGTAAAACTTAAAAAGAATATTCAATTGTATAAAATAAATTATTAGTGAAAATAATCATAATTTTCATTCAAAACCCTCAAATTTTATTAATACCATAAACATGATACTCTTCCAATAATAAATAATTTCCCCATAATTTTCTACAGAACACTAATTTAAGATAGGTGTGGCCTCTAAATATGTACCAACTCTAAGACGCCATCCACTACAAAACTAATGTTTATATTATCTCAAAATATCAACAAATTCCATGTTTCATTTCACCCTCACACCCTCACCACTAGGAAAATTATAAAAAAAGATAGAACATAAATATTAATTCATATAAATAAAATATTAATATAACATTAAATTAAATGAATTTTCTTAACCTTATTTGCACACAAGCATTAAACATTACATCAATTTGACATTGTCTCTAGGACATTGGCTTAAAGGTAATGATGTCAATGTATTTATAAAGTGTCACCATAAAACTCCAACATTCTCTCCTTGTTTTTCCAATCAATTTATTTTCCTCATTTTAATCAACTATCAACTATGCGTGGTGGTTCCACACCTCATGCATGTGTATATGCCCATGTTGCCTATTGGCAGATCCATCTATGAAAGAGAAAAAAAATATTATATCAGCTGATCTTATAATGAAAATAAATAATTTTTAAAATTTTTACTAGGATTATATAAATACACATGAGGTAGTATTATCAGTGGGTGCCCCTGGATCTCTAGGATCTTATAGATCATCAACCTGTACAATAGGAGTGAGACCTAATGTCTGCCCTAGAGGCTGAGAATGTTTCTGAGTATAATTTGAAGTAGCCTAAATGTAGATGTTATGGGACACAAAGTAGAATTGAAATAATATGGAATTAACAACTATGGAATTTTATAATATGTATTTGGAGTATGAGTGATCATCAGATAAGTAAATTAATGGCTAGTAGGATCAGATGCAAATGGAGGTGAAAACATTGGTGGCCTAAATATCTCTGGGGGAACTTTCAATATTATGGAATAAGAAGGTCTATTGGATAGTATGTTAGAGTAATGGAAAGAGTTTGATTGGGTATGATGAGTGGTTCATGTTTCTCTAGTACCCCCCCACACGAATCATTTGGATAACCACTCATGATATTAGGCTCATTAGAGAATAATTTTTACATGGGTGGTGGATCCTAATTAAAAGTTAAGAAAATTAATCACACAAAATTATATGTTATATATATATATATTTTAAATAAAATACTCACAAAAGTAACTAGAAGATGGATGATTGTCTTTATCATATAGTGAGTATTTTCTATCATCATTTTAATTTATATCTCTTAAATGTTTTTCCTTTCCTAAATTTGAAAAAAAAATATGGAATTAATTATAAAATCATAAATAATTTTTAAGACAAACAAGAAATAAAATGTGACCTAAATTAATTAAGTAATACCAATTGTCAAACCAAATAAAAGATACATAGTGATATAAAAAAATGATTTTATATTTAGTTGGGAGAATATAAAAACATAAAATAAATGTCATAGAAAAATAAATATGTTTAAATTATCATGTTTAGCATGGGTATGTTGTAGTTTTTTTTTTCTATTTTCAGTTCGATCTAACTAAATTTTTATTAGGTTATATTTTTCATTTTGGCCAATTTATTTAGTCATTCATCCAGTTTTTGGGTTAGGCCATTTGGTTCATATTTTGGGTTAGGTAATTTTTTCATTTTTTGTTTTGGTAATTATTTTTATTGGTTTATATTTTCATTCTAATTAGTTTAATATATTTCAATTCAATTCATATTGTGTTTATTGAATTTAATTATTTTAGTTTTTTTGGTTTGAAATGTTATAATACAATTTAATTTAATATAATAAAATAAAACTCAAAGAAAACTGCAACCAGTATATATTAAAAATACACATCAAGTCCAAGTTGAATAAAAAATATTTCTAATCAATATTAATTTAATTTTTACAATGATAACCTAAAAAAACCATATCGATCTAAACCAAATAAACTGAGACCCTATATATATGATTTAATATATTTCCCACCACAACTTCATGTTCACAATCAAATTTGAAAATTGAACTATTAAAGTCATAATATGTAATAAATTGACTGGGAACAATAGGATAAGTAGTTGTTCCAATTTCATCATCACCATCATCAAACATTTTTCTTGGGATTACTGCTATATGGACACTAAATTCAGGTCACAAATGATATTTTACATGAAAAGCATGTTTCACCATTGATTCCAATATACATGGATCATCAAAATAATGAGTGTGGGTCATGTCAATAACTCAAAATACACAATCATTAATAAATGTTTCATGCCTCATCATTGAATCTATTCACTTTCATTTCATCATAGTGACTCAGTCATGAGAGTAATAATCCAATATTATAATTTTATAAATGACTCCATAATAGGAACCATTTTCAAACCAAAGTCTAATATCTAATGCATTTATATAATAGTCTATTATGGAAGTTACCAGAAAACCATCATGTTGTGTTCTCATATTCATTTATCATTCAGTGATAAAAAATATATACCCATTGATCTTAATTGATTTTCATTCATGAACCATAGAATTTTGACCAAAATACAAAGATATTATTTCCTCAATGTTAGAGTCAGTAGGAGAACTCGATACCTAAAATATAAATTAATATTAAAATTAACTAAATATTAATTTTATTAATTTATTACAGTAATAATTATACCTTCAATTTCATCCTATAAGAAAACTCTTTGCTATGTAAAGTATCACTTTTTCTCAATGATAAAGAATAATGATTTCTATTTATAATTCTTTTATGTTCCCTATAAATAATAAAATAAAAATAGTTTAAATTATATGCAAAATTACATGAGATGAAAAAACATATTCAAGTTCAATTTAATTAATTTATGTAGTCATCAAACAAACATAGTTAAAATAACTATGTGATGTTTCATATTTCAATCTTAAAGTCTTAATGTGGTTAATACTTATGATATGGGATTTCCCCCTGTTTAGGGAATTGAAGGAAAAATTGGTTCAATTTTATTATAATACTCTTCTTCATTTCACATTGGTTTGTTTTTCTCTTAGTCACATCAAACAAATACATTAAATATAAATCCATACATTCTGGAGGAAAATAAAATTTCTTGATAGAACCTAAAATAAGATTCATATTGGGGCCATACGACTTAAATGTGTACATATTTATTTCAGTTGGATACATCCAATGAAAAGAAACAGGTCCTATGAGAAGTATTTCATTTGGAATATGGATATTTAGATGTAGCATTCATGTGAAAAATGATGGAGGAAATATTTTCTATAACCCACCCAAAATTAATGGTTTCTCTTCCAACATTTTTTAAAAGAAGAACATGGAAAAATTCTTAACATAAAGATATATATAAAAATAAAACAATTGAATAACTTACACCCTTAAATTATTGTATAGTAGATGATGTATTTCTCTTTGAATGAACTCATGAAGAAGTTTTTGATAATCACGAGTTTTCAAAGATTTCAACTTCAACCCTATTCTATTGAACTATTGTATTATGTTTCATGAATATCAACCATGAAAATTAAAAGTCTCTATTACTTACAGAAATTTATTTTTTTCTATAGGTTTCATCACATAAGAATTTCGTGAAACATTTCATTTATTTTCACTAATACACATAGGATGAAATGCTATCTTGATACCCAAATTCGCCAAGTCATGATTAGATCATAAATTTTATTTTGTATTTCCTTGACATTAAGAATAATTGAAAGATACAATCACATAGATTTTTTTTTTCAATGTGCATTACATCTAATAAATGAAAAAAAATTGGGTGACCAATAATGAAACTCCAAGAAGAAACTTTTCTTATTCCAATTGAAATTTATTTTAGTGGAAACATTATTCCTCTTTCTAGATTTCATATGACCCTTCCAGGATAAAAATTGAAATCTTGAAATTCATTATGAACATCAGTTATAGATATACACTCTGGGGGATTTTTGGTCTCCATGGTATTTTCAAACCTTTGATTCTTATTCCTATATGGATGATCCATTTGAAAGAATCACCAATGTCCCAAAAAACTAAAACTATGATGATATTTTATTCTTATAGATAGTGTATTATTCATAAAAATAAGACATGATAGTTTCCCCTTCATGCTCTATCCAAAAATCATTGAATAAGTAGGAAAATCATTTATCATCCACATAAGTGAAACACTAATATGAAATATGTCTTTCAAACATGCATCGTATATGTACACACTAACATTCCAAATATGTTTCAACTATTTTATTAAAGGTAGAATGTATACATCTATATCATTTCTAGGATCCTAAGGTCTAGATATGAGTATACTCATGAAAGTGAAAAATTTTCTTATACACATCCATAGAGGAAGGTTATAAATGTATACGAAAGCCAACAATCTATTGTGTGAACTAATCATATTCACAAATAGATTAAAGCCATCACATGATATAACCAACCTCACATTATGCACATATTCTAAAAAATTTGAATATCGTGTATCAAATGTTCACCCTAAAAATCCATATATAGGATAAAGAAACTTATCATTCTCATTATCTCTCATGGTATTGTACCATCTCATATTTACTGATATTTCATTATAAATAACAAATTTTGGGGTTTGGGAATCAATCAAAGGTGCTACATTTGTTTTGTGGCACACAAGATGTTGTTCCATCAACATTTGGCTTCTATTGAGATGTGACACATTTTATACAATCATTATTTCAGTATTTTACACCTAGAATAAGACAAAATATTTTAGTCAAGCATGAATTTTGTTTTTATAAAATCCATGTTCATAAACTAACATCCTTGACACATAATGGTTTGAGTGAATATCTATATCTTTTGGAATTAAGTCCTTAAAAAAGTTAATTATACAATCTATGTAAGTATTAGAAATCCTATACAAGGTTTTCCTATGATATATTAGGATTAAAAATTCTTTCCTTTTCATTTTACCACATTATCAGTATATTGGATTTATGGTAGAATCATTCATTTTTTCACACTTCCAAAATTATAATTTTCATTACAGGAATCATGTGTGATTGTATAAAATTCTTATTAGGTTGTCATCCTTTCCTTTCTAAGGAGAAGAATAAATGGAAACCATTCATCTATAAAATATTATAATCTAATCTTCTCATTTGGATCGTAAACATTTTTATATTTCATTTTCTTCCATTGTGATACCATACATAGTATTTTGTTTGAAAACTATATTTGGTTATATGGTAGGTAACTTCTTTATGACTTAACTAAAGTGTTCTAATATAATTATAACTTGGGTGGCACATATGATCATGTTCTAAAGCATTATTAAATGAAAAATATAAAAATCTCTCAATTTTTTTTGGAAAGTTACTTGAGATTCAATCAGTTTCCCACATCTATACTCTATCCAGTTTTAAAAAAAATTATATGTCATGTCATAAAATCTATTAAATAATATTGATGTTAAAATCCAAAAAACATTTAAGGAAACAATATTTTTTTCACTTTATATGAGACCATAATTTACACACTAGTCTATATAAGAATAAAAAATTAAAAACAAAAAAAAATTTGTAAAAACTATGTAATAAATATAAAACCATGATATTAAATTCATTTATATCAAATAGTAATAACTATAAATAATAATAAATAAATAATTATTATTGTTTTTAATTTTTCTCTTATTCTATTCACTTTTAAACAAATGTTATTATAAATTTATATATACATTAAAAAAAAATTATTTCCAGGTAACTAAATTCTAAAGTGCACATAAATTATGCATTTTGGTTGGATAAATCAATAATTAGTGTTTTCTCATATTGGGGGATGTTAATGTGAATCTTTCCTTACCTTGAGATAAATGAAAAAGGGTGCTTCTGTATATGTTATAGGTATGACTATGCATTATATCTCTGTAAAAAATTCACCTTCGGTGTAAGTAAAATAGTATAAATAATGGTTTTGAGGGAAGGAAAATTTGAATGATTAACCATGTTAACTTTTTTGTGGTTTTCAATGGGATAATTTATGATGACTCTAAATGGGTAGATCTTAGGTGGAGAAAGTCTGGGTTGATGTCATAGAGTATGAAAAATTTATAGGTTGGTTGGTGTGCATGCGGTATACTTTGGAATGAGTGGGAGATACAATTTTGGTGAAGTGTTATGAAGAATTTCCATTTTTATGGGACTAACATGAATGGTGATTATGGTTTTTAGTTTAATAGAGTGATCCTGGGCTTAGTTTATTATGAGTCATAGACTATGGGATTAGATTCACTATCTAGTTACACAGTAGTGTAAAACCATTGAGTTTTTATGTAATATAAGTGGAATTCAAACACATGGAATGAGTTTTTTCATTTGAAAAATGGATCGGGTATTATGAGAGTTGAAACCAATAATTCTTAAATGATATTTTGGTTGCATGTGTTTTTTACATGAGGCATCTATCAGATTATGGAAGAGTGAGGATCCATTTTTGTTACATGGATGTATATTTTTACTTTTTGTTTTAAATTAAATTTAAATAAAGTTATTATGGTTTATTTCGAGTGATAATAAATTTTCTTAGGATAGTTTATAGGGTATTTTATAGACCATCCATAGGTGGTTAGTCACAGTTTTTATTTAGTATGGTCACTTGGTGACTTAATCTATATTTAGAAAAATTTAAAATATTTTTATTAGTTATTATAAATGTTATAATTAGTTTTTTAAGAGGAATTGGAACGAGATAGGTCCTTGTGTGGAAGTTAAATTACTAGTACACTTGGGCAGGCCTACAAATTGATTACATTGTGGTGCTTGAAGAGTGAATTGCTTTGTTTATAAGATAATTGGTCCTTTAAAACTACAACCTTAGTATTTTACACATTTTTATATTGATTTTCATATGTTTGGACTCTCTAAATTGTGAAATTCACTCATTTTAAAATTAATGAATTATATATTTTATGATGATATATAGAGAGTTGAATTGAATGATGTGCAAAATCCATGGTGGAACATGAGCAGTAGCTTGATTCCTTATACATCGATGGTCAAGGATTTAATTATGATAATTTTCCATATGAAATATAAATACCTAGGGTTGTTATTTTAATGATATGTATTTGGATGAATAAATTGATGAGGTTTAAAGGACTAACAGATAGGGGCCTTAGTGACTCACCCTTTAATAGGGAATCATGACAGACTAGAGATATGTCAAAAACTACATTCATGAGGGATAATTATAGTGAGAAACCCATCTAATATTGAGAAATATTAAACTGAATCCTTTTTCACATGTCTGGGAAAAATAAAAAATAAAAAATGATAAGTGAAAAAACATCCAATGAGATTCAAATTAGGATAAACATATTTAAAACTCAAGGCTGATAATTATAGTGTGCGACAAATCACTAAATAATCCCACTAGATGGATTGATTTGAGAAAATAATCCACTAAAAACTAAAATTATATAGATGGAAGTATTATAATTAGAAGAAAAAAATAAATATAAAGAAGGAATATCTAGAAAATTAACAAATTCTCATTCAATATTTGTTTAAAAAACTATTGTTTCAATAGCCTTATGTATATTTAAACATATAAAAAATAAATTAAATTAGGATAAAAAAATAATCTCTTATTTCATTTCGGATCTAGAATAAAAATTAAATTGATGGTTGATAGAATACCTAAATGATTTGGATGTCAAGGATTTAATAATTATGAAAAATGGAATTAAAAAAAGAAGAGAGGATAAATCAATATTGGTGGGGAAGAAACTTGAACTTTCAATGCTGGTAGGGTTTTAGATGTAAAAAAATGGGAGGAGGGGTGGTTGGTACTTGTAGAAATCTTATATTAATGGTTTTTAAAAACTTTTGGTACAACTAGGTTAATACCAGGGGTTTTCTAAAACTATAGGGATAGTCTTGAAATAAAATACATATACAACTTTTATTGAACCATTTTGATATTACCACCTAAACTAATAATTTTTTATAACCATTGGTATAGTTCTGTGGGTTTATCCATCATTTCCAATTGTGATTTAATTTCTTTGATGACTTTCATTACACACTGTGATGAGTTTAAAAGAACAATGAAAAATAATTAAAATATTATTATTTAAAGTTACATTTATCTCCTCTCCATTGGATTGGTGGGTATAAAAAGGACTAAATAAATTATGAAAAATTTATGGTTACTTATATATAAAATTATTTCATTGGTTATCAATTTATTATAAAAATCATTTGAAAAAAAAATATTTTTATAAAAAACTATTTTTGTGTATGTTATCTATTCTTGTCTTCATAAATTGAATTAATAAATATTGTTGAATTATTTGAAAGAAAATTATATATTATATATATAATCATTTTTTTAACATTCATTTAATATTTTTCTGAGAATGGGATAAGAATAAACCATGTTTTATATATAAAAATGTATTTTTATAAAAAAGGTTTTATTCACATTTATCCCACTAATTTTAAAGTTAAAATTTTACACATATATATATATTAAGTTTTATATAATTTATTCTATATTTTTAATTAGTAGGGTTGAATTTCATAAATAGTTCGGTTTTATTTTTGACTAATATGGATAGAAACCATCATAAAATTTATCACCTCAGTGAAGGGTAAAACAGGTTAATCTAGGTTAAAACTAAGTAATAAAGCCATAATTATTTTTATCATCTTTTTTGTTGGACAATGTTAATTTTACCCTTATCACCTTAGGATATAAATTGAGTTGTTTAATAGAGGTTTTTCCAAGAAAATGACTTCAATATAAATTAAATCAATGAAAGTTACAAAATGTCACTTTCTTAATTTTAAATATACATAATGTGTTCTCAAACGAGATTAAACCTAGTAATTAATGAATATTAATAGTAATTTTGTTAATAATTAAACAATTAAATTATTTTAATTTAATTAAAAAAATTACGTATTATATAATTACTTAAAATGGTTACACAATACCAAAGCAATATTTATTAAATTAATCATAAAATTAAATAAATTGTACTAAAAATAATAAATGTAATATATTTTTTGTAATTTATAGTGTTCCATAAATTTTATAGGTAAATAAGTCATATTATTGTTGTGTTAAAATATTATATTTTAATTAAAACTTTTTATTTTGGTCTTTTTAGTCAAATTAAATGAAAAGTTTTAAAATTGAAACTAATTGATTTTTTTTTGAAAATTATATTCTATTAAATTATTGAATAGAACATAAAATAATTAAATAAGACAAGGTGTATATTATATGTTCTAAAATTTCATAAATTTTCAATTTTTGGGCCAATTTTCACCTTATAATTAAAAATTATAACCCTTTAATATTGGAAAAGTTGTTATCGTTGTTAAAATTAATATTTGTTAACCAAGGGTCAATAAAAAAGATAAGTTTTAAAATAAATCTGAAACATTCCAACATCCTATTTTTATGGGTATTAAATCCAAATAATAAATTATATTCAAATCCCTATAAATTTTGAGTCATTATTCTTCTGAATTAGTCTATTGAAATTTAATCTTTTTAGAAATTTCAGAAAGTGCCCCTCACATCAATTATAAAATAGAACCTAATATCTCATTTTTTCACACCACTTAGATCCTTCTATATCAACAATAATCTACCATAATACCTTATAAACTTCTATATACACATTATAGAGTTCATTTTCTTTAAAAAATACCAACTATATAGTCATTGGGAGGATATCTAAAGAAGATCTTTCAAAGAAGAAGTAACCACCTTTATAGATAAATTTCTTTTATACTTCTTTATCTCAAAACAATATATGTTATTTATGATAAAATAATAACATAAGTGTACTAAATAAAATAAAATTTTATTATGATTATGGAACCATCATTATTCACTATCTCTCCCATCAAATGTAAAGTGAAAGTATTGCTCATGAATATATACAGCTTACCGTCTCCACATAGCGATACTATTCATTTTTTCATCAACGTCTTTTATAGATGAATGATATTATGGGTTTCATGTTTATATATGACATTTATAACATTATTATTTTATATTTATAATATCACATATACCTTATTACCTTCCAATCTGTTGGAAAATGATAACATCTCTCATGTGTATGCGTGTACCACCACCACAAAGCGATGTGACTCATTTTTTGTTTCCATTATACATGGATGATAACAAGAAAATATTTAATGAATATATATTGAATATATATAATTATAATTATTATTTAAATGTTATTTACTATTTAACTATCTTTTTTTACATTTATCTAAAAGTGAAAACAGCTTTCATGCATACGTACAACCTACAGTCTCGACGAACAGTGCAATTCAATTTTCTACCTCTAAATTTTGGTGATGAGTATAAATTTGTATATAATGTATTTATATGACAACTATATAATTAATAAAATATTTAATATTATGGAACTATGACCAATGTACATGGATTGGAACTACCGAACTAGAATACTTATGATAAACGAAATAACTGACACTTGAAAATGACGATTTTAAGGAATTATTGATAAAAATGTGTCTTGAAATGTTATAATGGGATAATATATTATATTATATGCCTATTTATGATTATTTTATATATTTATAACAAATTTAAATTTATTATATAGTAGGTTAGACTACTTTCGAAATAAGGGGAGCTTAAGGTAAGCCTTTTATAGTCTGATCACATTGTTTATCTGGATTGTTTATTATGAAGTTTATAATGATGAAATATTACGATCTATCTAAAAATAATATAATAAGTTTTTTATACTATATTTATTTAATTTTAGTAATTTTTTTTACTTTCATTTTTCTCCCCTTAATAAATAAAATAAAAAAAACTTTATTTCTCTCTTCAGTTGAAAAACATTTTCCTTCTAAATCCAAAATTTTCTAAAATGTTTTAAAAAATGTTTTTGATATTACCCTATTATTTTTTTAATTAATTTATAATTATGTTTAGTTTTTTTAATGAGTTAAATTAAATCTTCTTTTTTTATTCTGAATTGTGTATTTTTTAACTTTTTTTATAAGGTTAGGTCCGAAGCCTCATTTATTATTTAAAGCAATGACCTATTTTTAACTGGGTAGATGGAGACCAATTACATAGCCCAGATTCCCAAGACCAAGTGGTCTGAATACAAGGGAATGAATATAATATTTTTTAATGTATACAGTATGAATGTAATTTTCCACCATGTTGATCGCTCAATGATTTGAAGACTCATTTATAATTTTACAAGTTTACTTAAAAGAAAACAGTTTCTTTATTTTTTTTAATTTTTTTGATATTTTTATTTTAAAAATTTATTTCTAAAGTGGTAATGGATTTCTCTCCAAGTTTATTTTTAAGATATTTTAATGGTGTTTCTATTCATTGATGACAATAACACCAAATTTTACTTATTATTTAATTGGGATATGATATAATGATAACATAATTATCCTATCTCTATATGGTTTTTTTTATAATGATTATAAGATGATTATGAAACCCATTTTTTATATGGTTTATTCAAAGATTAATTGATGAAATATTTATGAACCACATTTATTTTTCATGAGTTATGAAATTATGAAATGTTCATGAACCCCATTTCTTTTCATGGGTTATGATATAATTAATTTTTTATGACCTTGTAGCACACTTATGTATGGTTTTAATTATGTTATGGTTGTTACCTATATCTCTTTCTAATGCATTAAGTAAAGATTGGTATCTCTTGAGATAAAAAGTTCTGGAAAGGGGAGTGAATCTAGTTTAGTAAGGGGCTCCATCCACTATGATAATCTTGAGAGTTAACCTTGACAACTATGATGGTTTGGGGAGTGAACTCAATCCACTATGCTAGTATTGGAAATTATACTTGACTACTATGGAAATGATTTTCTATACTTATGTGTATGACATAATATTGTGGTTTATGCTAGTTTTTTTTCTCATAGCCCATGTTATTTGATTTCTTTATGATTCATGGCAAATAAAATTCCATGATTTATTCCATAATTCAAGATTATGATCAATGATATAGAAGGTATAATTTTAAAATTTATTCTCATGTTAATATACCATTATGTTCATTTTATGCTTAGTTGATCATTAATATCTCCCCTTTTTACCATTAATAGCAATATGACCTCACCCTTTCTTATGTTTCAATTCCCCAGGTTATGAAGAATGGTTTTAAGTATCATATGTCTAAGAAGGGTGTCATTTATGAAGAGCATAGTGGGAGATGATATAGATCATTTAAGAACCATTTTTTAGGTTTCCATGTTTCTAAACTCACTAGAACTATAAAATTAGATAAAGGATTATTACATTATATAAATAATATTCCACTATTAATATTTTATATCTATGTATGAATGGAATGGGCCATTATATGATTCATTAATGAAATACCTTAATGAGTCAAAATTTAAATAAATTAAAGAGATGGAGATTGAGTTAAAAATAAAGTTATGAGTCTTTAATAATTTTCTTAAAGATAGAGATAAAATTCTTAATATTACCACAATAAATATTATTTCCAATAATTAGGAGGTAAAATAGCATGATACTAAACTAGTGGAAATAAAAACATTCATGAGGAAACCTAAAGATGCGGAGTCTAAAAATTTAGTGAATGAGGTTGTATAGATCTCTAAAATAATAGAGATAATATATAACGCTACTAAGAATAAATAATATTATTACATGATTCTATAAAAAATTATTTTGGATACTCAATCTGAAATGGAAATGACGGAATAAATGATAAAGTAAGCAATAATTTGATTGCATAACTTAAAAAAGAAAACCCACCCACTACTAATATTGATGATGGTTCTAGAAATTAAAAGGGAAAAGAGGTATGTATATAGAATAACATTGATACTAAGCCTAAAGACAATGTTAGGGTTAAATAAAAGGCTCAAAAGAATGATAAAATTGAAAATATTATGGGATTTTAAATCATAAAGATCTTTAAAGAGAAAATTATGAAGAACAAGTTTTCTATGTGATGATATTTTTTTTGAAGGAAGATATTGGTGATGTAGGGTTTTTGGAAACAAAGAATATATGTCTTGGCATAATATCACTATCCCTTAATCAAATATATGTTTTTAATTTAGTGTGAAACAATATGAAATTCCAAAATTCCTCCCAAAAAAATCCATAAGCGAGTATAAAATTAAAAATAATATTTTATTCTCTTAAGGAGACTTGTGGTAGAATAGATAAAACTAAACATACTAGTAATAAATTTATTTCTATTCTATTATAGAAACTAAATCATAAGGAAGTTTCCAAATCATTAATGAATAGTAACAATAAAGAGGATGTTATTTTGGTTGAGGTGGATTGTAAGGCTACAAAATTTTAGTATATATAAATATTTGGAAGTGGTTTCTCATTATACATTATTTCCAAATAATATTTATTAAAATATATGAAATGGTATTAGAGAGTTTTTTCCCTTTTATAAATGATATATAACTCAATTTGTAAGGAGTTGGATACACCAAGATTGGTAAGGACAATTATAAACGTTTTCTCTTTATCAATGAGATGAGGCGTAATATTTTCAGTGTTTCTAACTTTATGAAAATAGGAAAGAGGTGATCTTTCAAAATAATGATTTAATCATGAAAATATTAAATTATAGTGAAATTATGATGAATAGGAAGTGAAAAAATTAAAACATTTTATAAATTTATGATGATGAAAATTCATATTACATAACAATAAAAAAGTAAAACCATCTTTGGTATAGAATAATTGTCTATTTAGGGCTGAAGAATATGGATAAGCTTTTCAAGAATGGAGTTGTGGGAGGACTGACGTGTTAAAAAATAAATCATTATAGCTTTATAGTTATACCAATAAAGACATGGAAATTTATATTGGAGATATAAATTTAAATTATTAGGGATAATTATTTAATAGAAAAATATTTGATACATGTGACTCAAAGAAGTTTACTTACATTACTCTTATCTCAATGGAAGCTGGGTATATTATGGATTCATAGCCCACAACCTAGCTGATATGGATAAATAATCAACTTGAATATATGAGGTTTCATTTTTTTATACCCATTATTTATTAGGTGTGACAATCAGAGTACAATCCACTTGTCAATTAATCTGATGAAATATTTTCAAACAGAGAATATTAACATTAATTACCACGTCATTAAGGAGAATGTAGAATGTGGTGATCTTTCATTGGAATATGTTTCAATAAAATATAAAGGAACATATATCTTGACAAAACCAATTTCAAATGATTCCTACTAGTATGTAAGAGTTTTGTTTGGAGTTAATTATTTCCCACAATCTATGTATGTTTTTTTGTTATCTTATATCTTTTATTTCTTAGAATTTATTGACAAAGGAAAATAATGAAATAAGAGATATTCTAGTAAAGGGGGGAAGAATATAGTTTATATTTTATTTGATTATCATGGGGGAGTGGATTTGTTAAGGCTTCCAAATTAATGGTATATTGAGGTGTTATTAGTTGAATTGTAGAGTAGAGATCATGTGTGAATTTTTATATTTCTAAAACATAAGAAGGGAATGATTAAATATCCCTTAGAGAAGATTGAAAGTCTAAGTATGCTCATGAAGTGAATTGAAAAAGGGGGATATAAGTTGAGATAAATTGTGACATAGACTAAATGTAATTAATTTTATTTTTTATTCATTATAAGGGTTACCCTCATCCCTTTAAAGGGGGGTTATCAAAAATGCCTTCGGGATATTCGGGAAAAGGGGTAAATTTATTCTAAATATTATCAAATCATAGTGTAAATTATACTTATCATGCCACAATGGGATCAAATTTATATCACATAAAAAGACATTATCTGGCGTCAGAAGGTAGAATTCATATGTTTTTCTTATGATAAAATGATTTAATATTACCTAATATGGATCACACTATGGGAAATTTAGTCACACCATGATGATTCCAATAGGTTATTGAGTTAATCTGACATTAAATATTTCTACTATGGTGTTAATATATTGTAGGAAAGAGTTAATATAATGTAATATGAATCATTTAAAAACAAAAATGGTTACACCATAATGGTTTTACTAGGGAGTTAAGAACACATTTATTGTGTCATGGAACAACCTTGGGAGAGTTAAGTTTCACGCTATTTAGGTAAGTCATGTGGTCTCATATATTTATGAAATAGTATACATTTTAATTTAATGGTTCTTATTGTGAGAGTTGTAGTTACACAATAGGGTCTAAATAAGAGAAAAATACTATGTTATATTATACGAAACCACACCACTAAAACATGGAAGACAAATTTTTGAGTATTTTCTAGTTGTTTATAGATAAAGAATTACATGCCAAAGTGAACGATCCATGACGTAGTGAGTCATATTGGAGAATATTTTTAGATTTTTGATACATGAAAAGTTCAATATGTCATGTTTTAATCTACTTATCACATTTTAAAGATAAGGAAAAATATTAGGAGATACTTCAATATATCTGGGATTTTATTTCCACACCATAACAGATTATTTATTTATTTTTTGGACATTATGTTTTCCCTTGTATTTCAAAATTGGATTTTCGAAAATTTAGATAATTATAAATATTTTCTCTACCACATGGTGAGCCTTTATAGTTAGTTAAACTATTTGTTGACTGCATGACTATGTCTATAATTTTACTAGACTTGTTTCGCTTGGTTGACAGATGTTTTTTCCAACCATGTATCCAAACCGTGTGAGTTCCCAAGTTATTCTAGTAAGGTTTGTGTGTTTTCAAATGGTTTGGAAAACCATGTGGCCAAATCACGTGGCTTACCCATCTTTTAAAAAAAATAAAAAATTACCATTCTACCACTCCCAATATTTTACCCCTAATTGAGACCTCATCTCACCCCTCTCTCCCTTCATGTGAAACTTCAAAGATCCACCCCCTCATCAATTGTACATCCCTCTCATATCCTAATATGATTCATGGTGTTCCACCATGTGATTTCATGTGAGATATATCAATTTTAGTGTTTCCTATTTTCTTATTCATTAATGACCTATTTATCACTTTCTTACCCTCTTCTCTCACTATTTTATCTTTTTTCTGAACCCTGGAGTGTAAAAATTGGATTACTTTTTGTGTTTCTCTTATACCTAGGGTGTTTGATCTCACATTTAGGTCCCCTTAATACTGTATTTGAAGCCTTAAACATTTTTTCTTCCATTAGAGTTATGTTTTCCCCACGCTCAAGTCTTTTATTTTAAAACCATTGATTGATTGGATTTTAAATTTGTATTTTTGATTCATAATGGTAGTATTGTGTGGTTTTATTGAATATATAAAGTTAATTTTTTATTTAATTTTGATTTCCAAGGATTTTTAAGGGTCTATCTCTTTTAGATTTTGGTTCAAATCGATTTTCTATAATCGTTCAAACCAATGGTTTATGAAATTTAGTGAATGGATATTTAAGATGTATAATAAATTTATAATTAGTTTTCAATTGATTTCTAAAAGGATTATTTGGAATTTAATGATATGTTTTGTATTTTAAAAATTTATTTCAAACTATTAAGTGTTTTAACATGTTTTGTAAAGCTAAGTACTATTCATTTTTATACCATGTTATAAATAATTTATGTTTTCTTTACTTCATACACACATAAAAATGTATATATATAAACACATTTATATAGATATTCACCGAAGTATGTGTGAATATGTTCTTTAATATTTGGCGTATTTATATATCTAAATTCAAATGAATTTAATGATAAAGGAATGTTTTGGAACATAAATTTTATATCTTGAACCAGGTTTTCAAATGATATTCTTAGTGAATTTATTGATATACTTTGTGAATATTTTTAATGTTATATGATTATATGGTGATACATGTTATCACAAATTTATAATTAATTTTTTTGGAACCTCAGGTACTCGCATAAGAGATCATAGATGGGATGAGGTTCCCCCACCAGTAACTATGTTAGTAAAGTAAAGATTAGTGTCCCTAGTTACTAGTGGAATATTTATTATCCATTCATCATCACACTATCAAAATATATACCTAGTTACCCTATATGTATTCTCTTATAGGGGCTCTATCTTAACATCAGTTTTTTAATTAATGGTAGAAATTTGGATATTTATTAAGATTAGTTTTGAATTTAATTCCTTCATTTTAAAATTCATTTTTTTCTACAAATGTTTTATAATTTGGTTTTTATTAAATGGATGAGTTTTTTATTTTATGAAAAATGAACTTAAATGATGGCCTCAAATTACATTTTTTAAAATTGAAAACAAAATCATACTTTATAATTTATTTATTTTAAACCAGATTGATGATTGATAATTTATTAAAGGGTAAGAATATGTTATACGGAGTGGGGAACAATTGTGAATTTTCATGTCCACACATTTATTAAATCATAGTTTTAGTTTGTAGGTTAACTTATAATTTCTCTTAGAGGATTCAAGAATGGATAGTGGCATATAGTCACATAGATGATAGTTATTTATTTATTTTACTTATTTTACCTTTTCACATCATCTAAATCAACTATTTCTATTTTTTTTATTTTCTTTAGTCTCTAGTGCATTATATATGTTTCATTTTTTTGTTTAAACTATAGTTGTTAAATAAAAGGGAGTTATAGGTGAGTTTTGATATTTACTTATATTATATTGTTTAATTTATTTAATTTTTGTTGTTTTTATTTTTTGGCAATGACTCTCTCCTTATAGAAGGTTCATAATGAAATTTATGAAGAATTTTCTCTACATATTTAATTAATTTTTTTAAACATTCCCAAATGGTGTTTCCAAGATACCGAGGAACTTTTTCCAGCCTATGGTGATTCGGAATTCCCTTTTCACCAAATTATGGTTCGAATCAATAATTTTATGGATGGAAATATTGTGTTGGTTGATAAAAAAATAGTATAAAAGCCTGAGTTATTAAGAGGGCCAAGGTTTTAGAATTCCATTTTCTATGTGGGAAATTATGGTTGATCAGAGATAAAAATTTAAAGGCAATAGGTTTAGGCATGATGATTATTTTCCCAACAATTTTAGAATTTAACATTGAGTTACCAAGGGATGTTGGTTTTGAGGTTTTGGATTTTTTGATTCAATCTAGTTTTTTCAATTTTAGTTGATAATGTTTTTAGATTCCATTGATGTTATGTGTGTTGTTTACAATTTTCATTGCATTTTTGGGGATTTGAATTTGTTTTACATGATGATCTCACTTGATCTAGAAAAAATATGGACCCTAGGTACCCCGGTTTTAAATAACTCTCTATAGTAGTGGCATGATTGGAATATGGTCCTCCAACCATGTTTCCAAGTCATTCATGGCCACAAACCCACCATTAATTTCATATTAGATTTATTTTTATTTCAATTATTCTTTGTTAAGGAATGTTTACATTATAATGGTAAAACATGGTTTTAAATGTTTATGGATTTTTTTGATCAATCAGTTTAATTTATTATTTGAAATACAAACTTGTTATTTTGAATTAAATGGTTTTAGCAATATCATTTTTTATGGAATTTTTTTTTTGGATTTGAATTTTTTAAAAAAATTTAAATTTTTTTGTGTTATATAATTTAAGGGTATTTATCTAAGAAGATAAATAAGGAATTTGGTTTTGTTTTTTTAATCAATTCAAAAATATTATTTTAATTTTTTGTGGTTTTGAATATTTATTTTTATTTCATAACACTTTAAAAAGTGAATTTCAGATGTGTTTTTTTAGAAAAGAGGTCATAAAAGTGGGATACATTTTCAAAGAGATTGTTTTCATTAAAGGAAATAACTGTGAATTTATAAAATGGTTTTTTCTTGTATTCTGAAGATTTTTTCAAAAAAAAAATTTCCATTGGAAATATTTTTTGATAGAGTTTTTGAAAATGATTCGAAATTATTGAGGGTGATTTAATAATTATAATAGCGACTATTTTAAAATGGGTGGTGTTTTTTAAAAATTAATTTTATTTGGTTTTATTAACAGGATAAAGATGTTTAGAGGGATATAGTATTCTTTTAAAAAAGGGAATATGTTTTGTGATGTATTTACTTTTTATAGAAGAGGTTTTAAGTTCTTGAATTGAAATTGACACATTAAAATGGTGGGATCTTTGAAAATGTATTTTAACTAGGTGATTTATGTTATTGTGTATGTACTTTAGTTTTATTTAAATCCACTTATATTGAGTTTAAAGGTATGTATTATATTTTCTTTTATCTTGTGTAATTTTCTTTTTTCTCCAAGAAAGGATGAAATACAATGGGTGTATTCACTATATTATATTGGTTCATAGGATTTCTTCTTATATTTTCTAGGTGTAGTTCTTTTTTGTGTTGGTAAAAATATCTATTTTGGTGAATTTTTCTTACTAAATATATAGTATAGGGTATCAGGGAAGCATTTTTGGATTGGTTTGATGATTTGAGATCTCATTGGGAATTTCCTGATGTAATATTTGATCATTTAAGAGATATTTATTTTGTAATTAATGAGTGTTACCTTTTTATCGTATAGGGATGTTATCTTCATTGTTTAAACTTTTTTTCAAATGAATTGGGGATTGGAAGTCTTTAATTCATTCATAGGTTTCCTAAATGGGGGGGGGGTCAACCCCAATGTCTTGTTTATTCGAATGGGTTCACCATGGTTCATTATTCCTTGAGTGATACCCCAATTTTATTCCTCTTCCACCTCTATTCTAGGGATATTTTTTTTGTTCTTGTCTGGTCATGACTTGTTTTAGACACTTTTACCCATGTTTTATTTTTATCTAACTCAACCTATTCTGATTTTCATTATTTACGGTGATGATTATTCTTGTTGTCTTAGAGATTATGTCAATATGGTACCACTAAATCTTAGTAGTGACTTATGTGAATTATCCTCCTATTGTTGAAGTTTACACTTCAAGGATAAAATTGATCTTATTAGTTTGTGGGTGTAAATTAATGTGACATAGGGTTTCTGTATTAGTGGTGAAAAAATATGTTGAGGAAAAAAATGATGGTTATTTTGTGGGGATTTAGTTTTCTTCTATCAGGTCTATTCCTTTTGAATTGTAAGAATCATGTGGTTTTTTATTAGGGACCCTTTTTGTGATTCCTTCCCATCTAGTCCAAACCAAAGCAATCATGTTGGTATTTAATCTTCAGTTATACCTTGGGATGTTTCATCAAGTATTATGTGTTATCTTTATTTTTTTATATTCAATATACCCCTAAGCTATGGTATTCCTTGGGTTTCGAGGTTTTGTTTTATAGATTCACCCATTTTATTTTTTTGGGGTGCACTCTTCATAGGGTAATTTCTAAAAGTTTGTGTTAAGGGAATTAGATATGGGTCATGTGTTCCACTTTTTTATTGAGGGTGGTATTTTTGATCTTTGGAAGAAATTATTAATTGCTCTTTGTGTACCTCTATTTTTGGAATTTCATCTTTAATTAGTGGTTTTAGTATATTTCCTTTTTTTGTAAACCTTTTATTCATGTTTTTCTGGGGGAAGTAATGGTTATGGTCGGGAGAATTGTCACACGCCGAACCTTAATTTCCAAAAAAAAAATATTTATTTATTGGCCATTATTTTTTCCATAAGTTTTATATTCATATTTTTTAAAATTTGTAAAATTATAAAAAAATATATCATTATATGGTAAGATCACATGGTTAGTTAAATTGTGGGGTAACTATAAATATGTGCCTACAATTTTAATAAAACATTTTCCCAAATTTAGTGTATAATTCATCCAACCCTACAACCCAACCATGCATGTAAACATGTGTTTGTAGGGGGAAAAGATAATACATAGTTTGGAAAACCATCCGATATATCCATATTTTAAAAAAATATAAAATTACAATTATACCTCTCCCCTTATTTTTCCATTAATAAAGGCTTCCTCTTAACCCTCTCCCCCACTATGTGACATGGTCAGGATCCCCTGACTCATATGAAACTCCCCTATTATCCTCATATTAATGAAGTTATCCTATGCGAATTCAACTTTTATTTTTCTTGGTTCAGGTTTCTTATGACTGTGTTCCTTATTCCCCTTTTCCTATTTCTTCTCTTCTTACCTCACTATGTCACATTTGTTCTGAACCCTAGAATATAAAAATTGAATGATTTTCTTTTTTCTCTTGAACCTATAGTGTACAATCTATCTTTTAGGTATCCTTAATCTTGTACTCAAAGCTTCAATCCCTTTTCAAATGATTTGAAGTAGTTATTCCCCATGATTGACTCTTAAAATTTAGAACTATTGATATCCTAGAATTTAAATTTATATTTTTGTTTCATAGTGATAATATTGTTGGTGTTTATTAAAAATATAAATAGAATTTATTATTTTTTATGTTTTCATATAATGTGAAGGGTTTATCTATTTTATATATTTTATCAAATCTTATTTTTCCAAATTGTGAAAACTAATGGTTGATGAAATTTCCTGAATTTCTCTTTAAGAGGTATATTGAAATTAATAAATATATCTAGGGTTTTCCATTCATTTCATAATTTTTTACTTAGAATTATGTAATATGTTTTTGTTTTAAATGATTTATTCTAAAATATTAATTATTGTAATATATTTTTTAAATAAAAATATTTTTTATTTTTTACATATGCAATAAAAAATGTATGATATATTTAAGTATTATATAGATATATATGGATATGTATAAATAAATTTACTTAGGTATATATAAACAAATGTACATGTGAATATGTTAATTGAGATCATGAAATTTTATATATCTAAATGAACATGTGTGTAAAGATAAAGGAAGGTTTGGGAAATGAAATTTTATTTATGGACCTTGTTTTCAAATGATGTCCTCAAGGGATTTATTGAGACTCTTTATGATTAGTGTTCTTGATATATGATTCTTATTTGATAAAGGTTATATCACACTAGTGAATAGTGTTATTTTGAACCATGGGTTCTTCAGTAGGTGAATATAGATGGGAAAATGTTTCCCCACCACTAGTTATGCTACAGAATTAGAAGTGTTATCCCCTGGACAATGACATTATTAGTATCCTATATTCTAAACACTGGATAAGTATATACTAGGTTATCGTGTCCATAGAATCTCATACATGATATTTCTTAGAATCAGTTTTTCCATTATGATTAAAATTTATATATTTTTAAAGCTTAGTTTTGAATTTGATATTTCATTATAAATGTCGTATTTTTCTTAAACAATTTCTAAAATGGTATTTCTTAAAAGGAATGGGTATTTATTTTAGCAAAAAATAAACTAAAATAAATTCCTCATGTGACTTTTTTTAGAACTAATAATAAAATAATACATTATAATTTGTGGTTTAAAATATCATGAAGATTTATATTTTATTAAAGGGTAAGTATGTTGAAAGGCAGGTGGTGACCTACTAGGAATTTTTAGTATCATTCATATATTATATCTAAAATTCATCTTCTTGATTAGATTATGATTTCTCTTATATTTTTTATAATTTTAGGATAGGATGGTGAACTATTTCCATGTAGATGTTAGTTGAATATTTTTCTTTATTTAGTTTAACTTTTTGTATCAGTGACATTTTCTATTTCTTTTTTCCTTATTTTTATCATTTATTCATTATATTTATGACATTTTGGATGTTTAAAATGGGGATATTCTCTAATAGGTATTGAGAGGTGAGTTCTAGGATTTTTTTTCATTACATTGTTTAAGTTTTTAATTTTATTTTTAATTTATTTTGGGATGGATGTCTAAATTACAGACATGTCATGTAGAAATTTATACATAATTTATACTACTTATATAATTTATTTTCTCTCAAAGAAACCATTCTAAAATGTTTTTTCATAGATTCTTATTCCATTATTCCATTCTATGGAGACTATGAACGATTTTAGGACCCTATCACAGGCTTGTTAGGGTGTCCAATATACATATATCTTGGGTCATCTTGTGACATTAGTCTTACATATCTTTTTAATATGAGGTTTAGACCCAAAGTAAAGGAATCATGTTGTAATGCATGTTATATCTATGAAAATATAGTAACCCACAAATAGAAGGTGTTTGTAATGAAAAAATTATATTTTGAGTGATACTATAAATGTTTCAAAAGGAATTTGAAAAGATTTTTAGGATGAGAATAAGGGTGACTATAAAGACAAAATTTTTAGGCAACATTAGTTATAGGAAGAATATGTCATTTAACTTTTTCATGCAAATTATTCATCTTTTGATTGGTAGTTTATAACAATCCTATTACAATTTTCTATGTTCTTTTAATATCATGTTGGAATGTTTGTAGTGTGACTGTATCCGCTACACGGCAAGTATTACCCACCTGATAATAAGGTTGGGTGAACCTTGTAAGAAATATATGTGTCCATGAATATTCTTGATCACTCAATATCCCATCATCACATCATCACCATCAAGAAATATTCACACTAACTGATAATACTAATCATGCAATTTATGAGATTTTGTGTTTTCAGTGACCATTAACTCACTCTTCACCCTCACAATTGTGTTTTATACTCTCCCAATCCTTATAGTTAGCGAGAGTTATCATTAATTTACTCTATATATGAAAATTTCCATATCAAAATCACATATCGTATTACTAATAATTTACTTAGTTATCTAGTGGTAAAAACTTGATAACTCATGGTTGGAGTTTATAAGTTAATATTATCTTAAACAAATGGATACACCAAAGATTTATAATAATTAAAACCAATTAAATCAATTATAACACTTAATTATATGATATTGAAATCTTTGGGAATCAATAAGAAAATTACACTAGTATTGGAGATGTATAAGATAAATAAAGGGACAATTAATAATAATAAATTCATTTATTAAAAAAATATCTTATCCCTTGGTACTCATCAATTTTATTTCATTAAAATCTCGATCCAATTAGAGTTTAGTTTTTTAGTTGAGAACCTCCTCCATCACATGTTAATTCCCTATATTAGATGTATACTAAGATGATGGAATAACAATAAATCATTTTCATGGAGGTTTTGGAAATTTTAAATTCATAATTGTATTTATTTTGAAGGTTAATATATTTAACATTATGATTTATTTAATGATACACATCGTTATAGCTTGTTTATTCTATTGGGAATTTGAATTTTGGTCCTGGATTAGGAGATATTTCATGAATTATGATTCATATTAAGATTATGAGTGTTGAATCAACTCAAGGGGGATAGTTTTATAAATGATGTGAGGTATGATTGATGGTTATGGGGCTTGAGTGGGCATTGGAGAAGAGTTACACTTACGCTTAGATAAATTTTTAGCAACAAGAATCCACCATGGAGTGGTGATTGAGTGTCATGGTGTGGAGGCTTATGGTAGGGAAGGCCATAATGTAGTGGTGAAGGGTTGTGTCATAGTGGTACCTATGGGATATGGACTATGTTGTAATAATAAGATGCACGATAGAGGGATCATGTAGGGGGATGCCTTATGTCGCAACCCTGAGGGGGTGACAACTCAATGAATGAGAGGGTTGAGGGGTTATCACCTTTACCTTTTAGGGCCCAACTATGCCACAACAGAGGAGGTCCTACCAAAACATAGTCTGTTGGGTAAGCCCAACACCATAGCTTAGAGGCTGCATCAAGGAATTTAACACCCCGATATGTCAAAATATATTTTCCTTTAAATAAAAATTGGATCAAAATATTGTTTCAAAAACAATATAAAACAAGAAATTCCAATGACATATTAGATTAATAATATTAAATATATTTAATAATAATATCACCTTTAATAAATAAAAAAAATTCATCAATTTAAAATTCATACAAAATAGGATTAATAACACTTAATGTTTTAAAAAGGAATTTTTCAATCAAATCATTTTTCTTTGAAAATTTTATTTTTACTTAAAAGAGAAATTTATAAAAATTTTAATTTTATGCAATGAAATTATTTTTTGAATTCAGCATGTCAAAATTTTATTGGGTGATTTTTTAATATTTTTCTAAAATAATTAATCTTTATATGAATTATGAATGAATACTAATTTTTTTGATATCGTCACTTTTTTGAAATTATCATGATACATGAATGACTTAAAATATATTGAAACCATTTTTCCTATAAATAAAATAAATTTATTTTGTAAAATAAATCATTTAAAATTACTATGTTGAATTTATAAAACCCATGTTTATCATTTTAGAATCATAAGTAATATTTTACTCTAAAACCCGTTTTTATTTTCTTATATTAAAACATATAGCTTTTGTAACTTGTAGAAATTAAAACTATAAAAATTAATTTCATCTTTTATGTCAATATTTTCATATTATGTAACAAGTTAAATTTAATTTCTAGTATTAGAAATATGAATAATAATATTAAAGTTAATGATCATAATAATGTTGAAAGATGTATTTTAAAAAAATGTTTTATTAATTTTTTTTTTATTTTTAACTAATAAATTAAATTTATATATTTTATATAATGAATTTGATATAATTTTTACACATACATTAAACGATATTATAATTAATTTAATTGGAAATCAATTTTATATAATATTAAGAACACTTAATGGCGAATACAACATTTTTCAATAACTTTTTTCCTATATATTAAAATTTTTAATTTAAAAGTTAATTTTATATTATTTATAAATTTAATTAGATTATATGGATATTAAATTTAAGTTAATTAAATCAACATTTATTAATATTTGTTACCTTATAATTTTAATAAAATATTAATTACTTGGGTAAAAACTAGTTACCAAGGTAATAACCAAAATGGTAAAATGTGAAAATATCACTGTGAAATACTCGAAACATGTTTCAAAAAATTAAAAATGAATGGTATGGATTTATAAACAATATATATGAAAAAAAATCATTATGCTCCATTATTTTATCAATTTACCCAATAATAGTTCCATTCGATCTTTGAAAAAGTAAAGGTTATTTACAAAACAAAATTCCATTTTCTTCACTTAAATAATTAGATCATTGAACCACATTTCCCCATCCATTAAAAAATAATTATCATGAAAATAATATCTTTAATGGTTTCTCATAAACTCTACCCCCATGTTATATAATCCTTTTTCTTTCTAAAATAACCTACCATGGATCTTTAAGGTATTACATAAGGGAGAACATCCAAAGGGAGAGGTAATGCACTACAAAAAAACCCTGGTTTAGCGGCGGTTTTGTGGCGGCGGTTCACAAAACCACTGCTAAACGTTATCCGGGAAAGGTTCCGCGGCGGTTTATTAAAAACCGCCGCAAAAACCATTTTTTTTAGAAAACTCGCGACGCTTTCCCCTTGTGTCGTCTCCCCTCTTCCCAGATCCGGCGACCCCCGCCCTCTCCTCACAAACCCTCCCCGATCCCCGGCGACAGCTTCTCCCTCCGGCGACACCGGCTCCCTCCGGTGACAGCCGCACCCTCCGGCGACCCCCGGGCCCCCGGCGAACCCCGCACCCCCCGGCACCCCCTTCGACTGCCGGCGACCCCCACGCCCCCCGCGCCCCCCACGCCCTCCGGCGACCACCACGCCCCCCGCGGCCTCTGGAGACCCCCGCACCCCCCCCCCCCCCCGGCGACCACCGCACCCACTGCGGCCTTCGATTTTGGTAATTAGAGGTTCCATTTTCAGATAATCATCTTCATTGACGGTAATATTTTATACCAAATCCCCTCATTCTATCATATATGTGTATGTTGTGAAATATTTGAATATTTTAATGGATCTGAAACACTATGTAATTGGTATTTCTGGTCCTACAAGAAAAATAAGAGACAAGGATTTGTTATTACCTATCTATACTTTATTTATTTCATATTTAAATCTTGTATGATATTTATTGATTCTGTATATTAAATCTCTACATGTCATTGTTATAATGGATTGGTTGATTTCCCATAATGGTCTTATTAATTATTACATTCATTTGATTTCCATTGCTGGACCTAATGGGTTTTTATGTATTTCAAGTAGAATGGAACCATATGTTGATTTGTGTTAGATATTCTCTTCTAGAGTTACATAGGATGATATACATGATTACAATTTTTCTTGAAAAGTGATCATCGTGTAGTGATCTTCCACCCATATGTTTTGAGTTTCCAATGTGTTTTATTATAATATTTTGGTTTACATCTATTGAGAAGGGGTGGAGTTTTATAATAACATGATTTGTAAAATGTATCCTATTTTTTCACTTTTATCAAATCACACCATCTAAAATGAAGGATTTTAAAACATAGTTTGATGGTTTTTTTCTAAAGGTTTTATCCAACCCATTTAATATGTTCTTGTAGGTTAAATAAGGTACTCTATTGGTTATATAATCTATTTGATCATGATATTAAAATCTTTAATTTTTTTAATCTTTTTGAATTTATGAAAAAAAGTATAAAGTAACCTCTACCCTGCCTCCGCCCTGCCTCCGCCCTGCCTCCGCCCTGCCTCCGCGCTGCCGCCGGTGCTTCCGGTGCCTCCTCCTCCACCGCGGCCTCCTCCTCCTCCGCCGATGCCTCCTCCTCCTCCGCCGGTGCCGCCAGTGCCTCCACGTCTCCTCCTCCTCCGCGGTCACGCCGCGGTCACGCTGCGGTCACGCTGCGGCCACTCCGCGGTCACGCCGCGGTCACGCCGCGGTCACTCCGCGGTCACGCCGCGGTCACGTCGGTGCCTCTACGGCCGCCTCCTCCTCCTCCGCTGCCTCCTCCTCCTCTGCTCCTGCTCCTCCTCCTCCTCCTCCACCGGCCTCATCCTCCTCCTCCTCCACTGCCTCCGCTGCCTCCGCTGCCTCCGCCCTGCCTCTACGCTGTCGCCGGTGCTGCCGGTGCCTCCGCGACCGCCTCCTCCTCCGCGGTCACGCCGCGGTCACGCCGCGGTCACGTCGGTGCCTCTGCGGCCGCCGCCTCCTCCTCCTCCGCCGCGGCCGCCGCCTCCTCCTTTTCTCCTGCTCCTCCTCCTCCTCCTCCACCGGCCTCATCCTCCTCCTCCTCCGCTGCCTCCGCTGCCTCCGCTGCCTCCGCTACCTCCGCCCTGCCTCTGCGCTGCCGCCGGTGCCTCCTCCTCCACCAATGCCTCCTCCTCCTCTGTCGGTGCCGCCGGTGCCTCCGCGACCGCCTCCTCCTCCGCGGTCACGCCGCGGTCACGCCGCGGTCACGCCGCGGTCACACCGGTGCCTCTGCGGCCGCCGCCTCCTCCTCCGCCGCGGCGGCGGCCGCCTCCTCCTCTGCTTCTGCTCCTCCTCCTCCTCCTCCACCGACCTCATCCTCCTCCTCCTCCGCTGCCTCCGCTGCCTCCGCTGCCTCCGCTGCCTCCACCCTGCCTCCACCCTGCCTCTGCGCTGCCGTCGGTGCCTCCTCCTCCACCGCGGCCTCCTCCTCCTCCGCCGATGCCTCCTCCTCCTCCGCCGGTGCCGCCGGTGCCTCCGCGACCACCTCCTCCTCCGCAGTCACGCCGCGGTCACGCCGGTGCCTCCGCGACCGCCTCCTCCTCCTCCTCCGCCGCGGCCGCCGTCTCCTCCTCTGCTCCTGCTCCTCCTCCTCCTCCTCCACCGGCCTCATCCTCCTCCTCCTCCGCTACCTCCGCTGCCTCTGCTGCCTCCGCCCTGCCTCCGCCCTGCCTCTGCGCTGCCGCCGGTGCCTCCTCCTCCACTGCGGCCTCCTCCTCCTCCACCGCGGCCTCCTCCTCCTCCTCTGCTGCCTCTGCTGCCTCCTCCTCCTCCACCGCGGCCGCCGCCTCCTCCTCTACTCCTGCTCCTCCTCCCCTCCACCGGCCTCATCCTCCTCCTCCGCTGCCTCCGCCCTGCCTCCGCGCTGCCGCCGGTGCCTCCGGTGCCTCCTCCTCCACCGCGGCCTCCTCCTCCTCTGCTGATGCCTCCTCCTCCTCCGCCGGTGCCACCAGTGCCTCCACATCTCCTCCTGGGTAACAGTCATCATCACCCTCATGGAATATGATGTGAGGATGTCATGGTGGTATAACTCTACAGTTTCCAAGCACATTCCTTAGATAATATTTATAGTAGATAGGAATCTAGTAAGGTAGGAAATGGTATGTAACGACCCGAAATTTTTTAAATAAATTTTGTTTCTTAATTTTATGTGTTATTGTTATACTCAACAAAAATGTTTCATTTGGTAACATGAGTATAATTAAAATGAGACTGTTGAGTTTTGACTGTTATTTGACCATTGGTCAATATGACCGCTGGAAACTAAACATTTTGACTATTGTCTCTAAATACAAGCAATCTTGGTTAATTAATATAGAAAGAAGATTTGATGGCCTCACCCAGTAGTCTTGGACCGATCGAAGCCCATCTAACAGAACTTGGGAAGGAGGTAGGACCACTGGGCTTTGCTCTAGACCAAACCCAAGATGAACTTCATCGTATAAAGCTAGAACGGGATCGCCTTTGCGAGAAGTTCAAACTGATAGAAATTACTACTCGTGCGATGTTGGCCGAGCCTCCCTCAGATTCTCTCACCTTAGCACACCTTACACTTAGGTCCTATGCTGGTGTGATAAGGGGCTATGTAAGGAGACCGTAACTGTCTTGTGTAATCCTTTGTTTTAAATAAAATTTCGATTTCTTTTATGAATTTTCAAATGACCGGATAAATATAGTATGCAAATTTTTGATGAATTTTAGAAAAAGGATATTTTAAATATGTTTATGTAAGCCCTAAATAATTAAAAATGTGTAATGATTTTCAAAAAATGGTCTTCTGCAATTATGTTCAGTACTAAATTTAGAGTCTAATAAGATCAACTTGATTTTTGATGAATAGTAAATTATGAATAGTGATTTTATGATTAGAATTAATAATGTGTCCAAATGGGTTAGTAATCTCACTTAAAGAAAGTATTAAAATAAGCTAGGCACTTTGATTAAGTAATGTGATTCAATAAAATGGTTAAATAACGGTTTCATAAATTATTATTCAAGTATTAGTTTTTATGGATGAATAGTGTTTTTTAATTAAAAATTTAATTAAAAATAATTAGGAAATTATTTTTATAAAAATGACTTTATTTTTGAACTCAGAGCATCGATATTATGTTAAGGTAATTTTTGGGGATTTTTCTGAAAAAAATAAATTTTCAATGAATAGTGTTTTTATTTAAAAATTAAATTAAAAATATTTAGAAAATTATTTTTATAAAATGGATTTCATTTTTGAAATCAGGGCATTGATATTTGGTTAATGTGAAATTTTGTGATTTTTCTGAGAAAGTTGAATTTTCAGTGAATAGTAAAAATACAGTTTTAGGGTTTCAGTATGTTTAATGACATCATAATGGTGTCATGATGATGTCATGAGATCTTTTGAGGGTTGGCCGGCCAAGGGTGATGAATTATTGTTTTGGGGGCCCCATGTGGCCTAACTCCATGATAAATGACAAGGGAGAGCACATGGGTTTGAGAAAAGCACATGTGAGGTGTCCCTTGGCCATTAATGCCTTGTCCCCTCACTTTCCCTATAAATACCAAGCCCTCCTCTCATACATTCGACTCCCCACTCATTCCCAACGAATTTCTGGTCTCATTACCTCCCAAGGAGTCCTCCCAAGGTTCCCCCAAGCCCTCAAGGTCCCAACCTTTGAGGTTTAAGAGTTACATTTTAAGGTAAGGGATCCGACCCCTCTCTTTCTTTTCAAGTAATCTCTTTTATGTCATTTCTTTTATACTCCATGTTCTTATGTTGGAGGATGTTCTTTTATATTCATCCTACTGTCTATTTCATGTTCATATGATGGGAGACCCCCCTTGCTCTCATTAATTTGTTTTAATGATGTTTAAGTGGCGCCGTTAGGCTGCCGAATTTTTAAGGGATTCTTTCACCTTCCTCGTTTTCAAGTTCTATTTTCATTCAAGTCTTTCATGTTCCTTTTTATTATGTTGGGGTATGATATCTAAATTATCATACTGATATTTTATGGTCATATGATGAGAGACCCCATTTGATCGCATCAATTCAGTATTTTGAAGTTTTAAGTGGCGCCGTTAGGCTGCCGAATTTTTAAGTAGTTCTCCACCCTTCTCGTTTTGAAGTTCTACTTTCATGTCAATTATTTCAAGTTCCTTTTTGTTATATTGGGGTATGATCTCTATATATATCATACTGGACTCTTATTTTCATATGATGAGAGACCCCATTTGATCTCTTCAATTCAGTATTTTGATGTTTTAAGTGGCGCCGTTAGGCTGCCGAATTTTTAAGTGGTTCTTCACCCTTCTCGTTTTGAAGTTCTACTTTCATGTCAATTCTTTCAAGTTACTTTTTGTTATGTTGGGGAATTATATCTATATCTATCATACTGATCTCTTATGATCATATGATGAGGGACCCTATTTGATCTTGTCAAATCATTTTCTTTTGAAGTTAAGTGACGTTGTAAGGCTGCCGAATTTTCATAAGAGAAATCTAATTTTTTTTCCTTCCATGTTTTTCATTTCAAATGGTATGTCCCTAAAATTTCATTATCATGTACATATGTCCTTCTTATTCTTTCACCCTACTGTTTTATGGATCATTTATGAAAGGGTGACCCATTTCCCCTCTCATTTCAATGTTTTCTAAAACCCCGACACTTAGCCGTTATGCTGCAGAATTTTCCCCTCAAAATGCCTCTCTCTTTTCTCAAATATTATTTTTTGTTATAAAGTGAATACTCAAAGATCTTATTTCTACAAGGGTATTCACATATATATCAAAATGTTCCATTTTAAATTCTGGGATTTACATACATGAGACCCGCTTTCCCTTTCCGTGGGTTTAAAGTGACGTAAAGATCATGTCTTTAAAGCAGTTTTTAAAACGTTATGATTATGAAATGAAACCCATTTATTTTATGCTATGTGGGTTATTTATGAAATGTTTGATGATGATATATGTGGCTCACATGATAATAAAGGCAAATTTAAGGGTGCGCCCTGATAGCGCTCCAATGCATTGGGTAATGATGTAACCACTAGAGATTACAATTTTCACGATACCTTGGTGAATAACCTTGGTAATTTTCAAATGACACCTTGGGGATGCACCTTGGTGATATGTTCATGATTGTCTATGTTAAATGATGTAGCCACATCTTCAAGTTATGAAAAATTTTGTTTTTATTATGAAATGCCTCATGATTTCTTTCTCATGCCTTAAAGTTCTTTTCATGTCCTTATTGAAGTATATCAAGTTTACATGTAAAATGTTCCTCTTGTTTCCCTTACTGGGCCTTCTTCTCACCCTTTCTTTTGATGTATGTCCCCAGGTTATGAGATGCAGTAATGAACCTAGAATGAACTTACGGAGATGGCTTTCAAGTGTTTAAGAAGAATGTTTTATATTGTTTTCATGTATTATGTTCCTAGTTTCCAAGACACTAGACCTTAAAGATCCTCAGTTTTGTGTAATGTAATGAAAGTTTATGTTATAAAAAGGAGGGATGCTATATGGTAGGTACAAAGCCTTCCTATAATGGGCCACACATATATACCTACTCCTAAGCTAGATCTAGGTGATAAAAGCGATCATATAAATCTTAGAAGATTATTGTCTAACAATTGAAGAAATAGACCATGCAGCCCGATCTAGTAGAATTTAAAATCAGCATCAATACTGAGCCAGTTAAATTTGATTCATTCTCCAACTATGTGATAGAAAGGTAAATGTTCTAGCTTAATAACCATAATTAAATAACATCCAGTAATAAAACTGAGTTTTTATTTAACTTCTAGGAAATGATTTTTTCTAAATTAGAGAAATAGGTTGACATTTTTAAAATTCACAATCTTACATCTATTTGAAGTTTGCTAAAAATGATCATCGATGTGATTTCTTATTCTTGATGTTGATTCATGAATACATGCATCAAGTAAAGTGATTATTGATATTCATGAAATGACCCAATTGACCAATTTAATTTTTCCTATTCTTGAGATAGTTCTTAGCCTATTTTGAAACATTATTTCTCATTCACTATTTCTTGAAATAACTATGTGTATGAAAAAATATTATAACATTATTTTATGTCTTATTAACGCATGATTATTTTATGCCATATTAAAATGAATGAAACTAAAGATTGATTTTAATTGTTCTCATTTGAAAGTGAGGCCCATCTAGCATTTGAACATTTTTTAAACCAGTCGAAACCCCTGTATCCCATGATAGGTTACCACATTTCATTATTCTTTTTCTTTACAACCCTTTTTCTTCGAGGTTAATTACATGAAATCATTTCATATTTAAAGAGTAAGAAGGGTGTTTCAGGGTTCCATTCATTGTGGGTTCCATAAATAAGTGTGGTGTTGTGAGTGGGTACCCTAGACCTAACTCATGTATTTATATTGAATACCATTACATGCATACAGTTTGATATATACATGTTTATATCTTACCAAAAATAGTGTTTGTTCTTCTGCATTGACTATATTTATATAGTGACATCCTAAGATTACATGTCATATAAAAAGACTATAGAAGTTCCTAGGATATAATGAGAACCAATAGACACCATGATAGTAATCTTAAATATATGTAATATGGCCCTGATACGTTAGGGTGATAGGGAAAAGATTATGTGTGACTATCATGAGTTAGTGCCTCCGCCCTGCCTCCGCCCTGCCTCTGTGCTGCTGCCGGTGCCTCCTCCTCCCCCGCGGCCTCCTCCTCCTCCACCGCGGCCTCCTCCTCCTCCTCCGCTGCCTCCGCTGCCTCCTCCTCCTCCGCCGCGGCCGCCGCCTCCTCCTCTGCTCCTGCTCCTCCTCCCCTCCACCGCGGCCTCCTCCTCCTCCTCCGCCGCAGCCGCCGCCTCCTCCTCTGCGGCCGCCGCCTCCTCCTCCTCCGCCGCGGCTGCCTCCTATTGTACTATTGTACTATTTTTTATTCTCTAAAGTAAATAACATGATAGAATGTAAATATTTAGTTTATTTTCTCTTATTTTTATTATTATGAACATATTCATATATATGGTTGGGTGCATGCCTACATGTACATTATGAAGAGGCCTACCATTATAATTATTCATTCTCATCACTTATCTTTAAAAAATGGCCTATGGTGGAAATAATTGGGTTTTGGTGGCCTAGTCTTCCACCGTGAGGAGGTCATTACTGCGTCGAGTCTCAAAAAACCATAATGGTAAATTAAAACACATGGGTCATCAAAATAATGAAATATCTAAAAAATTATTTCAATTATGACAAATATACATGCCACCTTATCAACAACTACATGACTTAAATATTTCAAAATACCAACATATATTCCTATGATGTAGACATTGTTTTTGGGAGAGGCAGATAGATAGAGAAGGGGAAGGGGAATAAATTATATGGTTAGGAAGAAGTATATGTAACCAACACATCAAAAAGGTGATGCTAATGTCAAATAGGACATCATTTGATTATAAACTACTTGCATCAACCTTGGATAAATTCCTCTACAACATCATTCATGGCCATGGTTTGGGTCAAACATGTAGTATTATTTCCATTATGTATGACTACATTTGATGTTACCTTTAAATCATTCTTCATTTATTTTTGGATTTTTTGGTTAGATTTTGGAGATTATTGACTTGGTTCAACTTCATAGGTAATTTTTTTGGGATAAAGGTTGGATTTCACCACAAACAATACATAAGTGGTTGGTTATTATATAGGTGTGATGAGGTGGGCTGGTGATTTTTAGGCAATTATTCCTTGTTTGTTTTAATTGAAATAAATTATAATTTTTATAATAAAATTATATAATTAACTATAAATTGTATATAATTATGTATTTGGTGTTGTGCCTTGAGATAGTTACTAAAGATATGATTTCAGATTTAAAAAATCATAGACAAGAGTTATAGGGTTGTTCTTAAAAAGTGAAAAAAATAGAATTGATGTGAGTAGTCCTTCTGCATTTCCCATGTGTTTATGAATTTGATGTATGTATGTGTTTTACATTCTCACCACTGTAGTGATCAAACCCTTTTAAAAAATCAAATTTTTTTATTAAAATAAAATTCTTATAAATGAGATTAATAATGTTTCAATGTCTAAGACAACCCTTGAATAAAAAACTGGTTCTTTATATGTCGATGGTTGAAGACATGATTATAAATGTCTGACTTGTAATACTCAAACCTAGAGAGGTGACATTTAGATGAATAAAGTGAATGTTGGGTCGTAGAGGATGGAAAGAGGGGGGGTGAATTGCCTTTTCAAAAATAATTAACAATTTAAAACAATTATCAATGCAGCTGAAATAAAAAAGGCAAGACACAATTTGATAACGAAGTTCGGCTTAATTCCCAAGCCTACGTCTCCGCTCCCAACAAGAACCGTTGAGAGATTGATACGTCAGCTTTATTTTTAATGGTTGTAGTAAGAAACCCACTAGCCGTTTTAAGGTAGGCTAGAACACCTTCGTACAACTTTCTTTTTTATTATGGTTGTAGCAAGAAACCCACTAGCCGTTTTAAGGTAGGCTAGAACACCTTCGTACAACTTGCTTTTTTATTATGGTTGTAGCAAGAAACCCACTAGCCGTTTTAAGGTAGGCTAGAACACCTTCGTACAGCTTGCTTTTTTATTATGGTTGTAGCAAGAAACCCAATTGAAAGAAAGAATGGAAATGAGAGGTTTTTTTTAATCCAAACCCAATGAAGAACTAAACAAATAAAATAATACAAACACATGGAAGCCTTGAGCGCCAAAAGTGTGAGAGCAGCTGATGGAGAGGGAGCTCAAGCTTCAAGGATGGCAATGGATCACAAGAGGCCTTGGAGATTTGTCGTTAGAGCGTCAAGACATCAAAATATAATTCGGGTGTGTTCCCGGCATCCATGGTTTCTTATTTATAGGAGAAATACCCATAAACACTTCAATATGGCCGTTGGAGGGCTTCCGAAGCCGTTGGGGGTCAAAAGTACAAGTATGGTCAAAGCCCAACGGCTAGTTTGACTGGGCACACCGGCTGGCCGGTGCTGAGCTCCCGGCTGGCCGGTGGTCCAGACAGAGCAGGCTTTCTGTCTGGGTTCCACCGGCTGGCCGGTGGTCATCCACCTGTTGGCCGGTGGCACCAGGCAGTGGGCAAGCCTACTGCCTGGGTCCTCTGGCTAGCTGGTGGGCAAGAACTGGTTAGCCGGTGCCCATACCGGCTGTCCGGTGGGAATCCACCGGTTGGCCGGTGGACTCAGAGAGTCCACTATCAGCCTTCTTGGGCCAACTCCTAGGCAACCTTTTTCCTAGCATCAAAACACTTAAAAACAAGTTAGAACACGATGAGAGTGATTGTGATCATTAAAATCCAAGGGTACAACAGTTAACATAGTGGCCCTCTTTATAGTTGGTTGTGTGTGAAACCATTGAGAAACATCATTCCTCTTGGAGGACATCTAAGGTCAAGCCTAAACAATCAAATAATGTATCAGGTTTAAAATGCATTATGATCAGTTTCGATCACACATCAATGGGGTGTTGTTTGAGGCAACATAAATGTGTGATCGATAGTGTTATGATAAGTGTGTAGCCTGATATTCTTATTGCTCCTCAATGAGGTGTTGACGCTGTCTCCTATGGACCAGACTTGTTCTGTTGGTCTGAAGTGGTAAATGTGATCAATGAATCATCTTTATTATATTATTCATACTTTATGATCAATGGTTCATCTTTATTATATTATGTTTCTGTAATCTTACACTATCGTATATTTTTGTGTAGGCACATTGTGATATACATGGATAAAAGCTGGATCACATTACCGAGGAACACACCTCAATATGTTAAGGGTTTGAATGAGTTTTTAGATTTTGCAATTTCTAATCGATCCGTTGAAGGGAGAATAAGATTTCCATGTCCTAAATGTAAATTTAGAACATGGTTGAAGAGGGATGAAGTTTATGAACATTTAATACTGAAGCAATTCCCTGATCAATATTTTTGTTGGATTTGGCATGGAGAATCAAACAATACAGAAAGATTGAGGACTGATGTTAATCCACAGAATGAGGTCCTAAGTTTGTCGCCAATGGAAAATGAAATGCAAAAGCTCATAAATGATGCATTCGGAACTGCAAGACACCACTATGAGCATCAAAACATATCAGAACAACCAGAAGATGATGCTACAAATTGCAACGTGACAAGTGATGTTTTTGAGACTGTAACACAAGAATATCAAGATTGTAACATATCATTGGATCCTCCTCTTAATTCTGTGGAGCCAAATGTAAGGGAAAACTTCAGTGAGAAAAATGCGTTTCATGATTTAGTTGATGATGGAAATCACGAGTTGTATAGTGGGTGTTTGAAATATTCAAAGCTTTCATTTCTGCTGAAGTTGTACCATATCAAATGTCTTTGTGGAATTACAAATAAGTAAATGTCTATGTTATTGGAATTGATTCGTGATGCATTTCCTGTAGCAAAAATCCTAGAATCATTTTATGAGATGAAAAAAGTTGTAAACAAGCTTGGTCTGAATTATACAAAAATACATGCGTGTCCCAATGATTGTATGCTTTACTGGGGAGAAGATTCAAGTAGAAAGAATTGTAAGAAATGTTCTTCTTCTAGATGGAAGTCAAAGGGTAATGTTGGAAGTATGACTAAACATAATTTCATGGAGAAGAAGAAAAGGAACACACCTACAAAAGTTTTGCGTTACTTTCCTTTGAATCCTCGATTGCAAAGATTATTCATGTCATCAAAAACCGCCGAACACATGAAGTTGCATGCTGTAGATAATAACAATGATGGGTTAATGAGACATCCACGAGATTACCAATCGTGGAAGACATTTGATGCATTACATCCAGATTTCTCAACTGATCCTAGGAATGTTTGATTGGGATTGGCTGCCGATGGATTCAACCCATTTGGGACTTTGAGTACGAGTTATAGCATTTGTCCAGTTGTTTTGATCCCATATAATCTGCCTCCGTGGATGTGTATGCAACAAACATATTTTATCATTTTGATGATTATTCCTAGAAAAAAAATGCCTGGAAATGATATTGATGTATACCTGCAGCCTTTGATTGAAGAATTGCAGGAGTTATGGACCAACGGTGTTGAGACATTTGATGTTTCTTCTAAAACAATGTTCAAAATGCATGCTGCTTCAATGTGGACCATTAGTGACTTCCTTGGGCTTGGGAATTTATCTGGTTGGAACACTTATACGGGTTTGGCTTTTCCCGTTTGTAACTTTGATTTCGAGCCCAAACGGATACCTCACAGTAGAAAATGGTGCTTCTTGTGCCATCGAAGATTTCTTGATGCATCTCATAGATTTCGGCTGAACAAATCAAAATTTAATGGTTTCATTGATCGTAGACCACCTCCAAAGTTGTTAACCGGTTCTGAAATATTGACACAGCTTGAAAATGTTAAAACAGAATTTGGGAAGGTTCAGCAATTGAATGATAGCGGAAAACGAGTGCGAAGTGCATCGTCAAGTGAAATCAGAACGCAACAATGGAAGAAAAAAAGTATATTCTTCAAACTTCCGTATTGGGAATTTAATTCTTTGCACCACAATCTTGATGTGATGCATATTGAGAAGAATGTATGTGATAATTTGATTTTCACATAACTTAATGAGCATGGAAAGTCGAAGGATCATCTCAATTCTCACAAAGACTTACAAGTAATGAACATAAAACTTGATCTCTGGCCAGATGAGAATGCAAAGTATGCTCCGACCATTTTTTCAATGAAAAATAGGGATAAAGATACGTTCCTTCAAATTTTAAAGAATGTTAAGGTATCTGATGGGTATTCGAGTAACATCTAGAGGTGTGTTGACTTGAATAATCGTAAGTTATATGGATTGAAAAGTCACGATTCACATATTTTGTTACAATAGTTACTACCATTGGCATTGCGTACATTATTACCTGAAAAAGTTACTGCTGTTGTACTCCAATTCTGCACATTTTTCAGGAAATTATGTGAGAAATCTCTACATCCATTTCAGATTGAAAACCTATAGGATAGGTTTGTATTTACCCTTCGTTCAATGGAGATGATCTTTCCTCCATCGTTTTTTACTGTCATGATGCATTTAACTGTGCATTTGGTTGACGAAGCTAAATTAGGAGGCCCCGTTCATTATCGATGGATGTATCCAATTAAGAGGTATTTTATTTATATGTTTCCAGTTAAGTAAATAATTTTTGGCATTTAAATAAATGCATAATATTATTATTTTTTCACATATATTTTGGGAATTTGAAAGCATACGTGAGAAATAAAGCTCAACCAGAAGGATCTATTGCTAAAGGCTATTTGGCCGAGGAGTGTCTCACCTTTTGTTCCAGATATTTGGATGATATTGAGACAAGATTTAATCGAGTTGGATGTGTTGACGACACATAAACTCATTCTCAAATGCACCAGAAATCAAAAATATTTCCTGCTATTGGCCGATCAGTTGGGAGGACCTCATACGCGACACTAACATAATTGGAATTATTACAGGCACATAGATATGTGCTGCTGAATAGTGAAATTGCAGATCCATTTATTGAAGAGTTGAGGATACAAACAAAGAGACGAATGATAGGCCGAACACGAAATGAAAAAGATATAACGAAAGCTGTGAATAAAGAGCTGGTAGAATGGTTTGCATGACGTGTAAGTTTATAAATATTGCAATAAATATGAATATTAGTTTGACACATACAATTTGCAAATCTATTAATTTTTTTTTCAGATCATGAATAATGATACTCGAGAAGACTTTTCAGAAGATTTGAAGTTTCTTGCTAGAGGTCCTATAAAACAAGTTAGAAAATTCAGCGCTTATAATGTGAATGGTTTTAGATTTCATACAGTCGATCGAGAAGTGGGTTTGAAAACACAGAATAGTGGTATATTTACATTTTCTGAAGTGGAATACTATGGAAAGCTGCATGATATTATTGAATTAAACTACCACGAGCATTTTTCTTTTGTTTTATTAAAATGAAAATGGGTCGATATTATCAGAGGTGTTAAAAGAGATTCCTTGCAATTTACTTCATGTAAACTTCTCTCTGTTGATGGATGTTGGTGATCGTGAACTGCATGATCCATATATCTTAGCATCGTAGGAAAAAATGGTATATTATGTGAATGATGTTGTGGATGAAGGGTGGAGTGTAGTTACTCACGTAATACAAAGAGATTTGTATGATATGGGTGATGAAGTGGAAGATTTGACCTCTACAATTGAATTTCATCAACATGAAGCAGAATTATTTGTCCATCATGATATTGAAAATATTAGTCTAGAAAGGATGAATGAAGTGGATGAAGCAACGGAGAAGGAAACCAACATGATTGAAGGGGAAAATGATTGTATGTACAATTATTTATTTATTCAGCAACCACTTGTTTCATTTCTGTAGTCATTCATTATCATTGTTATATATATTTTGTTTGTTAGTACTGGGCATCTATTATCATTTTTAATTTTTTTTTCTGCATAAATTTTTTGAAATATATATTCTGAACTTAATTTTATTTGATTAAATGATAGGAATGCCAAGGAATAAGCGGTACACCATTCCTTCTACTTCTGCGATAGATGACGATACGTCTTTCCCCACGACATCTGAGGCAGCAGCTGCCTACATCCCTGCATCATCTCCCCCTGCACCATCTCTGACACCATCAGTGGATGCCTCGTTAGAGGATGAGTCATCGCCTGCCCCTACAGGAGCCTCAGTAGTGGGGCAGCGACACGCCCCTTCCAGTTCATCACGGACATTCTGGAGGGTCACAGTCATAGGTACAAATTTTAATTAAATAAATTTATTGCATTTTGTTTATAGTAATTGTTTGCTCATTGCAGATGAAAACAATGCAACCGTGGAAAAACACATAAAAAGTTCTGATGTTTGGAACATGCATGGCGAGAAGATAGTGGTGCCATTTGATTCTTATGGGGTCCCGACGGATGACGCCGCAGGTTTACTTGGTCAGATTATAGGTCAACTGGCAGCGGAGCCCATTTCCCTACCTATTTCATATGATGATTGGAGGCATATGCCTCCAAACTGGAAAAATGAAGTTTATTATTCTCAGATAAAGGTAATTTTATTACTTTATGGTTTAATTGAATGTCATTTTACTAATATATTCAAAATGAATTTCTGTATACAGATGTTCTTCCACTTTACTGTTGCTGATGTGATAGCACGGAAGTGGACATTGAAAAATCTTGGAAAAAAATGGAAAGATTTCAAATGGAGGTTGTGGTGTGATGTCAACGATACTTCGTTGACCTTGCAGCAGATGTATGAAAAGCTACCCAGTGGGGTACCGAAAGAACAATGGAAGGTTTTTGTCGATAGACATCGTGATGAGAAGCAGATGGTATTGAAATATATATTATTATATTATCCTCATTTTACATTTATACATGTACATGAAGAGGAGATAGACATTGAATACAATACTGTTAAATTGAATTTTATTTATTTCAGGATCTCTCAAGACAGAATGCTTCAAACCAGGCAAAGGAGGTCATCCCGCACACTGCGGGTTCAAAAAGCTTTTCAAGAAGCCGAATGTCATTGGTAATCTTTTAATTAGTTTAAATATTTATAAGATAATATTATCTATTTAACATATTTAATTGTTGATTTATCTTTTTTTAATGTAGTCACAGAGTTTAGGGCATGACGCATCCCGAACAGAACTGTGGCTGGATGTTCATAAAAAAACAGATGGAAGTTTTGTTAATCAACCTGCCAGAGAAGTTGGGGTATGAAGTCAATTATTTATTATAATAACTTATTATCAGTTTTTACTGTGTTAATATATATTGATATTTTATTTATAGGTAAAAATTAAAGAAATATGGGATTCCAATCCTGGGAAATCCTACTCAGTCTCCCAGGATGACCCGGTTGGTAAAGTCCTTGGGAAGGAGCATCCTGGTAGAGTGCGCAGGATGGGTTTGGGACCTTTACCATCTGAGGTCTTTCACATGCCATCAGGGATTTCAGCTACATCTACTCCTACTTATAGTCATTTCATACCTGAATATGCTCAGAGGGAGATGTCTTCTCTACGAAACATAGTTCACCAGCATGGGGATCAGATATCTGGTTTGCAGAAAGAGTTGCTTGAAATACGTCAGTATATGAGCAGATATGCCCCCGGTGGTAGTGCATTGGGTAGTGGTGAGCAGGTAAATCACAAAAAAATCAAAATCATTTAGTTTTCAAACTTTTATTGGTTTTAAGTTTTATTATATATATGCAACAATATTTAATTTTTAATATAATGTTCTTACAGGTGGCAGCAGGTGGTGGAGATGAAGTTGGAGAGGGTGACGATGCAACATCAGATGATGAGTAGTAGTATTATTGATGTGTTGAACAAGTATGATAACGGTTGGTTTGTATATGTATCATTTATGGCACATAGTTGATGATCTTATTTTATCCCAAACTTATCGTCGAACTCAAAGGTGATGTTTAAAGGGTAATGATTATAGTGGGATGGATCTAGGTTCCACCCTTGTTCATGCTGGGGAACAATGTATTAAATGGTTAGGTGATGGAATGACTAAGAAATTTCATTGAAAGTCAGGTATGGGCTTATGTGAATGTGCTTGTGGTAAACATGAGATTTCATAGAGGAAGGAATTGTGGTTCAGGTTGTGATATGTGAGTCATCTAAGCTGAGTATCTTGGGAATGGTTAGCTTAAAGTGGATTGAATTATTATACTTATTCTTAGATGTATATAGGTGAAAGTATCCATTTAAATCATGTCACTAGGCTAATGTGGGTGTCATGAAAGGGTCGAAAATGTCTTCTGAGAAAGATTGCATGACTAGTTTCAGTTAGGCTGATTGGCATTTGACTGTTTCTGTATAGTAAGGTCCCTATTATGGCCTCAGAAGTATTTAGGATTTCCCAATTAGAGGAAAATTCCAATATTATCATTGGAAATATTTGGATATTCTTTATAGGAAATTACAGTGGTGGAGAATACTATGGTTCATAATTTTCTGTTAATTTTAAAACCTATGGTGGGGAGCACGATCGGTTGGATGCTTAAAGGGATGACGATGTGATCATTTATCTATATTCTGGTTTGATTTATTTTTTAGGGCAGTGGTGTAGTACAACCAAAATTATTTTTTTTTCCAGTTCATCATTTACCGGCGGTTTTAACCGCCCCTAATGCCATATTTGGTAGCATTTAGCGGCGGTTAAAACCGCCGCTAGATATATTACGTTTATATTTAGCGGCGGTTTTTACCGCCGCAAAATAGGCGCATCAAACGGCATAAGTTTGCGGAGGTTAAAACCGCCGCGTATAAAAAGGTGTGGCATACCCATAAAACCGCCGCTAAATGGAGAGAAACCGCCGCTAAATGGAGAGAAACCGCCGGGAAATGAGGCATCTACGACACATATTTTAAACCGCCGCAAAATAGAAAAAACCGCCGCTAAAAGATTGCCGACGCCAAGTTTAGCGGCGGTTTAAACCGCCGCTAAATGGGAAAAAAACCGCCGCTAAGGGCTGCTTTTGTTGTAGTGATGTTCTCAACCAAACTCTCTTAATTCTTTTCTTCTACTATGCCATCATTCATACTTTATATATGAAAGTATGAAAATATAATTATTACTAATATGATTAAATATTATTATTCAAATATATTATCCATTTTCTAATTTCCTTCAAAAACATTTGAAAATATAAAGATATCGTCACACATAAATGTGGGATACCACAAATATGAACAATATGCATTATTTTTCACCACCACCTTAAATATATGTTTAAAAAAAGTTACTTAATGGATTAATATAAAATTTAAAACTTTATTAACAATATAAATTTATAAAACATTCCCAATATCCATTCTGTTCTATGGAAATAAATATGCAACTAGTGTAAATGTGTCGACTATCACCTCCATGAAAGTGACACACTTCATTTTTCACTCTATTGTTTTATTAATTATAAAAATACATTTAAATTTTATTCAAAACATTAAAATAAAATAAATAATATCATTATTATTCATTAATAATGATATTATTTCAAAATAATGACTTTATTAAATATACTCACCCATAGATTATAGTTTGTTCTTGTTTGAGTTAGTCTAACCCCCTACTTGAACAATGATATAATTCCATTTCATGGATGACTATGGAAACTTAAATAAATTTTTAATTATTAATTAACAATAAAATAATTTTTTCAATGTTCTGGAAATATTATTTTAATATCTAACTTTTTATTATTGGGCCACCATTTTGTTTGTTTAAAATTTACTGAAACAAGCTTATTCCCAACTTCAACATCGTTAATCATAACTAAAATAATTATGAAATAAAATTAGATAATTATAAATCATTAAAAAACTATTAAAATACATATAATAATCTCATAATGATTAAATTTGAATCTATAAACAAGAATGAACAGCTCTATTTTGAAACTAGTACAAAACAAACAACCGAATATAATAGCATCTGATGATGAAAATAAAATATAAATAACCAATATATTTATAATAAATTAAATTATTAAATGTTTATAGGTAATAATAATTTTATAAAATACATTATTGAGATATTTTTTATTCAGGTGGTTAGATCACGTTCAGAAATGCAGGATTAAAGGTAAGTCTCTTTCATCTCAATTTCCACTATTTGATACATGTTTTGTTTTATAAACCTAATTTCATTTAAATGGTGTGTATACTACCTAAGGATATATAATATCATGAACTATATTCTATTAATGGTATTTAAAGTTAAATTTCATTGATGTGGCAGTGTTTTCACACTATTTTCCACTTCTTTTTTGTATTTTTATTGACCTTTTTATACCAAAATGATTGTTTTTAGTAAGTAATTGATAATTATTGTGCTTTTGTACTTACTATGTAAAATAATCAGTTGTTAGTTTAAAATAGGCGTTTTAATGTCTATTGTTGTCTTTATTGATAATTCTTAAATTAAATCAATTCTTTTGAACTTGACTTTTATTTTTTATTATTTGATTCTTTATAATTTTTCATTTAAGTTAGTTTATCAATTAATTAATTTAATTGATCTTTTATTTGTTTTAATTGGAAATAAATAAATCAATTTATTCTTAATTATTTAATTATTTTAGCAATTTAATTTTATTCAATTGATTTTTCTTATTATTTAATGTACTTTATTAGTTCTTTAATTAATTTTTTATAATTTTTAACACAAATAAATTCATTCTTTTAAATAAAGTATTATTAATTTTATTATTTAACTTTGTTTTTTATTTATTTTTCAATTCCATTCTATTTAATTTAATTTATTAATTGATTAATCTAATTTTAGTTTTATTAAATTATTAATTTAGTTAATCTATTCTTTTTATTTTGCAGGTACTCATAGTGGCACATCCCACCGTTTTCAACCCTCGCTGCCACCGTATCGCTCACGGTGAGACCATGATCATCACTCACGGTGCCACCGGTTTCCCCTCACACTGCTTCACTCTTTGCAGCCTCACGGTCTCACCGTGACAGCACGTCCCACTGTTTCCCATCACTCAAAGTGCCACCGTATCCCCCACTTCACTGTCTCACTACTGCCCAACCACCTTTTCATTCATTGTCTCACCGTGAGCAGAATCACTCACAGTGCCTCACTTGGTGTCTCACAGTAACCATGAGGGTCACCCATGGTGACTTCTTTTCCACCATTCCTTTTCTCCCACCATAAAACCACTGTATTCCCCATATGGTGTGCCTCCGTGTCTTGCCACCATCCCACGGTTTTATTCCATTCCAGTGCCAGAAACACAACAACCAGAATGAATTCCAAAGAGCAGCATCAATAGAGCATTTCACAATCAATAATCCAGTAGCAGATTCGAACCAGAAACAAAAAAAAACAAAAAAAAAATCAATCAACCAAATAAGTAGAACAAGAATCGACAAATAATAACAAATCTAAATCCCTTAATTTTCTCTGATATGTTTTGATTCGATACCCGCAGAACCATTCTTCCTGTTGGACGAACCCAAGTCGTGACCGAACCTCCTCATACCTCATCGGCACTTGATCCACGCATCTCAACAACTCGAAATGAGCCACAAAACCACACTAGGATACCCCCATCTCCACCTCTACTCTTCTTCCACTACACAACCCCAACCCGAAGTCATCTTACCACCCTCCTTTTCCTTCACTGAAGCCGAGCCGCACACCCCCTGTGTGCATGGCGTCCATCCCTAAACCGCTGTTGTGCCCAATTCTGCTTCACCCATATCACCCTCACCATGGCCTGAACCTGCATCATCACGTCCACCTTCTTCCTCCATAAGACCTCCCCATGACCGCTCTCAACCCTAGCTGTCGCCCCTACTGAAACAACTGTACCGCTGCGGCCTCTCCTCCTCTTCCCCTTATGCCCCTCCGCACGAACATAACCCCCCCTCTTCGTTGCTTCATTATTTTCTTAGTTTTTTTTATTTTGTTTTATTATATCATATAACAATATATATATACTATGTATTATATATCATATACAACACCATAATTATATATTATTATATGTATAAAGGCTAATATATAATATTAATGTGTCATGATATATGTTATTAAATATATATAATAGTCACTAGACATATATTAGTATTAATAATATTAGATATTATGAAATATATATATAAATAAGTTTTTTTATTAACTAATCTAAGTAATAATATTAATATATAGTTTCATTTTGTTTAACTTGTTTTTTGGTTTTTCTGTTGTTCCGTGCAGGGGGAGCTACTGGTAGAAGCAGGGATAAAAGAAGTTTGTGGGAAAGACGCGAGAATTTTCGTGAGTTCATTGCCGGGGTTGTATGCACTTACAGGGAGTTCACATTAGGAGCTGGTGATGTGAAATCAAAGATGCGCCACATGGATAGACACTGCCTATTAGTTTAGTTTTATGTTTTCATATCTAAATAAGATGACGTGAAACTCCTATCGAATGAGGCCGAGGGCCAAGGCGGAGAGCCGAGGCCGGGGGCCATAATAAAGAACGGGGGTGGGAATCATTCCAAAGTGGGAGGAGGAGACTCCATCCTGATTCACACATCCATTTCATCTATATCTCATGGATAGGGATCGTCTTCAACTGGGAGATGGGACCTACTCCTCCATTCTCTGCCTCACCCCCGTTGCTCTTTTCTAGTTTTAATTTAAATTGTGTCTGTAAATACTTGTGTTGTGTGATTTGTAATTAGAATTATGATGTTTGTTTCAGTTGTTTTGTGTCGTATATTCATCCTTGCTTTGTATCGTGATCTCCAATCTCCAGAGATAGAGATCTAACTTGTGGGTCTTGATCCAGTTTATGAAACCCAACACGATCTGGAGATCCACACATCAACGCGATCAATTTCTTTTAATTTTCCTTGGTAGATTGCATCTGCGAGTTAGATTAAGTAAGTGCGAGATCTTGTGTAGGATGATTTTCCACTTTCTCGTTTAATTACTTCTCCACTTCCTGTCTTGATTTCATGAACTGAGAATCAAGGATGGTTGTGCGATGTGACGATCTTAGATAAATCATTCTAGATTGTGAGAAGTCCTTTCCAGAATGACCTTGCTGAGTGAATCGGCATACAGTTCGGAGGGAAACTTGAGTATTGAAGAAATTTGATGCTTGAGTGTTTAATTTCTAGGTGATACTGGTGTGTGATCCGAGACATCGATCAAGAAGAGTGCAAATTTGAGAATTGTTCATGTTGATCTGGGAATGCGAGTAGGGGGTGGATTAACCTGGGTCCAACCTTGTTCTTACTAACTTTCTTATTCTGTGTCTTGGTGTCATTTGTTTGTCCTGGTTTTTGTTCTGTGTTTCTATGTTTTTTTTTCACGTTTTCATCACTGTTTCCCTCTAACTGTGCTTTTATGCACTGATTAGGGTTTCTTTAGGAGTGCGTTTTTCTTTTTTCAAAGTATTTAAAAATTACAAAAAGATTTTTGGAATGACCACTTAGGCTCTCGACACTGCTTCCTTGAGAGTGACCCTGAGGTTAGGAAATGTTCTATATATTTGGTCTTTATAAATGTAATCTTGACTGTCCTCACGACAAGGATGCCATCAATTTTTTGCACCGTTGCTGGGTAAGCAACGAGTGTCTCAATGGTTTTTCCAATTTTTATTTTATTTAAAAAAAACATATTAAAAAACATATAAAAAAACAAAAAAAACACACACGTAGTGATGAACTCTAATGAAACTAGTATAGTGTCACTGTTTGACCCAGTTCAAGAGCTTGAGGAGGCTATTTCTAAGTTTCAATGTTGGATTCATGAAAGACTACATCGAGAACTTACTGATGAGGAGACAATTTATTCTCATGAGATCATGCAGTTGATGCAACAAGCCATGGATAAGGTCAAAGGATACCAAGAAGATAGTGTCGTACCACCACCTCCCTTTGAAGCCCAACATTCTGGAAAACAATGGATAAGAAAAGAGAAAATAAACAGAAGAAAGAAAATTTTGGAGTTTCCCAACTTTGATATGGATTTGTTCCCAGAGTCAAAGCTGGAAATTCCATAACCAATTTTTGAGGATGTTTTCAAGGGCTGTCAGGAGATGGAACTTTCAATGATTCATGATGCTGGGCATTTCTTTGATGATAATCTTTTCTCTGATTTCCATTCTAATAATTTTTCTTGTAATAATTGTTTTAATAACTTCTCAATGCTTCAACAAGTGGAGACAGACTATTAAATTATATCATTATCCTTAGATGATTCAGCAAGTGAGGTGGTGTGTTTTGAAGAGAGGTTAGAGGAGGTTAACTACCTCGCTCTTTCCCCAGACCCACTCCCAGGATCACTATTCTATAATGAGGAGGAACAAGCATCACTGATAAAGGGAGTTGACAATTTTTTGGAAGAAGATTAATATTTATTTAACTTGGATTACATTAAAGATGATTTTAATTGTGTTGCTCCATGTGCAGGTTTTGAAGATGCATCTCACTTTTGTGATTTCCTGGAGAGTGAGGAACTTGAGGTTACATCTGCAGAAGAGTTATGGAACTTCCAATTCTGAATGACACTTCCAGTTTGGGAGTTATTTTTAAAAATGAAATTATGGAGTTGTGCACTATAATAGAAGTGGATGATGACACATTAATTGCTTTCCAAGAAGAAATGTTTTATTGGAATGAACCAGAATACAAGTCACATCTAAGTTTTCTAACATTATAACTTGTGCACACTCGACATCAAGCAGAAGAAGTAGGGAAGTACCCCTATATCATGTTCTTCCCTCCACTATTCAACATGAAGTACTTCAAGGCCAAGGAGGGGAATGTGGTTGAAGCTGCACATGGGGTACGCCCAAGATGGAAGAGAACTGATGTTGGAAGGAATCACACCTAGTGGTTCCTGAAAAAGAAACCAAATCCCTCATCATATTGGGGTTGATTCAAGGATTGCCTAGATGTGGACAGTCCAAATACAGCACCCCCTGGGGGGTTATCCTAGGATTATCCCTTTTCATTTCCTGCTTTATTTTCTTTTTTTGCATGTGGTTTTTAATTTGAGTGTTTTTTTATTAGGAAAATAAACATGTAGTAGATTCCATGTGGCTATCATTCAAGTCCTAGAGGAAGGGTACACTGAAGATCATGGATAACACTCCCTAACTCATACTCTGTGGTTTTTTTATCTGAACTTAAAATCTTGAACACTAATGTTAAATTGTTTCATAACTTAGGTGAAAAATTAGAGTAGCTAGAGTTCATTCACATGGAAATAAAAGGGAGACATTTGTAAATGTGAGAATCTTCACATTCAGGGGAGTATTGTTTTACGTTGCAATGTTTTACTCTTCACATATTTATTGCATTCTGTTTTGAATTAAGTGTGGGGGGTCTTTCCACTGATTTTTGAAACTCTTGAACTGTGTTTTATGCTGGGGTGTTAGCTTTATAATATCTACTTAGTTGAAAATGAATTTTGAGATGCATTTTAAAACTTGTTGCACCCATTGTTTTTATTTTCATTGAGATGTTGTTGCACATCTCTGCTAATCATGCTACTATTTGAAGTAAATTGATACAATCTTTTGTCTCCTCACAAAAATTCAAAGCACGAATATTTTAGGAATAGAAATACACTTGGTTGCTGGTGATGGTTGGTGGGGTCAGGTTCTTCTATTTTTGTTTGTTTTGGTTTTTATTTTCTTTTACTTTTTTTATGGAAGAGAAATTTTTTGAACTTCATTGATACCCCTCCATATCCCTTTTCAGCTGAAATGTCCATTTTTATTGAACATAAACGGTCTTCCACCTTAGAATACAACATTGGGGACAATGTTGGGTTTTATGTGTGGGGGAGAGGGGCCATTCTAGTGTCATGTTGAATTCCCCCTTCTTGAACATGTGGTTGTTTTAAAAATGGACAAATTTTTTTCAAAAAAAGTTCATAATTCCTTTAAATTTTTTCAAATTATTTCATCACTTGATGGTCATTGGAGGTTAAATGGTATTTCAATTATGTCTTTTTTAGTAGATAAGTGTTTGCTGGATGTTGAGAGTGGCACTTAGTCAGAAACTGTTAAGTATGAATGATTTCTAAGTGTAATTGTTCACTGTCTCTATGGATCTGTCTATTTAGGAACTGAGGATAAGAGTATGATAGGATAATTTTTGTTGTATTATGATCATGACTTAAGGTAACTTTATGTTCTCACTAGAACCTAAGAGACTCACATTTTTATAAAATAATATTCAAATCACTTTACGAAGTCAATTAGAATGATTATTAATTAAGTCCATTGTAACTAGAGTAAAATGGGAAAATGGGATCCCATAGTGAGTATCTGAGAAGAGGTGCATTGGGTGTGTTTCTGTGAATAAATAAATCGAATTTCAATCTTAATAAGTGCTATGCAGAGTGCTATGCACATGGAATATGGTTGGGAAAGATTAAAATAAAGTACCCTTCTCAAAAATGAACTTATTAAGGTGAGGGGAATTTTGAACCTAAATGAAGAAGGGAGAAATTGAGTTGGTTAATATTCATTTGAGTTGAATCAATAAACTGATCAATTTAATGGACTTTATTTTTGGAACTTGGGGGAAGGTGAGAATGGAAGGTGCACTTGGTTATGTTTTGAGTTCCAATTAACCTAACTATTACACACTCCTAGAATTAGAAATTGAATTGGATGGTGAAGCATAATAGTTAATGAATACACATAAGAGGCATGACATACTTGGCAGTGTAAGAATTTTGGAGGCTTTTGACTTCCAGTGTGTTTTTGAAGCTATAAAGGATATCATTTTTTAACATCTTTGGATAGTCTGACTAATTGTTTGGTCCGACTCCTATGGATATTAATGTATAATCATGCACCTTTTGTGCTAAAACTCACTTAACATCTTCTTGTTTTAAAGTCAAAGACATGAATTTGTTTGAGGAAAAACAAAGCTTTAAGTGTGGGGGAGTTTGATGTGGAAGTGTTTTCACACTCTTTGCCACATCCTTTTTATATTTTTTGTTGACTTTTGTTTACCAAAATGAATTTTTTTAGTAAGTAATTGATAATTATTGTGTTTTTGTAATTGCTGTGTAAAATAATCAGTTGTTAGTTTAAAAAAGGATTTTTAATGTGTATTATTGTCTTTATTTATAATTCTTAAATTAAATCAATTTTTTGGAATTTTACTTTTATTTTTTATTATCTGATTCATTATAATTTTTCATTTAAGTTAGTTTATCAATTCATTAATTTAATTAATCTTTTATTTGTTTTAATTTGAAATAAATAAATCAATTTATTATTAATTATTTAATTAATTTAACAATTTAATTTTATTCAATTAGTTTTTCTTATTCTTTAATGTACATTATGACTTCTTTAATTAATTTGTTTATAGTTTTTAACCCAAATAAATTCATACTTTTAAATAAAGTATTATTAATTTTATTATTTAACTTTATTTATTTATTTTTCAATTCCATTCTATTTAATTTAATTTATTAATTGATTAGTGTAATTTTAGTTTTATTAAATTATTAATTTAGTTAGTTTTTTCTTTTTATTTTGCAGGTACTCACGGTGGCACATCCCACCGTTTTCACCCCTTGCTGCCACTATATCGCTCACGGTGAGACTGTGAGAATCACTGACTGTGCCAACAATTTCCCCTCGCACTGCTTCACTCTTTGCAGCCTCACGGTCTCACTGTGACAGCACATCCCACTCTTTCCCATCACTCACGGTGCCACCGTATCCCCCACTTCACTGTCTCACTACTGCCCAACCACCTTTTCATTCACTGTCTCACTATGAGTAGCATCACTCACAGTGCCTAACTTGGTGTCTCACAACAACCGTGAGGGTCACTCATGGTGACTCCTTTGCCACCATTCCTTTTCTCCCACCACCCACCCACCGTATTCACCATATGTTGTGCCTCCGTCTCTTGACACCATCCCACGATTCTCTTCCATTCCGGTGCCAGAAATACAACAACAAGAATGAATTCCAAAGAGCAGAAGAAACAGAGCATTTCACAATCAATAATCCAGTGGCAGATTCGAACCAGAAATGAATCACAAAAAAAATCAACCAAATAAGTAAAACAAGAATCGATAAATAAGAACAGATCTAAATCCCATAATTTTCTCTGATATGTTTTGAGTCAGTACCTGCACAACCAATCTTCCTGTTGGCTGAACCCAAGCCGTGACCGAACCTCCTCAGACCTCATCAGAACTTCCTCCATGCATCTCACCAATTCAAAATGAGCCATAAACCCACACTAGGAGACCCCCATATCCACCTCTGTTCCGCTTCCACTGCACTACCCCTACCTGCAGCCGTCGTTCCACCCTCATTTTCCTTCACTAAAGCCGAGCTGCACACCCCCTGAGCGCGCGACGTCCTTACCTGAACCGCTGCTGCGCCCTATTCTGCTTCACCCATATCACCCCCACCGCGGCCTGAACCCACATCGCTGTGTCCACCTTCTTCCTCCATACGACCTCCCTGTGACCGCTCTCAACCCTAGTCGTCACCCCTGCTGGAACAACCGCACCACCGTGGCCTCTCCTCCTCTTACCCTTATGCCCCTCCGCAGGAATAGAACCCCCTCCCCCTCTTCGTTGCTTAATTATTTTTTTAGTTTTTTTATTCTTTTTTATTATATCATATAATAATATATATATACTATGTATAATATATCATATACAACACTATAATTATATATTATTATAACTATAAAGGATAATATACAATATTAATGTGTCATAATATATGTTATTAAATATATATAATAGTCATTAGACATATATTAGTATTAATAATATTAGATATTATGAAATATATATATATAAATAAGTTTTTATTATTAACTAATCAAAGTAATAATATTAATATACAGTTTCATTTTGTTGCACTTGTTTTTTGGTTTTTATGTTGTTCATTGCAGGGGGAGCTTCTGGTAGAAGTGAGGATAAAAGAAGTTTGTGGGAAAGATGTGAGAATATTCACGAGTTCATTTCAGGGGTTGTATGCACTTATAGGGAGTTCACATTAGGAGCTGGTGATGCACACTCAAAGTCGCGCCACATGGATAGACACTGCCTATTATTATAGTTTTCTGTTTTCATCTCTAAATAAGAGGACACACAACTCCAATCGAAGCAGGCCGAGCGCCAAGGCGGAGAGCTGAGGCTGGGGGTCGGAACAAAGAACAAGGGTGGGCATCATTCCACAGTTGGTGGAGGAGACTCCATCCCAATTCACACATCCATTTCATCCACATCTCATGGATAGGGATCGTCTTCGACTGGGAGACAGGACCTGCTCCTCCATTCTCCGCCTCACCCTCGTTTCTCTATTCTAGTTTTAATTTCAATTATGTCTGTAAATACTTGTGTTGCGTGTTTTGTAATTAGATTTATGATTTTTTTTTCAGTTTTTTTGTGCCATCTATTCATCCTCTCTTCGTATTATGATCTCTAGTCTCCAGAGATGGAGATCTAACTGTTGGAGTTGGTGGTCTAGAACCAACTACTTTGTACTTTATTCATTAAATAAAAGCCTTATCACATCTTGATTGTTCTTCTGCGTGACATGTCATGTGATAATGTCCTAAGGACAGCTGTTGCATTAAAGGGTCGTAGCGGATCCCTGCTATGATGAGAACCCGAAAGTGCCATAACACTGTTCTTGAATGTATGTTCTATGGCCGGATGATATTATTTGAGGGACACAAATAATACAGGTCATTAGGGGTGAGGACTCATAAAACATTGAGGCACCTTCTCATGGTGTGCGCCCTTGGTAATATCCAGGAGGATATTATGAGAATGGGACCCGCCAGTAGTAAATCCACATTTCATAGTGTCATTGGATGTTCCTATCTACGGACGTGTGTATTGATCCTTAGACTTTAAGATTATTATTAATGGGTATTACAACTCGCGCACTTAGATGTATTGATGAAAACTGTGACGACACACTGTTCGCAGCGAGGTAGGATACGTTGGGTGCGTCACGAGTAATACCGCATTAATAGATAATGCGAGAAAGGATTTGTCCCTTCCGTTCCATAACGGAAGTAGATATCTCAGGCCCTTTGATGGAATTGATATAGGCTAAATAAATCCATGGCCATGGTAAGGTATGGGCAAGTTCAATTCTGGGAAGTCAAAGAAAGAATAATCAAGAACATGGGTTGATGGCACTAGCATGCAACCCGCTTGATTGGAGATATCGAGACAAAGGGATTATATTACACGGTAAGCATTCGTAGGAGGTGACACGTCATTGCGGCGTTAAATTCTTTCTCTATGGGTGCCTTGGCATGTTGCTAGACGCGAAACTTGGACTTTAGGCAGGCTCAGCCTAATGCCACTGAGAAAGAGGCCTAGAGGGTCACACACTAAGTGTGTCCATGTATCTCAGTTAAATATTAATTTAACAAGTTAAATAAATATTATTCCCGACTGTGGTTTAATAATTATTTAAGGATGTCTAATCGCATTTATTTTGACACTAGTTATTCGAGAGAATATACTGTGGATAAAATAATATATTTATTAGCGAGTAATGAAGTTACATTTATTTAAGAAATAAATAGTCATTACTCAAGGTCTAATAAATGTGGTGGAGAAAAATGGAAAATAAAAGTACATGCCGTGTATATTAAATATACACACTGTGTAGTTTTATGGAAAACAAGTACACACCGTGTATTAATTATTACAGGCCGTGTAGTTTTTCCAATTGGGATTTTGAGGATTTAATATTGTTTTATTAAATGATATTTATTATAATCAGCGTGGGCGCATGTCAAGGAATTAATAATTCGACATGGGGGTTTTCAATAAGAGTTAATGAAATAAATAAAACGCGTAACGCGTTTATTTATTGTCATAACTTTATTAACCTCAAAACTGATTATAAATATCCTCGCAACCCCAACATTTTTTTTGTGAGCCATTGTTGTGCACAACGGATTTGGAAATACTCTCAAGCCAAGAGAGAATTCCCTTTCCACCAAGAACGCCCTCAAGTTACGAGAGCAAGATCCTCCACCGGATCAAGGCGGTCAAAGGCAGACATCGCAAGCGAAGGTTCTTCTTTGCTAGCACCCAGAGATCTCTTCGGCGACGTCCGGAGATACGTGACACACGTGTGGATCACCGCTAGAGGAATCCTACACTTGGATTCTACGACGCAACGTGGATCACCGAATCATGACCGAACACATCAACGAAGAAAGAATTCCAATGAGGTAATTCTTATGCATTAATTAAATTAATTATAATCAACATATCATGATCCTCCTCAAGGGTTCCAGGACTCATATTTTCTTTTCGTTCTTCGTTCTATTCCGAAGATTCGGCGTTTTATATCGTGACGGATCTCGGATTGAACATTGTTTAACGAAAAATTAAGTTGGGAAAACCCACCAACGCGCTTCCGCTGTGCCCGGAACCTTCAAGTGGTATCAGAGGGAGTCATATTGTTGGTTATAATTATTTAGTTTTTTGTTGGTGATTTACGCATTTAATAATTTAGTAATTTCAATTCATGTTTAATCGTTCTGGAAATCTGAATATCGAGATCTGTTCCTCCTCTCTCGTTTCTCGTTCACCTCACAGAAACAGATTTTTCTTTTAATTTTGATTAAAATAAAATAGAGGAACTCATCCGGAGGAGGCATATGTTTCTGGCCATATAACACCAGAATACACGGCGTGTATTTGGAAGTACACACCGTGTAGTCTAGGTTCAATGCATTGACTGATCCGCCAAATCAGGCCGTGTATTGGATTATTTCTAAGAATTTAAGACACCGTGTGTTGACCAGAAACAGGTGGCACATGGTTTCCGGAATACATGCCGTTTGGTCCAATGAACATGGCGTGTAGTCCCTTCGGGTTAGGGTTGGGTCGTGTACTCCGTACATAGCCTGCCCGGATGAAAACCGTGTATCACGGAAACTACACGGCGTGTGTCCCACTGTACATGCCGTGTACTCTGAAAATTTACGAAGTACATTAACACGCCCTATCCCCGGGCGTGTACTTCGGATGGACGGTGAAGAAAAAGTACACACCGTGTAGTCGGAACTACACGCCGTGTACTCACCCAAATTACGCATATTTATTAAAATTTATTATTATATTATACAAACCCTTGAGACATGTACCATGGTGTAGGCGTAAAGCTGAGGCACAACACGTGATAGGTGTTATATATATATGTGATTATTTTAACATATGTGTAATAAATGGGAATTCGCCAGGTTGCCTCCAAGGTACAAGTTGTGTACAAGGATAATTTTAAATGAATTTATTTGTTTAAAATTATGATGGATGAGAATCTCAAGGAAATTCAAAAAAGGGATTTAAGATAAAAGGATTGATTAATTAAAGATAATTAATTGATTCGAGCGTGATTTATCTTAAACAAGAACGATTAAAGAATTGAATGCTAGTTTTATTTATGCGTAAATATTGTTGCATGTATGGATGATCATGAGCTAGACCGAGACCTTTGTATGTGAATGGTTTCTTTTAATTTATTTATTTAAATGAAATTTGTTGGCCTGCGAGCCATCTCCTCATTAATATGTAGGGCCTGCGCACCAAAGGATTCTTTTATGTAAAAACCCCCTTTTTCCCCTCACCTACGTGTGAGATAAATGCATATGTAATTGATGGAGCTCCCAAGCTAGTGGAGGCGGCTCAAGTCAGGAGCCAAGATGAAACCAATCCAAGGAGATACAAAGGTGGACATGTGGAAAGCTGTAAACACGAACCCGAATGGTTCAAGGTGTTTCTCCCCTAGGTCTTTGGTTAGTTTATCAACCGCTAGATAAACTAACCAATTGAAAAGCTCATGATCATACCATTTATTTTATTTCTGTCAGTTTCATGGTTTATTTATTGTGGGTGTGTTGTCACGATCACAAAATTAATGAATTAAACGAGCATGCAAGATGGAACTAAAATAAAATTGGCTTATACGTAAATATTATCTTAGACATGGTTAATCACTTAAGTATATCACACTTAATATTAACAAGCATATAATCAAAGATAATAAAATGTAAATTTACGTATAAGGATAAAATCCCTCAAAATAAATATTAAGTCGGCATAGCCTTCCATAATCTTGGTTAGAATCGAACCATAGTTCAAAGTGCTTGACCAACCCTAGTTGGGGTGCTTTCAATTATCAGGGAATTCTAATTCAAGGTTTTGGGTTCACATGACTTGGTTCGCATCAAGGGTTAACTGCCACAGTAGGACTTGGTGTGACCAAGAGGCAAAGGTTGAGGAAATCCAAAAAGGATTTCAGGATTGGGGAGTCCACTCAGCGGATCAAGGAACTGCGAGTTAATTCAGTTGGCATTTGGAATGCCTACCTAAAACCCTTCAAGTTGCTTGACCAACCCTAGTTGGGGTAATGCGAAGGGCAATATGGATCCTTGCCACTAGAATATTCACGCAATAGAATATTACGAAGTCAATGGTGAGGGCTATTGGATTTCGATAAAATAGTGGGAGACTAATAAGTATTAATTTATTTATTTGTCTCAATTTTTATAATAAAGTACTAAACCTTTTCTCATCTTAAATTGCAGAAATGGAAATAAAATGACGTCAAACATATCATTGCGCACCATACTCAAAAAAGAAAACCTTCTCACCGGCACCAATTTCCAAGAGTGGCAGAGGCGTTTACGCGTCGTCCTTCGCCACTAAAGGAAATTATATGTGCTGGAAGAGCCTATTCCAGTTGCATCTGGGAAAGAGTCTAGTGATGAGGAATTATCTCTCTACATGAAACACATGTATGATGCCACAGATGTCCAGTGTTTCATGCTATCAGCCATGTCTAATGAGCTCTTGAAGCAACATGAAAACATGGATGTGTATAGCATGATGTCTCACCTTAAAGATCTCTACCAAGAGAAGGCGAGACAGGAGAGGTATGAGATCTCCAATTCTTTGTTTACCACGAAGCTTGGAGAGTCTGCTCCAGTTGGGCCTCATGTGGTCAAGCTTATTGGCTACATTGAACGCTTGGACATCTTAGGGATTAAATTCCCAGATGAGTTGCATACAGATATCATCCTATCATCATTGCCCAAGACCTTCTCTAGTTTCATTGTAAACTATAACATGAGCGGCAATGAGAAGAGTCTATCGGAGCTTCTGACCTTGATTCGCCAGGTAGATAAGGTCATGGGGCATGACAAACCCGCGGACCTTATGGTGAACAAGAAAAGGAAGGACAAGGCAAAGGGGCCAAAGACTTATAAACGGTCTGAAGCCCCCGAGCACCGTCCCTCCAAGAAGGGGAAGATCCAGAGGCAGGGCAAGGAATGGGAAGCAGTGTGTTTTTCATGTGGAAAGCAGGGCCACTGGAAGAGGAACTGCACCCAGAAGCGTGGGGACGCTAAAGGTGCATTCGTTATCGAGGTCAATCTTTCTATTTATACACATTGGGTATTAGATACAGCTTGTGGGGATCAAATCTGTATTCAAATGCAGGAACCATGTAGATTTAGAAAGATTGCCAGAGGAGAGGTGTATCTTAGAGCTGCCAATGGCGCAAGGCTGGCTGCGTTGGCTATTGGAGACTATCACCTCTCATTGCCAACTAGCATGATTTTGGTTTTACAAAACTGTTATTTTGTTCCTAGTGTTACCAAGAACATAATTTCTGTATCTTTTTTGGATATGGATGGATTTATTTTCAAGTTTGGAAATAAGGGTTGTCTCTTTTATAAGAACAACGTATGTTATGGTATGTCACATTTGAATAATGGTTTGTACGTATTAAATTACGAAAACCAAGTGTTGGAAATCGACAACGAAACAAACTCACATGACTCATACATCACCCAGTTATGGCATCACCGCCTTGTTCATATGAACGAGAAGCACTTGACAAAGCTCTACCAAGATGGCTATTTAGACTCTACTGAGCTAAAACCACCTGATAGATGTCACACTTGTTTACAAGGAAAAATGACCAAGCTGCCTTTTGGTGGAAAAGGTGAAAGGGCCACAGAGATTCTAGGATTGGTACACACAGATGTGTGTGGACCATTTCCAGTAGAAGCTAGAGGTGGATATTCTTACTTTATTACTTTTACTGATGATTTGAGTAGATATGGTTATGTCTACTTAATGAGGTACAAGTCAGAGTCCTTAGAAAAATTTAAGGAATTCAAGAATGAAGTAGAGAATCAACTTGGTAAGAAGATAAAGAAGCTTCGATCGGATAGAGGTGGAGAATATCTGAACCAAGATTTCATCGATCTTCTACGGGAGTCTGGGATTCTATCTCAGCTCACTCCTCCTTATACACCACAGTGGAATGGTGTTAGTGAAAGGAGGAACCACACCTTGTTGGACATGGTGAGGTCGATGATGAGTCATGTGGATCTTCCATTATCCTTTTGGGGATATGCATTACAAACTGCAACATACACATTAAACCGAGTACCAACTAAGGCGGAAAATGGAATTCCATCCGAGTTATGGAATGGAAGGAAACCCACTTTGTCGCACACACGTGTATGGGGATGCGAGGCGTTTGTTAAGGCCTTCTCAGGCAACAAACTAGCACCCCGGGGCACGAAGTGTATCTTTATAGGATATCCCAAGGAAATAAAAGGATATTACCTATATAACCCCCAAGACAAGAAAGTGACTGTCGCCAGACAAGCCGTCTTTCTTGATAGGGAGAACATCCTCAAGAAGGATAGTGGGATCAAGATTGACTTCGACGAAGTTGATGCTCAAGATACACAGGAGTTGGTACAGGAAAAAGTTCCACAGGTCCCCATGGAAGAGGTTCCAGAAACACAAGTACTGCGTAGGAGCTCAAGAGAGGTAAGGGAACCAGAGAGATTTGGTTTTCTAGTCACCGAGGATGGTGAATCATTACTGTTGGACAATGATGAACCTCTCTCATACAAGGAAGTGGTAGAAAGCTCAGAAGCTGCAAGATGTCTAGAAGCTATGAATTCTGAGATGGATTCCATGTATCAGAACCAAGTTTGGGTTCTAGTCGATGAGCCAGTTCATGTAAAGCCTGTTGGATGCAAATGGGTATTCAAAAGAAAGATGGACATGGAAGGTCAAGTTAGCACCTATAAAGCAAGGCTAGTGGCTAAAGGATTCAGATAGCGTCAAGGAATTGACTATGATGAAACCTTCTCGCCAGTTGCCATGTTTACATCCATAAGAATCATACTTTCCATAGCAGCTTACCATGACTACGAGATTTGGCAGATGGATGTCAAAACAACATTCCCTAACGATAACCTTCAAGAAGATGTCTATATGACACAACCAAAAGGGTTTGTGACACCAGGTGAAGCCAAACGGGTTTGCAAGTTGCAGAAATCCATTTATGGATTAAAGCAGGCATCCAGGTCATGGAACATTCGATTTGATGAAGCCATAAAGGAATTTGGTTTCATTAAGAACGAATGTGAGCCATGTGTTTATAAGCGGTTTAATGGGAATGCGGTCGTCATCCTAGTGGTATATGTTGATGACATATTTCTTATTGGAAACGACGTACCAGCCTTACAGTCAGTTAAGGACTGATTGAACAAGTGTTTCTCCATGAAGGACTTAGGAGAAGAAGCCTAAATTCTAGGGATCAAGATCATTCGTGACAGATCCAAGAGGCTTCTTGGACTAAGTCAGGGTACATACATTGACCAGATACTAAAGAGATTTAGTATGGAAAAATCCAAGAGGGGATTGGTTCCAGTGTCACATGGCTTACATCTTTCTAAGAAAATGTGTCCCCAGACAAAACAGGAGAAATATAGGATGAGAAAGATCCCATACGCTTCGGCTATAGGATCCATCATGTATGCCATGTTATGTACCAGGCTTGATGTTGCCTATGCACTGAGCATGGTAGGCAGATATCAAGCAGATCTAGGAGAACATCATTGGACTGCTGTTAAGACTATCCTTAAGTATCTGAGAAGAACTAAGGATATGTTCCTGGTGTATGGAGGAGATGAGGAGATTGTCATCAAAGGGTATGCTGATGCTGGTTTTCAAACAGATCAGAATGATCTGAATTCGCAATCTGGATATGTTTTCTGTCTCAATGGAGGAGCTGTGAGCTGGAAGAGTTCAAAGAATCTAGTTGTCGCCGATTCTACAGTGGAGTCTGAGTATATAGAGGCTTCTGATGCAGCCAAAGAAGCCGTTTGGATTCAGAACTTTGTCCACGAGCTTGATGTGGTCCCTAGAAGTAAAGATCCCATTACATTGTATTGTGATAATACTGCAGCGGTGGATCTTGCAAAAGAACCAAGGTCACATCAACGGACAAAGCACATACTCCGGAAGTATCACCTCTTGAGAGATTTCTATCAAAGGGGTGAAGTTGCAGTGAGCAGAGTGTCCACGGAAGAGAACGTGGCAGACCCCATGACTAAAGGCCTATCTCAGTAGAAGCATGAATATCATGTGAGAGCTAGCGGGTTAAAGGTTTCTAGCAGTTGGCTCTAGTCCAAGTGGGAGTCTGTTGGAGTTGGTGGTCTAGAACCAACTACTTTTTACTTTATTCATTAAATAAAAGCCTTATCACATCTTGATTGTTCTTCTGCGTGACATGTCATGTGATAATGTCCTAAGGATAACTGTTGCATTAAAGGGTCGTAGCGGATCTCTGCTATGATGATAACCCGAAAGTGCCATAACACTGTTCTTGAATGTATGTTCTATGGCCGGATGATATTATTTGAGGGACACAAATAATATAGTTCATTAGGGTTGAGGACTCATAAAACTTTGAGGCACCTTCTCATGGTGTGCGCCCTTAGTAATATCCAGGAGGATATTATGAGAACGAGACCCGCCAGTAGGAAATCCACATTTCATAGTGTAATTGGATGTTCCTATCTACGGACGTGTGTATTTTTCCTTAGACTTTAAGATTATTATTAATGGGTATTACAACTCGCGCACTTAGATGTATTGACGAAAACTGTGATGAAACACTGGTCGCAGCGAGGTAGGATACGTTGGGTGCATCACGAGTAATACCGCATTAATAGATAATGCGAGAAAGGATTTGTCCCTTCTGTTCCATAACAGAAGTAGATATCTCAGGCCCTTTGATGGAATTGATATAGCCTAAATAAATCCATGGCCATGGTAAGGTATGGGCAAGTTCAATTCCGGGAAGTCAAAGAAAGAATAATAAAGAACATGGGTTGATGGCACTAGCATGCAACCCGCTTGATTGGAGATATCGAGACAAAGGGATTATATTACACGGTAAGCATTCGTAGGAGGTGACACGTCATTGCGGCGTTAACTTCTTTCTCTATGGGTGCCTTGGCGGGTTACTAGACGCTAACCTTGGACTTTAGGCAGGCTCAGCCAAATTCCACCGAGAAAGAGGCCTAGAGGGTCACACACTAAGTGTGTCCATGTATCTCAGTTAAATATTAATTTAACAAGTTAAATAAATATTTTTCCCGACTGTGGTTTAATAATTATTTAAGGATGTCTGATCGCATTTATTTTGACACTAGTTATTCGAGAGAATATACTGTGGATAAAATAATATATTTATTAGTGAGTAATGCAGTTACATTTATTTAAGAAATAAATAGTCATTACTCAAGGTCTAATAAATGTGGTGGAGAAAAAGGGAAAATGAAAGTACACACCGTGTATATTAATTATACACGCTGTGTAGTTTTATGGAAAACAAGTACACACCGTGTATTAATTATTACACACCGTGTAGTTTTTCCAATTGGGATTTTAAGGATTTAATATTGTTTTATTAAATGATATTTATTATAATCAGCGTGGGCGCATGTCAAGGAATTAATAATTCGACATGGGGGTTTTCAATAAGAGTTAATGAAATAAATAAAATGCGTAACACATTTATTTATTGTCATAACTCTATTAACCTCAAACCTGATTATAAGTATCCTCGCAACCCCAACATTTTTTTTGTGAGCCATTGTTGTGCACAACGGATTTGGAAATACTCTCAAGCCAAGAGATAATTCCCTTTACACCAAGAACGCCCTCAAGTTACGAGAGCAAGATCCTCCACCGGATCAAGGCGGTTGAAGGCGGACATCGCAAGAGAAGGTTCTTCTACGCTAGCACCTGGAGATCTCTTCAGCGACGTACGGAGATACGTGACACATGTGTGGATCACCACTAGAGGAATCCTACACTTGGATTCTACGACGCAACGACGGATCACCGAATCGTGACCGGACACATCAACGAAGAAAGAATTCCAACAAGGTAATTCTTATGCATTAATTAAATTAATTATAATCAACATATGATGATCCTCCTCAAGGGTTCCAGGACTCATATTTTCTTTTCGTTCTTCGTTCTATTCTGAAGATTCGGCGTTTTATATCGTGACGGATCTCGGATTGAACATTGTTTAACGAAAAATTAAGTTGGGAAAACCCACCAACGTGCTTCCGCTGCGCCCGGAACCTACACTTACTTGCGGGGCTAGATCCAGTTTATGAAACCCAACAAGATCTAGAGATCCACACATCAACGTGATCACATTCTTTTTTATTTTCCTTGGTATATCACGTCTACGAGTTAGATTAAGCGATAATGAGATCTTGCGTAGGATGATTTGACACTTTCTTATTTAATTCCTTCCCCCCTTCATGTCTTGATTTCATGAAATGAGAATCAAGGTTGGTTTTGCGATGTGATGATCTTAGTGGAATCATTCTGGATTGTGAGAAATCCTTTCTAGAATGACCTTACTGAGTGAATCACCTTGAATTTCGGAGGGACACTTGAGTATTCAATAAATTCGATGCTTGAGTGTTTAATTTCTAGGAAATACTGGTGTGTCATACAAGACATCAATCATGCACTGTGCGAATTTGAGAATTGTTCATGTTGGTCTAGGAAGGCAAGTAGGGGGTGGATTAACCTAGGTCCGACCTTGTTCTCACTGACTTTCTTCTTTTGGGTCTTGGTGTCATTTGTTTGTCCTGGTTTTTGTCTTGTGTTTCTAGGGTTTTGCACCTTTTAATCACTGTTTCCCTCTCCACTGTGCTTTTTAGCACTGATTAGTGTTTCCTTAGGAGTGTGTTTTTTGATTTTCAAAGTATTTAAAAAAATACAAAATATATTTTTGGAATGACCACTTAGGCTCTCGACACTGCTTCCTTGAGAGTGACCCTGAGGTTAGCCAATGTGCTATATATTGGGTCTTTATAAATGTAAGCTTGACCATCCTCACCATAAGGATGCCATCATTAATGTTCCCTATTTTACAGGGTTTGTATTGAAATGTTTCTTAAACTGTAAGCGGTTTTTTTGGAATCAACATATTTTCTTGAGTTATAATGATTTTTATTTGAAAATGGTTTTGAAATATGTTATCCTTTTACTATATTATGATATTATAATTCTCTAATAATTATTTTTTGATTAACTACAATGATTTATTTTTTCTTTAGAAAAAATTAATGATATGGAAAACAATTATCATCCTCTCTAAAAGAGTTCTTTTTTCCATTATTTCATAATCAAATGTTTTATCTTTCAATTCACATTTTATATAAAAACCATTTACGTATTTTTAAGGTTACACTATTTTGATATTATTTTAAAAGGTAAAATTATTCAAAAAAAATTCTCTTCACCTTTTTTAAAATGACTATTGAATATAACTCGTAACTTTTTTTATGACTATGGTAAAAATGTTTCTTAAAAACTCCCTTATGTTTTATTTCACTATTATGAGTATTAATATTTATGAATATTCCATTCTATGTTTTAAGGTAATATTAATAATGATTTTGGTCTTAATGATTACAAAATATTGGGAATATTGTTATATTTTTCAAAATTAATTTTTTATTTTAAAAAAGGAATTTTCAATTTTAAAAGGGATTTTACCAGTGTGTATTTTTAATAAATAATTTTCAGGTGTTTTTCTATATTATAAAATATTTTTTTGAAATAATTTTTCTTTTTTTCTTTTTTTTTTCTAAAAAAAATCTTGTTATAGAGTAAATTTAAAAAAAACATAAATCTCAAAGAATTTTAATTTAAAAAATTCATTTTTATGGAGTTTTCAAGACATTAAAAAAAATTAATTTCATCTATTTTTTTCTAGTGATTTTTCCAATAGTCTTTAAAGGATTTTTTTTCGTCTATGTAAATATCCTTATATCTCATTATGTTATACTATATAAATTTTTAATCCACTATCAACCTTCTTTATCTAGATGTTTTATGGGATGTTCTAGGGATGTTTTTCAATTCCATTGGTCTAAGTGATGCTTGAAGTATTAATTTTTTCATGTTATAATAGAACACATATGTATGTGTATTTATTATTATGAATTTTAGGGTCATATATTTCCTATGATTTATTGGTTAATGTTTGGTATCTCATTTAATAAAAAATAGACCATGAGTTATGATACTCGAGTCAATAATGTATTGTGAATTGTGATACTTGGATCAATAATGGGTTGTGAGTTATGATACACAAGTCAATAAAGGACTATAAGTTATAATAATCATGTCAATTATGGACTATGAGTTATAATACTCACATCACTAATGGGATGTTAGTTAGAATGACCATGTTTGTAACAGATCATAGGAAGTAATGCATGAGACACTAAGTAATATAACATAGAAAAAAATGTATAGGTCACTATTGAATTGAACACATGATTTTAATGCCTGAACAACTATTTTATGATTTACTATGATTTTTTTATGTAAAAATTCATTTTTATTCTATGTTTCAGTGGAAATTCACATTCTTATGTTATATGCTAATGATTATGCTCCATGGATTATATTTATTATCTCACACTCCTATATCATTGTACATGTTTTTTATTTGAAATTATTTTTACTTCTATCAAGACTTATAGAAAAAAATTATTGTTACATGATATTTTAATAATATATTTCTCCACTTATCATTTTTATCATATTCTTATGATCGAACCCTTTATTTATATATTGATTAATTTTTTCCATTATAAGAATTTGAACTTAGCTGTTCTTATGTTTCCATTCCCCAAGTTATGAAAATGATAAAAACTATGAGATGTCTAGATGGTGATATCGTATGGTGTGATTATGGAGAAATGTTCACAAGTATAGTAAAATAAATTTTTTATATACAGAGTCCTCAAATACATTAAAATTTTATGGCTCTCGTGTTTTTATGAGATTATTCTAAGATGTATTTTTAATGTGGAATATATGTATGGTTATATTTTTTCATCTCACATTGTATCGAATCAAGTTGAAAATTTATGTGTTTATAGAACTATATCTTTGAATTTATGTATAGGGATCCACATAGAATGACCTTGGGAGGTTGTTTTTGAAATCCTTCTATGGTGGGATACATTATTGAACTCGACTCCAAGCCATAGTCATAGTTCAGGCAGTGGGATTGCACCATGGTCCCAATGTCCATGTCACAAGGGGTCGCTTCCTAGCTTTTTTGAAGAGGGGGAAAACCCATAATTTTAGGTTTATTAACTAAATATTTTTTAGGTGACCTAAGGTTGAGATAATTCTATTATTGATTAATATCACCTTCCATTATTCCCTATCAAATTCTCCTTTTTTAGGAGTGATTTTAGTGTTATTTCAACAGTTATTCCACATATGTTCTTCCATTTATTCCTCTATTATTACCTCTAATTTTATCTATTTGACATTGATTAAATTATTGTTTGGTTTTATTGAAAATTTATTATGTATCATGGTATAAATCATCCATAATGATGGTTATTTTTTCCAGCATGGTATAATGAGAAATTAAGATGTTGAACACATGAGGTTCTGTGTAGTTTTGTTTATGTGATGATGCTCAGTGAGTTTTCTAGTGATTATTCCTCTTTGTTTTAAATTAAATAATTAATTATAAATGTTAATAATTATTTACTTATGTTATATAGAATGATATTGGAGCATGAATGGTATTATGAGATTAAAAAAGGAATGGACAGTTTTGGTCGAGTTGGTGCACAATATTGGTGAGGGTTTAACATCAATATCCAGTTAGGTTTTCCCTATGATACAAACTCATATTTAATTTTACTTACATGTGTTCATGATTTAATAATTTCATCTATTTACCTAGATCAATTAAGGAACTATGGTTCCATTTGTAGAAGTGATAAGATGGATTTAAGAATCTTATTCTTGGAATGAGTTCACTTTAGTACAAGGGTAAATTAGGATCACTTGATGACTGTGTCCCAAGTGGTGAGGGTGTTGATTGAGTTAAATAGATACGATGGGTTGGTATTATTGTATGATACATGATGTGTGTATCCTATATTGGGTTACTATAGAAATTGGGCTACCATGAGGGGCTTCGGTCCATGTGTCAATGGAATAGACATTGTACATCTTATGAGTGACAAGAAACTCACTCCTAAAATTAGATAAGATTCTTGGAATGTGTGAAGAGGTGGTTGAGTCTAATGAGACCTTACTTCAGTGATGGAGAAGGGTTTACTCTAGGTGATGAGTTATGATTTATCCCTTAAGATATGTGAGGTGAGACCCACATATGGGTTATTATAATCTCTAAAGGGATTGCAATTAGGGTTTGAAAAATGGGACTTAGACCCCTCATGTTGAGTATAGGGTCAAATAGAGCCTATAGATGAAAGTTCATCAAGCGGTGACAAACATTTGTTAGTTTCTGTGTTTGGGAATGAGGGGTTAGGACCCGAGTGACTGACACGCCGTTAATGAGGTGGTGATCTTGAATGATGAGTTGTGGGGTCTATTTATTTTTGAATTATTGTGCTATTTGTGACCTTAGAAATAGTGAGAGTGGAGGGAGACATTGATTGAATTTTATCAATATTGAAAAGTAGTGTTCTGGTAATGACCTTGTCCTTAGTGAGAGGGTGGTGGATAATGTAGATTATCATACCCTAAGTGATAAGGTTATGGTTGGGATGTATGGCCTTACCCTAGGTGAGAGGATATTGGAAGGGAACACCCTAAGTGAGAGAGTATTACTCTATGGATGTATGTGAGACCCACCCTAGAAGAGGGGCATGATCAGGTTGTGACCTTATCATTAGTGAGAGGAAGGTGAGTGTGATATGTGACCTCCACTGAGTGAGAGGACCTATTCAGTAAGTGATGTGATGTGAGATAAATATGGTAGATCATACCTTGGGAGATAAGGTAGTGGTCAAGAAATGGAAAACTGAACATTGAGTGAGAAGGTATTGGAAGGACTTCCTTGAGTGAGAAGGTGAGTCCATGATCTGTAAATGGTACCTTAACTAGTAGCATTGGGTAGTGGTCAAGGATTGGTTAGATGTTCTACCCTAAGTATTTCAGTATAGTATTAGATATAGATTCAATATAACAAAGTGATAATAGGATATTTTTATAGAACAAAATAAGTTATGATCAGTTATCATGGTGGCCTAGTTAGCATATGGTGACCTGATGTTCATTGAGGTTTGTTGGCCTGGTTATCGCATGAAATCCAATGTGTTTATATGATATGTTTATTTTACAAATTAATACACTTATAATATGGTGTATGCTAGGATTAAATTGTGATAACCTACTAAGATATATTTCCCACACACTGAATAGACACCATAGTGTGCATGAATAACTTATGTATGCTTTTTGGTTGATCAAGGGTGGTGTAATGGATTGGGTTGGATTTGATCGAAAGGTTTTTGGATGTGGGGTTGATGAGGTTTAGGGGTGGAAATAGTTCATGTTGTGTATTTTGTTATTTTTTGTTATTTTTTATCAATGATCATCTCATTGGTTTATCAGTTGAATTATAATTTTATGGAAATGTTTCAATTTATTATAGAAACGTGTTCATACGATTACACATATTCATGTATTTTTAATGTATATTGTTTGATTATTTTTCAAATATTTTTTTCACATGGATTCAAGGGATTATTATACCCAATTCACTTTTTAGGCCCCCGTCACAATTTGATAACTTCTGGATAAAGTATATATTACCTAAATATATATATAATATATGATACATAGATATATCAATGGTATAGTATAACTCAATGTATGCATGAAATAATATTTCATGCATTCCACTACCAATAATCGTATGAGAAACTAAATATTAAGTTTTTTGATATTTTAATGGATGTAAATCATTAAAATATATTATATATTTAATTTTTTACATAATATGTGATGGATTATAAGTTATACATGCATTTTATTCTTTAGTTGGATGAATCAATAATTACTCATGAGTTATAAATTCATGAATAAATGTAGATGCCCAAAATATGTTATTGGTTGTTTACATATATATATATATATTAATTCCATGTGATAGAAATTTATATATTTTTTATAATTCATATTCAAACTCCCCAACAACTAAAATACTTATTTCATCTTCCTCCTTTTCATTTAGAGGTAGTAGCATACCATTGATAAAAGGTGAATATACTCTGAACAATAGATGATACAATTTACCTATGTATTCCTATGAAGGTGGGATGCATATGTTTCCAAATTTTGGATCTCTCTAAAATCCGTGTAATGGTGTTTTATGATGATATAGTGGATCTTCGGTGTAAGGTATACATATTTACAATATGATCTTCATTTCAGTTTTTACACGAGTATCATATGATCTTTCATGGAGATCCTCAGATTTGGTTCTTAATTGCTTATGCAATGTATAAAAAATATTATTAGATCCATATGAAACCTAACCCTGGCATCATAGTGATACATGTATAGTTTTATGAAACGTACAATGAAATGGAGAAGAAACTAGAAAAATATAGGACAATTTCATTATTGGAAAATTTGGCTTCCTAAAACGGTTTACGCTTATATAGGTGGGATGTATGAAGGTAAGTAACATCATTCACATAAAAAAGTTATATGTGTAAGGGTAGACAATACTTTACCCTTACACACATTGGATTATGTAAGGGTCATCTTAGCTTACCCTTTCATAGATCGATCTAAAAAAGGGTCACAAGATCTTACACTTACACGTAATGGGTAACATAAGTGTATGATATTGTGCACCCTTATGACTATTTACACTTACATGATACATTAGTGTGTAAGGTTAATAAGTTATTTCATAAAGTAAATTAAAGGTAAATATCTACTTACCCTTAGATGAAACAAAGATACATAAATGTAAATATGAATTTACCAATACATATAACCTTTACACATAAGGTTTGTGTAATGGTAACCTCTTTGTTAAATTTATGAAAAAAATTGCAAGGTTATTACACTTATTTATTGATACCAGGAATCAATGTAATGGTATGAACTTATATACCATTGTGTAGTGTCTTCTACATCAAGGTCATACCCTTAGGCAAACATGTAATGTGAAGGTAGTGCCCTTAAGAAGTGATTTATTTTTATGCTATGTAAAGGTAAGAAGTTCCTTACCATTACCTAAGGGATTACATATAACTAGAATAATTTAAGAAGGATTTAACCTTATTTAGGAATACCCATATGTGTAAGGGTAATCAGAATTATTTAAAAAATTGTTAAAAAATTTAACGAATAAAATGATTTATATGGTTTATAAAATAATTATAAATAATTAAAAATTGTATTTTGGTGTATTTTAATTTATAAAAGGTTTATATATTAATTACTTATAATTTTTTTATAACTAATTAAATGTTTATGAATCATTTCATAGCCAAAATTAAATTTTAATATTTTAAATACCTTTTAACAATCTAGAAATAAAAGTGTTTACTAGAAAATTATAAGTGATTACTTATAAAGGGTTGTAAATTATGTAATAATGCTAAAATATGTAATGTTTGTATTTAAATTACAATTTTTTTGATAATTAGTTATTTTGAATAGTTAAAAATATATGGGAGCCATATTTGGATATAATTTAATTCATGTCCAAAGTGTTTTATTGAATTCTATTATTAATGTTTAAATATTGATTATGTATATGATAATTAGATTGTTTTAAATGTTTAAATATTATTAATTGAATTGTAAAATGTTTAAAATTCATATAATATCATATATTTAAAATGAAAATTCCATATAATGATAAATATGAAAGATTTCATATTATAATAAATATAAATTTTTTATATTAAAAATTATGGAATGTTATTAATGTTAAAGACGAAAATTATAAAGGGGTCTATAATTAGATTTGATTTATTAATTGTTCATAATTATTTATCTCATGTTTTATATTTTAATTTTTAATTTATTTAATTTATATTCCCTTCTATATTAATATTTATAAAATTTTTTAACTAAATTTTATGGTTATGTGTGATTTAGTTTAATATGTTAAATTGGTTCTAAGAATGAGCCATGTATTTCATGCTAGGTATGAGAATGAATTTTGTTTTTTTATCTACCTTGAACATAGTTTTTATTTAAAGTTGTGATCTTGAATTTTGTTATTAAATATAGTTTTAGAATATTATTTGTTATTATTATGTTAAATTATATTCCCTACGGAGTAAAATATCCGTAGGTAAAGGGACTTGGGGTCAGACAACCTTCTTACCTAGAGGCCTATGATTTTTCTATGAAAGTGAATGGGGTTGGATATCTATGACTCTAGGAATACTCATGTGGATATTTTCAACATCGTATAATTTTATGGATTTAAATTAAATATTCATATACCTTATGCATATAATTCATCTGAATATGTATGAGTACATTTGAAATCTATTTTTGGGTAAGTAACACAAACATGTGGGTTATGTAAAGAGTTATACATAAATATGGTTTGAACATATTGATTAATTGGATGGAATATGGTTCCAAACTAAAATAATAGAAGAATGTAAAAAGAAAATATGGAATGACACGAGATAAGATTATGAGTGTAAAGTCCTGACCCATGATCCACTTAACATGTGCCCTATGTCGGTGGGTCACGTGGTCTCAAGCAAGCCTCCCCAAAAGTCAGAGGCTACTAACTAGAAAAAAGGGTGTAAAGGTGATATGGTGAGGGGACTATATGCTCTTATTACAGTGTAACAATAGAGATAACAATAAACATACAATAAAAGAAGCATATATAAATATACTAAACAAATAAAAAACAGAAGAATAAATAACTGAACAACTGCAATATAACCAAAAGCCTCAAGTTAGTGTCCTATATGTGGATTCATGGAATAATGATATTAAAAAAAGGAATAGGGGGTATTCATATATGATCATGAAATACAAAAACTATAAAGGAACAAAAGGATTCTCCACTTGCATCTCGATCATATGCTCAGTACTATGATCCTATGTTCAATATAATGTTAAAGAATATTGAAACTCTAAATAAAGGTGCTTGCCCTTATCTGAACCTATAGAATCTAATCTTTCTTAGGTACCAGTGGAATCCTGAGTAGGGTGTGAGATAGAATCTCATTAGGCCACCACCAACGATGTCTAGAATTAATTCAATCAGTGGTCATATAAAAATAGTGTGTAGGTAATAACAATTAATTAATAAATCACACCAAGTAAATAATAGGAATCTTAGGTTCCTAACAGGCACCTAGAGGCTCTATCTGGTTTAGATCATGGATGGAATGAATGTATAAAGAGTAAATATATATAAATTAATAATATATATATAGTATATTAATATATTTCACCCACCAATATGGACTAAGTACTGGAAGATGGAAATGGCCATATATCTAGAATACTAAATGTTGGTTGGATTGAGGTGTAACTCATTCATCCATATCCAGTATAAAAGATCCTATAAGTTCATGAAATAGTATACATTCCCTGCATCTCATAATTAGTGGTAAATATCATTCTCATCACTATAGATGGTGAGTGTTCCAACATTTGAACACTCTAAACAAGGGAAGTGAAGTGTCATTTCCACTATCCAAATAGTGTTAATAGTGTGAGATATCATGCTCAATACCCGATATAAGGTAGCATGATACTTTTATTCTCAATTTACTCCTTACCATCATATAACAACCTATATCAAGGCTTAAACATATTCATAACATGATACATGATTCATTACCTCTTGTGTATATCATTGGTCAAGTCTAATTCCAATAAGGTATTAAAATTCACAAAGTGCATTAAATAAATCATAAACTAAAGGTGTATCATTACCACCCTTCATAACACCTTACATTTAAATAATTTTTGGGAGTTAATCCCATCATGTATATTCCATTCCATTCAATTCAATTCATTTGATTAACCAAAACTTGGAAATTTCATTTATAAGTCTCAAGGGGCACTTAGAAGGTTCCATTACTAAGGAAGAAATTAACAACATGGGTAACTCCACTTTTATTTGGGACAATCACTTAGAAGGTTACTTGGGGTAAATTTAACATTTATATAATAGAGTAAATTCCATTTAAAATCTATCTAGAGCACTTAGAAGGCATTCCATGAAATTAAGAAACTAACTATAAAGGGAAAATTGAATAGGAACACCCATTGGGTGTCTATAACCGAGGTAAACATCCTCTAACATACTCTTTAAGGATAAATAGGTGTATATCAAGGTGTATTGATCAATTTAATATGAATAACTCAATTAAATAGATACATGCAGAAAAATCTAGTGTGCGACAAAACAAAAAATCCATGGAACACCAAAAATCATGGAGAAAATTATAAGACCGCCTGACTTTGTGTTTTTGATAGCTCCTCATTCGATGAAGACCTCATATTTTGTTTAGGTTGGGAGAAATTGAAAAAATATCCCAACACCCAAAAAATAAAGAAAAATTCTTACAACTAAATAGCCTAATAGATATAAAGATAAACTTAGATTGAAGGGTGGAGAACATGAGAGCTCCCCCTAAGCTATGGAATGCCTTCAATAGATCGTGATTTGAAAAAATATGTAGAAGATATCTCAATGCCTGGATTTGGATTTAGGGAGATCTAATGGAGGAGAAGTATTTGTTTGATCCATGGTAGATGAGGAGAGAAAGCAGAAAGGGTCAATAGATTTAATTATAAAAAATGTAATTTCACCATCAAAATCAAGGTTGCACTATTTGGATGCATATATTTTATAAACCATGAAAAAATCATGATCAAGACAATGCTAAAATAATGGTCCCACATGATTAAGGTGTACGGTTTCACTAACTATGAATGAATCATCTGTTAAAATTATATATTTTCTCACACAATCATGCACCTAGAGTCGCGTGGTTTTAGAAAAATGATGTCGATCCGATTTTTCCTTTATTTCTCCCTAAATAGTTTTTAGAGACCATGTGGGTTGGGATTCATGGTTTCTAGTAACCAAGTGGCTCATGTATTTTTTCCTAATTTTCGGGGTTCTAGTATCTGAAAAATCCTGGGAAATCCACATGACCCCTTGACACCATTGGGTAACCTTATAATGTCTATTTAAAGGAATTTAAAACCAAAAAAAATGGTCAATACCTTTATGAAAAGACTGGTCATTAGAAACTCCCCTCCTTAAAGAAACTCATCCCCAAGCTTCCCTTATATGGGTAAATAGGTGTCCTCAGCAAATAGATCCAATCACTGGTCTCCTATATCAACTTCCGAATCCTAATTATCACCATGTACTCGGTCGTGATTCCATAGCACCCGTACCAAAGGAACTGACCTTCATAAGAGTGTCTTCATTATCCAATCAACAATATGAATGAGATACTCCTCAAAGGAAGAATCTACAAATACCTCAAGCTTATTAGGATGAAATATATGTGATGAGTCGAGATAATATTGGTGATGCTGATATATGTGAAAGAAATCATGCATAAACTGGTATCACTAAGGATGTTCTATCAGGTAAACCACTGATCTGATGTGTTTCAAAACATCAAAGGGTCCAATGAACCTAGGTGAGAACTTCACCTACCACTGTATATGTATATGTCTTAAACTGGGTGAGGATTGTATGAAAACATGATCTCTGACCTCAAACTCTAGAGTTCATCGATGTCTATTATCATATAACTACTGTCTATACTGATCTATCATCGTGCACTTTCTGATCAGTTGGACCTACTCTATAGTCTCCTAAACAAGATGTGGTCCACCCATAGCTGCCTCCCCTACCAATAGATATCATAAAGGATATATTTTAGCCCTACCATATAAGGATTAATAGTGATTGATCTTGATGGTATCCTAGAATAATTAATTATAATAAAACTCAATTAGGGGAATGTGTTTCTCCCAGAAACCCCCACTATCAAGGACGCATGCAAGAAGTACATCCTATAAAACCTTAATCATAAACTATGTCTACCCATAAATCTATGGGAGATAGTTTATGCTCAATATCACCTATCTACACAAGGCCTTTTATAACCCCTGCAAAAACCATGATGTAAAGAGAGCATCTCTTTTAGGAAAGACAGATCACATAGCTCTATGAAGACATACAACCTCCATAACATATATTCTTCCTTGTTTTTCTACTGTGAATGTCTCTTACACTTGTAATAAGTGTGTGACCTTCATCAAACAATCAATAAAAACTCACAGTGTATCATTTCCATGAGGTTATATAGGTAAAATAGTCAAAAAATCCATAAAAAAGCATCCCATTTCTACTTGGGAATGAAATAAGGTCGTAAAAGACCTACCAGACACTGATGTTCTTCCTTCACCTGTTGAAAGGTGGAATATCGAGTGATGAAGCCGAAAATATCATATTTCATACCAGGCCACCAATACCAATGTCGTAGATCTCAATACATTATGGGGACACTAAGGTGAACGTCCCAAGATGAGGCATAAAATTCCCACAACAACTCCTCTATGATGTCTTCTAGGATCCATAGACACCCATTGAATAGAAAGGTGTCATCCCTCTCTATAGTCCAAACTGAATATGTATCATCATCTAAAATGATTCTCCTGAGGATAATTCCATCAAGATCAGATAGTTGCCTCATTCTTACCTATTCTAGAAGAGTATAAGTCACTTCTAAAGTTTAGAGAATATTCTGGAAATGACTCTCTTTAACCTCAATGTATATCTCTAAGAATAAGGCGATAATCCTTCATTATCCACTAGCCTCTTCAACTACCTGAGTATAAGTCTTCTAGGTTAGAGCATCAACCACATAATTTCCTTTACATGGCATATAGGTAAGCTCAGAATCAAATGAATGTAGGTACTCAACCCACCTGTATTGCCTCAGATTCAGATCTAGATGTGTAAACATGTACTTGGGTATTTTTTATCTATGTATACCATAAAATTATCTCCATGTAGATAGTGTCTACAACATAATTGGTTATAAAATATAGTAGGTAGATCGAGGTCATGTGTCAGGTAATTCCAATTGTGAGGCCTCAACTGACAAGACCCTTACGCAATGGCTCACTTGTCTTCCATCATAAAAATTACAAGCCTGATATTTTATTTTTCATAGTGTAATATCTAGGTCCATCCTAGCTCTATTAGAATCATTATCGGTATGGAATTCAATCTTCCCTTCAACTCCTGAAAGGCTGGTTCACAGGCTTCTGAACTTACGAATTTCACACAATTCTTTTTTAAGCTCGTAAGAGGAACTGAAATATGTGAGAAATCCTTGATGAAACATATTTAATACCCATATATCCCTAAGATATTCTTAATTTCAAATAGGTTCTCAGGATTCTCCTAGGAAACTACAGCTCTCTCTTTATCTAGGCCTACTAAAACTCCCAAATCTGATATGATATGACCCAGGAAGTGGACTTTGTCTATCCAAAAGTGGCATTTACTAAGCTTATCATATATATTATACTCTATCATTGAATTAATAATGATATTAATATGGTTGTAATTGTTATTTCTAGAGCTTGAAAAAACCAAGATATCATCAATAAAGACTACCATGATTGATTCTAGATACGGGTGAAAAACATATTCAAAAGAGCCATGATGATAGAAGGTGTGTTTGTGTGCCTAAATGGAATAACTAGGTACTCATATAGATCATAACTGGTCCAGAATGGTGTATGAGTTATGTCAGATGAATTGAAATGAACTTAATGATATCCCAACCTCAAGTATATCTTTGATAAAACTATTTCTCTTCATATCTAATCAAGTATGTCTTCTATTCTAGGAAATGGATACCAATTATTTAACATAATTAGGTTCAATCGAAATTAGATCACACAAATTTAGAGGGTACCATCCACATTATTATAAAAAATGACTGTTGAACCCCAAGGAGAAGTTATGGGGCACATGAAATCTTTATCCTCCAAATCCTATAACTACTTCTTGAGTTCCATAATCACCATATGTGTCATCCTATAAGGGGGAATGGTCACTGGTTCTACTCCTAGAAAAACATCAACGGTGAATTATTCCTCTCACACTAGAGGTATATGAGAGAAATTATTATGAAATTCATCCCTAATAATCTCCACTATATGAGGGAAAATAGAGGTTTTTAACCCATAGTAATCTAGAAAAAGACTAGGGATATTCACTGTCACACTACTTAGCCTCTGCTGCTCATGTCTTTATCATATAGCTTGAAAATCCCATTCTCCCTTGTGAACAAGCCAACTACCCTTTAGTGATTCAAATGTCACACTCCAAAAATATAATTCAATATGGGCTTGATATTGAACTAAACATACATCTCAATGATTATGTCAAATCTCATCATGTCATGGATGAAAATATTCCACATAAAGAGGCAACCACCTATCATGAGGGGATAATCCATGCAACAGTGAACACCCTGAGACCAGATACCTAACGGGGTGTCTAGAATCATAACGCCATATAAGTGTTCGATATCGAGGCCCAAACTTTCCATAATAGTCTCAGATATAAAATTTTGATACATTCTTATGTTAAATAAATAAGACACTAAACATGAGGCTACTATAATAGTAACTCATAAAGTATAAGGTTTGGAACTCTGCTCCTCTAGTATAGGATGGGATGCATGTAACTAGCATGTACCACGACCTTGAGTCACTTCCCGACTGACCTAAGCTTTACAACTCTACTAAAACTGAGAATCATAAGTCTATATACCTCTTCATGAAATTTCACCTCATCCTGAGTGGTCAGTTGTATTATAGCCACCTTTCTATCATGATCCTATTAGCCATACTCTTGATTTTAGGGTAGGAGTAGATCCATGCTCTCAAGGTTCTAAGGGAAAGGTCATGCAGAATCAATAAATATAGCCCACCCTACCACATGCTCTACATTCCAATGGATCTTGTAATCACTGAAACTTCATGTTTCTTAGATTCCCTCACATGTGACATATTATAAAGATTTCAGTATGAGGATCCTGGATACTACTAACTCTATGAGTAGCCTCGAATTATCTCTTCTGCCTAGCAGAGGAAGTACTAATAGTTCTAGGTGCCGAACTACCATGACTCACACCATTATCTTCCCTCACATTTTACTCTGTGATAAGGGTTTGGTTGACTATTTAATATATTTTGGACAACTTGAATACATAGACATGAAACTATATGGAGTATAATAGCTCATCCTCGAATCTCCTAGAAGTCCTAAGGTCATCACCAGCTAGAGTAGTGGTAAACTCATAAAGCTTAGTAAAACAAGTAGAGTATTCCATAACTGACATACCTTTCTACTACAGGTTCACAAATTCTCCATCTCTATCATCCTTTAGAGTCTAGGGAATAAAAGTTTCCTAGAATATCATCTATAAATCTTTTCATAACATATATTCATGCCTATAATCATGGGTGATAACATCCCACCACCACTTGGAATAATCATGTAGCATATACATAGCAAGTTTGAACCTCTTCTCTAGAGGAATCTCCATATTCTTGAATATAGAAAGTATATATTTGAGAAAAGACTTAGTAGTGTGTGTTCTTTCCTCCCCTGAAATGGCAGGAGGATTCTAATACTATAATTTCTAAGTCAAGTCATAAAAACTCAAGAAATTTCAAATAAAAATATTCTGTTACATGCATAGAAATCTCTCTCTGAACTTGGTGTCGATTCCCATATTAGGAATAAGGAGAGGTCCCACAGGTGGAAATGCGTGATGGATCATTGGCTGCTCAAGGACCACCAACTCATGTGCATGGTCATCACTACCTTTAGGTAATATGATTGGAGGACATGTGGTGGAATGATACTAAAATTCCAAACACACACCTTAGAATATATTTTAATAGTTGAAATGATTGTAGATATAAAACTAGGGTAGATACATAGCCTTCGTATAGATAGATCATAACCATATGCCTGCTCCTAAATCAAAGACTATGTAATATATAAAGACCATATCAAGCTATAAAAATGTAATAGATACCACACTACCCACTACTATATCTGAGTTTGGGACTAGGTATCTGTTTCACATATATATAAAATAATTATTTAATTTTAAAGTGATACTCATTCATGAATTTATGATTATTATGCATTTAAATCTATTTAAATGGTAGAATTAGATGGATTAACATTTACAATCCATAAGAACCCATAATTATTATGAACCAAAATACATTGTCCACTTAACCCATACTATATCATCTCCCAGTCCATGTGGCTGATGGTCCCCGACCCAATGTTCCAGAATTAACTGCTTTAAACTATTTAGGAAAAAACAATTAGGTTAAGGCAGTCACTTTAAGTGTTAGTTATGTTTTACAATCCTACAAGTAAAGTCAACACATTTCTATATAATAAACAATTAAAACAATATGAAAAAAATAAAATGCATTCTAAAATTAGCATGACATGGAAAAAAGAATGGCATATTAGTCTAATTGTGCTTATAATGGTTCATGTAATGTAATTCCTTCATTTCATCAAGACTAGGTAAAATAAATAATCATTTCAATAACACCAATTACAATAAAATCATAACACATATTCATTACCAAAAGGTGAATTAATATCAACTATAAATTCAATAATCAATAATATCAATTTCCCATCATAAGTAATTTGTGTTTCCCCTAAACACTGGTTAGCTATATCCAGGAACAGGGTCATTTCCAAATTCATTTAACTTATATTTTCTAGTATAATACTTAAATAGTATGGAAAAGGAAAAATATGTCTATGATTCCACTTTTTAATGTCTCAACCCAGGATCCACATAACTTGTCCCCCAAGCTGGTGGATCACAAGGCCTCAAGCGTGCCTCCCTATATGCCGTTTGCTTTAAACTAGCAGTGAGGGTGTAAAGGTTGTAAGATGGGGTACAATACCCTCTTATCAGAGTGGAACAGTGGAGATAACAATAAAAGTAAAATAGTGGAAGCATATATAAACATATATAATAAATAATCAATAGAAGAATAAATAACTAAACAACTTCAATATAACAAAAAAGCCTCAAGGTATTTACATATATAAGGATGCACGGAATGTTGATATATAGAAAGGGAACATGGGGAAGTCATATAAAATCATGCTATAAAAAACTATAAAAGAACAAATGGTAATCCACTATCATCTTAAGCATATTATTGATCTTCTACTCCTATAATACATCTATAGGTAAATCATATCAAAATTGTAAATCAAGGCTCTTTCCCTTATCTGAACATATATAGAAAATAATATTCTTAAGTACCAAAGGTATCTCAAGTAGTGTGTGATATAAAATCATAGTACACCCCCACCAATTGTGTCTAGAAGTAATCCAAGCATTTCTCATGGATAATAAGTATGCAGGTAATGAAAATTAATGAACAAATCAGAATAAGTAAGCAAAAGTCCACACAAGTTCCTAAATTATACATGGTGGCTATACCTACTTTGGTGCATGGATGTAATGAATATCTTAATTGTAACTACATATGTATTAATAGAATATATATATTATAGTAATAATTTTCACCCACCAATATGGAATAAGTGCATGTAAGCACTAATGGAAATATACCTAGAATACTAGATGTTGGCTGGACTGAGGCATAACTCATACATCCATAACCAGTCTAAATGAGACAATAATATCAAGAAATAGGTTGCATTACATGAATCTCATAATTATTGGTAGACATCACACTCATCACTCAAAATGGTGAGTGTTCCATAATGTCAACAGTCTAAACATGGGATTTGGTGCTCTATGCCCACCATCCAAATAGAGTATTTGGTGTGAGATATCATGATCAACACCCAATGTAAGGGAGTGTGATACTTTCATTCTCAACAAAACCCTTAACATTATATCACAACCTATATCAAACCTTAAATATATTTATAATATGATACATGAGGTATTACCTCTCATGTATGTCATTAGCCAAGTCCAATTCCAATAAGGCATTAAAATTCACAAAGTGAATTTAATAAAGCAAAAACAAATGACATGTACTTACCACCTTTTACATGCCCTTACATTTAAATCATAAAATTAATTTGTGGGAGGGAAACCCATCATGATTATTTCATTAATGAAAAGAATTTTATTAAACATAAAATGTAAATTACATTTATAAGTATCAAAGGGAACTTAGAAGGTACCATTTCTAAGGAGGAAATTACCTAAATGGGTAACTCCACTTGTAATTGGTAAATCACTTAGAATTTACAGTGGGTCCAATTAAACATTTATATAATAGAGATAATTCCATTTTAAATCTATTTCAAATGCTTAGAAGGTGTTCTGGAAAATTAATCAACTAACTATAAAGGGAAAATGGAATTGGAACACCCAAGGGGTTTCCATAACTGAGGTAAAAAAACTATAACATACTCAACAAGGATCAACATGCATATATCTAGATGTGTAGATCAATTTAATATGAAGAACTAAATTAAATAGAGATGTGTGGAAAATACCAGCGTGCAACACAATGGAAAAAAATTGAAACACCAAAACTCATGGGGAAAATGATGATACCACCAACTCTAGGGTTGTGGATGACTCCTCATCTGATGGAGGCCTCATATTTAAACTATGTTGGGAGAAATCGATGAAATAGTCCAATGCCTTGAAAATGGGGAAAAAGGGATTACTCCTAAATAGAGCAACAGATACAAAGATAAACTTAGATCGAAGGGGAGATAACGTGAGATCTCTCCTTAATCTATCCAATTCCATTGATGGATATTAATTTGAAAAATGGAAATAGACTATATCTTAATGCCAGGACTTGGTTTGAGGGAGACTTATTGGAGGAGAAATGTGCCTTTCATCTGCTGAAGAAGAAGAGATAAATGATAAAGAGTAAAAATACTTAATTAGGGGGGAAATGTAATTTGAACTTCAAAATATGGGGCTCATAGTTTGGAAAAACTATATGAAAAGCATGTTCAAGCCATTTATTAAGTAATGGTCCCACATGGTTATGGTTCACAATTTCACTAACTGTGCGCTAACCATGTGAAAATACTTTATTAAATGTTTTGAGTTTCTTGCATAGTCATACACCTAGAAGAACATGGTTTCAAAAAAACTATGTGTTTCCTTCTGTAAATTTATTTCACCCCGCACAGTTAGTAGAGACAGTGTGGGTCGGGCCACACAGTTTCTACCAATCGTGCGACCCATTTATTTTTTCCCCAATTTCTAGTGTTCTAAGATCTGAACAATACCCAGACACCCTCATGACCCCATTTACTCCATTGGGTAACATTATAATGGCCATTTAAAAGAATTTAAAACCAAAAAAAATTATCTATACCTTCATTAAATTACAGGTCATTACACCAATATTAAACATCCTCTTCAAATACTAATTATGATATTTCTTCCATGGAGGCTCTTGTTATGACCTCAATCAATCAACTGGGTATTTTTGAGATTATCATGAGTACCCTTAAATTTTATTTGGTACATAATGAAATTTATAAGTATCTTTGGATTATTTTTTGGTTATTTTAAATATCATCATGAAAATCCTTTGATTGTTATTTTTTTATTATTCTTGGTGATTGTTTTGGGTTATAATATCTAGGAATCCCTGGTGGTTAGTATACTAGAGGAAAATAGTTTATTTTACCAATATGATGGATCAGGAAAAAAATTTCTACTAAGTTGTAAAAGAACCATATATGGTATGATTGGGATGATGCACTACATAATTAATCATTGCTTATTTACATGATAAGTGGTGTAATTCATGGAGAAATATGGATCTTGTACCACTAATGGATATGATTAATCATTAAAATGGTTCATCATTTAGTGGGGTCCATTTAATAAAATTCCTTATTAAATAGTTAATAATACATGATACTCATCTAATAAAATATTTTGTTATATATTAATATCCTTACATTAAGATAAACCATGTGATAAATCCTTGAATACAAGAAGCTTAAAATAAGTATCCCCTTAGAATGGTAACTTAATAAAACTTCTTATGAATGATTGATGATCTAATAAAAATTATTAAGGAAAATTTTTTGTGTCATAATAATTACTTCTTCAACAACCATGTTTTGAAAATTTTCAATAAGTGAATCTAGATTCTTATTGATGTATGAGGTGATTCATTAAAGGTTTTAATTTCATTAGATAAAAAATTGTTTTTTCTGATTAGGGAATTTAAACTATCTTTATATATAGAAAGGTTCTAAAAATATTATTGAAATAAAAAAATACATAATATTCTTGAAGTTTTCAAGATGGACATACTAGAAATATGTGTTCTAGATTCTTGTACTATATGGACAGTATATGTGTGTAAACATTCAAATCCGATTAAGAAATATTAGTTGAAAAGTTCAAAAAAATTTCTTTAAGAATCCAATCAAGGTCATTGAAACATAGGTATGTTAAGAAGGGAGAGTTATAATTTAATATGATTGGATTATCTAATATATACCTAAAGGATTTTGTGAAACTCCATGGATTTTCCATTCCAAATAATTATATTATATAATTTAATTATTTAATTTCGAAATATATATTTAAAAAATGTAGTAAATATATTGGAATTAAAAATAAAGGAATAATTGATTTATGTCTTATTTTATATGAATGAGAAAAGGTAAATAGTTATTATATCGTGGATTTTAATGTAAAGTATTTACCAAGATCAAATGAATCTAGGTAAAAGATTTGTATCTTTATATCATTTCCCTTATGTGATAAGAGAAGTTTTTCAATTAATAATTATTTTTATGAACAAGTTTGAGATGATTAATTGTATTCACATGGTTTGGGATTCATCAATTTCTATTACAAGTTTTGAGAAGAATATATAGATTAAATTGATTTATCCGTGGTAAAATGGTTATCCAAGTATTTGTTAAAATATATGGGAATGTGTTCCCACCACCCATATGTGGTATATTTTAATAAATATTTATTTTAAAATAAAAATGTTACAAACACATAAAATATCATATGTGATATAGAAAAAATTGTTTATTTGTTAAATATTCCTACAATAGTGAAATAAAAATTATTTTCTGACATAAAAGGGATTTTGTATCTTAGTAAGATATTATGAAAATAATATAGTGTCTAAGTGGCTTGTGTTAGTATGGTTGGACTTAAAGAAGTCCAAATTTAAAAAATAAATAATTAACCCAGTATAAGTTTAATTTGAATTTTACTTAATATCTTAAGATTGGTGTGATGTATTATAAAAAAATAATGTAAGTAGTTAAATTATTTCAAGAATTGTTTTTGATTCAATAGGGTTCTAAGGATAATGGTGATGAACTTGGAATGAGTTTTAAGTAGTCATCTTAAGTTAACATCATAAAATCTGATTTTGTCAAGTAAAAAAGATTGAATATTTTCAAAATCTGTATAATTTGGAATATGATTCCAAAATATCAGAATTATTCAAACTAGATTACTTTATAGATGTTTCTCACTTAATGTTTTAGTGGGATAGTTTTATCTGATGGTCAAATAGATATGTGACATAGATTATATATGGTGTAATGTGTTAAAAAATACAGAAAGTGTATAAAACATAAGGATGATATGAAATTTTATCATATATTATATGATAAACTGATGATTATTTTGGTTTTGTTAAATATTCCTAAAAAGGTTTAAAAATATTAAAATGTATCATATTTAAGGAAACCTCCATTTTATCATTAATTCAAGTTGGATACATAAATATATATATATATATATATACTTTATGAAATGAAAATGATAATTAACCTCTCATAGTAATAATTAGGTTTTATCCCCAATTGATGTTTGTCTTGGAGTATTACAGGTTATTGCAAAATGTTAAGGTTAGTGTGAGTTGGATTCTTGTATAGAGATATATAATATGCTCATGTGGCACAAAAAAATAGAATGTGATTCTTTATATGCACTGAATAACCCACTTATTATACTACATTAAGTGTCATATATGTGAATTTTGTATACTGGGGGTTAATGAATCATATTTTAGTCCCCGCTACCTAAGGTTGGTTAGATACCTAGCATGAGAACCTTCATACTTGGATACACTACTAATAAAAGTCTACATTTTGATTTACCTATTATGGGGGTGGTTGGATATATTTCTAATCATGTCACTAGTTATAGTTTAACCAATATGGAATTTTTCATCTCTTATTATGATTATGACATTAGGGCCCTCAATTGAGATAGACTATGGTAGTGTGCATATGCATCTAAATATTATATATATCTATCTAGATAAGGGACACATGATGTTATTATCTAGAATAATGAATGACATGTGATGTATTCATCGAACATTTTAGTCTACAATCAAGGAATAAAGAATATATTAATTGGCTATATGGGATTGACATGCTCTATATTGTATGGTAACTCAATATCTTTGTTAGAGGGAAAGTATGAGAATACACATTTTTATATGATGCAGAGTGGTGGAAATATGTATAAAGATACATGTGTTTGATGGATATCATTCCATAACCCTTTATAGCTAGAGTATAATTGATGATTTGCTAGATGCCCCTCTTTCCATACATATATAGATCCAAATATTCATATTTGTGGTCAATGATATCAAAGATTGTGAGGTTAAAGTTTTTGGTTGACTAGATTGGGATTTATTTTGACTCATAGAGATACTCTAAAATTGTTTTAGAGTTAATCTAATTTCATATAGTGTGATTCAAGGGGGATTTAATGATATAATTAAAAAAAAGGATGATATCAAAAATGGAGTTTTGGATATGGTTTCAAAAGTTATTGTATATGATAAAATATAATGGGAAATGGGAAAAAGCCTTATGGATTTAGTGAAAGTGGGATATTGAAAGAGATATACCTAATATTTATAGACAATATATGATTCATGGATATATCAAGTGTATGGTATATCAAGATACATACATGAAATAATATTTCATGCATTCCACTATCTGTGATCGAATGAGAAACCAATTATTAAGTGTCTTAATATTTAAATTGATCAAACTCATTAAAAAATATCATTTATTTAAGTTATATAATAATATTTAATGGATTGGGAGTTATAAATTAACTGGATGCATGAGTTGGTTGAATCATTATTTATTCATTCATTATAAACTAATGAATAAATGTAGAAGCCCATGAAATGTTCTCAGTTATTTATATATATTAGCACCATGTGATGGGAATACATAAGTGTTGTTTATATTTTTTATATGGACCCCCCAATACCCAAAATATCTCTTTCACCTTCTTCATTTATATTTACAGGTACTAGAATACTTTCAGGAAATGGTGAATCCCGTTCAAACATTGGATGATTCAATTTACCCATGGATACATTTGGAGGTGTGATTCTTATGTTTTCCACTTTGTTGATATCTACCAATACCATGAAATGGAGTTTAAAGAAAATTTATTGGCTCCTCAGTGTCTAGTACACATATTTATAATATTATCTGTATTTTATTTTTTAGATAGGTATCATATTATGTTGTTTATTAATCCTTTGATCCGATTTCTAATTGATTCCTCTATGACTATTAGGTTTTATTAAATTCATATGAAACCTAACACTAGTATACATGGAGGTGAACTTGAGTTATTGTAGTTCATCGACCTAGACACTTCCAAGCGTCCAATAGATTATAGAATTAAAATTTGGAATGATATTGTTTTTTTAATCTTAATATTTGGGGAGATGGTAGAAAATTGACCTAGTAATGAGTCAGAGCTCTTGATAGACCCCAAACAAATGATTCATGAACAGTTCCCCATTTTAAATATCTGGTCACCAGTGGTACATTCTTATTATTATTGGTTTTAACTATAATAATTGTGTTGTTTATTAAATATTAGGCATTATTAAAGGTATTAGTTAATGTTTTTGGCTCTTATATCATTGGAAATAGTTCATTTATATGCACCATATTTGGTAGATATTTTAAAATAGAATATGTGTGATTATGTGTGGTTGTAATATGACGATGGGGGTTCAGTTGTTTAAAGTGTAAACAAAAATATATTTGTGGTGTCTTATAAAATAACTTTTCTGTTGAATTACATAGTTATGGAATCCAAATGGGCGTCGTTATGGGGTTTAGTTACTTAAAGTATCAACAATAACTTATATATTGTTTTATCATATAAAAACATGGTAGAACTCCACTTTATTGGACTGGATGGTTTTTTGGATACCCCTAATAGGTTTGAGTAAAATAATGAGGAATACCATGTTATTGTTATTGAGGTGAGGTGACACTACAGGATCGATTGGATGTCATGTCAAGTTGGTTCTGGATGTGTTTTTGATGGCATAGTGAGAGTAGGGTTAGATTCTCATCATTTTGGAATGACTCCCAAGTGGCATGCGATCATTTAATTATATTGTAAATGGGTGATATTCCACAAGCTAGTTGCATGATACTGACATGAGATAGGATCATGGACAGTGTGTTAATTATATAAGACTAGGTTCTATGGGATTAAATACATGGGAGACGAGTTAGGTTTCAAAATCAAGTTTCACAAGAGAATATTCCTATCGGGTTTAGATTTTATTTAGTAGGATCAAGGGTATGAATATAAACTACTAGAAAACAACCCTATAGCTATGGTTTTCTAAAAACATGGCCATATACCACACATTTAGAAATAGTTTTCCAAAATCATGGATATAGATATTTTTTCAAAGGCTATATACATGGTTATCTAAAATTTTGGATATAGAGATAACCTATAGCCATGGTTCTTTTAAACTGTTGTTATATGTTTCTCATGGAAGTACTTGAACAAAATATTCAAGTGGTAAGGGCGCGAGAAAACCAATTTCCACAGTTTCCATCCTATTTCCATAGTTTCTAATAATATATATATATATATATATATGTGTGTGTCAATATTTGTCCATAGAGTAGTTGGTAAGCCCTATGTTTCCAATAGAGGAGGTTTTTGGTTCAAATTTGGCTAGTAATATTTTTTTCAAAGCCTATAGGCATGGTGAACTGTGACCACAGTTCTGAAACCATGGAAATATAGCTATTTCCATGGTAGAAATCTATAAAAATTGATCTATTTCCATTGTGGAAAACCATATCTATAGCTCTATACCTATTTCCATTCTAATAGGATCCATGAATATCTATACCATGGTTATAATTTATAGATATCTTTTTACCTACATATGCATGGTTTTTTACCATGGATATAGGTGAATTTTCTAGTTCTGCTAAAGGAGGTATCCTCATAGATCACTCTATCTTAGGAGGAGAGTAATATTGGAATTTATTTTTAGGGGAAATCCTTTGTAGAGGAAGCGAGTTTGAATTGGTTATCTATAGGTTTGATTAGGTTCATGGATCAGTGGAACAACTGATGTGTGGGTTAGTTGGAAATCTTTAGGGGTTCTAGGGGAACACAAGAGGTGCTATAGTAGTAGTGTAATTATGGGAAGCATATGGGAATGGTGTCTTAAAGGTTTTATTGAGAATATGAGGTTTACCTTGGTGGTAAGAGGTAAAATTTTGAATAGATTTGGGTGTTGTGGTAGAGTTGATCAGAGATTAATCCTAGATAGTTGTTTCCTAGTATGGGTGGTCATGGATTAAGAGGAAAAAACACATGTGGTGTTGGTACAAGTTTGTGTTAGTTTTGAGTAATTGTGTATGGAAATCCACATGGTAGGGAGTGTAGCATTGGCTATTGGAGGGTTTGACCATCATTGTAGATGGATTTTAGTGATTTCAAGGATGAAATTATGGATGAGTCACGAATGGAGGTCTTGGTATTTTGTGTTGGGACTCGAGTATGATAGGGATGACCATTTCTAGTAATTTTTTAATTATATGATGTCTGGTCTATGGAAATCATTTTTTGGATAGCATAGAAATAATAAAGATACTTCTTTAGTGGTGAGTATCATATCATTCTTGGTTGTATGAACAACATGTTAGATGGATCAATGTTATTATAAGACTAGTTTGTGGATAGTGGATGTGGAAATGGGATGATAGTGTGTAGGTGGATTTTATGATATATGGTTCCTTATTAAACTCTCTATTCAAGATTCAGATGTAATGTTTGTTGGAGTTGTTTCATGGGAATTGGGATGACGATGGAGTTAAAGTGGTCCTAGGCTGATTTGGGTTGGAGGTGTAACAGTGCTATTGGTGAGACCATAATATATAAAATAAATGGTTTTTGATTTAATCATGGAGTTACATTAGGATTTAGGTTCATACTTTTGTGTGGGTGTCTGAATGATCTTATAATGCCTTTAGAAGTAAAGGAATTATGATCGGGAATTGTGAGGATGTTTCAATGGTTGTGGTTGAGTTTTTTATTGGTCTTCCAAAGTATAATTGGAATATTTTTATTCATGGTATTGTGTGTGGTGAGGTGGAATCTGAGTTGAGTGTGTCATTGGACCACTAGAAGTGTGTTTTTAATATGTGATTCTTATGATAGAGAGCACTGTATCTTGGAATTAGTTGTTGTGAGTGGATATTTATAGTTGAAATCACCAAAATCATTAAAAATATTAGTTTATAACACCTTTATGTCTCTAGATATATGTATATAGTCATGAAATATCATAGTGATGGTCGTAATTTCAATAAGGTGTCTCAATATCTAGTGAATAGTGTGCTTTTATGCCTGGAGTTGTGCAGTGGAATCATTCTTGGTGTGTGGAGATAGAATGTGGTGAAACAAAAATAGTTAATTGATGGTTATGATTGGTTGTGATCGACAAGTAGAGTCTTATTGAGGCTTATCAAGGATGATAATCATTATTTTTTAAAGTCTGTAATGAACTGCATCGTTATGGGCTGTGAATTCGGGATGGAATTTGAATTTTCTCCCTAGAGCATGGGATGCTTCATGAATTGGGATTAAAATGTGAATTATAACTATTAAAACATATTATGGAGGTTTTTTGGACATTTACTGAGGATTAATTGATGTTTTGGGTTCTCAGATGAGTTTTGGATATGGGTTGAGTTGAGAATTAGCTAAAATTTTAGTTCCAGGTAGCCACCATGACTTAGCAACTGAGCACCAGAACATGGAGACTTGAGGTTGAGCAGTCCATTGTGCAATAGTGAAGGTTATTTTATTTTGTCCTATATGAGGGAGGTTCCATTTCAAAATAGGATTTTTCACCATGGTGGGATGGAAAGGGTAGGTACCTTTTGGAATATCTGTCAGGGCCCATGCCATAGAGAAAGAGGGGATTACGGGGTCAGCCCCTTTACCATTTGGTCGGATCCACCACAGTCAAGGATACCATACCACAAAGAGACCTAGGAAGGAAGCACCATTTCATAGTTGGGGGTTGTATCATAAAGGTCCATAATGAGGTAGGTTATTGCTACACCTATGGTGGGTTGCGCTATGTATCCCTCATCAATGTCATAGTTAGAGGCCAAGTATGGGGCTTAGGTCATGGGCCCTATGGACACACTGCAAGAGGTCTCATCCCATAATTTTTTAATAGGGTTTTACTTACATTTTTTTGTAGTCACCCTTCATTTTTAGGTCAAACTAGGGCTGTGAGGTGGAAATTATGATCAGTTATCCCTCTCTCTTCTTCCTCATTCTACCCCCCTTGTGAGAGGTTATTTTTGTGGTGGTTTGGTGGTGATTTAAAGTATGTTTATTCATTTATTATTTTTTTATTTCCTATATTTATATCCCCCTAATTTCAATGCGATTTTAGTTGGTTTTTATTTATTATTTTCACTATATTATGGAGGAAATTGTCTAAAATGATGGGTTTTTTTCTAGCATGGATAGAGAAGATTTTGAGAGGTTGAATACATGAGGTTCAATGTGGTTTCATTGATGTGGAGATGTGTGATGGGTTTTTTTTGGTGATTACGCTTCTCTATTTCAAATTAAATATTTAATTATAAATATTTATAACTAATTATTTATGTTATATGACCTGAGATAGGAGCTTAGGTGGTGATAAAATATTATGCGAGGATTGGACATGCTTAACTTAGGTGGTGTGCATTCTTAGTGAGGGCTTAACGACATTATCATGGTAAGTGGACCCTATGATACAAACTCATATGATTTTTTATTTCTGAGTGTCCATTTCTACATAATTTCATGGTTTTGGGTATAGAGATTAGAGACCGAGGGATTATTGGGTAAAAGAGATATGATGGAAATGAGCCTTCTTTTTATAGAATAAGAGTTCTTTAGAACATGGGTAAATTGTGGCCTCCTAGTGATTATATTTCCAATGGTATAGGGTTTTAATTACATTGAAAAGACATATTGGGTTGGTGTTAGGGTAGGATATTTGATGTGGAATACTAGGTTGGGTTCTTAGAGCTAGTGAGAAGACATTAAAGGCCCAACATCATGTGATGATGGGTGGGATAGTTGTGCATCTCAAAAGTGGATAAAAACTACCTTGGGGAGTTTGAGGAGAGTCTTGGTATGTGTTATCAGTAGGATGATTCCTCTAGGACTTTATTTTTGTGAAGAAGAGGGGTTTCACTAAATAATGGGTTGAGAGATATCTATTGGGAGATATGAAACCAGAACTAGATATAAATCATGGTAAGTGATTACGAAATTAGAATTAGGATGCTCCAGATGTTTTGTATGGGAATTGGACCCCACCTATTGATTCCCAATTTGGATAGAACCTATGGGATGAAACCTCCTCAAGGGGTGATGTATGTGAGTTGGTACCGATGGTTGGGGATAAGGGGATAGGTCTTGAGTTACTAGTGCATTACTAATGAGGTGGTGAGATTGTGTGATGGGTTGTGGGCCCTATTTTTTGTTTCATGCATGTACTAGTTGTGACCCTAACCTTGAGTGATAGGGGTGGGAAACATGAATTTCACCATACCCTGAGTGATTGGGTAAAGGTAGGGTCATGCCTTTGTCCTGAGTGAGAGGGAAATGAATGATGTGGTAGACTCTAACCTGAGTGAGAGGGTAGTGTTTGGGATGTATATTTTTTCCTTGAGTTAGATGGTAACTGTAGAGACCCACTACGTTAGAGGTATTGGACCACCATTGTATGTAAGACCCACCCTAGAAGAGGGGAGTGACCTTATTGTGACCCTATCTTATGTGAGAGTGGGTGGGTGTGATGTGTGACCTCTCTTGAGTGAGAGGGTCTAGTAAGGATGTGATTTAACAAGAGATATAGGTAGTGGACCCTACATTAAGAGATACTTTTTTTCCTAGAATACCATGGTAGGTAAACTACAAGTGGAGTGAATTTTAGTATAAAACATGACATGTAATTTTTCACCACCTCAAGAAGTAAAACTAACAGAGGAATAATGTTTCATTAAACCCAAAAATTATAAACCTGAAATATTTCATACTAATAACATATATGTATAAAGTAAATTGAATATGTCATAATTTTAAGAACTATTGACTAAATAAAACATATAGTGAAAATAAAAACAAATAATTAATTTATTAGGAACAACATAAATAAAAAACTTGGTGTACTTATTCAAAAATCCAGTACCCATTAAATGGACATTATAAAAAACAATTTTAACCTAAAGAAAAATGTAAAAAATAAAACTAATTTAAGTTATCTTCCACTTTATACTTTCAAAATTACAATCTTCTATTACCCATGAATCCATTGAATTAAATAATCAGAGGGTATTAGTCCTCTTCTATAAAATGGAAGCTTGGAATTGTCTTCCAAATGGAATCTATTGATCAACATGATAAGTAGTAGCTCTGATCCCATGACCTGTAATCTCACTATCATAATGGATCGAATACAATTATATCGTCATCCATGGAAGACATTGATTACCAAGTATCATAAAATTAAAAATTACAAAATGATGTCCATAATTTTATAATGAAAACCACTCAATCAAAGTCTTAGTAGAAACTCTCAAAATGAAAAACTACAATAATTGAAAGCTCTCAGAGCTACAAGTTGTTTCATGACTTCAAGGGAACAAAGACTTTACAAATTCTGGTTGTCATATTATGTCTTATTTTGACCCTCATAGATAAATCTTCTTTATAGGTAGGCCTACAATGGTCAGATTCTTCTTTCTTGAGGATCAGTTGTAACTGCATCAGAAACATCTTCATCATCATATGATGAAATTATTAGTTCTCTATAGCTTTTAATTAAGTTAATCATGCACCACTATAGTTATTGAAAATTTTATGGAAATAGTCTGGACAAAAAAAAGCATCCCTTTGGATTTTAACACTAAAAAAAATCTGGATTTAATGAATCTAAATTTTCATTCTATAAAATAAAAAACTCAAAAAAAAAACATCATGTTGAATAATATTATAACATAATTTTATTTTAATTTTCAAAACTAAATATAATGATAATATTTGAATCAAAAACTTCCTCCTTTCATAAAATCACAAACAGATATGAAAATTTTAGATTAAAAAAAATTAAAAGTAATACACCCTATAATTTTGGTAAAATACAATGAGATAAATATCTGCTGCTTCCTTAATAAAAATATACAAAACAAATAAGTTAATATTGAAAAAAAAATATTTGAAGAATAAAATATATGACTCAAATATACAACCAAAATATAAATAAAATTTAAATTTTTTAGAAAACTTATTTCCTCTTCCTTTGTGATTTTCAAAAAAAATTATATTACCTTCCAAACAATGTATACGATCAAAACACCAATGTAAAAAAAATATTTGAATAAATAGTTGTAAAATATTAATATATTTTTGAAATAAAAACCCCTCAGTAAATAGTCATAAAAATATATCAATATATAAAAAAACTTAGTTATTTGAAAAATTTGAAACATTACCAGTTAAAATAAGTCAAGTGTTTAAAAAATTCCAATCAACGGAATCTTAAAAAAATAAAATGATCTAAAATTAAAATTTTAATCATTATTATTTAAATTCATGATTTTTTTGATCTTCCAACTTATCTTCATGTTCCACAATCCTTGATTTTAATTTTTAAGTCAAAATTTGTGTATCTTTTGTTCTCTGAATTGGTTCATATATTTAATTATTCTAAAACTGAAATTAATTCTCCAACTCATCAATTGATTCATCTTGTTGATCTAATATCTTACATTTATCTTTAATAAATTCCAGGAATTATTTACTTCTTTTAAATAACTACTTAATTCCTTTTTGAAGGGATAAATTGTTATTATTAATTATATAGATATATTTTCCTTGAGACTTCGTCTTTCTTGAAATAATTCCAAACATTGAAGAATGGAATTCATCTTCTTCTTTGAGATTCCCTAGATGTTATTTTCTTCATCCACTAATTCTATCATTGGGTTATTCTATATTGATTCTTAAAAAAATAATAAGTTTTCCTTAAAGAAAATTAGATCTAGTAATCAACTATAGTATAATTTCTATTAAATATTCCAGATTCTTTAACATAATGTTTTAATAACTTATCCTCCATTTAATTCAGTGAAGTTTTTATCCAACATTTGGTTTAGATGAAATATAAAATTTATAAACTCTAGTTCCATAAAATTTTAATTAAAACCCCACAATTTTATGTTTCCCAAAAATTATCAACATCAAAAAATTATAGGTTCACTATATTTTTGAATGTCAATCCACCATTTGTAGTATCTAGTGAACATGATAAGGAAGAGATAAATCTAGAAAATCCATGTGTTTATTTTTATTCCTTTGAAATACTCTATGATATAGTCAAAAATTCAACCTCTAGATAATGTATTGAATATTACTCTAGGTATATTTAATTACTCAAATATTTCTCAAAAACTGATTTCTTAACTTCCTTCTCTTTTAAATGCTCATCAATTTCAATAGAGAGGGATTATGGTGAAATTATTATTTTTAGTAGCAATAACAGGAGCATCATCTAATAAATTTACATCCTTAACAACTAGAATGACCTCCATATCAGTTATACTAGTAGATTATATTGTTTCATTATGAGGAGTTAATATAGAAGATAATTTATCTGGTACTTTCATTACATGATTTTTTCATTTTATGATGTTGTCTGATTTCTTCTTCATAGTCACTTCTTGGTAAATTCAACATTAAATAAAAAATTATTATAGAAAAAGACTTGAAACATGTTATTTTTATTCATCAGGATTCTTCTAAATTATATTTTTATATTCTTATTAAGAAGGAAATTTTTACTTCTAAACTTTACCTTATCTTATTTTCAATTTATTTTGTAGATGGGTTTTGATAGAATATTTTTCTTATGAATCTTTTCTTTTCTTGATTTCCTTTTTAGTATATTTATGAAAATACTTTAAACTAATATCTATTGATTTTTTTTATGAACTTATTTTCATTAGATTAAAATATAAATCTCATCCTATGGATTTTTTCGATACTAATAATATTTTTAATGACTCATCCAGCATGAGCCTCATTTTTAACACCTTCAACATCTAAAAACCTCATAAGAACTCTATTCAAAATCCAACTGTATAAGAAAAATTTCAACATTACAATTCTTGTACATATATCCTTGATACATGTTTTGATAAATTTAACAATATTTAACTTTAAAAAAATTACAAGAAAATATGATATATAAACATCCTTGATTTTGGTTGTATCCATATCACCTTTTATTGGTAGTAAAAAAACTAAACCCATTGAAAAATAATTATTACTTCTGGTGGAAGTTGGCTCATCTTATGCATTTTATTTTTTAAAATAAATATATTTTTCTTAATATATTATTTTAAAAAAGAACCAAGAACTTTTGATGATTTGTGGGATACAAATAATGATTCTCCATTAAGTGTAAGTCTAATTAAAAGATAAAATATTATAATAGATAGAGTGAATATCTCTTAAAAAAGGAAAAAAGTTATCATCTTTTCATCATGTGATTCGATGAACACAGAAGATCTGTAAAAATTATGGATTAACAGGGGATATAACATTACATATTATTCCCTCATAAAAACTAAAAATTACAAAACATAGAAATAAATCAAACACTTCATTATAATTTCATATTTACAAACTATATCATTGTTTATCATCCATTCACATGCAATCTAATTTGAAATAATTTCATTAAAAGATGCCATTTTAATATTAGAAAATCAATAGTAAAATAGATAAGAAATATAATATCTGTTAAAAAAATAAAAAATAATACCTCCAACTAACATTGGGTTCACTTACATTATAATTATTTCTGAAACAATGCATAACATTTATTCATCTATTTTTATGAGATTGTCCAAAAACATGCATTCCAAATTACATAATGTAGTAACTATTTAAGAAATTAATTTTTAAATTTCTTAAATATGGATTAAAAATTTTATGATAAAAAAATTAAATTATATTTAACAAAAAGAAACATCTATATCATGAATATTTATGTATAAACAAAAATGTTTTCTTATGGTTATCTTCTAATATACCATCTTGATCTCCTTCTACAGAAAATGGTTTTAGAAAAAAAATATTCAAAATAAATTCATTATAAATTCCAAATGTTTAATATTTACAATGTTAGATGTATATAAAAGACAAAAAATACCCCAAAAATAAAATGAATTTATGAAATATATAAAGTAAAACTGTAAAAATATCAATACTTATTATGAAAAAAAATCAAAAATATTTTATATTCTAGTAAATTTTAAAAATACCAAGAATTAAGAATATGAGTTTAGTTTTCTATAAACAATAACTTAATGTATTTAAAATATATCTCTTAAAAATATATACCTCTTTTTGTCTAGAGTTATTTCCAAAATAATTTTCAGAACACTGATTTTGTTAGGTGTTTAGAGCTCATAAGCGGCCATTTCGGTAAAAATAAAAGCTCTATTTATTTTAAAAGTTTTAATTTTCTTTAGTGAATATTTCCCCCTATAATTTCATTTTATCTAACACATAGTTCAAAAAGGCACTTGACTGGGCACAAATAATTTAATTAATAAGTCAAACTTCTTATGAATTTATTTACAAGTCTAGATTTATTTTTTAGATTGATTCAGCTACCCATACATTTTATCAAATAATTTTCTACAATTAGAAAATATATATAACAAATTATTTAAAATTTAAATCTCATATTTTATCTTAGTAACTTTTTTATAATATTGTGTGAATGAATCATTATTTCATTTTTTACAATTATCAGAAATTTTATCCTTTTTTTCTTTATTCTTCTTATGATGAATAAACTATTCTTTTTTCATTTCTTATCAAAAGTTAGATTCTTCACATAAATTCTTATATTAAAAAAGTATGATACTAGATTACAATATTCCATTATTATTTTATTCAATTTAATATCATACTTAGTCACATAATCCTTACTTTTTGGAAACATCATCATTGGGATGCAAGTATTTTTTATACAGTTTTTGATAAATATTGTGAAACTCAATAAGTTATTTTTTCATCACATCCCATGTTTGAGTAACTCTACCTTCATCATCAAAATATGATGAAATTACATCATAATTTTCATATTTAGAATAAAAGAATCATTTTTAATCAAGTGTTAAGTTTGTGAAGGCTTTAGTATTTAACTTTCTCATAAAACATCTTTCAATCATTAGAACTTTAACACAAAAACCTGTAATTTCTATATTCCCAACATTATATCCCAATGAACTATCAAGAGTAATATCTCATTAACTATAAACCTAAATATACATTTCTATAAAACTCTTCTTATATTTCTTCTTATAGTATTTCTTATAGTACTTTCTATTTTTTTCCACAGATAGTTTTTTCAAATATGACCATGCTTTCTACACTTATAAAAAATAGGCTAAGAAAAATATTCCTTGTCATGTTTTATTTTCTATATTTTTTTCAATTTAGATAATCTATTAAGAAATTGATATTCTAAAAATTGTCCTTTCTATATTTTTGTGATCATATTTATTATTTTATTTATCAATATCTTTATAATATTTCATAAAGTTGATTCTAGAAATATTTTCTCTAGAATTTAAAACTATGAATATTGATATGAATGGAATCCCTTTGTTTTTGTTCTCTTTAACTACCTCTCTCTTGGAGATACATTCATATTGTACTAATTTCCTGATGAAATCATCAATATTTTACTTTGTAAAATGCTTCTAGTCACCAATAGCGGTATTCTTAGATTCCCAGTCCTTAAGTAAAATATAAATATATTTTTCAACAAGTTGATCATATAATAATTTTTTCTCTACAAGAGGATGTGAACTATTTACAATTTCCATTACCCTTTGATTTATTTTTTCAATTATTTCACAAAATAAGAAATTAAACACTTGAATATTCACCCTGGTCATAACTCGCTTAGTCTTAAGAAATTTTGATGTTTCTAAATGGGTAACTTATATGTTTTTCAAAATACCACATGTAGTTCTCTAAGAAGAGACTTGAATAAATATATTCTACTGAATTGAATTTGAAAAGGTATTTCTAACATGAAATTTTAAATAAAATTTATTTTTTAATCTCTTGAAAACACAGTGGTTTCATTCTCTTTAATGTTATATGTTCTTGTTAGTATAAGAAATTTTCCCATACCAGTATTGATAATGAATGCTTCTATCCAAAGTTTCTAGAATTCATATTCATTTCCATCATATATAGTAGGTCTATTTGGATTGATATTTTATGAAAATTAAACTTGAATTATTAAAATTAGAAAAAAATATCTACCAGATCACTATGTATAAGGAATTTGAGAAATAAATTTCGTTAATCTATAATAAATAAAAATAAGAAATTCTAGATTCAGTCTCAATAGTAGAGACCTGATCTGATACCAAATATTGTCTCAGATTTCCATGTCATGTAAACTATAAAAGGGCTTAAATTTTTGTAAAAACATGACCTTTAAGTTTTCACTACCTCAAGTATTAAAACTAAGGAAAATATAGATTTATGTTGAACCCATAATTTAGAAACCCAAAAATTATAAACTCAAAATATATCAAAGTAAGTAAAAATATACATGGAAGATATTTATTCGATTATAATTTTATGATCTACCAACTAATTCAAAAATATATAGGAAATAAAAATCACTAAATAATGTAGTGGGAATAGTAGAAGTAAACAAAACACATAATACTAATTCACAAATCAATTACCCTAAAAAGGATATTATAAAAGCACTATTTTAACTAGAATAATAATGGGAATCGTAAACCTGATTCATGTCATCATTGAATCTACCCTATAAAAGGTATGTCTTATAAAACCCTAAAATCCATTGACATAAAATATTGAAAGGTATCAGTCTACTTCTAGAAATCTGAAGCGCAAATTTATCTTCCGAAATGAATCCCTTGATCAATCTTATCAGTAGTATCTCTTCTTCCAAATCCCAAAAATCTCATTATCACAAAGGATAAAATATAGAAAATTAGTAACTATCATAAGACCTCGATCTAAAAGTATATGAAACTCATAAATTACCAAAATATGATAAGTTTATTATAATAAAAACCTTTGAAATAAAAATATTAATGGAAACACATAGAATGGAAAATTACCCTAATTTGAATCTCTCAAATAAAAACTTAGTTGCATGAATTCAAGTGATCAGATACTTTTATAATTATTATTATCATGTTTTATATTTTTCTGGTCTTTAAATATGTGTTCTTATTTATATTCATACCTATAATGGTTGTATTGTAATTTCATCAGGATTAGTTGTAACTGCATGAGAAACATCTTTATAATCACTTGATGAACTCAAAAAAGCTTCAATTGTTTTGATAAAGTTAGTTATGAAACAATATGGAGCTCATAAATTTGATGGAAATAGATTTTATTAAAAAATAATCCCTCCATATTTTCACCCTAAAAGATCCATATTTTATATTCCCTAATTTTATTTATATACAATAAACACAAAAAACAAAAATATTAAGTTAAATCAAATTATAACATTAGTGTATTTTGATTTTCAAAACTAGAGATAGAGAGAGTCTTTGAATTAGTAAAAAGGCAGTTCTCAAGATATGGATGACCTCTCCTAGAGTGAGGAGGTGTGTTTAGGTTTTCCATGAGTTTGAAAATGAGTCTATGATTTAGATGTGGGACCCTACCCTGCACTATTGGGTAGTGGTCAAGAATTAGTGAGATTCCCTACCTAGTATATTTGGGTATAGGATTTGATATATGTTCAGAAGAGTGATAAAATTATTCGATTTAGGATTGGTGCTGAAGAAGTTATGATCGGGTATCAGGGTGGCCTAGTTAGCACAAATTAACCCATTTTTATAGAGCTGTAGTGGCCTGGTTAGCACACGACGACCAACATGCTTGTGTGACCTGTTTATTTTACTTGTTCATATATATATATATATGATGGAATATACCGGTGGGAACATGGTGGAATCCTACTGAGTTTAATTTTCCCACACACTACCTGGGTACCCTAGTGTGCATTTATACCTTATGTTTACTTTTAGGTTGAGCACATGTTTTTTAATAATTTCATTCAGATAATTTGGATGAGTGTTCTGAGATAGCGTTGATGATTCATGGGGATAAAAGTATGGAATTTTATTGTATTTTTTACTTTTATTTATTTTTGTATCCATGATTGGCCTGGTAGGATATTAGTTAATGTATGGTTGTATGATGGAATTTCATTTTGTCAATAGATTTTGTTAATTTTATTATGCATACTTTGATGTTTATTATGGATATTTTTTGGTAACTTTTACATTATTTATTTCATTATTATTTGAGGTAATCGTCTCCTTAATGATTAATTTAGGCCCTCACTCTATTCTGCAACCTCTGGCGTATGAGGAGGCACACTTAAGGTCTTATATCACAATAGCCTAAGAACTAATGAGTGTCCCATGGGTTAGTAGATTATAATTTATGACTCAAAAATCACATAACCATCACCCAATCTTGCAATAACTAATATTTAAATTTGAAAATAAATAATTATAGAGTTTTAGAGAATTAATGATTTTATTTTTTTTCAATTTTATTTGAATAAAGAAAATTCATTTTGTTTGATTTTTTCATTTATAGAAAATATAACAATAAAAATGGAAAATTAAATAAATTATATATTAACACAAACATATCTATAATATAAATTATATATTAGAAAATTAATATTCCTTATCCTTATTTTTTTTACACATAATATGTATTGATTAATCATTATATAATACGGAATATAATTTTATGTTAATGTATATCTTATATGAATTGGGTATATTGTGTGTAAAAATATAAAATGAAGTATCAGATTAACCAATAACCATTATATATCTTCCCTTCATTACATGGTTATAGCAATAACCATGAGAAGTGATTAACAGTGGGATTTTAGGTTTTGATTATTTTGACTTATAGGATCATTCCTGATTAATCAATTATCACTTTTTCATTCTATTTTTTATTGGGGTTGAATTATTAATCATGGTATACAATTTATGGTGAGAGTTTGGGTTGTGGTAGGTTTGACTTCCCAAAAATAAAATAATAAAATAATAAAATTAAAAACTGATTGTATACATACCCAATTATATGAATAAGTAGAGATTGTTTGTAATTTAATATTTTAAATAGAGGATTGGAACTTGAAACCTAATTAAAACTGAATAATTCTATTATAATTTTTTTATTCAAGTTTAAATAGATAATTATTTTTCCCTAGATCTTTGGTAATTTGATAATTTTTTAATGTGTATCTAAATAATTTTATATAATTAAGAATATAATTTTAATTACTAGCTATATTATAGTGTTTATATTGATGATAAATTTGAATTTTGGTGTATATTTTTGTAATTTGGTTATTGAAAATGAAAGATTAAGTTTAAAGGTATTAAAAATATATATATAATAATTGTAATATTATATTATAGTGAATTTTAATTATCATCATAACCACACTTGTTACATTGGTTTAATTGTGAAGGAATTTTCCATAAATAATATGTTGGATATATTTGAGAAAGGTTTTTGAAAATAACCCAATTGGTGGCATGATGACTATGCTAATAAGAGAATGGTTTGTGTCAAATAGTGTAAAATGAACAAGAATACAAGTGGGTGGAATGTTCTCCATTACATTTTTGAATAGGTCTATTACACTCTCCCCAAACTTGAAAATCAAATCTTAATCAATGAAAAACTCATCTAATAATATGTTATAATTTTAATACAACTTTTTTCCACACTATCATGGGACCATGCTAATTTTATAAAAGTGAAAAAATTTAAAAAAATTTAATGAGACCATAAATAAATGGTTGAGGAATTATGATATAAAATAGAAATATTAGGATTAAAAAAGGGTACTTAGAGAGAGGAATTAGATATTGAAGGAAGTGATTCTAGGTCATCACTTCCACTTATTTCATTAATTTTTTTTATTACTCATTATTAACTGTTAAAGGTATGGTATAACGTCATTAAAACATATCTTTGGATGAAAATTATTTTTAAATTCCCACTATAAATTTTATTTCATTATATTTTAATAAAAAAGATATTTTTTTAATAAAATTAACTTAAAAATAATTCATGATTTTTTATTCTCTACTAGTTGTATTACATGTCATCATTGAATTAGACTGTGGTTAAAGAACCAAATGGATTGTGTTGATGGTTTTATTATTTTTCTATAAGTGAAGGATTTCAATATCTTTTGGATGATTAAGATTGAAGAAGTTTATGAAGAGGAACCATGATGAGAAAGTTTTAAGGAATATAATGAGATTAGAATATATATAAAGACTAAAATATACTATATATGATTATTGTGGAAATGAGGTCAATAAAAATTAATGAAAAATGATTATTTTTTATGAAATCACTATCTACAACATGGCCTTGGTGAGTTTGAAAAGATGGCTATTGAAAATATTAAAGTGTTTCTGAGTAAAAGGATGAAGCTATTTGAGATTTAAAATGCGATAATCTATCACTGGATGAATTTTTACGATGTTGAGTATAGAGTTGATATAGGTGATGCATTTATTTGAAAATTAATTATTCACCATCATTGAGAGTATTTAATAGAAAATAAATAGGAATTTATTGAGGCAGTGTATGATTTATTTAAATACTCAAGAAGAATATTTATACAATAAGAATTATTTGTGAAATCTTTTAATTAGATAAGTGAATATTTTATAAATTCCTAAAGTCATTTTAGTTTTTTGGAGATAAGATAAAGTGGTTTTTAATTCACTAAAATGGCTAGAAGAAGTTTTTAGTTGAGTTAAGGATATTCTACAATTCTATGTTGGAGGTGAAAATTTAAGGAAGGATTATGTAATATCCCTCAGAATATAATATTAGAAATGTATTGTAGGATACAATAATTTTTATGGTTTAATAGAGAATATGTAAATAATATTAGGAGTCACACTATGATATGTAAAATCTTTCATAATAAAGATAACGTTTTACCACTAATAAATAATATCTTATAGGGAATATATAAGATAAATCACGGGATCATACTAAAATACATAAAAGGTAAGACCACACTATGATATGTAACATATTTAAATAATAGATGTGATTAAAAATTCAATAAGTTGTTTTTTTTATATGTTACGTTAGATATTCCATAGTGAAATTTAGAAAAGTATCGAAGGTGCTATGATACATAAGATATTTTGGCTGATACAAAATGTTTACTAAAGAATACATAATATTTCTTCTATAATATGAAATATAATAAAGAGAATACATAAGTTATTGTTTATGATATATATGGTTAACTAAGAAATTCCATTGCATTCAGAAGATTCTTTTAAGAATAAATAAGTTTATCTATTTGGAAAATTTTGACATTATCAAAACATGTATTCCTAATGAGAATTATATTATATAATTCTTATTCTTAGCTAATCCTAAATTATTTAAATATCACACTACTATAATGAAGTGTTGGTCACATTGGATAGCTTAAGAGAGAGATAAATTGATTCATTCAATTTAAAATTTCTATTAAAACCAATTTAAAAAACCACCAATTAAAAAATTCCAATTAATAAGTAATGTATGTATAAATAATTTTATTATTTGAAATATTATTTCAGCAATCTAAAAAAACCAAGAAAAAACTATTTTTAAATATATTTAACTTCTGTAAATATGTTACTCACACAAAATAGAATATATCACAAAAAAATTTTAACTATCAAATATTTTTATTGAAAATATTTTTTTGAATATAATAACTAAATTAAAAATGAAAAGATATAACAAGTGAAAATTGGTTAGAAAAAATAGTAATAAAAGAAATAAAAACACCCAGTGGAAATTAAAACAAGAACTTTTATTCAAAACTAGAACTTAGTCATATCCACCTCACAGTCACGTACAACCAAAGACTTTTTTAATTCTTAATAAACTTAATCCATATCCTCGATCAAGTTTTATAAATACAACTGCACATATCGTAGTCTGGGCTACAACCATCCTTTTCCACAATTATTCATGTAATAATAGATGTAAAAAGAATAAAAAATAGTATCTAGTTCTCTCCAATGGAAAGTAAGACCATGTGATAATATATATATAAAATAATATAAACACAACTCAAAATTCAGTTAAAGTAGAGAGAGTTTAAAGAGTAGAGAAATCATTTTGATGAATCTAAATCTATGATTAGTTTTTTTTGATCAGTTTTCTTTAAATCTATCCTTGAAAATATTTTAATAGATCTTTCACTAAGAATAAAAATAGTAATGTTTTGTGGAAGTTCACAACCAAGAAGTCATTCTAATCTCAGTATTTTAGTATATTTCACCATTATTATATAAATGAGTGGCTTTTCTTCTTAATGGAAAATCCTTATTTAATAATCTATTACAGAATATTCAAAAAATAATCCTCATACTAATTAATATTAACTAGAATTCTAAAATTATATGACTCTCCCAAAATTCACCGAAATATATTCATTTTAATTTAAAGTCCTTGAAATTCTAATTTGGTGTGGTCAATTCATCTTCATTGTAGGTAGGCCAAATAATTGTGAGGTTACATGATCTCTTAATAGGGCCACTTAAATTCTAGAAATAGTCACCTAAGATCTTCATGTGGTCACATGATTTCTAGATGTGGTAGGTTGATTTCTCATTTGGTAGGTTCAACACCTAGAGAAATTTCATTTTCTATAGAAATGGTTGGTTGAAGTCTTCATGTATTCTATTGAATCCTTCATGTAGTCACCTGAAAAATTTATATGGTCATTGGATTAGTTGTGCAGTAAATTGAGTATTTTGGAAAAAGTTTCTTATTTAACACATGATTAATTGTCTATTAATATAGTCATTTATACTTTATCTTATGATTACTTCAACATGGTTGATTTTCCTTCATATTCAGTTGATTTTTTTTGTTTGGATGTTTGATGTAGTCAGTTCAAGACTTATCCATTTTTCATATTTTTCTAGAAAAAAATTTACTTTCAAAAACATAAAATTCATTAATAACATAAGAAAAATTATTTTTGATCTCTAAAATAATTATTTCTAGGACTAATGTAATAATCTACACATTTTTTTTATCATAAATAATGGGATATTGAAGTTTGAGAAAAACTAGAAATTAGTGTGAACTAAAATCATTGAAATTATAATAATATGAATCGTCGTATTATACTCCCCATTTTATGATTTTCAAAAAGTTTATAAGAGTTGTAGAGAAATGATAATGTAGACATGAAAAAGACATTAGACGAAGTTCATTAATAAATATTAGAAATAATTTGATAAAATGAAATATATTAATGAAAAATATATTTAATTTAGTTCAAAAAGGGTTATAATATCTCTATTAGTGACACTAATACTAATCAGAATCAATAGAATCTTTGATATCATAAGACATAATATTATCTTTCTCTTTGTGTATGGTGTTAGTCGAAGGAGTTTTAGGCTAAAAACAAATAAGTTATTATATGGTTATTTATTTTAAAACATTAATTTTTGAATTACAAAAATTTATTTCGAAAAAACTTTTTTCAATTCCGAATTCATCTTGTTTAAGTTATCTTAGTATTAATTTTTAAGATTTAAAAAAAAGTTTATTTTTTGGTGGATAGTAAAAAATATTGTTTTTTATAAAATATAATATTTTTTGTGAGGTCAGGAAGATATTTTTGTGATATATAATTTATTAATTTATTTAATTATTTAATAATTATTTTATAAGAGTAATATTATGTAGAAATAAATTAAAACATTAAAATCATATTCTATTCATGATAAGAATAAAACGTATTGTCATTGTCAATACATGATCTACGTAGCGTTGGCAATGTCAATTTTAGTTATTTATAAATAATAATTTAGTTCTAAAAATTACTTTCAATACTTAGTTATTAACTATTATGTATTATTAATGTTTTTGGCTATTAATTTTGCATTTTATAGTTATATTACATTAATCTTACCCAACTGTGTGTGCAATGCTTGCGTAGGGAAAGAAAAGAAAAAATAAAAAATTTAAGATGATATTTTGATATGTGTATGAGTGAATATAAATAATGGATGAATATATAATTTTATTCTGAACCTAATTAACATATTTTTATGATAGTAATTTTTTTTTAATTTTTATGAATAAAGTTATTAACATTAATTCATGTTCAATGTTGATGCAGTGCTTGTGCAAGCATAAAGAAAATAAATATTTTTTTTTAATTTATAAGAATTATTAAATGAAAAAAATTGGTTAAAACATTTTATATAATAAAATAAAGACCATTTTCATTTATTTATTTTAATTGGGGACATTATGGACCCACATGGATCACATTAGTCCCTTTATGTTATTTTATTAAAAATAAAGACAACTTCTTCACACTATAACTTTAAATTAATATAATATTTTAATTTGAGGATTTGAAGATTTTTTTTTGATAAAATAAAATTTAAAAAGATAATTTAGTTATATTTATCATAAAATTTTATTTTTTATTTTTTTTAATAAGTAATTAAATTAATTTCCTCAAGAGTGATTGTGAAGTAAATATTTAACTAATGAGTAAATCATATTAATTATTTTAAAATAGTAAAATAAATATAATTTGATATTTTTTAGTAAATTAAAAATTTCTATAGGTAATTATAATATGTATAAGATATAATAAAGAATTTATTTCTAAGTGTAAAATTTTTGTTGAAGTGTTTAAATTCACGATTGTTAATATTTTTAATTTAAAAAAAACTGGTTTCCCATGAATAAAATATATTATTAAATTATTTTAAAACCAAATATTATTGAAAAAGTCCAAAAATTATGATATTCCTTTGAAAAATGCAATTAAATTTTTTTATAACTTTTTTTAAAGTCTTAATCCCTATAATAAATTTATTATATTTTAATAATTTGAGTAATTCTTATGTTACCCCTCACCTCAATTATAAAATGAGGTTTGCTCCTTCACAAATTCTCATCACCTGAAGCCATATTTTTGGGATAACCTCTACCAAATTCTATCATCCTAATACCTTCATAAATTATTTTTCTTATGGTATCACAAAAAAGTCCACTTCCAAGATCCTTTAAGGGGATCTCAGGGGGAATTTTTCAAGAAGGTTCCTTTGTCTTCTCTTTTAAATTATTTTTCCTTTATACCTTCTCCCCGCCTCTTATCCAATGTTTAATGAAAACTACAGTATCACATATATTCTATATTTTTTTTTGTTTTTATGGTATATGAATCATAAAATATCCCATCTTCTCATTTTATTCTTAAATAATGAAATCGCCATCTGTGGTGCGCCAATTCACCACATTCGTGGATGGTGATTTTTCATTTCCCATTTACCAAAATCATGGAAAGGTTAAATTAAAATTTAATTATTTAAAATGACCAATATATATATATATATATATTATCACTTATAGATTATTATTTTTATTTTAAAATGGAATACCATAAATAAACTGGCCATGGAAACCGTGAAAAGAATGCACCTGAAACAACAAAAATAACAAAATATTGTAAATAAATGAGTGGAAAATGTTTTAAAAAGAAAATGTAAGGTATTATAAACATTAATTTTGTTCTATAATGTATTAATAAAACTATTAAAACCATTATACATGAGTTTTGAACATATTTTAAGGAATTCAAACCCGAGGTAAGGGACTTTACTTTCAAAATCCTTTTAAAATTCAATTATGTAAAATTCAAAAAGATTATTTTTTATATATACGGAATCAAAGGATTCAAATGATTTAATGATTCACTATTACTATAATTTTTCCATTATATGTATTCATATCTATTTTTTAAGAATATTATTTCATTATTTTATGGACGATATTTATATTTTAAAAGAGATTTTTTATGAGAGAAAAGGTATTTTAAATATCTGAATGTGTTTTTATCAAGGGTTGAAATGAGTTATCAGATGTTTTATTCAATATATGTTCCACATACATAGTTTATGTTGGGTTTATCCCATTATACCTCAATATATAATGGTTTTCCCCCATTATATCTTAAGATATGTTTGTTTGAGCCCATTATAGCTCAAGATATGATGAGTGGTCCACATTATAGCTCTCCAATGCATTGGATACTCCCAAGATAGAAGTTGGCCAAATTTTTATTCTATGTGTAATGGTGAATGAAATAGAGATATGGTAAAAATTTCTTAGGGAAATTAAATGGTGTTTCTATGTATGCTTATGAGTTTTTAAGAAAACAGTTTATAATGGGTTTTTAGGTTTTCACTAGACTGAACGTTTTTATTTCTTTATATCTCTTATTGAGATTTTTGTGCTCATCCCAACTTTATAAATTTTTTCATAGGTTATAATTATGTGTAATTGAAATGAGGAATTCAATATATATTTTATGAAGATTTTCCAAAGAAAACATGTTTTATTTTTAAATATCTTATATTACGAAAAATGGATATTGTTTTCTTAGTATTATCTTTGTATAAATGTGGTTCATTTTTTATACATTATGTAATAATATTAAACAATTCTAAACTTGAAAAGATCCTAAATGTGTACAAAAGTATGTTCTTGAATAAAATTCAAGATTATGTAATGTGTTAAGGCTGGGTCCTTATACTGCACATCAGTCATCATATACTTCTTAATATCCTGGGGAAATATAAAACTTAAGAAACGGGTGAGATCAATTTTTCAGTAAGGATATACATAAATTATATTTTATAATAAAAAAAATCAATATGTAAAGGTGAATAACTAAAACACATTTCATTTAATTAATAACTTGATCATAATATGGAAGGAATGAAATATGGTATAACAGTTCTATATAAATAATAACATGAGTACGAAACTTAAACCTTAATATTATACTAGTCAAATAATTAATTTGTATATTAATAACAAATATCATAATAAGGTAATGCATAATTTAGGACATCATAAAAATAACATCAAGGCTTTATCCAAGACACCATAAATAAATGGGTAAGACAATAGCTATAACCCAAACTAGTTTGTATCATGAGACCTATAGATGCATCGAGGGGATATATCGGGCCCCACCCATCACGTAATAAGTACAATTCATAATTGTTATTAAAGGGGTTAATTATAATCAATATAAAAATTCATATTATAAACAAGCATATAAAATGTGAATACTTTTACCATAAAATATGAATGGTATCAAAATAGCACATCCACAGTTAAACTGCATCATAAACCATTCAATTAAATATGGTTAATGATATCGTAAGAGATCAACCACAATAAAGAAAAAGAATTGACAATGGATTTTGACATAGATGATAATAATTTAAAGGATTTCTTTGAAAAATTGTTGAGGAAAATAATCTTCAAACATTCTAAATTTTCATATACCACATTAAAACATTTTAATTTTAAGACTTTTCAAGGAATAAAATTAATGAAATATATAATATCATGAGAAAATAATATTCATGATATAACAAGTTAAAGGATCAGTATATAAACCACAAAAAATAGGTGAACAAGGCATATATCTCCCAGAAGTAAAAGTGAGACGAGAAAATCTCATACCTTATTCCTTACATTAGTTGAAAATTATATAACCTAATCGTTTTAATCATGTTATTAACTTATAGTAGAACCATAATCATATTTATATTATCATATATTATATTCTTATAATATCCCATTGACCATTTGTTAATAATATTCCATTATTTTCACTATTTTGGTGTTAACTGCCTATTTTTTACAAGTATGTTTTGATTTGTTTCTTATTGGTCCTATTAATTAGATCGTGATATCATCATATAAGAAATATAAATAATGATTTAAATATCATATATATCAAGTATATATTTATTTATAATAATCTATATTATTTTGATAGAAGAAACAAAATGCATCGTTCATAGAGACGGTAGGTCGTACATACGCATGAACGCTACTTCAATTTCTTTTTCATATTTAAAATTATGAAACATAAATGATATATAGGTATATTATAATTCAATTATAATATTTATTTCATATATGGAACATATTTTTTTTTAAAACCATCTCTAATACATTCCATGTATAGTGTGAATGAATCACATTACTTTGACGAGGAGTTAGTCCACACATCCACAAACGAGGTTATTGTATTCCCAAAAATAAGGTGAATAATGTTATCTATGATATAAAAATTCTATAAGAATAAAGAAATCATATATTAAATATCATATAAAAAATATTATCCATCATAATTATAATCCATGATTGGTGGTGAAGGAAAAAATTAAGAACTTTGTTTCGTGAGGCGGTAGTTCGCATTACACAAAAACGGTAAGTTAATTTCCCATTAGATGGAAGTGTGTGTGAGTGTAGGTATAAAAATTATATTAATAATATATAAGTATATTTAAGATACGTAGGTTATTATATAATTATGTAAATATAATAAATTAGGGGTTTCAAGGAAGAAATAAAATGAAAACATTCATTGATGAAAGTTACCTCTTCTTTGGGTATCTCCTTTTGATTTTCCAAAAAGGACTTATTTAGTTGGATTTGTGTCCCAATTAAATATTATAGAATTAATTCAGGTATTTTTGAAGGATATTTGGATAGGTTTTTTCCAAACCAAGTTGGATTTTAAGTGTAAATAAAAGAGAAGAAGATGTTCCATTTTATAAGAGATGGTAGTGGCACTCTTGGAAATATTCAAAATATTTAATTAATATAAATAAATTTTATAATTAAAATTGATCAAAAGTGATTTAGTTTGAATATAATATGATTATGGGTATCAATATTCTCAAACAATAATTTTTAGACATGTTTAGGTTACATTATTACCCTTATCTTTTGTCTTTAACCCTTAATTAATCACTTTAACTCTTACTGTAACAACATGTGTTTTTATTTCTTATGGGTTAAAATATTTACTCTAAAATGACGAAAAAAACTAAATGGATCATTTATGAAATAATTAATCTAATGAAAATTATTTTTATGAATTTTATATTTTTATAAATTTTATATCATTTAATAAAATATCATTTATTTTAATATAAATTTAATGACAATTTTTATTCATTCCAATACTTTGAATTTTAAAAAATCAATAAAACAAGATATATTAATAAAAACACGTATAATGTATCACTAAAATGTTAAATTTATCTATAAAATTCATTTAAGACATTAATTACATCAAATTATATTTATTTCAATATTTTCATAATAATTTATTTGATATTCCCATTAATTAAACAATTACTACATCATCATTGTGTTAGACTTTGAGGTAATTATTTATTTCATAAAAATTAAAAATAAATAACCATTAATACGATAGTAATTTTATATTTCAAATCAATACTTATAGTCAAATTTATATTTGGTATAACCCTATATTAAAAATTATATATTATTAAAATTATCAGTATGACAACTTTAACTTTTCATTAAACAAAATATAATGAATGTCATACTCTCATAAAAGTGGCTAAAAAATGTCATAATCTCATCCCAAGGATGATTCTAGTTGAAAAATACTCATAAAATGAAATTTTGACAAGTGTTAGGGTAATTTAATAATATTTATAATATTATTTTTACCCTTAATTACTTGATTTACATTAAATCGTGTTAATAAAAAATTACTAAATTTATTATTCATAATTCCAAAAAAATAAAAGAACATATTTAAATAATTTTTAAATACTGATTCCGAATATTTGATCCATTTTTCTAAATTCATAATACATAAGATAAAGTATTTTATTTAAAATTAATCATGTTGATGAAATGAGAAAATGAGTTTTTTAAATGAAAACGTTCAAAAGTTTGAAAAGTTTTTATATGAAAATTCAATATGAAATTGATTACAATGAAAAAAAATTTGTTATATAATAAAAATAAATATAATTATTCATAAAAATTTAAAAATATAACTTAACGCCATAAATTATTTATATAAAAATTGATTTTCAATTAAAATGCAATATTTTTTCACTGTTCATCAAAACAAGAAACTTGTCAGAAAAATACCAACAAATCTACCAAAGTAAATTTTTATATTATTATTTAAAAAACTTATTTTATTTTTTCAAATAAAATATATAAAATTTTCAAAAAAATGGATTTCAAATAGGCTCTCTATTAAAAGATGCTAAAACTGCTTTTATAAAAATAATGTTTTTTTATATGCAATAGTTGGTTTGTTCTTATATTATGACAATAGAATATGTTTTATGAATTTAAAGAATATTTTAATTAATATATAATATATATATTTCATTAATATCATTCACTAATAAAAATTAATTTAATTTATTAAAATAAAATTCCTTTGGAGCATAAAAATCATTTTTTATAAAATCATTCCCATTATATTCATTTCGTTTATATATTCATTTCTAATTAATAGGTAACAAATTAATTAAAATATATATTTTCATAATTTATTTAATACTATTCATGTCTTTCAATTTAATTTCTAGGTAATATCTTAATATATTAAATTACAATATTTTTAATAATATATAATTGTTTGTTAAAACTTAGTCTTGTGTGTATCACAACCTATCAAAGAAAGTATTTTTTTTGTGTGTAATGTAATATTTTGAAAATTTTAACTTTTAAAAAGAGACATTATATAAAATATTAGGGTGTTACATTCTCCCTTACTTCAATAAATTGTGTTCTTGCAATTTAAAATTTTACTTAAATAATAAAAGGGTGAAACATGGAAATTTCTTTTTGGGAAACCCACATCGGAAAATTTTGATAAAATATCCTCTTAATAAATGGGAAGGTTAAATGATAAGGTCACCACTAAATTAGGATTTCAAATATGATAACATTAGTGGCAAGTGAATATTCCAAGAGATAATTATAGATAATTATAGAGGTCATTTATTATAATAAATTAAACAATCAATGAAATGTTAAGAGTCTAAAAGAAAAAAATATATGGTGGTTTAGAAGACCATATGATTCATTGGATATAAAGGAAATGGGGTAACATTTTTGTTTCAATATCCTTTTCCTAAAATTGAGGGATTATTTTAATATTTATATGAATCACCCAATAAAAAGTACTTGATTTCCTTCCATGTTATAATCATAATCTTATCATTTGGATGTAATTTGATCTATTTCCACTTCTTCTCCTATGCTAAGAAATGGATATTTTAGATAAATTTTTTTCCAGAAGCACTTTTAATGAATCCTATGGTTCAAAAGTAATTATTTTATCCTCATAATGTTCACTAGAATGAAAAACATTAAAAAAATTGTATCTAGTAAATAATACATTAGCATCAAACAATAATTGCCATTATTCAACTTAATTCATTCCAACATTAAGTCTTATTCTAAATACTTATCCCCAAATTCATAGTCCAAATGGTCTCTAAATTTCCCAACTCTATCTTGACATCAGATTCCCCAAACAACATAATGTAGCTCTTATTATCACATACCAAATATTTGATCACTTTAAAAACATTAAAGAAAATGGTCATGCTTCCAAATCCTTAAAGAATAAAAACTACAATAAAATCCTTATATAACTTGTGATTCTTATAACTATAGCACCATTGAAAAAATAATTATTGAATCCAAAAGCACAATAACTTTAATCAATCTACTTAATTCTTAAAAAATTAACTACACTTCATTATATTATTCTTTAATACATCATTCCTTTCATTTTTCTTTTTTTGTATCTTCTTCATCAACAATATAACCATTACTTGTATAATATTGATAATTATAACCATTTACCATAACCTAAAGCATAATGTGAGAAACAATATTCATACTAATATAGTCATGAATAATCATTTATAGGATGACTAAATTATGAAATGTTTTTCTGAATATATGATTCTATAGGTTTTATATAGGTTATCTGTGGTATTACCAAATCTATAGGGTGATATCATATATTTAAACTTATCTAAAAAGTTATTCATTGGAATATGTTTTCTAATATATTATTTATAAAATCTAGTTCCCAAGGTTTTTACTAAACTTTATTTGATACAAAATCTAATGATGCTTACCACAGTAGCCCAGGGTCAGTGCCTTACTTTATTAAATTGGCATAAGATACAAGAAATCACATCCAAAAAACTAAAAAGTTTAGTATTCTTGGTAAACTAGATAAATATTTTAAATTCAAATTATATTTTAAACATAAAATTAAAAAAAAATCTCTTTTAGAACCCAATTATTCCCTTTAGTGTACCCACTAAATCCGCCATAAGATACTTCTCAAAATCTGGGTGAAATATGAAATATAAGAAATGAGTGAGCTCAGATGCTCAATAAGGGTATACATATAGTAGAATATATCATAAATAAATATAAACAATAAATAAATAGGAATAAATGAAAAACATGTCATTTAATTAATAAAATAAGCATAATATGGAAAGAATGAAAGACGATTGAATAATGACATATAAATAATCACATGTGTATGAAACTTATATATGTATACTATACTAGTTGAATAACTATATATAATATAAATAACTAATCTCATAATGTGGGAATACATAATGTGGTATATCATAGACTTTCCATAAAGGCTTCGGTCAAGACACTATACTTAAACAGGTAAGATATTAGCCAAAACCAAAAATAGTTTGTCTCCTGAGACCTAATGATACATCGAGGGGCTATATCAGGAACATCTAAAAACATACTATGTCCAATTAATTCCACTTATTAAAGGGGTTAAATATAATCAACATAAACATTCTTATTAAAAACTAGCATACAAAATGTGAATACTTTAACCATAAACTATAAATGGTATCAAAATAGCACATACACATTCAAACTAAATCATAAAAAATTCAATGAAATATGTTAAATGATATCATAACATATCATCCTAAATTAATCATAAGATTTAACAATAAATTTTGACATAGATTAAAATAATTTAAATTATTTTTTTGAAAAATTCTTGGGGAAAATAATCTTTAAACATTCCAAAGTGTCCCATACCACTTTGAAACATTTAAATTATAATTACCCTAAAGGAATAAAATTAATTAAAATTATAATATCAAGATAATAAGTATATTAATTGTATAAAATTTCTAATGATCAGTATATACACAACACAATAAAAGTAAGTGGTGAACAAGGCTTATATCTCAGAGAAGTAAAAGTGAGACAAAAAAATCTCTTAACTTGTTCTTTCCTTTAGTTAAAAATTATTTAAACTTATGTATAATGTTTTTAAAAATGTTTTTAACTTATTACATAACCATACTCATATTTATAATATAATATATTAACTTCTTATAATATCTCATTACCCATTTCTTAATAATCTTCTATTATTTTCACTATTTGGGTGCTAATTGTCTAGTTTTTCGTGTTTGTTTTTGACAAGTTACTTTTTTTTCATGTGAATTAGATCATGATTTAATCATATAAATAATTTTAATCATTATTTAAATATCATTTATATCAATTATATATGTATTTATAAAAACACGTAATATTTGGAGATAATAAATGAAATACACTGTTCACGGAGATGATTGGTCATATGTATACATGAACACTACTTCCATTTCTTTATAATTTTTAAAACAATTACAGGTAAAAGATATATATTTATATTATAATTATAGGATAATATTTATTTAATATATTTCACTTATTTTTTATTTAAAACTATCCCTAATACATTCAATGTATTTCACGAATGAATCATATTGCTTTGAGTAGGCAGGTTTCCACACGTCTAATAATGATATTATCGAATTCCAAAAAATGGAGTGCATAAATTTATCTGTTAAATATAGATTTAATAAGTATAAAGACATAATAAATAACATAATATCCTATAAAAATAGAGTTTACATTTTAATTCCCAACCATGAGATGTGGTAAACGAAAAACGAAGAACATCATTTCATGAGGCGGTAGTTCTTCGTACACAAGAATGGTAAGTTCCTTACCAATTTGAAGGAAGTGTGCATAAGTGTAGGTATAAAAATTATAATAACAAAATATAAGTATATTTTTTATACATAGTTTATTATATAATCATGGAATAATAATTTTTAAGGGGGTTCAAGGAAGAAATAAAATGAAAACATTTGTTGATGAATATTACCTCTTATTTGGGTGTCTTTTTTTGATTTGCACAAAAGGGATTATTTGGTAGGATTTATACCCAAAGTAAATATAATTTGATGATGTTAGGGATTTTTGGAGGATATTTTTATAGGTTTTGGATGAACCAAATAGGTTCTGATTTTTTAATTAAAGAGAAGAAGGTGTTCCCTTTTATAAGAGAGGGGAGGGGTAGTCATAGAAATATTCAAAATATTAAATTAATATAAATTAATTTTATAATAAAAATGTATCCAAAGTGAGTTAGTTAGAATATAAGATTATTATTGGTTGAAATACTCACCAGAAATTGTTTTTTGGCATGTTTAGGTAATATTCTTACTCTTATCTTTTAGAATTAACCCTTAATTAATCCCTTTAACTTTTATTTTTACAACATGTGTTTTTATTCCTTAAGGGTTAATATAGTAACTCTAAAATTAAAAAATAAAAATAAATGGATAATTTATTACATATTTATTCTTATCCAAAATATTTGGACAAATTTTAATTTTTTTTGAATTTTATATCATTTAATAAAATATGATTTATTTTAATACAACATTAATGAAAATTTTGATAATATTCCTTACTTGGACTTTTAAAAAAATCATCAAAATAATATATCTTTTAAAAACACTTCTAATAAATAAATAAAATGTTAAATTTATCTAGGAAATTATTAAATGACATTAATTATTTCATATTATATTTATTTTAATATTTTTAAAATCATTTATTTGATATTCCCATTAATTCGAAATTTACTACATCATCGTTGTATAAGACCTTAAGGTAACAATTTATTTCATATAAATTGAAAAAAATTACCATGATGAATATAAAAATTTTATATTTGAAGTTATTATTTATAGTCGAATTTATATTCTTTATTACCCTATATTTAAAATTATATATTTATGAAAATTATGAGTTTGGAATCCTTAACTTTTCTTTTAATAAAATATAATAACTACAATACACACATCCAGGTGGCTTGAAAAGTTTAAAATCATAGTAAAATAATAATTTGGGTCCACACTAACTGATATAATAAAATTTGGACATGTTTTCATGTGATTATATGATATTTATCTTATTATTGTTACCCTTAATTACTCTTTTTACATCTAACAATATTAAATTTTTTTACTAAAGTTACTATTCATAATACCCAAAAATAAAGTAAACTTATTTACATAAATTAAACCCACTAATTTAAAATATATAATCCATTTTTTAAAATTCAAAATTTAAAATTTCTAATCATTAATTTAAAATTAATCTAATTAGTGAAAGGAGAAAACGAGTTTTTAAAGTGATAACGTTCAAAATATTGAAATGTTTTTATATAATAATTCAATGTAAAATTGGTACAAATAAACTAAATTATATTAAATAATAAAAAATTGATATAGTTATACTTTAAAACAAATTAAAAATATATCTTAACACTATAAATTATTTGTACAAAAATTCAGTTTTCATTTAAAATGTAATATTTTTCATTGTTCATCAAAACATGAAACTTGTCAGAAAAATAAAAAAAATTAAAGAAAATTGAAATTTTATATTCCTATTTCAAAGAAGAATTTTATTTTATAAAATAAGATATATAAACTGTTAAAAATTGTTTTTAAAATAGGTTTTCTAACAAAAGGTGGTAAAAGTGGTTTTATGAAAATATAGGTTTTTTATTTCTAATAGTGGGTTTGTTCTTATCTTTTAACTATAGAATATAATTGATGAATATAAAACTATTTTCAGGAATATATAGTATATATATTTCATTAATATCATTCCTTAAGAGTAATTAATTTAGTTTATTAAAAGAAAATTCCTTTGGAGCATAAAAATATTTTTTATAAAATCATTCTCTTTCTATTAAATTGGATTATATATTCTTTTTCAATTAATAGGTAACCACGAAATTCAACAACTTATTTTCATAGGTTAGTCAATCCTATTCATAACCACCAATTTAATGGCTGGGTTATATCTTATTATATTAAATAATAATATTTTTAATAATATATTATTGTTTGGTAAATCTTGATCTTGCATGATCAATTTTATTATTTATCAGATCTAGTTAGAGATTAAGTTTTGTATGACAGTAAAAAATAACAATAAATAATATACTTGACATGTCCTCTTCTCTAACTAGTTCAGCTAAATTTCTGAAACCAATGAAGAGTTTCTTCAGCACATCCCTCAAATCAGTTTTGAAAACATTGAGATCTTATTTAGTCACAAAATATGTAGAATAAGTAGAATAGGGTATGGGTATGGATTACTTAGGATCAAATATCCTACCATCCAACTCACCTTCAATCATTATATGATCTGCCATTAGATACTGGAATTTATTAACTACATTAGTTTCTTCCTCAATACTTTCAATGAGATCTATATGAGTACACTTAAGAGGTGTTGTTTCATGAATATTAATTGATTCTTTAACTTCTTTAGTGGGGCTTGGATCAAAAAATTATTTAAGCACTTCATCCACTAAAAAAATAAAATTTAAAATAGGAAATGATGATTTGAATGGAGATACCTCAACCATTTCATGGATATCTATTAGAAAAAATAAGGATCCTTTGGGATTTATTTTAATATAAGAGATAATATGTCCATTATATCTAGGTGGACTGCCCCTATAGTCATCACTATCACTAGATTCCAAACCCAATGTAATTAATTCTTTTTTATTAGGATATAGAGTACATCCAATTAAATAAATCAAGTCATATTCTTCAAAAATTTCCCCATTTAATGTTGTTCTATCTAAATCATTGTCCTCTAAAAATATATTTTTATAAAAATATATTATATATAATTTTGTTTCAGAAATATCCTTATATATTAAATCTTATTCTTGAGTGGATAAAGGAAAAGGTGGATTAGGAGATCCAAAAGATACCAAAAAAGAAAGAATATTTTAATCCTTGTGTGTTTCCCCTACTTCTTGAACAAAATTAGTAGCTTCAAAATCATTTTATTTTACATCTAATTCATCTTCATTCTCCTTAGATGAATATTCAAAAATCTTATCAAGTTCTAGACCTTGATCCACTTTGTCCATTTGTCTCACTAAATCCTTAACATGATTGAGTTTTTCTTAAATATTATCACTCTCAAATACATATACTTTCTTCCATGGGTTCCAGTTGACCTTCATATTCTCACAAATCTTCAAATTAAATGAAACCCTACCAGATACAATTAATCTTTTCCCCTATCAAGAATTATTCCTTTGTACACGAGTAGGGATGAAATTTACTACAGAAATGTAAATGAAGTAAATATGGAATATATTTTATGAAAATATAACATGTATCTCATTATATATCTTGATAGGATTATATTTACTCAATTTTTCATTAGATATTGAAAAATACAATCCTCATGTTTTAAATTACTAAAGACTCTTTTATTGGGAAAAATAAAATGTTGAATAAATTTCACCAATAGCCTAAATTCTATATTTAGTTCTATAACATTGGGTCTTATAGGAGTTTTGTTTCCAATTATCCCATCAAAATAAATCTTAATCATAAGGTGGTCATGAACAATTGGATAAGAAATCCTATATCCTCATATTATTCTATATGATGTACATTCATACTCTTGTCCTATAGCTTCGAATAAAATACTAGTTTATCTCCATTTATTATGGTTTAAATATAATCTATTGAATCACCATTATCAAACTCCATATTCAAATATAAATCATTAACTAGTAAAGGGTAAAATGGTTTACCATTTTCATTGAACCAACAATATCAACCTTGATTATGATTAGATTTCCAAACTAAGTATTTTCTCGACAGTTCTCACTCTACATCCACTTATTTTTCAATACATTAGATAATTTCATGGATAAAGGTTGTGATGCTTGAATGAAGTAGTCGATCAAGATTTTTATTTCTTTGATTTGTTTTAGGGAGAAAAATAAATAGGATATACAACTTCAACAGAACATTTAATTATAACTAATTTCCACTGAGATTCAAAAATATAGAGGCTTAGGTTCAGTTTTTATGGGACAAAGGATTTTTAGAAATAAATTTTTGAAAGATAAATCTTATATGGCTTTAAAAAATAGATATAGAAGAGTGTGTTTATTTGAATTATGATTTTAATTTATTCAATCATTAAGGTAAAAATTTAAAATAAATAAAAAACCGAGCTAAAATTAAATCTCACCAAAAGAAATAATATTATTTTAAAACAGAAATATACAAAGTAGGTTAAATGACTAATACATCATGATTTCAGTAACTTAAATAAGTTTTTATTAGCTTACTTATCATATGTCATGCCTTGTGGTAACTTTGAGGCCTCATAGCAGGTTAACTAACTACATGACTAAATTATCATAGTTACTTAATGGAATGCATGAGAAAATTATCATGGTCTATTAACTGGTCATATAAACTACCTTTATAGACACTTTCTACCAATGTAGAGAAAACATCTGATTAAACTTGAAACAAGAGAAATATTAATAAATATAAATGGTAGGATTAAACAATATAATAATGGTCTAAAATAAATAAACTTTAATGACATGAATTAATTTAAATAAATGGGATGAGAAAAAATTAAGAAGTTTAGGAATGATTAATCATTCATAATTAATTTATGATATAATTAAATCTTTCTATATTTAAAGTGTTTTTAAAAGAATTAACAAGACTATGCTTAGTACCAATGAACTTAAGAGTAATACCACATTTTAAAAAATGGTCTCTCAAAAAGTGATGACTTATATCAATATATTTGGACATTGAATGAGATAAAATATTTTTATAAATATTAATAGCACTTTTATTTTCAAAATTCATAGGGACATTTCAGAATTGATATTCATACTCTAATAATGTTTGTTTAGTCCATATAATTTTTTCACAACAACTACCGAAAGTTATATATTTAGATTCAATAGTAGATAATTAGACAATGTTCTTATTTTTATTACACCAAGAAAATAAAGACATTCCTAAAATATTACATGTTCTAGAGGTTCTTTTTTATCTAACTCACATCCATGAAAACCAGCATGAAAATAACTATCTAATTCAAATTCATGGCCTCTGGTATAGTACAACCCATAATTGGTTGTATTATTGAGATATTTTTAAATCATTTTAACATAACTTAAATGAAATTCATTTTAATTTTCTTGAAAGTGAGAACACATATACACAATAAATATTATATTAGGCTAGATTGTAGTTAATATTATTAAACACCCAATCATACATCTAAAAGTAGTTCGGTCAACTGATATGTCATATTCAAATCTATCCTACAACTTATACTCATAGTAGCGTCACTAACTTTTTTATATATGGAAAATAATATTATAGGATAATTTTTTTATTTAAATTTATTTAAAACAATTCCTTTATTACTTTGAAAAATTTGAAAACCAAGAAAGAATTATAACTCATCCATTAAACTCATTTTAAATTTTTTTGCATCATTTTAAAAAATTCAATACACAATGAGATTTTTTATGAAACAAAATTGATATCATCCACATAGATTTTAACTACTGAAACATTTATTGAAATTCATTTTATAAATATATTAGGATCATCGATGCCTTTTCAAAATCCATTTAACATCAAGAAGGATATGAGCCTATCGTACCAAGCTCTTGGAGCTTGGTTGAAATAATTAATAGATTTAAAATTATTAGAAACTTGATTTTGAAAATGAGGGTCTTAAAATATAGGGTATTTCTTGATGAAAAAAGAATAAAAAATATATCCATTAATGAATGTTTTATTTATCTTTTCAAGGCGCAATGTAAGAATCATTATATGGTATGACCAACTCAAATTACAGTTGTAAATAACATGTAATTTTTTCATCACATGATCAAAATTTCATTCCAAATGAAAATTATATATTACTTGACCATATTAAAACACCTAAATAGGAAGATGGGTATCTTCACATGAATTTTTTTATTAATTTATAATCAGATATAAAATAAACTCAATTTTTAATTCATTTTTCTTTGATGATCTGGTGGAATTGATCTTATCTAACCATTGTTGTGCTACAAGATCCAAGTACAGAATCTATCTAGCGATGATCCTCACCTTCACCACAATCATTGAATAACATCGTAGAATCATCAGGTTGTAGCATAACTAATCCTCATCAATTTTATTTTTCATGTTTGAACGTAGTAGAACTCTTATCAAGAGAGGAATGACTCTTGGTGTTCTCTCGTTTTCTTGAGATAGGAGGATAAGAGAGAGCTCTAGAACTATTTATCTCTCTCTAGGTCTTGATAGAGTCTCACCTTATCTTTTCTGCACACATTTGTTTAAAATGATATTATTAGATAATTTTTATCATGGGTTTACTGTCTGAAATTTTCACATTAAATCTTTTGAATCTTTGTAATTCTTAATTAAAACTATGTCCAATAATAGTAATTTCATTATGATTTTTTATTAATCGTTTGACATGTGCAACATATTTTAATAATATATAAATAAAATATCATGTATATAATTTCCAATCATACCATTAGACTCATACCGCTTTCCCTCATCAATATTTACCAATCCTCAAATAATAACTATTTAATAAATAAATGTCATTGAATTATTCTATGATAAATATAATAAATACCATATTTTACAAATGTGAAAATAAATATTTATTATTATTTTAATAACTTATTCTTTCAAATACTTATGATTAAATTATGGAGATCAACCAAAATGAATAAATATTATTTCTCGTAACTTATTAAATTTTTTACATGAATTTAACTAAGATTGTGGATAGACAAAGTGCGTGACCCTCTAGGACTCTTTCTTAATGTCATTAGGAATAACCAAATAAAGTAAAAGGTTGGTGTCTAGAAATATTCCAAGGCTCCCATAGATGAAGAAGTTAATGTCGCAATGAATTCCATCCTCCTACGAATGCTTACCATGTAATATAATCACTTTATTGTTATATGTTTAATCAAGGATTTTTCATGTCAATGTTATTAACCTATATACTCAATGTATTTTTCTTTAAATTTAGGAAAATGAACTTGATAACCAAACACCATGGAAAGGGATTTATATAGGTAGTTCTCTTCCCATAAAAGGTAATGAGATATAAATTTCCATCAAAGGATAGAAGGGATAAATACTCTTTCATATTGTCTATTATTGCAATATCACTCTTAATGCACCCAACATATCCTACCTCACCGTGCAAATATTTTATTATGATTTTTATCAATACACAAAAGTGTGTGAGTTGTGATATCCATTGAAGATAATCTTAATGTCTAAGTATCAATACACATGTCTTCATATAGTAACATAAAACGAATCATAGAAATGGGCATTTACTATTAACAAAAATGATCTTATAACCTTCTTCTTGATGATTACCAAGGGAAAACACCATGAGACGTTTTCACAATGTTTTATGAGCCTCCTCACCCTAGTATTTTGTGTCATCTACGTATCATTAGACAATATCATCCATCCATATAAAAAAGTTCAATAATAATTTCATAGAACCTATAGATTTTCATTATATCAGAAAACTGATGTGAACTTGCAACATGAAATATATTCTTAAAACATTATCCCATAGAAATTATATATATAATAACAATAATAATGTGATAATAAAACTTCATCAATAATGAAAAAATTATTTCAAGTACTAAAAATTTGGTTATTGGGAATCGATATTAATAGACTCTCACTTTCACTAGAGCTGACTAATAACAACTTTCAGTCACTAGATCTTACATGATACTAATTTTTTTTCTTAGATAAATATTTTCTAAAGGGATTCATTGTGTTTTACTTCGTGGATACTCTTCTCACCACATATTTACCTCATTGAGAAAAATCACTCAATAGATTAAAAATCTAAAGTATGTTCTTTTTCCATTGGTGTGACCTCATCTCTTTGGAGAGTGCATCCACTATAGTGTTATAATTGTAAAATGTTATAGTATATTTACCACTAAGTACCACATAAAGCTCTTGGAAAATGTAGTGAACAAAAAAAATTCCATGGATACATCATAAGTTGAAATATACTCAACCTCCACTATTGAATCAATGAAAATTATATGCTTAGAACTCTTACATCTCATAGCTCCTCTATTGAGAAAAATATATATCGATATTGTTACGTTAGATCATTCTAATATATCTGAAATCTAGAATTATGTAACCCCTGATGACTAGCTCTTCATCTCTTACATACATTAGGAACATATCTTTAGTTCATCTAAGATAATTGAGTATATTTTTAACAGTAATTCAATATTGTTCACCTAGATCTAATTGATATTTTACTACCATGTTCAAAGAATAGGCAAAATCAAACCTCATACATAACATAAAATACATGATATATCATATCACTGAAGAATATGAGATTTTATTCATTCTGTTGCTTTCCTATTATGTCGTAGGAATCATTTTCATGGAAATATGTATACAATGTGACACTGGAACCAATCCCCTCATAGATTTTTTCATTCTCCTTTTCATTATCTGGTCAATGTATATTCCTTGACTTAGTCTAAGTAACCTCTTGTATATTTCATACACGGTCTTGAAACCTATAATATAGGTTTTTTTACTTATGTTTTTCATAGAGAATTATATACTCAATCATGCCTTAATATCTTATAAGGTTGGTATATTATTTAAAATTACTAATATTTCATCAATATATAATACTATAAAAACAACTATACTCCCACTAACCTTTTTGTAAACACATGTCTCACATTTATTCTTAATGAAACCAAATTCCTTTCTAGAATAATATAATTTAATATTATATTATATGTATTCATTTGTTAATCCATAGATGAATATCTACAACTTATATATCTTTTTTGCATTTACCAGAGTCATAAACCCTTCCAGTTGTGCCACATACACATTATCCTAATGGTTCCCATTAAGGAATGTAGTTTTGAAAATCATTTCCCAAATATCACACTCTTAGTAAGATGTTATAAAAAAATAATTGTAATGTATTTAAACATGGAAATGTGAGAAAAGTTTTTTTTAATATTCAATACCATGATGTTGTCTAAAACCATTATCCATTATCCATGATTCATTGGTATTTAATTTACCATCAATGTTCAGGTTTCTCTTGAATACCCATTTACACCAAATAGGTTTTACATCAATTTGTAGATAGATTTTAACCCAAACCTGGTTATAATACATGGATTATGCCTCATAATTCTCAGATTATTTCCATCTTGTAGTTTCTGAAATATCTACTTCCTACTTTTAGGATAGATGATCATCATTATTATCAAATAATGAGACATCATAATCAGTGACTAGAAAAACATATCTCTCTATTTCTATCATCTCTATTGAACTCCTATTTAGAACTTGTATTTCAAGAACATATTCTTCCATTGGGACCTATAGAATCCATTCATGTTCCAACTCTTTTATATCTTGAGAATAAAATTAATTAAATTAAATATTTCTCTCACTATCCTCCTTAAGGATGATCTCCTTCTCAAGAAAAACATCATAACTTACAATAATTACTTTCTTTTCAAAAGGGTTGTATAGGTTATATCCCCCTTTTTACTTAGAATATCCTATAAAGATATACTCCATGCATCAGGGTTCTAGTTTTTTCTTGGTATGTCCTTAACAAATTACCCCCAAACCCATGCTCAAACATGTGACCGAACTGGTTTCTTTTCACTCCATAACTCAAAAGGAATATGTTTTTCCATTTAGTTGGTATTCAGTTTAGTACGTATAATTTTTTCTATAATGCTTATCCCTAAAAGGAAAATTGAAGGTTGTTTTATTCATCATCTTTTATACCATGTACAATAAGGTATAGTTCATCATTTCACAAACACCATTATGATATTGCATATAAGGTGGATGGATTTGAGATAAAATATCATACTCCTATAAATATTTGATAAATTCATGGTTAAGATATTCACCACCTTAATCTGATTGAAGTTTCGTTATATTATTTCCAAGATGGTTCTCAACCTCACTCTTGATATTTATTTAACTTTTCAAATGACTCAAACTTATACCTCATTATGTAGATATAACCATACCTTCTTAAGTTATTGGTAAAAGTAACAAAGTATGAGAATGTACCTATATCCTCTACTTGAAAAGGTCCACACACATCGGTGTACACTAAATATAGAATCCATGTGGAGCTCTCACCTTGACCTCCAAATGATGGTTTGGTAATATTACCATGTAAAAAATTGTGACATATTTCAAGTGGAATAAGATCAAAAGAGTATAAGTACCCATATTGATAGAGCTCTATCAAATGATTCTTATTTATATAACAAAGAGGGTGATTCCATAGTAGGGTATTATATGAGTCATTAATGTTATTTTAGTTAACTATTTCCAATATTTGGTTTTCATAATTTCATACATAAATACCATTTATTAATTGTTCCATTTCATAACAAATTCCATCTTCATTAAATTACCAACCTTTATTTCCAGAGATTATTACAAATCCATGCATATCTAAATAATAAACAAAAAAACATTCTTGGTAACACTAAAAACATAATAAAAGTTCTTTAAACCAAAAATTAATCATTTATGCAATGTGATATATAGTATCAATGGATATAGCATTCATCCTCACTCTATTGGTATCCTGTAGATCCACCTCATCTCTGGTAATATTTTCAGAACTATTTAGTTCATATAGTTGGATAAAAATGTGAGAAAAAAACTAATATATAACACCAAAATTGTATATATAGAAATAATAAACTAAATAACATATGCACCTGAATATTCCCCTTGATTATTTGGCTGGGTGAAAGTCCTATTTTAGTTGTCCGGCTTTCCACATGAAAAAAATATTGCATCCTACTCTTTTCCTATCCTTTGAATATTATTATTCTTGTAAGGATAGTACATCAAGACCTTATATTTGTAATAATTATTCATATAATTTATCTTTTTACTCATTCTTTTATTTATAATAAGAACAATGGGTTTTCCATTCCCCATGTATTTATCAAAATAGAGAATTATTGTAATATGTTTTGAAAGTTTCTTACCACTATTACTCATATTATAATTCACAATAGAAATTGATAAGTTTCTAGGTTGCATTGATTTAATGAGATATGTTTATATCTCATCAAGGATATTAAAAACCAAGATGTATATCAACTCAATATTTCCAATCATATTGACCACATGTGCCTCAGCTAGAACTGACTCTCAAATCTTGCACATGAATAGTGAATTAGAGGTCTCATATCTCTTTGATCTCACCTTCTCTTGATAGAAACTCTTAAGGTAAGATAAAATGTTATATGCATACATATCCTAATATATATTTAGAAACTCATTGGACATGGTGGATAATAAGAAAAATTATATATCTATAGTGTCATCCATATCTTTTATATAGAGAGACACTTCATTCTCATCAGCCACTTTGGAAGGAGACTTTGGAAGTGGGTTTTCTAGCATTTATTATTTCCATTAATGGTGTAATATAATTACTAAGTGATTATACCATTCTTTGAAATCCATGCCTGTGAGAATTTTATATTTATCTAGTATGGATTGTAGTGATATTTCTGAATTCATTTGATTTTCAATTTTCTACAAATTGAGAGAAAATAATTGGTACTTTTTTATTACAAAACCGATAAGTAAATTTAAAATTAACTAAATTATTATTAATCACTCACTATTTTTAAAAAACCAATATCATTAAACATCAATTTTAGAATATCTTATCACTTATATAATCTAATGGAAGGGATACACATTCCCCTTCTCATAACCCAGACTTGGTCCAGATAAGATATACGAAATTTTTTAGTTAGGCATAACTTTCCAACTACATTAACTCATATTTCTATAATATATTGAGTGGACTCCCCAACCCCAAAATCTTTTTTAAATATTTTTGAAACATTTTCCTCATAGTTACACCAAGTCCTACTTGGTTTGTAAAATCTTGATGTAAGATATGTTATGTTAACCAAACACTTCAAGATAAAATTTCCAATATTATTGAAATCACCCCGGCTTGGGTTTTTCAAGTACTTTGAACTATGAGTTCATTTATATATTAAGTAGTGGAAGGCTGTATAGACTAAATATTATAGTTGAGTGATTTTTATCCTTAGGAATATATACCATTTTATCTTTTAACATGTCTTTTTAATATTAATTGGAATTTAATTAAGTGACTGACCGTGTATGATAAAACATTTTCATATAATCCAGTTATATTTTATTCCATCTTTAATGATTGTTAATTCATTTATGAGGTTACCACACAACATCCATAATTATGAATAATTGACCATTAAACTGACTATAATAAAACTTAAGTAAAAAAATCATGAAATTATCTAAAGGTTAATTTATCTAGAGGGTGATAAAATTACCCTCCAACATAGGGGGAAACACCTTGAACCATATCATGGTTCATGTTATAGAATTCCAAATTTTCCTTATATATATCACCTTAATTAGTTTTACCTTGGTTCCTTAACTTGGACTGTCTCTTTTCACTTGGGAGCAGCATCATTATATAAGATATTACTCACACAAAGGTGAGGGGAGGTAATGGATTGGATAAAATGGGTTTACATAAATAAAACCCTGAGTACATAGGACCTTACATAATAAATAGGAGTGGATGATGTGTAGGCCATGAATTTAAATAAATTAAAATAAATAAAAAACATATAAAGGCTCGTCTAATATCTTAGTCATCCACAAATCAAGCAACACACATACATTTTCAATCTAGTTGTCAATTAATTTAATTTATTCCATAATTAATATAATGCACCAAGAATCAATGAAATTAATTCAATTTATCTTATTTATATAAAATCATCATTAACCCACCATCATATATAATTTTAAATGAAATTAATTTCATCTAAAATTAATGTAGTGAACATGTGTACTTGGAGGTAACCTCATGTGCTCATCGAAAATTTTAACATTGAAATTAATTTAATATATAGTTGTTAATACTATGACATGGAAAGTACTATTGAATTAATGACCCATGGAATACATAATCAATAGGTTTAATTATATATTTAATTATTATATCCATAAAAAAATTGATAACACTATTAGCAACTGACTACACAACGTGTAAAAAAGTACATGACATGTACTGTCTTTTGTCTATGTATACAACAACAAAAATTGGTATGGTTGTGTTTCCTTTTTTGGATAAGTTTGAGTTACACATTTTGTAGAAACTCGGCCCTAGATATATCATAGATGGTTTCTGATACTAAATTAATTATAATAATTATAAGGAATAAATTCCCAAAGGATAAATCAGTTTAGTAGAATTGGTAAACCAAATTCATAAATGAGTATTTCATTTCAAATGAATACATTGATTACAACATAATTTTTTGTCTTTCTAAATTAGTAGCTTCAAGGATAACTCTAATCCATATAATAAATCCATGCATATATTTCATATTAATATTCTTGGATTTCTCAGGAAAGAAAAATAATAAAGGTGAGATCAAATGCTTAGCCAGTGAGAAATATATTGGAAATAATAATAAATAAAACAAGAATAGTCAATATGGTAAAGTGGATAAATGTAATCACATACCATTTAAATAACTAGTTAAGGTAATAGAAATATGGAATGTTAGAAAATTGAAAAAAATTTCATTTATTCAATGATCTAAAAATGAGATGTATCCATATATATGTCGATGAATTATCTCATGGATGAATAAAAAGTGAATCCTAAAAATCAAACACATCCATAGATATTTCGATGCAGAATCTCATGGATCATTAATATCATAATATAAATGAAGAAATGATTGATAATAGAATGTCATGTTTCTTAGGTACATGGTACCTTTACCATCATGACCTTTCAAAAGATGTTTTAAAAAATGTAGGTTAAAAAATAATCTAAGGTGTATATCCAATTGACTCTTCCCATGATACTACCAATGAATTGAGGGGATATCTATAACTAGGCCTCGCCCGTACCTTACTAGTCCAAAACATTACTCATTTTTTAAACAATTGATTTAACAATGTTACTTATATAATATCTGTATGGAGTATAAGATACAAATTAATCAAACAACATTCAAAGTATACACCGTATGTAAAATGGTATATGGTTTAGGCAATAGTAATATCCATGATAAATGAAATATATAATTTAGATAAAATTCAATGTTAAATGATCATAATAGATTGAATATTTAAATTTGGATAATAAATAAATCAAATAAGTGAATGTGAATACTATACTTAACAAGATCAATAATAAACCACCCAGAGTAAGAATAAGGATGGTATTAATACAACAAACCCAAGTGGAGTAAAATAAAAGGTTGTTATCATTGATGAAATAAAAGATTAAATTTTAAAAATATTATTTAGGAAAATATCATTTTCTTTTGAAAAACCTTTTGAAAATAATTTTCTTTAAAAATAAACCTTTTAAACTTGAAAAGTTTGGTTCATGGAAATGATGGTAGATGAATCGGTGCATGTCGTATGATGTAAAAAGAATATTTTGTTTGTACATAAAAAGTTTAGAAAATACCTCGTTAAGAAAGAGACAAAAAGATTCATTAAAAACATTGGTAAAATAGAAAAAATGGTGAAAATTTATTTACCAAATAATCATACAAACATTTTTGAAAAACATTTAATGAAACATAGTTTTTAGAATAAAAAAGGTTCTCTGACTAGAGAGAGATATAAAGTCGGGTTTTTGGAAAAACATTTTTAAAACACTTGAGTGCTTAAGAGTGAAAAAATTGTAATAATAATTGAAAATGGTTAGTAATAACTAGAGAATAATTAAATTTATATATTGAAATTTTTTATATAATTTCCTCTAATGGATATACCATTGAAAGGCCATTAAAGTTATTATTGATGGAAATATCTTTAAACATCCCAAAGTGTCCCATTCCACATTGAAATATTTTAAAACAAAATCCTCATGAATTAATAACATAATATGAATGTTTAAAATATCATTAGAGTAAGGATATTCATTATATATCATGTAAATTTCATTACATACACCATGTAAAAGAAACTTGGTGTATAGCTACAATTAAGCCTCAATGGAATGTAAACTGAAATGAAAATCCATTACCTTTTGTTTCCTTTCGATTAAAGGATGTTTAAATTACTGTATAATAAAATTTTGTAAATTTTATACATTATTAATAAACATTTTCATGACTATAAATATTTTCATATCACTTATTACCATTTTTTGTACAACTACTCAAACAATTTACATTTATGTCAGGTGTTTTTGATCAAATTTGGCTTATGTGTCAAAACTACTATTGTTGGTCAACTATGGTGATAGGGTTCATTATATAACATATACCAAATAATAACCATTATTTAATTATCATATTTATTCACCAATTAAACTTTTGAAATCAATCATTAAATATGGTTATGAAAAATATAATATGTTACAATCATGGAGACGGTTGGTCGTACGTACGCATGAGTAACATTCCCATTTTTAAGTGATACTTTTGGAAAGAAGGTAAGTAACAAAATATAATTAAATAATGATAATTATATAATAAATACAACATTATTTAATCATACATACTTATATAAAGAATTATATGGTGTAAAATGAATCACATCATGTCAAGGAGGTGGTAGTCCACACGTCCACGAATAACATTATCATTTTTTAAGTGTGTGATAGGGTAATAAAGAAAATGATATATATATATATATATTATTTCCAGAAATATAATTATGTCATTAATATAATATTTTTTTTATGTCTCATATGTTCAATTAAAACCATCCTCTATATGTTCCATGTTTAGTGTAAACGATTCACAACACTTTGAGGGGGCGGTAGTCCACACTTCCTCAAACGATGTTATCATATTAATTTAAAATGAAAGGTATTAAAGTTAGGAGTAATAAAAGGATTAAAGAAGTATTAATACACAATAAATATAATATATAATATATATAAATATAGTTTCCATAATAATTTCCACCATGAGAGGCGTTAGGGAAAAATTGAACAATAACTGTTTCGTGAGGCAATAGTTCTTCATACACAAAAATATTATGTCTGTTACCCATTAGATAGTGGTGTATGTAAGTGTAAGAAAAAATATCATAAAAAAACCCTAGAATATTGAATATATATTTTTTGTTACACAATAATATAATAAAGAGATTTTATGGTTTTCATAATGGAAATGAAACTAGAGAGATTGATAAAATGCATTACCTATTAATCGGGTAACTTCTTTTGGTTTAACCAAAAGGCATCCATGGAAAGTATTCTGCCCAAAGGGAGGATTATAGGTAGAGGGGAGGAATGTTGGGATACTATTAGGTCATATATTGTCTGAACATAAGAGGTTTAAGAGGTGTGAGGAATGGGTAGAGGTAGCAGCCTTTTATAGGGAAGGAAAAGGACTCACATGGTATTCTTGAAAAGAAGTTAGGTGTACACATTTTCTTACCCAAAAAAGCCATAAAAAACCACCGAAACTCATTAATGGAAGTTTAATGGCCGAAATATTTCTATAAAATAAGTTTTGGACAAGGGGCTAGGTTATTTGGGCCCTTAAACATAGAGGTTTTGTCCATTTTAAGCCTAACTACACCTTAATCATTATAATTAATTTTAATCACTTTCACTAATCATTTTTGTCAAAAATTATGTTGATCTTATTAGAAATAAAATATCCTATTGATTAAAAAAATTTATGTTGGATTTTAAAAATTCAAATCACAGAAGAGACAAAATTATGATTGATGCAAATCCCACAAATAGAAGGATTAATTGGGTTTTGTAGAAAAATGATCAAAAGATTGAATTGTTTTTTATATTGTATTTAAAGGTTAAATTGATTATAATAAGATAAATTATACTAATAGATTTATAATTTATCCCATTTTACTTTAAAACAAATTTATTATATAATTTAAGATTAATAATTATTTAAATGAAAAGGCAGTTTTTAACTAAAACGCATTATTTTTCACTATTCACTTAAAAATGAAGTTTCTCAGAAAAATCCAAAAAATTAATCCTAATATAATTTTGACATTATTAATTAAAAAATAAAGTTTATTTTATAAAATTAAATTTATAAGAGTTTCAATATTAATATTTGAAATGGGTTCACCATTAAAAGTTTGTAAAATTGCCATTTTAAAAATATAGGTTCTTATATGAAATATTGGGGTTTCTCTTATCATATTCTTACCAAATATATTGGATTAATATAAAACATAATTTATTGTATATGCAACATATTTATTACATTAATATCATTCACTAATTGTAATTAATTTAATCTATTAGGGTAAAACTACTTTGATAGAATAAGAATAGTTCTTTATAAAAATATCATTTTAATATTAAATTGGTTCTTATATTCATTTCTAATTTATTTTTAACCAATTATTTAGTTTTCTAACCAATGTATTGTCAACAGTTAGTTAATACTATTCATAACATATAGTTTATATCTTATTATATTAAATAATAATTTTTTAATTACAGATTGTTTCTCAGTAAGACTCAATATTGTGTATAGAGAAATCCGTCATAAAAGGTCTCTTTTGTGTGTAACATAATCAATAGAGGAATATCGTTATAGCGTATTATTTATTCTAACTCAATGTCACGTGTAGTGCAACCTAGCTCAGTGTTTCATGCGTTGAAATATATAGAATATATTTTAAATAGTAAATATATTATAAAGAATACAGATATTATATTACCATACATGCTTATTTTAATGTGTCATACATGCTATCAAATACAAGGATCTTAATTTAGTTTTTGAGGGTGTAAAATTCTCCCCACCATATTTAATTTGTGTTCTATAAATTTAAACTCAATATTAGTAATATATTGTTTGATATTTCCTACATTGAAATCCCACATCATGGGAAGAGTTTATGAAACATCCTCTAGAAAATAGATAATTTAAAGTAAAAAGGTCACATGAAATACCATGAAACTAGGTCTCTAAGTATGATAAAATCTACTTAAATTATAGATACATACTGGGAGTAAAAGAGTAAATATTTATTGGGAGATAATGAGTCCATAAATCACAAATAAGTGAATGATCAATATAAAGTTAGGGCCTAAAATCCATAATTTTGTAATGATATAGAAGACCATCAGTTCAACATAAATTAAGGTATTAAGACCAAATTTTATTTCTAATTCATTTTTATAAAGTTGTGAATTTATTTTATTGACCAAGAATATAATGAAATATTCTTACTTGGTAAGTTTTAATTTCATATGAAAAATATTAAATTTTGGTTGTGATTCTGTCAAATTCTAATTCATTCTTTTACTACAATGAATTAATTACCAATAATGATTTTTTTATGCCTATATCATTAAAAGATACTTTTAAAGGATCATAAGAGTGACAATTCTAACTATTTGTCCTTAACTATCTTCCAAACCAATTTGGATATTAGATTAATCCATAATTCTCAAAAGTGATATTACTGGTTCATCCTTAAAATTTATTCATCTAATTGTTTAACTAAAAATAATGAAAAATTAACCAAGACATTACATAGGTCAGTGTTTCACATGAAAACCTTATCATCTTTCAGTTATGGGTTCAATTCATATGGCCTTTCCATATTTTATTGGTTGTCACTCGAATTATAGGTTGTCCATTTCTAAAACCATATTAATATAACTTCCAAATATAAATATGATGGAAGTCTTTGAAATTATTTTAATCTATAAATAGAATTTTAACTAAGGTTTTCGATACAACTTCAAAACCTAAATACCTCATCCATTTTAATTTTACACTGGTCCTTCCTTGGTCTAGGGTCTATCTATAATATCATTAGTTAGATTTCTAAATCATGACACCTTGTCTTCAATCTAAAAATCCTTAGTTTTAACCTAGGTAACATATTATGTATCCAAATACTTCATAATTGTTTTTAGTGAAAATTTTATTATCCTATGAATATCCCTCAGGAGTGTCAAACCAGGTGTGCATTACGGCCTATTTTCGTGTACCAGGTTACCCCGAGTCAAGGTTAGAACACCTTGCCAGAGTTGTTAATCCTAGGTAAATTTGTGTCAAAACACATCCACTTGTAGTATCCATATAGTGATTTATTTCTATTAATACACACATAATCTATAATTTACCAAATTTATAACATTTTCATATATACTTATTCAAATTCTACCTTATGTTTATGTTTTCTAATCTAGTTTTTACTAAATCTAGTTCCCATGGTTTTTACTAAACTTCCTCTAATACAAACTGTAGCAACCCTTCCCCAGATAGCCTAGAACCAGTGTCTGTTACTAAATACATTGGCCTGATTACAAGGAATCAAGACCTGAAGGACCGATCATTTTAGTATTCTTGGTAACCAAATACGTAAATGAGTATTTCATTACAAATGAAATCATTTATTACAACATAATTTTGTTTCTTCTTTTTAAATAAATAACTATGAGGGTAACTCTAATCCATCTAGTAAATCCATGCATATATTTAATAGTAACCTTCATGGATTTTTGGGTAAGGAAAAATAATAAGGGTGATCCCAAATTCTTAGTAAGGGAAACATATAATGGAAGATATAATGAATCAATGAGAATAGTCAATATAGATTTGTGAATAACTGAAGGCACATGACATTCAAATAAATAGACAAGGCAATATCAATACTGAATGTTAAAAAAATGAAACACATTCCATTTAATCAATGAATTGAAAATGAGATGTATCTATAGATATGTCGACACATTTTCTCTTGGATGAATAATAATTGAATCCTAAAAATGAAATGCATCCAAAGATATGTCGATGGAAAATCTCATGGATAAATAATGTCAAAATATAAATGAAAGAAATACTTAATTATTGGACATAATTTTTTCTAGTTAGATGGTACCTTTACTATCAAGACCTTTCAAAAGACAGTTTTCAAAAAGTAGGGTAAAACCCCATCTAAACTGGAAAGCCAAATGACTTATCCCATGAGACTGCCGATATATCGAGGGGCTATCTATAACTGGGCCTCGTCCGTGTAGTGCCAGTCCAAAAAATTCCTCATTTATAAAATAATCGATTTAACAGTTTTACGTATCTAATATACAAATGTAGTATAATATATTGATTAATCAAACAAAATTAAAAGTATACATCATATGTTAAATGGTATATGGTTTTGCCAATTGTAATATCCCTAATAAATGAAATGGATAATTTACGAAAAATTCAATGTTCAATGATCATAAGGCACTGAATATTTGAATGGGACTAATAAATAAATCAATTAAGTGAATGTGAATATTATCCTTAGCCAAATCAATTACAAACCATCCATATGAAGAATAATTATGCTATCAATATAACAAACCCAAGTGGATTAAAATAAAGGGTTGCTGTCATTGATGAAATAAAAGACAAACTTTTAAAAATATTCTTGAGGAAAATATCTTTTTCATTCAAAAAACCTTTTGAAAATATGTTTCTTTAAAAATAAAAATATTAAACATGAAAAGTTGTCTTCAAATAAATGAATGTGGATGAATTCACACAAGTCGTACGAGGTAAAAAGAATATTCCTTTTGTATGGGAAAATACCTTGTCAGGAAAGTGACAAGAAGATTCCTTTGAAAATTTGGTAAAAGAATAAAAGGGTAAAAATTTATTTACCAAATAATTTTTAAAATAAATTTAATTTTTTTAATAAAACATGGTTTTTAGAATAAAATAGGTTCTCTGACTAAAGAGATATATAATGTCAATTTTTTTTGAAAAAACATTTTCTAAAACACTTAAGTATGAAAGAGTGAAAAAATGGTACTAATAAATGAAAATGGTCATGAATAAACAGATAATATTGAAAGGGATATATTTAACAATGTTTATATATTTTCCACAAATGGATATACCATTTATGAATCATTAAATTTAATGTTGAGGAAAATAATCATTAAACATCCCAAAGTGTCCCATACAACATTGAAATATTTAAAAACATTATCCTCATGAAGGAATAAAATTATATGAAATTTTAAAATTTCAAGAGATTAAGGATATTAATAATATATCATTTAAAGGTAAATGCATAAATCATGTAAAATAAATTGGGTGTATAACACTAATTACACCTTAATGGAAAGTAAATTGAGATGAAAATCCCTAACCTTTTGTTTCTTTTCTGGAGAAAATCCTTTAAATTGTTGTATAATAAATTTATATTAATTTTATACTTTCTTCAGAACCTTTTTCATGTTTATAATTATTTTTATTTCACTTATTACAATTTCTTCTACAACTACTCAAATAATTTAGTTTATATTGGGTGTTTTTGACAAAATTCAGTTTATGTGTCAAAAAAACTATTATTAGTCAACTATGGTCATATCGTTCATTATATAACATCTCTAGAATATTAACCATGACATAATTATCATATTTATACATCTATTGTACTTTAAAAATCAATAATTAAATATGGTTATGAAAATGATAATATGTTACAATCATGAAGATAGTAGGTCGTACGTATGCATGAGTAACATTCCCATTTTTAAGTGATTGTTGGGGAAAGAAGGTAAGTAACACCATATAATTATGTAATAGTAATTATATAATAAATAACCTATTATTTAATCATAAATACTAATATAAATAATTATATGGTTTAAAATTAATCACATCATGTTGAGGAGGTGGTAGTCCACACGTCCATGAATAACGTTATCATTTTTTAAGTGTGTGAAAGGGTATTAAAAAATGATATATAAATATATATATCATATTTAAAGAAACATAATTATTTCATTAATATCATATATATTTTTTTATGTCTCATATATTTAATTAAAAACATCTTTTATACATTCCATGTTTAGTGTGAACGTATCACAATGCTTTGAGGGGGCGGTAGTCCACCCTTCCTCAAATGATGTTATTGTATTAACGTAAAATATAAAGTGTTAAAGGTAGGTGTAATAAAAGTATTATAGAATTATTAATACCCAATTTATATCATATATAATATATATAAACATATTTTCCATCACAATGGCCATCATTAAAGGCTGTAGGGAAAAATTGAACAATTATCATTTTGTGAGGCAGTAGTTCACCATAAACAGAAACATTATGTTTGCTACCCATTAGATGGTGGTGTATGAATGTGTAGGTAAAAATATAATCATAAAAACATCTTAATATTTTTATAATATTGGTTTTTTACACAAGAATATAATAAAGATATTTTAGGGCCTGGAGAATGGAAATCAAACTAGATAGATTGAGAGAAGACATCACCTTTTAATAAGGTAACTTCTTTTGGTTTAACCAAAAAGAATCCATGTAAATTAGTATGCACAATAATAGGATTATATGTTTAGGTGAGGGATTTTGGGAGACTATTTGGGTAGATATTTTAAGATTATAAGAGGTTGGTTAGGTGTGAGGAATGGGTAGAGGCGATGGCCTTTTATAAGGAAGAAAAAGGACTCACATGGTATTCTTGAAAAGAAGTAAGGTGTAACTGCATTATTACCTATAAAAGTCCTACAAAACCACCCAAAATCAATAATAGAGGGTGAATGGAAGAAATATTTTCATAAAATGGGTTTTGGACAAGTGGATATGCTTTTTTCCCTTAACTGTAGGGTTTTAGTCCATTTTAAGTATAATAACACCTTACTTATTGAAATTAATTTTAATCACTTTCACTAATCATTTTTGTCAAAAATTAATTTGATATTATTATCCCAAAAATATAATCTTGATTAAAAATTTTTATGACATATTTTCAAAATTCAAATCATAGAAGCGAAAAAATTAAGAATAATGCTAACCTCATAAATAGACGGATTAACTGGTTTTAGTAGAAAAATGTTCCAAATATTATTATGTTTTTATATTAAATTTAATAGTTAAATTCATTATAATGAAATAAATTGTATTAATATTTTTATAATTGATATGATGTGACTTTAAAAATTTTTAGAATACAATTTATCATTAATAATTATTTAAATTAAAAGGTAGTTTTTAACTTAAATGTAGTATATTTCACTATTCACTAAAAAATGAAGTTTGTGGAAAAAATACAAAAAATTAAACCTAAGATAATTATGAAATTATGAATAAAAAATAATGTTTATTTTTTCAAATTAAATTTATAAGATTTTCATAATTAATATTCAAAATGGATTATCCATTAAAAGCTGATAAAATTTCCTTTATAAAAAATAGGTTCTCATGTGAAATATTGGGTTTGCTCTTATCTTATGATTACCAAATATTTTATATGAATATAATAAATAATTTATTGAATATATAACATATTTATTACATTAATATCACTCACTAACTATAATTAATTTATTCTATTAGGTTAAAATAGCTTTGTGAGCATAAGAATAGTTCTCTATAGAAATATCATTTTTAATATTCAGTTGGTTATTCTATTCAGTTATAATATATTTGTAACCAATGATTTTGTTATCTAAACCATATATTTTTAAAAGTTAGTTATTAATATTTATAATAGCTAGTTTATATATTATTATATTAAATAATGATATTTTTATTACTGATTATTTCTCAGTAAGACTCAATATTTCATATAGAGAAATCCTTTGAAGAAGGTCGCTTTTATGGGTAACACAAGCTATAGAGGAAGGTTATTGTTGCGTATGATGTATGATAACTCAGTGTCACATGCATTGTAATCTAAATCGGTGTTTCATGCATTCAAATATATAGAATATATTTTAAATAGTAAATATATTATAAACTATAAAGATATTATATTACCTTACGCGATTACTATCACATGTCCTACACACTACCAAGTATAAGGTTATTACTTTTGTTTTTAGGGGTGTCACATGTTTTCTATTCCAACTTAAAATCTGTGTGACCATAGAGTAGAATGGAATGTATTTTGTAACAGCCCGAGATTTTATGAAAAATATTCTTTTTAATTTTATTAATGTCTTGTGTTGTACGCTACACCAAAATGAGCTTTCACAACACGCATCCTTGACTTGCCTTGCATTACACGCAATCGCAACCTTCCTCGATAGCGTGTGTAGTACGCAATACTGAGTTTCACGAAACAACGATATGCTATTAAAATATTATTAAAACTAGCCGTTATGAATAGTAATAACCACTTTTTAAATTTTAGAAATTTTATCTCTCAAAATGGACTTCATTTTTGGATTCGGAGTATCGAATTTAGCCTAAGGTGAAATTTTGGTACTTTTCGGATAACTTTCATATTCTGATGAATAGTGAAAATTACTAAATTATAATTAAAAACAACTTTTTTTTAATCGAAATAATTAATAGTGATAAACTATTTATTTGAGTGGTTTTAAAGTATATTTAGAATGTATTTTTACAATTTAATACAATGTTGGTCATTGAATGTAATTTCACATTTAAACCAGACATAATCAAGTGCCAATCTTTTGATAGATATTGTTTCTTAAAAACACGCTATTTGTTTTAACAGTGGGATTTAATTATAAAATTAATTAATGAAACTCCTATGTTATGAATTTGGTAAAATAGACTTCATTTTTGAATTCGGAATATGAAATATAGCTTAGGATGAAATTTTGGCATTGTTCTGAAAAACATCAATTTTTTATGAATAGTGAAACCACTAAGTGGTAGGTTAAAAACTGAATTTTGCATAAAAATTAATTTTACCACTTCTGTGAATGGAATTTCAAAAATCCGACAGACACGGTTGATATTAGTAAGTAAAATGTGGTTCAATGAGATAAAAATAATTTTTTCGTGAATAGTAACTTTTTACTTTTTTTTACCGCGGTTAATAGTAAATAGGGTAACTAAGGGTAAATATGATATTAATATTACCCTAACACATGTCCTAATTCTATTGGACAAGTTTAATTTGACCAAAAAAAAACTTAGGAATAAAATATGACCATTTAGGCCCACTTGGATTAGATTAGGACATTTATTATTAATTTATTTAAAGAAGGGTTAAAATAGTTAAAATCAAAGTTTAATAAGTAAATAATTTTTAATATGGGGTTATACATAAGATAAATTCTACTATAAATATTCATTAGAAAGATAAAAAGATTTCCTACATAATGGTATTTTATTTATAATTTTTTTACATTAAATAATTTAATTTATTTATGACACAATTATGATGCAGTAATTATCTTATTTATGAAATATTGACATAATTGATGTTATAAACACCAAAATAAATGTAATTTGAGACTTTTTATGAATTCCACTAATTTCATAGGTTACTATGATATATTAGTGTTGATTTAATCAACTTGGTTCGAACATATAATTCTGTTATGACTTTCACAAAAATCATATATCAAATAGTGTCAAAATTGACACAAAATAGTTTTTAAATGAAATATTATATTATTAATTTTTATTTTATTCCTAAAAATCTAAGGTTCGGCCAAATGACTTAGATAAGGATATATATATTAATAATAAACAATTTGGGGTTCGTTTGGCATGTTATAGTAAGTGTATTAACCATATAGTGAAAGAAAACAAAAAGACACGGTAAAAGTTAAATTATTTAACTTAGAGTTAAATCTAATTGATAAGGATACAATAATACCCTAAACTTGTCTAAATCCTATTGGTTGATAGGATTTCGACCCATACCCACTTTAGCTTCGAAATAAGACCCTTTGGAACCATTATAAACCGATTTTGACTTTAATATAAAATAATATTTTGAGATATTCCTAAGGTGCCCCTCTCCTCCCTTATAAAAGGGCACCTCCTCCCCCTCCTCCTCACACCAAATTGAGCACTCAAGCTCGGCCAACCCCTGCCATTTTTTCCTCTCCACTTACCTAGAATAATCCTAGAGGTCCTGGTCTTCTTCAAAGACCAATCGTAGTTCCCTAAGTGGAGTATTCAACGAGGTGTTCCAAAGAAGAGGTAATATCAGTTACCGATCTTTTCAATTTCTTTCTTCTTCAACTTCTTCTCCTTTAGTTGCTTCATGATAAAGTAATAACATCAGTATTACTTACATACTGATATGTTATTATAAATATGAAACAACCCTAATTCAACTTCTATCCATCCTACGGAAAAATGAAATCACCGCGCGTGCGTACGTACGGAATACCGTCTCCACGCCGTGGTGTAATCTATTTTCCACCATCACTTTACAAGGATGGGTATAATGGTGTAATGAGTAACTATTTATGATTATTATAAAGTAATATTGATACTGAAATAATATATATACACTCCAATACAATTCCACGATCATAGGAACGATATCATCACTCGTGTGTACGTACGGAATACCGTCTCCACGATGTGATGTGACTCGTTCTACATAATCATCATTACATAGTAATTATATAAATGAATTGAATGAATAAATATAATATATGTTACACTAATACCATTCTGGATATAAGGTATCTATAACCTTAAAATAAGAAAAAGAATTTATTCGGCAAAACACGCATAGGAACAAAAGGCAATAAAGACCCGAGTAACAAGTAACAATGAAATATTACTAACAAGAAGCTAAGAATATGACCATATATGATATAATATCAATATTTATGACTCTGGAATAAGTCAATAACATTATTTAAACCATTATACAGGAGCTTCGGACACGTACAAAGCAAATCGGACCTAAGGTAAGGGAAATATCACAATCTCATTTTTATCCGAGATTGTTTATTCGTAAGTATTTACTGGGGTGTATTTTATCATCCAAAATCCATGTTTCGTCAATATGTAATATTATTTCCATCCACCTACAACTGTTTAAATCCAATTTTACCCTTAGGTGAGTTTTTAGTAAAAGATATGAAATGAACCTTTTGTCGTTTTTCGAACGAGGTACTTTTTGACTTTTCTGGCAAAAGTACGAGAAACATGTTTTTTTAACTTATACAGCATGAATGGATTTTTAAAACATTATTTCCAAGAAGCTTCCTTTACAAGTTTTCAAGTTTATTTTTAATCAACTTC